>CM064062.1:14681120-15931120 GCA_032594955.1 Panicum miliaceum
TCTAGCATTGAGTTTTCTTTCAGTATTAGTTAATTTGGAAAATGTTAGAAATATGAATGATTCTACTTTCAATGGAGTTAAAAAATAAATAAATATTAAATATTACAAATCAATCATCATGAATGGAAAGCTAAGTAGTTACTTGACTTTGACATTCATTGAGTCTTGACATGCCCTTCATCATATTATCAATATCTCAAACACCAGTACATTTGACTATACCCCAAGTAACCCTAATAATTATTAGGGTGTGTTTGTTGGGGCTTTTCCAATGGCTTCTTCAACAGCTTTGTTAAAGTTCTACCAAATACGTAAAAATAAAACAGGTTCACCAAGAACCCCACATGAAATCCTAGAACGGCTTACAATATAGAGGAGAAGAAAAAATAGCTTTACTGTCTTGTCCTTCCTCCTTAATTTCTAAAGTGTTCCCGGAATTACCATATCACCATTTTTTTGCGGGTACTATATCACCATTAAGAAGCTGCTTTGGGAAAATATTTCTTTTGAAATGATTTTGTCTCAAAAAAATGTGGTTTCACCGTTGAAGCTAAAACTAAAGCAATTTTAAAAAGAGATGAAGCCCTACCAAACAAGTCATTAGTGCGTAATTTAGGAAGCGTTAACAACCATGAAAAAAATCATTGAAATGGACATGGAGAAACACAATTAATACTATTAGCTTATAGGGAACAACTATGAGTAAAAAGAAAGGAGAGAAAAAGTTAACACGAGTCAGATTCTTAGAGAGAGACGATGATCAGAGAGGATGGTGAGCATAAAGGAGAAGACTATACCTTACCAGTTGCAATAGTAAATCTGTAGACCTCACACACAGCACGTGATAGGAAAAGGTGCAGCATCTATAAAACAGTATAGCTGAATGTATGAATGAAATTTTAAAAATTGAAAATGGAAGAATAAAGAATAAAACTAGCTACCTGCACTTTTTATGCGGGTCACCTTGCTAGTTCTCATATAATTTCACAGTTCAAAGGTTGAAATTTTGAATTATAAATGTTGATAATGATTAGAGTTTGTACATTTTTTATATGTTGAAGCCGAATATTTTTGGTCAAAAATTGATTACCCACATGTTGAAAGTTGAACTACAATGCTGTCGCCGCAGTGAATAATGCTTTCAACTAATGTACATCAGGTGTTGATGATGTTCCATGGGGCAATGTGCATGTTATGGAGTATGTGGCTATGCTGGGTACGTGGTTGTCGATAGGTTAAGGAGTGATCGAGGCTTTTCCTGGGATGTTGAGCAAGAAATGCCCCACATGCTCACGAAGTTTCTGAGCAAATTTAGCCTGGTCTAGCTCCTATATTGGCCGTTGCACCGTCCGCATACAAAGCCCAGCTTTTCTTTGATCAAACCGGTAAGCAATCATCCGGATGTTCCAAACTAACATTCCCCGGCCGATGACGCGCAAAAGCCAAAGTGTGGCCACGGTCAACCTGTACCGGCCAGTGCTGCGGAGAACATGTGATCTTTCGTAACGTTCACGTAGGTTGCGCCACGACCAGATACCGCCACCCAAAAATTCCTCCGCGCCACAGGGGACATCTATCTCTACATTATCATATACAGCTACAGCCCAAATCATTGGCGAGTCACATGGGGTGTTATTCCCCTCGATATATATATATATATAATAATCCCTCAATTATATACATTTGTATATATGTGCGTGTATATATAATAACTTGGCGACGGATAATTGCCTGCTGGGTGTGGCTGGCTTTCTCACGGTGTAGATACGAGCCATGTTACGGTCGACGCGGCCGTGAACTGGCCTTCATCAGCGCCGCGCCGCCGTCTATTTCTGCCTCTTATCTTCGTATTGACCTGCTCACCTGGAACCAAGCGTCAACTCCTCCATTCACGACGTGCATTTTTTTTCTTCCTTCTGTGGAGGCGATTATCTGTTGAGGACTTGAGAATTGAGAAAAAAAAAAAGAGATGATGGCAGTTAGCACATGGCTTGTGGACGCAGGAACAGGTTGTCACGCCACAGCACACGCAAGTGCTGGTAACTCCTAAGGCTTTGGAGTACCTGTATAAATGCATGGAGATGGGAGGACATCTCCATCCATCCACATTGCAGCCTTGTTTGATCACTTGCAAAGCATTCTTTGCTTGATCCGCCATAAACAATCTGTGCAATCAGTTGATTATGGCGATCAAGCCTTGTGTTCTGCTGGTGTTCCCTGTGGCCCTCCTGCTGCTCGCAGGAAGCTCGGCGGCGGCGGCGGCTCAGCTGGAGGTCGGCTACTACAGCAAGACATGCCCCAACGTCGAGGCCATTGTCCGCGAAGAGATGGAGAAGATCATCTCCGCCGCGCCCAGCCTCGCCGGACCGCTCCTCAGGCTCCACTTCCACGACTGCTTCGTCAGGGTATGTTACCCAGTCAACCATGGCATATTAAACTTATTTTTTTATCCAGCATGTACATGTACTGTTGCGTATTGATGAGGGCATTAGAACTAACAGAACAATGTGCTTACAACTAAAAATTGCAGGGTTGTGATGCGTCTGTATTGCTCAACTCCACCAAGGCCAACCTGGCAGAGAGGGATGCCAAGCCCAACAAGAGCCTGCGCGGCTTCGGTTCCGTGGACAGGGTGAAGGCCAAGCTCGAGGCCGCCTGCCCCAACACCGTCTCCTGCGCCGACGTCCTCACCCTCATGGCGCGCGACGCCGTCGTGCTTGCCAAGGGCCCCTTCTGGCCCGTCGCGCTGGGGAGGAGAGACGGCAGCGTGTCCAGCGCAACGGAAGCGGCCGACCAACTACCTCCAGCCAACGGAGACGTCCCGCTGCTCACCAAGATCTTCGCTTCCAAGGGGCTCGACCTCAAGGACCTCGTCGTTCTCTCCGGCGCACACACCCTCGGCACGGCGCACTGCCCGTCTTACGCCGACCGGCTCTACAACTTCAGCAGCGCCTACAGCGCGGACCCAACCCTCGACAGCGAGTACGCCGACAGGCTGAGGACGCGCTGCAAGAGCGTCGACGACAAGGCCACGGTGTCCGAGATGGACCCTGGCAGCTACAAGACCTTCGACACCAGCTACTACCGCCACGTCGCCAAGCGCCGGGGGCTCTTCCAGTCCGACGCCGCGCTGCTCACCGACGCCACCACCAAGGAGTACGTCCAGCGCATCGCCACCGGCAAGTTCGACGACGTGTTCTTCAAGGACTTCAGTGACTCCATGATCAAGATGGGCAACGTTGGCGTGCTCACCGGTTCCCAGGGCGAGATCAGGAAGAAGTGCTACATCGTCAACTAGAGTATCAGTTTCTTGCTACAGCCTTGATTTTAGTTGTAACTGCACGAGATGATAGGGCGATGCCTTTCTCGTTTTGTGCGTTATTCTTCATCACTGTATTGCGTTAATTGTTGTTGTAAAATCATTCTTGCTATGAATAGTGTCAATGGTTTTTGCCCGTCAAATAAATGGTAGATAAACTAGAGTGTAAACACGTTATATATCACATATGCAACGGCGAGTTGGTATATCTAAGATTCTATAGAAGAGCCAGCCAGCGATTTAATAAGCACACGTACTTATAGAACATCTTAATTGACCTTTGTGCTATAAATTATTACGTTTTAATATAATAATGGAAACAATTCCCATCACCTATCAAATGATGTACACAAACTTGTTGCAAAGCAAAGATGAGAGTTCAAGAGAAAACGACGAGCCGCATGATGGTTGTATTAAACGTAACCAACAAAAACTAGTGCGATGTTTTATTTTACATTTACGTACCTACTACTTCGTGAAAACAGAAAAGAGAGTTGTTATTTTTTTGAGTTGCCGTGCATTCAACACATTCACATTTGAAAGTAACAGCTTCCGGACTCATACTTCATGGCCCAATTAGTAACCCCACGACCCGGTCCAATAAGTAACAGCTCCCTCAAGCCCTGCAAGCATCGCCGATTTACATTGATCTGGGTGCCCTAGAGACGCCAGAGAAAAAGAGATCTTGATTAAAAGAGGGTGGAGCCATGATCTTCAATTTAATTCCCTAATATAGGAGAGATCACTAATTGCAGTGGGCTGAGTGTACAATGCAGTCAACGAATTTTCCATTATTTTAGGGAATTATTGAAGATCAAATCATGGTTGGAGCTTCAAAAATAGTTCTTGTAACTTAATCTTTGCAACAGATTTGGGGTAGAAACCAAATGAAACTAGATACTTATTAATTAAGAAATCGTTAAAAAAGGCAAATTTTCAGAAATCCTTGAGTTGGTCTTTTAAGCCAGCAAGAGGAACAATTGACCCTGTTTACTGCCATGGCGGGCTCAATCATTTTTTTGATACTTTATAAATTATATAAAAGCAGCTTACAAGTTCACCCTCAAAGAAGGCGAAAAGTACAAGCTAGGTTCCGAAGGACACGCAGACTTACAGCCTCCACGTACCCGAACACGTGTCGGCATTCGGTACAAGGAGAAGAGTGCTAGCCGAATCGCTGGATCTCCAAGATGGCGACGAAAACGCCAGTGAGCACGCCGCCGTTGACTGACGCCGGGGTGGAAAGGGCCTCCTGCTTCAACGAGCTGAGGTTGAGGTGGGGTCGTCGTGACCACAAACAACAAACGTCTCCATCGCCAGGACAGAACTTCATGCCCAAGACCTTCACTCCACCAGCCGCTAGGTCGCCGGGTCCTTCTCCTTTAGCGCCACCAGCTGGTCCCTGCTCCATGACGTCAGCGACAACGCCTTCCGATGGTAAGCCTTGTTTGCAGGACCAGACCAAGAGTGTCTCGCCTTCCATAGGGCGCTCTTCATCTTCCATATAGTGCCATCGCTGTCAGAGATTTGGTCATGTAATAAAAGAATGTTCAAGCAAGCGGACGCACATTGCCACTGATAGCACTTCTGATGTGGAGGACAATATTGATGATGAACCTACTGCCAAAGATGCCATTTCTTCGAGTTCAGATGATGCGGGCAACAAATGGATTTTCATTGCACATCGAGTCATGGAGCAAGCGGAACAGATGCAGCGCCATAATTTGTTCCAAATTTTATTTGTGATTAAAGATCGACGTGCACGGGTCATTATTGATGGAGGAAGCTGCAACAATTTGGTAAGATCAGATTTGGTCAAGAAGTTTGGCTTGACCACACGGCCTCATAAACATCCATACCATGTCCAGTGTCTAAACGACTCGGGTAAGGTCAAGGTAACTCAGACAGCCCGGGTGCATTTTTCTCTTGGCCCATATTCTGATTTTGCTGATTGTGATGTTGTACCCATGGAAGCTTGCTCCATTTTGTTGGGTCGCCTTGGGAATTTGATAATAATGCTATACACCATGGTAGGAGTAATACATACACTCTTATGTATAAGGGCCAGAAAATTACGTTGCAACCTATGACCCCTGCTCAAATTGTACAAGCTGATAAAGAGAGACTTGCTAGTTTAACGAACCAAGATGATGATGCTAAAATTGAAAAACTACAAGAAATTAAATTGAAAACTTCTGTTATGCTTGCAACTAAATCTGATCTTGTTGATATTGATGCCTCTACAATGTGCTATGCTTTGATATGTAAGGATACTTTATTCTCCATTAATGATATAGCTAGAACTTTGCCTCCTGCTGTTACTAATATTTTGCAGGAGTACGAGGATGTGTTTCCATATGAGCTGCCATCGGGACTGCCACCTTTGAGAGGCATTGAGCATCAAATTGATTTGATCCCGGGAGCTTCTTTGCGTAACCGAGCAGCGTACAGGGCCAATCAAGAGGAGACTAAAGAAATTCAGCGCCAAGTCCAAAAACTTCTGGACCGCGGGTATGTTTGTGAGAGCCTTAGCCCTTGTTCTGCGCTTGTGCTTTTGGTTCCTAAGAAAGATGGTACTTGGCGCATGTGTGTGGATTATAGAGCCATTAACAACATAACTATAAGATACCGTCACCCTATACCTCGGTTGGATGATATGCTCGATGAACTAAGTGGCACTATAATTTTTACAAAGATTGACTTGCGTAGTGGCTACCACCAAATTAGAATGAAATTGGGAGATGAATGAAAAACTGCTTTTAAAATAAAATTTGGCTTATATGAGTGGTTAGTCATGCCTTTTGGTTTAACTAATGCGCCTAGCACTTTCATGCGATTGATGAATGAGGTTTTACGTGCTTTCATTGGTAAATTTGTGGTGGTTTATTTCGATGATATCTTGATATATAGCAAATCACATGAAGAACATCTTGATCACCTACGTGCTGTTTTGATGCCTTGCGAGAGGCACGTTTGTTTGCTAACCTTGAGAAGTGCATCTTTTGCACCGATCGAGTTGCTTTTCTTGGCTATGTTGTGACTCCACAGGGCATTGAAGTCGATGGAGTGAAGATTGATGCTATTAGGAGCTGGCCTACCCCTGAGACCGTTACACAAGTGCGAAGTTTTCTTGGTCTTGCAGGGTTCTATAGCCGTTTTGTGAGAGATTTCAGCACTATTGCTGCCCCATTACATGAGTTGACAAAGAAGGGTGTTATATTCCATTGGGGTCCAGCACAATGCCAAGCTTTTGATGATTTGAAGGACAAGCTTACTTCGGCACCTTTGCTGCAACTTCCTGATTTTGGTTGGACTTTTGAGCTTGAGTGTGATGCTAGTGGAATTGGCATTGGTGGCTTATTGATGCAAGGAGGTAAACATGTTGCTTATTTTAGTGAGAAATTGCATGGGCCTACTCTGAATTATTCCACGTATGATAAAGATGTGAGAAGATGTGGGAAGAATGTTTGCCTCATGTGGAGTTTGCATACAATCGAGCGACACATTCAACCACAAAGGTAAGTCCTTTTCAGGTAGTGTATGGTTTCAATCCTCGTGCTCCCATTGATATCTTGCCTTTACCCAATAGTGAGAGGATTCATAAAGATGCTAAACACCGTGCTGATTTTATTTTGCAAATGCATGAGACAACTAAGCACAACATTGAAAAGATGAATAAGCAATATAGACTTGCTGATAGTAAAGGTCGAAAAGAATTGAAGCTTGAACCGGGTGATTTAGTTTGGTTGCACTTGAGAAAGGATAGATTTCCGGATTTAAGAAAGTCTATGTTGATGCCTAGAGCTGATGGTCCTTTCAAAATTCTTGAGAAAATTAATGACAATGCATATAAGCTTAAATTGCCTCTGGAGTTTGGGGTTAGTCCCACCTTTAACATTTCAGATTTAAAGCCATATGTTGGAGAAGAAGATGAGCTTGAGTCGAGGACGACTCCAATTCAAGAAGGGGAGGATGATGAGGACATCACTCCTTTGGATACTCACAACAATCCTGCATTGAACATTCCCATCACAAGAGCTCGTGCGTGACAGTTGAATATAGAGGTGAGCTCGTTTCTAAGCACTTCTTTATGTAATTTTGAGAATAGATTGCTACCTTATGATTATGTCATGCTTAAAAACCAAGGAAAGGACCAGGAGATACTCAAGGAAGGACATGGAGGCGTGGAGGACTAGCAAGGAAGCCCAAGTCGAGGTGGAGGCCCAAATCAAGTCGACTTGGAGGCTGCCTCGGAGTCCAGGAGCAGTCCTCACTAAAACGGTCACTCAGATCGCATACGGCTAGATTTGGGCGTTCTTTATATGCACAGAAACGTAAGAAGAAGACGCTTCCAATGGCGCTGGTCTCTGGCCCAATTCATCCGGAATCGTTGGGAATCGCCAGAACAAGTTGACATCCAGAATCTGTCTCGGTGTTGCACCACCGTATTTTGGTCTTTGGGCCGTGTATCGTGATGGAGCCCTTTAGGGGCGCGTCTAGGGGTCTTGTACGACCCTAGGGTCTTCATAAACAGCCGCCACCCATTCATTAGGGTTTGGGTTTTGCTTTAGATTAATCCGTCTTTGAACAGTCGTTGTTCATTGTTTTGTGAAATCCCAACTCGTGTGCTTAATCATTCATTTGCAGTTTGCCACTTTCAATTTAGAGCTGCGTTCTTTCGAGTTCTTTCTTGTGTTCTTCATTTCGCGGGCAGGGATTAGCCTTCTTGGCGAGGTCAACCGGATTGTGACACGGTTGATAACCAGAGGAGTTGTGGTGCTAAGATTGAAGGGATTCCGGTCTTTGGATCTGAAGCCGGATCAGTGTGTCAAGCTTCGCCCAAAACGAGAGTTATCCTTCGCCTGATGGAAGATCGGGCACCCTAGTTCCTATCATCTTGTATCCTTTTGTTGACTTTATCAATATAAGTTATCTTCTTTATCTTATCGAGTTAGCTTTACTTTCCGCATTTATTTATTTATTTCCAAGCATTCTGCTTGTGTGCGGAAGTTCTGTCCTCTAGCTTAGGTTTTGTTCTAGTCTTAGTCTGTCGGGACCTTATCTTACGGGTTTTCTCGCCCGGACTAGGGGGCTCAAGTTAGTTCACTAGGTTGGGGGGGATTTCTCTTGAAGGCCTCAGGAGAAATCCTAGCACCGAGTGCTGACCTAGTGTCTGGCTTAGTGTTAGCTAGGAAGTGTGTTCCACCCCATGGAACTGATGTGGTAGGCGGCAGGTGGTGACAGCCTTGTTCATCCTGTGTAATCCATCACGTTCAGGTGTTTTCGTAGCAGTAGATCGTTGGCCGAGTTACCCCCCATTTCTCCCTCATTCTGAGGTCCTTCCGCCCCACCAGCCGAAGTAAGCTCTGTTCTCCCGACAACTAGGTTAGTCAAGGTTTAGTTTAGACATGCTAGCTCGTTAGTTTAGAAGTGTTCTAGGAGTCTTTCTCACTCATTGTTCTCCCAGCTGCTTAACGCTCTAAGGTAGAGTCTCCTGTGTGTCGCTCGGTCATTGCCTGGCCGGTGATTATCACTAGTAAATTTTACCATCCATTCGATCAATACTCTTTAGACCATAATGCTTCCCCGTGGAAATTCGATACCCTGGAATACTCGAAGGTGAAGTGCTATAGTGGTGTATTCTGTGCGCTTGCTGAATCTCTATTCTATTAGGCATAAGAAACGCCAATAGTGGGGGTGTCACCCGCCCCTACAAATGGATTTTCAAGGGCGAATGACGCCCTCACCCGCCCCCACCCGCCCCTAGAAATAATTTCACAATTTCAACCAAAAATTCATTTGTTTCAAAAGAAATAGCAAATCATATGAAAAAGATGTGAAAATTTTACCATAGGCATATTGTGATATTTAAAACATAAGAAAAATAGCAAAATCACATTGCAGTGTATATAATGAATAAAAGTGTTGAAACCACAATGAGTTCAAGTGTCATTATAGTAAGGCGTGACAAAATACATGAATGCACGAGATATTAGCTGCATATATTTAAGTGGTAACAATTCTCGATTGTCCATCCTTGCATGCTCATGGCTTTTCGTATTTTGTTATGCTTGCTTCTATAATTCTCATCTTTTGTGGCAGGTCTGTGAATAGATTCATTTCCCCATACTGATTATATTCTTCCACATATTTAATACCATCAACTCCTGTCAGACCCGGGGCAACCGGATTGCATGCGTGGCGTAGAACATTCTAGAGTAAGAGGTGGGACATGTCCCATACCTTATCCATACTGTAAAGTACTCATACACGGGTACAACTAGTCGGTAGAGAAGGAAACTACCCGAGAGTACTCGGTTAGGACTCCTAAGCTCGTACCAGGCTAGGATTTCCATGTAACCCTGTCCCACAAGGATATATAAGGGCAGGCAGGGACCCCTCCAAATAACGCATAACCCCAAGGCAATACAAACCATACAGGACGTAAGGTATTACGCATACTGCAGCCCGGACCTGTCTAAACCCTTGTGTTCCTTGCACCATCGAGTTCCTAATCTCGGTGACACCCTAACCACAAGTCTACTATCTTAGGGTATCCCTAGGTACGCTTGCTGGTAAAACACCAACAGCTAGCGCGCCAGGTAGGGGTGCTCATCGAAGATCTGCCGGCGAATTCGATAGCAACTTTCAGCTTCACCAGCGCCGTGCCCCTTGTGGGAACTACTTTCATCTTCGGCTCCTGGGTCTGTGTCTCTGACGGCACAAGCGACTTCCGTCAGCACCCTGTCAACAATAAGCTGGAGGCACCTGTAGCAACTCCAAGCAGCGTTCTCGATGAGTTCGTTGACAACCTCGATGAGATGCAGCTCCCTGACCTCGCCAGGGAGATCGAGAAGCTGTCCGTTTTTTGACGCGACTCCGACTCGTGCTGCATCAAGCTTCCTTGGATCTGATTCGACTCCATCTGAGGAGTAGCGTGACCGATTCACCTTCGGTTTACGCAATACGGCCACCGTCTACCAGGAGGCCATGAAGTCCATGAAGTCTGAATTCGACTCCGCATTGGAGAGGGATCTGGACGAACTACTCAAGGTCGGGGACAAGGACGCCGCCGCATGCCAGGAGGCCCCTATCTTCGACGACTACGACTTGGGTTCCGATCCCGAGACCGAACCCTACTTGGGTGGCCAGGGCTTGGTTATAACCTCCACACCGGAGCGTCGCTTCGTGTACTGGAAGGGCATGAAACCCTCCGAACTACTTGGAGACGACGAAAGATTGGTTGCTCACCTTGATTTCCTGCCTTTCCAAGAAGATAGACCACTCGGTGAGACCATCCCCGGCGGAACTGTACTCGTAGACTACAGCTCCGACGATCCATCCACACACCGCCACGTCTTCATGGCAGAATCCGATGAATACAGTGACAGGCACCGCAATGAAAGACCTGAGCAGACCTCTAAGGATGAGCACACTGCAGATGCCGCCAACGAGTCCACTCAGAACCGTGAGGCCTGCAGGCTATGCAACAGGAAGTGTGCCAAGCGCAGAAGGGACGGCAACGATCAGCTCGCACGAATTCAATGCGACCTCGACGCTGAGTTTGCAGCAGCACAAGACCCCGGGTTCAACACTCCTGCCGCCAACATTGCCGGTATAACTGTAGTGTTAGCTGGCAACCCTGACCCGCAAGTCCAGACCGCCGTTTGCTTGGCGCAACGGGCATTACTGCAGATCAACCAGCAGAACCGATGCCCTCGGTTTCCTGTGGAAGGGGAGGGCGAGGGAGAAAGCCAAGTCATCAGAACACCAGGGGGCCACCCCAGGCGACAAGCTGCTCCCTCTAACAACCAGCACGGAAGTCGTGGTCCGCAAGGAAGCCGTCCCACTGGAAGCCGACCAGCGACCCACGCACCACATCTGAAAGGCTCCGTTCACAACTATCGCTGCTCGGAGCTCGAAAAGCTTCCAATGGGCGACCTCCGCGACAAGATCAACATGGGGTGCGACGCTCGCTCCATCATCGACAATCAGAGGAAGGAACACGCCGGAGCCGAGGGAAACACTACACGGGACGACAACGATCACTTCCCCGCTTTTTCCTCCCGCTTCGACAACTACCAATACCCAGAGGGATTCAAACCCATCGGCATCACCAAGTACGACGGTAAGAAATCTCCTCAGCAGTGGGTACGATGCTACTCCACCGCCATTGAAGTCGCAGGCGGCACCAACACCACCAACTTCGTCTACTTCCCGATGGCCTTTGAGACCACCCCACTCACTTGGCTGGAGAGCCTAACCAAGAACTCCATCAACTCCTGGGAACAACTGCGGAACGTCTTCATCGACAACTTCTAGGGGGCGATTGATCGGGCAGGTACTCGACACGACCTGTCCCAATGCAAGCAAGAAAGGAACATGCTCCTGCGCTTGTATAATCACCGCTTCTTTGACACCCGAGCTATGATCGCCAACATCTCAGAGAGCGACATCATCGAATGCTTCCACAATGGCCTCACCGACCAGGCTCTGTCCCGCAACTTCGGCCGCAACCGCCCCAAGACTGTTGCTGCCCTCCACAACATGATGCAGACCTGGGCAGACCAAGAGGAGCAGGAGTGTGATCGGTTCTCAAAACACGACAATGACTACAGAAAGCGCAACAACAACCACCGCTATGACAGAAGCCAGGGGGACTACTCGGGATCCTCCTGAAAGCGCAAGCCAGACGATCTTGTCGCGACTATCAATCGCGCCCCGCGAGGCAAGAAGCCATCCAATCTGCAAGAGGAATTCGACAAACTCATGCAGAAACAATGCCCGTGGCACCCACACTCAAAGCACGCTGCTTTCAAGTGCTACCAGCTCTGAAAGTCCCTCAACGCCCCGCCCTTGGAGAAGGGCAACAACAAGAAGAAGAAGGACAAGGACGACGAAGACTTGAAGAACAAGACAAACGCTGGTGAATTCCCGGACGTATCCAAGGTGGTCAACGTCATCTTCGGTGGTGAGTCAGGATTTGTCTCCAAAAGGACTCAAAAGCTACACCGCCGCGAGATCATGTCCGTCGAGCTAGCAGTACCACGACCCCTCCGGTGGTTGGAGGTCCCCATCTCGTTCTCCAGGGCTGATCAGTGGATGAGCTATTCTGAGCCGGGCAAACTCCCGCTCATCCTAGATCCGGTGGTTGCGGATGTCAGGCTCGCAAAAGTACTTATCGACGGAGGCAACGGCCTCAACATCATCTTTGCGAGTACTCTAAGGAAGATGGGGGCATATTTCATTGACATGCTTACCCCCAGTAAGTTTCCCTTCTACGGCATCGTACCTGGGAACGCAGCTTGGCACGGTGGTGCTTCCCGTCACCTTTGGGACGAGGGAAAACTACCGTACCGAGTACATCAAGTTCAAAGTGGCCAATTTTGAAACCTCCTACAACGCCATTCTGGGCAGGCCGGCAATGGCCAAATTCATGGCCGTACCGCACTATGTTTACTTATTCCTGAAGATGCCAGGAAAGAGGGGCGTTCTCACCTTCCGCGGCGACCTGGAGAAGTCCTACGACTGCAACCAGAAGGCCATCGAGTACGCCTCGACCACGCGTGTACCAGATACTTCAGGAGAAGTAATCGCGGTTGCGCAATAGCTGTCTGAAATAGGGCTAGAAATTCCCACAAAAAAGGCGAACTACTCGAAGCTGCAGCCCACCGGAGAACTCGCTTTGAAGTCCATCCAGCTGTAGGAAGGAGATTCATCCAAGACAGCCCTGATCGGGTCACAGCTCGACCCCAAATAGGAAAGCGCGCTCATTAGTTTCCTTAGGGCCAACTAAGACATAATCGTGTGGAAACCAGCAGATATGCCAGGGGTGCCCAAGGAACTGATCGAGCATAGTTTGAAAGTAGATCCTGATGCTACCCCCAAAAAGTAGCGTCTCCGTAGACTCGCGCAGGATAAGAGGGAAGCAATCAAAAAGGAGTTGGCCAAACTACTCGCGGTCTGGTTTCATCAAAGAGGTGTACCACCCAGAGTGGGTTGCCAACCCTCTCCTTGTAAATAAAAAGAATAATAATAAAAGGAGAATGTGTGTTGATTATACCGATCTCAACAAGCACTGCCCGAAGGACCACTTTGGGCTACCACGCATTGATCAAGTAATTGACTCCACTGCCGGTTGTGTACTCCTCTATTTTCTTGACTGCTACTCGGGATACCATCAGATTGCCCTCAAGGAAGAAGATCAAATCAAGACCGCCTTCATCACGCCCTTCGGGTCTTATGCCTAGAAGACTATGTCCTTCGGGCTGAAGAACGTGGGGGCTACGTACCAACGGGCAATCCAAATGTGCTTTGCAGACCAACTACACCGCAATGTCGAGGCCTACATGGATGACGTGGTCGTCAAGACCAGAATTTCCGAGGATCTAATTGCGGACCTGGAAGAAACATTCAGTAGCCTCCGGAAGTTCCAATGGAAACTCAACCCGACCAAGTGCGTTTTCGGCATACCATTCGGGAAACTACTCGGGTTCATCATCAGTCATAGAGGGATTGAAACTAACCCGGAGAAGATTACCGCCATCACCGAAATGAAGGCTCCAGCAACAATCAAGGATGTGCAGAAGCTAACAAGCTAACAGGGTGCATGGTGGCCTTAAACAAATTCATCTCACGACTTGGAGAATGGGGCCTTCCCTTCTTCAAGCTCCTGAAGCAGAAAGACAAGTTCCACTAGATGGAGGAAGCTGAGCAGGCTCTGCAGGACCTCAAGGAAAACCTGCAGTCACCTCCTATTCTCACAGCACCACACCCAGGGGAGAACCTGCTGATGTACATTGCAGCAACTACTCATGTGATCAACACAGCAATTGTGGTGGAGCGAAACGAGGAAGGCCATGCATTTGGCGTGCAGAGGCCAGTCTATTTCATCAGCGAAGTACTCTCTGAATTGAAGATCCGCTATCCTTCAATTCAGAAACTGTTCTATGCAATACTCATAACATCAAGGAAGCTTCGCCACTACTTCGACGAGTACAAGATCTCAGTTGTTACTGATTTCCCGTTGGTGGATATACTCCACAACTTGGATGCCACTGGTCGTATATCCAAGTGGGCAGTAGAACTGGGGGCTCTTTCGATCAACTTCAAGCCAAGGACAGCCATCAAATCCCAAGCATTGGTCGATTTCATGGCCGAGTGGCGGGAAAATCAAGTACCAACTCCAGCCAGCCGCCCAGAGCATTGGACAATGTACTTTGATGGCTCGCTCAAGCTCGAGGGTGGCGGGGCAGGAGTACTTTTCATCTCTCCAAAGGGTGAACAACTCAAGTACATCTTACAAATCCTTTGGAAGGTGTCCAACAACAAGGCCGAGTATGAAACTCTACTACACGGTCTCCGCCTGGCAGTCTCACTGGGTATCAAACGACTAATCATTTACGGCGACTCGCTGCTAGTCGTGTAACAAGTCAACAAAGAGTGGGACTGCACAAAGGAGGAGATGGATGCATATGTTATGGAAGTGCGCAAGCTGGAGAACAAATTTGCTGGCCTGGAGATTCATCATGTCGTCTGGGACAACAATGTTGGAGCAGATGTACTCTCCAAGCTTGGATCCACTCGAGCACAAGTCCCAGCAGGAGTATTTGTCCACGAACTCAAAGAACCGTCGATCAAGACCACGAATCAAGCAACCACCGGTTTGGGATCATGAGACCCTAGCCGGGAGGTCATGATGTCGGAGGTCGATCGGCGAGGGACTTTCATCAATTTGATCAAGGAAAAGAAGCTACCCCCTGGGTGACAAAGAAAAGCCCAGAAGCAATATGCATCTTAAGGCGCAGCAAAGGGCTTGTCATCATCGTGGATAAGCTCTACAAGCCTGGAGCAAGCACAGGAGTACTCATGAAGTGTGTTCCAAGGGCATGGGGCTGCAATATACTACTCGAGATACATGAGGGTACATGCGGAAACCACGCAGTGTCCAAGACATTCGTCGGGAAGGCCTACAAGGCAGGCTACTGGTGGCCAACAACAGTTTCCGAGGCCGAGGATCTCGTACGAAAGTGCCAGAAGTGCCAATTTTTTGGCAAACAGTCTCACATCCCAACGCATAACCTCATCACCATACCGCCCTCATGGCCCTTCGCATGTTGGAGCCTCGACATGATTGGATCTCTGACTACAGCTCCAGGAAGCTTTACACATGTATTGTTGGCCATCGACAAGTTTACCAAGTGGATCGAGTACAAGCCGATTACCAAGCTCACTCCAGACAAGGCAGTCGATTTCATCTCGTATATTATGTACCGTTTGGCTACCCCAACACCATCATCATAGATCTGGGCTCAAACTTCACGGCAAACCAGTTCTGAGAATTCTGTGAAAACAACACGATCGAAGTGAAGTACGTGTCAATCGCACACTCAAGGGCCAATAGACAAGTCGAGCGGGCCAACAGCTTGATTCTGGATGGCCTAAAGAAGAGACTCTATGATGAGACAGCAAAAAGGGTGGCAAGTGGATATATGAGTTGCCTCATGTTGTCTGAGGGCTTCGAACTCAACCATCGAAAGCCACAGGACATACCCCTTTTTTCCTTGTCTACGGGTCCGAAGCTATAATCCCATCAGATCTTATGTGGCTCTCTCCCAGAGTCGAGATGTATGACGACCGGGAGGTGGACGAAGCTCGGCAACTAGAAATGGATACTGTTGATGAAGCCAGATGCAGTGCCCTCGTTCAGTCAGCCCATTATCTGCAAGGCATCCGACGCTATCACGATCGCAATGTGCGAGAGCGGTCGTTCAATATCGGTGACTTGGTCCTTCACCGTATTCAGGATGAAACTGGGCTACACAAGCTTAATTCACGGTGGGAAGGTCCTTTCATCGTGTCGGAAGTCACAAGACCAGGGTCATGTCGCCTGCAGTATCCGGATGGCCAAGAAGTTCCCAACTCCTGGAACATAGAGAATCTCCGAAAATTCTACGCCTAGTAGAAGTTGCAAAAGCAATTCGCCAGCTACATGTCAGCATTTTTATAAATAAAGAGTTGATTTCGCCGTAATTCAACTACTTTCTGCATGTTTTAACTCGGGGGCTCCACCACGAGTTCTTACATTCTTTCGCCTACATTAAACTCGGGGGCTCCACCACGAGTACTTGTACTTAGCTCGCTTATGCTCGGGGGCTCCGCCACGAGTACTTACGTCTAGTACAGCCTATACGGTAGAGCACTCGACGTACTCTCACAGTTTCGGCCGCTGCTACGACTACTCGAAAGAGAGCGTTAAGGCACCCGCCGAAGGGGTCACCAAGCCCATCACACAGCCACGTTGTTTCCATGCTACAAGTGGGACGTTAAACAACTTAACCGTTCAGGCTCTCAAACTGACAGGCTAACCTAGCGTACCGCATGATCGGGTAGATCCAAGCTAAGTCATTTTGCTCTACGAGCACTTTTACGGAACGTCAAGTTACTGACTACATCCAAGCCGATGCTCTCGGAGTAGCTTAACCCAAACGTCTCCATCTACTCTAAGTCCTACGATCGTACCAACAAACATCACACAAAGATACACGATGAAGAAAGATCAACTAGGCAAATTTAAATACATATCAACAAGCAGCATAAATGTTCATCATGACACATTGTTTTTGCTACTAACCATCTTGCTCCAGGCTCTCGGCTATCTTGTCAGCAAGGGGCACGACTTCTTCATGGAACTTTGTGAATTGCTCAACAGAGCAGTCAGCCGCCATGCCTTCAACGAGTTGTTCAAGCTTCGCCTTGGGCCAGTATGACTTCACCAACACGAGCGCCTGAGCTATGTACGTCCTGGTGGCCTCCGAGATGTAGCTGGCAACCTTCTAAGGAGTCGCACGAAGCTTCTCTAACAATGACAGCTCGCCATCATCATCTTCTGTCGGAAACTCCACCATCTCCATGACAGCCTGTGCAGCAGTCTTGAATTCTTCGAGTTCTTTTTGGATAACTTCCTTTTCCTCAAGCATATTCTTGATCTGCTGCATGGCATTGCAGAATTGGACGCTCGTATCCTGGAGGATCTTCACAAGGCGCTCGATGTCATCTGCGCCACGGTAAACAAGGTTCTTCAGATCTATAATCATATTTTCTTTCTTTTGCGAAGTGGATTTTAGTTCTGCGCGCAAGAGAAAAGAAGTATTCAAGAAGTTTCAGAAACTACTCGAACAAACAACGAATCAAAGACAACAAGACAAGGCGACAAGTTACCTTTGTGCGCTATGGAGATCTTCTTGTTTTTCTCAACAAGCTCGACTTTTTCCTTCTCAAGATTCTGGATTTCATTCTTAAGGAGCCAAGTTTCTTGACTGCTCTCTTTCTTCAACTGGTCGAGCTCATTGCGGAGGTCGATCCTCTTCTGGATTTCCTCACGAATACGCTCATCCTTTTCTGCCAACTTACGATGGCCGTCCTCAATGAACTTGAGTTTCTCGGACTTCTCTTGGGATCGGTCCATCAAGTTCTACAAAGTAGAGTATATCAATTACCACCACTCAAAGTGAAATAGGGGATGAAGAAAACTACTCGAGGAAGATGAAAACTTACGGTGGTGAACTCGTACAAGTCCTTGAAGACCCCTTTGATTTGTTTTCTCTTCTCCGTAGTTAGATAAGGGTCATCAATTAAATCTGCCACGATGGTGTGTTGCTAGCCGCACGGCGTCACCAACAGATTATCTTTTTCTGCCACTTCCTGGACTGTGCCAACATCCTCTGCGCCAGGGTCTTCTGTTCCCGTGGCCTCGACTGTGCTGGTGCCAGGGCCCGAAGTACCAGCGGCATGGGCGTCCTTTGTGCTGGATTCCCTTGGCAGCTCGCCTGCCATTCCACTTGCAGTCACTAATCTAGCCTCGGGTATATTGGTGCTGGGAGACGGAGGAGATAGGATGGGCTCACCTTCGGGTAGTTCCGGCTCGACTTCTTTCTCCAACACGACATTGGTGGCCGGAGGAGGGGGAGGAGGAGGAGGAGGAGCAGCACCAGCCTCCAACGTTGCAGAATCCGTATCCTTTCTAGACTCGGGGGCTTGGGCAGGCGGGGAATCGTCAGGCTCCCCCAAGCCCAGAGCAGAGGAAGGGCTGGACAAAGGACAGTCATATCAACTACTCAATAAGATGAATTACAAAACGGTACAAGTCCAAGTATTCGAGACTTACGTGGAGGATCTCTTGGTCACCACTTTCTTCAATTTTATAAGTTGGGGCGCCCGAGTAATCGACTTCCCCGACCTGCCAACAGGCTCCTTTGATTGAGCCTCCGGGGCACTCGCTGAGATCGGGTTGCTGGGGCTAGGCGCAGCGTCAACAGCGGAAGGGTCCGCTGCACCAGGCTGGACGTCGACCACTGGTGCAGCATCATCCCCAGTGGGGCCAGACTTTCTCCCATCCTTGGGACGCTTGGACAGGGGGAGGCGGGCGGACTGTAAATAGAACAGAGGAAAACTCAGCAAAGATAATTCAGCAGGGAAAAGCAAACTGCAACAAGGAAGGTACTCGAGGGCATTGCTTACCTCGGGTTGTCGTCTGATTGATCTGCAAGGTTGAGCTTCCGCTTCCTCACACCCACCCATGGCTTGGTCGGGTGGGTCGGGATCTCCATGCTGCTACTCAATACCTTGCCAGACTTCTTCAAGAAAGCTGCCAAAGGAAGATCATCGTCAGAATCCGTCATTTCTTCATCAGTTAAGGGGTCACGATCTAAACGACTGATCTTGAGCATCTGGAACACACTTGGCTTGAGGTGATCCGCCCGAGGCAAGTCAGGATTCGGAGCAGGACAATGGTACAGCTCAGTGTGCCCCTGCAGAAAATAACGACAACGAGTCAATACTCAGTAATACTTCACAAGTTCTGCAAGTAATCAACAGACAAATTACTCACCAGTTTCGGCGGATTCACCGTACTGAAAAGCTTCGGGACGTAAGGAACCGTGTTCGCATCGAGTAGTACTCGGCGAACACGGTCAAGAGCCATTTGTGAAGGAAGAATTTCTGTGGAAAGGCGAGATGGATTGTTACTCCCCAAGTACTCGAATCCATATCTACACCTCTTCTGCAGTGGCATGATATGCCTCTTGTAGATGGAGGCCATCACGGACACGCCGGTCACACCTGATTCTTTCTGCTTTCTAATTAGTTCGAGCAGTTCATTGATGGTTGGGATTCAACTTTTCATTCCACTCGGGCCTCCACACTGCCTTCCCTGGAGTTCTCTCAGGCAGTGCGGGTGGATGGTTTCCAATGTAGAACCACAGGGACCTCCAACCCGAGTGGTTTGTGGGGAGCGAGTACTCAATATACTCCTTTCCCTTGCCCTGCTAGAAATGGAGTCCGGCTCCGCCAACAAGGTACTGCTTCTCCTCAGATGGTTGTTGGCGGAGATGGAAGAAGTAGCGGAAGAGATCGAAATGTGGCTCGATGCCAAGGAAAGCTTCACAAAAATGAACAAAAATGGAGAGGTGGATGATAGAGTTAGGGTTTAGACGATAGATCAGAATACCCCAATGATAAAGAAGGCCGCGGAAGAAGTCAGATGCGGGGAGGGCCAATCCCCTTTCGACAAAATTCTTGAAGATTACGATCTGATCTACATCTTCTTGCGAAACGAACTGGCGGAAGGAAGGTTTCCACCAAACCATTTCCTCTGATTGAAGAAGACTTTAAGCAACCAACTTAAGAAGATTAGCACGGGTGCACTTACTTCTCTCCAAATTGCCGGTGGTCAACTCCTCCTTCTTCCCCTTAGACGTCGGCTTCTTGTTGCCCATCTCGAATGTCACGAGCCGCTTCACTCGCATATGCTCAGGGGCTTCGAGAGAGGGGCGCAAGGGCTCACTGAGGGGGAGGACGGATTTTTCGACTAGTTTGGCTGGGGGATGGAGGACGGGCCCAATGGGGCTCTCAAACCCTAGATCTAGCAGTGACTGGCGGCGCAAGAGGGTGAGAGAGCGAAATGGCTAAGGCAGAAAGTGAAAGGGTAAAAACATTAGAGTCGCCGCGCGGTTAAATAGCCAGCGGGTAGGCCCAGATTTACTGTTCGGAAGCCGAAGAGTTTTCTCCCCTAAAAAAGTGCATGATTTGTTTTGAGCGGTTATCTGGGAAGAATTTTGGGGAGTTTATTTAATTAACCATTTTTTCAGGGACCCTATCCCAAAAAAAGGGGTTTTTCAAATTTTGAACCAATTAATTTCCAAGCTTTACCATCAAGGCAGATCACACACCATACACACAAATTATATAGCCACGTTCTTCTGGCTCCTTTTTTCCAAACCTCGGGATTTGGATTCCAGGCTCGGGGGCTGCGGGGCACATGTCATCGATCTCTTATTTTTCAAAAATGTTTGGAAGATAAGATGAAGATTCAAGACTAGTGGGACCCTCAGCCTGATTCTTCGATTCAACCTAAGGCTCGGGGGCTACTCGATATGGAGTGCGATTTGCATCGCACCCCATAGAAAGAAAAGTCGTACTCGGGGCTAGAGCACCTCATGGCCTTGAGCAGCCAAGGAAAGTACTCGGAAGACATCTTCAAGATGGAGTTTCAGCGGAAACCGAAGGATGACTTCAAGAAGTACTCGAAGCCTGCAGTACTCGGCTATGAAGAGCTTGGGGGCTTGTCAGACCCGAGGCAACGGGACTGCACACGTGGCGTAGAACATTCTAGAGTAAGGGGTGGGGCATATCCCATACCTTATCCATACTGTAAAGTACTCGTACATGGGTACAACTAGTCGGTACAGAAGGAAACTACCTGAGAGTACTCAGTTAGGACTCCTAGCCCGTACCAGGCTAGGATTTCTGCGTAACCCTATCCCCCCAGGATATATAAGGGCGGGCAGGGACCCCTCCAAATAACGCATAACCCCAAGGCAATACAAACCATACAGAACGTAGGGTATTACGCATACTGCGGCCCGAACCTGTCTAAACCCTTGTGTTCCTTGCACCATCGAGTTCCTGATCTCGGCGACACGCTAACCACAAGTCTACTACCTTAGGGTATCCCTAGGTAGGCTTGCTAGTAAAACACCGACAACTCCTATGATATCTTGTTTTCTAGGGACGACAACGTGTTTCATCTTCTTTGCGGGATCAGCTACATACAATACATGTGCGACGTGTGAGGCAAGTATCCATGAGTCATCTTTGTAACCAACATTGTTGAGGTCAACAATCATGAGCCCATAGCCGTCCACCTCAACACCGAAAAATCGGGATTTGTATATTAGAACCATAGTGCACTTCCCATATATCATCTATGACACCAAAATATGTTCTACTTCACCCAGTTCTCTCATCCAAGGCCTCAATACGAACACCACTATTCTGAGATACGGTCTTCTTGTCCTTTGTGGTGGTATAGAATAGATATCCATTAATATCATACCCTTGCCTTGATGTGACCTGGCTAGATGGGTCAGCTGCCAAACTTTTGATCGTTTGCTCATCCACGGTCTCCCCATCTGGTAGATCTAGGTCCTTCAACCATGCAGTCAGTCGGCACTTGTGCTCTCTCATGATCCAACCATCCGAGCGGCCATTACTTCCTGCACGAATCATGCTCCAGTGTTCATTGACTAAAGGTGTCATTATCGTGAGATATTGCAAGATGCTATAATGTGCTTGTTGCACACCTTTGAAATCCTTGTCGATGAAGGTTTTCCTCCCAACTGTGCCCACACCTTGTAACCTCCCCAAAAAGCGTGAAATAGGCAAACCAAGGGACACATTATCCTTTAGGTAACTTAGGCAAGACTCGATGACTTCATTAGTACTGTATCCCTCTATCATGGACCCTTCACGATGTGCACGATTCAGTACATACCGGTTGAAAATTGACATGAAACGCTCATACATCCACATTTCGTGTAGGTAAAGTGGACCAAGTGTCCGTATCTGATCCACCATACAAATCATTAGGTGTTCTGTTATATCAAAAAATCCCGGAGGGAAGCACATCTTGAGCTGCGCCATAATCTCCCCAATGAATTCTTGGAAATCCAGCAACTCATCTTTGTCTACGACCTTTTGTGAAATTCTGTTGAAGAAGTAACACAACCGAGTGATTACCATCTTTACATATACTGGTTTCATCACTCTGATTGCAATCAGGGGGAACACCGTCAACAACACATGACAATCATGACAGTTATAGCCGCATAGTGAGAGATCTTTCATCGAGAGTAGTTTCCTTATATTGGACATGAAACAACTCGGGACTCTGATCCCTCTTAAGCTCTTGCACATTGCCTTCTTCTCATCATGCGTCAAGTTGTAGCCAGTTCGGGGAAGTTCATATCTGTCATTCCCTTTATCAACAGGGTGAAGATCTTGTCTTATCTTCATAGCTACCTGTAACACCCAGGTGTTTAAATTACGAAATAAGCCTCTTTATCTTAAGCGGTGCATAAATAATTAAGAGAAATTTCCAACAAAATAAGTTTCTAAAATAACTTCTAAGCTAGACCTCAAACAAACCTTGGCCTGAAGCAAAACTTGTAAAACTTTCCATTTTGAACAACTTTCGCGTTGAAGGATTTTCATGTTGCAACACAAAAAGTTGAGAACCACTTGGATTTGCGAACCAGCCCCTGCCTTTTCTTCTATTTCGCTGCAGACCCTTCCGTCTCGCCCGACCCCTTTCATTCGCCCGACCCCTTTCATTCGCCCGACCCTTTTCACTTCGCCCGACCCTCGGCTTCGCTGCGGCCCTCGCTTCGCCCGACCCTCGCCGCCGCACAGTCGTCGCAGGCCACTTGGCCGGCGATGCCTGACCGCGCTAGGTGCCAAGCCAATGCCTGGCCGCGCCCGCACGCGCGCCCGCACGCCGTGTTCCTCCCCAGTCCGCGCACGCCACGCGCAAGCCGGCGACCCGCGCCCCTGCTCGCCGCCCCAATGCCCAATAGACGAACCCCGCCGTGCCCGTGTCTCCGCAGCATTCCGCCAGTCGCCGCGCTCGCCGCCCGGCAAGGCAGCTGCTGCACCTCTTCGCCCAACCCGCGCGCCGCGTGATCTCCAGCTTCACACGCCAAATCCTCAGCGCCCAGTCCCCTGCCCGCACCTGCCGCACGCTGCGCTGGCTTCTGTTCACTGCCCGCCGTGGCTAGTCGCGCGCCCCCGTCGTGCCGCCGCCCCCGCATCTCACAGTCAAGTCCCGCCCCTCCTCCTGCCTCTCTGCTGCCTATAAAAGGCCAAGCTGAGTTTTCCCCCCCTTCGCGCGCCCAAACACCAGAACGCCGCCGCCGCCACCATTAACGCCGTCGCGCTCAACTCACCGTGGAACTCACCTCTCCGGCCACCCTTTGCCAAAGCTGAGTCTACCACCACCAGAGCACCCCACCGCAGCTCACTGCACCACCCATCGTCGCCCAGAACCACCGGAGCACCGCTAGCGCCGCCCGCGCCGCCGCCGCTCCTTGTTGCTCCGTGGACAGCCCACACCGAAGCTCCTCCGTCCCAGAAAAGCTTTGAAACGGATTCCCCTCGACGCCGCGAAGCTACTCGACCGGCCCGCGTTGTTCCCTTCTCGCCGGAGCACCGCCGCCGACGTTCCACCCCGTCGCCGCCCTTCTGTTCCGCGCCGACGAGTCACCTCCGGCCATTCCCAACCCCGACCAAGGCCACCCAAGGTAGCTCTCACCTCCCTGGATCTTCCCGACCATTTTTCCCTCGCCACCAACGAGCCCCCTCGCCGGAATCTGGACGGCCGCCATGCCTGCGCCGCCAGGGACCCAATTGCTTTGGTTGAAATCTTTGAAAGAGTCTGCACGCAAGTTTCCAGGGGCATATCTGTAAACCTGTGTTCAAACTTTAAAATCAAACACAGCGAACTCATAAAATTCATTCAAAATCATAGAAAAATCTGAAAAATACAAACTCCACTGTTCTGGAATCGTTAGATAAAAATCTACAACTTTTGTTGCATGTATTTCTTCAGTTGCTTACTAAATCTTACTATAAGTTAAATGGAAGGTTTAATAGACTTTAAATGTACCCCCTGTTGTAGGCAAAGTCTAAATCTGAAAATTTTACAGTAACACACTTATGGATAGATTAACACCCTGTAAAAGTTTTTGCTTCAATACTTGAATGGTTTGTTCTGGATAAAAAAAATCTAGGTGCTAGCAGTGGTTGTGTTTTACATTTTTCATAATTAATCTGCTGCGTAAAAATGTTTGAAATCTTTACAGTGCTGTTGTCTCTGCTTATTGTGCTATAAATAAAAATTTCATCACCAGAAGTTACCTAATCCAGAAGTTGTGATTAATCCATGTGTGCTTGGAAAATTTAGTTTCTATTATAACACAACCCCTTCTTGTTTAATGAAGTTAAAAATTTAAGTTACTCTTTAATAATTGCCCACAGAAATCTCAACTAAGTAACATCACAACCAAACCGTTGTTTTGTGAACTACAACTTTGACGTGAACGAAAATAATCGTCATATAACCTCACTATAACTTATATCGGTGCATTCATATAGAATCGACGACTCTCGCCGATGGAACGTACGAGCTGGTGCCCGCGTCCGAGAGTGAGCAGCGTGAAGCTCAAGTACATCTAACTGAAGCTCTTGAAGACCCGAGCCCAAGTTCGGAAGAGCCCCAAGCTAGCCCCAAAGAAGGCAAGCCCCGGAGCATGAACCCTATTTTTCTAAACTTATGCAACTTATTACTCTACTTTACTTGTGCATTAAGTTTATAGGAGTTGGATGAAAACTTAGTTGCATGATCCTAGGTACCCAAGCTCTGAACACTAGATGCCAGGTTCGATAGAATGCTATGCTAATAGGACTCGGTAAAAGTCGAGTGATTTCCTGTTACTCGCGAGAAATTAGGAGTTGATTGTTTACTACATGCTGCAATCATAAGGTCGACAGACGGGGCTATGGTACGATGTTTATGTTGATGATTGAGGCCCCGTCTGTTTAGTGAAAAATGCTAAGGCCGCAGTGTGTGGTAGTGGTGGTTTAGTCTTTGAACATACTAACCACATGCCGAGAATATGGTAATCGGTAAGCTTAAGTACTGGATTGAACCGAGGCCGGAATATACTCCCCATTGTCTTGAATTCGTTCACATCTAGCTAATGGCGGGTGCATCGGCCGCCACAGCCCGACGTACCGTGGTCTGTGGGGACGTGTAGTCGAGGGCGGTGGCCTGTTCCGTGAAGCGGCAATTGAAGGGAAAAGTTGCACGTGTGACTCTGGGAGTAACCACGTGACGTGTGTTTAGGTTTCCCCTGCAAGGTTAAGAAATTCGATTCGAATCATCCGTTTCTCGCGGTTATTGAGACTGCTTGACCCTTTTACCACATAGAGTAAGAAGAGGAACAATGATAATGATTAATCTTGTTGGATGCAAAAATAATTCTTCCACCATGTATGATATTGGATAGTTGCTTACCTAGAATGGTTAAAGAAAGCTAGAACTTGGAGCTAAAATCTGAAAGTAAGGACCTACTATATATGCTTTTCGGCAAAGCAAACCCCTCAAGCCAAAAGCCTCGCATGTCTAGGAGTCGGCTAAGTATACCCCATTAGTCGGGTAAGCCTTGCTGAGTATTAGTATACTCAGTCTTGCTTGTGGCTTGTTTTCAGGTGAAACTTTTGAGGACATGATTGCTAGTTTGACTTGGCCTTGTACCCTTCCTCCTGGTTGGTCGGTGGATTTGGATACGCCCCCGGCCAATGGTGGTGATGCCGAGTGATGTCTCGTACGGGCTTCATCGAGACATCCTTTATCGTCGAGTAGTTGTCGTTATCTTTTCCGCTGCTTGAACTCTGAAGAACTCATTTATTTCGAAATCCGAAGTACCTTGTTTTACGAATTTGAACTCTATTGTAATGATAATTTATGATGAACTCCGTGGTGTAAAAATGTGGAATGTTGTATACTCTGGACTCACCTTCGTGTGAGTACATGTATGTGTGGCTTCGATCCGTAAGAACCGTGGTTGTATCGGTAGGTTACCCGACAGACCAGTGGATTATTCCGTTTGAAGTGCGAGTTAGCCTTGATTGCCCTTGTGGTGATGAATAGCGCGCTTGAACCGGATTAATTCAGGTGGTTCTGCCACAGCTGGTATCAGAGTCGTAGCTGGTGTTACAGCTGGCACCAGAGTCGAAATGCATACGCTAGAGAATGCAACAAGCCTTAGAAACTTGTTTTCCTAAAACTTGCCCACAAAAATTGTGTTGGAAAATGCGTTGGTTCGTTAAGGATGGTGCCTAGTTCGTAAAGCCCTAAGGGATTATTGGGAAAGTTACTAGGTGGCTGTCTAACTTATAAAATATTATCTACTGACTTCCAGCACATTACTTTCTGTCCAAAACTTACTTTTATGCACAACCGACCCTTAAATTCCGTAACGACGCACTCATCGCTAAGGTAAGAAGGTAAGAATCCTCAGCCAACTGAGAGAGCTTGGCCTTCCTGTCGGTGATGCGAGCCGAACGCTGCCCTCAAGCAGTGGCTTACTTGAGGTACTGCCAATATACCAACGTTTAGTTGATTATATTGGGAGTAGAAGGTTTGGCGCAGGGTATGGCGATCGCTATTCATACTCCCGTCTCAAGACGGTAACCCCGTGAATACGCTTTTTCGATAGCGTATGTTAACGTCGTCTGTACGGCGGGAATTGTACGGATGCCGTTTGTATAGTGAACGGTAATGAATACAGACGCTTTCATGAGTGCTGGCATCAAAGGTTCAGTGGATATATGTATGCTATATCAACCTTCTGCAGGTACACTAACCGCGATTGCGATAAGTTAAGAACGGTTAGAGTTTTCTCGACTAGCTATTATAGTGAGAGCCGTATTGTGTATGCCACCGAAACTAACCTCGTAAGACCAAAGCTATTTGGCAATTGTTTATTTTGTGAGGACGAATAGGACGTGCATGCATCATGGCTATATAAATCTGAAATTGAAAAAGCGATGCGTGAGAGTGGCAAGGTTCATGCGCCCACACGATTGTCTTGCATAAGGATTATCTAGTAAACCGGTCACTTTCCGCCTTATCTGAAAAGATGAATTTATTAAGCTGAGAAAATGACCCTTTCTAAAGAAACTCAGGTTGAAAGCTTTGTTCCAAAATTCGTACTCTACTTCCTGTCTAAATACGAAAAAAGTCTGGACATATGGGTAATGAGAAACAACAAAGACCTTGGTGTGTCAGTTTCTGTCCAAAATGAGCAGTTCAGCCACATAAATTTTGATGCCCCCTTACTGCAGTTTTCTGCAAAAGTGTTCAATGAAAAACTTGTTGTAAATATACTCAGGCGGCTACTGTTAAAATTTAGTAAATTTTGGCTGGGTAGATTTTCCCTGGTGCACGAAATGTTGGCCCACTGATCACTGAAATTTCTGGGTAGACAGTAAGGTAAAACCTGAAAAGAAAGACCATCTTAGAGACTTATCTAGCTCTGAAGTTGACTAGCAAAGTTGTTCACAAATACCTTAGGAATGCTCTGGTAAAAGTTGAGAATTTTTGGACCAGGACTGTTGAAGTTATGGCTATTTTAGTGCACGGTCCAGAACCTGTTCGTTATACTATTCACAGTTTTTCGCTATCTCACTCCATTTGATCTTTTGTTCAGATGGCCGAGCCTATTGCCATGATGGTGAATGAGGATGGACGCATTCACTCGCAGTGTCTCCACTGGGAGGGCTTTCCCTCTATTTTGTGGGATGTTCTGCGCACCGCGGGCTATCCAATTCCCCCACGTTACGCCGGACTGGAGTTTGCAGAGAATGGAGTTACCCAGTGCCGTGTCAACGTGACCATTTTTCCGCACCCGCTACACCCGGAGTGGCCCGCCTTGGAGATTGAGGCTGTTGGTCGCCGTTTGGCCGATACTTGGGAGCTTGCTGCCGTGAGGGCGCTCACCACTTTCTGTGCGCAGTGCCCCGAGGCTGTCACGCTCACTCCTATTGGTTTGTTTCCTGCTGCCCAGGACAACGACCCCTTTTGGCTCAACAGGGTGCAGCACTCACAGTACTTGGTGGACTTTCATGCCCAGGAGACCATCGAGACCTCCGTGCGGTGCATGAATGCACTCTACCGACTTCAGACTCTCCAGAGTCAGGCGCTTGTACAGCTCACTGATCTTGCACAGGCCTACCACATGATGGTAGAGCAGATTAAGGAACTCAGTGAGGAACTCGAGGATAGAGACACCCGGATTGGCCAACTTGAGAGCTAAGTGCAGGAGCATGACACGCTCATGGGTGAGAGAAATGATATGATAGCACACTTGGAGGAGCAGCTCCATGATCTGAACCTTGAGTTAGAGGATGCTAATGAGCACATTCAGTGGCACCATGATCAGAATGCCCCTCCCGGCATGGTGGCTATGGAGGAAGATGAGGAGGAGCCACAGGAGATTGATAGTGTTTCAGGAATGGACTTTGAGGGTGAGGCACTGCAGCCACCTCCGATGGGAGCTCACTCTCCTACTCACAGCGAGTCGTCCGTCAACAACCTCGACGATTTCTAGCCGATGACCTAGGAGGACTTTTGCATATACTCCTCGATAGTGTAGCCTAACTTTTGGCAAGTGTTGTAATAGGCTAACTAAGAGTTGAGTACCTCTTTTGTGGTGGGTACAACTTGACCATTGGCTACTCAAATCATGTAGGCCACGGCTAAAAACTTGGTGGTTTGATGGAGATATTGGAAAGCAGTTGAATCTGCGATTGCAGAAACTTGTCGGAATTTTTACCCATGTCTCTCTACATTTCCGGGCTGAGTGTTGAATACCAAACTTGTCCTAAATTCTGTGATCTAGGTTCTCAAAAAATTTCAACCCTATTGGATCTTTCTAGTTTGAGTTATAGGCCAGATACTATAACTCATTCTGCTGAAAACAGCCAAACCAGCGAAGCAAAGAGTGAATCGTTTGACCATCTTAGCCATCGATTTAGCATCTTGGCTGAATACCAAAGTTGTACATCTCTAAATTCCCTACCCCCTGCCAAAATATGAGAAATCTTGGATGAACCTACCAAGAGTTATAAATTTCTTATGGCAGGCAGTTTTATGCCCATGATTCTATCCATGACCTTTCGGAAGTCTACTGTTCCGCGTTAAATCTTTCGAATCATGGAAGCAATACGGATCACATTGCTAATGAAGAACATTCTCCTTTTCAGATGGTTGGAGCAACCCGTGGTAACCCGGATGGTTTTGGTGCTAGCGCAAGTGGATCACAACCACAGCCGCCACCACCACCCAGCTTGGTGGAAGTAATGGCCGCTCAAACCGAGTTGCTTCGCCAGCTCGTGCAAGGACAGCACCAGCAGCGGGGTGGGCACAATGTTCACCAACCCCAAGCCGCCGGTTACACGGATTTCCTTGGGACCCAGCCTCCCTTGTTTCACAAGACGGAGGAACCCTTGGATGCGGACGCTTGGATTCGCACAATCGAGTCCAAGTTTTCTCTACTTGTGGCCCCATGTTCGGATGCAAACAAGGCCCGCTTTGCCGCGCAGCAGCTTCGCGGTACGGCTCGTCTATGGTGGGACCACTATTTTGCTATGCTCCCCGCTGATCACATTGTCACCTGGGATGAATTCAAGACTGCGTTCCGGGCACACCATATCCCTGAAGGTCTCATGGAAAGAAAGCTAAATGAGTTTTTAGCTCTCACTCAGGGTAACCGCACTGTACTTCAGTATGCTCAGGCCTTCAACAACCTGTGCCAATACGCGGGCTATCACGCAGACACAGATGCCAAGAAGCGTGATCGTTTCCGCAGAGGTCTGAGTACTAAACTCAAGGAACGGCTGAATCTTGTCAAAGCCGATACATATAATGAGCTGGTCAACATGGCCATCACTCAAGAGGACTGTATTGAGGCTCATCGTGCTGAAAAGAAGAGGAAGGCGCCAGCTGGACCCTCGGGTGCTCAGCCACCGAGGTATCGCTTGGTGCGAAATGCTGCGCCTACAGCTCCACCGAAAGCCCCTCAGCCAGGGCGTTGGATTATCAGGCCCCCGCAGCAACAAGGTGTTGTACGACCCCCTATGCCTCAACAAACTGGACCCCGGCCCGTTACTCAGCAGTTTCTTCGACCGAGCATCACCAATCGTTGTTTCAAGTGCGGGAGTTCCAGTCATTTTGCTCGCGAATGCCCTCAACCCAGACAGCCAAATCAGGGCCAGGACTCTAAACAAAACAATAAGAACAAAGGCAAGAGGCAGACCCTTCAGGTCAAACAAGGACGGATCAACTTCACCACCCTTGCAGAACTTCCTGAAGGAGCACCAGTGATGACGGGTACATTCTCTATCCATAACAAGCCTGCAGTCATATTGTTTGATTCTGGTGCATCACATAGTTTCATTAGTGCAAAGTTTGGTGCAAAGGTAGGCTTGAATGTTTGTCACACCAAAGGGTCGTATATGATCTCAACACCGGGTGGAAAAATTGCTTCCAACCAAATAATAAGGCTGGTACCGATAAAATTGGGAAGTAAAGTCATCAACACAGACCTTGTTTTTTTACCCCTTGACGGCATGGATATTATTTTGGGAATGAACTGGATGACTATGCATGGAGTCACACTGGACCTTTCTTCCCGAGCCGTTGAGATAAATTCACCTAGTTACGGAGCCACTACCCTTTACCTACCGTTACGGGAGTGCACAAATTCTTGTGCTTTCGTGATGGAAGGGATCAACCTAGAGAATATTCCGGTGGTATGCAAGTATGCCGATGTCTTCCCGGATGACTAACCCGGAATGCCACCAGATAGGGACATTGAGTTCGTTATTGAACTGCAGCCAGGCACTGCACCTATCTCCAAAAGACCCTATAGGATGCCACCTAAGGAATTGGCCGAACTGAAAACACAACTCCAAGAACTACTGGACAAAGGCTTCATTCGTCCTAGCGCATCACCTTGGGGATGTCCGGCCCTTTTTGTAAATAAAAAGGATGACAGTTTAAGATTATGTGTGGACTACCGACCTCTCAATGCAGTGACTGTTAAAAATAAATACCCCCTTCCCCGCATCGACGTTCTCTTTGATCAATTATCTGGAGCGAGAGTTTTCTCCAAGATTGACCTTCGATCGGGGTATCATCAGATAAAGATTCGCCCATGCGATATTCCGAAGACTGCCTTTTCCACATGATATGGACTATATGAATTCTTGGTCATGTCCTTTGGTCTCACCAATGCCCCTGCCTACTTCATGTATCTCATGAATTCGGTATTCATGCCCGAACTCGACAAATTCGTCGTAGTTTTCATTGACGATATCCTGATCTATTCCAAGAATAAGGAAGAGCACGCTAAGCACCTGCACATTGTTCTTCAGCGTCTAAGAGACCATCAGCTCTATGCTAAATTTTCTAAGTGCGAATTCTGGTTGGATAGTGTGAAGTTCTTGGGTCACACTATTTCCAGCAAAGGCATAGCCGTTGACCCCAGCAAGGTACAAGAAGTGATGGATTGGAAACCTCCCACCTCGGTTCATCAGATTCGCAGTTTTCTTGGTTTAGCCGGCTACTATCGCCGTTTCATTCCGGATTTCTCCAGGATTGCTAAGCCTATGACTGAACTATTGAAAAAGGGAGTAAAGTTTGTGTGGGATGAGAAATGTGAAGAAGCTTTCCACACTCTCAGAGAACGCTTGACTACAGCCCCTGTGTTAGCTCAACCCGATAACACCAAGACATTCAATGTTTACTGCGACGCATCTGGCACTGGTCTTGGTTGTGCGCTTATGCAAGAGAATCAAGTTATCGCCTATGCTTCACGAGCCCTTCGGCCCCATGAGCAGAATTATCCAACCCATGATCTCGAGTTAGCAGTAGTTATTCGTGCTCTAAAAATATGGAGACATTATCTCATGGGCATTCGTTGTAACATCTACACCGATCACAAGAGTCTCAAATATATCTTCACCCAAGCCGATCTGAATATGAGGCAAAGGAGATGGCTAGAATTAATCAAGGATTATGATCTCGAGGTGCACTACCACCCTGGCAAGGCTAATGTAGTCGCGATGCGCTCAGCCGCAAGGCCCATTGCCATTGCCTATCATTGGAAAACTATAATGAGACATTATGTTTAGAAATAAGGAAGCTTAGTTTGGAGATGATTTTCCAAGGCGCTCTGAATCACATCTCCGTCGAACCCACTCTTCACGACCAGATCATCATGGCACAACTACACGATGAAGGAGTTAAGATCATCAAACAAAAACTCTCTCTAGGAGAAGAGAAATACAAATATTTCCGCCGGGACCATAAGGGAGTCCTATGGTTCGAAAGTCGCATGGTCGTTCCGAAGAATCATGAACTTCGTAAGAAAATTCTGGATGAGGCACACCTTTCCAAATTTTCCATTCACCCCGGCAGTAACAAAATGTATCAAGACCTTAGACAAAATTTCTGGTGGACTAGGATGAAAAGAGAAATCGCTAAATATGTCTCAGAATGCGACACATGTCAGAGAGTAAAGGCCAGTCACTTGAAAGTAGCCGGTACACTTCAACCATTGCCTATACCCTCATGGAAATGGAAGGACATAAGTATGGATTTCATTGTTGGATTGCCAAGTACCACGCAGAAACACGATTCCATATGGGTTATCGTTGATAGGCTCACAAAGACGGCACATTTTCTTCCGGTACACACCACCTATACCGCCAAGAAATATGCTGAGATTTATGTCGATCGCATTGTTTGCCTACATGGAGTGCCGAAGACTATTATTTCCGATCGTGGTACTCAGTTTATAGCACGTTTTTGGGAACAATTGCAAGCTTCTCTTGGTACTAAATTGATTCGAAGCTCAGCTTATCATCCTCAAACTGACGGACAAACGGAAAGAGTAAACCAAATTCTCGAAGACATGCTTAGAGCTTGCGTCATTCACTATGACAAGAGTTGGGACAAATGCCTATCCCTAGCAGAGTTCTCATATAACAATAGCTATCAAGTGAGTTTGAAAATGGCACCATTTGAGGCCTTATACGGACAAAGATGTCGAACCCCTTTGAGTTGGTCACAGACTGGAGAACGCAAAATATTTGGACCAGACTTGGTAATCGAGACAGAAGAAAAAGTGAAAGTAATATAAGAAAACCTCAGAGCCGCACAATCCAGACAAAAGAGCTATTTCGACAGAAGGAGAAAGCCACTGAAATTCGAAGTTGGTGACCACGTCTACCTTCGAGTTTCACCAACCAAGGGTGTCCAACGATTCGGAGTCAAAGGAAAACTATCTCCCCGTTATGTTGGTCCCTACGAAATCATCGAAAGCTGTGGACCCGTAGCCTATAGAATTCGACTGCCCCCTCAGCTTGCAGCCATCCACGATGTCTTTCACGTATCTCAACTCAAGAAGTGTGTTCGAGTCCCTACCGAGGTTATTAAACAACAGGAAATCTTGGTAGAGCCCGACCTCTCATACGTTGAGTACCCTATCAAAATCATGGATCAAAAAGAAAGGAGCACTAGGAGGAAAGTGATTAAAATGTACAAAATTCAATGGAATCATCACACTGAGGAAGAAGCCACGTGGGAAACTAAAAGTTTTCTAAAACAGAACTTCCCGGGTTTTCTCAACTCTACCGAAGGTACACACCCCCTCCACCTTAAGCCTATTGTCCGAATCTCGGGGCGAGATTCTTTTTAAGGGGGGAAGGCTGTAACACCCCAGGTGTTTAAATTACGAAATAAGCCTCTTTATCTTAAGCGGTGCATAAATAATTAAGAGAAATTTCCAACTAAATAAGTTTCTAATAACTTCTAAGCTAGACCTCAAACAAACCTTGGCCTGAAGCAAAACTTGTAGAACTTTCCATTTTGAACAACTTTCGCGTTGAAGGATTTTCGTGTTGCAACACAAAAAGTTGAGAACCACTTGGATTTGCGAACCAGCCCCTGCCTTTTCTTCTATTTCGCTGCAGACCCTTCCGTCTCGCCCGACCCCTTTCATTCGCCCGACCCCTTTCATTCGCCCGACCCTTTTCGCTTCGCCTGACCCTCGGCTTCGCTGCGGCCCTCGCTTCGCCCGACCCTCGCCGCCGCGCAGTCACCGCAGGCCACTTGGCCGGCGATGCCTGACCGCGCTAGGTGCCAAGCCAATGCCTGGCCGCGCCCGCACGCCGCGTTCCTCCCCAGTCCGCGCACGCCACGCGCAAGCCAGCGACCCGCGCCCCTGCTCGCCGCCCCCATGCCCAATAGACGAACCCCGCCGTGCCCGTGTCTCCGCAGCATTCCGCTAGTCGCCGCGCTCGCCGCCCGGCAAGGCAGCTGCTGCACCTCTTCGCCCAACCCGCGCGCCACGTGATCTCCAGCTTCACACGCCAAATCCTCAGCGCCCAGTCCCCTGCCCGCGCCAGCCGCACGCCGCGCTGGCTTCTGTTCACCGCCCGCCGTGGCCAGTCGCGCGCCCCCATCGTGCCGCCGCCCCCGCGTCTCACAGTCAAGTTCCGCCCCTCCTCCCACCTCTCTGCTGCCTATAAAAGGCCAAGCTGAGTTTTCCCCCCCTTCGCGCGCCCAAACACCAGAACGCCGCCGCCACCACCATTAACGCCGTCGCGCTCAACTCACTGTGGAACTCACCTCTCCGGCCACCCTTTGCCAAAGCTGAGTCTACCACCACCACAGCACCCCACCGCAGCTCACTGCACCACCCATCGTCGCCCAGAACCACCGGAGCACCGCTAGCGCCGCCCGCGCCGCCGCCGCTCCTTGTTGCTCCGTGGACAGCCCACACCGAAGCTCCTCCGTCCCAGACAAGCTTTGAAACGGATTCCCCTCGACGCCGCGAAGCTACTCGACCGGCCCGCGTTGTTCCCTTCTCGCCGGAGCACCGCCGCCGACGTTCCGCCCCGTCGCCGCCCCTTTGTTCCGCGCCGACGAGTCACCTCCGGCCATTCCCAACTCCGACCAAGGCCACCCAAGGTAGCTCTCACCTCCCTGGATCTTCCCGACCATTTTTCCCTCGCCACCAACGAGCCCCCTCGCCGGAATCTGGACGGCCGCCATGCCAGCGCCGCCTAGGGACCCAATTGCTTTGGTTGAAATCTTTGAAAGAGTCTGCACGCAAGTTTCCAGGGGCATATCTGTAAACCTATGTTCAAACTTTAAAATCAAACACAGCGAACTCGTAAAATTCATTCAAAATTGTAGAAAAATCTGAAAAATACAAACTCCACTGTTCTGGAATCTTTAGATAAAAATCTACAACTTTTGTTGCATGCATTTCTTCAGTTGCTTACTAAATCTTACTATAAGTTAAATGGAAGGTTTAATAGACTTTAAATGTACCCCCTGTTTTAGGCAAAGTCTAAATCTGAAAATTTTACAGTAACACACTTATGGATAGATTAACACCCTATAAAAGTTTTAGCTTCAATACTTGAATGGTTTGTTCTGGATAAAAAAAATCTAGGTGCTAGCAGTGGTTGTGTTTTACATTTTTCATAATTAATCTGCTGCGTAAAAATGTTTGAAATCTTTACAGTGCTGTTGTCTCTACTTATTGTGCTATAAATAAAAACTTCATCACCAGAAGTTACCTAATCCAGAAGTTGTGATTAATCCATGTGTGCTTGGAAAATTCAGTTTCTATTATAACACAACCCCTTCTTGTTTAATGAAGTTAAAAGTTTAAGTTACTCTTTAATAATTGCCCACAGAAATCTCAACTAAGTAACATCACAACCAAATCGCTGTTTTGTGAACTACAACTTTGACGTGAACGAAAATAATCGTCATATAACCTCACTATAACTTATATCGGTGCATTCATATAGAATCGACGACTCTCGCCGACGGAACGTATGAGCTGGTGCCCGCGTCCGAGAGTGACCAGCGTGAAGCTCAAGTACATCTAACTGAAGCTCTTGAAGACCCGAGCCCAAGTTTGGAAGAGCCCCAAGCTAGCTTTTCCCAAGAAGGCAAGCCCCGGAGCATGAACCCTATTTTTCTAAACTTATGCAACTTATTACTCTACTTTACTTGTGCATTAAGTTTATAGGAGTTGGATGAAAACTTAGTTGCATGATCCTAGGTACCCATGCTCTGAACACTAGATGCCAGGTTCGATAGAATGCTATGCTAATAGGACTCGGTAAAAGTCGAGTGATTTCCTGTCACTCGCGAGAAATAAGGAGTTGATTGTTTACTACATGCTGCAATCATAAGGTCGACGGACGGGGCTATGGTACGATTTTTATGTTGATGATTGAGGCCCCGTCTGTTTAGTGAAAAATGCTAAGGCCGCAGTGTGTGGTAGTGGTGGTTAAGTCTTTGAACGTACTAACCACATGCCGAGAATATGGTAATCGGTAAGCTTAAGTACTGGATTGAACCGAGGCCGAAATATACTCCCCACTGTCTTGAATTCGTTCACATCTAGCTAATGGCGGGTGCATCGGCCGCCACAGCCCAACGTACCGTGGTCTGTGGGGACGTGTAGTCGAGGGCGGTGGGCCTGTTCCGTGAAGCGGGAATTGAAGGGAAAAGTTGCACGTGTGACTCTGGGAGTAACCACGTGACGTGTGTTTAGGTTTCCCTTGCAAGGTTAAGAAGTTCGATTCGAATCGTCCGTTTCTCGCGGTTATTGAGACTGCTTGACCCTTTTACCACATAGAGTAAGAAGAGGAACAATGATAATGATTAATCTTGTTGGATGCAAAAATAATTCTTCCACCATGTATGATATTGGATAGTTGCTTACCTAGAATGGTTAAAGAAAGCTAGAACTTGGAGCTAAAATCTGAAAGTAAGGACCTACTATATATGCTTTTCGGCAAAGCAAACCCCTCAAGCCAAAAGCCTCGCATGTCTAGGAGTCGGCTAAGTATACCCCATTAGTCGGGTAAGTCTTGCTGAGTATTAGTATACTCAGTCTTTCTTGTGGCTTGTTTTCAGGTGAAACTTTTGAGGACATGATTGCTAGTTTGAGTTGGCCTTGTACCCTTCCTCCTGGTTGGTCGGTGGATTGGGATACGCCCCCGGCCAATGGTGGTGATGCCGAGTGATGTCTCGTTTGGGCTTCATCGAGACATCCTTTATCGTCGAGTAGTTGTCGTTATCTTTTCCGCTGCTTGAACTCTGAAGAACTCATTTATTTCGAAATCCGAAGTACCTTGTTTTACGAATTTGAACTCTATTGTAATGATAATTTATGATGAACTCCGTGGTGTAAAAATGTGGAATGTTGTATACTCTGGGCTCACCTTCGTGTGAGTACATGTATGTGTGGCTTCGATCCGTAAGAACCGTGGTTGTATCGGGAGGTTACCCGACAGACCAGTGGATTATTTCGTTTGAAGTGCGAGTTAGCCTTGATTGCCCTTGTGGTGATGAATAGCGCGCTTGAACCGGATTAATTCAGGTGGTTCTGCCACACTACCAAGTCCTGGCGCGACTTCAACGTATCCTTTATCTTGGCTGATGTGTCCAGGAGGAGCCCGATTGTGTTACCAAACACATTGTTCTTTAGGTGCATACCATCGATTGCATGGCGGACCTCAAGATCCGCCCAATACGGCAAGTTGTTGACGCCAAATTTTGACACGTGTTGAATCGGCGTCAGGAGGAGAAGATTGGCCGATGCGGCAGATCTGAAGGCTACAGAAAGGAATCGGCCGATTGAAGTAACAGTTGGAAATCGGCCGATTGGTGGCACAGCCTATGCCAACAGGATGGGATTATTTCAGAGGATCCTGGTCAAAAGGTGGTCAAAGGGGGCACGCTAAGTCGGTCGAGGAGCAATTGAAGGAAATCTTGATTGGATTAGGGAGCGGCGGCGGAAGATTCTGCGGGAGTCCGTTTCCTTTTTAAAGTCCATATAGATATAGTAATTTAAATAAGGTTGTAACAAGTCATGATCGACCAGGAGTCCTAGCTTTAGGGTATAAATAGGAGTCGTCAGGGTCTTGAAAAATGATCAACACATCAATCAACAATAGTACTTCTACTTTTCCAGCAATTTACTTTCAAGTCGGCGACTTCGCCAATATTTTCTTCTTCCACGAGTTCGTACGGATTGGCAGGGCTGCATCAACTTGATCTCCGGCCAATTGGTAGGTTCCGCTTACCGAGTAATATCCGAGCTTTAACTACGGGCGCATCGCTGTGGTTTCGTTTGGATTTATTCACCAGTTATCGATATTTACTAGAATTGCAAGTTTCACCTGTTATTCTAGTATTATCACGAGTTATCCAGCTTGAGATCAGAGTAATCGGCTTCGTCACTGTTCTTCTTCGATTTATCATCTTACAGCCGATTAGATCTATCTCAAGTGTTGCTTCTGTAGTAATTGTTTAGATCGCTCCGGTGGTTTTCTTTACAATTACTACACGATCATCGGCTGATCCATAGCCGATCATCTCTACAGCAAATCGGCTGATTCGCTGCCGACGCGCTCCTAAGGACAGATCGGAACCCCAGCCGATCGACGCGCCTGGAATTTAATACTCTATTTCCTTGTCAATCAACAGGTCAGATTGGCTGGCACGCCGCGCGAACCGCACCAGAGCGATAACCCGAACAGGAGCTAAGCAGATTCTCCCGGGTCGTGTGTCCGACGCTGAAGACCATCGGCCGATTCCTATCCGACCGATTTTAGCGCCAACACACTTTTGGCACGCCCGGTGGGACCATCCAAGATCTGATATGTCGAAAAACGCAGAAATCTCTGACAGCAACATCATTGAGGTCACAAAAGCAGATCTCAAGGACGACCAGAGGGAAGAATTGGCCAAGCATCTAGAAGATTACAAGAAGATGTACCTCCAGTCGTTCAGTCGTACCAGAAGCGGGGAAGCAGTCAAGAAGACTCCTATTCTAGCGCCTCGCCACATCACCATCGCCGAGGACTCAGGCAAGATGTCAGAGATGATTCAACAGTCCGTGTGTCAGGCGTTTATTGACCAATCCTCAGTGATGACCAACACGGTGTATAACACCGTCGTCAGCTCTCTGGCCAGCGGAGCAGTCCAAGGCTATCAGGGACCGGCATACGCTCCGCCGACCACTCTGCCAGCCAGGAGCTTACCATACACATCCCAATCGGCTCCTCAGCCGATATTGACGCAACGCGAGGGGTACAACTCTCCACTGCCCCCGGCATCTCCAAGATACAGCGGTGCACCATGTCTCCCATCACAGACACCGCTCCAACCCGTTTAGATTGCTCTTGTGCAGTCACTACCTACAAGCTCAGCGCCTTGGGGAACATCAGCAACAGCGTATTTTCCCGAAACAGCGAACGGGTATCGAAGTTATTCAACCCAGGTGCCATACCAATCGGCCGCCCGGCCGACGGTTCCCCAGTATCAGCCGATCTTATCAGAAATCGGCAGGGGGGCAAATACTGTAGAAGCATTCAGAGGCACGGCGCCAGCAGTGACGTACGAAGGGGGTGCGGACTTGTTTCGCCATCAACTATCGGCCGCTCAGCAAAATTCGTTGATTCATCACCCGGCCGTACCAGCCCTTCAGCACACGCCCGCACCACGAACAGCTGTTCATCAGCAGCAGGTGGACTGGACAGCAAGAATAGCAGAAGTAATCCAGGATCAGTTTGGATTGAAGCCGAAAGTTCAAACTTATACTTACAAGACGCCGTATCCATCGGCCTATGACTCGCTGCCGTTCCCACACCGCTACAAAGTTTCTGATTTCACCAAGTTCTCAGGGACGGACGATACATCCACTGTGGAGCATATCAACCGATTCATCATCCAGTGCGGAGAAGCTGCCACGCAAGATGCTCTGAGGGTGCGTTTATTTTCATCGTCTCTGTCCGGATCGGCCTTCCAGTGGTTCACCACTTTACCGCCAAATTCTATCGTTACTTGGGCCGATATGGAGAAACAATTCCACAAGTACTTCTATGCAGGAGTACACGAGATGAAGATCTCGGATTTGACCAGTCTCAGGCAGAGGAGCGATGAACCAGTAACGGGGTATATACAGAGGTTCAGAGAAGTCATAAATAAATGCTATAGTCTGGCTCTGACCGATGCACAGTTGGCCGATATCGCTTTCCAAGGCCTCTTGCCACAGATCAAAGAAAGATATGCTGCCCAAGAGTTTGAAAGCCTAAGCCAAATCGTCCACCGATTGTCAGGACAAGAGGTCCGACCGTTTGAACAGCGGAGGAACTTCCAAAAGAAGGTGGCATACTTGGAAGGATCTGAATCCGATGCGGAAGAGGAAATCGGCCTGGCAGAATGGGTCAAAGGGAAAAAACCGATATCATGCCCTTTTGGGAAGAAAGAGCCGGAAACGTTCGGTTTTGACACGTCAAAGGCCGATAAAATTTTTGATCTATTGCTTCAGGAAGGACAAATCAAGCTATCTCAACATCACACCATCCCTACGGCCGATCAACTTAAGAAGATGAAATACTGCAAGTGGCACAACGCTACTTCTCATGATACAAATGAATGTAAAGTCTTCCGCCAGCAGATACAATCGGCCATCGAGCAGGAGCGGCTTAAATTTGAAACTCCAACCAAATCGGCAAAGCCGATGAAGATAGATCAACATCCCTTCCCGGCCAACATGGTTAACGCTGGAGGAGACTCAAGTCAAACCAAGGTGCTGACGTCGAAATCGGCGAGAAGAGGCGGCGCCGTCGACCCCAGGAGGCATATCACGACGGAAGAAATCAGAAGGAACAGGCGAGGGCCAGAACGACCACACAAGCCCGTCACCTCCCAATTCTTACTCAGTAAATATCGGCAGCAGCAAGAACAAGCAAGATACCAAGAAGAGACGACACGCCGGCATGAAGATCACTGGCAATGTCCGTTCTTCATCCACTGCTGGGGGAACGATATCAGATTGCCGTCTGCCGATAACTGTCCGAAGTGTAACGGATTGAGCTGCAACGATCGCCCGAGGCCACACTCTAGGGACAGAGGGTCAGAGCCGATCAGCAGAAATCGGCGCGAGGAACGGCGCGTTTCGGTGCATGATCGGCTGGGGGGCAGAGTTGACAAGTACAACAGGTCAAAAAGCAAGATCGGCCAGCGAGATGGACTGGGGGGAAGGATCAGCGCGCACGATCGGCTGGAAGAGATGGCCGATGATAGGGTATCAGACGAAGATCCCCTAGGAAGGGAACCAGATTGGGAACACGCCAGATCATCGGCCAAACCAGTGAATCCCAGGTGGTGTCCCGATGGCCTATCCAGATCCCAGAAGCGAAGGATCCAACGCCTACGCCAGTGGGAGCGTCAAGAAGAAGAACAGAGACAGGTGCCAGAGAGAAGGAATGTTAAATCTCGAGTTTGGCGCCCAAAGAAAAACGATAAAGAAACAAGCAACCAAGAATCGGCAGCCGAAATTGATATGGTATTCATACTGCCGATGGAGTTCATGACGCCAAACGATTGGGATAAAATAACAAGAACAGAGGAGGAACAAATGGCACAACTAGTGTTAGAGCCGATGACGGCTACATTTGAGAAACCAGAAGAGGAAAAACGACAGCATCTTAAAGCGCTGTTCCTCAAAGGCTATGTCAACGGAAGACCCGTCACTAGATTACTGATAGATGGAGGCGCGGCAGTTAACATCATGTCGTATGCCATGTTCCGCAAGCTGGGCAGGGCGATGATGACCTCACCAAGATGTTATGATGCTGAAGGATTTCGAAGGCAACGTGTCACCCGCCCGCGGAGCGCTCTGCGTCGACCTCACCATCGGTAGTAAGACCCTTCCTACCACTTTCTTCCTTATTAATGGCAAGGGGTCCTATAATATGCTGCTTGGTCGCGACTGGATACACGCAAACTGCTGTGTCCCATCTACAATGCATCAATGCCTTGTGCAATGGGTCGGCGACAGTACAGAGATAGTCACCGCCGATTCCGTCTACAGCGTTGCAGCGGCCGATACGCAACAGTGGAGCTGCGAGCACGTCAAGTGTATATCTGGCAGGACTTGAGACACTGACTTCCTGAGAGTGTCCGATTTCGGTCTAAGGCCGATCCAAGTAGTCGGCTCTGAAGATTCAGAATAAATGGATCAGCTCGTCCGAGAAGATGGGAAGCTTGGGCATGGGTTTACGTCGGCCGATTTATTAGAGATGGTAGATTTGGGAGATAGCAGCAAATCAAGGCCGACGTACATTAGTGCCAATTTGGATTCTGAGTACAAATGTAAATTGATAAGTTTATTAAAAGAATTCAAGGATTGCTTTGCTTGGGACTACCATGAGATGCCAGGACTAGACCGGTCTATTGTTGAACACCGGTTACCTATAAAATCAGGATATTGGCCATATCAGCAACCTGCACGACGGTGTAACCCCAAGATTCTACCTGACATAAAGGCCGAGATTACAAAGTTGATTGAGGCAGGATTTATTCGGCAGTGCCGCTACGCCGAATGGATTTCTAACATTGTGCCTGTATACAAAAAGAATGGAAAATTACGTGTGTGCATCGATTTCAGGAACTTGAATCAGGCTACACCGATGGATGGATATCCGATGCCGACGGCCAATATCTTGGTGGATGCTGCTGCAGGCCACAAAGTCATAAGTTTCATGGATGGGAATGCCAGGTACAATCAGATATTAATGGCCGAAGAAGATATTTTGAAAATGGCTTGTAGGTGCCCAGGCCATCTTGGTTTATTTGAATGGGTGGTTATGACTTTCGGGTTAAAAAACGCCGGCGCTACATATCAACGGGCCATGAACTACATCTTCCACAAGCTCATTGGTTCGTCGGTGGAAATTTATATAGATGACGTCGTGGTCAAGTCAAAAGGTCACCAAGATCATCTGGCCGATTTACAGGAAGTACTGGAGTGCACAAGGAAACATGGGCTGAAGATGAACCCAAACAAGTGTGCATTTGGTGTATCGGCCGGGCAATTCTTAGGATTTATGGTCCATGAGCGCGGAATAGAAGTCAACCGCAAGACCATAGACGCCATCAACAAAGTGGTGGCCCCACAAAATAAAACTGAACTATAATCCCTCATCGGCAAGGTCAATTTCATCAGAAGATTCATATCCAATCTGTCAGGACGTATTCAGGCTTTTACCCCTCTCTTGAAATTAAAGCCCGACCAGGAATTCATATGGGGGGAAGGACAGCGCAGGGCGCTGGAGAATATCAAGCAGTATCTGGTTTCACCTCCGGTATTAGTTCCACCACAGCCTGGTAAGCTGTTCAAGTTATATTTATTGGCTGATGAACAGGCTATTGGATCGGCGTTGGTACAGGAGTTTGAGGGGAAAGAACGAGTGGTATACTACGTCAGCAGAAGACTTTTAGACGCCAAAACAAGATATTCCTTGGTGGAGCGACTATGCTTGTGCTTGTACTTTTCATGTACTAAGCTCAGGCACTATTTGCTGTCGGCAGAATGCACAGTCGTGTGCAAGGATGATGTGGTGAAGTATATGCTATCATTGCCGATTTTGAAAGGGCGGATTGGAAAATGGATCCTGGCCTTGTCAGAATTCGATTTAAGGTACGAATCGGCCAAAGCCGTCAAAGGTCAAGTGATGGCCGATTTCGTAGTTCAGCATTGTGGACCAGAAATTGCCACCGTTGAACCAGTTCCATGGACTCTATATTTTGATGGTTCTTTGTGTGGGGTCGGATCGGGAATCGGCATTGTTCTTGTGTCGCCTCGGGGGGCAACTTATGATTTCCCTCTGCCGATAGAAGCCTCTGCAACTAATAACCAGGCGGAATATCGAGCTGTTCTAAAAGGTATCCAATTATTAAGGGAAGTCAGAGCTGATGCAGTCGAAATCTTTGGGGATTCCATGCTCATTGTGGATCAGTTGACGGGGCGATCTGAGTGCAACGATAATATCTTGAGAATTTATTATGAGGATTGTCTTCAACTTTTAAAAGAGTTCAAGTCTGTAATAATTGAGCATATCCCCAGGAATTATAATGAAGAAGCCAACAGACTGGCCCAACATGCTTCTGGGTATCGGCCGATTCAGGGAGCGATGACGCTAGAGCTCGCGGCCGATGACTGGCGAAAGGATATCGTCGATTACTTGAGAAATCCATCCAAAAAGGTGGAACGGCGAACACGTTTTTAGGCTACAAAGTATGTGTTGCTTGAGGATGATTTATTTTATCGGACGATTGATGGAGTTCTTCTCAAATGCCTGGGAACAGAAGAGGCAAAGGTTCTGATGGGAGAAATCCATGAAGGCGTGTGTGGAGCTCATCAATCGGCTCACAAAATGAAATGGATGATCAGGAACAATGGATATTATTGGCCGACCATCCTTGAAGATTGTTTCAGGTACTACAAAGGATGCCAAGACTGTCAGAGGTTTGGCAATGTGCAGCGCGCACCAACATCGGCTATAAATCCGATAATTAAGCCGTGGCCGTTCAGAGGTTGGGGAATAGATCTCATCGGACAGATTCATCCTCCATCTAGCAAAGGGCATAAGTTCATATTGGTGGCTACAGATTATTTTACTAAGTGGGTGGAGGCAGTTCCTTTAAGGAACGTGACATCGGCCGATATGATTGAATTTGTTAAAAGCCATATTATATATCGATTTGGTATTCCTCAAACCATCACAACTGATCAAGGGACAATGTTCACTTCTGGAGAATTCGGAGAGTTCGCCGCCGATATGGGAATTAAATTATTAAATTCTTCTCCATACTATGCTCAAGCCAATGGCCAAGCAGAATCGTCTAACAAGGGGATAATCAAGCTAATCAAGAGGAAGATAGAAGAGCAACCCAGGAAGTGCATATGTCTTTGGCTGAATCTTTATGGGCGTACAGGATGGCTTGTCATGGAGCCACTAAAATATCCCCTTATCATTTGGTTTATGGTCATGAGGCGGTCTTGCCATGGGAGGTAAGGACACGGTCAAGATGTATATCGTTACAGGATCAGTTAACGGCCGATGACTATTCCTTTCTCATGAAAGACGAACTTGACGATTCAGCGGGTTTACGGTTGAGAGCCCTGATTAGCATAGAAGAAAACAAGAAAAGGGTGGCCAGATGGTATGACAAAAAGGTCAAAGTTAAACAGTTCTCTCAGGGAGATTTGGTATGGAAGTTGGTGCTGCCGATAGGATCTAAGGATCCCAAATTCGGTAAATGGTCACCCACTTGGGAAGGGCCGTATAGAATCGGCCGATGTGCCCCTGGGAATGCATACATTCTGGAGACAATCAAAGGGGAGGAATTCCCAAGAGCTTTAAACAGGCGATATCTGAAGAGGTACTATCCAAGCATTTGGGTAGATACATAACTTGCAGCAAAATATGTCAAGATAACATGGCCGATTTCTCATCGGTTTCTGTCTACACATCTGGTGAAGGAAACATTGGGATTCATTATTGAATGGAAATTACAGATTACATGGCCGACATGGTACAAGTCGCCCTTAGAATAAAAATACTGGTGTGTCTACTGATTACGCCTACGCTGGATTTCTCTCTCGATGCGACCCAGTTTTATCATAAGGGTGAGCCTTTTCTCTTTCAAGTCCTCTGCAGTGGCTCCAGTTTCAGCTTGGTTGCAGAGTTCTTTCAGCAGGCAGGTCTTCTCCTCTTCCAGATCTTCCATGGCGACTTCAATTTTGGCTTTACAAGGAAGTGAAGAACTTTTTTCGGAAGATGGTCGCTTGCGGACCAAAAGATGAGCATTTATGAGGTCCGAATATTCCTGGACAGCGGCAGGGACATGATCTCTGAGTTCCTCAGCATGAGTTCTTATCAGATTTCTGTCTGCCTGTGATAATGGCTCTTCTGAATGCATGATTTCTATCGCTCGTTCTAGATCAGGGCTGAGACGGTGTGGCTAAACAGAGATAAAAGGAGTTACCCAGTATCGGAGCGATTGAGATGCTTAAGAAAAAGGTAGAGGGGGAGTTCATACCTGGTTGACAGAGGAAGAGGATGAGGAGGACGAACAAGACATCCTGCCGTTCAGTTTGGGACAGTAAAGGAAGGAGAGGAGATAAGTAATGCGTGTGCCTCTAGAGATGGTGAACGGTCTGCATATAAATAAAGAGCAGGTAGATGGATGGTGAGACACGTCCTATCGGAGTAAATACATACATAAATGCAAGGCAGACTGAAGGAGCAGTTCAAAACCAAATCGGCGAAGTGACATTGAAGGAGCAATAATGTTTAACATATTTTTTTTTACAGCCCAAGGAAAGCATCTATGGCTACAATCGCTCGTCGTCTAATTTGATCGGCCGAGTATACTATTCTCTGATCATTGTCGGCCGATCCTCGTACTTCTGACACGCGGCGACGGAGCCTTATTGTTTCACGGGCCAAATGTTGTCTTTCTTGCTTCAGCTCGCTGATGATGGTTGGGAGTTCCTGGAGCTTCTTCTCTTCAGCGGCTATCTCTTTGGTTATCTGTTCCATCTCCTTGGCTAGTTCTGCTCTCCTCCGTTTCAGCCGATCTATTGCACCGACGATGTCCGGACGGCAGTTCTCGAGGAAGTTGATCCTGTGGTGTACTTCCTGAGTCCGATGCTTGTACGAGTCGACCTCCTCCTGAGTTTTGGCCATCTGAGAACGATCGGCCATACGTTGCAGCGCCCTGGAAACCGGAATCTGCATACCCTCTATATAGGGAGCATACCCCAAATTTTCCGACACTTCATCCGGGATGTGATCTTTGACCTCGTTGAAAAGTCGTCGGATCGGCGATGCATCTTCCACCAATCGGCCGATGTCGTCTTGGAGGAGAGTACGAATGCTTTCGAGCTTGGAACGGACATCGTCGGAGGTAGAGCTCGATGGAACTGCGTGTGAGGCGATTTCTTCTTCATCGGCCAAAGAGACAGCAAAAGAAAAGATGCTATTGTTGGGGGTATCTTGCTCCTGTAGGGAAACAAAGTAAAGGGTAAGCAAGCGGTGAAAGGAAATCGGCCGATTCTAATGGTAAGACTGTTACCTCTTTGAAGCGAATCTCTCTTGCCTGCGCCGGTGGAAGTGTTTCCTTTGTTTCAGGGACTGGCACATTTGGTTCATCGGAAGAAGAAGATTCGATGGTTATTAGCGCTCCGCTTGGACCAGCTTCCTGAAAAGGACATGAAAGAAGATTCCCATGAAAATGCTAGGGGAAATTGAAATAAGATTACCTGAACAGCTTCTACTAATAGTGATGCTGCAGCTGCCCTGACTTTAGCGGTGACTTGGGGATCGGCCATCTCGACAATCGGCAGGGGTAAAGGACCTGAAGTCTCGGCGGGTGTCACCTCTACTTGATCGGCCGATCCAACGCGGGGAGTCTCGGCCGATACCACTACCATCTGGCTGGCCGATCCGATGCGGGAAATTTCAGCCGACGCTATTGCCGTCTGATCGGCCGATCCAATGCGAGCTCGCACCCGACGGCTGGTTATCTTTGATGTTGGCCTTTTTGGTGCTCGCCTTGATCGGCCGGTAGAGATATCTCTGACAGTTGGAGCATGGAAGCCGATAAGTGGATACGGCATGTATTGGTGATGGCTATCAATCGGTCGGCCGCTTCGGCTCCGCATCGGGGGAACATCGCTTTCAGACTGAAGAGATGAACATGAGTTAACAACAAGATGATAATATAACATTGGAATCGGCTAAGGAAAAGGGACATACCGCTGCATTTGGGTCGATGTTCTCTGGGTCCAGAATGTTGCAGTAAGATGATGGAGATTTACAGAAAAGGTGCTGCTTCCATTCTGCCCACCATAATTTAAACTGCTGGGTGGCGAAAGAGGCAACTGACCAACCATTCAAGTCAATGGTACTGGAGTCGGGTACTAGGTCACACAGCCGGCTGTAATCAAGACTTGAGGTTAGTCCATCTCTGAATTTTGCCTGGCCGGCGAAATAGACCCGAATCGGCAGTTGGCCAAAACCCAGTTGCCTTGCCGCAGCCGATGGACAGTAGAATTCATAGGTGGGTGAGTCCTTTCCTGAGAAGAAGTTGGCCGGCAGAATCCCCGGCTTGATCAAGACGTCCATTAACTCTCTGTCAAAGGTGTGAGTGGAGAAATCAAAGCATACGGGCAATTCGAAAATTGGCTCTACGGCCTGATATGGATGCCACCTGATCATCTCTTCACTAAGGCCATTGTAGAAACATCTGAAGTATTCGGCTGTGCGGGTGGCAGTGAATTGGCAGCCGGGAAAGGCCGATACCGCTTCTCCAAAAGATCTGCAGCGGCGACAGACCGATGGATTCTCCTCTGACTTGATGTTGGGAAAGGTCTTTGTCTCTATCCGCTGCTGAGAAACCTTGCTCATGTGTAAATTGAGCCAGAGGGTGATGAACCACCAAGGACCACCTGGGTTCCCTATCGGCTCCCCCTTCGACAGCTTGACGCCGATTTGGTGCATCAGATGGTACACCGATCCCAGCAGATGTTTTCCAAGGGGGATGGCCGATCCTTGTGAAAGAGCCTCTGCCAAAGCTTGAGTGTTGGAAGAGGGGCTGACTGCTCTGCCACAGAAGAAATGCTTCTCCAGCCACATCATTAAGAAGGCAGTATGCTCCCTCTGCGATACTGTCCCGGTCTTCATGTTTTTACTGATGTATCCTTTCCACCCGCCGATCCCTTTGGTCTCCAGCCGATGAGATGGCTTGAACAGATAATTAAAAGGGGTATCAGCGGAGGAAATATCGAGGCCGGTCAGCAGTAGAACATCGGCCAAAGTTGGGGTCATAGGTCCGTGTCCGAAAAGGAACGCGTTAAGTGCATCGGACCAGAAATAAGAGGCTGCCATAACCAAGGGTTCATTCCTTTCCATCTGAGACAGGGATAGGTCTATGCACTGGCCGATTTTGAGTTCTTCCCACTGAACCTTCCAAGACCCGGCTACCCTCTGGTACCATTCTCTCCACCCGGGTGTTTCATTTGGCCAGGATCTGAAAGTGCCTACCCAATGATCTAAATCCATGGATGACTGCTTAAAAGGGATCCTATGGGTTTCTAAACTGATCAGATCCATTGGATCAGGGCTCCCCATAGGGCCCAGACAGATGAGGTCAGGGGATTCTGAGGAATGGTGATTCGGTGCCTAAGTGCCTAAAAAGGGGAAAAAAGGAAGAAACTGAGAAAGGGTCCGGAAAATACTGAAGCAGTAAAAAGGCAAAAAGGGAAAAATTTCGAGCATTTACCTCTAGGATGGAAGCCATCGTCGCCGATGACGCCGCTGGGGAAGCCGCCGATTGGGCCGCCGCCGCCAAAGGAGTACCCGATGGAGCCTCTGTAGATGGGGTGGTCGCCGATGGAGACGCCATTGGGGGTCGGAGCAATCGCCGGAAAGGGGGAAGCACTTGAAAATCGAAAGAGCTTGGAGGAAGACGAACAGTGATGCGACAGAGAGAATGCTAGATTCGTGGGGAAGGAGAAGCAGAGAAAGCCAGTACTTAAGAGAGATCAGGGAAGTGAGGGCAAAGATGGTATTTTTACCGCGCCGTCTACACGAGTTCCAGGGGAGCGGTCGTTTCGCGCGCCCGGTTCGAGGCAATTGCAATCATTGTGCCGCGGAACGGAAGAAGATTTTTACTGCGCCCGTTTCGAAGGAAAGGATTAAAGAAAAGAGTTTCGAAGGAAAAGTTATATTTTACTCCGAAACTGGGGGGCATGTGTTGACGCCAGATTTTGACACGTGTTGAATCGGCGTCAGGAGGAGAAGATTGGCCGATGCGGCAGATCTAAAGGCTACAGAAAGGAATCGGCCGATTGAAGTAACAGTTGGAAATCGGCCGATTGGTGGCACAGCCTATGCCAACAGGATGGGATTATTTCAGAGGATCCTGGTCAAAAGCTGGTCAAAGGGGGCACGCTAAGTCGGTCGAGGAGCAATTGAAGGAAATCTTGATTGGATTAGGGAGCGGCGGCGGAAGATTCTGCGGGAGTCCGTTTCCTTTTTAAAGTCCGTATAGATATAGTAATTTAAATAAGGTTGTAACAAGTCGTGATCGACCAGGAGTCCTAGCTTTAGGGTATAAATAGGAGTCGTCAGGGTCTTGAAAAATGATCAACACATCAATCAACAACAGTACTTCTACTTTTCCAGCAATTTACATTCAAGTCGGCGACTTCGCCAATATTTTCTTCTTCCACGAGTTCGTTCGGATTGGCAGGGCTGCATCAACTTGATCTCCGGCCAATTGGTAGGTTCCGCTTACCGAGTAATATCCGAGCTTTAACTACGGGCGCATCGCTGTGGTTTCGTTTGGATTTATTCACCAGTTATCGATATTTACTGGAATTGCAAGTTTCACCTGTTATTCTAGTATTATCACCAGTTATCCAGCTTGAGATCAGAGTAATCGGCTTCGTCACTGTTCTTCTTCGATTTATCATCTTACAGCCGATTAGATCTATCTCAAGTGTTGCTTCTGTAGTAATTGTTTAGATCGCTCCGGTGGTTTTCTTTACAATTACTACACGATCATCGGCTGATCCATAGCCGATCATCTCTACAGCAAATCGGCCGATTCGCTGCCGACGCGCTCCTCAGGACAGATCGGAACCCCAGCCGATCGACGCGCCTGGAATTGAATACTCTATTTCCTTGTCAATCAACAGGTCAGATTGGCTGGCACGCCGCGCGAACCGCACCAGGGCGATAACCCGAACAGGAGCTAAGCAGATTCTCCCGGGTCGTGTGTCCGACGCTGAAGACCATCGGCCAATTCCTATTCGCCCGATTTTAGCGCCAACTCAAGTATTTGTAGAAGATGGATTGTTTCTTGAATGGTATGTCATCGATAGGTGCCTTATCTCTCCTTCTCTTCTTCCCATCTTTCTTCTTCTTCCCATAAGTGACCTGGATGCACCGTACCATCTCGAAAACATAGTGCCCATCTCGTTTTACTGGAGCAGAATGTAATTTAGGTCTGCCATCAAAAAAATTATAGAACTTCTTACTTCAGTACCTAAGTCCTTCCACCAAGAAGCGTCTGTACCCAAGGTAAACTACCTTTCGAGATCCTTCCAGGAAAGATGATACTGTTTCATCCAAGCACACCGTGCATCCCGTCCTACCTTTGATTTGTCCTGATAGGACAAACAATGCCTGGTAATCATGGATGGTGACGAATATAAAGGCTCTAAGATTAAAGGGCTGCCGTGTAAGACCATCAAAGATATTGATACCTTCCTTCCATAAAGTTTCCATCTCCTGCATCAGAGGCTCAAGAAAAACATCTATATTGATGCTAGGATGCTTGAGGCCCTACATAAGGACAGATAGTAAAAAATACTTTCTCTTCTGGCACAACCATGTAGGCAGGTCGTACATCATCAATATCACTCGCCATGTGCTGTGGGAGTTGCTTCTTTCACCAAATGGATTCATTCCATCTGTACTCAACATGAACCGAACATTCCTCGAATCCTTTCCAAATTCCAGATAGTACTTCTCATCAAATTTCCTCCACTGTCGAGCATCAGCTGGATGTCGGAGCTTTCTGTCACCCTTCTTGCGCTTATCTGAGTCCCACCATTGCATCAGTTCAGCATCCTTTGGGTTCGAGAATAAACATCTCAAGGGAGGTACCACATAACCATGGCAGGAATTATGTCCTGCTTCTCAGAAATGCTTAAAGTAGCGACATCATCTTGTTCAATAGAGGCAACACCCTTCCCCTTCCTTTTATTCCCTCCGGATGGACCTTGATTGTCGCCACCACAGTAACCGGCATTGTTTTTGTACCGACTTGCAGAACATACATGGCATTTATCCAAGTCTTTGAAAGTATCCCCACGATACAAAATACAATGATTTGGACATGCATGAATTCATTCCACACCCATCGTGAACGGGCTGACAATCTTCTTTGCTCGGTATGTGTTGGCTGGCACTTTATTTGGCTTTGGAAGCAACCAAGCCAAGATACGCAGTAGGTCGTTGAAACTATCATCTGACCAACCATGCTTAGCCTTCAGAGTCAACAGCTCAAGTATGAAACGAAGTACGGTCCAGTATTTCGGGCATCCCCTCGATCGCTCATATAGTCCTCTGTTGATTTTCTCACCGTCTCGAAGTTTGCTAACCCCCTTAGCACTACCAACCAATAGCTCCGCTTTGGTGTGGCGCAACAATTGGCTGGAAAAATCACCGTCGTCAAGTTCATCGCCACTACTATCACCATCGATGGGACCGTCGACATCGTCATCTTGGAATCCACCAACCCCATCATCATCAGCAAACCCATCATCATCGTCGACACCATCATCATCTGGACCACCATCATAATAAGAATGAAATATTCTGTGAAACTCCTCGTCTTGTATCATGTTAGTCGTTGGAGGGGGAGCATCCGTCTCGCCATGTTTCTTCCAGATCGTGTAGTCCTTAACAAAACCAATCACCATCACATGCGATCTGATTGTAGTTGGGTCGCTGAATACTCTCAAATTCATGCAGGCATTGCATGGGCAATGCATCAACTGTGTCTTCTCATTTCTTGCGTGCTTCTACGCAACTTGAATGAATTTATTGAGCTCTCCACGGAAATAGGTGTCCGTCCTTTTTGCATTGTACATCCATGTCCTATCCATCTCTGAACAGCAACAAATAATTATGTTCTTGTATATATGTATAAGTGTTGGAAAAAGTCAATTTAACTAGTACTAACTAAAAAAATCAAAACCAAACATATTATTATACAACTAAATCTAGGGGAAAAAATTTATCATGCATGTGTGGATAAAAAAAATTAAATCAAATTATTTTCTCGAAAGAAATAGAGTTCTAAATTAAATTCACATAAATAAATACTTATCTATATATAGGTGTTGGAAAAAGTAAATTTAACTAATACTAATTAAAAAATCGATTTCCAACCTATTATTGTACCACTAAATATTGGGGAAAAAATCTAACATGCATGTGTGTAAAGAAATGGAGCCCTTAATTGATAGGTGTGGAAAAAAGTAAATTTAAATTGTACTAAATAAAAACAATAGAAAATTTAATATATTCTTTTACAACAAAATATTGGGAAAAAATCTAACATGCATCTTTGAAAAAGAGATCTAGGGTATTATTTACTTAATAATGAGTCTAAAACATATAGATCGAGTCCAAATAAGTACATAATCTTGTTCTCCTACTAAAATAGCACAAGTTCATCCAAAAGTTTGAGCTAAATGGTGTCTCAAATGATTAATCCACACCATAAAGATCTAGATCTAGTTAGAGGCAAAGAGAGGTCCACTTGAGCCACAAATCTAACAAAAGAGCTTAGAAATGACAAGAAATTAGCGTCAACTTACCTCCTACAACTCCCAACTCGTAGGAAATCAAGTTGAAAACCTCTCCGCTTTTTTTCGGATGTTGGGAGAGCTCCTCTCCCAAGCAAACAATGGGGGGTCGGGAGGAGGAAGAAGGTACCCATATTTTTATACATATTTTTAAGGGCGGGTAGGGGGGTAAGCCGCCCCTAAAAAATTTCATTTGTGGGGCCAGCTCACCCCCTCAGCCGCTCCCAAAAATGTCGCATTTACAGGGGCGGTTGGAGGATAAGCCGCCCCTACAAATGACATTTTAAGGGAGGCTCAACCCCCCCCCCCCCCCCCCCCCCCACAGCGTCCCCTGAAAATGACGCCCATTTATATGGGCGGCTGATGGGGTGAGCCGCCCCTACAAATGGATTTTCAGGGGCGGCTCGTTTGCTATAGTACCCATTGCCCATTTGTAAGAACGACTGACATTTTGGTCCGCCCCTAAAAAAAGTTTAGGGGTTTGCTACAAATCGTTTTTGTAGTAGTGTGAACGCAAAGGAGTATATAGTTTATTACTCTTTGTTCATTTCAGCGAGATTAACCAAGCTGTGCTTAGATGTTCGGTGCCGGACATGCCGTGGCATGATTTATTTGTTTGGCTCAACCGAGATGCCTGATGGCTTCCTCTTTTATGCAGGGTGGAGCAATAAATTGAGTACTTTTATGTATGCAGAATGTAGTTTCTTTTGCCGTGATCATATTTTATTTGATGCAATGCAACAGATGAGTGTAACACGTCGACCTTGATGCAGTACTAACTTGATCTATCTTGTGCATGCAGTTTGATCATGCACGCAGCGTCGTAGCGGCATGTTTATCATTTGTTCTGCTACTAGCGCGGCAAAGACGTGCGTGTGCGCAGCATGCGGAATATCGTTCAAGCTAGTTTGTTTTGTACCAGTAGATGCTAGCTAACTAATATTTACGACCTGCAGCTCGACGAGCAGATCAGGATGCAATATCTAAAAAGTGCTTCTGCACATAGCTTGTTTCTTCAGAGGCAGCCAATAAATATGCATGAGTATTTCCTAGTTTTGATTATCTCAGCGACCAAAACGGATTTGCATGCTGTCTTATGCCTGCAGCATGCAACCTTATTTCCTTTTCAGTTTGCACTGTGTTTTCTATGGATGAACAGACCTCGCGATCGCCGATGGCGGCAGCGGAGACTGAACCATGGCAAAGCCATAACCAACTCGTGTACCGGATGCAGCCAAGATCGCGACCAAACTAGTCTATAATCAAGACATTGCCTGACCCTTGGCACTGCTGGCTGATCTTTATACATACCAGAGTGGAGGAAACACGGGAGAGAATGGAGTTGCCCATGCGACATGATATGCAGAGTTTTGCCAATTTCATAATATGGAGGTAGATGATGTTTAGCACTCATGGCGTGCTAGAGATGCAATATGCAGCATATGATTGTCCCCTTTCCATAACTTAAACTAGCGAATGATAGGGCTTTGAGTTTGCCCGTGCGTGATTTGTATCAAAGAGAGAGGCAAGAATCTCACGACCAGTCATGTTACGGAACTTCTCTCTTTTCTTTCTGGCTTCTCGGGAAAACGGGTGAATGGGTGCCTTTCCCGTAGCGCATGCCTGCTATTTATAGAGGCAAGCGGCGGGTTAAAATGGCGCTCTTTTGATTTGATTTTTGTATTGCCTAAATACACGAGCGCGCGGCAATTTGGACTGCTACACGAGGTTTGAATTGCTTAGACTTGGTCACGGCCGCAGGTTACACTTTGACTTCATCAACGTTTTATTCAGTTCGAAGATCCACCGCGCGCAAGAGGTTTTTCGGCACGGCATCAGGCTTCCCGGCCTTTCTTTTTATTAATCATGTGATTAAGGGAAGTGTTTCATTAATTTCCGGCCAGCATGTACCCTTACGTCAGCTAGCCGTATGCTGCACGTCACATTAGCTATATGTGGACATAAGCACACATTTGTAGCACATGTATTTAATTAGCACGTACCAACAGCTCAATGTTTTGTAAGCATGACGAAATGAAGATTCTTTATTGTCCTTTCTTTATTACCAGTGACGGTAACTAAAGTCGTGTTAATTATATCTAGGCCAGCATGTTTCATGCATATGGGCCATCTCATCAGCGACATGTAGCTAGTGAATCGTCGTCCACGTGTGTGTTTGTTTATTTCTTTTGCTTTCTCTTTATTTTTGTTTGATTGGTCAACAAATCGCTCACATGGTAGATTATATCAGTTATTTAGTTTAATCAACCGGAAGAGTATTTTCCTTGATTTCATAAATCTTTCGTATTCATGGAATAGCTGGACGGTTGGCCGCGCATTCGAGCCGAGCGAACCATATTAAAAGCTAATATCTTTTTATATCAATCTATCCCTTTGATTTATCTGTTTCAATTTGGATAAAATCTAGCCATGAGCATATTTTATTTAATATGGTATAAGTATTTCGTATATTTTTTGGACTAAGCCAAAATTGCTGTCAACACCAACCTATTTTTAATATAATTTTATATTTAATGCATGCCCATTTTTAATTCAATCCAATGAGGAGTCAGGTCTAGGTTTGTTGAATGCTACTCAGATGTTCTAACAACTAGACCAACTAGGCTAGAGATTCTTTCACAAAATAATAATCAAAATATTTCATGGCACAAATTAAAGTGCAACATCTAAATTATAAGTTGTAGACTTTGACAACATCACTAACACATATAGATAAATATATTTAATAACTACAACAAATGTGTACCGTATTGCAATTAATCATCAAACTTAGATATTACGTAACATTAAATTTAATCCTCAAATTTAGAAATTACAAGTTAAGTTATTAAAATATGCCAACGTGATATGGAACAAAACCACTTAAAAATCGATGACTGATATGAATGCATATACATAGAAACTGCAGTCAATATTTAACGAGAGCGAATGAGAGGTAAATAAAATACCAAAAGATCTCTTCAGTTAAAATCAAAAAATCAAAAAAAAATATTGTAAACAAAAAATAAACTAGCTATCCGGGCTATTAGCGCGGGCCTCCTTGTTAGTTCCATTCATAAGATAGTTGCAAGTACCTTACTCCAGCCTTGCTCAAGGAGTCAAGGTCTTCTAAAGAACCATCAACACCATTGGGCCAACAGTTAGGTACCGAAAGAACCAATACAAGCCAAGACCTTCTCTTGATTATATTGCTTATGCAAGTTCTATGAGATGTCATTTACTACCGGAGTGACACCCAAGCCATTATCTCCTAATGGTAGCTTACCACAGTAAAGTAGAGCTCTTTTAATATCTTTACCACCTATATTCATGGGATGTTAATCTTCAATAGTTTGTGCAACAAAAAAGGACCAGCTAACAAAAAATAAATAAATTGCAGTCTACATAACAAACCTGTTGTTCTCCCCAACACATCAGCTCTGGGAAGACTTAGTTTTTGTACTTTGTCATAGGTCTTATTCACCGCACCAGTCTTTTTCACATACATAGTAAACTTAAAATGCACCACAAGCACATCTGCATGAAGAGGCAACTAGCTTTATAAACGTGTAAGATATAAATAGAGAAACTTTAAAAAACTGGAAACATAAATGATATAGGCCTTTTCCCTATCTGGGTTGTGCGGGGCATGAACTAACCTGTCTGGATCTTTGCTCCCTGGTCCCTCCTCAAACCACAGCGGGTGACCTTGTCGGATTTCTCGCCGTTGATCTCCACCCAGAATAAATGTATTAAGGGAGTGGTAAAAAAAGCCACCATGTTCGCCGAAAAGGTCTAGGAATTCCCACATTAATTAAAAAAAGAAGGATTTAAACCGTCGGATTTTATAAAGATCTAACCGTCTAAAATAATTAGAAGAGTCTGTATCAAATTAAATAAAGATGCAATGGTCTAACCTAATCAAAAGAGTTCAATTCAGGCTAAAGCTACAGCATGAGAAAAGAACCTGACTTGACTTACCACATATATTAAAATATTCTATATATTCCACAACATTTACATATGTATGTACTAGGAAAGGGACCGATCAAGAAAATAAGGCAAAAACATTGTCTACAAAGAGATCTTCTAATCAGTTCTAGATAATGCTTTGCATATTTAGATTACTGCAGGCATAGTCCTCCTGTAAGATGTCATGCATACAATCAGAATCTTCTAATCAATTCTAGATAATGCTTTGCATATTTAGATTACTACAGACATAGTCCTCCTATAAAATATCATGCATACAATTAAAATAAATATCTTGCTCCCCGCCTCCCCTAAGATATTTAACAAATAATATTAATACCCCTCAATGATGCCAAAAAATGGCAGCAGCTCCGTGCCAATTGAAGCATTACCTGGACGATTAAGTCGATAGCCTACGATACACAAGAAATGATTCCGACCATTGCTCCTCTTTAGTCAGAAAAAAACAAGCTCTTACGCGCAACCTAAACTCAGCAAGAGTCGAACTCCATAGGGAACTTCTCTATTAGGTGCATCGCACGCGAAACACACTAACCGATTTTAATTGTGTGGAGGAAGAAAATGGAAGAGGGAGAAATTAGTAGAAATAGTTGGAGAAAATTGAAAACAAAGAAAAGAGTTAGAGACAGATGGCACAACTCTAAAGTGGACCAATTTATGCGGTTAGATGAGCCAAAGATTAAAAATGTACATTAACCAAAGTGGAAAAAAAATACCAATAGGTTGGGCTGAATTAAAACTAAAATATATATGCTACGACTAGGAGTCAGATCCCAACCTATTTTTAATATAACTTTATATTTAATGCTTTCCTGTTTTTAATTCAATCCGATGAGGAGTTAGGTCCAGATTTGTTGGATGCTACTCAGATGTTCTAACAACTAGACCAACTAGGCTAGAGATTCTTTCGCTAAATAATAATCAAAATATTTCAAGGCACAAATCAAAGTGCAACATCTAAATTACAAGTTGTTGGCGCTAAAATCGGCCGGATAGGAATCGGCCGATGGGTCTTCAGCGTCGGACACACGACCCGGGAGAATCTGCTTAGCTCCTGTTCGGGTTATCGCCCTGGTGCGGTTCGCGCGGCGTGCCAGTCAATCTAACCTGTTGATTGACAAGGAAATAGAGTATTAAATTCCAGGCGCGTCGATCGGCTGGATTTCCGATCTGTCCTGAGGAGCGCGTCGGCGGTGAATCGGCCGATTTGCTGTAGAGATGATTGGCTATGAGTCAGCCGATGATCGTATGGTAATTGTAAAAACTGCTGGAGCAATCTAAACAATTACTATAGAGGCAACACTTGAAACAGATCTAATCGGCTATATGGCGATGAATCGAAGGAGAACGATGACGAAGCCGATTACCCTGATCTCAAGCTGGATAACTGGTGATAATACTAGAATAACAGGTGGAACTTGCAATTCTAGTAAATATCGATAACTTGTGAATAAATCCAAACGAAACCACAACGATGCGCCCGTAGTTAAAGCTCGGATATTACTCGATAAGTGGAACCTACCAATTGGCCGGAGATCAGGTTGATGCAGCCCTGCCAATCCGTACGAACTCGTGAAAGAAGAAAATATTGGCGAAGTCGCCGACTCGAAAGGTAAAGTACTGGTAAAAAGTAGAAGTATTTTGTTGATTGATGTTGGTTGTTCTTTGCAAAATCCTAGCGACTCCTATTTATACCCTGAAACTAGGACTCCTAGTCGATTACGACTTGTCACAACCTTATTTAAAAACAGGAAAACTACTGTATCTATAATAACCTTAAAAAGGAAACGGACTCCCGCAGGATCTTCCGCCGCCGTTTACTAATCCAATCAGGACCTCTTCAATTGCTTTCCGGTCGTCTTAGCATACCTCGTTGACCAGCTTTTGACCAGGATTTTCTGGAATAATCCTATCCTGTCGGTACGGGCTGTGCCATCAATCGGCCGATTTTCGACTGTTACCCCGATCGGCCGATTCCTTACTGTAGCTCTCAGATCTGCATCGGCCAACCTTCTTCTCCTGACGCCGATTTAATACGTGTCAAAATCTGGCGTCAACACATGCCCCCCAGTTTCGGAGTAAAATATAACTTTTTCTTCGAAACTCTTTCTTTAATCCTTCTCTCTAAGCTTCCTCATTGCGACAGGAGTAAACCTCGGAATCAGTTGTGTTACCTTTCCCTCTGCATCTGATCTTTTTCTAGAATCAGGTTTATGACATGGAATCCGGTAACAGGATTTGGCGTGTAGATTCAGACTTTGACCGTCTCCCCTGGCAGCTTTACATTTACTGATGCCTTTACTCCAACGGTACACGTCTTGTCAACCCTCTATCTCTTCCTTTCTATAAATACGACTCTTCGTATTATTTCCAAAAATGTTCATCTGGCTTGTCTTCTTTTCCTTCTGAAACCCACCGCTCGCCGTCTTTGGTCAAGCATTAAAATGTCCTCTCGATCCTCCTCTTCCGTTAATCAGGTATCAATTTCCTCTCCATTCCTTCCTGAGATATCTTACTTTGTCCTAACATATTTGTCTATTCCTTCTTTCAGCCGAACCGTCTCAGCCCCGGTTTGGAAAGAGCGATCGAAATCATGCATTCAGGCAAGCCATTGTCGCAAGCTGATATAGATCTGATAAGAGCTCATTCTGAAGAACTCAAAGATCATGTTCCTGCCAATGTCCGATCAATCTTGGACCATATGGATCTCGTCTGCTTTGAACAAATGCCATCCTCTGACGAGAGTTCTTCATCTTCTCACCGACTTGCTGAAGCTAAGACCGAAGCCACCATGAAAGATTTGGAAGAGGAGAAGGCCCGCCTGCTGAAAGAACTCTGCGACCAAGCTGAAGCTGGAGTCACTGCAAAGGACTTGAAAGATGAAAGGCTCTCCCTCATGGTAAGATTAGGTCGCGTCGAAAGAGAAATCCAACGCAGGCGTAACCAGTAGTGTTTTTATTCTAAGGGCGACTTACACCATGTCGGCCATGTAATCTTGATATATCCTGCTGTAGGTTATGCATCTACCCAAATGCTTGGATAGTACCTTTTCAAATATCGTCCATTCAGAGCTCTTGGGAATTCCTCCCCTTCTATCGTTTCCAGAATGTATGCATTTCCGGGAGCACACTAGCCGATTCTATACGGCCCTTCCCAAGTGGGTGACCACTTACCGAATTTGGGATCCTTAGATCATATCGGCAGCACCAGCTTCCATACCAGATCTCCCTGAGAGAACTGTTTGACTTTGACCTTCTTGTCATACCATCTGGCCACCCTTTTCTTGTTCTCCTCTATGCTGATTAGAGCCCTTAACCGCAATCCCGCCGAATCATCAAGTTCATCTTTCATGAGAAAGGAATAATCATCGGCCGCTAACTGATCCTGTAGCGATATGCGTCTTGACCCTGTTCTTATCTCCCATGGTAGGACTGCTTCATGGCCATAAACCAAACGATAAGGGGATATTTTAGTGGCCCCATGCCAAGCCATCCTGTACGCCCATAAAGATTCAGCCAAAGACACATGCCACTTCTTGGGTTGTTCTTCTATCTTCCTCTTAATTAGCTTGATTATCCCCTTGTTAGATGACTCCGCCTGGCCATTGGCTTGAGCATAGTATGGCGAGGAATTTAACAATTTAATCCCCATATCGGCGGCGAACTCTCCGAATTCTCCAGAAGTGAACATTGTCCCTTGATCAGTTGTGATGGTCTGAGGAATACCAAATCGATATATAATATGGCTTTTAACAAACTCAATCATATCGGCTGATGTCACGTTCCTCAAAGGAACTGCCTCCACCCATTTGGTAAAGTAATCTGTAGCCACCAATATGAACTTATGCCCTTTGCCAGACGGGGGATGGATCTGTCCGATGAGATCTATTCCCCAACCTCTGAACGGCCACGGCTTAATTATCGGATTCATAGCCGATGCTGGTGCGCGCTGCACATTGCCAAACTTCTGACAGTCTTGGCATCCTTTATAATACTTGAAACAATCTTCCAGGATGGTCGGCCAGTAATATCCATTGTTCCCGATCATCCACTTCATTTTATGGGCCGATTGATGAGCTCCACACACGCCTTCATGGATCTCTCCCATTAGGACCTTTGCGTCTTCTGTTCCCAGGCATTTGAGAAGAACTCCATCAATCGTCCGAAAAAATAAGTCATCCTCAAGCAACACATACTTTGTAGCTTGAAAACGTATTCGCCGATCCACCTTTTGGGATGGATTTTTCAAATAATCAGCGATCTCCTTCCGCCAGTCATCGGCCGCGAGTTCTAGCGTCATCGCTCCTTGAATCGGCCGATACCCAGAAGCATGTTGAGCCAGTCTGTTGGCTTCCTCATTATAACCTCTGGGGATGTGCTCAATTGTTGCAGATTTGAAACCTCTCAGAAGTTGAACACAATCTTCATAATAAATTCTCAAGATGTCGTCCTTGCATTCGGATCGTCCTGTTAACTGATCCACAATGAGCATGGAGTCTCCAAAGATCTCGACTGCATCTGCCCTGACTTCCCTTAACAATTGGATGCCTTTCAGAACAGCTCGATATTCCGCCTGGTTGTTGGTCGCAGAAGCTTTTATCGGCAGAGAGAAATCATAAGTTGCCCCCCGAGGCGACACAAGAACGATGCCGATTCCTGATCCGACCCCACACGAAGAACCATCAAAATATAAAGTCCATGGAACTGGTTCAACAGCGGCAATTTCTGGTCCACAATGCTGAACTACGAAATCGGCCAACACTTGATCTTTGACGGCTTTGGCCGATTCGTACCTTAGATCGAATTCTGACAAGGCCAGGATCCATTTTCCAATTCGCCCCTTCAAAATCGGCAATGATAGCATATACTTCACCACATCATCCTTGCACACGACTATGCATTCTGCCGATAGCAAATAATGCCTGAGCTTAGTACATGAAAAGTACAAGCACAAGCATAACCGCTCTACCGAAGAATATCTCGTTTCGGCATCTAAAAGTCTTCTGCTGACGTAGTACACCACTCGTTCTTTCCCTTCAAACTCCTGTACCAACGCCGATCCAATAGCCTGCTCATCAGCCGATAAATATAACTTGAACGGCTTACCAGACTGTGGCGGGGTCAACACCGGAGGTGAAACGAGATACTGCTTGATATTCTCCAGTGCCTTGCGTTGTTCTTCCCCCCATATGAATTCTTGATCGGGCTTTAACTTCAACAGAGGGGTAAAAGCCTGAATACGTCCCGATAAATTGGATATGAAGCTTCTGATGAAATTGACCTTGCCGATGAGGGACTGCAGTTCAGTTTTACTTTGTGGGGCCACTACTCTATTGATGGCGTCTATAGTCTTGCGGCTGACCTCTATCCCGCGCTCATGGACCATAAATCCCAAGAATTGTCCGGCCGATATGCCAAACGCACACTTGTTCGGGTTCATCTTCAGCCCATGCTTCCTTGTGCACTCCAGCACTTCCTGTAAATCGGCCAGATGATCCTGGTGACCTTTTGACTTGACCACGACGTCATCTATATAAATTTCTACTGATGAACCAATGAGTTTGTGGAAGATGTAGTTCATGGCCCGTTGATATGTAGCACCGGCGTTTTTCAAGCCAAAAGTCATAACCACCCATTCAAATAAACCAAGATGGCCCGGGCACCTAAAAGCCGTTTTCGAAATATCTTCTTCGGCCATTAATATCTGATTGTATCCGGCATTCCCATCCATGAAACTTATGACTTTGTGGCCTGCGGCAGCATCCACCAAGATATCGGCTGTTGGCATCGGATAACCATCCATTGGCGTAGCCTGATTTAAGTTCCTGAAATCGATACACACACGCAATTTTCCATTCTTCTTGTATACAGGCACAATGTTAGAAATCCATTCGGCGTAACGGCACTGCCGAATAAATCCTGCCTCAATCAACTTTGTAATCTCAGCCTTTATATCAGGTAGAATCTTAGGATTACACCGCCGTGCAGGTTGCTGATACGGCCGATATCCTGATTTTATAGGTAACCGGTGTTCAACAATAGACCGGTCTAGTCCTGGCATCTCGTGATATTCCCAAGCAAAGCAATCCCTGAACTCTTTCAATAATTTTATCAATTTGCATTTGTACTCAGGATCCAAATTGGCACTAACGTACGTCGGCCTCGATTTGCTGCTATCTCCCAAATCTACCATCTCTAACAAATCGGCCGACGTGAACCCGTGCCCCAGCTTCCCATCTTCTCGGATGAGCTGATCCATTTATTCTGAATCTTCGGAGCCGACTGCTTGGATCGGCTGTAGACCGAAATCGGACACTCTCAGGAAGTCAGTGTCCCAAGTCCTGCCAGATATACACTTGACGTGCTCGCAGCTCCACTGTTGTGTGTCGGCCGCTGCAACGCTGTAAACGGAATCGGCAGCTACCACCTCTGTACTGTCGCCGACCCATTGCACAAGGCATTGATGCATAGTAGATGGGACACAGCAGTTTGCATGTATCCAGTCGCGACCGAGCAGCATATTATAGGAACCCTTGCCATTAATGACGAAGAAAGTAGTGGGGAGGGTCTTACTGCCGATGGTGAGGTCGACGCAGAATGCCCCGCGGGCAGGCGACACGTTGCCTTCGAAGTCCTTCAGCATCATGTCCGTCTTGGTGAGGTCGTCATCGCCCTTGCCCAGCTTGCGGAACATGGCATACGGCATGATGTTGACTGTCGCGCCTCCATCTACCAGTAGTCTGGTGACGGGTCTTCCGTTGACATAGCCCTTGAGAAACAGCGCTTTGAGGTGCTGTCGTTTTTCTTCCTCTGGCTTCTCAAACATAGCCGTCATCGGCTCTAATACCAGTTGTGCCATTTGCTCTTCTTCTGTTTTTATCACTTTATCCCAATCGCTTGGCGCCATGAACTCCATCGGCAGTATGAAAACCATATTGATTTCGGCCGCCGATTCTTGGCTGTTTGCTTCCTGATCATTTTTCTTTGGGCGCCAAATTCGAGATTTCACATTCCTTCTTTCTGGCACGTGTTTTTGTCCTTCTTCTCGATGTTCCCACTGGCATAGGCGTTGGATCCTTCGCTTCTGGGATCTGGATAAGCCGTCAGGACACCACCTGGGATTTACTGGTTTGGCCGATGATCTGGCGTGTTCCCACTTTGGTTCTTTCCCTAGGGGATCTTCGTCTGATACCCTATCATAGGCCACCTCTTCCAGCCGATCGTGTGCGCTGATCCTGCCCCCCAGTCCATCTTGCTGGCCGATCTTGCTTTTTGACCTGCCGTACTGGTCAACTCTGCCCCTCAGCCGATCATGCACCGAAACGCGCCGTTCTTCGCGTTGATTTCTGTTGATCGGCTCTGATCCTCTGTCCCTAGAGTATGGCTTCGGGCGCTCGTTGCGGTTTGATCCGTTGCACTCCGGACAGTTATTGGCAGAGGGCAGTCTGATATCGTTCTCCCAGCAGTGGATGAAGAAGGGACACTGCCAGTGATCTTCACGCCGGCGTATCATCTCTTCCTGGTGTTGTGCTTGTTCTTGCTGCCGCCGATATTTACTGAGTAGAAATCGGGAGGTGACAGGCCTGTGTGACCGTTCTGGTCCTCGCCTATTCCTTCTGATTTCTTCCGTCGTGATCTGCCTCTTGGGATCGACGACGCCACCTCTTCTCGCCGATTCTGATGTCAGCACCTTGGTTTGACTTGACTCTTCTCCAGCATTGACCGTGTTGGCCGGGAAGGGATGCTGATCTATCTTCATCGGCATTGCCGATTTGGTTGGTGTCTCAAACTTGAGCCGCCCTTGTTCAATGGCCGATTGTATCTGCTGACGAAAGACTTTACATTCATTGGTGTCGTGAGAAGTAGCGTTGTGCCACTTGCAGTATTTCATTTTCTTCAGCTGATCGGCCGTAGGGATGGTATGATGTTGCGACAGCTTGATCTGTCCCTCCTGAAGCAGTAGATCAAAAATTTTATCGGCCTTGGACGTGTCAAAGCCGAATGTCTCTGGCTCCTTCTTACCAAAGGGGCAGGATATTGGTTTTTTCCCTTTTACCCATTCCGCCAGGCCGATTTCTTCCTCCGCGTCAGATTCAGATCCCTCCAAGTACGCCACCTTCTTCTGAAAGCTCCTCCGCTGTTCAAACGGTCGGATCTCTTGCCCTGACAATCGGTGGACGATTTGACTCAGGCTCTCAAACTCTTGGGCGGCATATCTTTCTCTGATTTGCGGTAAGAGGCCCTGGAAAGCGATATCGGCCAACTGTGCATCGGTCAGAGCCAGGCTGTAGCACTTGTTTTTGATCTCTCTGAATCTCTGTATATACCCTGTCACCGGCTCATCGTTCCTCTGCCTGAGACTGGTTAGATCCGAGAGCTTCATCTCGTGTATTCCCGCATAGAAATACTTGTGGAATTGTTTCTCCAGATCGGCCCACGTGACGATAGAATTTGGCGGTAAAGTGGTGAACCACTGGAAGGCCGATCCGGATAGAGATGATGAGAATAACCGTACCCTAAGAGCGTCTTGCGTGGCAGCTTCACCGCACTGGATGATGAATCTGTTGATGTGCTCCACAGTGGATGTGTCATCCGTCCCTGAGAACTTGGTGAAATCAGGAACCTTGTAGCGGTGTGGGAACGGCAACGAGTCATAGGCCGATGGATACGGCGTCTTGTAAGTATAGGTTTGAACTTTCGGCTTCAGCCCAAACTGATCTTGAATTACTTCTGCTATTCTTGCCGTCCAATCCACCTGCTGCTGATGAACAGTTGTTCGCGGTGCGGGCACGTGTTGAAGGGCTGGTTCAGCCAGGTGATGAATCGGCGAAGTTTGCTGAACGGCCGATAACTGCTAGCGAAACGCGTCCGCACCCCCTTCGTACGCTGCTGCTGGCGCCGCGGCTCTGAATGCCTCCACAGTGCTTGACCCCCTGCCGACTTCTGGTAAAATCGGCTGGTACTGGGAGACCGTCGACCGGGCGGCCGATTGGTACGGCACCTGAAACGGATAAGTGCCATGCCCGTTCGCCGGCTCGGGAAAATGCGTCGTGGCTGATGCCCTCCTGCCGATTTCTGGTAAAATCGGCTGGTGCTGGGAGACCGTTGGCCGGGCTGCCGATTCGTACGGCACCTGGAACGGGTAAGTGCGATGCCCGTCTGCTGGCTCGGGGAAATACGTCGTGGCTGATGCCCCCCAAGGCACTAAGCTTGTAGGCAGTGTTTGCACCGAAGCCACCTGGACGGGTTGAAGCGGCACTCGCGACGGGAGACATGGTGCACCGCTGTATCTTGGAGACGCCGGAAGTGGTGGAGAGCTGTACCCTTCGCGCTGCGTCAACATCGGCTGAGAAGCCGATTGGGATGTGTAGGGTAAGCTTCTGGCCGGCAGGGTAGTTGGAGGGGCATATGCCGGCCCCTGATAACCTTGAGCGGCTCCGCTGGCCAGAGAGTTGACGACGGCGTTGTACACCGTGTTGCTCATCACCGAGGATTGGTCAATGAACGCTTGATACACGGACTGTTGAATCATCTCTGACATCTTGCCCGGGTCTTCAGCAATGGTGATGTGGCGAGGTGCTGGAATAGGAGCTTTCTTAACTGCTTCCCCGCTTCTGGTACGACTGAACGATTGGAGGTACATCTTCTTGTAATCTTCTAGATGTTTGGCCAACTCCTCCCTCTGGTCGTCCTTGAGATCAGCTTCTGTGACCCCAATGATGTTGCTGTCACAGATTTCTGCGTTGTTCGACATATCAGGTCTTGGATGGTCCCACCGGGCGTGCCAAAAGTGTGTTGGCGCTAAAATCGGCCGGATAGGAATCGGCCGATGGGTCTTCAGCGTCGGACACACGACCCGGGAGAATCTGCTTAGCTCCTGTTCGGGTTATCGCCCTGGTGCGGTTCGCGCGGCGTGCCAGTCAATCTGACCTGTTGATTGACAAGGAAATAGAGTATTAAATTCCAGGCGCGTCGATCGGCTGGATTTCCGATCTGTCCTGAGGAGCGCGTCGGCGGTGAATCGGCCGATTTGCTGTAGAGATGATCGGCTATGAGTCAGCCGATGATCATATGGTAATTGTAAAAACTGCTGGAGCAATCTAAACAATTACTATAGAGGCAACACTTGAAACAGATCTAATCGGCTATATGGCGATGAATCGAAGGAGAACGATGACGAAGCCGATTACCCTGATCTCAAGCTGGATAACTGGTGATAATACTAGAATAACAGGTGGAACTTGCAATTCTAGTAAATATCGATAACTTGTGAATAAATCCAAACGAAACCACAGCGATGCGCCCGTAGTTAAAGCTCGGATATTACTCGATAAGCGGAACCTACCAATTGGCCGGAGATCAGGTTGATGCAGCCCTGCCAATCCGTACGAACTCGTGAAAGAAGAAAATATTGGCGAAGTCGCCGACTCGAAAGGTAAAGTACTGGTAAAAAGTAGAAGTATTTTGTTGATTGATGTTGGTTGTTCTTTGCAAAATCCTAGCGACTCCTATTTATACCCTGAAACTAGGACTCCTAGTAGATTACGACTTGTCACAACCTTATTTAAAAACAGGAAAACTACTATATCTATAATAACCTTAAAAAGGAAACGGACTCCCGCAGGATCTTCCGCCGCCGTTTCCTAATCCAATCAGGACCTCTTCAATTGCTTTCCGGTCGTCTTAGCATACCTCGTTGACCAGCTTTTGACCAGGATTTTCTGGAATAATCCTATCCTGTCGGTGCGGGCTGTGCCATCAATCGGCCGATTTTCGACTGTTACCCCGATCGGCCGATTCCTTACTGTAGCTCTCAGATCTGCATCGGCCAACCTTCTTCTCCTGACGCCGATTTAATACGTGTCAAAATCTGGCGTCAACACAAGTTGTAGGCTTTGACAACAACACTAACACGTATAGATAAATATATTTAATAACTACGACAAATGTGTACCGTACTGCAATTAATTATCAAACTTAGATATTATGTAATATTAAATTTAATCCTCAAATTTATAAATTTCAAGTTAAATTATTAAAATATGCCAACGTTATATGGAACAAAACCACTTAAAAATCGATGATTGATATGAATGCATATACATAGAAACTGCAGTCAATATTTAACGAGAGAGAATGAGAGGTAAATAAAACACCAAAAAGATCTCTTCAGTTAAAGTCAAAAATTCAAAAAAATAGTATAAACAAAAAACAAACTAGCTACCCGCGCTATTAGCGCGGGCCACCTTGCTAGTTCCATTCATAAGATAGTTGTAAGTACCTTACTCCAGCCTTGATCAAGGAGTCAAGGTCTTCTAACGAACCATCAACAGCATTGGGCCACATAGGTACCGAAAGAACCAGTAGAAGCCAAGACTTTCTCTTGATTATATTATGCAAGTTCTATGAGATGTCATTTATTACTGGAGTGACACCCGAGCCATTATCTCCTAATGGTAGCTTACCACAGTAAAGTAGAGCTGTTTTAATATCTTTACCACCTATATTCATGGGAAGTTAGCCTTCAATAGCTTGTGCAACAAAAAAGGACCAGCTAACAAAAAATAAATAAATTGCAGTTTACATAGCAAACCTGATGTTATCACCAACACATCAGCTCTGCGAAGACTTAGTTTTTGTACTTTGTGATAGGTCTTATTCACCGCACCGTCTTTTTCACATACATAGTAACTTAAAATGCACCACAAGCACATCTGCATGAAGAGGCAACTAGCTTTATAAATGTGTAAGATATAAACAGAGAAACTTTAAAAAACTGAAAAGATAAATGATATAGGTCTTTTTCCTGTTGTGCGCGGGGCATGAACTAACCTGTCTGGATCTTCGCTCCCTGGTCCCTCCTCAAACTACAGCGGGTGACCTTGTCGGATTTCTCGCCGTTGATCTCCACCCAAAACAAATGTGGGGGGAAGCAATCAAAAAATCGATGCGAAAACGCATGGTAAATCCGCGGTGCATGAACAGGCGTGTCTCACCTGTGCCTGATCTCACCTCGACCCCTCCCGCACCACGGCGCGATGCTCGTCGCCGATGCGGGGGTGCGGAGCGTCGCTGCTGAATCAGATAAGAGAGAGGGTCTCTAGAGAGAGCGCATGAAAATGAAACGAACAGGTGCAAGGATCAACGTTTTGAATACAAATTCGGTGCTGCTTCTAGAATATGGGACCGGTTGGTCAGCGATACGTGATCCGCCTGCACGGCTCGCTCGTTGGATGCGGACCGGATGGTGGATGTAGGCGGCCGTACGACTCGGCAAGATTACATCCAGTTGGAATAGAGTCATTACCATAATATTAATTATGCTACTTCTAAGGAAATATTTTTTCATTTATGGTCGTTGATTACCATGACTCCTTTGAATTTCAGATTTTTGCTGCGGACAAGTGTACATGATGGTAAACACAGCTGATCGGAACATAATTTTTTAACACATACTACATATCCGTCCAAAGTTATCAGTCATTTTAGATTTTCTAGATGCATAGTTTTTTCTATGCATCTAGCATATATATTTATATCTAAATAAATAGCAAAGTCTATAAATTGAATCTAGAAAAGCTAAAGTTACTAATATTTTAGAACGGATGGAGTAACTTTTTCTTTTACCTATTAAGAGGGAAGTAGTAACAGAGAGTTTTCTTTAATTTATATTTCCTTTGTTCTTTTGTATTATTATTAAGGGAAAAGTACGATTTAAAACTTCTAAGTTGGTGTGGTGATGGTTGGCTCTACACTCAAGGATCTTGTGTGCATGATCTGTCTTTGCTTATATTTTGTCTATTGTGTCGCGGTTTAACAATCAGTTGTGTATCTGGATTTAGATTTTTGTACAATTTATATTTAGACCAACTTCAGCAATAACTCCTACTTTTAATCCTTATATTCTTTAGATCTCAACTTCAGCGACAGTACCTATGACAGGTGGAACCCATGCGTTAGAATCTCATCTCTTTTTACCTTTTCCTTTTCTTTTTCCCCCTGATGCATCTCTCCTCGTACGCATCTCTGTCAACCAGCGATGCATCCTTCTCGTCCGTCTCTCTCTCTCCCCCCGATGCATCTCTCTCGCACGAAGGTAGCTCCATGGCTGCTCGAGCTGCTCTTGGGAGAGGGTCGGGAGCTCCATGGCCAAGCAGGGGCACCAATCGGGGTAAGCCCGTGGGGCTCCATGGCCAAGATCTGGTGGCGGTTGGGGGAGGCCTACGGGGATCCATGTCGAGCTCAAGCGGCAAGCTCAGATGGTGCACGGAGTCCAACGACAGAGAGCTGGAGACCAAGTCATGATGGAATCGAGCGAGCGGTGGCAGAATCAAGCAGGTTGTTGCGGCAGGCGGCGGCGGAAACAAGCACATCACGGTCGATCTTGGGCGGCGGAGGGGGTGCTAGAGTGGTGGCGGGGTTCCTGGAGCTCAGGCGGCAGAGGGGCGCGCAGAGGAGAGGGGCGGCGCTGCCGGCCCTGGCCCGCGGCTGCAGCGTGGAGGAGCGGGACGGCGCTGCCGGCCCCGGCCCGCGGCGGCGGCGCGGAGGAGCAGGGACGGCGCTGCAGGCCCCGGCCCACGGTGGTAGAGTGCAGAAGAGCGGGGCGGCGCTGCCAGCCCCGGCCCGCGGCGGCGGCGCAGAGAGGAGCAGGGGCGCGTGCCGAGGAGCAGGGCGGCGCAGCCGGCTCGGCCTGCGGCGGCGGCGCGGAGGAAAGCGGCGATCTTGCTGCCGAGGCGCCCAGAGCGTGCGGCCCGAGCTCAAGCGGTGGCGGATCGGGGGCTCGGCGCGAGTAGGGGCCTTCCTACAGACCCGTGGGACTCAATTAGGAGGCCTGCCGAAATGAATTTTTTTGACGGCCGGTCCCTACTTTAAAAGTGGGGGCTGAAGAAGGATTTCTGCTGGAGTTGATCTAAATATTCTGCATCTGAACAAGTAAAATTTATAAACTCTAGTATCTTTTATTAAATTTAATTCAAGGGCAACCCGATTAGTGTACATTCATACGCATAACTTATTCCCCAGTGAAATACTAGCAGTATCTAATATTCCGCAGTGTCCCCAGTTAAAAAGAAGTGGCTCGGTTTGCTTCCATGATTTCCTTAACCACGGACCTGATCCCAAGCTCATATGAGATCATGCCGTTGTGCGTCATGTTGGGAATCAAAACTGACTTGAAGTATGGCTGATCCGGATCATCCGCGACAAACCTTTGCAAAGCCAGCACCGTCTCCAAGTTGATGATCCCGTCGCCGTCCCCGTTCACCACTCGCGGCGTCTCGGTGAAGTTACCATCCCAGTACACGACCCTATCCACCGTCGGCACGCCGACGCCGTTGACGCACGTCATGGGCACGAGCGGCGCCCTGAAGCTCAGCGTCACCGGCAGCGCCCTGGTACGGTAGCGCGCCACCTCGTCGTCGGAGAAGCCCGCCGCCGCGAGGAACTCCGGAATGTCCTCGGCGGAGTAGTTCCTGGCCCGCGTGACCACCAGCGGCGCGCCGCCGTACACCTTCGGGGACGGCAGGACGGAGAACATGCTGCCGAAGGTCCTGTTCCCGAACGCCAGCACGGTGCCCCGCAGCGTCGGCGGTGGCGAGGGGCTCGCCGCGGCGGAGGCGAGCACCTGCAGGATCAGCGCGGAGCCGCCGACGCCGTTGCAGAGCATGACCAGGTGCTTGATGTGCCTCCTGCGCCACGGCAGCGGGCTCCGGTTGAGGAACTCCGTGGCGTAGAAGCCGCCGAAGCTGTGCGTGACGAGGATGGCCGGCCTGTTCCCGTTCCTCGCGCTCGCGCGCTCCACGAGGCGCGTCAGGCTCGAGCGGAACGCCGAGAACGCCGCAGACGCCACGCCGGGCGCCGCCGGTGCGTAGCGGAAGTCGTAGGGGGCGCCGAACAGGTTCGCTCCCTCCCTGTACCTGACGCCTTCCAGCGCCTCCACGAGCCTCTCCATGCACGCGTTCCTACAAATTTACAAATTAAAATTGGACATGATCGATCCTATGAACGCATGCTTATCGGCTTACTTTTGGGCGGGATCGTAGAAGCGGAAGCTGCGGGTGGTGCCGAAGGACACGACGCGGGTCTCGACGCCGGGAGCGTTGCGGTAGTCGCCGGCGGCGTGGTCGTACACCAGACGGAGCTGGTCCTGGTAGCACGGCAGGAGCGCGGGGTCCGCCTGCAGCGCCGTGTAGTTCTCCCACAGCCGGAACCAGCCGCGGCCCTGCCTCCGCGCACCGCAGCCCGACGCCGGAGGAGGCTCCTACTCGTCGGTGATCCGCGCGTCGAATTGGCTGCACGAGAAGCCCGGGAGCAGCACGACCGGGTGGATGTCGGACGACGCGGCCTCGCCGCGTGCCTCCGACCACGGCGCGGCGGCGAAGAAGATCGTGGCGAGCAGGATGAGGGGCATGAGGCGATGCTCCGGCGCCTCCATTACGGAAGCTGAATTTGCTGCTGTTCTCTCAAGCTAATTGGGATGATAACGATGAGCTGATGACGCATCGACCGGACTATATATATTTATATATATACGCGTGCAATATATGGTGCCGGTTGTTGCGAGTCTACAAGCCATCGGGTTGACAAATGCGATGCATCTTGTGCAGGGCAACACGGAACTAGGTGCAGTCACTGCAGTCTTGCAGGATTAGGTGGTTAGCGGGTAAATTGCGTTTGACTTATAAAGTCAATATGCGTGTGGAAATGTGTGTCTCACATATATAGTACTGAACCGCATTTTTGAATTTGAACAGCGAATAAAGTGCTATCGCCGTCTTTTATGAACGCGAGGAAAGAGTTTCAACGTTGATGAAGTAGTACCTCCGCCGACAGCCACTTTAGTGCAGATTAGGTAACCTTTTCAACTGCGACGTCATTTTATAAAGAAAGCACGTACAGCAACCCATCCACACACACACACACCACATTTCACATCATAACAATTAATATTGTAATTTGTATCTAATAAAGTACCCATATTATCTGCCATTATAAAACATAATCCAAAATAACCCTCTAATCTTACCAAATTACCCACTATTACCATTATAATAATAATCTACAATAAAACACGCAACTTTGTATCTAAATTGGCCAACTCTACCATTACAAACAGTTACATAAATTAACCTATAAAATCCGTATAAATTACATACATCTTTCACTAAAAAAATAATATATAATTTAAATTCTAAATTGTACTTTTCTATCATTTTTAATATAGAAGATACTGATGTATGTCACCATGTAGATCTTGTTACACATATATGTAGGAAGCAATGAGAATGCCGAGTCCCATGTTATACTTATAATTGAATGAAACAACATCGAACACATATGGAGGTGCGATGTGAATTAATAAGACTATGAATATGGAGGAAAGAGTGTATAAAATAATCGCTAACTCTGGTTTACCACAACCGGATAAAGATAACTACGCAAATAAAACATCTCTTTGGGCTGCTAAATGTACATCTAAGTGGTTTGTCACACCCGGTTTAAGGACAAAACCGAATGCATAACTATATGTATGCCAGGATCAAGTTCCATACATATAATAACATCATTAGTGAATAACAACAACAGTATCACGTATAGAAATATAAATTAAGACTTACAAGACTATCAGAGATATACGCTTATAATGGAAACGAAGGCTCCAAACTTCACAGGCAGACGACTGGGGGTTGCGTACGCCTAGAACTCTTCATCATCTTCAGTAGACTTCACACCTTTTACTTCTGAGCAGCAGTTAGCAAGGGGTGAGTACACTTATCGTTGGTACTCAGCAAGGCCACAAGAAATAACCAGAGTAACGATTTAAATCCATCTTTAAGTTTATTAATCATGTGAGGGTCCAGGCCGCTCTTGACCGTGAGCACGGCTGATATATCAGTTTTAGACACTCTGCAGAGGTTGTACACTTTCACCACAAGTCGCGTAAAAGTTCAAAAGAACTTTGGACCCAACTATGTTGTGCTAGCTAGGCACAATACCACACTTCCGAGGTGTGATTGCATAGGGACGCTACGAGGCCTTTACAAAGATTCCCTAATAAGAAGTAGTCCGCTAGAGTTTTGGTAGCGGCGTGGTCCATAAACCTCCCTAATGGTCAGCACCTTAGCGAAGGCTGCTACCCCAAGAGGACCGGGCTATGACCCCTATCACCGACCCCCTCCTTGCCCTTTCGGTAAGACCGCTTCAAACTAGAGTCTCTAATTAATTAGCCAAGACCAGAGCCATATGGTCCTCGTGGTTGTACTGTTTTCGTGGGTGGTTCTCCACGTTCCAATTAATACATGGTATTCTTGTAAATAAGCATAGATAGAAGGATGGTTAGGGTCACTTGCCTTTTTCCAACGAAAAGCTACTCTTACTGCTCTTCAGCTCTTGCTTACTTGGAAACCTTGATCTTCAAGCTTCATCAGCGATCATTCTACTCGAAGCAAACAACGAGCACAAACAAACAAAATAACAAACAAGTACAGCTAAGAACGATACACCAATCACAAAACAAAAGCTTTTAAAAGAGCGTGCTAAAGGATAGGGCTCGCTGCTACGGTTATGGGAGCGCAAGAAACGCGGGAATCGGAGCTAGGGTTGAAAAGACACAGTTATCGGAGATTGGTACTATAAAAGAAACAAAAGAACTATGAGCTTTATTTATTTTAATTAGAAACCCCTTGTTAAGGATAGTTGCAATTAACTCATATGAAATTTGTATTTATAAAAAGATGAGATAAAACTTAGTCAAATTTTATATGGTTGTCTATGTACAAATTATACTAATTAAACAATTAATTAAAAAGAAAACTTGTGAGAGCATCTAAACGCATAACTTTATATTTGGTGTTCAACTAAACAAATTATATTTAGAACACATTTGAGTTGGTATTAATCAGATTAACATTAGTTATGAAAAAATGGAGGTAAAGACCTAGGTAGATTTTAATTAGAAAAACTAGGTGAGAGAAATTTAATCAAATTAAATCTATTTTTAATTTAAAGACATGAACTAAGGTACAACGACACGACTAAACGGTAGCTTAGGGCTTTAGAAGACTAACGCAACAAGAACGAGAAGAAAGAAGCTAAAACGACGAAGGTAGGGCTAACGCAAAGCTTCATGTACTTATCTACGAAGAAACTGAACTCCTAGGGGTTAAATCTGAAGAAATCAGGGGCTAAAACATAATTAAACCTTAAACAGAGGGTCGGGGTGCAATACTGGAGATCCTGGACGGCGGGTACTAATTCTAGAAAAATCAGGGGTCGGGATAGAAAAGAAATGGCTCAACTCTAATTATTTTTCTACTGATCTGGACTGCGGGTTGATTCCTGGAAAATCTATGGGTCAAACTGCAAAAGTTTCAGGGACGGCTAGGGTCGGATGAATCTGGTCCGTTGGATCAGAATCGAGCGTCAGAGGAAGAGTCGGCTTGACAGGATAAAGAGGGTCGAGCGAATCGGAAGCGACTCGGATCTGTTCTGGCCGTTAGATTTAGATCGGACGGCGGGACGAGGGTCGGCTCGGGTCGAGACGACTCGGCAGAGTAAGGGGTCGGGTGAGTCGGAGCTGCGCTGGGCGGCGGCACACGCCGGCGGCGAGCAGGCGCGGCGGCGGACGGTCGGAGTTCACCGAATCCGGTGTTCCGTGGCTCGGTTCAGGCTGGGATTGTGCCGGGGAGAGAGAGGGCGGTACGGTGAAAGTGTTGGTGGCCACAGGACGGCTGTGCGACGGCTGTAGACTGGCAGCCACGGCGGCGGGCGGAAACAGATCTCCGGCGAGGAATTGGGTTTGCAGCGGGGCAAGAGGGAGAAGGGAAACTGGTGCGGCTTGGTGCTCACCACTTCGTGGATCTCCGGCGAGAGTTGCAGGCGACGGAGAAGCAGCGGGTTGGCGAATCGACGAAGAGGCGGCGACACGGGGCAGCGGTGTCCCACCGGTGTGCGGTCTCCAGTGGCGTGCAACGGTGTTGAGTAGAGTAAGGGATTGAGGACAGCTCTGGGTGCGAAGCGGGACTCTGGTGTGGGTTTTATAGGGGCGGAGAGGAGACGGAGCGGCCGGGAAAAGGGAAGGCGGCGGCTCACGCAGCGGACAGCGAAGGAAAGGGCGGAGCGCGTACCGCGACGAGTATGGCAGCCATCGTCGCGGGGAAGGAAAGAGGAGACGCGGGCGACGGCGCGGAGTCGATCTGGATTCGGGGTGAACTAAACAATTATAACTAAAACACATTCATGTTGATATTAATCAAATTAACATGAATTATAAAAATTGGAGTAAGTCTAATTAGCTTTTAATTAGAAAAGCTAGTGAAAGTAGTCATTAATGAAATTAAATCTAAATTTAATTTTAAAAAATCAGGAATTATGGCACAATAATACGATTAAATGATAGCTTACGCTAAAACAAGACTAACACAACAAGAACAAGCTTAAACGGATCTAAAACGCGGAAACTACGCAAGTAACGAAGCTACAGGGACCTATACACGATTAACCGCAGGGTGCAAGGGCTAGCTGTTGGTTTTCGCTAGACACAGAAAATAGTGCTCGCGAAACAGCAAACAGTTAGGGTTAGATCTGTAAAAGGTCACGGGTAGGGCTGGATTGAAAAGATGTATTAACTATAGGGGGTTTTCTGCAGATTTCTGAAGACACAAGAAAAGAACAGAAATTACCCTATTTGGCAGGGGCTAGATCGCAAAAGCTCCATCTTCTCCATGGCTGGTGCACGGAAAGCTCCCTGTTGGCCAAAATTGTAGTGATTTAGACCATGGGGAAGCAGGGAAAGATGGGGAAAAGGGAGAGGAGGTCGAGGGGAGTCCGTTCCGCCGCTTACCCCTGGCGGAGATGCACCGTGGCGGCCGGAATCAACTGCGCAAGAAGCAGCGGCGACCTCTGTTTCCTTTGCGTACAGAACTAGGCGGCGGCGCTGGTTGAGGTGCGACTGCAGCAGCAAGGGGACGCGGCGCGTCAGGGGGTAGGGCAACGAGAGAGGCTAAGGCGCTCGGGCGTGGGTAGCAGTGGCGCAGGGGCAGCTGCAGTGCTGATGCAGGGGGAGGAAACACTGCAGCGGGGAAGCTACGGTGGCGTCTGCTCGGCTTCTGGCGCATGCAGGAGGGCGCTGCAGAGGAGCACGGGAGGAGGGAGCTACACAGGGAACGCGCGGGGTTGGGGGCGCCAGGGTAGTAGGAGCTCGGGTGCTCATTCTTTATAGGCGAGAGAGGAAGAGGAGGCGCTGACACAGGAGGGAAGGAGGGGCGGAGTTCGGGCGAAGACGACGGCGACGGGCGCGGCCGGGATACGCGGTGAGGAAGGAAAAGGAAAGGAAGGGGAGGAAAAGGAAAGGAAGGAGAGACGCGGAAGGAGAAAGAAAGGAAAGAGGGAGCGGGAGGGAGCAGACGACACCGACAGGTGGGCCTGGCGGCAGTGAGAGAGGGAGGGAGAGAGGGAGGGAGGGCGCTGCGGGCTGGGCCGCCGTGCAGTTTTGGGTCGCGTGGAGAAAAAGAAGAGGAGAAGAGAAAGAGAGATTTTAGGGTAGTTTATGGGTATTTTTATTTGCAACCTCAAACACGCAAACAAACAAAACCAATACAACGACATGAATGCAACATACATAGAAAGCATTTTATTTAATTCAGAAAAACAATTATTATATGTTTTTTTCCTATATTAGATTTTCTGTAAAGAAAATAAATGAGAAAATCATTGCTTTATTATTATTATTATTTTAATCACATCCTAAAATTCATTAATTTTAGGGTGTGACATGGTTGCACATAACTATATGGCTAATAGTCTTTTTTTGAGCTTTGTGGCCACTATCAAGCCCGATAATAACTCAGCTTTTTTTGCTCTACTGGTTGGTGAAGTTACGTCCATTTTTTCAGATATTAAGATGGTAATCACTATAAACTGGCTGGCCGTATTTTTGTTGTGCAGCACGGCGGTTCTATCCATCGTCAGCCTCTCACCAACATGGTGGGGCCCACACTGCCACACATCTCCCTCACCCATCTCGTCACTCCGGCCTCGCCGGCCGCAAACGCACTCTCCTATCACTATCCATCCATTTCTCCTCCTCCTCTCGGACTTAGGGTTTGCGGCGGCTCGGGCCCGCGCCTGTCGTGCGCTGCCGGTGAGGTGGCTCGAACCCACACCCATCACCCACAGGAGCACGGTGGGTGGCGGAGCTCCGCTTGGGGCCAAGGGCGGCGGGCGGCGATGGTGGGAGGCGGAGCTCTGCACGGATCGGCCCGCGCACCCAGCTCGGCCTCATGCGACAAAGCAAGGCGGCGCGGTGGGGGCGACGGCTTCCATCGACGGCCGCCGCAAGGGGGAATCCTGTGTACGACGCGGGGGGGGGGGGGGGGGGGGGGGGTGGCTTGCGGCGACGGAGGCCTCAGAGTTAAATCAGGGGGCGAGGTCCCGATGAGAATCTCACGAATCTACAGTTTTTTGCTCATCTGCGACTGCGAGGTTATGGCTGGCCCGGTGATGTCAGGGTCCTGCTGTGGCGGCCATTGCGCTCATCAGTCAGTGCTCCCCCTCGATGCTGCTATGTGAAAGCTACAAGGTCTACAGGTCCCCCTCAGCCCCTCTCCATCTCGAATCGCACCCCTGTGCTGCAGAAATCAATCGATTAGTTTTGATTTTTTGCCTGATCCAATTGGTGGTGCAGATCGGGAGGAGAGCAGGGAGAAGATGAAGGTGTGGTAGGTTCCCATTTTCCAATAATTTTGCTTCATGTGGTGATTTTGCTCAGCCTGACTCCCTGCACAAATTATCAGCCTGCCTTGACATGTCTTGATGTTGTTGGGAATGAAAATCAGAGACCCCTAGGGAGGCGGTGCACATGAAGGTGCGTCCAGCATCACCCACCCCATAATTTGCCGTGGCAGTTGGCTCCCATGGTGAGACTCTGATTTTTCGCATTTTGATTGGTTACCTTCACTAATATGTCACATACAACTACCAACACTGAGAAGATAGTTCTTTAGCCTAATCTGGTTAATTTTTTCTAGTCTGCACCACATTGGGAGGAAATGCTATGTGTATCTATCCCTCCAGGGCGCCTCCAGCATGTGAGTTTATGCTCTCCAAGGCCATTCCAGCGTACCAAAAAAACCATTTCTACGGATCCTAACAACCGTCGCGGGATGCCGCTGCACTTGCGGAGCAATGGACCATGACAAGGATGTGAAGATCCTGCTGGAGCATGGCGCTGATGTGAGTTGCAAGTATCATTGCTGCCTTGCATTGTCGCAAGTATCCAGTTCAGTTTAGCATTTTTGTGTTCTAACTTTAGCATTAAAATATGATTAGACAGGACGAGGATGCATCAAAGTAGGCCACTCAGTGAATTTATCCAGGCAATAATATGTTAAGAATATGGCAAACTAAGCGTATTATCTGGGCAATTCTTCTAATTTTTCAGATATGCAACTCAATAGATGTATTCAGGCAACAATGTGTTAACAACTAGGTAGAATAATGCAAGTCTTTAGGCAATTTATCTCTCACGCCACATTTTTAGCTGGTAGTGCTTTTCGTAGACATGATGCCTTTTGTTGAGTGATTTATCCAGCAGTGTCAAGTATGTTTAGGAATGGTGGAAGATAATATTATGTTTCGTTAGATTTTAAAGAGTAGAGTCTTATGTATAGCAATCGCACGTCCTTTTTTTATCAGTTCATCACTGCTACTTTCAGTTTTTACTGCTTAGGTTGTGTTAAACATAGCATCTCAGTTCTGACCACTTTTTGGTATTTTTCATTGATCAAACCAGTAGTATCTAATTATCTATACATACACCTAACACCACTGCTTTGCTGCCCTGCAGGTTGACCATCGCAACAGGCACGCGCTATAGAAAATTTTCCCCAGTCCCACAGGTAACAACACCCTATCTCATACTTAGATACTTGCAAATGTTAGGGAACAATGTGCCTAATTTACAGCAGTTTTTTTACTTGAACCAAACTGATATCTTTATACATGAGATATGCATATGTAGGAGTTTTTTAAAAGAATCCTAGAAATTTTAAGAGTAGAGTACCAATAGTTTATTCAACTGGTTATCTCAATGTTAAAAGTCATGTGCTTCTAGTTATGAAGTTATCTAGCCTTTTATTTTCATTTAAGCAATTTATCTTTTATCTACTAGCACATTTTAGTTAATGTGAAGTCATTCATTTACTATGCATAAGTAATTTTGCAATTGTAGCTTGGTAGAGTGATTTTTTTTGTTAAGAATAAATACATGATGCAGGTGCGGTCTCTGTTAATGTTATAGTTTTAATAGTCTGATGATTGAGTTATTTGCATGCGATGAGCTTGACTTCTGGTGGTCAAGATAGGTGTCACCAGCGGAGAGGCTTTTTTTTTGGAGCTGAGGTGAGCCCATAGATTATTTGTTTTTTTAGGCAGCTCTTCCTAAATCAACAAGCAAATTACTTATTTTGCTTTGGCATTTTCGGTTTTCTGATTTAGCACTTATTTTGTAGGCAAATGTTACTAAATTAACATGCAAATTTATTATTTTTCATTAGCATTTTGGTGTTCTTGTAAGCAAAATAAGTCATGTGCTACATAGAAACATGTTTTCATAATGTTTTCTTTTTTCTGAACAAACCTACTTTTTAGTCATGTGCTACATGCTCTTTAATTGTCACTTATCTTTTCTCATCATTACACTACAAGGTATTGAGCAAGGAGGAAGCAAGTTTGGCGAATTTGTATTCAGATCGGCACAGGGAAAAGCAAATTTACTGAGGGGACAAGTGATGTTTATCAGTTTTATGTGAAATAGTGTGCCATGAACCATATAGAATTGTATTTCAGGCTAATGGATTTCTAAAAAAAATGATGTTTGGGATATAAAAATGGTTCGGTTTTATCGATATAAAAATGCCAGCCCTTCTCTGCTATCTGCTGTAGTTTTATTCTGATTCAGGAGAGGAGAGGTGGAGGCAAATTTGTATGTATCATAGACCATATTACTTCGATGCATTTTGATCATAGGAAGAGATATGAGATCTGTACCTTTTTTTATCTTATTCCTTACGTAATATAAGCTTTTCAGTGGGTTGCGATGGTTTTTGGTTTGGGCAGGTCATATGTTTAGTTAAAAAATACGAGATTGTAAGTTAAGGCAGACGTGAAGCTGCAATTCCAGAAAAGAAAGCTGGCCGTGCAGGTTTTTGTCTTCCGGCCGTACAGACAGATTATATTACGGCCGGCCGTACGGATAGGTGACATTACGGCCGGCCGTAATATAGCCGGGTCCTATTAAGATATATGAAAAGTTTGATTTTTTTAAGAAAGCATGAGTTATTATCTGGCCAGATGATGGCAACAAGGCTTACAAAGAATTCAGAATTAATTTCTTAATGTGCGTGCCATTAGTAGATTTCATATGAATCAGATCTGTTCCACTTCTTTAGGCAGATAAGAGCCGCAGCTAGGTTATGCGAATCTTGGATCACCTATGATTAGATGCCTAAAAAGTTAGGTGATTAAAATTAGTCCATACCTTGTTGGATCCCGGATCTAAAATGTAGATGAGAGACAAAAAAATTTATTTTGTACATACTTTTGCATGTGAGTTAAGAGATAAGGTGGAGGGGAACCTGGTTATTTTCCTAGTAGTTGGCTACTTTTAGTCCAAATTATGTGGGGTTTGAGAACTAATAGAATAAAGTTTAGTTAGGTTGTAACTAAGTTTTACTCTACCTTTTACTCCATCTATTTGGATTACCTATTGGACAAATTTTAGGCCCTAAAGTTTAGTCCATGGATGGACCTAAATCAAAAAATGAAGGTGATGTGATTGGAAAGGACTAAACTACCCTCCACAAAAATTCTTGAATATTCGAGACTATAAATTGATTATAATAAGAGAAAAGCTAAATTACACCTGAGGGTTTCTCGGCTCTTCAGCACCTAATTTTTGGTCCGTTCGATCTGCTGTCCTGATCGATGTGCATGGTCCGATGGTCAGATTCATTGTCTCTTCGTTTCTGTTCTTTTTGTCTCTGGCATGTGGAGCCAGGTTGTCTGTGCCCAGATATTTCAGATCGCCCTCGTCGACTCCGCCCACCATTTTGCCCTTTTGATTTCCCTGTCCGCGAGCTTGTTCAGAGGAGGCGATTCTAGATCCTCCTCCATTTCTCCAGCTAATCTCTGCTGGTCAGTGACATCTGTCTGTTAGCTCCCTTGTTTTCTTATCTGATTTTTTTTGGTCTGGTTTCTTCTTCGCTTGATGCAGCTCCTCAACATTCTGCTACGTGCAGCGGCGGAGGTTTTGGTTCTCACATGTTTCGCCGAGGCTGCGGGGCTGCTGTGGCCGTCGGGAGGGAACGCCGGCAGGAGGTGCGTACACAGAGGCCTGTGTATCATCTATTCTTACAGCCTATTTTGGGACATCTGGGGGTTTGAGGGCGTTAGGGCTCTGAAGATGCATGAATTAGCATCGACTATTTTGTGGGGAAATGCTCAGCTGTCTTTTGTACTTGATTAGGTTTGCTAATTTGGTATAGATTTATTTATCCCTCTCGATTTCTAGGATTAGGTGTTAGAATTTGATCGATTAGTTTCTACTGCATTATCCTTCTCATTTCAATTGGTTATATTGGCGCAATTTAAGTAGATTTGTCCATTGGTTAGTTGGTACCTGTGGTAGTTGAGAAACGTTGGAAAAACTGTTGTTTGTAGACTGGTTGAAAACATGCCGTGTCCTACATTTCGCCATTTGACTCAATCGCATATGCCATTAGGAAGTAGGAATTTTCCTTTGCCTTACATTATTTTTTGTATTTCTCACCAACTTTGTGGAACCGATGATTCCTAGTGTCATGTGCTAATTTGTAGGGTTGATGCCACATCTGTCTCTGTCCCAATTGAATCTCATCTAAAATTTCTGTATAGTTGAACAACTAAACATTAAGTAGTTTTTTTTTAACATTTTGCACTTGTAGCTTGTTGAACATATGAAGAAGTTGGTATATGCATTCCATTTTGTGAATTTTAGTGTCTTTTGTGGATTGACAGAATATGTTAAGTAGTAAGCATTCACTTATTGTAGTCTTTGTTTGTACTTAGTATGTCATTCACATTCGTAGTTCTTAGTTTCACTCGAAGTTATACCATTACTTTGTCTTCCAGGTGTTTACTAATTGAAGCTCACTACACCCCCTAATCTACAATGCTCCCTCTTTTTGGATCTGTGATCCAATAGCTCCCCCATAAGTAAGTGAAAATACAAACCCTCCTGCCCTCCTGCTCTCTCGCTGCATGGATGTAGTTGCCTCTAGTTATCAGCCTTTTCAATATCATATAGTAGGATCATTTACAGCTAACCTGAATTAAAGTTACAGTTAAAATTTGACTGTCATTTATGTGTTCTCGTTATGTAATTGTGGACATACATGATCTATACAGTTTGTAGTCATGTTCAAACTGAGTAATTTGAACTATCTATTCATATCAACATCTGGTGGCAGTTCCTCTTCCTGTTCATGCTACTTTAGTTTCATCCAACATTAGATTCAATAGTTCTTTACCTGCTTGGTGTCAATCTATTTTGTTTCTGAGGGTTTCTCTGCTCAAGCCAAAATTCATTCCTTTGTCCTCCATACAGTACAATCCAAGTAGTTTGAACAATCTGTTCGTCTGAATATCTGGGGGTTTTACTAATCAAACGAAAAAGTTGTTCATTTTCCCTCCATACAATAGAATCTGAATCTGAATTTTCTGTCTATCTGTATATTCATGGTATGTGTTTTCATCTACGTCAGCGCCACGCCCGGCACCGTCATGTTGGCGTAGCCCGTCAGGTTGTAGCACGTGTCGACGGGGTGGATCGGCGGCGCCAGCGGGTACGCGGCCATGGCGCGCCAGAACGCGGCCCGCAGCGCCGCGTAGGGCGCCGTCGGCAGCGCCGTGATGATCGTGCCGGAGTCTAGGATCATGCCGTAGTCGCCGTGCGGGAACGCCGAGGTGGGCACGTCGAGCGGCCGGCCGGCGACGCTGATGCCCGTGAGCGTCACCTTGTAGAACACGGCGAAGTGGTCCGACGGGTGCATCGGGGTCAGCGCGAAGCCGGACGTGTCGCTCGGCTTGCCGAGGGCGAGGAACCCGGCGGAGCTCCCCGTCGGCGGGAGGCAGTACGAGAAGGCGCCGCCGTAGGACGGCGACGCCTGCGACACGAGGGACTCCGGCGAGTTCCCGAGCCCGATCAGGCCGGCGGACATGTCGTCCCAGCCTCCTTGGCTGTGGCCGCAGCCGAAACGGAAGCCCTCGACGGCGACGCCGGGAGCCAGTGTCAGCTTGTCGCTGTTGTACACGCCGGTGGAGTTGGAGCCGTCGGCGTAGCTCAGTGCGAACCCGCACAGCTTCTCTCCCGTGCACCCGTTCCCCTCGTTGTACGAGATGTTCCTGCACGCGCCGGAGTCGCAGGGGAAAGGCGCATAGGTGGAGGATTTCCGGGGATCAAACAGGGGGTCCTTCTGGGGGTAGCAGTCGCCGGAGCCGCACGGCTTGCACTGGATCCAGGCGAAGTCGTTGCCGCTGTCGATGATGACGGTCTGCGGGACGGCCGGCGTGCCGAAGCCCACCGTGACGACGTACTCCAGCGAGTCGACGGAGTAGCCCAGCTCCGCCGGGATGACCACGCCGTTGTCCGGCGACCCCACGGCCATGTGCCTGACGGATCTACCGATGATGTGGTTCCTGCGAGCCTCGTCACGGCGGAGCGTTTCGGCGAGAGATAGCTCGTGTTCGGTTTGTGCCGGAGAACCGCGTCCTCTCCGGCGGGCTAGCGGCAAGAACGCGCGGTTTGAGCTTGAGATCACTGGAAGAGTAGCGTAGGAGAAGCGTTAAAGTCTCTCTGGAGCTGAACTTTTGCTAACGATTTGTGGTCGGATAGTACCTTTTTGCGCTGATTCTCCATTCGCTGGGTTGTGTTCTAGGCCTCCACCGGTCGAAACAGAGCAGGAACTGCATAGGAGAATGCAAAGAAACAGAGCACGAGACATGGTGCCCCTGGCCCTGCACAACGAAGGTCACTCGGTTCTTTGCAATGAGGATGGAATGGGTTTGGCAATCCGTCTTAAGATCTTCGTTCATGAAGGTTTACGATGAGACGAAAACATCCTGAGTACAATCGAATTAACAATGGAACTAGACAAAAATCGTCCGGAGCGTTGCACTTGGCTGATACAGAACAGAAATGGTGTTTTCTGTCTGCACTTCCATACCTTTGTCCGTGTGAACTTTTATGTTTTCCTGGTTTAGAGGACTGAGTACACTACTGCTAGTTTGCTGCCAAATGTACGTCTATGGGAAATAATGCGACGGCATGCAGATACGCATTGCATTTCCTCTGCATCAAGCGAAATCACTGAATAACAGCGATGCTTACAGTCGACCAAATTTTCATGGTTCCAGTGTTCTTAGGGTGGGCTAGTTGTATTAGGATCTTGTTGAGAAGGGATTATAATTTCCAGGGTTTAGGAAATCCTTGTCTCTGGCAATACTTAGTCTTTGCAATAAGGTTCAGATGATGGCTACTGTAGTTTTATTGCAAAGCCAAAAGAAATATGGTTTTGAAAAATAAAAGGAGCATGAATGTATGATGTATTGTTCAACCGATTGCATGTATGGTATTCAACCCGTGCATTTGTACTTGTGAGTATGTGACGATGCCCACGGCAACGGAAAGGGTTTTGACTAGTTGAAACTTACGATGAAACATTGGAGGATCCAAATTAAACAAACTGACATTGAAAAGGTGAAAAAACAAGTGCAGGTAAATGAAAGTAACTTTCTCTTACTATCAACTAGCAAGCTGGCCCGCGCTTTGTTTTATTGCTGACATTTAGATTGTTTTTACTTAAAATAAATTTATAAGTGATTTTATTTGTTGTTTTCGTCATTACCATTTTGTTCAAACATGCCAGATCAATATATCATGTTTCTATCAATATATTTTACGGTCTGTGATAAAAATAGAGTATCTTGTAAGAAACATAGTTTTTTATTTATTAAAAGTAATAGATTTTTTTTCTTATAACATAAATTTATATTCGTTTTAGTTACTGTGAGAAATTATTTTGGGTTTTAAGCAGATATGCGTGAGTTAGCAATTATTATGTAGTCGGTTATTAAGAGAATTTGATGAATGTAGGCTGTAGCACATCCCTACTCAACCCAATTATTCTAATTGAGCTATTTATTTAACTTGTTTCTTCAATCAAATAATGGTGAATACATTCGTTGGCGAGTTGGCCAAGCTGACTTTGGGCCATGGCGGGTTGCATCTTCACTTTTCATGTGGTGGTGTGGTTAAGAGGTTGACCTTTTTGAGTTTTATCAACTCTTCCACTTTGCGATTGATTAGGTGAAGAAAAAACTGCTATATCTCGCAATTTACAAAACATACAATCTAGCAAGTTGGTTCGTAAATAGTATGGCTGGAACCTTGTTTATGGTTGCTCTACCATACTAAATCTACAATGTTCGTCGATGCTGTTTATCACTACCATATCTTGCAAGGCTGCCATGGAGATTGGAGGACAGACGAAACATTGGATGCACTGCTCTGCTATCCCATTTTAGAATCTCGTTCATTGGTTTATGTGATTATTCTCTCAACCAATCTTTTTTTCTTTAAACCAAAGGCAAGCAATGCAACTCTTCACTACTGTTATGGACATGCCACTTAGGACGCTAGCGGAATCGATATTCCCATGTTCTCTAATTGGATGTTGCAGTACATAATCTAAGCTATTATAATTAGATCCACATAAATATATGGCATGAATCTTTATTTGTCCACAAATTAATCTGGTAATTTCTAAAATTTGAGAACAAAAGAGGTTAATTTTGTAATTTTTATATCAATGAAATCCTAGAGTTGCATGATTTTAATGGGAATTGTACTTCCTAAAGGAACAGTAGCATGTTGTATTATGGAATGTGGTACTTTTTTATATTCTTCTTACAAATGCAAAAGCTTGGTATCATCTAGATGTACTATATTGCCCAAGCAATTTCATAGACTTAGATAGACCTGATATATATTTAGAAAACAGAGAAAAATGTTTGCATTGCACCAGCTATGGGCCTGTTTGAAAGGGCTCCGACTTCTAAAAAAACAGATCTGGCTCTGGCTCCTCAGGTGGAGCGGCTTTTCTGGCTCCAGCTCCTCTGGTTAGAAAAACGTTTGGCAAAACGACTTCTCCTAGATGTTGAAAATAAATTAAAAAAAGTAAAATGACTATACTGCCCTTCTTTTTTCCTTTTCTTTTTTTCATTTTCTCCTCTTTTCTTTTTTCCTTTCCCCTTCTCACTTATCCATTCCTGCATCTCTCCCATCTCCCCTGTCTCTCTCTCTCTGACCCGCCAAGCCGCCGCCTGCGGCCATGGCCCAGCCACCCCGCCCTGCCCCGGTGCGCCATGGTCCGGCGCACTCGGACTCGCTGCCGCGGCCTGCCCCGGCGCGCCAAGCCCAGCCGCCGGGGGCTGCCCCACCGTCGAGCCATGCCAGGCAGGCGCGCCAAGGCCAGCCGTCGCGGCGTGCCCCGCCACCGAGCCATGCCAGGCAGGCGTGCGCAGCCCGGCCGCCGCTCCCTGCCCCGCTGCTGCGCTCACCCTCGGCGCAGTGGCATGACCGCCGCGTCCCCAATGCCTGCATTAGCTTTCTCCTGACCGGATCCATCAAAGTCGCAGCTCGGATTTGCCTCCTTGCTCGCCAAAGCTGCCGGCCTGCGGAGGGGATTCATGGCGCCGCCGCCGCCGCTACAGAGCGAGAGAGAGGAGGGAGAGCGCGAGGGTCTGTGGGAGAGGGCGGTGGCAAAACGCGTGTAGTTTTGCTCAAGTTGGATGGCAGTCGTTTGGGTTTGGACGCGGGGCTGCACCTGGAGCCGGACGGAGCCACGATTTTTGGCTCCGGCTGGTCCTGTCCGCTCCATTCAGCGGGATTTGAGGGGCTTCAAGTTGGGAGCTGGTGCAAAAAACACCGTTTGGCAGGGCTCCGGCCGGAGCTGGTTTTGGAGCCGGTCGTGGAGTCCTGCCAAACGGGGCATTTGATATCTAGAAAAAAGGTAGAGACTTTCACAAAATATATATTGCAGGCATTTGATATCTTTTGTGAAAAGTCTCTACCGTTATAATCTAGATCTATCTTACTTTTAAAATTACGAAATTAACAATTTATTAAATGTATTTGATATGAACTCTTTTAAAATTGAGCTATTTAATAATCACCACCGGAATCGATCGGTCACTCTCTTAGGTTCAAATAAACCCACATACAAACGAAATCAAGCTCACGCTTGTGTGTTCCTGTTCCCTCAACAACGATGGGATGAGCGCACAACCTCACTTTAATTAACAGTAGTTCCTCCATCTGTCACCAGTCACCACCGCTTTTGATTTATCCATGTACTCATCACCATGAACACATCAAAACCTTTTGCATGATTGATTTGATGCTAGTCGTCTTCCAAGACAGCCAGTCTTATGCAGCATCGTACATATTTGCTTGCCCTGTCCCATGATTGAATACTTTTTCCCTGTCCTCACACTCATGCCAAGTGTCGTAACATAATGGCTGCTTCTGACATATGCAGCAGAAGCAATTGGTGTTTTTGTCGGTACATTTATATGTCTCACAAAATTTGAGTACCAATTTGCTCTCATCTAGTGTTGTCTTGCTAGGATTTGGGTTAGGATTTGGGGTTTGGGTTAGGATTTCGAGTTTGGGTTAGGATTTGGGGGTTCCGGGTTGAGGATGGGATTAGTAGCTGCCGGATCTAAAGGGATGGCTAGGGAGGCTGCCGGACCAGCGGTGGTGGTGGGGTGTGGGCTACGAGGCCAGCGGGGATGGTGTCGCTGGGCGGGTAGTGGGGGAGGCCAGTTGGGCGGTGCCGGTGGCAAGGGCATCTGGTGGAGGGAGATGGGGCGGGGGTGGGGTAAGGGAGGGGTAGGAGATGGCGGTCCTCCGACGCCGGCGAGGTTGGGGTTGGCTGCAGGGCGGGGACGCTCATGGAGATTTGGCTGGAGAGGAGGAGCAAGAGGGGGAAGGGGAGGGGAAGGGGAAGGGGAAGGGGAAGGGGAAGGGAAGAGGGAGAGAGAGGGCTTTGCTCGCTGGCGTCGGAGACAACGCCGGCGAGGGGAGGTTGGCGTGGGGGGGGGGGGGGGGGGGCGATGAGATGTCGCAAAAGTCGCGATGGCGCAACGGAAGGAAGAAGATGGAGATTGTTTTTTTTACGAGAATAATAAGATGTAGGGCCGTTGGGGGCGGAAGGGCTCTCCACCGAGGCTTATCGGGAGAGCCCTCTCCCCCTATCAACCTCCCACTAAAAATCTCTTTCTTCTCTTCTTCTTTCTGGCTAGCTGCCTCCCACAAAAGAATTGTCTACTCTTGTGTTTCACATCGTTGTTTTCACTGATCTTTATTTGGATAGAAATTCAACAATCCGAAACAATCACCCACAATCATCTCGATAATCACAACATGTTGATGCCTTTGTCCGGAGCTGGAACTTGAGCTGTGCTATTTTCGTATAGACTACAACACGATCTTTTGGCACGACCCAAAGCATGACACAGCATATAAAATTTTAGACTGGGCCGGCACGACACGAACATAGGGCCATACCTTGGATCTCAGCAGGATAGGCTATATAGCACGACCCGCATTTTGGGCCGTGCTTGGGCCAGCACGGTACCAAAATAGCCTGTCAGCCGGCGCGTAGCCCGCATCATGGAAGGAAGAGATGGTATCTTTGTAATAGTACACTGTACTCTTACCCTCACCCCTATTATGGGGTGTAAGGTTTTTAATGAGCATTGTACTAATGCAAAACAAAATTAATAAAGCATGTTTTCCTTGTCACCTTTCATTTTGTTATATTAGTTTGAACTTTTTTCCTCATCATATTAGTAGCAATGCATAGGCATGGTGGGAGCAACAGACCCTCTAAATGCTAAATGGGGCTGCCTCTATTTTTCAGGGTCTTCTAAATTTTGTTCAACTCCAGCAATAGCCCTCAATTCCAAATTATAATAGAGGGCTCCCTAGAGACGTTCTAGGAATGGAGGGTGGAGGAGGAAATTTAGAGGCCTCCCCAAAATAGAGGGCGTAGTAGAGGGTCTACTGGAGTAAAACTTTTTTCCTTGACCCTCTAAATATGAGATAAGGAGCTATTTAGAGGGTCTGCTGAACTTGCTCTTAGTCGTGACCATCTTTTTATTAACATTGAATATCCAAGCCGATTGCAAGTATCTGGAGGTCCGTGCTTGGACTAGCACGACACAGAGGCTCCAGGTGTTCCTCCTCTGCACCAGCCGGAGGTCTACGTCGCGGAGAACGGCATCGCCGAGGGAACAACACGACACTGCCGCTCGGGGAGGCGCTCAAGGACGGGCACAGGATCGAGTTCCACTCCAAGCACCTGCAGTTTGTGAACAACGCCATCAGGGACGGCGCCAACGTCAAGGGCTACTTGCCTACTTCACATGGACATTCATGGACCGCTTCGAGCGGGGTGACGGCTACCTCGACCGATTCGGCCTCATCTTCATCGACCAACTCAACGGCCTCAAACGCTACCGAAAGGAGTCCAGCTACTGGACCGAGAACTTCCTCAAGCGCTAGATGGTTTCCGTCCATTGCCGTCCTAAATTAGTACTCCATGTCGGCAAATTGGTTGTTTGTCTAGGCACACGACAAAGTTTTGAAAAAAAAATTGAATCTGCCATTCCAAATTTTTCTTCTATCCACAAACTGTTCTTGGTATTCCACATTAAGTTTTGGTATGTTTCTCGGACTTTTTGCTATATTTAATCATTTCATTTCATTAAACGGATTTTTTCGCATAAGTCAAATTTGAACTGTAATTGTTTTGAATAATGAAATAAAATGAATCGAAAAATGATATTTACATTGTTGAGTTCAATATGAGTCCATATTCATCAAATGGAAGGCAATTTTAAACATCTTGCTCACTAACCATGCCCGCGAACGTGTGGCCACATCGTTTTAAAATTCTATAAAAAGCAAACGAAGTCTGAAAATCACAAAATTTATCATGATATCATGATTTTATTGACAAGGTTTTGCACAAGTTGTCACGTACGCTCCTTACAATTCCAAACATCTCCAGAGAAGATCCATAGCATGCCGTTCAGATTTCGAGTTAAAGTGACGGATGAATTTGGGTTTGACTTCAAAACTTTTTCCATATGCAACACACAACTAAGATTCTTTCTTTCAAAATTTTGGTTATTTTTCGGAACCGTTTGATAATTTTAATTTTTTTTCAATTAAACAATATCCTGTGATAAACATTATTGAAATTGAGCTATAACTATATGAAATAATGGATTTTTATTCGTACAACCATCAAACATGAATTGTTGAGTGATTTTTGCAAGCTACTTGAAGTAATTCGAACAAATTCATTCAAACACATTATGGAAACGATTTAGTTGATACAAATTGAAATTGAGTTTGAAACGCATGAAATGATAGATTTTTTCATTTAGAATCATGAAACATGAATTGTTAGTAACTTTGGCAACTTATTTTTAAAGTACATTCTATCAAATTTAGTAAAACAAGTTACTAAAAGCATGATAATTTTAATTTTTTTAAAAAATATAATCCGGGGATTTGCTATGTGCTGGATCAGGGGCACACGGCAAAGCCCCTCAACACTTAGCCCCCACGCACGCACCCACTACACACCCATGCACACCCACACACACCCAGCCGCGCCGCGCCGCCTCGACGCCACCCCGCACCCGCCGCGCCGCCGCCAAACCCCGCCCGGCCCTGCCTCGCCCACACCGCTGCCCCCCGCACACCGCCGCTCGCCCCCCGCAGCGCCGCCCCGCCCACGCCTAGCCCCGCCCACGCCCCGCCCCCGCAGCGCCGCCGCGCAGCCATCCTCACCGCCACGCGGACGCCCCGCCCCTCGCCGCCCCGCCCCTGCAGCGCCGCCGCCCCGCCCACACCCAGCCCCGCCCTGCTGTTGGCGTTTCTTAGCGTCACCACTAGGAATGAGGGTGTTAGTCCCATCCCTAGCAGCGGCACCATGAAACGCCGTGAGGTATGTCCTAACGATTACAGAAAAGGATCCGCAAGCGCACAGATATACCGCTGTAGCATTTCATCCGATTTCATCCGGTGAGTATTCGGGTATCGTTATTTATATTTTCCCAAAGGAGGGCATGATTGTAAAGAGTTTACTTGGTACAAGAGCAAGACGATATGAATAAGTCATAGACTATAGCATAAACAGGGGTAAGTCATGATAAAAGATATAAATAGGGGTAATGTGACACACACACGGACCAAACTCAGAATAAAGAATAAACGAATAAACCTACGGGTTAGTGGGAGCATAGGCATACAACAATGTCTTAATGGCATCTATTCATACAAGCAAAGGTTACACTCTAAACATGCTTAGAACTGCAGGTGCCGGGAAAATATTGATAACAGGGAAAATATCCCATCCCGGAGTACATCCAGGACATTACTATGACACCTCAGGTGTTTAATTTGCTAAACAAGTCTCATTAGCATAACACTATGCATAAATAACTAAGAAAAGGTTAAAATAAATGTATTATAATTCGGTTTTGCATTTATATTGAAAGTATGTGTATATGTGCATGAGTACATGTACTTTAAACAAACAAATTAAATAACTTTCACATGGATGCAAATATGACTACGGAATAGAATAGGCACATCATCAGTGACATGATAAATAAAAGTCTAGTTGAAGCCTAGGGAAGAATATGAAGTTTTGCCCATGAAATGACATGCCATCCGAATCAAGTATTTTGAATTTTTGAAATAACTTTTGAACTATAACTCAAATGAACTTTGGCCTGAAACGAAACTTGTAGAATTTTTCATTTTGAACAACTTTTATGTTCAGAGAATTTTGAGTTTCAACACAAAAATAGGAGAAAAATATAGTTTTACAGTTCATCCCCTCGCCTTTCTTCAATTCCTCGTCTCAGCCCCCTCCCCTGCACCGACCATGGCAGAGGCAGGCCGCCACGTCGCTGGCGATGCCTGACCGGCGCTAGGCGCCAAGCCAGTGGCCGGCCGCCCTCGCCACTCCCCCGACAAGCCCCTGCAGCTCGCCAATCGCGTGCCGCGCGACCCCCCTCCCCCACGCAAAATCCCGAGCGCCCAATCGGCAGCTCGCGCCCGCCGCACGCCGCGCCGGCGCTGCCACTGCCCACCGCGCCCAATGGCGTGCCCGGGGCGTGTAGACCCTCCCCAGCACTCCAGAGCCCCTCCCTCTAACTCGCTTGCACATATAAATGCCGAACAGAGCCCCTCCTCACGCGCCTAGAACGCCACTGCGCCTCCATTGCCGCCGGGGCCCCCACCTCGCCGCGGGTCCCTTTGCTTCGGCTCTCCTCCGCCCGAGACAAGTGCTGTAACGGGTCCCCCTCGACACGCTGAAGCTTCCCAGCCAGAGCCCTGCCGCCCACCTCATCGGAGTTTGCCGGAATCCCGGCCGCACCTCAACGGAGCAGCTGCTCTGCGCTGTGGCACCCCTTCCCGACCGCCCCGGCCCGAACAAAACCCACCCAAAGGTAGCTCCCAACCTCCTCTTGCTCCTCCCCCACCTTGCCCTCGCCGCAGGCGAGTCTCCTCGCCGGATTTTGTTAGACTTTGTTTATGCCATGAACGGATAGAACTAATTTTTCCTGCTGTTCTATAGTGATTCATGTTATGAAACTTTTTCTGTGCTGTTATATTGATACCTAGATGCCACAGAAACATTTAGGGACTTTTTACCTTTCTGTAACCTACTTATATAATTTTTGTGGTGGAGAAAAGCATTAAATCAAAATAATTATTTTTGTGCTTGAAAAATGTTCATCTTTTTACTATGGGACACTTTGGATTAGATCATGTTGTATAAAATGTTTGATGCACAGAAACCTTGTAGAACATCCTGTAGAAATTGATCATTTTAAAAAAAAAGAAAAGTAGGTGTATCTTGTCCTATTTATTATGCTTTGTATCATGCACAATAAAATCTGAGAAATTTACATTAACACATATATGGATAACACCTGTAAAATTTTTAGCATCAATACTTACATAGTTTGTTCTGTATAAAAATAACTAGGCTCTAGCAGTGACTGTGTATTACATTTTTCGTATTTAATCTTCTGCACAAAAATGTCTAAAATTTTTGCAGTGGTTTTGTCTCTGCATGTTGTACTCTGAATAAAAGTTTCAACACCAGAAGTTACCTAGATCAGTAGTTGTGTTTAACCCATGCTTATGCTTAGAAAATTAAGTTTCCAATATAACACAACCCCTTCTTGTTTAAGGAAGTTAAGTAGTTTAAGATGTACTCTATTAACGAATTTCCCAAGAAATCTTAAATAAGTAACTTTACAACCAAATCTATATTTTTGTGGATTGCAACTTTATCGTGAAGAAAATAAATGTCATATACTGTCACTACAACTCATACTTGTGCATTCATATAGAATCAACTACTCTCGCTGACGGAACGTACGAGCTGGTGCCCGAGTCCGAGAGTGAGCAGCGTGAAGCTCAAGTGAATCTAACTGAAGTTTTCGAAGACCCGAACCAAAGTTCGGAAGAGCCCAAGGCTAGCTTTGCTCAAGAAGGCAAGCCCCGGAGCATGAACCCTATTTTCCAATTTATGCAACTTATTACTCTATTTTACTTGTGCATTAAGTTTATAGGAGTTGAATGAAAACTTAGTTGCATGATCTTAGGTTCCTATGCTCTGAACACTAGATATAAGGTTCGATTGAATGCTATGCTAATAAGACTCCAGTAGAAGTCGAGTGATTTCCTGTCACTCGCGAGAATATAGGAGTTGAATATTTACTACATGTTGCAATCATAAGGTCGACGGACGGGGCTATGGTGCGATGTTCATGTTGATGATTGAGGCCCCGTTTGTTTAGTGAAAAATGCTAAGGCCGCAATGTGTGGTAGTGGTGGTTATGTCTTTGAACGTACTAACCACATGCCGAGAATATGGTAATCGGTAAGCTTATGTACTGGATTGAACCAAGGCCGGAATATACTCCCCACCGTCTTGAATTTGTTCACATCTAGCTAATGGCGGGTGCATGTGCCGCCATGGCCCGGTGTCGTACCGTGGTCCATGGGGACGTGTAGTCGAGGGCGGTGGGCCTGCTCCGTGAAGCGGGAATTGAAGGGAAAGGTTGCACGTGTGATTCTGGGAGTAACCACGTGACGTGTGTTTAGGTCTGCCTTGCAAGGTTAAGAAATTCGATTCGAATCATCCGTTTCTCGCGGTATTGAGACTGCTTGACCCTTTTACCACATAGAGTAAGAAATGGAACAATGATGATGATTAATCTTGTTGGGTGCAAATTAATTCTTTCACCATATATGATATTGGATAGTTGCTTAGCTAGAATGGTTAAAGAAAACTAGAATCTGGAGCTAAAATTTGAATGTAAGGACCTACTTGTATATGCTTTTCGGCGAAACAAACCCCTCAAGCCAAAAACCTTGCATGTCTAGGAGTCGGCTAAGTATATTCCACTAGTCGGGTAAGCCTTGCTGAGTATTAGTATACTCAGCCTTGCTGGTGGCTTGTTTTCTGGTGATACTTTTAAGGACATGATTGCTAGTTTGACTTGGCCGTGTACTCTTCCTCTTGGTTGGTCGGTGGAATGGGGTGCGTCCCCGGCCAATGATGATAATGCCGAGTGATGTCTCGTATGGGCTTCATCGAGACATCATGTATCGTCGAGTAGTTTATCGTTGTTTTTTCTTTGCTGCATTGAACTCTGAAGAACTTGTTTACTTTTAAACTTGGAAGTACTCTTTTTTACGAATTCGATCTTGGTGTATAATAATAAATTTATGTTGAACCCTGTGATGTAAAATTTGTGGAATGTTGTATTCTCTGGGCTCACCTTCGTGTGAGTACTTTGTATGTGTTGTTTCGATCGGCAAACCCGTGGTTGTATCGGGAGGTTACCCGACAGACCTTTGGATTACTCCATTTGAAGTGCGAGTTAGCCCTGATTGCCCTCGTGGCGATGGTTAGCGCACTTGTGCCAGATTAATTCTGGTGGTTCTGCCACAATTACATCTTTCAGAACACCTACCCCGAACCCGAACGTGGGGGACTTTTCTAACCATGACAGAACGTCATGGCGGACCAACAGAGTTGTCTCTGTTGTCACCTTCTGCGGCCTACCCCTGCAATACCGTGGAGCACGGGCATATCCGAAGGATTCGGCATACCCGAGCACCACACCCGTGTATGAGGTCACTAACTTAGTGTCCCCGGGACTCCCACCCTTCGGATGGACAAGTAAAACACTAAGGCAAGCCCGAAGGCACGATGAACCGTTATCCTTACCCAGATTATCTGGCCTAACCATAAGGACAGTATAACTGATGAAGCAACAGGCTAAGGCATGACACATTACCAGGATAGCATAACAGGCATGAGCATGATAGACTATCAAGATAACATAACAACCAAAGCTTAGCTCTATAATATGAATAGGATACCGATAAGTTGAATACAAAGCCATAGCAAGGATCGAGGATTGCTCTCCGATCCCGAGGATGACTTGATTTGCTAAGAGAGATTCTAGCCTAGCTCCACTACCCTAGGATTACAAGTCACAAGTGAGAGTAGAGAGGATGGCTCCACGTGTGGTGTGTTGAATGTGAGGGCTCCTCCTCCTTTTATACTCTTCCAAGGGCGGTTCCCGGGTGAGTAATACAAGGAAACATTGGTAATCGACGTAGCAATGGCGGTGGCAACCTTCCATCCAAAGCTAAGGGGGCCGGGAACCAGTCCAGGTTCGGCCGCACCCCCTGGGTCGGCCAACCCCTGGCTGGGCGCCTTTAGCACCGCCTTCGCGTGGGGGTCTGACAGGTGGGTCTTGATCTTATCCCTTGCTGTTTGCTGCCTTGATACGTCGGTTTGGTCTGTCAAGTGGGCCCTTCTTGTAAGTGTGGTGCCGCGGATGATCTTCTGTGTACGTGTTGCTGCATATTCTTCATGTTTTCTCCTTATTTTGGACTTGCATCCCTGAAATAATAGTTCTTCTAAAACAACTATGGATATAAGTTAGTGATACAAATATGTGAGTAAGAGGCATGGTTTTCCTTTCTTTGTGAGTATCGTTGACGGTCGGTTTTGGCATTTAAGTACCGTCAACAACACCCCCAAGCTAGCCTTTTGCTCATCCCTGAGCAAAGCAAGGCTTTATGTTGTTCATCAGGAGTTGCTTCAATGTTGCATTTCCAACCTATACCTTAGGCACAACAAAGTGTTCTTACCATGATTTTGAATAAGTTGGCCTTGTCCTTACCTTTTACCTTACTCCTGTGGGGCTTGTAGCTTCTCCTCATCTTTGGCGGTTGAAAGTCAGAACGGTTTTGTAGAGTGCTAGTATTTCTTACTCCTTTTCTCAACCGTCAATCCGGAGGTTTTTTTTTTGTAAAGTTTTTTGAAAGAAATTTCAAAGTAAATCAAATGATCTCTCGAATCACTCTTTTTTGTATAATTCCTCACCAAGGCATTTTATTTTGCCTTTCTTCCGTACCCTATTGTAACACCTTAGGTGTTTAAATTATGAAATAAGCCTCATTAGCGTAACAATATGCTTAACTAACTAAGAAAAATTAAAAGGAAACGAATTATAATTTGGTTTTGCCTTAAATTGGAAATAGTTGTGTATATGTGCATAAGTACATGTACTTTAATCAAGCTATTTAAATAACTTTCACATTGAGGCAAACATGGCTACAAAATTGAACAGGCACGTCGTTATTGACATATTAAACAAAAGTCTAGTTGAAGCCTAGGGTGAATGCTAAGTTTTTCCCAGGAAATGTCGAGCCCTCCGATTTATCCTTTTCGAGTTTTGAAAATAACTTCTAAACTATAACTCAAATGAACTTTTGCCTGAAACAAAACTTGTGTAACTTTTCATTTTGAACAACTTTCATGTTCAGAGATTTTTGAGTTGCAACACAAAAATTTGAGAAACACTTAGATTTTCAAACAGCCCCTGCCTTTTCTTCTAATTCCACTGCAGACCCTTCTTCCTACGCTCGCCCGACCCTCGCGCGCCCGACGTGTAGCCGCTCGGCCGACCGTCGTTCGCCCGACCCTTTCATTCGCCCGACCCTTTCGGTTCGCCCGACCCTTCGCTTCGCCTGACCCTCGGCTTCGCCCGACCCCCCGCCGTCGCGCAATCGCCGCAAGCCACGTGGCCAGCGATGCCTGACGGCGCTAGGCGCCAAGCCAATGCGCGGCCACGCCCGCACGCCGCGCTCCTCCCCAGTCCGCGCACTGCACGCGCACGCCGGCGACGCGCGCCTCTGCCCGCCGCCCATCGCGCCCAATGGCCAAGCCGCGCCGTGCCCATGCCTTCGCCGCGTCCCGCCAGTCGCCGCGTTCGCCGCCCGGCAAGACAGCTGCTGCAGCTCCTCACCCAACCCGCGCGCCGTGTGATCTCCTGCTCCCCACGCCAAATCCTCAGCGCCCAATCCCCTGCCCGCGCCCGCCGCATGCCGCGCCGGCTCGGTTCGCCGCCCACCGCGGCCAGTCACGCGCTCCCGTCGTGTCGCCCGCGCCCGCGTCTCATAGCCCAGTCCCACCCCTCCTCCCGCCTCTCTACTGCCTACAAAAAGCCGTACTGAGCCCCCCTCGCGCGCCCAGACACCAGAACGCTGCCGCCGCCACCATTACCGCTGTCGTGCCTAGCTCACCGTGGAGCTCACCTCTCCTGCCACCCCTTGCCAGAACTGAGTCTCCCACCACCACCACAACACCCCACCGCAGCTCACTGCCCCACCCATCGTTGCCCAGAACCGCCGGAGCACCGCCAGTGCCACCCGCGCCGCCGCTGCTCCCTTGCTGCTCCATGGACAGCTCACCCCAAAGCTCCTCCGTCCAAGCCAAGCTTCGAAACAGGTTCCCCTCGACGCCGCGAAGCTCATCGACCAGCCCACACCCTCCCCTCCTCGCCGGAGCACCGTCGCCGACGCTCCGCCCTGCCGCCGCCCCTCTGCTTCGCGTCGATGAGCCACCTCCGGCCACCGCCAACCCCGACCAAGGCCATCCCGAGGTAGCTCTCACCTCCCTGGATCTCCCCGACCCTTTTCCCCTCGCCGCTGACGAGCCCCCTCGCCGGAATCTGGCCGACCGCCATGCCAGCGCCGCCCAGGGACCCAATTGCAATGATTGAAATCTTTAAAAGAGTTTGCACGCAAGTTTCCAGAGACCCCTCTGTAAAAGAAAGTTTAAACTTAGAATTCAAAACCAGCGAACTTGTAAAATTCATATAAAATCAGAGAAAAATCAGAAAAATACAAACTCAACTGTTCTGGAATCTTTTGAGGAAAATCTACAACTTTTGTTACATGCATTTCTTCAGTTGCTTGCTAAATCTTGCTATAAATTAAATGGAATGTTTAATAGACTTTAATTGTACCCACTGTTGTAGACAAAGGCTAAACCTGAACATTTAACAGTAGATTAGTTGCTTGATTTATAGGCCAGTGTAAAAATACTAGGACCAGAACCCATCTCTGGATAAACTTTTTGTTAAACCTTGTTTATGCCGTGAAATAATAAAACTAAATTGTAACTGCTGTTGTATTGTGTTTCTTGTGGTGAAACTTTTCCAGAGCTATTATATTGATGCCTAAATACCACAGAAAAAGATTAGAACCTTTTTCTTCTTGTAACCTATTTATATAATTTTGTGGTAGGATAAATGCACTAATTCAAATAATTAGTTTCTGTGCTTGGAAAATGTTCAACTTTTTACTGTTGCACGCTTTAGAGTAGCTCTTACTGTATAAAAAGTTTCATATACAGAAACCCTGTGAATCATCCTGTAGAAATTAATCTTCGTTAAAGTGGGTGTATCTTGTCCTATTTAATTATGCTTTGAATCTTGCATAGTAAAATCTAAAAAATTTATAGTAACACATATATGGGTAGATAAATCCTCTATAAAATTTTTGGTGTCAATACTTGAATGGGTTCTTCTGTATAAAAAATAACTAGGTTCTAGCAGTGGTTGTGTTTTACCTTTTTCATAATTATTCTGCTGCATCAAAATGCCTGAAATTTTTACAGAGCTTTTGTCTCTGCACAATGTGCTCTAAATAAAAATTTCATCACCAGAAGTTGCTTAGTCCAGAAGTTGTGTTTAATCCATGTTGTGCTTAGAAAATTAAGTTTCCAATATAACACAACCCCTTCTTGTATAATGAAGTTAATAGTTTAAGTCATACTCTATTAACAATTGCCCAAAGAAATCTTAACTCAGTAACTTCGCAACGAAATCGATGTTTTGTGGACTACAACTTTATCGTGAAGGAAAATAATCGTCTTATACGATCGCTATAACTTACACTTGTGCATTCATATAGAATTGACTACTCTCGCCGACGGAACGTACGAGCTGGTGCCCGCGTCCGAGAGTGAGCAACGTGAAGTTCAAGTAAATCTAATTGAAGCTCTCGAAGACCCGAGCCCGAGTTCGGACGAGCCCCAAACTAGCTTTACCCAAGAAGGCAAGCCCCGGAGCATGAACCCTATTTTTCTAAACTTATGCAACTTATTACTCTACTTTACTCGTGCATTAAGTTTGTAGGAGTTGAATGGAAACTTAGTGGCATGATCCTAGGAACCCATGCTCTGAACACTAGATGTAAGGTTCGATAGAATGCTATGCTAATTGGACTCCGGTAAAAGTCGAGTGATTTCCTGTCACTCGCGAGAATATAGGAGTTGAATGCTTACTACATGCTGCAATCATAAGGTCGACGGACGGGGCTATGGTACGAAGTTTATGTTGATGATTGAGGCCCTATCTGTTTTGTGAAAAATGCTAAGGCCGTAGTGTGTGGTAGTGGTGGTTAAGTCTTTGAACGTACTAACCACATGCCGAGAATATGGTAATCGGTAAGCTTAAGTACCTAATCGGACCGGCAAGTGAACAGAATCCCACCATCTCAACTTCGGTTCCATGCGCGCACATGGTGGGTAAAGAGCCGGGCTCTTTAGTCTCGGATGGTGGCCCTGATCCACAACCCAGGAAGAAAGGGGAAAAGTTGCACGTGTGACTCTGGGAGTAACCACGTGACGTGTGTTTAGGTTTCCCTTGCAAGGTTAAAAAATTCGATTCGAATCGTCCGTTTCTCATGGTTATTGAGACTGCTTGACCCTTTTACCACATAGAGTAAGAAGAGGAACAATGATGATGATTAATCTTGTTGGATGAAAAATTAATTCTTTCACCATGTATGATATTGGATAGTTGCTTACCTAGAATGGTTAAAGAAAACTAGAACTTGAAGCTAAAATTTGAAAGTAAGGACATACTTATATATGCTTTTGGGCAAAACAAACCCCTCAAGCCAAAAGCCTTGCATGTCTAGGAGTCTGCTAAGTATATTCCACTAGTCGGGTAAGCCTTGCTGAGTATTAGTATACTCAGCCTTGCTTGTGGCTTGTTTTCAGGTGAAACTTTCGAAGACATGATTGCTTGTTTGACTTGGCCTTGTACCCTTCCTCCTGGTTGGTCTGTGGAATGGGATACGCCCCCGGCTAACGGTGATAATGCCGAGTGATGTCTCGTACGGGCTTCATCGAGACATCCGTATCGTCGAGTAGTTATCGTTATTATTCCGCTGCATTGAAGTCTGAAGATCTCTATTATTTTGAACTCTGAAGTACCTTGTTTTACAAAGTTGAACTCCATTGTAATAATAATTTATGATGAACCCTGTGGTGTAAAATTTGTGGAATGTTGTATACCCTGGGCTCACCTTTGTGTGAGTACATGTATGTGTGGTTTCGATCGGCAAAAAACCATGGTTGTATCGGGAGGTTACCCGACAGACCAGTGGATTATTCCGTTTGAAGTGCGAGTTAGCCCTGATTGCCCTCGTGGTGATGGTTAGCGCGCTTGAGCCGGATTAATTCAGGTGGTTCTGCCACACCTATCTCTAAAGGTTAAAATTTGTGGAGTTGTAGGTATGGAGGATATGAAGGCATACTTGTTTCTCATGTATTGCAAAGTCAAAAACTGGATCCAAAGGAGAGACAAGTCATAAACCTTGATCAAGATGTGCTAGTGTGTGGATATTTTTTGTGGATGGTGGATGAACTCCTTTTGTATGAACCATCTTTCTATTTATTTTTCTTCTTTTGAGCATGGGCTATCTCTCTTTTTTTTATTATTTTTTTAACATGCCTTGTGAGCATGTGGCATACCTTATTTGGGCATGCATCTTTTTCTCTCTTTTTTTTGACATGCCTTGTGAGCATGTGGCATACCTTCTTTGGATATGCATCTTTTTCTCTTCTTTCTTTTTTTGGATAGCCCATCCTATTTTTCCTATGATACTTGAGAGAGAGTGGTTATGAGGCAAAGTGGAGTTTTTATTTGTGGGTGGATGAATGGAATACTTGCTTACTTCTTGTCTAGAAGCATAGCATATGGTGGAGTGTGTACGTGATCTTGATCATGGGAGTATGAAATGAATCTCACTAAGGGTCACAACAATTTGACAATGCTCAATGAGAAAACAAGTTGCATATGTGGAGGGTTTTCAATAGTAACAACATATGGCCTTGGATAGGACTTTCAAATCATTGAGGAACTTTGTTTGTTTTTGTATTTTTGAAAAGATAAATACTCCAGAAATCAAGCATCACTTGGGAGAAGATCGTAGCAACTCTATTCAACCATATCATAACTCACAACAACCTAGATTTGGATCATGCTTTTTGCTACCCACAAGTTTCGAGTTTAAGGTTTGAACATTAAGCCAACGAACCCAAAACTTAGGAAGAGCACTAGATTGTAATTAGGCATGTGAAGGAAGTTAACAGAGCAACTATTCATCATCTCAACAAGGAAAACTACACCATGCTTACTTCACATACAAAAGTAAGTAAATATTTTTAGTCTTTTTGGTTTTGCAAATTTTATTTGTTTTTAGTTTTGCAGATTTTTGTTTTGTTTCATGCATAAGGTTTTGAAAGCGAAAAGGGAAGTTAAGATACAAGATACCTCTCTGTGGGGGTCCTCCCCCAAGCTAGCTTCAGGCTCACTACTGTTGGTCAGGGTTAAACCCTCTCCAACGGTAGTAAGCCCTCCACTCCTCCTGCTGCTGCAGCTACCTCTGCTCCATGGCGTGGATCCTTTCGTCGGTGTACTGCTGCCATGCTTGGTTACTCTTGATGTGCTGGTGCAGCGTGTCTTCGATGTGGGTGGTTTGGACCCGCAGCTCTCCTAGCTGCTAAGTGATGGATTCGAAGTCACGGCTGGAGGCCGCGCGTCGTGCAAGGCTTGGGATTCCGCCGTGTTGACGCCAGATTTCGACACGTTTTGAATCGGTGTCAGGGAAGGAGGAGATTGGCCGATGTGGCAGACTTAAAGGCTACAGTTAGGAATTGGCCGATTGGCGCTGCAGTGTTTCGGGCGATTGGCGAATGAAGTTGGTGGGGGTCGGCCAATTGAAAGGCTGGAGCGTTTGGGCCAATATGGGCTTAAGGTGGGCCACAGGAAAAAGGTAGAGAAAGTTTGGCCCGTGGGAGTATGATAACCAACTCCGATACGAGTTGTGTTTGTAAATATTCATTTTCATTTAAAATTAGAAATAGATCCTAGTCGGTTAGAAAATCAATTGTAACAGGCTATAAATAGCCATCTTTAGAGCTTTGTAGGGGGACATATCAATCAATACAAACAATCTACTATTTCATAAGACTTTACTTTTAAGTCGACGACTTCGCCAATACATCTTTTTCTTTCACGAGTTCGTACGGATTGGCAGGGCTGCATCGACACGATCTCCGACCGATTGGTAAGTTCCGTTTATTGAATAATATCTAAGCTTTAACTTCGGGCACATCACTGTTGTTTCGTTTAGATTTATTCACCAGTTATCAATATTTACTAGAATTATAGGTTTTATCTATTGCTCTAGTTTTATTACCAGTTATCCAGCTTGAGATCGAACTGTCAGCTTTATCATTATTTTTTCTTATTTATCATCATATAGCCGATTAGATCTATTTCAAGTGTTGCATCTGTGGCGAATGTTTAATTTGCTCCAGTAGTTTCTTTGCAATCGCTATGTGATTATCGGCTGATCTATAGCCGGTCATCCTCATAGCAAATCGGCCGATTCGCTGATACGCTTTTCGAGACAGATCGAAACTTTAGCCTTTCGAGACCCCCAGAATTTAATACGTTTCTTTCCTTGTCAACCAATAGGTTAGATTGACTGGTACGCCGCGCGAACCGCACCAGGGCGATCACCCGAACAGGAGTTAAGCTTATTCTCCCGGGTCGTATGTCCGACGCTGAAGGTCATCGGCCGATTTTTAGCGCCAACACACTTTTGGCACGCCTAGTGGGACCACCTCAATATCCAATATGTCAAAGGGCACCGAAATCTCTGAAAACAACGTCATTGAGGTTACGGAGGCAGATCTCAAGGACGACCAGAAAGAAGAACTGGCAAGACACCTAGAAGACTACAAGAAGGTATACCTACAATCTTTTAGTCATACCAGAAGCGGGGAGACCGTCAAGAAAGCTCCTCTTCCAACTCCCCGCCAGATCACCATCGCTGAGGACTCGGGCAAGATGTCCGATATGATTCAATAGTCCGTTTATCAGGCTTTCATCGACCAATCCTCAGTGATGACCAACACGGTATACAATACCGTCATCAGTTCTCTGGTAAGTGGAGTAGCTCAGGGATATCAGGGGCCAGCATACGCCCCGCCTATTGTAGCTCCAGTCAGAAGCTTACCAGGCACGTCTCACTCGGCTCCTCAGCCGATATCAACACAACATGGAGGATACAACACTTCATTGCCTTCAATGCCTCCAAGATACAACGGTGCGCCATGCTTTCAATCATAAGAGCCGCCTCGGCTTGCCCAGATTTCTTCCGTGCAATCACTGCCCTCAAACTCAGTGCCTTGGGGGCAACCAGCAATGGCGGCTGTCCTGGACCAATCAGCCGGTCATAGAGGCTCTCCGATCCAGGAACCATTCCAATCGGCTATCCGGCCGACAGTCCCTCAATATCAACCGGCCATGTCAGAAATCGGCAGGGGGTAGATGCTGCGGAGACACTCAGAAGCGCGGCGCCGATGATGCTGTACGATGGGACGTCAGATTCGCTACGCCACCAGCTGTCAACCGCTCAGCCGGCCACACTGTCGCAAAATCCGCCACACGCTTTGATCCATCACCCGGCCATCCCACCGCCGATCCATCAACATGTGCCGATCCCCCAACCAGTTGTTCATCAGCAGCAAGTGGATTGGACAGCAAGGATAGTGGAGGTGATTCAAGACCAATTCGGGTTGAAGCCGAAGGTACAAATCTATACGTACAAAACGCTATACCCACCTGCCTACGATCTGCTGCTGTTTCCCCATCGGTACAAAGTTCCTGACTTCACCAGGTTTTCGGGGCTGGATGACACCTCAACTGTGGAGCACGTGAATAGATTCATCATCCAGTGTGGGGAGGCCGCCACACAAGATGCTCTGCGGGTGCGTCTGTTCTCGTCGTCTCTATCTGGGTCGGCTTTCCAGTGGTTCACTACGCTACCACCCAATTCCATCGTTACTTGGGCCGATCTAGAGAAGCAATTCCACAAGTATTTCTATGCGGGAGTCCACGAGATGAAGCTTTCAGATCTGACCAGCATCAGGCAGAGGAGCGATGAACCAGTAACTAATTACGTATAGAGGTTCAGAGAGGTCAGAAACAAATGCTATACCCTAGCCCTGACTGACGCTCAGCTGGCCGATATCGCCTTCCAAGTTCTCCTGCCACACATCAAGGAGAAGTAAACCTCACAGGAGTTTGAAAGTTGAAGTCAGGTCATTCACCGATTGGCCGGTTAAGAAGTACGTCCGTTTGATCAACAGAGGAATTTTCAGAAAAAGGTGGCGTATTTAGTGGGATCTGAATCTGAAGAGGAAGCGGAAATCGGCCTAGCAGAATGGGTCAAAGGGAAGAAGCCGATATCATGCCTTTTTGGGAAGAAAGAACCAGAAGCGTTCGGTTTTGACACGTCAAAGGCCGACAAAATCTTCAACTTACTTCTCCAAGAGGGGCAGATCAAGCTCTCACCTTACCACACCATTCCGTCGGCCGAGCAGCTCAAAAAGATGAAATATTGCAAGTGGCACAATGCCACATCTCACGACACAAACGAGTGCAAAATCTTCCGTCAGCAGATACAGTCGGCCATTGAGCAAGGCAGACTCAAATTCGAAGTCCCGGCGAAGCCAGTAAAGCCGATGAAAATTGATCAGCATCCTTTCGCTACTAACATGGTTGACACGGGAAGAAACGCGCTTCAAACCAAGGTGCTGACGTCGGAATCGGCTAAAAGAAGCGGCGCCGTGGACCCCAGAAATGAGGCTACGATGGATGATGTCAAAGGGAAAAGACGGGTTGAAGACGAGGGCGAAGGATCAGAGCGATCGCGTAGACCCATCACCTCCCAATTCTTGCTCAACAAATATCAGCGGCAGCAGGAAAGTTTGAGACACCGCAAAGAGATGATACGCAGACACGAAGATCATTGGCGATGCCCGTTCTTCATCCATTGCTAGGAAAATAACCTCAGATTACCATCAGCTGATAATTGCCCTGAGTGCAGCGGACCATATCGCAACAATCGCCCACTCAAGAGGTCACGCTCCAGAGACAGAGGATCAGAGCCGATCAGCAGAAACTGGCGCGAACAAGAGGATTGGCGCCTTTCAGTGCATGATCGGCTGGGGGGCAGAGTTGACCGGTATGATCGGCCAAGGGGCAGGCTCAAACAGTATGATCGGCCGGGGGGCAGGATCGACCAGCACAAGCGACTGGGGGGTAGAGCCGGCGCACATGATCGGCTAGAAGAAATGGCCGATGCTAGGGTGTCAGATGAGAACCCCCTAGGACGGGAACATGACTGGGAGCGTGCCAAACCGTTGGCCAAACCGGTGAACCCCAGGTGGTGCCCTGATGGACTGTCCAAATCCCAAAAATGAAGGATCCAACGTCTGCACCAATGGGAACAACCCAAGAAGTGGCACCTGTCTTTAACCGAATCTCTATGGGCTTATAGGATGGCCTGCCACGGGGCCACTAAGATATCTTCTTATCAGTTTGTATATGCTCACGAGGCAGTATTGCCTTGGGAATTAAGGATGGGGTCAAGGCGCACATTGCTTCAAGATCAGTTGATGGCCGATGACTATTCCCTCCTCATGAAGGGAGATCTCGACGATTTGACGGGTCAGCGATTAAGGGCCCTGATCAGCATTGAAGAAAACAAGAAAAGGGTGGCCAGGTGGTACGACAAGAAGGTCAAGGTCAAACAATTCTCCCAAGGAGATTTGGTATGGAAGTTGGTGTTGCCGATAGGGTCTAAGGATTTCAAATTCCGTAAATGGTCGCCCACTTGGGAAGGGCCGTATAAAATCGGCCGATATGCTCCGGGAAATGCATATATACTAGAAACTATCTAAGGGGAAGAATTCACAAGAGCCTTAAATGGAAGATATCTGAAGAGGTACTATCCTAGTATATGGGTGGGTGCATAACTTACGATAGGGTGCATCAAGACAACGTGGCTAACTCCTATTGGCTCCTGTCTATATAGTCGATGCAAAGATAACATCGCCTTAAGGACGAAACATTCGATTAGTCTGACCGATTTATTATTCGGTAAGAACAGCAGGGTACATGGCCGACACGGTACAAGTCGCTCTTAGAACAAAAGTACCAACATATTTATTGACCATGCTTTTTCTTAAGCTCCCTCTCGATCCGGCTTAATTCTATTAAGAGGCGGATGCTCTTTACCTCCAGATCCTCCATGGCGGCTTCAACCTCGACTTGACGAGGGAGTGGGTGGCTCCTGTCGAGAGGTGGTTAGGATGTCCCCGCCGCAGCATCTTCAAGGGCGACTGGGCGAGGGAGTGGATGACTCCTTTCAGTTGGCGCCGCCTGGAGGAGTTGGCGTCTATATGGTCCCAGATCTTCTGGACGTTAGCGGGGACATGATCTTTGAGTTCTTCGCGATGAGCCCTGATCAGATCTCTGTCCGCCTGCGACAATGATCCGTCTGAATGCATGACTTCAATCGCTCATTCCAGACTAGGGCTGAGGCGTTTCGGCTAAAAGGGAGCAAACAACCACCCAGCGTCAGATTGATTGAAATGTCAAGAGAGGGAACAAAGGAAGATTTCGTACCTTGTTGACGAAGAAGGAAGAAGATGATGAAGACATCTTGGCGTCTAGTCTGGGAGGATGGAGATTAAGTCGTTAGAGGAAAAGAAGACGGGCGATGCGAATGCCTTTGGAAATGATACAGGGCCTCATACTTATAGAAGGAAGAGGGTGAAGGAATGGTAGGATGTGTCCCATCGGAGTAAAAGGGTTAATAAATGAAAAGTTGCCGAAGAGGACGGTCCAAGTTTGAATCCGCACGTCAACGGCAAGAGGACATTAAATGTTTACAGAGCATTCAGTACTTTTACAGTTCACCCGAGGAGGGCATTAATAGCCGCAATCGCTCGTTGCCTAACTTGATCGGCCGAGTCTAAGGTTCTCTGGTCGTCATCAGCCGATCCAGGGACTTCTGGCATATGACGATGGATTTTTATTGCTTTGTGGGCCAGGTTCTGCCTGTCCTGCTTCAGCTCGGCGATGACGGATGGGAGGTCTTGGAGTCTTTTCTCTTCAGCAGCTATGGCCTTGGTCACCTGCTCCATCTCCTTGGCTAGCCCTGCCCTTCGCCGTTTAAGGCGGTCTATGGCACCGATGATATCTGGGCGAGAGCTTTCAAGGAAGCTGATTCGTTGATGCACCTCTTGAGCTCGATGTTTGTAGGAGTCTTCCTCCTCGCGGGCTTTCGCTAGTTTGGCATGATCGGCCATATGGCGCAAGGCCCTGAACACTGGAATCCGCATTGACTCTATGTATGCGGTGGGTGCCAGAGCCTTTTCTGCTTCCTCTGGAACTCGGCATCTAATTTCACTAAGAAGTTGCCGAATCGGCGAGGCGTCTTCCACTAGTCGGCCGATGTCGTCTTGGAGGAGGGTCCGTATGCTCTCAAGCTTGGCACGGATGCCATCAGGGATCGAGCTCAGTGTGACTTGGCGTGAGGCAACCTCTTCATCGTCAGAAAGTGCAACCGCAAAGGAAAAAAGACTGTTGTTGGGAGTGTCCTGCTCCTGCGAAAGAATAAAAAAAATAAAAATACGGATTAGCCAACGGTAAGGGGAAATTGGCTGATTTTGGTGACAAGTTTCTTACCTCTTTAAAGCGGATTTCATCTGCTTGCGCCGGCGGGAGTGCTACCCTCATCTCGGGAACTGGCACGATTGGTTCATCGGAAGAAGAAGATTCGACGATTATCGGTGCCCTGCTCGGGCCAGCCTCCTGGAAAGGTATGGGAAGCAGATTTTTATAAGTATAATGCAAATGATTAAGTCTGATGATATATAATGATTGCCATACCTCTGTGAGTCATCCTGCTGATGGTTGTTGGAAAGGTACAATCGATGCGCCCAGGGTAGCCTACATAAAAAATCGGTTAGTTTTTGGTTAAGTATCAAAAAATTGAGTTAAGAGACTCTCTACCTCGGTGGGAGGAATTGCTGGCTACAATCGATGCGCCCAGGGTAGCCTGCATAAACAGTCGGTTAGTTTTTGGTTACGTATCAAAAAATTGAGTTAAGAGACTCTCTACCTCGGTGGGAGGAATTGCTGGCGTTCCGGTTTTCGCCTGGAATGTAGCCGATTGCTGCGGAGATTGCACTGGGGTGACTTGCACAGCCTGACAGAAAGAAGAAGTTAATATCGACAGAATACATAGAAGGATGTGAGGTATGCGAAATTACCTGAACAACTTCTACTAGCAATGATGCAGCAGCCGCTCCAGCTTCTGTAGCAGCCTGGGGATCAACTTCCTCAATAATCGGCAGAGTCGGCGTAGCTAATGGTTCAGCCGATGCCGCCGCCGACTGATCGGCCGGTTCTATACGGGCACGCACTCGGCGGCTCGTCTTCTTTAAAGAGGGTTTCTTCGGCGTTTGTTTCGATCGGCCGGTGGTGATGTCTTCGATGGTCGGGGCATGGTAGCCGATGAGTGGGAATGGTGTGTATGGGTAGCTATTCTCTATCGGCCTACCACTTCGGCTCCGCGTTGGAGGAAGTCGACTTTCAGACTGAAAAGGGAAATAAGAGTTAGCGGCAAATTTGTAGCATAAAAAGAAATAACATCGAAATCGGCCGAGAAAAGGGGAGTACCACTGTGTTTGGGTCGATGTTGTCAGGATCCTGATCATTGCAATATGTTGCAGGAGATACACAAAAGAGATGCTGCTTCCATTCTGCCCACCATAACTTGAATTGTTGGACAGCAAAAGGAGCCACTGTCCAATTGCTTAGATCAATGGTACTGGAGTCCGGCAATAAATTGCACAGCCGATTGTAGTCAAGGCCCTTAGTGAGCTCATCTCAGAATTTTGCGCGGCCAGCAAAATAAACTTGAATCGGCAGCTGACCAAGGCCGAACTGTCGTGCTGCAACTGATGGGTTATAAAATTCATAAGTTGGGGAGTCTTTCCCAGAGAAGAAGTTCACCGGTAAGATCCCTGGTTTGATCAAGGCGTCCGTGAGATCATTATCAAAGGAGTTAGACGTCGAGTCATAGCAGAAGGGAAGCTCAAAAAGTGGCTCTGTTCTCTGGTACAGGTACCAACTGGTAGTTTCTTCATTAAAGCCGTTGTAAAAGCATCTGAAATACTCGGCTGGCTGGGTGGCGGTGAACTGGCAACCAGGGAAAGCTGATGCCGCTTCGCCGAATGAGGTGCACCGTCGTCGTACTATGGGGTTTTCCTCTAACTCGATGTTGGGGAATGTCTTGGTCTCTATTTGCTGCTGGGAGATTTTTCTCATGTACAAGTTGAGCCAGAGGGTGATGAACCACCAGGGGCCACCAGGGTTACCAATCGGCTCTCCCTTTGACAGTTCGACGCTGATCTAGTGCATCATGTGGTAGGCCGATCCTAGCAGATGCTTCCCGAGAGGGATGGTGGCTCCACTTGATAGGGCTTCGGCCAGAGCTTGTGTGTTGGAAGAAGGGCTAACCGCTCTGCCGCAGAAGAGGTGCTTCTCTAGCCACATCATCAAGAACGTTGAATATTCTCTCTCCAAAATCGTCCCGGTCCTCATGTTTCTGTTGATATACCCTTTCCAACCGCCGATTCCTTTCATCTCTAGCTGATGGGTCGGCTTGATCAGATAATTAAAGGGTGTATCGAGGGAAGAAATGTTGAGGCCGGTCAGCATCAGGACATCGGCCAAAGTTGGTGTCATGGGTCCGTGCCCAAAGAGAAACGTGTTGAGCGCGTCAGACCAGAAATATGAGGCTGCTATAACCAGGGGTTCATTCTTCTTCATCTGGGACAAAGATAGATTGATGCATTGGCCGATTTTTAATTCATCCCATTGAACTCTCTTAGAGTTGGCCATTCTTTGGTACCACTCTTTCCAGCCGGGGGTTTCATTCGGCCAAGATCTAAAAGTGCCTGACCACTGGCCCAAATCCATAGGTGATTGCTTGAAAGGGATTCTATGGGTTTCTAAGTTAATCAGATCAGTCGGGTCTGGATTCATCATAGGGCCTAAGCAGATGAGACCAGGAGCTTCGGAAACGCGGATAGTGATTTGGTGTCTGACTGCCTAAAAATAGTAAAAAGGGAAGAACTAAGAATAGATCTAAAAGATGCATGGGCGGTAAAAAGTAAAAAGGAAAAGTTTTGGATGTTTACCTCCGGGATGAAGCTCATTGTCGCTGATGGAATCGCTGTGTAACACCTCAGGTGTTTAAATTACGAAATAAGCCTCTTTAGCTTAACACGGTGCATAAATAATTAAGAGAAGTTTCAACAAAATGAGTTTTTAAAATAACTTCTAAACTAGAACTCAAATGAACTTTGGCCTGAAACAAAACTTGTGTAACTTTTCATTTTGAAAAACTTTCGTGTTGAAGGATTTTCGAGTTGCAACACAAAAATTTGAGAAACACTTGGATTTTCAAACCAGTCCCTGCCTTTTCTTCTATTTCGCTGCAGACCCTTCTTCTCCGCCTCGCCCGACCCTCCGACGCGCAGCCGCTCGCCTGACCCTCGCGTCGCCCGACCCTTTCGTGTCGCCCGACCCTTTCGTTTCGCCCGACCCTTTCATTTGCCCGACCCTTTCGTTCGCCCGACCCTCGGCTTCGCTGCGGCCCTCGCTTCGCCCAATCCTCGCCCACCGCGCAGTCGCAGCAGGCCACTTGGCCGGCGATGCCTGACGGCGCTAGGCACCAAGGCAATGCCTGGCTGCGCTGGCACGCACGCCCGCACGCCGCGTTCCTCCCCAGTCTGCGCACGCCACGCGCGCACCGGTGACGCGCGCCCCTGTCGCCGCCCGCCGCGCCCAATGGGCAAGTCACACCGTGCCCGTGTCTCCGCCGTGTCCCGCCAGTCGCCGCGCTCGAAGCCTGGCAAGACAGCTACTGTAGCTCGTCGCCCAACCCGCGCGTTGCGTGATTTGCCGCTCCCCACGCCAAATCCTCAGCGCCCAATCCCCTGCCCACGCCCGCCGCACGCCGCGCCGGCTCTGCTCGCCGCCCACCGCGGCCAGACACGCGCTTCCGTCGTGCCGCCTGCGCCCGCGGCTCGCAGTCCAGTCCCGCCCCTCCTCCCGCCTCTCTATTGCCTACAAAAGGCCGCACTGTGTCCCCCTCACGTGCCCAGACACCAGAACGCCGCCGCCGCCACCATTACCGCCGTCGTGCCTCTCCGGCCACCCCTTGCCAGAGCTGAGTCTTCCACCACCACCACAGCACTCCACCGCAGCTCACTGCCCCACCCATCGTCGCCCAGAACCGCCGGAGTACCGCCAGCGCCGCCCGCGCCGCCGCCGCTCTTTGCTGCTCCGTGGACGGCCCACGCCGAAGCTCATCCGTCCTAGACAAGCCTCAAAAAAGGTTCCCCTCGACGCCGCGAAGCTCGTCGACAAGCCCACGCTCTTCCCTCCTCGCCGGAGCACCGTCGCCGACGCTCCACCCCGCCGCCGCTCCTCTGCTCTGCGCCGACGAGCCACCTCCGGCCACTCCCAACCCCGACCAAGGCCATCCCAAGGTAGCCCTCACCTTCCTGGATCTCCCTGACCATTTTCCCCTCGCCGCCGACGAGCCCCCTCGTCGGAATCTGGCCGGCCACCGTGCCAGCGCCGCCCAGGGACCCAATTGCATCAATTGCAATCTTTAAAAGAGTCTGCACGCAAGTTTCCAAGGACCCCTCTGTAAAGAAAGTTTAAACTTTGAATTCAAAAACAGTGAACTTGTAAAATTCATTTAAAATCGTAGAAAAATCAGAAAAATACAAACACTGTTCTGGAATCTTTAGATGAAAATCTACAAATTTTGTTACATGCATTTCTTCAGTTGCTTGCTAAATCTTGCTATAAATTAAATGGAATGTTTAATAGTCTTTAATTATACCCACCGTTGTAGACAAAGGCTAAACCTGAAAATTTAACAGTAGTTTGGAGGCTTGATTTCTAGGCCAGTGTAAAAATATTAGGGCCAGAACCCATATCTAGCTAAACCTCTTAACCAAACTTGTTTATGAAATGAAGTAATAAAACTAATTTGTAATTGCTCTTATATTGTGATTCATATGGTGAAACTTTTCAAGAACTGTTGTATTAATGCCTAAGTAGCACAGAAAAAGTTTAGAACCTTTTTCCTTCCTGTAACCTAATTATATAATTTTGTGGTAGGAGAAATGCACTAATTCAAATAATTAGTTTCTGAGCTTGGAAAATGTTCAACTTTTCGCTATAGGACACTTTAGAGTAACTCTTGCTTTGTAAAAAGTTTCATACACAGAAACCCTGTAGAACATTCTATAGAAATTAATCTTTATTAAACTAGGAGTATCTTGTCCTATTTATTATGCTTTGTATTTTGCACAGTAAAATCTGAAAAATTTTCAGTAACACATATATGGATAGATTAATCACCTGTAAAATTTTTGATGTCAATACTTACATTGTTTGTCCTGTATAAAAATAACTAATTCTAGTAGTAGCTGTGTATTACCTTTTTCATAATTTTTCTGCTGCGTGAAAATGTCTGAAATTTTTGCATTGCCTTTGTCTCTGCATAATGTGCTCGAAATAAAAACTTCATCACCAGAAGTTACCTAATCCAAAAGTTGTGTTTAATCCATGTTGTGGTTAGAAAATTAAGTTTCCAATATAACACAACCCCTTCTTGTTTAATGAAGTTAATAGTTAAGTTATACTCTATTAACAATTGCCCAAAGAAATCTTAACTAAGTAACTTCCCAACAAAATTGATGTTTTGTGGATTGCAACTTTGTCGTGAAGGAAAATAATCATCTTATACCATCACTATAACTTACACTTGTGCATTCATATAGAATCGACTACTCTCGCCGACGGAACGTACAAGCTGGTGCCCGCGTCCGAGAGTGAGCAGCGTGAAGCTCAAGTAAATCTAACTGAAGCTCTCGAAGACCCGAGCCCAAGCTCGGACGAGCCCCAAGCTAGCTTTACCCAAGAAGGCAAGTCCTGGAGCATGAACCCTATTTTCCTAAACTTATGCAACTTATTACTCTACTTTACTTGTGCATTAAGTTGATAGGAGTTGAATGAAAACTTAGTCGCACGATCCTAGGTACCCATGCTCTGAACACTAGATGTAAGGTTCGATAGGATGCTATGCTAATAGGACTCGGTAAAAGTCGAGTGATTTTCTGTCACTTGCGATAATATAGGAGTTCAATGTTTACTACATGCTGCAATCATAAGGTCGACGGACGGGGTTATGGTACGATGTTTATGTTGATGATTGAGGCCTCGTCTGTTTAGTGAAAAATGCTAAGGCCGCAGTGCGTGGTAGTGATGGTTAAGTCTTTGAACGTACTAACCACATGCCGAGAATATGGTAATCGATAAGCTTAAGTACTGGATTGAACCGAGACCGGAATATACTCCCCACCGTCTTGAATTCGTTCACATCTAGCTAATGGCGGGTGCATTTGCCGCCACGGCCCAATGTACCGTGGTCCGTGGGGATGTGTAGTTGAGGGCGGTGGGCCTGTTCCGTGAAGTGGGAATGGAAGGGAAAAGTTGCACGTGTGACTCTGTGAGTAACCACGTGACGTGTGTTTAGGTTTCCCTTGCAAGGTTAAGAAATTCGATTCGAATCGTCCGTTTCTCGCGGTTATTGAGATTGCTTGACCCTTTTACCACATAGAGTAAGAAGAGGAACAATGATGATGATTAATCTTGTTGGATGCAAAATAATTCTTCCACCATGTACGATATTGGATAGTTGCTTACCTAGAATGGTTAAAGAAAGCTAGAACTTGGAGCTAAAATCTGAAAGTAAGGACCTACTATATATGTTTTTCGGCAAAACAAACCCCTCAAGCCACAAGCCTTGCATGTCTAGGAATCGGCTAAGTATACCCCACTAGTCGGGTAAGCCTTGCTGAGTATTAGTATACTCAGCCTTGCTTGTGGCTTGTTTTCAGGTGAAACTTTCGAGGACATGATTGCTAGTTTGTCATGGCCTTGTACCCTTCCTCCAGGTTGGTCGGTGGAATGGGATACGCCCCCGGCCAATGGTGGTGATGCCGAGTGATGTCTCGTACAGGCTTCATCGAGACATCCTTTATCGTCGAGTAGTTGTCGGTATCTTTTCCGCTGCTTTGAACTCTGAAGAACTCATTTATTTTGAACTCTGAAGTGCCTTGTTTTCCGAATTTGAACTCCATTGTAATAACAATTTATGATGAACCCTGTGGTGTAAAATTTGTGGAATGTTGTATACTCTGGGCTCACCTTCGTGTGAGTACCTGTATGTGTGGTTTCGATCGGCAAAAACCGTGGTTGTATCGGGAGGTTACCCGACAGACCAGTGGATTATTCCGTTTGAAGTGCGAGTTAGCCTTGATTGCCCTTATGGTGATGGTTAGCGCGCTTGAGCCGGATTAATTCAGGTGGTTCTGCCACAGCTGGTATCAAAGCCATAGCTGGTGCCACAGATGGTACCAGAGCCGAAATGCATACGCCAGAGAATGCAACAAGCCTTAAAAACTTGTTATGATAAAACTTGACCACAAAAATTGTGTTGGGAAAATGCGTTGGTTCGTTAAGGATGGTGTCTAGTTCGTAAAGCCCTAAGGGATTATGGAAACGTAGTTGCATGATCCTAGGTACCCATGCTCTGAACCCTAGATGTAAGGATCAATAGAATGCTATGCTAATAGGACTCGGTAAAAGTCGAGTGATTTCCTGTCACTCGTGAGAATATAGGAGTTGAATGTTTACTACATGCTGCAATAATAAGGTCAACGGACGGGGCTATGGTACGATGTTTATGTTGATGATTGAGGCCCCGTCTGTTCAGTGAAAAATGCTAAGGTCGCAGTGTGTGGTAGTGGTGGTTAAGTCTTTGAACGTACTAAGCACATGCCGAGAATATGGTAATTGGTAAGCTTAAGTACCTAATCGGACCGGCAAGTGGACAACATCCCACCCTCTCAACTTCGGTTCCATGCACGCACATGGTGGGTGCAGAGCTAGGCTCTGTAGTCTCGGATGGTGGCCCTAATCCACAACCTAGGAAGAAAGGGGAAAAGTTGCACGTGTGACTCTGTGAGTAACCACGTGACGTGTGTTTAGGTTTCCCTTGCAAGGTTAAGAAATTCGATTCGAATCGTCTGTTTCTCGCGGTTATTGAGACTGCTTGACCCTTTTACCACATAGAGTAAGAAGAGGAACAATGATGATGATTAATCTTGTTGGATGCAAAATAATTCTTCCACCATGTATGATATTGGATAGTTGCTTACCTAGAATAGTTAAAGAAGACTAGAACTTGAAGCTAAATTTTGAAAGTAAGGACCTACTTATATATGCTTTTGGGCAAAACAAACCCCTCAAGCCAAAAGCCTTGCATGTCTAGGAGTCGGCTAAGTATATTCCACTAGTCGGGTAAGCCTTGCTGAGTATTAGTATACTCAGCCTTGCTTGTGGCTTGTTTTCAGGTGAAACTTTCGAGGATATGATTGCTAGTTTGACTTGGCCTTGTACCCTTCCTCCTGGTTGGTCGGTTGAATGGGATACGCCCCTGGCCAACGATGATAATGCCGAGTGATGTCTCGTACAGGCTTCATCGAGACATCCTGTATCGTCGAGTTGTTGTCGTATTTCTTCCGCTGCATTGAACTCTGAAGAACTCAATTATTTTGAACTCTGAAGTGCCTTGTTTTCCAAATTTGAACTCCATTGTAATAATAATTTGTGATGAACCTGTGATGTAAAATTTGTGGAATGTTGTATCCTCTGGGCTCACCTTCGTGTGAGTACATGTATGTGTGGTTTCGATCGGCAAAAACTGTGGTTGTATCGGGATGTTACCCGACAGACCAGTGGATTATTCCGTTTGAAGTGCGAGTTAGCCCTAATTGCCCTTGTGGTGATGGTTAGCGCGCTTGAGTCGGATTAATTCAGGTGGTTCTGCCACAGCTGGTATCAGAGCCGAAATGCATACGCCAGAGAATGCAACAAGCCTTAAAAACTTGTTTTCCTAAAACTTGACCACAAAAATTGTGTTGGAAAATGCGTTGGTTCGTTAAGGATGGTGCCTAGTTCGTAAAGCCCTAAGGGATTATGGGAAAGTTACTAGGTGGCTATCTAACTTATGAATATTATCAACTGACCTCCAGCACATTATTTTCTGTCAAAACTTACTTTTATGCACAACCGACCCTTAAATTCCGTAATGACGCACTCATCGCTAAGGTGCTGCCAATATACCAACTATTAGTTGATTATATTGGGAGTAGAAGGTTTGGCGCAGGGTATGGCGATCGCTGTTCATACCCCCGTCTCAAGACGGTACGCCCCCCCCCCCCCCCCCCCCCCCCCGTGAATACGCTAGCGTATGTTAACGTCGTCTGTACGGCGGGAATTGTACGGATGCCGTTTCTATAGTGAACGGTAATGAATACAGACACTTTCATGAGTACTGGAATGAAAGGTTCATTGGATATATATATATACTATATCAAACTTCTGCAGGTACACTAACCGCAATTGCGATAAGTTTAAGAACAGTTAGAGTTTTCTCGACTAGCTATTATAGTAAGAGACGTATTGTGTATGCCGTAGAAACTAATTTCGTAAGACCAAAGCTATTTGGTAATTATTTTATTTTGAGAGGAAGAATAGGACGTGCATGCATCATGACTATATAAATCTGAAATTGAACATGCGATGCATGAGAGTGGTAAGGTTCATGCGCCACCCATTTGTCTTTGCATAAGGATTATCTAGCAAATCTGTCACATTCTGCCTTATCTGAAAAGATGGATTTATTAAGCTTAGAAAATGATCTTTTTTGGAGAAGTTCATGTTGAACGTTTTGCTCCAAAACTTGTATTCTACCTCCTGTCTAAATATGAAAAATTCTGAACATATGGATAATGAGAAACAACAAAGACCTTGAGATGTCAGTTTTCTGTCCAAAATGAGCAGTTCTGCGACATAAATTTTTATGCCCTCTTAATATAGTTTTCTACAAAAGTTTTCAACACAAAACTTGTTTTAAATTGACTCAGGCAGTTACTGTTAAAATTTGGTAATTTTTGGCTGGATAGATTTTCCGTGGTGCATGAAACATTGGCCCACTGTTCACTGAAATTTCTGGGTAGATAGTAAAGTAAAACCTGAAGAGAAAGACTATCTTAGAGACTTATTTAGCTCTGGTAAAAGTTCTGGTAAAAGTTGAAAATTTTTGGACAAGAACTGTTGAAGTTATGGCTATTTTAGTGCACTGTCCAGAACCTGTCACTGTGTTGTTAACGGTTTTTCGCTATCTCACCCCTTTGATCTTTTGTTCAGATGGCCGAGCCTGTTGCCATGATGGTGGATGAGGATGGACGCGTTCACTCGCAGTGTCTCCACTGGGAGGGCTTTCCCTCTATCTTGTGGGATGTTCTGCGCACCGCGGGCTATCCAATTCCCCCGCGTTACACCGGGCTGAAGTTTGTAGAGAATGGAGTTACCCAGTGCCATGTTAACGTGACCATTTTTCCGCACCCGCTACACCCGGAGTGGCCCGCCTTGGAGATTGAGGCTATTGGCCGCCGTTTGGCTGATACTTGGGAGCTTGCTGCCATGAGGGCGCTCACCACTTTCTGTGCGCAATGCCCCGAGGCCGTCACGCTCACTCCTATTGGTTTGTTTCCTGCTGCCCAGGACAACGACCCCTTTTGGCTCAACAGGGTGCAGCACTCACAGTACTTGGTGGACTTTCATGCCCAGGAGACCATCGAGACCTCCGTGCGGTGCATGAATGCACTCTACCGCTTTCAGACTCTCCAGAGTCAGGCGCTTGTGCAGCTCGCTGATCTTGCACAGGCCTACCACATGATGGCAGATACCAGGGATGAGCAGATTAAGGAACTCAGTGAGGAACTTGAGGACAGAGACACCCGAATTGGCCAACTTGAGGACCAAGTACAGGAGCATGACACTCTCATGGGTAAGAGAGATGACATGATAGCACACTTGGAGGAGCAGCTCCATCATCTGAACCTTGAGTTGGAGGATGCTAATGAGCACATTCAGTGGCACCATGATCAGAATGCCCCTCCCGACGTGGTGGCTATGGAGGAAGATGAGGATGAGCCACTGGAGATTGACGGTGTTTTAGGCATAGACTTTGAGGGTGAGGCACCGCAGCCACCTCCGATGGGAGCTCACTCTCCTACTCACAGCAAGTCGTCCGTCAACAACCTCGACGATTTCTAGATGATGACCTAGGAGGACTTTTGCATATACTCCTCGATAGTGTAGCCTAACTTTTGGCAAGAGTTGTAATAGGCTAACTAAGAGTGGAGTACCTCTTTTGGGATGAGTACAACTTGACCATTGGCTACTCAAATCATGTAGGCCATGGCTAAAAACTTGGCGGTTTGATTGTGATATTGGAAAGCAGTTGAATCTGCGATTGCAGAAACTTGTCGGAATTTTTACCCATGTCTCTTTACATTTCTGGGCTGAGTGTTGAATACCAAACTTGTCCTAAATTTTGTGATCTAGGTTCTCACAAAATTTCAACACTATTGGATCTTGCTAGTTTGAGTTATAGGCAAGATACTATAACTCGTTCTGCTGAAAAACAGCCAAACCAGCGAAGCAAAGATTGAATCGTTTGACCATCTTAGCCTTCGATTTAGCATCTTGGATGAATACCAAAGTTATACATCTCTAAATTCCCTACCCACTGCAAAAATATGAGAATTTTTGGATGAACCTACCAGGAGTTATAAATTTCTTATGGCAGACAGTTTTTTGCCCATGATTCTATCCATGATCCTTCGGAAGTCTACTTTTCCGCGTTAATCCTTTTTAATCATGGAAGCAATATGGATCACGTTACTAATGATGAACATTCACCTTTCAGATGGTTGGAGCAATCCGTGGAAACCCGGATGGTTTCGGTGCTAGTGCTAGTGGATCCCAACCACAGGCACCACCACCACCCAGCTTGGTGGAAGTAATGGCCGCTCAAACCGAGTTGCTTCGTCAGCTCCTGCAGGGGCAGCAAGCAATTTTTCAATACCTGCAGCAACAACACCATCAAGGGGGTGGGTGTAATGTCCACCATCCTCAGGTTGCAGGCTATCCAGAGCTCAATAACAAGATGATGGACACCAGAGACATTTACTCAGACTCCTTATTGCCCCCATCACAACTTCCGATGAAACTTAAGGATCACCAAGTAAAGTGTCGGACTCTCAAGCATGACCCATGCGGCATAGACTTGACCGGATGGGAAATTACCTGCTCAAAATTCATCCCACGAGGTCGACGTCAAGTTAGCAGAACTACTGACGCCGGCACAGTCCTACGAACACGAACTCGCTCACCTGTTCAGGAAAAGATAGACCATGCCAAATGCACCACACCCAAGAAAAGTTCATTAGGTATGCCAGTAGTGATACCTTTAGATAACAAACAGCCCGGTCGTCCAAGTGACAAAAATTGTTGTTTCAATTGTGGAAGTTCCAATCATTTTGCTCGAGAATGCCCTCAGCCTAGGCAGTCAAGGCAGGGCCAAGGTTCTAGCCAAACCCATCAGAACAAGCGTAAAAGACAGATGGATTAGCTTGAAGCGCTCCCTAAAGGTGCACCAATAATGACACGTACATTCTCTATTTAACAACAAGCCTGCAGTTATATTGTTTGATTCTGGTGCATCACATAGTTTCATTAGTGCAAAGTTTGGTGCAAAAGTAGGCTTGAATGTTTGTCACACAAAAGGGTCGTATATGATATCAACACCGGGTGGAAAAATTGCTTCCAACCAAATAATAAGGCAGGTACCGGTAAAGTTGGGTAGTAATCATCAACACGGACCTTGTTCTCTTACCCCTTGAAGGCATGGATATTATTTTGGGAATGAATTGGATGACCATGCATGGAGTCATACTGGACCTTTCTTCCCGAGCTGTTGAAATAAATTCACCTAGTCACGGAACCACTACCCTTTACCTACCGTTCCGGGAGTGCACGAATTCTTGTGCTTTCGTGATGGAAGGGATCAACCTAGAGAATATTCCAGTGGTATGCGAGTATGCCGATGTTTTTCCGGATGATTTGCCAAGAATGCCACCAGATAGGGACATTGAATTCGTTATTGAACTGCAACCGGGCACTGCACCTATCTCCAAAAGGCCCTATAGGATGCCACCTAAGGAATTGGCCGAACTGAAAACACAACTCCAAGAACTACTAGACAAAGGTTTCATTCGTCCTAGCGCATCACCTTGGGGATGTCCAGCCCTATTTGTAAAGAAAAAGGATGACAGTTTAAGATTATGTGTGGACTACCGACCTCTCAATGCGGTAACCGTTAAGAATAAATACCCACTTCCCCGCATCGACGTTCTCTTTGATCAATTATCTGGAGCTAGAGTTTTCTCAAAGATTGATCTTCGATCTGGGTATCATCAGATAAAGATTCGTCCATGCGATATTCCTAAGATCGCCTTTTCCACACGATATGGACTATATGAATTCTTGGTCATGTCCTTTGGTCTCACCAATGCCCCTGCCTACTTCATGTATCTCATGAATTCGGTATTCATGCCCGAGCTCGACAAATTCATCGTAGTTTTCATTGACGACATCCTGATCTATTTCAAGAATGAGGAAGAGCACGCTAAGCACCTGCACATTGTTCTTCAGCGTCTCAGAGACCATCAGCTCTATTCTAAATTTTCTAAGTGCGAATTCTGGTTGGATAGTGTGAAATTCTTGGGTCACACTATTTCCAGCAAAGGTATAGCCGTTGACCCCAGCAAGGTACAAGAAGTGATGGATTGGAAACCTCCCACCTCAGTTCATCAGATTCGCAGTTTTCTTGGTTTAGCCCGTTACTATCGCCGTTTCATCCCGGATTTCTCCAGGATTGCTAAGCCTATGACTGAACTATTGAAAAAGGGAGTAAAGTTTGTGTGGGATGAGAAATGCGAAGGAGCTTTCCACACTCTTAGAGAACGTTTGACTACAGCCTCTGTGTTAGCTCAACCCGATAACACCAAGCCGTTCAATGTTTACTGTGACGCATCTGGCACTGGTCTTGGTTGTGTGCTTATGCAAGAAAATCGAGTTATCGCCTATGCTTCATGAGCCCTTCGGCCCCATGAGCAGAATTATCCGACCCATGATCTAGAGTTAGCAGCAGTCATTCATGCTCTATAAATATGGAGACATTATCTCATGGGCACTCGTTGTAACATCTACACCAATCACAAGAGTCTCAAATATAACTTCACCCAAGCCGATCTGAATATGAGACAAAGAAGGTGGCTAGAATTAATCAAGGATTATGATCTCGAGGTGCACTATCACCCCGGCAAGGCTAATGTAGTCGCGGATGCACTCAGCCGTAAGGCCCATTGTGTAACAACCCTGATAAATTACATTTCTAAAGCAATGTCATTAGCCCAACCCTATGCTTAACCACTAACAAAAAGGGTGAAAAGAATTAGAACAAGTTAAGTTGAAATTCAAATTGAAATTGGGCACATATGAATACCTTTGAATTTTTAAATTAACTTTCAAACCACAAGCCAAATGAGGTGTTGCCTGAAACCAAACTTGTAGAACTTTTTATTCTGAACAACTTTCATGTTCAAAAGTTTTTGAAATTCAAATTAGAAAGTGGAGAAAACATCCTGTTTGCAACCAGCCCCCTGGAAATTTTCAAATTCTCGCAAATAGGCCCTTCGTCCCTCCTCTCTCTCCCCTCCCCGCCCGACAGCCCGGCCAGGTGGCTGGCGATGTCTGACCGGCGCAAGCCGCCAGGCCAGTGGCCGCCGGCCCTCACCCCCAAGCCCGGCTTTGCCCCCCCCACCGTCGCGCTGCCCAGTCCGCGCTCGCCACGCCAGCCCCGCCTCTGCTCGCCGCCCGCCGCGCCCAACGGCCGCGCCGCGTCGTGCCGCACCGCCTGCTGCGACCTGCCCGTCGCTGAGCTCGCCGCCCGCCCGAGCTACTGCTGCAGCTGTCCCCCAATCCCGTGCCGCGCTATCTCCTCGCCCCCCCACGCGAATCCTCGGCGCCAGTCACACGCCTCCGCCCTCCGCACACCGCGCCGGTGAACCGAGCCGCCCACCGCGGCCAACCCCGCGCCATTGCCGTGCTCCACCACCCCGCGCGTCGCCCGGCACCCCTACCTCCCTCCTGCCCCTATAAAAGCCGCCCCAGGCCGCCCGCGCGAGCCACCAGCAGCCAGAACGCCCGCCGCTGCCATTGTCGCCGCCGAGCTCCACCCGCTCGTGGACAGCCTTCCACAGCCACCCCTGCCCAAATTGAACTTCTAGCCACCACCACATCATCCACCGGAGCTCACCGACCCGCTCAACACCGCCCAGGACCGCCGGAGCACCGCCGCCGCCCCTGGTCACCGCGGACAGCTCGACTCCGACCTCCTCCGCCCAAGCCAAGTACCGGAGCAGCTTCCCCACGCGCCACTGAAGCTCCCCGTCCAGACCAGACCGCCCCAAGCCCGCCGGAGCACCGCCGTCGACGCGTACCGCCGCCGCCGCCGCCCCTGCTCCAACGACGACGAGCTACTCCCGGCCGTCCCCCACCCAACCAAGACCCCCACGAGGTAGACCTCGCACCCCTGATCCTTCCCCAGCCCTCACCCCTCGCCGCCGGCGAGCCCCTCGCCGGAATTTTGGTCGGCCACCGCACCCGAGCCGCCCAAGGACCCAATTGCAGTAATTGAAATCTTTAGAAGGGTCTGCACGTAAGATTTCAAGGACCCAGATGTAAGAGAAAGATTCAAACCTAGATTCAAAATCAGTGAACTTGTAAAATTCGTATAAAATCGTAGAAAATTCAGAAAAATGCAAACTCAATTGTTCTGGAACCTTTAGGATAAACTCCACAACTTTTGTTACATGCATCTCCTCAGGTTCTAGCTAATTTATGCTCTAAATTAAATAGGCTGCTTAATGACCTCTATTCACAACCATTGTTGTAGACAAGTACTGGTCCTGAAAATTTTGCAGTAGGAGGTTTACTTGTTATATAAGCCAATGTAAAAAGATCAGGCCCAAATTCCATCTCTATATACACTGTTTATTAAACTTATTTTCATACCATGTTTGGATAGAACTAATTGTCCCTGCAGTTAGGTTATGATTCACCTAATGAAACTTTTTATATACTGTTGTAATGGTACCTAGCTGCCATAGAAAAATTTAGAGACTTTTTATCTCACAGGAACCTATTTATTTGATTTATGTGCTAATAACATACATTAAATCAAGAAAATAGTATCTTAGCTTGGAAAATTCTCATATGTTTACTAGAAAATACTCAGTGGTAGAGGGTGCTGTGTAAAAAGTTTCATGGACAAAAGCCCTGTGTAGGATCCTGTAAAAATAAATCCTTAAATAACCTAGGTGTGTAATGTCATATTTACTATGCTCTGAAAACTGCATAATAAATCCTATAAAAATTACAGTGGCTCCTGCATGATTAAATGAAAGCCCTGTAAAAATCTTAGTCTCAGTTTTTGCACCATTTGTTCTGTACAAAAAAAACAAGAATCTAGCAGCAACCATGTATTATATTTTTCATAATCAATATGCTGCATGAAAATATCTGAAAATTTTACAGTAAGCATATCTTTCCCTGGTGTGTCTAGATCCAAGGTTTCATGACCAGAAACTACTCGCCGTAGTAGTTACACTTAAATCATATTTCCATGAGGAACATAAGTTCCCATGAACACCCACCCCACCTTGCTTAACGAAGTTACTTATTGTACTTGTCTACTCTATTAACAATTGTCCACAGAAATCTCAACTAAGTAACATCACAACCCAATCGCTATTTTGTGAACTACAACTTTGACGTGAGTGAACATGATCGTCATATACCCTCACTATAACTTATATTGGTGCATTCATATAGAATCGACGACTCTCGCCGACGGAACGTACGAGCTGGTACCCGCGTCCGAGAGTGAGCAGCGTGAAGCTCAAGTAAATCTAACTGAAGCTCTTGAAGACCCGAGCCCAAGTTCGGAAGAGCCCCAAGCTAACTGTTCACAAGAAGGCAAGCCCCGGAGCATGAACCCTATTTTCTAAACTTATGCAACCTATTACTCTACTTTTACTTGTGCATTAGGTTTATAGGAGTTGATTGAAAACTTAGTTGCATGATCCTAGGTACCCATGCTCTGAACACTAGATGCAAGGTTCGATAGAATGCTATGCTAATAGGACTCGGTAAAAGTCGAGTGATTTCCTGTCACTCGCGAGAAATTAGGAGTTGATTGTTTACTACATGCTGCAATCATAAGGACGACGGACGGGGCTATGGTACGATGTTTATGTTGATGATTGAGGCCCCGTCTGTTTAGTGAAAAATGCTAAGGTCGCAGTGTGTGGTAGTGGTGGTTAAGTCTTTGAACGTACTAACCACATGCCGAGAATATGGTAATCGGTAAGCTTAAGTACCAGATTGAACCGAGGCCGGAATATACTCCCCACTGTCTTGAATTCATTCACATCTAGCTAATGGCGGGTGCATCGGCCGCCACAGCCCGACGTACCGTGGTCTGTGGGGACGTGTAGTCGAGGGCGATGGGCCTGTTTCGTGAAGCGGGAATTGAAGGGAAAGGTTGCACGTGTGACTCTGGGAGTAACCACGTGACGTGTGTTTAGGTTTCCCTTGCAAGGTTAAGAAATTCGATTCGAATCGTCCGTTTCTCACGGTTATTGAGACTGCTTGACCCTTTTACCACATAGAGTAAGAAGAGGAACAAGGATAATGATTAATTTTGTTGGATGCAAATAATTCTCCACCATGAATGATTTTGGATAGCTGCTTACCTAGAATGGTTAAAGAAAGCTAGAACTTGGAGCTAAAATCTGAAAGTAAGGACCTACTATATATGCTTTTCGGCAAAACAAACCCCTCAAGCCAAAAGCCTCGCATGTCTAGGAGTCGGCTAAGTATACCCCCTAGTCGGGTAAGCCTTGCTGAGTATTAGTATACTCAGCCTTGCTTGTGGCTTGTTTTCAGGTGAAACTTTCGAGGACATGATTGCTAGCTTGACCTGGCCTTGTACCCTTCCTCCTGGTTTGTCGGTGGAATGGGATGCGCCCCCGACCAATGGTGGTGATACCGAGTGATGCCTCGTACGGGCTTCATCGAGACATCCTTATCGTCGAGTAGCTTTCGTTATTTTATTTCCGCTGCAACTTAAACTCTGAAGAACTTATTGGTTATGATCACTGAAGTACTTGGTTACTAAACTCAAACATGGTTTGTAATATTCACGTATGATAATTTTGTAATATCTGCTGGAATGTGGTATTCTCTGGGCTCATCTTCGCATGAGCATTTGTATGTATGGCTTTGATCCGCTTTACCGTGGTTGTATCGGGAGGTTACCCGACAGACCAATGGATTACTCCATTTGAAGTGTAAGGTTAACCAAGGTTGCCCTAATGGTGATGGTTAATACACTTGAGCTGGATTAATTCAGGTGGTTCTGCCACAGCTGGTATCAGAGCCGTAGCTGGTGCCACAGCTGGTAACAGCTGGCACCAGAGCCGAAATGCATACACCAGAGAATGCGACACGCCTTAAAAACTCGTTTTCCTAAAATTTGACTAGAAGGATGTGTTGCAAAATACGTTGGTGCGCTAAGGATGGTACCTAGTTCGTAAAGCCCTAAGGGATTATGGGAAAGTTACTAGGTGGCTATCTAACTTCTATATATTATCAAGTGACTTCCAGCACATTACTTTCTGTCAAAACTTACTTTCATGCACAACCGACCTTAAATTCTGTAACGACGCACTCATCGCTAAGGTAAGAAGGTAAGAATCCTCAGCCAACTGAGAGAGTTTGGCCTTCCTGTCGGTGATGCGAACCGAACGCTGCCCTCAAGAAGTGGCTTACTTGAGGTGCTGCCAATATGCCAACTATTAGTTGAATATATTGGGAGTAGAAGGTTTGGCGTAGGGTATGGCGATCGCTGTTCATACCCCCGTCTCATGACGGTACCCCCGTGAATACGCTATCTCGATAGCGTATGTTAACGTCGTCTGTACGACGGAAATTGTACAGATATCGTTTCTATAACTAAACGGTAATGAATACGGACGCTTTCATGAGTGCTGGCATGAAAGGTTCATGAAATATATATGCTATATCAATCTTCTGCAGGTACACTAACCGCGATTACGATAAGTTAAAGAACGGTTAGAAAATCTCGACTAGCTATTATAGTGAGAGGCGTATCATGTATGCCACCGAAACTATCTTCGTAAGACCAAAAGTTATTTGGCAATTATTTTACTTTGTGAGGACGAATAGGACGTGCATGCATCATAACCTTATATATATATTTGAAATTGAAAATGCGTTGAATGAGAGTGGTAAGGTTCTTGCGTATCTAAGCGTGATTTTGCATAAGGACTATCTAGCGAATCTGTCACAAATCTGCCATGACCGAAAAGAGAGGTTTATTGATCAGAGAAAATGACCTTTTTTGGTAAAGTTCATGTTGAAAGAATTGTTCCAAATTTTGTGTTCTATCTCCTGTTCAAAAATGAAAAATTCTGAACTTATGGATAATAAGAAATAACAGAAACCATGGAATGTCAGATTTCTGTCCAGAATAAGCACTTCTGCCCCTTAAAAATAACAGAAACCTTCCTACAGTTTTCTGCAAAAGAGTACAACACAAAACTTGTTCCAAATTTATCCAAGTAGCTTCTGTTAAAATTTGGTAAATTTTGGCTGGGCAGATTTTCCCTGGTGCACGAAATATTGGCCCACTATTCACTGAAATTTCTGGGTAGACAGAGAAGTGAGACCTTAAGGGAACAGCCATCTTAGAGCCTAATCCAGCCAAAGTGTTGAATAGAAAAGTAGTGCACAAATACCTTAGGAGTGTTCTGGTGAAATTTGAGAATTTTTGGAGATGAACTGTGGAAGTTATGGTTATTTTTGCACTCTATACAGAATCTGTCCCTGTGCTTTTCACACTCTTTCTTGGCCTCACCCATTTGGTCTTTTGTTCAGATGGCCGAGACAGCTGCCATGATGGTGGATGAGGATGGACGCGTTCACTCACAGTGTCTCCACTGGGAGGGCTTTCCCTCCATTTTGTGGGACGTGTTGAGCACCGCGGGCTATCTAATTCCCCCACGTTACGCCGGACTGGAGTTTGCAGAGAATGGAGTTACCCAGTGCCGTGTCAACGTGACCATTTTTCCGCACCCGCTACACCCAGAGTGGCCCGCCTTGGAGATTGAGGCTGTTGGTCGCCGTTTGGCCGATACTTGGGAGCTTGCAGCCATGAGGGCGCTCACCACTTTTTGTGCGCAGTGCCCCGAGGTTGTCACACTCACTCCCATTGGTTTGTTTCCTGCTGCCCAGAACAACGACCCCTTTTGGCTTGACAGGGTGCAGCATTCACAGTACTTGGTGGACTTTCACGCCCAGGAGACTATCCAGACTTCCGCACGATGCATGAATGCGCTGTACCGACTGCAGGCACTCCAGAGTCAGGCGCTTGTGCAGCTCACTGATCTTGCACAGGCCTACCACATAATGGCAGATACCAGGGATGAGCAGATTAAGGAACTCAGTGAGGAACTCGAGGATAGAGACACCCGGATTGGCCAACTTGAGGGCCAAGTACAGGAGCTCGACACTCTCATGGGTGAGAGAGATGACATGATAGCACACTTGGAGGAGCAGCTCCATGATCTGAACCTTGAGTTGGAGGATACTAATGAGCACATTCAGTGGCACCATGATCAGAATGCCCCTCCTGGCGTGGTGGCTATGGAGGAGGATGAGGAGGAGCCACAGGAGATTGATGGTATTTCAGGAATGGACTTTGAGGGTGAGGCACTGCAGCCACTTCCGATGGGAGCTCACTCTCCTACTCACAGCGAGTCGTCCGTCAACAACCTCGATGATTTCTAGCCGATGACTTAGGAGGACTTTTGCATATACTCCTCGATAGGGTAGCCTAACTTTTGGCAAGTGTTGTAATAGGCTAACTAGGAGTTGAGTAACTCTTTTGTGAGGGGTACACCTGAACCATGTGGATACCCTCAGCATGTAAGGAACGGCGATAAACTTGGGTGATTTCGTTGTAAGTTGGTAAACGATGAAATCCACAATCGTTGAAACTTGTCAGAAATTTTATCCATGTCTCCTTACATTTCTGAGCTAGGAGTTGAACACCAAACCTGTCAGGAATTTTGTGATCGTGGTTCTCACAGAAATTCAGCATCATGGGATCTTGCTAGTTTGAGTTATAGGCCAGATACTATAACTCGTTCTGCTGAAAAACAGCCAACCAGCGAAGCAAAGAGTGAATCGTTTGACCATCTTAGCCATCGATTTAGCATCTTGGCTGAATACCAAAGTTGTACATCCCTAAATTCCCTATCCACTGCCAAAATATGAGGAACTTTGGATGAACCTACCAGAAGTTATAAAATTCTTATTGCAGATAGTTTTTATGCCCATGATTCCATCCATGACCTTTTGGAAGTCTACTATTCCGCGTTAGCTCTTTTTGAGTCATGGAAGCAATATGGATCACGTTGCTAATGAAGAACATTCGCCTTTTCAGATGGTTGGAGCAACCCGTGGTAACCCGGATGGTTTTGGTGCTAGCGCAAGTGGATCACAACCACAGCCGCCGCCGCCACCCAGCTTGGTTGAAGTAATGGCCGCTCAAACCGAGTTGCTTCGCCAGCTCGTGCAAGGACAGCACCAGCAGCGGGGTGGGCACAATGCTCACCACCCCCAAGCTGCAGGATATACGGATTTTCTGGGGACCCAGCCTCCCTTGTTCCATAAGACAGAGGAACCCTTGGACGCAGACGCATGGATTCGCACCATCGAATCCAAGTTCACACTACTTGTGGCCCCATGCTCAGAGGCCAACAAGGCCCGCTTTGCCGCGCAGCAGCTTCGCGGTACGGCTCGTCTATGGTGGGACCACTATTTTGCTATGCTCCCCGCTGATCACATTGTCACCTAGGATGAATTCAAGACTGCGTTCCGGGCACACCATATTTCTGAAGGTCTCATGGAAAGAAAGCTAAATGAGTTTTTAGCTCTCACTTAGGGTAACCGCACTGTACTTCAGTACGCTCAGGCCTTCAACAACCTGTGCCAATACGCGGGCTATCATGCAGACACAGATGCCAAGAAGCGTGATCGTTTCCGCCGAGGTCTGAGTACTAAACTCAAGGAACGCCTGAATCTTGTCAAAGCCGATACATATAATGAGCTAGTCAACATGGCCATCACTCAATGTGGCAGAACCACCTGAATTAATCCGGGTCAAGTGTATTAACCATCACCATTAGGGCAATCTCGGTTAACCTTACACTTCAAACGGAGTAATCCATTGGTCTGTCGGGTAACCTTCCGATACAACCACGGTAAAGCGGATCAAATGCCATACATACAAATGCTCATGCGAAGATGAGCCCAGAGAATACCACATTCCAGCAGATATTACAAAAATTATCATAAGTGAATATTACAAACCAAGTTTGAGTTTAGTAACCAAGTACTTCAGTGATCATAACTAATAAGTTCTTCAGAGTTTAAGTTTCAGCGGAAAATAAAACAGCGAAAGCTACTCGACGATACAGGATGTCTCGGTGAAGCCCGTACGAGACATCACTCGGCATTATCTCCATTGGACGGGGGCGTATCCCATTCCACCGACCAACCAGGGGGAAGAGTGCAGGGCCAAGTCAAGCTAGCAATCATATCTTCGAAGGTATCACCTGAAAACGAGCCACAAGCAAGGCTGAGTATATTAATACTCAGCAAGACTTACCCGTGTAGTAGAATCTACTCCACCGACTCTAGACATGCAAGGCTTTTTGGCTCAGGGGTTTGTTTTGCCGAAAAGCATCTACAAGTGGATCCTTACTTTCAACTTTTAACTCAAGATTCTAGTTTCATTAACCATTCTAGATAAGCAGCTATCCAAAAGCATTCATGGTGAAGCATTAATTTTCATCCAACCAGTTCATTCATCATCATTGTTCCTCTTCTTACTCTGTGGGTAAAGGGGGTTAAGCAGTCTCAATAGCCGTGAGAAACGGACGATTCGAATCGAATTTCTTAACCTTGCAAGGGAAACCTGAACACACGTCACGTGGTTACTCACAGAGTCACACGTGCAACTTTTCCCCTTTCTTTCTGGGTTGTGGATCGGAGCTACCCTCCGAGAGTACAAGAGTCCCACGCCACAGTTCGCCGCCGGGTCGTGACCACTCGTGCACTCGCCATACACACATGGGACCGAAGTTCAAAGGGTAGGTTGTCGTCCACTTGCCGGGCCAATCAGGTACTTAAGCTTACCGATTACCATATTCTCGGCATGTGTTTAGTACGTTCAAAGACTTAACCATCACTACCACACACTGCGGCCTTAGCATTTTTTTTCCACTAAACAGACGGGCCTCAATCGTAAACATCGTACCATAGCCCGTCCGTTGTCCTTATGATTGCAGCGTGTAGTAAACATTCAACTCCTATATTCTCACGAGTGACAGGAAATCACTCGGCTTTTACCGAAGTCCTATTAGCACAGCATTCTATCGAACCTTACGTCTAGTTTTCAAGCATGGGTTCCTAACATCATGCAACTAAGTTTTCATTCAACTCCTATAAACTTAATGCACAAGCAAAAGAGTAGTGAGTTGCATAATTTAGGAAAAGAAATGGGTTATGCTCCGGGGCTTGCCTTCTTGCAGAAAGTTAGTCCGGGGATCGTCTGAATGTTGACCTGGGTCTTCAACTGCTTCAGTTAAATTCCCCTGTGCTTCTCGCTGCTCACTCTCGGACTCGGGCACCAGCTCGTAAGTCCCGTCGGCGAGAGTAGTCGTTTCTACATGAATGCACAAGTTTAAGTATTGGTGAATGGTAAACGACATGATTTCCTTCACGATAAAGTTGCAGTTTGTAAAACGTGAGTTTGTTGTGAAGCGAGTTACTTTATCATTCGTGGGCAATGAGTAACTTCGTTAAGCAAAGTGGGGTGGGTGTTCATGGGAACTGATGTTCCTCATGGAAACGTGATTTAAGTGTAACTACTACAGCGAGTAGTTTCTGGTCATGAAATCTTAGATCTAGGCACATCAGAGAAAGATATGCTTACTGTAAAATTTTCAGACAATTTCATTCAGCAGATTAATTATGAAAAATATATTACATGGTTGCTGCTAGATCCTTGTTCTTTTTGTACAGAACAAAAGGTGCAATAACTGGGTCTAAGATTTTTACAGGGCTTTCATTTAATCATGCAGGAGCTACTGTAATTTTTATAGGATTTATTATGCAGGTTTCCTAGCATAGTAAATATGACATTACACACCTAGGTTAATTAAGGATTTATTTTTTACAGGATCCTGCATAGAGTTTTTGTCTATGAAACTTTTTACACAGCATCCTCTACCACTGAGTATCTTCTAGCAAAAATATGAGAATTTTCCAAGGTAAGATACTATTTTCTTAATTTAATGTATGTTATTAGCACATAAATCAAATAAATAGGTTTCTGTGAGATACAAAGTCTCCCAATTTTTCTCTGGCATCTAGGTACCATTACACTGGTATAGAAAAAGTTTCATTAGGTGATTCATAACCTAACTGTAGGGATAAAAATATTTAGCCACTTATTGTATGAAACTAAGTTTAATAAACAGGGTAGATAGAGATGGAATTTGGGCCTGATCTTTTTATACAGTCCTAAACATCAAGCAACTAACTCACTGCCTAAAATTGAGGGTCAGAATTGATCTACAACAGTGGGTACAAAACAAGTCCATTAAAACTTCCATTTAAGGTAGAGCAAAATACATTGAGAAACTGAGAAACTTTAAGTAACAAAAGTTGTAGAGTTTCTTCTAAGGATTCCAGAACAGTTGAGTTTGCATTTTTCTGAAAGTTCTACGATTTTATAAGAATTTTACAAGTTCACTGAATTTGAATCTAGATTTGAAACTTTCTTTTACAACTGGGTCCTTGAATCTTACGTGCAGACCCTTCTAAAGATTTCAATTATTGCAATTGGGTCCTCAGGCGGCTCGGGTACGGTGGCCGGCCGAAATTTCGGCGAGGGGCTCGCCGGCGGCGATGGGTGAGGGTCGGGGAAGGATCAGGGGTGCGAGGGCTACCTCGTGGGGGTCTTGTTCGGGTGGGGAACGACCGGGAATAGCTCGCCGGCGTTGGAGCAGGGGCGGCGGCGGCGGCGGCACGCGTCGACGGCGGTGCTCCGGCGGGCTTGGGGCGGCCTGGTCCGGACGGGAAGCTTCAGTGGCGCGTGGGGAAGCTGCTCAGGTGCTTGGCTTGGGCGGAGGAGGTCGGAGTCGAGCGGTCCGCGGTGAGCAGGGGCGGCGGCGGCGGTGACAGCGCGGGCGGCGGCGCTCCGGCGGTCCTGGGCGGTGTTGGGCGGGTCGGCGAGCTTCGGTGGGATGATGTAGTGGTGGATGAAGGTTCAATTTGGGCAGGGGGCGGCTGTGGATGGCTGTCCACGGGCGGGTGGAGCTCGGCGGCGGCAATGGCGGCGGCGAGGTGCTCTGGCTGCTGGTGGCTCGCGCGGGCGGCCTGGGCGCGGCTTTTATAGGGGCAGAAGGGGGGTGGGGGTGCCTGGCGACGTGTGGGGGCGGAGTCACGGCAAGGGCGTGCCACTGTCCACGGGCGGGTGGAGCTCGGCGGCGGCAATGGCGGCGGCGAGGTGCTCTGGCTGCTGGTGGCTCGCGCGGGCGGCCTGGGCGCGGCTTTTATAGGGGCAGAAGGGGGGTGGGGGTGCCTGGCGACGTGTGGGGGCGGAGTCACGGCAAGGGCGTGCCACTGGCCACGGTGGGCGGCAGCAGGACACCGGCGCGGCGTGCGGCGGGCGGAGGCGTGCGTCTGGGCGCCGGAGATTTTGCGTGGCGAGGTGGCGATAGCGCGGCACGGGGATTGGGGGCAGCTGCAGCAGCGGCTCAGGCGAGGGACCTTTTTGCGAGAATTTGAAAAGTTTCAGGGGCTGGGTGCAAACAGGATGTTTTCTCCTCTTTCTAATTTGAATTTCAAAAACTTTTGAACATGAAAGTTGTTCAGAATAAAAAGTTCTACAAGTTTGGTTTCAGGCAACATCTCATTTGGCTTATGGTTTGAAAGTTAATTTAAAAATTCCAAAGTATTCAAATGTGCCCAAATTCAATTTGAATTTCAACTTAACTTGTTCTAATTCTTTTCACCCTTTTATTAGTTGGTTAAGCATAGGGTTAGGCTAATGACATTGATTTAGAAATGTACTTTATCAGGGTTGTCACACTCAAGAGGACTGTATTGAGGCTCATCGTGCTGAAAAGAAGAGAAAGGCGCCCGTTGGACCCTCGGGTGCTTAGCCACCGAGGTATCGCTTGGTGCGAAATGCTGCGCCTACAGCTCCACCGAAAGTCCCTCAGCCAGGGCGTTGGATTATCAGGCCCCCGCAGCAACAAGGTGTTGTACGACCCCCTATGCCTCAACAAACTGGACCCCGGCCCGCTACTCAGCAGTTTCTTCGACCGAGCATCACCAATCGTTGTTTCAAGTGCGGGAGTTCCGGTCATTTCGCTCGCGAATGCCCTCAACCCAGGCTGCCAAATCAGGGCCAGGACTCTAACCAGAACAATAAGAACAAAGGCAAGAGGCAGACCCTCCAGGTCAAAGAAGGACGGATCAACTTCACCACCCTTGCAGAACCTCCTGAAGGAGCACCAGTGATGACGGGTACATTCTCTATCCATAACAAGCCTGCAGTCATATTGTTTGATTCTGGTGCATCACATAGTTTCATTAGTGCAAGGTTTGGTGCAAAAGTAGGCTTGAATGTTTGTCACACAAAAGGGTCGTATATGATATCGACACCGGGTGGAAAAATTGCTTCCAACCAAATAATAAGGCTGGCATCGATAAAATTGGGAAGTAAAATCATCAAAACAGATCTCGTACTTTTACCCCTTGACGGCATGGATATTATTTTGGGAATGAACTGGATGACTATGCATGAAGTCACACTGGACCTTTCTTCCCAAGCCGTTGAGATAAATTCACCTAGTCACGGAGCCACTACCCTTTACCTACCGTTACGGGAGTGCACAAATTCTTGTGCTTTCGTGAGGGAAGGGATCAACCTAGAGAATATTCCAGTGGTATGCGAGTATGCCGATGTCTTTCCGGATGACTTACCCGGAATGCCACCAGATAGGGACATTGAGTTCGTTATTGAACTACAGCCAGGCACTGCACCTATATCCAAAAGACCATATAGGATGCCCCCTAAAGAATTGGCAGAGCTGAAAATTCAACTCCAAGAACTACTGGACAAAGGTTTCATTCGCCCTAGCGCGTCACCTTGGGGATGTCCGGCCCTTTTTGTAAAGAAAAAGGATGACAGTTTAAGATTATGTGTGGACTACCGACCTCTCAATGCGGTAACTGTTAAAAATAAATACCCACTTCCCCGCATCGACGTTCTCTTTGATCAATTATCTGGAGCTAGAGTCTTCTCAAAAATTGATCTTCGTTCGGGATATCATCAAATCAAGATTCGCTCGTGCGATATTCCTAAGACCGCCTTCTCCACACGATATGGACTATATGAATTCTTGGTCATGTCCTTTGGACTCACTAATGCCCTGCCTACTTCATGTATCTCATGAATTCGGTATTCATGCCCGAACTTGAAAAATTCGTCGTAGTGTTCATCGACGACATCCTTATCTATTCCAAGGATGAGGAAGAGCACGCTAAGCACCTGCACATTGTTCTTCAGCGACTCAGAGACCATCAGCTCTATGCTAAGTTTTCTAAGTGTGAATTCTGGTTGGATACTGTAAAGTTCTTGGGTCACACGATCTCCAGCGAAGGCATAGCTGTTGACCCCAGCAAGGTACAAGAGGTGATGGATTGGAAACCCCCTACCTCTGTTCATCAGATTCGCAGTTTTCTCGGCTTAGCCGGTTACTACCGTCGCTTCATCCCGGATTTCTCTCGAATTGCTAAGCCCATGACTGAACTATTAAAGAAGGAAGTAAAGTTTGTATGGAATGAGAAATGTGAAGAAGCTTTCCACACTCTCAGAGAGCATCTGACTACTGCACCTGTGTTAGCTCAACCCGATAATACCAAGTCGTTCGATGTGTATTGTGACGCATCGGGTACTGGTCTAGGATGTGTGCTTATGCAAGAGAATCGAGTGATTGCATATGCCTCACGAGCCCTTCGGCCCCACGAGCAGAATTATCCCACTCATGATCTTGAGCTTGCAGCTGTCATTCACGCTCTGAAAATATGGAGGCACTATCTCATGGGTACACAGTGCAATATCTACACTGATCATAAGAGTCTCAAGTATATCTTCACACAAGCCGATCTGAATATGAGACAACGAAGATGGCTAGAATTAATCAAGGATTATGACCTTGAAGTGCACTATCACCCCGGCAAGGCTAATGTAGTCGCGGATGCACTAAGCCGCAAGTCCCATTGCCATTGCTTATCCATGGAATCCTACCATGAGACATTGTGTGCAGAAATGAGGAAGCTTAACATGGAAATGGTTTCCCAAGGCACTCTAAATCACATCTCAGTTGACCCCACTCTTCACGACCAAATCGTCATGGCACAACTACTTGATGAAGGAATTAAGATCATCAAACAAAAACTCTCTTTAGGTGAGGAGAAGTATAAATGTTTTCGCCAGGACCATAAGGGAGTTCTATGGTTCGAAAGTCGTATAGTCGTTCCGAAGAATCATGAACTCCACAAGCAAATTCTCGATGAGGCACATCTTTCCAAGTTCTCTACCCACCCCGGCAGTAGCAAAATGTATCAAGACCTAAGGCAAAACTTCTGGTGGACTAGAATGAAAAGAGAAATTGCTACGTATATCTCAGAATGTGACACGTGCTAGAGAGTAAAAGCTAGCCACTTGAAGGTAGCCGGTACACTTCAACTGTTACCTATACCATCCTGGAAGTGGGAAGATATAAGTATGGACTTCATCGTTGGACTACCAAACACTTCCCAGAAACATGATTCCATATGGGTTATCGTTGATAGACTCACAAAGACGGCACATTTCCTTCCGGTACACACCACCTATTCTGCCAAGAAATATGCCGAGATTTACCTCGATCGTATTGTTTGCCTACATGGAATACCTAAGACAATTATTTTTGATCGTGGTACTCAGTTTGTAGCACGCTTTTGGGAACAACTGCAAACGTCTCTTGGTACTAAACTGATTCGCAGCTCAGCATACCATCCTCAGACTAATGGACAAACGGAAAGAGAAAACCAAATTCTTGAAGACATGCTGAGAGCTTGCGTCATTCACTATGACAAGAATTGGGACAAATGTCTACCCCTAGCAGAGTTCTCGTACAACAATAGCTATCAAACGAGTTTGAAAATGGCACCATTTGAGGCCCTGTACGGACGAAGGTGTCGAACTCCTTTGAGCTGGTCACAAACCGGAGAACGTAAAATAGTTGGACCCGACCTGGTAATCGAGGCAGAGGAGAAAGTAAAAGTAATACAAGCAAATCTTAAAGCCGCACAAGCCCGACAAAAGAGCTATTTCGACAAAAGGAGAAAGCCCCTAAAATTTGAAGTTGGCGATCATGTCTATCTTCGAGTTTCACCAACCAAGGGAGTGCAAAGATTCGGAATCAAAGGCAAACTAGCTCCCCGTTATGTTGGTCCTTACGAAATCATTGAGAACTGCGGACCCGTAGCCTACAAATTACGACTGCCCCCTCAGCTCACGGCCACCCATGATGTCTTCCACGTATCTCAACTCAAGAAGTGTATTCGAGTCCCTACCGAGATTGTGGAACAACAAGAAATATTGGTAGATCCAGACCTCTCGTATGTCGAACACCCGGTTAAAATTTTGGATCGAAAAGAAAGAGGGACCAGGAGGAAAGTGATTAAAATGTATAAAGTTCAATGGAATCATCACACTGAAGAAGAAGCCACCTGGGAAACCGAGAGCTACCTAAACCAAAATTTCCCTGGTTTCCTTATCTCAACCACTGGTATGTGCACCCCTGTCCACACTAAGATTTACCGAATCTCGGGGCGAGATTCTTGTTAAGGGGGGAAGGCTGTAACAACCCTGATAAATTACATTTCTAAAGCAATGTCATTAGCCCAACCCTATGCTTAACCAACTAACAAAAAGGGTGAAAAGAATTAGAACAAGTTAAGTTGAAATTCAAATTGAAATTAGGCACATATGAATACCTTTGAATTTTTAAATTAACTTTCAAACCACAAGCCAAATGAGGTGTTGCCTGAAACCAAACTTGTAGAACATTTTATTCTGAACAACTTTCATGTTCAAAAGTTTTTGAAATTCAAATTAGAAAGTGGAGAAAACATTCTGTTTGCAACCAGCCCCTTGAAAATTTTCAAATTCTCGCAAATAGGCCCTTCGTCCCTCCTCTCTCTCCCCTCCTCGCCCGACAGCCCGGCCAGGTGGCCGGCGATGTCTGACCGGCGCAAGCCGCCACGCCAGTGGCCGCCGGCCCTCGCCCCCAAGCCCGGCTTTGCCCCCCCCCCCCCCACCACCGCGCTGCCCAGTCCGCGCGCGCCACGCCAGCCCCGCCTCTGCTCGCCGCCCGCCACGCCCAACAGCCGCGCCGCGTCATGCTGCACCGCCCGCTGCGACCCGCCCGTCGCTGAGCTCGCCGCCCGCCCGAGCCGCCACTGCAGCTTTCCCCCAATCCCGTGCCGCGCTATCTCCTCGCCCCCCACGCAAAATCCCCGGCGCCAGTCACACGCCTCCGCCCTCCGCACGCCGCGCCGGTGAACCGAGCCGCCCACCGCGGCCAACCCCGCGCCATTGCCGTGCTCCACCCCCCCGCGCGTCGCCCGGCACCCCTACCTCCCTCCTGCCCCTATAAAAGCCGCCCCAGGCCGCCCGCGCGAGCCACCAGCAGCCAGAACGCCCGCCGCCGCCATTGTCGTCGCCGAGCTCCACCCGCTCGTGGACAGCTTCCACAGCCGCCCCCTGCCCAAATTGAACTTCCAGCCACCACCACATCATCCCACCGGAGCTCACCGACCCGCTCAACGCCGCCCAGGATCGCCGGAGCACGGCCGCCCACGCTGTCGCCGCCGCCGCCGCCCCTGGTCACCGCGGACAGCTCAACTCCGACCTCCTACGCCCAAGCCAAGTACCGGAGCAGCTTCCCCACGCGCCACTGAAGCTCCCCGTCCAGACCAGACCGCCCCAAGCCCGCCGGAGCACCGCCGTCGACGCGTACCACCGCCGCCGCTGCCCCTGCTCCAACGACGACGAGCTACTCCCGGCCGTCCCCCACCCAACCAAGACCCCCACGAGGTAGCCCTCGCACCCCTGATCGTTCCCCGGCCCTCACCCCTCGCCGCCGGCGAGCCCCTCGCCGGAATTTTGGCCGGCCACCGCACCCGAGCCGCCCAAGGACCCAATTGCAGTAATTGAAATCTTTAGAAGGGTCTGCACGTAAGATTTCAAGTACCCAGATGTAAGAGAAAGATTCGAACCTAGATTCAAAATCAGTGAACTTGTAAAATTCGTATAAAATCGTAGAAAATTCAGAAAAATGCAAACTCAACTGTTCTGGAACCTTTAGGATAAACTCCACAACTTTTGTTACATGCATCTCCTCAGATTCTAGCTAATTTATGCTCTAAATTAAATAGGCTGCTTAATGACCTCTATTCACAACCATTGTTGTAGACAAGTACAGGTCCTGAAAATTTTGCAGTAGGAGATTTACTTGTTATATAAGCCAATGTAAAAAGATCAGGCCCAAATTCCATCTCTATCTACACTGTTTATTAAACTTAGTTTCATACCATGTTTGGATAGAATTAATTGTCCCTGCAGTTAGGTTGTGATTCACCTAATGAAACTTTTTCTATACTGGTGTAATGGTACCTAGGTGCCATAGAAAAATTTAGAGACTTTTTATCTCACAGGAACCTATTTATTTGATTTATGTGCTAATAACTTACATTAAATCAAGAAAATAGTATCTTAGCTTGGAAAATTCTCATATTTTTATAGAAGATACTCAGTGGTAGAGGGTGCTGTGTAAAATGTTTCATGGACAAAAACCCTGTGTAGAATCCTGTAAAAATAAATCCTTAAATAACCTAGTTGTGTAATGTCATATTTACTATGCTCTGAAAACTGCATAATAAATCCTATAAAAATTACAGTAGCTCCTGCATGATTAAATGAAAGCCCTGTAAAAATCTTAGTCTCAGTTTTTGCACCATTTGTTCTGTACAAAAATAACAAGAATCTAGCAGCAACCATGTATTATATTTTTCATAATCAATCTGCTGCATGAAAATATCTGAAAATTTTACAGTAAGCATATCTTTCCCTGATGTGTCTAGTTCCAAGGTTTCATGACCAGAAACTACTCGCCGTAGTAGTTACACTTAAATCATGTTTCCATGAGGAACATAAGTAACCATGACCACCCACCCCACCTTGCTTAACGAAGTTACTTATTGTACTTTTCTACTCTATTAACAATTGCCCACAGAAATCTCAACTAAGTAACATCACAACCCAATCGCTATTTTGTGAACTACAACTTTGACGTGAGTGAACATGATCGTCATATACCCTCACTATAACTTATATTGGTGCATTCATATAGAATCGACGACTCTCGCCGACGAAACGTACGAGCTGGTACCCGCGTCCGAGAGTGAGCAGCGTGAAGCTCAAGTAAATCTAACTGAAGCTCTTGAAGACCCGAGCCCAAGTTCGGAAGAGCCCCAAGCTAACTGTTCACAAGAAGGCAAGCCCCGGAGCATGAACCCTATTTTCTAAACTTATGCAACCTATTACTCTACTTTTACTTGTGCATTAGGTTTATAGGAGTTGATTGAAAACTTAGTTGCATGATCCTAGGTACCCATGCTCTGAACACTAGATGCAAGGTTCGATAGAATGCTATGCTAATAGGACTCGGTAAAAGTCGAGTGATTTCCTGTCACTCGCGAGAAATTAGGAGTTGATTGTTTACTACATGCTGCAATCATAAGGACGACGGACGGGGCTATGGTACGATGTTTATGTTGATGATTGAGGCCCCGTCTGTTTAGTGAAAAATGCTAAGGCCGCAGTGTGTGGTAGTGGTGGTTAAGTATTTGAACGTACTAACCACATGCCGAGAATATGGTAATCGGTAAGCTTAAGTACCGGATTGAACCGAGGCCGGAATATACTCCCCACTGTCTTGAATTCGTTCACATCTAGCTAATGGCGGGTGCATCGGCCGCCACAGCCCGACGTACTGTGGTCTGTGGGGACGTGTAGTCGAGGGCGGTGGGCCTGTTCCGTGAAGCGGGAATTGAAGGGAAAGGTTGCACGTGTGACTCTGGGAGTAACCACGTGACGTGTGTTTAGGTTTCCCTTGCAAGGTTAAGAAATTCGATTCGAATCATCCGTTTCTCACGGTTATTGAGACTGCTTGACCCTTTTACCACATAGAGTAAGAAGAGGAACAAGGATAATGATTAATCTTGTTGGATGCAAATAATTCTCCACCATGAATGATTTTGGATAGCTGCTTACCTAGAATGGTTAAAGAAAGCTAGAACTTGGAGCTAAAATCTGAAAGTAAGGACTTACTATATATGCTTTTCGGCAAAACAAACCCCTCAAGCCAAAAGCCTCGCATGTCTAGGAGTCGGCTAAGTATACCCCCTAGTCGGGTAAGCCTTGTTGAGTACTAGTATACTCAGCCTTGCTTGTGGCTTGTTTTCAGGTGAAACTTTCGAGGATATGATTGCTAGCTTGACCTGGCCTTGTACCCTTCCTCCTGGTTTGTCGGTGGAATGGGATGCGCCCCCGACCAATGGTGGTGATACCGAGTGATGCCTCGTACGGGCTTCATCGAGACATCCTTATCGTCGAGTAGCTTTCGTTATTTTATTTCCGCTGCAACTTAAACTCTGAAGAACTTATTGGTTATGATCACTGAAGTACTTGGTTACTAAACTCAAACATGGTTTGTAATATTCACGTATGATAATTTTGTAATATCTGCTGGAATGTGGTATTCTCTGGGCTCATCTTCGCATGAGCATTTGTATGTATGGCTTCGATCTGCTTTACCGTGGTTGTATTGGGAGGTTACCCGACAGACCAATGGATTACTACGTTTGAAGTGTAAGGTTAACCAAGGTTGCCCTAATGGTAATGGTTAATACACTAGAGCCGGATTAATTCAGGTGGTTCTGCCACACATTGCCATTGCCTATAAGTGGAAATCTATAATGAGACATTATGTTCGGAAATGAGGAAGCTTAGTTTGGAAATGATTTCCCAAGGCACTCTGAATCACATCTCAGTCGAGCCCACTCTTCACGACCAGATCATCATGGCACAAATACACGTTGAAGGAGTTAAGATCATCAAAAACTCTCTTTAGGAGAAGAGAAATACAAATGTTTCCGCCAGGACCATAAGGGAGTTCTATGGTTCGAAAGTCGCATAGTCATTCCGAAGAATCATGAGCTCTGTAAGCAAATTCTGGATGAGGCACACCTTTCCAAATTTTCTATTCACCCCGGCAGTAACAAAATGTATCAAGACCTTAGGCAAAATTTCTGGTGGACTAGAATGAAAAGAGAAATTGCTAAATATGTCTCAGAATGCGACACCTGCCAGAGAGTAAAAGCCATCCACTTGAAAGTAGCCGGTACAATTCAACCTTTGCCTATACCCTCATGGAAATGGGAAGACATAAGTATGAAATTCATTGTTGGATTGCCAAGTACCGCACAGAAACACGATTCCATATGGGTTATCGTTGATAGACTCACAAAGACGGCACATTTTCTTCCGGTACACACCACCTATACTGCCGAGAAGTATGCCGAGATTTATCTCGATTGCATTGTTTGCCTACATGGAGTATCGAAGACTATTATTTCCGATCGTGGTACTCAGTTTGTAGCGCGCTTTTGGGAACAATTGCAAGCTTCTCTTGGTACTAAATTGATTTGAAGCTCAGCCTATCATCCTCAAACTGACGGACAAACCGAAAGAGTAAACCAAATTCTTGAAGACATGCTTAGAGCTTGCGTCATTCAGTATGGCAAGAGTTGGGACAAATGCCTATCCCTAGCAGAGTTCTCATATAACAATAGCTATCAAATGAGTTTGAAAATGGCACCATTTGAGGCCTTATATGGACGAAGGTGTCGAACCCCTTTGAGTTGGTCACAGACCGGAGAACGCAAAATATTTGGACCAGACATGGTAATCGAGGTAGAAGAAAATGTGAGAGTAATACAAGAAAACCTTAGAGCCGCACAATCCAGGCAAAAGAGTTATTTTGACCGGAGAAGAAAGCCTCTGAGATTTGAAGTTGGTGACCATGTCTACCTTCGAGTTTCACCAACCAAGGGTGTACAACGATTCAGAGTCAAAGGAAAACTATCTCCCTGTTATGTTGATCCCTATGAAATCATCGAGAGCTGTGGACCCGTAGCCTATAGAATTTGACTGCCCCCTCAGCTCGCAACCATCCATGATGTATTTCACGTATCTCAACTCAAGAAGTGTGTTCGAGTCCCTACCGAGGTTGTCGAACAACAGGAAATCTTAGTAGATCCCGACCTCTCATATGTTGAGTATCCTATCAAAATCATGGATCAAAAAGAAAGGAACACTAGGAGGAAAGTGATTAAAATTACAAAATTCAATGGAATCATCACATTGAGGAAGAAGCCACATGGGAAACTGAAAGCTATCTAAACCAAAATTTCCCGGGTTTTCTCAACTCTACCGAAGGTGCACACCCTATCCACACTAAGCTTATTGTCCAAATCTCGGGTGAGATTCTTTTTAAGGGGGGAAGGCTGTAACACCTCAGGTGTTTAAATTACGAAATAAACCTCTTTAGCTTAACACGGTGCATAAATAATTAAGAGAAGTTTCAACAAAATGAGTTTTTAAAATAACTTCTAAACTAGAACTCAAATGAACTTTGGCCTAAAACAAAACTTGTGTAACTTTTCATTTTGAACAACTTTCATGTTGAAGGATTTTCGAGTTGCAACACAAAAATTTGAGAAACACATAGATTTGCAAACCAGTCCCTGCGTTTTCTTCTATTTCGCTGCAGACCCTTCTTCTCCGCCTCGCCCGACTCTTTCGTTTCGCCCGACCCTTTCATTCGCCCGACCCTTTCGTTCGCCTGACCCTCGGCTTCGTTGCGGCCCTCGCTTCGCCCGACCCTCGCCCGCCGCGCCGTCACCGCAGGCCACTTGGCCGGCGATGCCTGACGGCGCTAGGCGCCAAGACAATGCCTGGCCGCGCCCGCACGCTGTGTTCCTCCCGAGTCCGCGCACGCCACACGCGCGCCGGTGACGCGCGCCCCTGTCGCCGCCCGCCGCGCCCATTGGGCAAGTTGCGCTGTGCCCGTGTCTCCGCCGCGTCCCGCCAGTCACCGCGCTCGCAACCCGGCAAGACAGCTACTGCAGCTCGTCGCCCAACCCGCGCGTCGCGTGATCTCCCGCTCCCCACGCCAAATCCTTAGCGCCCAATCCCCTGCCCGCGCCCGCCGCACGCCGCGTCGGCTCTGCTCGCCGCCCATCGCGGCCAGTCACGCGTTTCCGCCGTGCCGCCCGCGCCCGCGCCACGCAGTCCAGTCCCGCCCCTCCTCTCGCCTATTTGCTGCCTACAAAAGGCCGCAATGAGTCCCCCTCGCGCGCCTAGACACCAGAACGCCGCCGCCGCCACCATTACCGCCGTCGTGCCCAGCTCACCATGGAGCTCACCTCTCCGGCCACCCCTTGCCAGAGCTGAGTCTTCCATCACCACCACAGCACCCCACCGCAGCTCACTGCCCCATCCATCGTCGCCCAGAACCGCCGGAGCACCGCCAGCGCCGCCGCCGCTCCTTGCTGCTCCGTGGACGACCCACTCCGAAGCTCCTCCATCCCAGACAAGCCTCGAAACAGGTTCCCCTCGACGCCGCGAATCTCGTCGACCAGCCCACGCTCTCCCCTCCTCGCTGCAGCACCGCCGCCGATGCTCCGCCCCGCCGCCGCTCCTCTGCTCCGCGCCGACGAGCCACCTCCGCCCACCCCCAACCCCGACCAAGGCCATCCCAAAGTAGCCCTCACCTCCCTGGATCTCCCTGACCCTTTTCCCCTCGCCGCCGACGAGCCCCCTCACCGGAATCTGGCCGGCCGCCGTGCCAGCGCCACCCAGGGACCCAATTGCATCGATTGCAATCTTTAAAAGAGTCTGCACGCAAGTTTCCAAGGACCCCTCTGTAAAGAAAGTTTAAACTTTGAATTCAAAAACAGCGAACTTATAAAATTCATTTAAAATCATAGAAAAATCAGAAAAATACAAGCTCAACTGTTCTGGAATCTTTAGATAAAAATCTACAACTTTTGTTACATGCAGTTCTTCAGTTGCTTGCTAAATCTTGCTATAAATTAAATGGAATGTTTAATAGTCTTTAATTATACCCACCGTTGTAGACAAAGGCTAAACCTGAAAATTTAACAGTAGTTTGGATGCTTGATTTCTAGGCCAGTGTAAAAATATTAGGGCCAGAACCCATCTCTAGCTAAACCTCTTAATAAAACATTTTTATGACATGAAGTAAGAAAACTAATTTGTAACTGCTGTTATATTGTGATTCATGTGGTGAAACTTTTCAAGAACTGTTGTATTAATGCCTAAGTACTACAAAAAGAGTTTAGAACCTTTTTCCTTCCTGTAACCTAATTATATAATTTTGTGGTAGGAGAAATGCACTAATTCAAATAATTAGTTTCTGAGCTTGGAAAATGTTCAGCTTTTCACTGTAGAACACTTTAGAGTAACTCTTGCTGTGTAAAAAGATTCATACACAGAAACCCTGTAGAACATTCTGTAGAAATTAATCTTTATTAAACTAGGTGTATCTTGTCCTATTTATTATGCTTTGTATTTTGCACAGTAAAATCTGAAAAATTTATAGTAACACATATATGATAGATTAATCACCTGTAAAATTTTTGATGTCAATACTTGCATGGTTTGTCCTGTATAAAAATAATTAAGTTCTAGTAGTAGCTGTGTATACAAGGCACTTCAGAGTTCAAAATAATAGAGTTCTTTAGAGTTCAATGCAGCAGAAGAAATACGTCAACTACTCGACGATACGGATGTCTCGATGAAGCCCGTACGAGACATCACTCGGTATTATCACCGTTAGCTGGGGGCGTATCCCATTCCACCGACCAACCAGGAGGAAGGGTACAAGGCCAAGTCAAACTAGAAATCATGTCTTCAAAAGTTTCACCTAAAAACAAGCCACAAGCAAGGCTGAGTATACTAATACTCAGCAAGGCTTACCCGACTAGTGGAATATACTTAGCCGACTCCTAGACATGAAAGGCTTTTGGCTTGAGGAGTTTGTTTTGCCGAAAAGCATATATAAGTATGTCCTTACTTTCAAATTTTAGCTCCAAGTTCTAGTTTTCTTTAACCATTCTAGGTAAGCAACTATCCAATATCATACATGGTGAAAGAATTAATTTTTCCTCCAACAAGATCATCATTGTTCCTCTTCTTACTCTATGTGGTAAAAGGGTCAAGCAGTCTCAATAACCGCAAGAAACGAACGATTTGAATCGAATTTCTTAACCTTGCAAGGGAAACCTAAACACACGTCATGTGGTTACTCCCAGAGTCACACGTGCAACTTTACCCCTTTCTGCCTGGGTTGTGGATCAGGGCGACCATCCGAGACTACAGAGCCCGGCTCTGTACCCATCATGTGCGCGCATGGCTCTGTCAGAGTTTGACCTAAGGTACGAATCAGCCAAAGCTGTCAAGGGTCAGGTCATGGCCGATTTCGTAGCTCAGCATTGTGGACCGGAAATTGCTGTCGTTGAACCAGTTCCATGGACTCTATACTTCGATGGTTCCTCGTGTGGAGCCGGATCGGGAATCGGCATCGTTCTTGTATCGCCTCGGGGGGCAAGCTATGATTTCTCTCTGCCGATAGAGGCGTCCGCGACCAACAACCAGGCGAAATACCGAGCCGTCCTAAAAGGTATCCAATTGTTAAGGGAAGTCAAAGCTGATGCGGTTGAAATTTTTGGAGATTCCATGCTCATTGTAGATCAATCAACGGGGAGATCTGAATGCAAAGATGATATCTTAAGGGTTTACTACGAAGATTGCCTCCAGCTCTTAAGGGAATTCAAGTCTGCGGTTATTGAGCACATTCCCAGAAATTACAATGAAGAGGCCAATAGACTTGCCCAACACGCATCCGGGTACCGGCCGATTCAAGGGGCCATGATTCTGGAACTTGTGGCCGACGATTGGCGAAAGGAGATTGCCGATTACTTGAAAGATCCGTCCCAGAAAGTGGATCGGCGAGTGCGTTTTCAGGCTACGAAATATGTATTGCTTTAAGACTATTTGTTTTACCGGACGATTGATGGGGTTCTTCTCAAATGCCTGGGAACGGAAGAAGCAAAGGTCCTGATGGGAGAAATCCACGAAGGGCACAAGACTGTTTGTCAAGACTGTCAGAAGTTTGGCAATGTGCAGCGCGCGCCAGCCTCGGTTATGAATCCGATAATCAAACCATGGTCGTTTAGAGGTTGGGAAATAGATCTCATCGGACAGATTTACCCTCCATCAAGCAAAGGGCACAAGTTTATATTAGTAGCCACTGATTATTTTACCAAATGGGTGGAGGAAGTTCCATTGAAGACCGTGACATCGGCCGATATAATCGATTTCGTGAAGAACCACATTGTTTATCGGTTCGGCATCGCTCAAACTGTCACAACTGATCAAGGAACGATGTTCACCTCAGGGGAGTTCGAGGAATTCGCCGCCGATATGGGGATTAAATTGTTGAATTCTTCTCCGTACTATGATCAAGCCAACGGCCAGGCCGAGTCATCCAATAAGGGGATAATCAAGTTGATCAAGAGGAAGATAGAGGAACAACCCAAGAAGTGGCACATGTCTTTAACTGAATCTCTATGGGCTTATAGGATGGCTTGCCACGGGGCCACTAAGATATCTCCTTATCAGTTGGTATATGGTCACGAGGCAGTATTGCCTTGGGAATTAAGGACGGGGTCAAGGCGCACATCGCTTCAAGATCAGTTGACGGCCGATGACTATTCCCTCCTCATGAAGGGAGAGCTCGACGATTTGGCAGGTCAGTGATTAAGGGCCTTGATTAGCGTTGAAGAAAATAAGAAAAGGGTGGCCAGGTGGTATGACAAGAAGGTCAAAGTTAAACAATTCTCCCAAGGAGATTTGGTATGGAAGTTGGTGCTGCCGATAGGGTCTAAGGATCCCAAATTCGGTAAATGGTCGCCCACTTGGGAGGGGCCGTATAAAATCGGTCGATGTGCTCCGGGAAATGCATATATACTCGAAACTATCGAAGGGGAAGAATACACAAGAGACTTAAATGGGAGATATCTCAAGAGGTACTATCCAAGTATATGGGTGTGTGCATAACTTACGATAGGGTACATCAAGACAACGTGGCCAACTCCTATTGGCTCCTGTCTATATGGCCGATGTGAACATGACATCGCCTTAAGGATGAAATGTTCGATTTAGTCTGACCGATTCTTTATTCGGTAAGAATGGCAGGGTACATGGCCGACATGGTACAAGTCGCCCTTAGAACAAAAGTACCAACATATTTATTGACCACGCTTTTTCTTAATCTCCCTCTCGATCCGGCATAGTTCTATCAAAAGGCGGATGCTCTTTTCCTCCAGATCCTCCATGGCAGCTTCAACCTGGACTTAACGAGGGAGTGGGTGGCTCCTGTCGAGAGGTGGTTGGGATGTCCCCGCCGTAGCATCTTCAAGGGCGACTGGGCGAGGAAGTGGATGACTCCTTTCAGTTGGCGGCCGCCTGGAGCAGTTGGCGTCTATATGGTCCCAGATCTTCTGGACGTCAGCGGGGACATGATCTCTGAGTTCTTCGCGATGAGCCCTGATCAGATCTCTGTCCGCCTGTGACAGTGGTCCGTCTGAATGCATGACTTCAATCGCTCGTTCCAGACTGGTGCTAAGACGTTTCGGCTAAAAGGGGAGCAAACAACCACCTCAGATTGATTGAAATGTCAAGAAAGGGAACAAAGGAAGATTTCGTACTTGGTTGACAGAGAAGGAAGAAGATGAAGAAGACATCTTGGCGTCTAGTCTGGGAGGATGGAAATCAAGTCGTTAGAGGAAAAGAAGACGGGCGATGTGAATGTTTTTGGAAACGATACGGGGCCTCATATTTATAGAAGGAAGAGGGTGAAGGAATGGTAGGATGCGTTCCATCGGAGTAAAGGTGTTAATAAATGAAAAGCTGCCAAAGAGGACGGTCCAAGTTTGAATCCGCACGTCAACGGTAAGAGGATATTAAATGTTTACAGAGCATTCAGTACTTTTACAGGTCACCCAAGGAGGGCGTCAATAGCCGCAATCGCTCGTTGCCTAACTTGATCGGCCGAGTCTACAATTCTTTGGTCGTCATCAGCCAATCCGGGGACTTCTGGCATATGACGATGGATTTTTATTGCTTCACGGGCCAGATACTGCTTCTCCTGCTTCAACTCGGCGATGACGGATAGGAGATCTTGGAGTCTTTTCTCTTCGGCGGCTATGGCCTGGGTCACCTGCTCCATCTCCTTGGCTAGCTCTGCCCTTCGCCGTTTAAGGCGGTCTATGGCACCAACGATATCTGGATGAGAGTTCTCAAGGAAGCTGATTCGCTGATGCACCTCTTGGGCTCGATGTTTGTAGGAGTTTTCCTCCTCGCGGGCTTTCGCTAGTTTGGCGTGATCAGCCATATGGCGTAAGGCCCTGAACACTGAAGTCTGCATTGACTATATATATGCAACAGGATCCAGAGCCTCTGTCGCTTCCTCTGGAATTCGGCCTCTGATTTCATTAAGAAGTTGCCGAATCGGCGAGGCATCTCACACTAATCGGCCGATGTCATCTTGGAGGAGGGTCCGTATTCTCTCGAGTTTGGCACAGACGTCATCAGGGATTGAGCTCAGTGTGACTTGGCGTGAAGCAATCTCTTCATCGTCAGAAAGGGCAACCGCGAAAGAGAAAAGACTGTTGTTGGGAGTATCCTGCTCCTGCGAGAGAATAAAAGAGATAAAAATACGGATTAGCCGACGGTAAGTGGAAATCGGCTGATTTGGGTGACAAGTTCCTTACCTCTTTGAAACGGATTTCTTTTGCTTGCGCCGACGGAAGTGCCACCCTCATCTCGGGAACTGGCGCGATTGGCTCGTCAGAAGAAGAAGATTCGATGACTATCAGTGCTCTGCTCGGGCCAGCCTCCTGGAAAGGTATGGAAACAGATTGTATAAGCATAATGCAAATGATTAAGTCTGATGATATATCATGCCTGCCGTACCTCCGTGAGTCCTCCGGCCGATGTTTGTTGGGAAGGAGCAATCGATGCGCTCAGAGTAGCCTGCATCAAAAATTGGTTAGTTTTTGGTTGAGTATCAAGAAATTGAGTTAAGAGACTCCTTACCTTGGTGAGGGGAATTGCTGGCATTTCGGTTTCTGCCTGGGATGTAGCCGATTGCTGCGGAGACTGCACTAGGGCGATTTGTGCAGCCTGGTAGAAAGAAGAAGTTAATATCGATGGAATACTTGGAAGTATGTGAAGTGTGCGAAATTACCTAAACAACTTCTACTAGCAATGATGCAGCAGCCGCTCCAACTTCGGTATCAGTCTGAAGATCGATTTCCTCAATAATCGCAAAGTTGGTGCAGTTGAAGGTTCAGCCGATGCCGCCGCCGATTGATTAGCCGGTTCTATACGGGCACGCACTCGGCGGCTCGTCTTCTTTAAAGAGGGCCTCTTCGGTGTTTGCTTCCATCGGCCGTTGGTGATGTCTTTGATAGTTGGGGCGTGGTGGCCGATGAGTGGGAATGGTGTGTATGGGCGGTTACTCTCTATCGGCCTACCACTTCGGCTCCGCGTCGGAGGAAGTTGATTTTCGGACTGAAAAGGGAAATAAGAGTTAGCGACAAATTTGTAGCATAAAAAGGGATAACATCGAAATCGGCCGGGAGAAGGGCAGTATCGCTGCTTTTGAGTCGATGTTGTCATGATCCAGATTATTGCAATATGTTGAAGGAGATGAACAGAAGAGATGCTGCTTCCATTCTGCCCACCATAATTTGAATTGTTGGACGGCAAAGGGAGGCACTATCCAGTTGTTTAGATCAATGGTGCTGGAGTCCGGCACTAAATTGCACAGCCGACTATAGTCGAGGCTCATGGTGAGCTCATCTCGGAATTTTGCACGGCCGGCCGGAAAAATAAACTTGAATTGGCAGCTGACCAAGGCCGAATTGCCGTGCTGCAACTGATGGGTTGTAAAATTCATAAGTTGGAAAATCTTTCCTAGAGAAGAAGTTTGCCAGTAAAATCCCTAGCTTGATCAAAATGTCTATGAGATTATGATCAAAGGAGTTGGACGATGAATCGGCTCTGTCATCTGGTACGGGTACCAACTGGTGGTTTCTTCACTGAAGCCGTTGTAAAAACATCTGAAATACTCGGTTGTTTGGGTAGTAGTGAATTGGCAACCAGGAAAAACTGATGCCACTTCGCCGAAAGAAATGCACCATCGTCGTATGGTGGGGTTCTCCTCTAACTCAATGTTGGGGAATGTTTTGGTCCCTATCTGCTAGTAAGAGACTTTACTCATGTACAAGTTAAGCCAGAGAGTGATGAACCACCAGGGGCCACCAGGGCTACCAATCGGTTCTCCCTTTGCTAGTTTAACGCCGATCTGGTGCATCATGTGGTAGGCCGATCCTAGCAGATGCTTCCCGAGGGGGACGGTGGATCCTCTTGACAGGGCTTCAGCTAGAGCTTGTGTATTGGAAGAAGGACCGACCGCTCTGCCGTAGAAGAAGTGCTTCTCTAGCCACATCATCAAGAATGTTGTATGTTATCTCTCCGAAATCGTCCCGGTCCTCATGTTTCTGTTGATGTACCCTTTCCACCCGCCGATTCCTTTCGTCTCTAGCCGATGGGTTGGTTTGGTCAGATAATCAAAGGGTGTATCAGGGAAGGAAATGTCAAGGCCGGTCAGCATCAAGACATCGGCCAGAGTTGGAGTCATGGGTCCGTGCCCAAAGAGAAACGCGTTAAGCGCGTCGGACCAGAAATAGGAGGCCGCCATTACCAGGGCTTCATTTTTCTCCATCTGGGACAAAGAGAGATTGATGCACTGGCCGATTTTTAATTCATCCCACTGAACTCTCTTAGAGTTGGCTAATCTTTGGTACCACTCTTTCCAGCCGGGGGTTTCATTCGGCCAAGATCTAAAAGCGCCTGACCACTGACCCAAATCCATAGGTGATTGCTTGAAAGGGATTCTATGGGTTTCTAAATTGATCAAATCAATCGGGTCTGGATTCCCCATGGGACCTAAGCAGATGAGACCAGGGGCTTCGGAAAGGGGAATAGTGATTTGGTGTCTAAATGCCTAAAAAAGGTAAAAAAGGGAAGAACCGAGAATAGATCTAAAAGGTGCCTGAGCGGTAAAAAGTAAAAGAGGAAAGTTTCGGATGTTTACCTCCGGGATGAAGCTCATCGTCGCCGATGGAGTCGCCGATGGAGTTGCTGATGGAACCGCCGTTGCCGACGGAGTTGCTGGCGGAGCCTCCATGGTTGGTGGAGTTGCTGATGGTGCCGCCATTGGAGGGATGAAGCGGATTGTAGATGAGAGGAAGATCGCCGGAGAATGCGGTTGGAAACCAAGAGGGCACTAGGAGAAGATAGAAAGTGCTGGGGAGGAAATTACTAAGCTCATGGAGAAGAAGCGGCGGAGAACACCGGTACTTATAGACAGTCCGAGAGAGAAAGGGTAAAGGCAGGATTTTTGCCGAACCGTCTGCACGAATTCCACGGGAACAGTTGTCTCAGGCGTCCGGTTCGAAAAGATTGCAATCATCATGTAGAAGACCGCGAAACGGAAGGAGATTTTTTCCGTGTTTGTTTTGGAGGAGAGATTAAGAAAGAATTTTGAAGTAAAAGTCATGTTTTACTCCAAAACTGGGGGGCATGTGTTGACGCCAGATTTTGACACATGTTGAATCGACGTCAGGAAAGGAAGAGACTGGCCGATGCGGCAGATTTAAAGGCTACATTTGGGAATCGGCCGATTGAGGCTACGGTTAGGGATCGGCCGATTGGCGATGCAGCTTGTGCCAACAGATAGGGGATGAAGCCAATGGAATCCTAACAGAGGATCCCAGTCACAGATGAGCTGACGTTGGTTAAAGAACGACGCCGACTCGGTCGTGAAGCAATGGAAAGAGTCCGGATTGGACTAGGAGATGGCAGCGGAAGATTCTGCGGGAGCCCGTTTCCTTTAGGAAACTTTTATAGATATAGTAGTTTTTATTTAGATCAGGTTTGTAACGGATCGTAATAGATCATGAGTGTTAGTCCTAGGGTATAAATAGAAGTAGTCAGGGTTTTGTAGAATATACATCAATCAATACAAACAATCTACTTTTTCATCGTACTTTACTTTCAAGTCGGCGACCTCGCCAATACTTCTTTTTCTTTCACGAGTTCGTACGGATTGGCAGGGCTGCATCGACACGATCTCCGGCCAATTGGTAGGTTCCGTTTATCGAATAACATCTAAGCTTTAACTTCGGGCGCATCGCCGTTGTTTTGTTTAGATTTATTCACTAGTTATCGATATTTACTAGAATTATAAGTTTTACCTATTGTTCTAGTTTTATCACCAGTTATCCAGCTTGAGATCGAACTGTCGGCTTCATCATTATTTCTCCATATTTACCATCGTATAGCCGATTAGATCTATTTCGAGTGTTGCCTCTGTAACAATTGTTTAAGTTACTCTAGTAGTTTCTTGGCAATCGTTACGTGATTATCGGCTGATCCATAGCCGGTCATCGTCATAGCAAATCGGCCGATTCGCTGATACGCTTTTCGGGATAGATCGGAAATTTAGCCAATCGGAACCCCGGAATTTAATATGTTTATTTCCTTGTCAATCAACAGGTCAGATTGACTGGCACGCCGCGCGAACCGCACCAGGGCAATCACCCGAACAGGAGTTAAGCAGATTCTCCCGGGTCGTGTGTCCGACGCTGAAGGTCATCGGCCGATTCCCGGCCGATTTTTAGCGCCAACACATACATAAAACCATTTTATTTAATTCTGAAAGACAATTATTTATTTTTTCTATACTAAATTCTCTGTAAAGAAAATAAATGTTGAAATTTTTATATAATTATGAGAAAATCATTTCTTTATTATTTTTTTCTAATCACATCGTGAAATCCAATAATTTTAGAGTGTGACACACTCCCTACTCTAAGATAGAAGTGGTGGGACCTCTACTCTTCTTCTCCAAATTGTGTTATTGTGAGGGGCTCCTTATATAGCCTCCAAAGGTCGGATCTCGCGGGAATCAATAAGGAAAGATATGGGCACCGCCTTTAGGAAGATCAGGGCTTATCTCCCGCCAAAGGGCACCTGGACGGGAGCCAGTCCAGGTGCGGCCGACCCCTGGGTGCCGCCTCTCATGCCGCCTTTCGTCCGGGACACTGCCAGGTAGGTCCCCAAGTGGGTCCATGGTGGTTGGCGGTAAGTTGAGGCGGTTTCCTCGTGTTTGTGGGCCCTTGAATCCGTGTGCCAGCCCTGATTTGTCGGAGGTGTGTTCCTTGACATCTTGGGCTGATTTGTTGTGGGTCCTTCTTGTAAGTGTAACGTAGAGTGTGATCTTCTGTGTATTCTTCTATGTTTTATGTACACTTTCTCTGTCTTTCCGCTTATGGGTACCTGCAAATCATAATTCACCAAAACTCGTGGAATTGGTAAGAGCAAAACCCTATAACTTAGTTTGGTGATTCTTTTGATAAGAATGCTGCGGGAGTTGACGGTCGGATTTATGACTTAAGGACCTTCAACATGAATCCTTTGAGTGGTTGAAGTGAGAGCAGGCAAGAGCAAAGATTAGTGTAAGTGAGCATCCATTCCATCTCTTTGAGCACTAGATCTTCGTCAAGCCGATGGATTCGAGTTTGTTACTCTTGGAGCTCCAAGCTCCTAGACGGCTAGGCGTCGCTTGTGAGTGCTCAAGCAAATTGTGAGCATCACAAGAAGTTTGTAATCCCCATTCCTCTCTGAGAAATCCATAGTAAGTTACCTTGGGCTTGAGAGGTGATCTCGCCCTTGGGTGAGGAGCCAAGGGGTTCTTGAACGCCGTTTCTTGAATCCTTCCTCAACGGAGACGTAGCCCCTTCGAGAGTGAACTTCGGGAAACAAATCCCGTGTCAATTCGTACCTCTTTACTTTCTATTAGTTTTGTTTGCTTGTGTGACTCTTTTCTAGGGTTTGAGCTCGATCTACTCATTTACAAGTCTCTAGCTTATACCAACTAGTTAGAATCACTCTAGAGGATCCCCAGGTACTTGAATTTACTTGATCTAATTTCCGGCTTTAAATTCTGTCGTTTCGTGAGAGTCTGTTCTTATCCGGACTCTCCGGACAAGAACCCCGAAAACTCCGGGTCTGAAGTCCGGACTCTCCGGACGCATACCCGGACTCTCCAGGCTCCTGCATGACTAACAGTTTTAAAAGTGTTTTTGAGCTGCAGATCGCCAATTCACCCCCCCCCCTCTAGGCATCTTGAGGTCTGTTGACATTTTTTAACATCGCTACCAGGATTGTCAGTCCCCGGCAACGGCGCCAGAGTACATAAGTCCTTAGATTTGCTTTATTCTTCCTTTCTCCCTTCACGTAAGCTTTGCTTAGAGTAAGAGCTTGAGTAACTTGTGTGTCACACTACCTCTTATCCATATATAATATTACCCCTATTTTTGCAAATGAATATCCATGATAGAGCTATTCAATTATCCTATCTTTTCCAATAACCACCGCCTTCCCTGTGAAAATATAAATACAACCCTGTACTCATGGGTAAAATGCTACAACTGTATTCTGTACGCTTGTGGATCTATCTGTAACGTAAGAAATACCACATGGCATTTCTAGCGCCATTGCTGGGAACACCTATCCTAGTGATGATGCTATGAAACGCCAACAAGCATTTTTGGCGCCGTTGCCGGGGAATGGATTCTACGTCCATACTTGGTGATTGCGTTATAAAATGTCGACCCAACCTTCGGTGGGCTTCGGTCCTGTCACCCTTCGTCCCAACCGAAGTTGCTTCATCGCTGACCCGAGGCGCAATGCGGGTTGACCGGGATCCTTTTGCAAGATACTCTTCGGTCTTCCTTGTGGACCTTTGGTTGTTCTCCCTTTAGCGCGATCCAAAAGTAGCGCTCCCCAACAGATCGTATGACTCGTAGAAACTTGGCACAATGGTCGATAGATCGTGGAGATATCTCAGATGAGCATGATCCTTGTGATGAATCAGAGTGGAACTTCATGCTCTTAGAGTGGGTGGTTTGGTCTTCGGATAGAGAAAATCAATAACATTCATGGCACCATAATGAAAGAGGATGTGTAACCCTATGGGCCATAGGAATGATTCCGAGTTCGGGTCACGAGGGAAATGAGCTTCTTTCAACCAATCCCCTCCTTATGTGGATATGAGCCTCTTTCAACTAATTTCATAGCCAGATGAGGGATTGAGTTCCAGAAAGCATGGCTCTAAAGACTCACTCCGAAGGGTTGAAAGGTGTGTACGAGGATAACCTTTCATGGATAGCGGGGGTAAGGGTAGACATAAAGAAAAGAAAAGGAGACGAGAGTGAACTGGGTAGCAGGAGTGAAGGTAGATGTAAAGAAAAACAAAAGAGATAAGCTTTTTTTTGAAAAAGACACGAGGGCAAACTAGGTTCGAAGAAAGATACAACAACCATTCCCCAACAACGGCGCCAGAAATGCTTGTTGACATTTCTTAACGTCGTCACCAGGATTGCTAGTCCCCGGCAACGGCGCTAGAAATGCTCGTTCGTATTTCTTAACGTTCACAGATAAGATCCGCAAGCGCACAGAGATATCATTGTAGCACTTCACCCAGAGAGTATTCAGGGTATCATATTTACTCCCGGAATGGAGGTGTAACGGTCTTCTAACTAGTTTACCCAAGGAGAGGAAGAAGATAGGATGGCCCTGGGTAGTGTGGCTGACTAAGGATAGAGATACTTAGGAAATATAAGCTGAGCTATCACTTGCTTGTTTCGGGCACCGGCTTACTCCTAGTCTGCCAAGAGTATATGACTATTAGCTCTACGCCCAACCCGAACGTGGAGGGATACAAAGGACGGATAGGGTTGTCACCACCTGCCGCCTACCTCTTAGACTATAGAGAAGGGTAGCAAACAAAGGCGACTTCAAGCCTAGACACCATGTCTACACTATCGATCAGTACTTCTAACCCTGGCCAGACTCCATCTTAAGACTCAAGTCCTTGGGCTGGAAACCAAACGTCCTAGGGTGAACGATGATCCCCAAGCAAATGATAACTAGAACTTAACATTGATAAGTACTCACCACCGTAGACAAACTAGAATACTTACTCGAAAGAGGTTCATATCCGCTAAGGTACAAGCGGAGGGAGGCCGACAACTCCGGCTCTCCCCATGGACTTCTCCTCCACACACTCCCTAACCTACTCTACAATGTAGCTCTAAGAGGTGTAGTCCCCCTACATCTTCTCTTCTCCAAGTGGTGTGTTTTCTCTTGGTGTGTGTTGAATGGGGGGCTCTCCTCCTCCTTTTATACGTGGGATAGGACGGTTCCCAGTGTATGTGAGTATGGAAACTTTCACAACCGCCTTAGGCGGAACGCGGGAGATCTTCCCACCAAATCTGTGGCACCAGGAAGCCGTCTAGGTTCGGCCGAACCCCAGGTAAGGCCTCCCTTAGCACCCTTTCGCCCAGTATCTGGTGAGTTTATCCTCAGAATATTCCCTAGGGTCTCGGGGTGGATTGACCAGATTTTGACTACCATGTGGGCCCTTGAATCCGTGTGCAACGTAGGGTGTGATCTTCTGTGCATTCTTTGTGTTCTTTGGTGTTTCTCCTTGTACTTACTTATGGGTGCCTGCATTACATGGCCCACCAAAACTTGTAGAAATGGTTAGAGTTAAATAACAATTTCTAAGTTTTTGGTTGTTTATACAGAGTTAATTGATGCAGATATTGGCGGTTGATTTTTCTACTTAAGGACCGTCAACAAAATGATAGAAGACGCCGACTTTGATATATTGTTCGATACTTATGCGGATTTTTGTGGTCATGTCGTCAATGATGATGGTGGTGGTGTTGGTGAGGGGCCCATCGATGATGGTAGTGACGACAAACTTGATGACGGTGATTTCCTTAGCCAGTTGTCGCGCCACATCAAAGCAGATCTATTGGTAGGTACCGCAAAGGGGTTAGCAAACTTCGAGATGGTGAAAAAATCAGCGGAGGAAAATATATACGAGCGGTCGAATGGATGTCCAAAACACTGGACCGTACTTCGTTTCATACTTAAGCTGTTGACTCTAAAGGCTAAGCACAGTTGGTCAGACAGTAGTTTCAATGATCTCCTGCGTATGTTAGCTTGGTTGCTTCTGAAGACAAATAAAGTGCCCACCAATACCTATCGAGCAAAGAAGCTTGTAAGTCCATTCACGATGGGTGTGGAAAGAATCCATGCATGTCCAAATCATTGTATCTTGTGTCATGGGGATACTTTCAAAGACTTGGAGAAATGCCATGTTTGTTCTGCAAGTCGATACAAGAACAATGCCGGTTATTGCGGTGGAAACATTCAAGGTGCGTCCGATAGGTGTAAAAGGAAGAGGAAGGCGTCCGATAGGTGTAAAAGGAAGAGGAAGGGTGCAAAGAATAGTGTTGCCTCTGATGAGCCAGCAGACACTAGTTTAGTGTAACATCTCGCCTCCCCGAGGCCGGGCCCACTTACATCTGGCCGCTTCCTAGCACATAGACTGCCCTCACAGACCAACACAAGTCTTTTCTGCACACTTTGTCCTCACTCGTGCGCACCGAGGAAGAATTTCCCGGTCGGTCACCCATCCCCAAATTGCTCCAAGCAGAGCACGCTTAACTTTGGAGTTATTTGAAATTGGGCTTCCGGAAAAGAAGTTGCAACCTGTTGGTATGAGTATCCTATTAAGCCCTATGCCAGGTGTCACATCCTCACCCCGTTAAGAGACCGACCTCCTCGTCGGTCAACCCCAAGCCAGGAACGTTCCCTCTTGGCCACGTCCGTTACATCCACAGTGCCAACGGCCCATGTGCCACGTCCGTACTTCCAGTGCCAACAACCCATGTACCACGTCCGTGAGTCCAGTGCCAACGGCGCATCCCTGATGCCCGTGCACTGACCTGCCACACGGCCGCCCACATGCCTGCGCACCTGACCCGCACGCACCTGTGCTCATGCCCGCGCAATATGCTCATACGCGCCCATGAAACCGCGAGAGTCGGCTCTGATACCATTCTGTAACGTCTCGCCTTCCCGAGGCTGGGCCCTCTTACATCTGGCCGCTTCCTAGGACATAGACTGCACTCACAGGTATGAGTATCCTATTAAGCCCTATGCCGGGGTGTCACATCCTCACCCCCTTAAGACACCGATGTCCTCGTCGGTCAACCCCAAGCCAGGAACGTTCCCTCTTGGCCACGTCCACCCCCTTAAGACACCGATGTCCTCGTCGGTCAACCCCAAGCCAGGAACGTTCCCTCTTGGCCACGTCCGTACATCCACAGTGCCAACGGCCCATGTTCCACGTCCGTACTTCCAGTGCCAACAGCCCATGTGCCACGTCCGTGCGTCGAGTGCCAACGGCGCATCCCTGATGCCCATGCACTGACCTGCCACGCGGCCGCCCACATGCCTGCGCACCTAACCCGCACGCACCTGTGCTCATGCCCGCGCAATATGCTCATACGCGCCCATGAAACCGCGAGAGTCGGCTCTGATACCATTCTGTAACGTCTCGCCTTCCCGAGACTGGGCTCGCTTACATCTGGCCGCTTCCTAGGACATAGACTGCCCTCACAGGTATGAGTATCCTATTAAGCCCTATGCCGGGGTGTCACATCCTCACCCCCTTAAGACACCGATGTCCTCGTCGGTCAACCCCAAGCCAGGAACGTTCCCTCTTGGCCACGTCCGTACATCAACAGTGCCAACGGCCCATGTGCCACATCCGTACTTCTAGTGCCAACAGCCCATGTGGCACGTCCGTGCGTCCAGTGCCAACGGCGCATCCCTGATGCCCATGCACTGACCCGCCACGCGGCCGTCCACATGCCTGCGCACCTGACCCGCACGCACCTGTGCTCATGCCCGCGCAATATGCTCATACGCACCCACGAAACCGCGAGAGTCGGCTCTGATACCATTCTGTAACGTCTCGCCTTCCCGAGGCTGGGCCCGCTTACATCTGGCCGCTTCCTAGGACATAGACTGCCCTCACAGATATGAGTATCCTATTAAGCCCTATGCCGGGGTGTCACATGCTCACCCCCTTAAGACACCGATGTCCTCGTCGGTCAACCCCAAGCCAGGAACGTTCCCTCTTGGCCACGTCCGTACATCCACAGTGCCAACGGCCCATGTGCCACGTCCGTACTTTCAGTGCCAACGGCGCATCCCTGATGCCCGTGCACTGACCCGCCATGCGGCCGCCCACATGCCTGCGCACCTGACCCGCACGCACCTGTGCTCATGCCCGCGCACTATGCTCGTACGGGCCCATGAAACCGTGAGAGTCGGCTCTGATACCATTCTGTAACGTCCCGCATCCCCAAGGCCGGGCCCACTTACATCTGGCCGCTTCCTAGGACATAGACTGCCCTCACAGACCAACACAAGTATTTTCTGCACACTTTATCCTCATTCGTGCGCAAGAAGAATTTCCCGGTCGGTCGGTCACCCATCCCCAAATTGCTCCAAGCCAAGCACGCTTAACTTTGGAGTTCTTTGAAATTAAGCTTCCGGAAAAGAAGTTGCAACTTGTTGGTATTAGTATCCTATTAATCCTATTAAGCCCTGGGCCGGGGTGTCACATTTAGGCATTTCTGAGAAGCATAGCAGAATTCGTGCCATGGTTACGTGGTACCTTCCAGTTGCCGATCGTGTGAGACATTTCTTCTCCAACCTAAAGGATGCTTAACTGATGTGATGGTGGGATTCGGATAAGCGCAGGAAGGGCGACAAAAAGCTCCAACATCCAGCTGATGCTCGCCAATGGAAGAAGTTCAATGAGCAGTATTATATGAAATTTGGAAAGGTCCCGAGGAATGTTCGGTTTGGGTTGAGTACTGATGGAATGAATCCATTTGGTGATAGAACTACCACTCACAGCACATGGCCAACAATCTTGATGATGTACAACTTGCCTACATGGTTGTGCTAGAAGAGGAATTATCTTTTGTTATCGATCCTTATACAAGGCCCCAACCATCCTGTCATCAATATAGATGTTTTCTTGAGCCTCTGATGCAAGATATGGAAACTCTATGGAAGGAGGGTATCAATATCGTCGATGGTTTTACACGGCAGCCCTTTAATCTGAGAGCTATTATCTTTGTCACCATCCATGATTACCAAGCTTTGTTTGTCCTTTCAGAACAGGTCAAAGGTAGGACAGGATGCACTGTCTGCGTGGATGACATCGTATTGTCATTCCTGGAAGGTTCTAGAAAGGTAGTTTACCTTGGGTACAGGAGCTTCTCGGTGTGTTGACGCCAGATTTTGACACATGTTGAATCGGAGTCAGGAGAAGAGATTGGCCGATGCGGCAGATCTAAAGGCTACAGTGAAGAATCGGCCGATTGAGGTTACAGTCTGGAATCGGCCGATCGGCGATGCAACTTGCGCCAACAGATTGGAACCACAACAGAGGATCCCGGTCAAAAGTGGCCCAATGTTGGTCAACGGAGTGATGCTGATTCGGTCAAGAAGCAAATGAAAAGAATCCTGATTGGATTAGGAGACGGCGGCAGAAGATTCTGCGGAGTCCGTTTCCTTTACAAAAATATTATAGATATAGCAGTTTTTCTGTTTAAAATAAGATTGTAACAAGGCGTAATTGATCAGGAGTTCTGGTTCTAGGGTATAAATAGGAGTCGTCAGGGCTTTGTAAAGACAACAAATCAATTAACAAAACACATCTACTTTTTTCATAGTACTTTACTTTCAAATCGGCGACTTCGCCAATACTTTTTCTTCTTTCACGAGTTCGTACAGATTGGCAGGGCTGCATCAACTCGATCTCCGGCCAATTGGTAGGTTCGTACCAGAAGCAGGGAGGCAGTCAAGAAAGCTCCTTTTCCTGTTCCCCGCCACATCACCATCGCTGAGGATTCAGGCAAGATGTCCGATATGATCCAACAGTCCGTCTATCAGGCTTTCATCGACCAATCCTCGGTGATGACCAACACGGTGTATAACGCCGTCCTCAGCTCTTTGGTCAGCAGAGCAGCTCAAGGATATCAGGGGCCAGCGTATGCCCCGACTATTGCACCTCCAGCTAGAAGCTCACCAGGCACGTCCCACTCGGCTCCTCAGCCGATGTCGACGCAACGCGAGGGATACAACACTCCTTTGCCTCCAGTGTGTCCAAGGTATAACAGTGCACCATGTTTCCCATCGCAAGCACTGCTTCAGCCTGTCCAGATTGCTTCTGTGCAATCGTTGCCCACAAACTCAGTACCCTGGGGGGCATCGGCAACGACGGCTTTTCCTGATCAATCAACCGGACATCGGAGCTATCCAATCCAAGCACCGTTCCATTCGGCCGTCCGGCCGACGGTCCCTCAGTATCAACCAGCCCCGTCAGAAATCGGCAGGGGGGCAGGTGCTGTAGAGGCACTCCGAAGCATGGCACCGATGACGATATACGATGGGGCGGCGGATTCGCTTCGCCATCAACTGTCAACTGCTCAGACGGCAATGACGCAACAGAATTCGCCACATGCTTCGATCCATCACCCGGCCGTACCACCGCCTATCCTCCAACATATGCTGGCACCTCGAACGGCTGTTCATCAGCAGCAGGTGGATTGGACGGCAAGAATAGCAAAGGTAATTCAGGACCAATTTGGGTTGAAGCCGAAAGTGCAGACTTATACATACAAGACGCCATACGCATCGGCCTACGACCTGATGTCGTTTCCCCACCGGTACAAGGTTCCTGATTTTACCAAGTTTTCGGGGCTGGACGACACATCTACCGTGGAGCACATTAACAGATTCATCATCCAGTGCTGGGAAGCCGTCACGCAAGATGCTCTGAGGGTGCGTCTGTTTTCATCGTCTCTGTCTGGATCGGCCTTCCAGTGGTTCGCCACTTTACCACCTAATTCCATTGTTACTTGGGCCGATCTAGAAAAGCAGTTCCATAAGTACTTCTACGCAGGAGTACATGAGATGAAGCTCTCAGATTTGACCAGCCTCAGGCAGAGGAGCGACGAACCCGTAACTAGATACATACAGAGGTTCAGAGAAATCAGGAACAAATGCTATAGTCTAGCTCTGACCAATGCCCAGTTGGCCGATATCGCTTTCCAAGGCCTCTTGCCACAAATCAAGGAAAGGTATGCCTCACAAGAATTTGAAAGCCTAAGCCAGATCGTTCACTGATTGGCAGGTCAGGAAGTCCGTCCATTTGAGCAGTGGAGGAATTTCCAGAAGAAGGTGGCATATTTGGAAGGGTCTGAATCGGAGGGAGAGGAAGAAATCGGCCTAGCAGAATGGGTAAAAGGCAAGAAGCCAATATTGTGCCCTTTTGGAAAGAAAGAACCAGAAGCATTCGGCTTTGATACGACAAAGGCCGATAAGATTTTCGACTTACTACTTTAGGAAGGGCAAATCAAGCTATCACCATACCATACCATTCCTTCGGCCGATCAGCTCAAAAAGATGAAATACTGCAAGTGGCACAACGCCACGTCTCATGACACGAATGAATGCAAGATCTTCCGTCAGCAGATACAGTCGGCCATCGAGCAGGGAAGACTCAAGTTTGAAACCCCGGCAAAGCCGGCGAAGCCGATGAAGATTGACCAGCATCCTTTCCCAGCCAACATGGTTGACACGGGAAGAAACTCACTCCAAACCAAGGTGCTGACGTCGGAATCGGCAAGAAGAAGCGGCGCCGTAGATCCCAGGAAGCAAGTCATGGTGGATGAAGTCAAAGGGAAAAGGCGGGCTGAAGACAAGGGCGAAGGACCGGGACGATTACATGGACCCATCACTTCCCAATTCTTGCTCAGCAAATATCGGCGGCAGCAGGAATAGTCAAGATGCCACGAGGAGATGATACGCTGACACGAGGATCATTGGCAATGTCCGTTCTTCATCCATTGCTGGGAAAACGACCTCCGATTGCCATCGGCCGATAACTGTCCTGAGTGCAACGGATTAAGCCGCAACGATCGCCCGTTCAAAAGATCATGCTCCAGAGACAGAGAATCAGAGCCGATCAGCAGATATCGGCGCGAATGAGAAGGACGGCGCCTTTCAGTGCATGATCGGCTGGGGGGCAGAGTTGACCGGTATTACCGGTCGAAAGGCAGGATCAACCAGCAGGAGCGACTGGGGGTAGGACCAGCGTACACGATCGATTAGAAGAGATGGCTGATGACAGGGTGTCAGACGAAAACCCCCTAGGAAGGGAACCAGATTGGGAGCACGCCAAATCGTCGGCCAGACCAGTGAACCCCAGGTGGTGCCTTGAAGGATTGTCTATATCTCAGAAGCGGAGAATCCAACGCTTGCGCCAATGGGAGCAACAAGAAGAAGAGCAGAGGCAGGCGCTGGAAAAGAGAAACGTCAAGTCTCGGATCTGGCGCCCCAAGAAAAACAACAGCAAGGAAGCGGACAGTCAAGAATCGGCAGCTGATGTCAACATGGTGTTCATATTGCCGATGGAGTTCATGGCGCCTGCCGATCGAGACAAGGCAACAAGGGTGGAAGAGCAGATGGCGCAATTGGTATTAGAGCCGATGACGACCACCTTTGAGAAACCAGAAGACGAAAAACGGCAACATCTCAAGGCATTATTTCTCAAAGGGCACGTTAACGGACGACCCGTTACCCGACTACTAGTGGATGGAGGCGCCACAGTCAACATCATGCCATATGCCATGTTCCGGAAGTTAGGAAAAAGCGATGAGGACCTGACCAAGACGGACATGATGCTCAAGGATTTCGAAGGCAACGTGTCTCCTGCCCGTGGAGCGCTCTGCGTTGACCTCACCATCGGCAGTAAGACCCTTCCTACTACCTTTTTCGTTATTAATGGTAAGAGGTCCTACAACATGTTGCTCGGCCGCGACTGGATACATGCGAATTGTTGTGTCCCATCTACAATGCACCAATGCCTCGTGCAATGGGTCGGCGACAGTACAGAGATAGTCATCGCCGATTCCGCCTACAGCGTCGCAGCGGCCGACACGCAACAGTGGAGCTGTGAACACGTCAGGTGTATATCCGGCAGGACTTGGGACACTGATTTCCTGAAGGTGTCCGATTTCGGTCTACAGCCGATCCAACCAGTCGGCTCTGAAGATTCAGAATAGATGGATCAGTTCGTCCGAGAAGACGGAAAGCTTGGGCATGGGTTTACTTCGGCCGATTCATTAGAGATGGTGGATTTGCGAGATGGTAGCAAACCAAGGCCGACGTATATTAGTGCTAACTTGGATCCTGGATATAAGTGTAAATTGATAAGTTTATTAAAAGAATTCAAGGATTGCTTTGCTTGGGAATACCATGAGATGCCTGGTCTAGACCGGTCCATTGTTGAACACCGGTTACCTATAAAATCAGGATATCGGCCATATCAGCAGCCTGCACGATGGTGCAACCCCAAAATTCTACCTGATATAAAGGCCGAGATCACAAGGTTGATTGAAGCAGGATTTATTCAGCAGTGCCGTTACGCCGAATGGATTTCTAATATTGTGCCCGTGTATAAGAAAAATGGAAAACTGCGCGTATGCATCGACTTCAGGAACCTAAATCAGGCTACACCAATGGACAGATACCCAATGCCGACGGCCGATGTCTTGATAGATGCTGCCGCAGGACACAAAGTCATCAGTTTCATGGATGGTAATGCTGGGTACAATCAAATATTAATGGCCGAAGAAGATGTCTCGAAAACGGCTTTCAGGTGTCCGGGTCACCTTGGTCTATTCGAGTGGGTTGTAATGACCTTTGGGTTAAAGAACGCCGGTGCTACATACAGCGGGCCATGAACTATATCTTTCACAAGCTCATTGGTGCATCGGTGGAAATTTACATAGATGATGTTGTGGTCAAGTCAAAAGGTCATCAGGAACATCCGGCCGATTTACAAGAAGTACTGGAGTGCACAAGGAAGCATGGGTTGAAAATGAACCCGAACAAGTGTGCATTCGGTGTATCAGCAGGACAATTCTTAGGATTCATGGTCCATGAGCGCGGGATAGAGGTTAACCGGAAGACCATAGACGCCATCAACAAAGTTGTAGCCCCACAGAATAAAACTGAGCTGCAATCCTTTATAGGCAAGGTCAATTTTATCAGAAGATTCATATCCAACTTGTCCGGGCGTATTCGAGCTTTCACTCCTTTGTTGAAATTGAAGCCCGACCAGGAATTCGTGTGGGGAGAAGAACAATACAGAGCGTTAAAAGATATCAAGCAATATCTGATTTCACCTCCGGTGTTAGTCCCGCCACAGCCTGGTAAGCCGTTCAAATTATACTTATTGGCTGATGAACAGGCTATTGGATCGGCGTTGGTACAGGAGTTCGAAGGGAAAGAACAGGTGGTATATTATGTCAGCAGAAGACTTCTGGACGCCGAAACAAGATATTCCCCGGTGGAACGGCTGTGCCTGTGTTTATACTTCTCGTGTACCAAGCTCAGGCACTATTTGTTATCGGCAGAGTGCATAGTTGTATGCAAAGATGATGTGGTGAATTATATGCTATCACTGCTGATTTTGAAAGGACGGATTGGAAAATGGATTCTGGCTCTATCAGAGTTTGACTTAAGGTACGAATCGGCCAAAGCTGTCAAAGGTCAAGTCATGGCTGATTTCGTAGCCCAACATTGTGGACCGGAAATTGCTATCGTTGAAACTGTTCCATGGACTCTGTATTTCGATGGTTCTTCGTGTGGGGCCGGATCGGGAATCGGCATCGTTCTTTTATCGCCTCGTGGGGCAAGTTATGATTTCTCTCTGCCGATAGAAGCATCAGCAACCAATAACCAGGCGGAATATTGAGCCATCCTAAAAGGTATCCAATTATTAAGGGAAGTCAGAGCTGATGTGGTCGAGATTTTTGGAGATTCCATGCTCATCGTAGATCAGTTAACGGGGAAATCTGAATGCAAAGATGATATCTTGAGGATTTATTATGAAGATTGCCTCCAGCTGTTAAAGGAATTTATGTCTGCAATAATTGAGCATATCCCCAGAAATTATAATGAAGAGGCCAATAGGCTGGCCCAACACGCGTCCGAATATCGGCCGATTCAAGGAGCTTTGGTTTTAGAGCTCGTGGCCGATGATTGGCGAAAGGAGATTGCCGATTACTTGAGGGATCCGTCCCAGAAGGTGGATCGGCGAGTGCGTTTCCAGGCCACAAAATATGTGTTACTTGAAGATGATTTGTTTTACCGGACGATTGATGGGGTTCTTCACAAATGCCTGGGAACAGAAGAAGCAAAGGTCCTGATGGGGGAAATCCATGAAGGCGTATGTGGAGCCCATCAATCGGCTCACAAGATGAAATGGATGATCAGAAACAATGGGTATTACTGGCCAACGATTCTTGAGGATTGTTTCAAATATTATAAAGGATGCCAAGACTATCAGAAGTTTGGCAATGTTCAGCGCGCGCCAGCTTCGGCTATGAATCCAGTAATCAAGCCGTGGCCGTTCAGAGGTTGGGGAATAGATCTCATCGGACAGATTCACCCTCCATCGAGCAAAGGGCATAAATTTATATTGGTAGCCACCGACTATTTTACTAAGTGGGTAGAGGCAGTTCCTTTAAGGAACGTGACATCGACCGATATGATCAAGTTCATTAAGAACCATATTGTTTATCAATTCGGTATTCCTCAGACTATCACAACTGATCAAGGAAAGATGTTCACCTCTGGAGAATTTGGAGAATTCGCCGCCGATATGGGGATTAAATTATTAAATTCTTCTCTGTACTATGCTCAAGCCAATGGCCAGGCCGAATCGTCCAATAAGGGGATAATCAAGTTGATCAAGAGGAAGATAGAGGAACAACCCAAAAAGTGGCACATATCTTTGGCTGAATCTCTATGGGCTTATAGGATGGCTTGCCACGGAGCCACTAAGATATCTCCTTATCAGCTGGTATATGGTCACGAGGCAGTCTTGCCTTGGGAATTAAGGACGGGATCAAGGCGTATATCGCTTCAAGATCAGTTGACGGTCGATGACTATTCCTTCCTCATGAAGGATGAGCTCGATGACTCGGCGGGTCAGCGGTTGAGGGCCCTGATTAGCATCGAAGAAAACAAGAAAAGGGTGGCCAGATGGTATGACAAAAAGGTCAAAGTTAAACAATTCTCCCAAGGAGATTTGGTATGGAAGTTGGTGCTGCCGATAGGGTCTAAGGATCCCAAATTCAGTAAATGGTCGCCCACTTGGGAAGGGTCGTATAGAATCGGCCGATGTGCTCCGGGAAATGCATATATTCTAGAAACTATCGAAGGGGAAGAATTCCCAAGAGCTTTAAACGGAAGATATCTGAAGAGGTACTATCCGAGCATTTGGGTAGATGCATAACTTGCAGTAAGATGCATCAAGACGGCGTGGCCGACTCCGATCGGCTGTTGTCTACATAGCCGATGTAAAAATGACATCGCCTTAAGGAGGAAACATTTTTGGTTTGGTCTGACCAATTCATTATTCGATGAAAACAACAGAGTACATGGTTGACATGGTACAAGTCGCCCTTAGAATAAAAATACCAATATATCTATCGATTACACTTTCTCTTGATTTCTCTGGTACAAGTCGCCCTTAGAATAAAAATACCAATATATCTATCGATTACGCCTTCTCTTGATTTCTCTCTCGATCCGGCCCAGTTTTATCAGAAGGCGGGTGGTCTTCTCCTTCAGATTCTCCATGGTGGCTTCAGTCTCAACTTGATGAGGGAGTGGAATACTCTTTTCAGTTGGCAGTCGCTTGGGGCAGTGAGCGTTTATACGGTCCCAGTACTTCTGGACATCAGCAGGAACATGACCTTTAAGTTCTTCAGAGTGAGCTCTTATCAGATCTACGTCTGCCTGCTACAGTGGTTCGTCTGAATGCATAACTTCGATCGCTCGTTCCAGACTGGGACTGAGACGTTTTGGCTAAAGAGAGATAAAAAGCTACCCAGCATCAGAGTGATTGAGATGTCAAGGGGAGAAATAGAGGAGGTTCGTACCTGGTTGACAGAGGAGGAGGAAGATGAAGAAGACATCTTGATGTCCAGTTTGCGAGGATAAAGATCCAGTTATTGGAGGGGGAGAAGATGGGTAATGCATATGCCTCTGGAGATGGTGTGGGATCTCGTACTTATAGAGAGAAGGAGGTAAAGAGATAGTGGGACACGTCCTATCAGAGTAAAAGCGTTCATAAATGCAAAGCTGCCAAAGGAAGCGGTCCAAGATCAAATCGGCGCATCAACATTAAGGGAGCATTAAATGTTTACAAGATTCTTTACAACCCAAGGAGGGCATCTATAGTCGCAATAGCTCATTGCCTAATCTGATCGGCCGAGTCTAATACTCTTTGATCGTCGTCGGCCGATCCGGGAATTTCTGGCATACGACGATGAAGTCTTATCACTTCACAGGCCAGGTTCTGTCTTTCTTGTTTCAGCCCGGCGATGACGGATGGGAGCTCTTGAAGTTTCTTTTCTTCAGCAGCTATGTCTTTGGTTACCTGCTCCATCTCTTTGGCTAGCTCTGCTCTCCTCCGTTTGAGGCGATCTATTGTGCCGACGATATCCGGGCGGGAGCTCTCGAGGAAGTTGATCCGTTGGTGTACTTCTTGGGCTCGGTGCTTGTAGGAATTGGCTTCCTCCCGAGTCTTTGCTAGCTGGGCATGATCGGCCACATGACGCAGGGCCCTGAACACCGGAATCTGCATCCACTCTATGAATGCAGCAGGGTGTAGAGTCTCTGTCGCTTCCTCCGGAATTCGGCCCCTGATGTCATTGAGAAGCCGCCGAATTGGCGAAGCATCTTCCACTAATAGGCTGATATCATCTTGGAGGAGGATCCGCATGCTCTCGAGCTTGGCGCGGACATCATCAGAAATGGAGCTCGACAGAACTTGGCGTGAAGCGACTTCTTCATCGTCAGGCAAGGAAACCACGAAGGAGAAAAGGCTATTATTGGGAGTGTCTTGTTCCTGCGGAAGAATAAAGACAACAGTTAGCAAGCAATAAAAGGGGATCGGCCGATTCCGGTGATAAGTTTATTACCTCCTTCAAGCGGATCTCTCTTGCTTGCGCCGATGGGAGTGCCTCCCTCGTCTCAGGAACCGGTACGATCGGCTCATCAGAAGAAGAGGACTCCACCACTATCAGTGCTTTGCTTGGGCCAGCGTCCTGAAAAGGTATGGGAAATAGATTCTATGAGTATACTGCGGATAATTGAATAGGATGATATGAAATATTTGCCATACCTCTGTTGGTCTTCCGACCGATGTTTGTTGAGGGGGTACAGTCGACACACCCAGATCGGTCTGCATCAGAGTCAGTTAGTTTTCTGAATGTCGAGAAATTAAGTTAAGAGATTATCTACGTCGATGAGGAGGGTCGCTGGTGTTTCGGCTTCCGCTTGGGATGTGGCCGATTGCTGTGGGGATTGCACTGGAGCGGTCTGTGCAGCCTGGCAGAAGGGAGAAGTTAATATTGATAGAGCACTTAAAGATATGTGAAGTATGCGAGGTTACCTGAACAGCTTCCACAAGCAGTGATGCAGCAGCCGCTCCGACTTCTGCGGCAGTTTGGGGATCGACCATCTCGGTAGTCGGCAAGGCTGGAGGAGTTGGGGTTTCAGCCGATACTACCGCCGATTGGTCAGTCGGTCCTATGCGGGCTCGCACTCGACGGCTTGTTTTCTTCAAGGTTGGCATTTTCGACGTTTATTTCCATCGGCCGCTAGTGATGTCCTTGATGGTCGGAGCGTGATAACCGATAAGTGGATATGATGTATATGGACGATCGCTCTCTATCGGCCTACCGCTTCGGCTCCGCATCGGAGGAACTTGGCTTTCAGACTGAAGAGATAAACACAAGTTAACGGTAAGATTGTAGCATGAAAAGAGACAATATTGAAATCGGTTAGAAGAAAGGTCATACCGCTGCACTTGAATCAATGTTTTCTGGGTCCAAGTTGTTGCAATATGTTGATGGAGATAGACAGAAGAGGTATTGCTTCCATTCTTCCCACCACCACAGTTTGAATTGTTGAACGGCAAAAGGGGCCACCGTCCAGTTGTTCAGGTCGATAGTACTGGAGTCTGGCACTAAGTTGCACATCCGATTGTAGTCGAGGCTCTTGGTCAGTTCATCTCAAAATTTTGCTTGACCAGCAAAGTAAACCTGAATCGGCAGTTGACCAAAGCCCAGTTGCCTTGCTGCGGCCGATGGATTATAAAACTTGTAGGTGGGGGTGGCCCAGTTGACCAAAGCCGTTGTAAAAGCATCTGAAGTATTCGGCCATTCGGGTGGCAGTGAATTGACAGCCAGGGAAGGCCGATGCCGCTTCTCCAAAAGATGTACAACATCGTCGAATGGTGGGGTTTTCCTCTGACTCAATATTGGGTAAAGTCTTGGTCTCTATTTGTTGCTGGGAGACCTTGCTCATATATAAGTTGAGCTAGAGGGTGATAAACCACCAGGGACCACCAGGATTGCCAATCGGCTCCCCTTTTGACAGTCTGATGCCGATTTGGTGCATCATATGATAGGCCGATCCCAACAGATACTTCCCAAGGGGGACGGCCGATCCTAGTGACAGAGCCTCTTCCAGGGCTTGGGTATTAGATGAAGGACCAACTGCTCTGCCACAAAAAAAATGTTTCTCTAGCCACATCATCAGAAACGTCGTATGTTCTCTCTCCAAAATCGTCCCAGTCCTCATATTCTTACTGATATACCCCTTCCATCCGCCGATTCCTTTGGTTTCTAGCCGATGAGATGGTTTGATCAGATAATCAAAGGGGGTGTCAGGAGAGGAGATATCAAGGCCGGTCAACATCAGAACATCGGCCAAGGTTGGAGTCATGGGTCCATGCCCAAAAAGGAACGCGTTGAGTGCGTCGGACCAGAAGTAAGAGGCCGCTATTACGAAGGGCTCGTTTTTCTCCATCTGGGATAGAGAGAGATCAATGCACTGGCCGATTTTCAGTTCATCCCACTGAACTCTCTTAGACTTGGCTACTCTATGGTACCATTCTCTCCAGCCAGGGGTCTTATTCGGCCAAAATCTAAAGGCACCTGTCCACTGACCTAAATCCATGGGTGATTGCTTGAACGGAATTCTGTGGGTTTCTAGGTTGATCAAGTCGGTTGGATCTGGATTCCCCATAGGACCTAAGCAGATGAGTTCGGAGGATTCGGAAAGGGGAATAGTAATCTGGTGCCTAAATGCCTAAAAAGAAGGAGAAAGGGGAAAAACTGAGAATGGGTCTAGAAAATACTTGAGCAGTAAAAGAGTAAAAGAGGAAAGTTTCGGATGATTACCTCCGGGATGAAGCTCATCGTCACCGATGGAGCCGCCAATGGAGCTGCCGATGGAGCTGCTGACGCTAAGGGGGTTGCCGGTGGAACCTCCGTAGTTGGAGAAGTTGCCGATGGCGCCGCCATTAGAAGGGTGGAGCAGGTCGCAGGCGAGATCGCTGGAGGGAGCGGTTGGAGATCGAGAGGGCTCAGGAGTTGACGCCATTAGAAGGGTGGAACGATGGCATGTGTTGACGCCAGATTTTGACACGTGTTGAATCAGCGTCAGGAGAAGAGATTGGCCGATGCGGCAGATCTAAAGGCTACAGTGAAGAATCGGCCGATTGAGGTTACAGTGGGGAATCGGCCGATTGGCGATGCAACTGGAACCACAACAGAGGATCCCAGTCAAAAGTGGCGCAATGTTGGTCAACGGAGCGATGCTGATTCGGTCAAGAAGCAAATGAAAAGAATCCTGATTGGATTAGGAGACGGCGGCAGAAGATTCTGCGGTAGTCCGTTTCCTTTATAAAAATATTATAGATATAGCAGTTTTTCTGTTTAAAATAAGATTGTAACAAGTCGTAATCGACAAGGAGTCCTGGTTCTAGAGTATAAATAGGAGTCGTCAGGGCTTTGTAAAGACAACAAATCAATCAACAAAACACATCTACTTTTTTCATAGTACTTTACTTTCAAGTCGGCGACTTCACCAATACTTTTTCTTCTTTCACGAGTTCGTACGGATTGGCAGGGCTGCATCAACTCGATCTCCGGCCAATTGGTAGGTTCCGCTTATCGGATAACATCTGAGCTTTAACCTCGGGCGCATCGCTGTGGTTTCGTTTGGATTTATTCACCAGTTATCGATATTTATTAGAATTATAGGTTTCACCTGTTGTTCTAGTATTATCACCAGTTATCCATCTTGAGATTGGAACTATCGGCTTTATCATAGCTCTTCCTCGTTCATCATCATACAGCCGATTAGATCTGTTTCAAGTGTTGCTTCTATAGTAATTGTTTAGATTGCTCCAGCAGTTCTCTTTACAATTACTATACGATCATCGGCTGACCCATAGCCGATCATCTCTACAGCAAATCGGCCGATTTGCCGCCGACGCGCTCCTCAGGACAGATCCGAAATCCAGCCGATCGACGCGCCTGGAATTTAATACTCTATTTCCTTGTCAATCAACAGGTCAGATTGACTGGCACGCCGCGCGAACCGCACAAGGGCAATAACCCGAACAGGAGCTAAGCAGATTCTCCCGGGTCGTGTGTCCAACGCTGAAGATCATCGGCCGATTCCTGGCCGATTTTTAGCGCCAACACGGTGGAAGAACATCGGTACCAAAGTAAGAAGGTTTACAACTTTTTTGATGGAAAGTCTGAGTTACATTCTGCGCAAGTAAAACGAGACAGGCATGACCCATCCCTAGAAATTGGTTTTCAGGGACGGGTAAGGTACCCGCCTTTACAAACTGCTATTTTTAGCAGTGAGAAACAGGGGCGGGTGCGGCACCCGCCCCTACAAATGTCGTTTTACCCGCCCCTAAAAATTATTTTTGTAGTAGTGACAAGTGGGAGGAGGCTTTGAGGAAGTTGTACACAGTCAACTGAAACATATAGTACTTGTCTTAGTTTAGCTAATACAGTGCAAACAAAGAAAAAACAACAGTTGTTTGTAGTATATCAGTATTAAGACGATCTTATGAGCATTTTTCCCACATGTGTATACTCATATATCAAAGTGATATATGCGCACATACTATATGAAACAGCTATCTCACTACTATGAAAAAATTATTTTTAGAGGCAGGTAGAATGACATTTATAGGGACGCCCCACACCAACCATCCCTACATTTTGCGACTAAAATAAGAGCATTTTCAAGAGTGCCCAAAATTCTATGCATAAATCTTGTTTTTCGAACAAACACGAAAATCATAGCTCCAAAAGATACTGAATATAATCAAACTCCCAATTTTTCCGCACGTCCAAAAACAGCGGCATCTGGAGCCATATTTCAGCTGCAACGGTGTGCTCCCAATCCTTTAGTGCACTCTGTTGGCCCCACGCCTTCACCTAGCTATCCAGCAGCGTCACCCCTTCGTAGAGCCCGCCGTCGAGCGCGAGCGCTCCATGCTAGCGATGGGCCTGCTTGTGAAAATCCAATGCCCATGATGCGGGCTAGGCCACTGTTGACGCTCACTACAGACCAAATTTGAGCGTCAATTTGACCAGAAAATTAGGATGATTAGCATACTTAACATGCATATTTACCTAGAATAATGTAATTTCCACATTCCCCTTGGAGAATTTGCATTGTAGGGAAATTTAGCAGAAATTAAGTGTAAACAAGCACCTCGATCCAAGGCAAGTGACATCGACCAATCTTAGCGCGCCATTTGGCCTCCCATGGATTGGAGGGCCCACCAGGACATGCAACCGACCAAGGGAGGACCCAAGCCACATGCAGGAGTGACCCGGGCAGCCACCCAGTGGCGGCCGGCCCCGGTTTGAGCCGGGCCTGGTTCGGCCAAACCAGGAGAAAGCCACTGCCTTACCTCCTTTGCATGGCACTTCCCCATTGGTCCTCTATGTCGGTTCCTGGTGAATCCTGCCGAGAAGCAGCTGCACACCCCCTCACTCACCCCTATAAATACAAGGGGGTTTGCTACATATGAAGACATACCTCAAGTTTCCCTCTCTCTCAAGTTTCTCTCTTGCTTAGTCATTAGGATAGTGCAGTTTAGGTGAAGTTGCTCTTCTTCGATTCCTGAAGTTGCGTAGGAGTGTTCGGTATGGGTTTTACTCTTCCTCTCCTTTGTAATATTCAGAATTCCTTAATAGAGTTATCTTCTAGCTTAGCGTATTCGCATCGTGTATGTTCTATGTATTCAGACTTGTATGCCATGCTTAGTTATATCTATGCCTTATATCTTGCATGATTAGACGTGGTAAGACATCTAGACGACGACAACGGTTCCAGTATTCGTTTGTTTGCTCTAGTGTTCTACTCGTGCGGAACATTAGAGTATCGCTCATTAGCGCACACATGTTGTCTGGGCTAATTAGTGTTACTGGATGCGGCTCTATACCATGGTTAGATGAGGTAGGCGGCAGGTGGTGACAACCCTATCCATCCAGCGTAACCCTCCCCATTTGTGTAGTAGCTGTAGGAGGTTCATTAAATAGCCGTGAAGATCTAGTGGACACCTAGCCATTCTTGTGCGGCCTCCTAGTAGTGCCTGGTTGCCTAGATCCCGATCCTAATCATGTGTATGTTTAAGAGTGTGTAGTTTAAATAGTATGTTTAGCTAGGAGCACATAAGTCCTTAGATTAGCTTTCTTCTTCCTTGCTCTCTTCATGTACATTTTGCATAGAGTGAGATCTTGAGTAACTTGTGTGTCACACTACCTCTATACCCATATATTATCTTACCCCTATTTATGCAAACAAATATCCATGATAGAGCTATTCAATTAACTTATTTGTTCCAATAACCTTAGCCTTCCCTGCGGAAATATAAATACGACCCCGTACTCACAGGTAAAATGCTACAACGGTATTCAGTGCGCTTGCTGATTCATCTATAATGTAAGAAATACCACACGGCATTTCTAGCGCCATTGCTGGGAACACCTATCCTAGTGATGACGCTACGAAACACCAACAAGCATTTTTGGCGCCGTTGCCGGTGAAGGCACTGGTGAAAAGAATAGAATAAGTTGTTGATGAAACTCTAAAATGGTGTTCAGTTGTCTAAACAGGCTAACTTGGCTTTGTTTTCTCCTTGGTGTGAAGATAGGGTAGTGTATGACTGGTTTCATTCTACCGCAAAATTTCACTCAGAATCCGAAGTCACTTTTGAGAAGAGTTCAACCTTGTGTCGTGCCTCCTCAGATCTCACTCTCGACAGCCGAAACAATCAATATCGTGCCATCAACCTCCAAGGTCAAGTTCCAGAAGATGCTCCGTGAATTTTCTATTCCTTCGACTGACAATGTCCCAATCGGGCCAACGGTAACCACTGAAGCTGAAAATTTTGAGATCATGACGCGTCTCATTACGATGGTGCAGGCCAGCCCATTCTGTGGCAAGGCCAACGAGGATGCTAATGCACATCTCCAACATTTCCTGGAACTCTGCAGTACTTTTATCATAAGGGGAGTCACTCAAGATGCACTCTGACTCCGTCTATTTTCGTTTTCTCTTCTTGGGAAGGAAAAACAGTGGTTCTACGCCAACAGAAGTGCAGTGGGTACTTGGGATAACTGTGCCAAGGCGTTCCTCACAAAATTCTTCCCGTTGGGTAAAACTAATGCTCTTCGTGGAAGAATTTCCAGTTTCCAGCAGGCGTCCAATGAGTCAATCACTGAAGCTTGGGAACGGCTTCAGGAGTACATCCTAGCGTGTTCGCACCATGGGATAGACACTTGGCTAATTCCGCAGAACTTCTACAACGGGCTGACTCTAATAGCCTGTGATCATATTGACGCTGCTGCAGGTGGTGCTTTCTTCTCGCTAACTATTGACACGGCTAAAACCTTGATCGAGAAGATGGAGTCCAACCAAGGTTGGAAGGACGAAGTCTCCAACACGCCAACGGGGCATGCACTCCGTAAAGGAGGCAGACATGATCGCCGCTAAGCTCGACCTCCTCATCAAGAAGATGGAAGATAGCCCCCGAGAAAAGGCTCCAATGCAAGTATTTCAAGCCTTAGATGCTCACATGACTTGCGGGGTCTGTGGGAACGTCAGACACTGTAGCACCTCAGGTGTTTGAATTATGAAATAAGCCTCATTAACTTAACATGATGCATGAATAACTAAGAAAAGTTTAAACGAAATGAATTATAAATTGGTTTTGCTTTGAATTGAAAATAGTTGTGTATATGTGCATAAGTACATGTACGTTAATCGAACAAATTAAATAACTTTCACATCGATGCAAACATGGCTACGAAATTGAATAGGCACATTGTTTTTAACATGATAAACAAAAGTCTAGTTGAAGCCTCGGAGAGAATGCAAATTTTTGCCCAGGAAATGACGTGCCCTCCGAGTCATACTTTTTGAGTTTTTAAAATAACTGCTAAACTAAAACTCAAATGAACTTGGGCCTGAAACAAAACTTGTGTAACTTTTCTTTTTGAACAACTTTCATGTTCAAAGATTTTTGAGTTGCAACACAAAAATTTGAGAAACACTTGAATTTGCAAACCAGCTCCTGCCTTTTCTTCTATTTTCACTTCCAGTCCCTCCCCTCTCCACTGCTTCGCCTGACGCCCGCCGCCAGTCACCGCTGGCCACCTGGCCGGCGATGCCTGCCGCCCACGCCGCAACAAGCCAGTCACCGGCCGTCCTCCCCACTCCCCCGACCTAGCCCTGCCGCGCCCAATCACGTGTCGCGCAATCCCTCCCTCTCCACGCCAGGATCTAAGGCCGCCAACCACGACGCCCCGGTGGCCGCACGCGACGCCGCCGCCCGGCCACCGCACGCCGCGCCCAATGGACAAGCCGCGCCATGCCCGAGCCTCCACTCTGTCCCGCCACTCCCCGCCCTCACCGCCCGACAAGCTGCTGTGCCGCAACACGCCCAATCCCCTTCTCCCGCCCGCCGCTCGCCGCGCTGAGCCTCTAGCCACCGCCCCGACGCCCAATGGCACGCCCTCGTCGTGCCGCCCGCGCCCGCGCCTCGCAGTCCAGCCCCACCCCTCCTCCCGCCTCTCTGCTGCCTACAAAAGGCCGCACTGAGCCCCCTCGCGCGCCCAGACACCAGAACGCCGCCGCCGCCACCATTACCGCCGTCGTGCCCAGCTCACCGTGGAGCTCACCTCTCCGGCCACCCATTGCCAAAGCTGAGTCTCCAACCACCACCACAGCACCCCACCGCAGCTCACCATCCCGCCCATCACCGCCCAGACCCGCCGGAGCGCTGCCAGTGCCGCCTCAACCGCCACCGCCCCTGACCGCCATGGACACCCCACCTCTAGCCCTCCTCCGCCCGAACCAAGGCTCGGAACGGGACTACATCACCCCACCGGAGCTTCCCGACCCGCCAGCGCTGCCCCAACCCCGCTGGAGCACCGTCGCCGACGGTCCACGCCGCCGCCGCCCCCTGTTCCACGCCGACGAGCCCTTTCCGGCCACCCCCAACCCCGACCAAGGCCACCCCAAGGTAGCTCTCACCTCCCTGGATCTCCCCGACCCTTTTCCCCTCGCCGCCGATGAGCCCCCTCGCCGGAATTTGGCCGGCCGCCGTGCCAGCGCCGCCCAGGGACCCAATTACAACAATTAAAATCTTTAAAAGGGTCTGCACGCAAGTTTCCAAGGGCATATCTATAAACTTGTGTTTAAACTTTGATTTCAAAAACAGCGAACTTGTAAAATTCATATAAAATCTTACAAAAATCGGAAAAATACAAACTCAACTGTTCTGAAATCGTTAGAAAAAAATCTACAGCTTTGTTACATGCATTTCTTCAGTTGTTTGCTATATTTTGTTCTGCATTAAATGGAATGTTTAATAGCTTTTAAATAAACCCACTGTTTTATACTAGTGCTGCATCTGATTTTTGGACAGTAGATTGGTTGCTTGATGTGTGGGCCAGTGTAAAAATATTAGAACCAGAATCCATCACTAGCTAAACTTTTTGTTAAACCTTGTTTATGCCATGAAATAATAAAACTAATTTGTAACTGCTATTATATTGTGATTCATATTGTGAAACTTTTCCAGAGCTGTTATATTGATGTCTAAATATCACAGAAAAAGTTTAGAACTTTTTTCCTCTCTGTAACCTATTTATATAATTTTGTGGTAGGAAAAATGCACTAATTCAAATAATTAGTTTCTATGCTTGGAAACTGTTCAACTTTTTACTGTATAAAATAATTAGTTTCTATGCTTGGAAACTGTTCAAATAATTAGTTTCTATGCTCATTCTGTATAAAAAGTTTCATACTTAGAAACCTTGTAAAACATCCTGTAGAAATTAATCTTTAAAGAAATAGGTGTATCTTGTCCTATTTATTATGCTCTGTATCATGCACAATAAAATCTGAAAAATTTAAAGTAACACATATATGGATAGATTATGTCACTCCCGGTTTAAGGATAAAACCGACTGCATAATTATATGTATGCCAGGATCAAGTTCCATAGATATAGTGACATCATCAGTGAATAAAAGCAACAGTATCACGTAAAGAAACATAAATAAGAACTTACAAGACTATCAGAGATATGCGCTTATCATGGAAACGAAGGCTCCAAACTTCACAGGCAAACGACTGGGGGTTGCGTACGCCTAGAACTCTTCATCATCTTCAGTAGGATTCACACCTTTTTCTTCTGAGCAGCAGTTAGCAAGGGTGAGTACACTTATGGTTGGTACTCAGCAAGGCCACAAGAAATAACCAGAATAACGATTTAAATCCATCTTTAAGTTTATTAATCATATGAGGGTCCAGGCCGCTCTTGACCATGAGCACGGTTGATATATCAGTTTTAGACACTCTGCAGAGGTTGTACACTTTCACCACAAGTCGCGTATAAGTTCAAAAGAACTTTGGACCCAACCATGTTGTGCTTGCTAGGCACAATACCACACTTCCGAGGTGTGATTGCATAGGGACGCTATGAGGCCTTTACAAAGATTCCCTAATAAGAAGTAGTCCGCTAGAGTTTCGGTAGCGGCGTGGTCCATAAACCTCCCTAATTGTCAGCACCTTAGCGAAGGCTGCTACCCCAAGAGGACCGGGCTATGACCCCTATCACCGACCCCCTCCTTGCCCTTTCGGTAAGACCGCTTCAAACTAGAGTCTCTAATTAATTAGCCAAGACCAGAGCCATATGGTCCTCGTGGTTGTACTGTTTTCCTGGGTGGTTCTCCACGTTCCAATTAATACATGGTATTCTTGTAAATAAGCATAGATAGAAGGATGGTTAGGGTCACTTGCCTTTTTCCAACGAAAAGCTACTCTTACTGCTCTTCAGCTCTTGCTTACTTGGAAACCTTGATCTTCAAGCTTCATCGCGATCATTCTACTCGAAGCAAACAACAAGCACAAACATACAAAATAACAAACAAGTACAGCTAAGAACGATACACCAATCACAAAACAAAAGCTTTTAAAAGAGCGTGCTAAAGGATAGGGCTCGCTGCTACGGTTATGGGAGCGCAAGAAACGCGGGAATCGGAGCTAGGGTTGAAAAGACACAGTTATCGGAGATTGGTACTATAAAAGAAACAAAAGAACTATGAGCTTTATTTATTTTAATTGGAAAACAAATGTAAAAGATATTCAAGACAAAATATCCCTGATTATAATTAACTTATATTATATTTTTTTATAAAAGCGCGGTAGAACTTAGTCATATTTTATTTATGATTTTCTATGTACAAATTACACTAATTAACAATTAATTAGAAAGAAACTTTTTAGAGCATCTAAACGCATAACTTTATATTTGGTGTTCAACTAAAGAAATTATATTTAGAACACATTTGAGTTGGTATTAATTGAATTGACATCAGTTATGAAAACCGGAGGTAAAGACCTAGATGGATTTTAATTAGAAAAAACTAGGTGAGAGAACTTTAATCAAATTAAATCTATTTTTTAATTAAAAGATAGGAACTAAGGCACAACGACACGACTAAACGGTAGCTTAGGGCTTCAGAAGACTAACGCAACAAGAATGAGTCGAAACGGAGCTAAAACGACGAAGGTAGGGCTAAAACAAGGATTCAGGGACTTACCTGCGAAGAAACTAAACTTCCAGGGGCTAAATCTGAAGAAAACCAAGGGCTAGAACCTAATTAAACCTTAAACAAAGGGTCGGGGTGCAAAACTGGAGATCCTGGACGGCGGGTACTAATTCTAGAAAGGTCAGGGGTCGGGACAGAAAAAGAAAGGGCTCAACTCTAATTATTTTTCTACTGATCTGGACTGCGGGTTGAATTCTGGAAAGCCTGGGGGCTTTTCTGTAAAGGTTACGGGGACGGCTAGGGTTTGGCTCAGTCGGGTGGATCTGATCCGTTGGATCACGATCCGACGGCAGGGTAAGGGTCGGGCGGGGGCGGCGGTTCGTGCGTGGCTCAGATCTGTTCTAGCCGTTAGATCTAGATCGGGCGACAGGACGAGGGTCGGGAGAATCAGACGCGGCAGAGTAAAGGGTCGGGCAAATCGTGTCTACTCGGCGGAGTAAAGGGTCGGGCGAATCGGCGGAGTAAGGGTCGGGCGAATGGCTGTGTAATACATTTTTCGTAATTATTCTGCTGCATAAAAATGTCTGAAATATTTACAGTGCTGTTGTCTCTGCATATTGTACTCTAAATAAAAATTTCATCACCAGAAGTTACCTAGTCCAGAAGTTATGTTTAATCCATTTTGTGCTTCAAAAAATTAGTTTCCAAAACAACACAACCCCCAACCCCCTTCTTGTTTAATGGAGTTAATTAGTTTAAGTTATAGTCTATTATCGATTGCCTAAAGAAATCTTAACTAAGTAACTTCACAACCAAATCTATGTTTGTGGACTGCAAATTTATCATGAAGGAAAATAATTGTCATATATCATCCCTATAGCTTACACTTGTGCATTCATATAGAACCGACTACTCTCGCCGACGGAACGTACGAGCTGGTGCCCGCGTCCGAGAGTGAGCAGCTTGAAGCTCAAGTGAATCTAACTGAAGCTTTTGAAGACCCGAACCCGAGTTCGGACAAACCCCAAACTAACTTTACCCAAGAAGGCAAGCGGGAGCATGAACCCTATTTTTCTAAACTTATGCAACTTATTACTCTATTTTACTTGTGCATTAAGTTTATAGTAGTTGGATGAAAAATTAGTTGCATGATCCTAGGTACCCATGCTCTGAACACTAGATGTAAGGTTCGATAGAATGCTATGCTAATAGGACTCCGGTAAAAGCCGAGTGATTTCATGTCACTCGCGAGAATATAGGAGTTGAATGTTTACTACATGCTGCAATCATAAGGTCGACGGACGGGGCTATGGTACGATGTTTATGTTGATGATTGAGGCCCGTCTGTTTAGTGAAAAATGCTAAGGCCGCAGTGTGTGGTAGTGGTGGTTAAGTCTTTGAACGTACTAACCACATGCCGAGAATACGGTAATCGGTGAGCTTAAGTACCGGATTGAACCGATGCCGGAATATACTCCCAACCATCTTGAATTCGTTCACATCTAGCTAATGGCGGGTGCATGTGCCACCATGGCCGGGTCCATGGGGACGTGTAGTCGATGGCGGTGGGCCTGTTCCGTGAAGCGGAAATTGAAGGGAAAAGTTGCACGTGTGACTCTTGGAGTAACCACGTGACGTGTGTTTAGGTTTCCCTTGCAAGGTTAAGAAATTCGATTCGAATCGTCTGCTTCTCGCGGTTATTGAGACTGCTTGACCCTTTTACCACATAGAGTAAGAAGAGGAACAATGATGATGATTAATCTTGTTGGATGCAAATTAATTCTTCCACCATGTATGATATTGGAGAGTTGCTTACCTAGAATGGTTAAAAAAAACTAGAACTTGGAACTAAAATTTGAAAGTAAGGACCTACTTGTATATGCTTTTCAGCAAAACAAACCCTCAAGCCAAAAGCCTTGCATATCTAGGAGTTGGCTAAGTATATTCCACTAGTCGGGTAAGCCTTGCTGAGTATTAGTATACTCAGACTTGGTTGCGGCCCCGGCCAACGATGATAATGCCGAGTGATGTCTCGTACGGGCTTCATCGAGACATCCTGTATCGTCGAGTAGTTTATCGTCTTTTTTTCCGTTGCATTAAATTATTTTGAACTATGAAGTACCTTGTTTTACGAATTCGAACTCAGTTGTAATAATAATTTATGATGAACCTGTGATGTAAAATTTGTGGAATGTTGTATCCTCTAGGCTCACCTTCGTGTGAGTAAATGTATGTGTGGTTTGGATCGGCAAAAACCGTGGTTGTATCGGGAGGTTACCCGACAGACCAATGGATTACTCCGTTTGAAGTGTGAGTTAGCCCTGATTGCCCTTGTGGTGATGGTTAGCGCGCTTGAGCTGGATTAATTCAGGTGGTTCTACCACATCTGGTATCAGAGCCGAAATGCATATGCTAGAGAATGCAACAAGCCTTAAAAACTTGTTTCTTAAAACGTGAACAAAAAGCGAGCTTTGCAAAATGTGTTGGTTCGTTAAGGATGGTACCTAGTTCGTAAAGACCTAAGGGATTATGGGAAGGTTACTAGGTGGCTATCTAACTTATGAATACATCAACTGACTTCCAGCACATTACTTTCTGTCAAAACTTACTTTAATGCACAACCGACCCTTAAAATCTGTAACGACGCACTCATCGCTAAGGTAAGAAGGTAAGAATCCTCAGCCAACTGAGAGAGCTTGGCCTTCCTGTCGGTGATGCGAGCCGAACGCTGCCCTCAAGCAGTGGCTTACTTGAGGTGCGGCCAATATACCAACTATTAGCTGATTATATTGGGAGTAGAAGGTTTGGTGCAGGGTATGGCGATCGCTGTTCATACCCCCGTCTCAAGACGATACCCCCGTGAATACGCTATCTCGGTAGTGTATGTTAATGTCGTCTCTACGGCGGAAATTGTACGGATGCCATTTCTATAGTGAATGGTAATGAATACAGACGCTTTCATGAGTGCTGGCATGAAAGCTTCAATGGATATATATATATATGCTATATCAATCTTCTGCAGGTACACTAACCGCGATTACGATAAGTTAAAGAACGGTTAGAGAATTTTCGACTAGCTATTATAGTGAGAGACGTATTGTGCATGCCACCGAAACTAACTTCTTAAGACCAAAGCTATTTGGCAATTATCTTATTTTGTGAGGACGAATAGGACGTGCATGCATCATGACCATATAAATCTGAAATTGAAAATGCGCTAATTGAGAGTGGTAAGGTTCATGCGTGCACGAGATTGTCTTTGTATAAGGATTATCTAGCAAATCTGTCACATTCTGCCATATCTGAAAACATGGATTTATTAAGCTTAGAAAATGATCCGTTCTGAAGAAACTCATGTTGAAAGTTTTGTTCCAAAAATTGTATTCTACCTCCTGTCTAAATATGAAAAATTCTGGACATATGGATAATGAGAAACAACGAAGACCTTGAGATGTCAGTTTTCTGTCCAGAATAAGCACTTCTGCCACATAAATTTTTTTGCCCCCTTACTACAGTTTTGTGCAAAAGTGTCCAACACAAAACTTGTTTCAATTTTGCTCAGGCAGCTACTATTAAAATTTGTTAATTTTTGGCTGGGTATGTTTCCCTGGTGCACGAAATATTGGCTCACTGTCTACTGAAATTTCTGGGTAGACAGTAAAGTAAAACCTTAAGAGAAAGACCATCTTAGAGCCTGATCTAGCTCTGGAGTTGACTAGCAAAGTTGTTTAAAAATACCTTAGGAATGCTCTGGTGAAGTTTGAGAATTTCTGGATTACTCAAATTGGAGTTATGGAGTTTTGAAGTTCCTTCCAGAAATATTCAACTTCCATCCTCTAGTTCATATCCTATGGCATGATCTTGTCAAAACTTTTACCCTTTGAAGATGATCCTTCTGAGCAGCAAGTTAAATACCAAAATTTTCACGAATTTGGTGATCTAGGTTCTCACAAAATTTTAGCACTATTGGACGTTGCTAGTTTGAGTTATAGGCAAGATACTATAACTCGTTCTATTGAAAAAAGCCGAGACAAAGAAGCAAAGAATAAATCTTTCAACCATCTTGGCCATCGATTTAGCGTCTGAGTTGAATACCAAAGTTGTACATCTCTAAATTCCCTACCCACTGCCAAAATACAAGCAATTTTGGATGAACCTACCAGGAGCTATGAGTTTTCTTGTAGCGAACAGTATTCTGTCCATAATTCTATTCATGATCTTCCGAAAGTCTAATTTTCCGCGCTAATCCTTTTGAATCATGGAAGCAATATGGATCACGTTGCTAATGGTAAACTTTCACGTTTTAGATGGTTGGAGCAACCCGTGGTAACCCGGAAGGTTTTGGTGCTAGTGCTAGTGGATCACAACAACAGCCACCGCCACCACCAAGTTTGGTGGAAGTAATGGCCGCTCAAACCGAGTTGCTTCGTCAGCTCGTGCAAGGACAGCACCAACAACGTGGTGGGCACAATGTTCACCAACCTCAGGTTGCTAGTTACACGGATTTTCTTGGGACCCAGCCTCCCTTGTTTCACAAAACGGAGAAACCCTTGGATGCGGACGCTTAGATTCGCACAATCGAGTCCAAGTTTTCCCTACTTGCGGTCCCATGTTCGGATGCAAACAAGATTCACTATGCCGCTCAGCAACTTCGTGGTACAGCTCGTCTTTGGTGGGACAATTACTTTGCTATGCTCCCGGCTAATCACGCCGTCACCTGGGACGAATTCAAAACTGCGTTCCGAGCACACCATAACCCAGAAGGTCTTATGGAAAGAAAGCTAAATGAGTTTCTGGCTCTCACTCAGGGTACCCGCACTGTACTTTAGTATGCTCAGGCCTTCAACAATTTGTGCCAGTATGCAGGCTATCACGCAGACACGGATGCTAAGAAGTGGGATCATTTCCGCAGAGGATTGAGTACCAAACTCAAGGAGCGACTGAACCTTGTCAAGGCCGATACATATAATGAGCTGGTAAACATGGCAATTACCCAAGAGAATTGTATTGTGGCTCACCGTGCCGAGAAGAAGAGAAAGGTGCCAACTGGACCCTTGGTAGCTCAGCCACCGAGGTATCGCTTAGTGCAAAATGTTGCGCCTACAGCTCCACAGAAGGCCCCTCAGCCAGGACGTTGGACCCAACCATGCTGTGCTAGCTAGGCACAATACCACACTTCCGAGGTGTGATTGCATAGGGACGCTACGAGGCCTTTACAAAGATTCCCTAATAAGAAGTAGTCCGCTAGAGTTTCGGTAGCGGCGTGAACCATAACCCTCCCTAATGGTCAGCACCTTAGCGAAGGCTACTACCCCAAGAGGACCGGGCTATACCCCAATCACGGACCCCCTCCTTGCCCTTTCGGTAAGACTGCTTCAAACTAGAGTCTCTAATTATTTAGCCAAGACCAGAGCCATATGGTCCTCGTGGTTGTACTGTTTTCCTGGGTGGTTCTCCACGTTCCAATTAATACATGATATTCTTGTAAATAAGCATAGATAGAAGGATGGTTAGGGTCACTTGCCTTTTTCCAATGAAAAGCTACTCTTACCGCTCTTCAGCTCTTGCATACATGGCAACCTTGATCTTCAAGCTTCAACAGCGATCATTCTACTCGAAGCAAACATCGAGCACAAACATACAAAACAACAAACAAGTACAGCTAAGAACAATACACCAATCACAAAACAAAAAGCTTTTAAAAGAGCGTGCTAAAAGATAAGGCTCGCTGCTACGGTTACAAGAGCACAAGAAACACGGAAAACGGAGCTAAGGTTGAAAAGACACAGCTATCGGAAGATTGGTATTATAAAAGAAACAAAAGAACTATGAGCTTTATTTATTTTATTTGGAAAACAAATATAAAAGATATTCAAAACAAAATATCCTTGATTATAATTGACTTATATTATATTTTTATTTATAAAAGTGGAGTTGAACTTAGTCATATTTTATTTATGATTGTCTATGTACAAATTGCACTAATTAACAATTAATTAGAAAGAAAACTTGTGAGAGCATCTAAACGCATAACTTTATATTTGGTGTTCAACTAAACAAATTATATTTGGAACACATTTGAGTTGGTATTAATTGAATTGACATTAGTTATGAAAACCGGAGGTAAAGACCTAGGTAGATTTTAATTAGAAAAACTAGGTGAGAGAAATTTAATCAAATTAAATCTATATTTAATTTAAAAACAGGAACTAAGGTACAACGACACGACTAAACGGTAGCTTAGGGTTTTAGAAGACTTAACGCAACATGAACGAGTCGAAACGGAGCTAAAACGACGAAGGTAGGGCTAAAACAAGGCTCTAGCGATTTATCTGCGAAGAAACTGAACTTCCAGGGCCTAAATTGAAGAAATCAGGGGCTAAAACATAACTAAACCTTAAACAAATGGTCGGGGTGCAAAACTGGAGATCCTGGACGGCGGGTATTAATTCTAGAAAGGTCAGGGGTCGGGACAGAAAAGAAAGGACTTAACTCTAATTATTTTTCTACTGATCTGGACTGCGGGTTGATTTCTGGAAAGCCTAGGGGCTTTTCTGCAAAGATTCCGGGGACGGCTAGGGTCGGGCGAATCTGGTCTGTTGGATCAGAATCGTGCGGCAGGGTAAGGGTCACGCGAGGGCGGCGGTTCAACAGAGTAAGGGTCGGGCGATTACACGGCTCAGCGGAGTAAGGGTCGGGCGTGGCTTGGCGGCTCGTGCGCGGCTCAGATCTGTTCTGGCCGTTAGATCTAGATCGGGTGGCAGGATGAGGGTTGGGCGAATCGGACGGGGCTCGGGTCGACTCGGAGAGTTAGGGTCGGGCGAATCGGTAAGCGGCGCTGGGCGGCGGAAGACGCCGGCTGCGAGCAAGGCGGCGGCGGACGGCCGGAGCTCACCAAATTCGGTGTTCCGGGGCTCGGTTTAGGCTGGGCTTATGCCGGGGTTCACGGAACGGCCTTGCAGCGACCGTAGACCGGCAGCCACGGCAGCGGACGGAGACAGAGCTCCGGTGAGCAATTGGGGCCGCGACAGAGCGAGAGAGAGGGGGCAAACAGGGGTAGCTTGGTGCTCACCATCTCGCAGAACTCCGGCGAGGTTTGTAGGCGTTGGAGAAACAGAGGGACGGCGAGTCAACAGAGGGGCACAACACAGGGCGGTGGCGTTCCTCCGGTGTGCGATTTCCAGCGGTGTGCGACGGTGCGGAGTAGAAGAAGAGGTTGACGACGGCTCTGGGTGCAAAGCGGGGCTCCGGCGTGGGTTTTATAGGGGAGGGGAGGAGGCGGAGCAGCCGGGGAAAGCAAGGCGGCGGTTCACGTGGTGGCCTGCGAATGAAAGGGGCAGGTACCGCGGCCAGTATGGCAGGCCAGCATTGCGGGGAAGGAAGGAGGAGACGCGGGCGACGGGGCGCGGGAGCGAATTGGATTCGGTGTGAGGAAGAAAAGGAAAGGGGAGAGAGGCGCGGGCGACGGGCGACGGCGATGGGCGCGGGCGGGTCTAGTGTCGTGGCAGGAAGGGAAAGAGAGGAGTGGGAGGAAGAAGAAAGGAAGGTGGGGCGGGCGCGGGCGGCGAGATTCGCGGCGAGGTCTGGGGGGAGAAAGGAAAGCGCCGGCGACGTAAGAAGGAAGGTGGGAGCGGGAGGTAGGGGATGGCGCCGACAGGTGGGTCCAGCGCGTCGGTGAGAGGTGAGGGAGAGTGAGGCGGTTTGGGCCGGCTGAGTTGGGCCGCGGGGAGAGAAAAAGAAAAGGAGAAGAGAGAGAGGTTTGGGCCGAGCTGGGAAGAAAAAGAGGAGGGGGTTCTGGGCTGTGCTGAAAGAGGGGAAAGGGAGAGAGAAAGATGGGATGAGCCAAAAGAGATAGGGAAGAGAGAAAAAAAAATTTAGGGTGGTTTTTGGGTATTTTTATTTTGCAAACTTAAACACGCAAACAAACAAAAACCAATGCAACGACATGAATGCAACATACATAAAACCATTTTATTTAATTCTGAAAGACAATTATTTATTTTTCCTATACTAAATTCTCTGTAAAGAAAATAAATGTTGAAATTTTTATATAATTATGAGAAAATCATTGCTTTATTATTATTTTTTTTTCTAATCACATCTTGAAATCCAATAATTTTAGGGTGTGACATCACGTGACGTGTGTTTAGGTTTCCCTTGCAAGGTTAAGAAATTCGACTCGAATCGTCCGGTTCTCGCGGTTATTGAGACTGCTTGACCCTTTTACCACATAGAGTAAGAAGAGGAACAATGATGATGATTAATCTTGTTGGATGCAAATTAATTCTTCCACCATGTATGATATTGGATAGTTGCTTACCTAGAATGGTTAAAGAAAACTAGAACTTGGAGCTAAAATTTGAAAGTAAGGACCTACTTGTATATGCTTTTCGGTAAAACAAACCCTCAAGCCAAAAGCCTTGCATGTCTAGGAGTCGGCTAAGTATATTCCACTAGTCGGGTAAGCCTTGCTGAGTATTAGTATACTCAGACTTGCTTGCGGCTTGTTTTCAGGTGAGACTTTCGAGGATATGATCGCTAGTTTGACTTGGCCATCTACCCTTCCTCCTGGTTGGTCGGTGGAATGGGATACGCCCCCGGCCAACGATGATAATGCCGAGTGATGTCTCGTACGGGCTTCATCGAGACATCCTGTATTGTCGAGTAGTTGTCGTTATTTTTCCGCTACTTTGAACTCTGAAGAACTCATTTATTTTGAACTTTGAAGTACCTTGTTTTACGAATTTGAACTCCGTGTAATAATAATTTGTGATGAACGTGTGTTGTAAAATTTGTGGAATGTTGTATCCTCTGGGCTCACCTTCGTGTGAGTACATGTATGTGTGGTTTCGATCGGAAAAAACCGTGGTTTTATCGGGAGGTGTTGGCGCTAAAATCGGCAGGATAGGAATCGGCCGATGGGTCTTCAGCGTCGGACACACGACCCGGGAGAATCTGCTTAGCTCCTGTTCGGGTTATCGCCCTGGTGCGGTTCGCGCGGCGTGCCAGTCAATCTGACCTGTTGATTGACAAGGAAATAGAGTATTAAATTCCAGGCGCATCGATCGGCTGGATTTCCGATCTGTCCTGAGGAGCGCGTCGGCGGCAAATCGGCCGATTTGCTGTAGAGATGATCGGCTATGGGTCAGCCGATGATCGTATAGTAATTGTAAAGAGAACTGCTGGAGCAATCTAAACAATTACTATAGAAGCAACACTTGAAACAGATCTAATCGGCTGTATGGCGATGAATCGAAGGAGAACAATGACGAAGCCGATTACCCTGATCTCAAGCTGGATAACTGGTGATAATACTAGAATAACAGGTAAAACTTGCAATTCTAGTAAATATCGATAACTTGTGAATAAATCCAAACGAAACCACAGCGATGCGCCCGTAGTTAAAGCTCGGATATTACTCGATAAGCGGAACCTACCAATTGGCCGGAGATCAGGTTGATGCAGCCCTACCAATCCGTACGAACTTGTGAAAGAAGAAAATATTGGCGAAGTCGCCGACTTGAAAAGTAAAGTACTGGTAAAAAGTAGAAGTGTTTTGTTGATTGATGTTGGTTGTCCTTTGCAAAACCCTAGCGACTCCTATTTATACCCTGAAACTAGAACTTCTGGTCGATTACGACTTGTTACAACCTTATTTAAAACAGGAAAACTACTATATCTATAATAACTTTAAAAAGGAAACGGACTCCCGCAGAATCTTCCGCCGCCGTATCCTAATCCAATCAGGACCTCTTCAATTGCTTTCCGGCCGACTTAGCATGCCGTGTTGACCAGTTTTTGACTAGGATCTTCTGGAATAATCCTATCCTGTTGACATAGGCTGCGCCACCAATCGGCCGATTTTCAACTGATACCCAGATCGGCCGATTCCTTACTGTAGTTCTCAGATCTGCCGCATCGGCCAATCTTCTTCTCCTGACGCCGATTCAAGACGTGTCAAAATCCGGCGTCAACACATGCCCCCCAGTTTCGGAGTAAAATATAACTTTTTCTTCGAAACTCCCTCTTTAATCCTTTTTTCCGAAACGGGCGCAGTAAAAATCTCCTTCCGTTCCGCGGCACAATGATTGCAATTTCCTCGATCCGAGCACGCGAAACGACCGCTCCCCTGGAACTCGTGTAGACGGTGCGGTAAGAATACCATCTTTGCCCTTACCCCCTTATCTTAAGTACTGGTTTTCTCCACCTTTTCTCCTCCACGAATCCAGCATCCTTTCTGCCGCATTACTGTTCATCTTCCCCCAAGTTCTTTTGATTTCCAAGCGCTTCCCCTTCTCCGGCGACCTCGTCCGCAGCTTGCTCCGACCCTAATGGCGTCTCCGTCAGCGTCCACCCCATCTACAGAGGCTCCATCGGCTGCTCCTTTGGCGGCGGCGGCCCAATCGGCGGCTTCTCCAGCAGCGTCATCAGCGATGATGGCTTCCATCCCAGAGGTAAATGCTCAAAAAATCTTTTCCTTTTCGCCTTGCTACTTCAGTATTTTCCGGTCCCTTTCTTAGTTTCTTCCCTTTTTCCCTTTCTTTTTTAGGCCCTTAGGCACAGGATCACCATTCCTCTCTCAGAGTCTCCTGACCTCATCTGCCTAGGCCCTATGGGGAGTCCTGATCCAACGGATCTAATTAGCTTAGAAACTCACAGAATCCCCTTCAAGCAGTCACCTATGGATTTAGATCACTGGGTAGGCGCATTCAGATCCTGGCCGAACGAAACACCCGGGTGGAGAGAGTGGTACCAGAGGGTAGCCGGGTCTTGGAAAGTCCAATGGGAAGAACTTAAAATCGGCCAGTGCATAGATTTGTCGCTGTCTCAGATGGAAAAGAACGAACCTTTGGTTATGGCAGCCTCTTACTTCTGGTCCGATGCGCTCAACGCATTTCTTTTTGGACACGGACCCATGACCCCGACCTTGGCCGATGTCTTGCTGCTGACCGGCCTAGATGTTTCCTCCGCCGATACCCCTTTCAACTACCTGTTCAAGCCATCTCATCGGCTAGATACCAAAGGAATCGGCGGGTGGAAAGGATACATCAGTAAGAACATGAAGACAGGGACAGTCTCACAGAGAGAGCACACCGCCTTCCTGATGATGTGGCTGGAGAAACATCTCTTCTGTGGCAGAGCGGTCGGCCCCTCTTCCAACACTCAAGCTTTGGCAGAATCTCTCGCACAAGGATCGGTCGTTCCCCTCGGCAAACATTTGCTGGGATCGGCATATCATATGATGCATCAAATCGGCGCCAAGCTGTCGAAAGGAGAGCCGATAGGGAATCCAGGTGGTCCTTGGTGGTTCATCACCCTCTGGCTCAATCTGGTATCCATATCAAACCGCGGAGCCGATTTTTGAATTGCCTATATGCTTCGACTTCTCCACCCACACATTTGACAGAGAGTTGATGGATGTCTTGATTAAGCCGGGAATTCTGCCGGCTAACTTCTTCTCGGGGAAGGACTCACCCACTTATGAGTTCTACTGCCCGTCAGCTGCAGCAAGGCAACTAGGTTTTGGCCAATTGCCGATCCGAGTCTATTTCGCCGGCCAAGCAAAATTCAGAGACGGATTAACCTCTAGTCTCGACTACAGCCGATTGTGCGATTTAGTACCTGACTCCAGCACCATTGACTTGAACGGCTGGTCAGTTGCCTCTTTCGCCACCCAACAGTACAAATTATGGTGGGCAGAATGGAAGCAGCTTCTTTTCTGTAAATCCCCATCAATTTACTGCAACATTCTGGACCCAGAGAACATCGACCCAAATGCTGCGGTATGTCCTTTTCTTTTCAGCCGATTTCAATGTTGCACTATCATCTTGCTGTTAACTTATGTTTACCTCTTCTGTCTGAAAGCCATGCTCCCCCAACACGGAGCCGAAGCGGCCGGCCGATTGATAGCCATCATCAATACACAGTGCAGCCACTCATCGGCTTCCATGCTCCATCTATCAGAGATATCTCCACCGGCCGATCAAGACGAGCGCCCAAGAGACCAACACCAAAGATATCCAACCGTCGGATGCGGGCTCGTATTGAATCGGCCGGTCAGACAACAATAGCATCGGCTGAAGTCTCTCGTATCGGATCGGCTAGCCAGATGGCAGCAGCATCGGCCGAGACCCCCCGTGTTGGATCGGCTGATCAGATGGGAGTGATGCGCGCCGAGACCCCAGATCCTTCACCTCCATCAGTCATCGAGACGGCCGATCCCCAAGTCGCCGCCGAAGCCGGGGCTGCTGCAGCATCGCTCTTAGTAGAAGCTGTCCAGGTAACTTTATTTATCTCATGTATTCCCCAAAAACCTTCTGCTGACGTCAATTTCATCCCTTTACCAGGCTGCACGAGTTGTCCCACCACAATCTCCACGGCTGTCGGCCACGTCTCAAGTAGGGACTGAAACTATAGCAGCTTTTGTTGCCGAGGTAAATGATCTCTTACCCTGCATCCTTAATATTCAGGAAACTTAACCAATTCTGATGCAGGTTGACTTGGGTACGCCGATTGTAACTCCACAGCTGGAATCGGCCGGAGAACCCGCAGAGGCATGTCAAATTCCCTCTACCATCTTATCTCATTTTCCCATAGTATCCTCACGAGCATTTATATCTTTCTCAGGAAGCTGGCCCAAGCGGAGCACCAATAATGATCGAATCTTCTTCTTCTGGTGAACCCAGTGCACCAATCCCTGAAACAAGGGAAATACTTCCACCGGCGCAGGCAAGAGAGATTCGTTTCAAAGAGGTAACAATCTTACCATCAGAATCGGCCGATTTCCTTTCACTACTTGCTTACCCTTTGCTTCGTTCCCTTACAGGAGCAAGATTCTCCCAACAATAGTATCTTTTCTTTCGCTGTCTCCTTAGCCGATGAAGAGGAAACTGCCTCACATGTGGTTCCACCGAGTTCTGCCTCCGACGATGTCCGCTCTAAGCTTGAGAGCATCCGTACTCTCCTCCAAGGTGACATCGGCCGATTGGTGAAACATGCATCGCCGATCCGACAACTTTTCAATGAGGTTGTAGATCACATCCCAGAAGAAGTGTCGGAAGACTTGGGGTATGCTGTCTATATAGAGGGCATGCGGATTCCGGTCTCGCGGGCGCTGCGACGTATGGCCGATCACGCTCAGATGGCAAAAACTCAGGAGGAGGTTGACTCGTAGAAGCACCAGGCCCAGGAAGTACATCACAAAATCAACTTCCTCGAGAACTGCCGTCAGGACATCGTTGGCACAATAGATCGGCTGAAACGGAGGAGAGCAGAACTAGCCAAGGAGATGGAACAGATAACCAAAGAGATAGCCGCTGAAGAGAAAAAGCTCCAAGAACTCCCAACCATGATCAGCGATCTGAAGCAAAAAAGACAACATCTGGCCCGTGAAGCAATAAGACTCCGTCGCCGCGTGTCAGAAGTGTCAGGATCGGCCGAAAGTGATCAGAGGATAGTAGAATCGGCCGATCAAATTAGACGACGAGCGATTGTAGCCATAGATACTTTCCTTGGGCTGTAATCAATATGTTAAACATTATTGTTCCTTGATGCCACCGCGCTGATATGGTTTTGAACTGCTTCATGTAATCCGTAATTTCCACTTAATAATGAATCCCAATATCTCCTTTTGTGCTCAGAATCCCAATCGGCACCAACGTGCGTCGGCCTTGATCTGATACTATTTCTCGAATTTCCCATCTCTAATGAATTGGCCGACGTGAACCCATGCCTCAGCTTCTCATCCTTTCGAACGAGCTGAATCTTCAGAGCCGACTGCTTGGATCGGCTGTAGACCGAAATCGGACACTTTCAGGAAGTCAGTGTCCCAAGTCCTGCCAGATATACATTTGACGTGTTCGCAGCTCCACTGTTGTGTGTCGGCCGCTGCAACGCTGTAAACAGAATCGGCAGCTACTATCTCTGTACTGTCGCCGACCCATTGCACAAGGCATTGATGCATAGTAGATGGGACACAGCAGTTTGCATGTATCCAGTCGCGACCAAGCAGCATATTATAGGACCCTTTGCCATTAATGACGAAGAAAGTAGTGGGGAGGGTCTTACTGCCGATGATGAGGTCGACGCAGAATGCCCCGTGGGCAGGCGACACGTTGCCTTCGAAATCCTTCAGCATCATGTCCGTCTTGGTGAGGTCGTCATCGCCCTTGCCCAGCTTGCGGAACATGGCATACGGCATGATGTTAACCGCCGCTCCTCCATCTACCAACAATCTGGTGACGGGTCTCCCATTGACATAGCCCTTGAGAAACAGCGCTTTGAGATGTTGCCGTTTTTCTTCTTCTGGCTTCTCAAACATAGCCGTCATCGGCTCTAATACCAGTTGTGCCATTTGCTCTTCCTCTGTATTTGTCACTTTGTCCCGATTGCTTGGCGCCATGAACTCCATCGGCAGTATGAAAACCATATCGATTTCGGCCGCCGATTCTTGGCTGTTTGCTTCCTGATCATTTTTCTTTGGGCGCCAAATTCGAGATTTCACATTCCTTCTCTCTGGCACCTGTTTTTGTTCTTCTTCTCGATGCTCAAACTGGCGTAGGCGTTGGATCCTTCGCTTTTGGGATCTGGATAAGCCATCGGGACACCACCTGGGATTCACTGGTTTGGCCGATGATCTGGCGTGTTCCCAGTCTGGTTCCCTACCTAGGGGGTCTTCGTCTGACACCCTATCATCGGCCATCTCTTCCAGCCGATTGTGTACGCTGACCCTGCCCCCCAGTCCATCTTGCTTGCCGATCTTGGTTTTTGACCTGCCGTACTGGTCAACTCTGCCCCCCAGCCGATCATGCACCGAAACGCGCCGTTCTTCGCGCCGATTTCTGTTGATCGGCTCTGATCCTCTGTCCCTAGAGTGTGGCTTCGGGCGATCGTTGCGGTTTGATCCGTTGCACTCCGGACAGTTATCGGCAGAGGGCAGTCTGATATCGTTCTCCCAGCAGTGGATGAAGAAGGGACACTGCCAGTGATCTTCACGCCGGCGTGTCATCTCTTCTTGGTGTTGTGCTTTTTCTTGCCGTCGCCGATATTTACTTAGTAGAAATCGGGAGGTGACAGGCCTGTGTGGTCGTTCTGGTCCTTGCCCGTTCCTTCTGAATTCTTCCGTCGTGATCTGCCTCTTGGGACCGACAACGCCGTCTTTTCTCGCCGATTCTGACGTCAGTACTCTGGTTTGACTTGATTCTTCCCCAGCGTTGACTGTGTTGGCCGGGAAGGGGTGCTGGTCTATCTTCATCGGCATTGCCGATTCAGTTGGAGTCTCAAATCTGAGCCGCCCCTGTTCAATGGCCGATTGTATCTGCTGACGGAAGACTTTACATTCATTGGTGTCATGAGAGGTAGCGTTGTGCCACTTGCAGTACTTCATCTTCTTCAGCTGATCGGCCGTAGGGATGGTGTGATGTTGCGACAGCTTAATCTGTCCCTCCTGAAGCAATAGATCAAAAATTTTATCGGCCTTGGACGTGTCAAAGCCGAATGTCTCTGGCTCCTTCTTGCCAAAGGGGTAGGATATTGGTTTTTTCCCTTTTACCCATTCCGCCAGGCCGATTTCTTCCTCCGCGTCAGATTCAGATCCCTCCAAGTATGCCACTTTCTTCTGGAAGCTCCTCCGCTGTTCAAACGGTCGGACCTCCTGCCCTGACAATCGGTGGACGATTTGACTCAGGCTCTCAAACTCTTGGGCGGCATATCTCTCTCTGATTTGCGGTAAGAGGCCCTGGAAAGCGATATCGGCCAACTGTGCATCGGTCAGAGCCAGGCTGTAGCACATGTTTTTGATCTCTCTGAACCTCTGTATATACCCTGTCACCGGCTCATCGTTCCTCTGCCTGAGGCTGGTTAGATCCGAAATCTTCATCTCGTGTACTCCTGCATAGAAGTACTTGTGGAATTGTTTCTCCAGATCGGCCCACGTGACGATAGAATTTGGCGGTAAAGTGGTGAACCACTGGAAGGCCGATCCGGATAGAGATGAAGAGAATAACCGTACCCTCAGAGCGTCTTGCGTGGCAGCTTCTCCGCACTTGATGATGAATCTGTTAATGTGCTCCACAGTGGATGTGTCATCCGTCCCTGAGAACTTGGTGAAATCAGGAACCTTGTAGCAGTGTGGGAACGGCAACGAGTCATAGGCCGATGGATACGGCGTCTTGTAAGTATAAGTTTGAACTTTCGGCTTCAGTCCAAACTGATCTTGGATTACTTCTGCTATCTTTCCCGTCCAGTCCACCTGCTGCTGATGAATGGCTGTTCGAGGTGCGGGCATATGCTGAAGCGCTGGTTCGGCCAGGTGATGAATCGGCGAAGTTTGCTGAGCGGCCGATAGCTGCTGGCGAAACGCGTCCGCACCCTCTTCGTATGTCGTTGCTGGCACCGTGCTTCTGAATGCTTCCACAGTGCTTGCCCCCCTGCCGATTTCTGGTGAAATCGGCTGGTACTGAGAGACCGTCGGCCGGGCGGCCGATTGGTACGGCACCTGAAACGGATAAGTGCCGTGCCGATTCGCTGGCTCGGGGAGATACGTCGTGGCTGATGCCCCCCAAGGCACTGAGCTTGTAGGTAGTGTTTGCACAGAAGCCATCTGGACGGGTTGAAGCGGTGCTCGCGATGGGAGATAAGGTGCACCGCTGTATCTTGGAGACGCCGGAAGTGGTGGAGAGCTGTACCCCTCGCGCTGCGTCAATATCGGCTGAGAAGCCGATTGGGATGTATACGGTAAGCTTCTGGCCGGCAGGGTAGTTGGAGGGGCATATGCCGGCCCCTGATAACCTTGAGCGGCTCCGCTGGCCAGAGAGTTGACGACGGCGTTGTACACCGTGTTGCTCATCACCGAGGATTGGTCAATGAACGCTTGATACACGGACTGTTGAATCATCTCTGACATCTTGCCCGGGTCTTCAGCAATGGTGATGTGGCGAGGTGCTGGAATAGGAGCTTTCTTAACTGCTTCCCCGCTTCTGGTACGACTGAACGATTGGAGGTACATCTTCTTGTAATCTTCTAGATGTTTGGCCAACTCCTCCCTCTGGTCGTCCTTGAGATCAGCTTCTGTGACCCCAATGATGTTGCTGTCAGAGATTTCTGCGTTGTTCGACATATCAGGTCTTGGATGGTCCCACCGGGCGTGCCAAAAGTGTGTTGGCGCTAAAATCGGCCGGATAGGAATCGGCCGATGGGTCTTCAGCGTCGGACACACGACCCGGGAGAATCTGCTTAGCTCCTGTTCGGGTTATCGCCCTGGTGCGGTTCGCGCGGCGTGCCAGTCAATCTGACCTGTTGATTGACAAGGAAATAGAGTATTAAATTCCAGGCGCGTCGATCGGCTGGATTTCCGATCTATCCTGAGGAGCGCGTCGGCGGCAAATCGGCCGATTTGCTGTAGAGATGATCGGCTATGGGTCAGCCGATGATCGTATAGTAATTGTAAAGAGAACTGCTGGAGCAATCTAAACAATTACTATAGAAGCAACACTTGAAACAGATCTAATCGGCTGTATGGCGATGAATCGAAGGAGAACAATGACGAAGCCGATTACCCTGATCTCAAGCTGGATAACTGGTGATAATACTAGAATAACAGGTAAAACTTGCAATTCTAGTAAATATCGATAACTTGTGAATAAATCCAAACGAAACCACAGCGATGCGCCCGTAGTTAAAGCTCGGATATTACTCGATAAGCGGAACCTACCAATTGGCCGGAGATCAGGTTGATGCAGCCCTGCCAATCCGTACGAACTCGTGAAAGAAGAAAATATTGGCGAAGTCGCCGACTTGAAAAGTAAAGTACTGGTAAAAAGTAGAAGTGTTTTATTGATTGATGTTGGTTGTCCTTTGCAAAACCCTAGCGACTCCTATTTATACCCTGAAACTAGGACTCCTGGTCGATTACGACTTGTTACAACCTTATTTAAAACAGGAAAACTACTATATCTATAATAACTTTAAAAAGGAAACGGACTCCCGCAGAATCTTCCGCCGCCGTATCCTAATCCAATCAGGACCTCTTCAATTGCTTTCCGGCCGACTTAGCATGCAGTGTTGACCAGTTTTTGACTAGGATCTTCTGGAATAATCCTATCCTGTTGACATAGGCTGCGCCACCAATCGACCGATTTTCAACTGATACCCAGATCGGCCGATTCCTTACTGTAGTTCTCAGATCTGCCGCATCGGCCAATCTTCTTCTCCTGACGCCGATTCAAGACGTGTCAAAATCCGGCGTCAACAGGAGGTTACCCGACAGACCAGTGGATTACTCCGTTTGAAGTGCGAGTTAGCCCTGATTGCCCTTGTGGTGATAGTTCGCGCGCTTGAGCCAGATTAATTCAGGTGGTTCTGCCAATGACACTCAGGGAACGACTGCTCCGAAACCAAGGAAGAAGTCATGTACATGAACAACAACAACAACAACAACAACAACAACGGGTTTCATCCACAAGGAGGTCAGGGGTGGAATCAGTCGCGCCCCTACTACCAAGTAGGTAACGGTAATTCAAATTCGTTTAATCCTAACCAACTTTCCTTGAGGGATCTTTTCTTGAGCCAAGCAAGGACCAATGAATCGATCCAAAAGAAGCTTGCTGCTGACGACAAGATCTTGGAGACCATCCAAGTGAAGATGGATGACATCTCCTCATCAATCAAAAACCAGCTGAGCTTCAACAAGATGCTTGAAACTCAACTAGCTCAGCTGGCCACTGTTGTCTCTGCTACTGCAATGGGGAAGGCCCCAGGATATCCCGAGTCCTCCATGGAGGACATCCACGTAGTGACCACGAGAGGAGGTAAAACCACTCGTGATCCCCCTCATCCTAACCATGTCAGCAGCAAGGAAGAGGACAAGGCAAATGAAGAACAGCCCAGTAGCGACGACACCGACAAGGTGCATGAAGGGAAGACGGTTCCTCATGAGTTCTACGACACCCAATTACTACCATTCCCTACCAAAATCAGGAAGCCAGGGACGGACGAGCAGTTCAACAGCTTTACGGATATGATCCAACGCGTCAATATCAGTGTGCCTCTATTGGAAGCCATGCGAGTACCACGTTATGCTCGCTATCTCAAGGACATACACTCCAACAAGCGGCCATTACCCTCCACCGAGGTAGTTAAGCTCTCCAAGGAATGCAGTGCAGCGATACTCCCGTAGATTCCTGAAAAGAAGAAGGATCCAGGATACTCCGCTATCAGCTGTTCAATAGGGGGACAGAATTTCGACACGGCTCTATGTGACTTGGGTGCCAGCGTTAGTGTCATCCCTAAGGCCGTGTTCGATCAACTGAATTACTCAGGCTTGACTCCGATCCCAATGCAACTGCAGCTGGCTGATTCTTCCATCCGATATCCAGAAGGAATAGCAGAAGATGTTCCAGTAAGAGTGCGGGATTCCTTCATTCCCGTTGACTTAGTGGTACTGGACATGGATGACCAGAAGGAAACAATCCTCATCCTGGGCCGACCATTCCTTAGTACGGCAGAAGCTCATATCGACGTTGGAGCTTGAGTAATCCGACTCAACATCAACGGAAAAGAAGAAAGGTTGATTTCCGCCCAAGATAGGAATAGTGTTCAATGATTAGGATCAAATATGAGCCAAATCCCACGAAGATCATTGAAGTCGAAGTGACGCTTCCGAAAGAGGAAGATCGAGTCACCTTCTTGAAGAAATTCATGAAGGGTGAACGAAGAAGGACACATGTCAAAGAAGGAAAGAGCAAAAGCTCGGCCTCAAAGAACACGGATCCTACTCCCACACCACTAACAACAACAAAGAAGAAATCCAAGAAGGTGTGGAGAAAGAAGAAGACGTCATCATCCTCGACATCCTTTCCAGGTATGGACGATTGGACCTCAAGTTAAACAGTTATGGAGAAGATCTTGCTCATCGAACCTTAAACCAAGAGCTAGCTTGGGGGAGTTTCTCCACCAAGTAAATTGTATCCTTTTACTACTTCCAATAAAATTATAAAAAACCATAAAACCAAATAAAAATATTTCATGCTTTAATTTCCCTATTTCCATATGCATGTAGTCTTCCTAAGTTGAAAGGATGAATAATTGTTATGCTCTTGCACACTTATCTTGCTTAGTCTGAAAGTGCGGTGTTTTCCTAAGCTTGAGTTTGTTGGCTGTTTAAACCATTGTGCCATGAACCCGAACATCTCGTGGGTTGCACATGCTTCGTCCAAGTCTAAGTTGTTGTGAGATTAGATATGGAAGGTAGAGCTTATTAATATTCTCCTAAGTGAAGCATGATATCTGGAGTCTTTGTTTTCAAAAAAATAAAAAGGGAAAGACAAGTTCCTCAATGATGTTCAAAGTCCTACTAGAGCCATATGTTACATACATTGAAAACCATATACATATGCTGCTTGTTATTTCATTGAGCTTTGCCAAATTGTTGTGATCCTAGTGATCCTCTTGGTCAAGATCACGTGCACGTCACACTCACTGCGACATTCCTACACTGGGAATTAGCAAGTCCATCCATCCACAAAATAAATACTCCATGAAGTTTGAAATCTCTCCTTATACCCCTAAAAAGAAATTAGGCTTGGTCATCCCCAAAAAGATGGCATGCAAAAGAAGCATGACCCAAAAAAAAAGAAGAAGAAAAGAGAATAAAGGGGATAGCTATGTCTAAAAGAAAAATACAAACACAAATAAGGAGGAGAGAGGTCACAAGCAAAAATGAGTAGTCATACCATCATCCACCCACACACACGCACATCTTGATCTTGGGATATGACTTGTTTTCTCCATGGATCCACTCTTTGTCCTGGCAATATATGAAATGAGGGTATGCTTCATCCATTCCGTACCTTGAGCCCCACAAAAGCTTTTGTTATGAGAAGGGAGAAGTGCCCTGGTAAGGTCTAATAGACATTGAGCGATCCGAGAGGTTCATTCGAGGAACTTAATCTTGATTTACAATTTCAAAAAGAAAACCTTCAGATGGATTGTTGAACAAAGGGAAGGTAAGTGTTGCTATGTCGACTGTTCTAACTCTCAACAGCCCAAGACGAGGAGAGGCTCATAAGCCCCATAGATGATGAAGGTAACAAGGACCAGGTACTCATGCCAATCATACTCAACCTCAAGGAGATCATCTATGCCTCAAGACATGACAAGACAGCAGGTAACGAGTCCTAACAATTTTCTGATCAACAACCTGGTTTGTCCTATTTTGCTCGAGGTGAGCAAAGGAAAGCTTGGGGGGTTTTGTTGACGCTCGCTACGGACCAATTTTGAGGGTAAATTTGACCAGAAAATTGGGATGATTAGCATAATTAACTTGCATATTTACCTAGAATAATGCCATTTCCACATTCCCCTTGGAGAATTCAAGTGTAAACAAGCACCTCAATCCAAGGCATGTGACGTCAACCAATCAGAGCGCGCCATTTGGCCTCCCATGGATTGGAGGGCCCACCAGGGCATGCAACCGACATAGGGAGGACTCAAGCCACGTGTAGGAGTGACTAGAGCCCACAGGGAAGCCACCTAGAGGCGGCCGACCCCGGTCTGAACCAGGTCTGGTTCGGCCGAACCAGGGGGCGGCCAAACCAGGAGAAAGGCACCGCCGTACCTTCTTTGACGTGGCACTTCCCCATTGGTCCTCCATGTCAGTTCCTGGTGAATCCTGCCTAGAAGCTACTGCACACCCCCCTCACTCACCCCTATAAATACAAGGGGGGTGCTACATATGAACACACACCTCAAGTTTCTCTCTTGCTTAGTCTTTAGGATAGTAGAGTTTAGGTGAAGTAGCTCTTCTTCAAGTCCCGAAGTTGCCTAGGAGTGTTCGGTATGAGTTTTACTCTTCCTCTCCTTTGTAATATTCGGAATTCCTTAATAAAGTTATCTTCTAGCTTAGCATATTCGCTTAGTGTATGTTCTGTGTATTCAGAGTCGTATGCCATGCTTAGTTTATATCTATATCTTATATCTTGCATGATTAGATGTGGTAAGACATCAAGGCTACGGCAACGGTTCCAGTATTCGTATGTTTGCTCTAGTGTTCTACCCGCACGGAACATTAGAGTATTGCTAATTAGTGCAGACATGGTGTCTGGGTTAATTAGTGTTACTGGATGCGGCTCTTTACCATGGTTAGATGAGGTAGGCATATGGTGGTGACAGCCCTGTCCGTCCAGCATAACCCTCCCCGATCGTGTAGTAACTGTAGGAGGTTCATAAAATACCGTGAAGATCTAGTGGCCACCTAGCCATTCTTGTGCGGTCTCCCGGTAGTTCCTGGGGTCTAGAGCCCGATCCTAATTATGTGTGTGTTTATGAGTGTGTAGTTTAAACTGTATCTTTAGCTAGGAGTATATAAGTCCTTAGATTAGCTTTCTTCTTCCTTGCTCCCTTCATGTAGATTTTGAATAGAGTGAGACTTGAGTAACTTATGTGTCACACTACCTCTATACCCGTATATTATCTTACGCCTATTTATGCAAATGAATATCCATGATAGAGCTATTCAATTAACTTATTTGTTCCAATAACCGCCGCCTTCCCTGCGGAAATATAAATACGACCCCGTACTCACGGGTAAAATGCTACAACGGTATTCCGTGCGGTTGCTGATCCATCTGTAACGTAAGAAATACCACACGGTATTTCTGGTGTTATTGCGGGGAACACCTATTCTAGTGATGACGCTACGAAACGCCAACAACCATGTTTATGACCCACACGGCCACACCTCCAGGCTGCGCCTGCCAGCTTAATTGCTTCCTTGGATGGAGAAGAAATAGCTACGCTATAGCATTGAGGAGAGGATGTGCAGGATAAAAATTAAAGGGCTTGTCAAGAGGGAGCAGCAGGGAAGAGAGAGCTAATGGAGAGGGAGAGACCGTAGAGAGAGCATGGGGAGGGATGGAGAAGAGTTTACCAGCTTGGGCCATCTTGAGAGAAGGATGAATGGATAAGAACAAGAATGGGCATAGACACATGCCCTGAGATGGATGAGTCAGTAGGCCTGCTATAGACAGGTGGGACCTATCATAAATGATGCTCCTCTGCTCACGACATTCAAGTGCAGGAGAAAGAGGACCCTATCTGTAACGACATGACATACTTTTGCAACAGCTGTTGGAGGAGACCATTTTTTGTCTAAAACTTTTTGGGAAGATCCAAATTTAGAATTATTGGAAGTAAATATATTGGGCACTCTTGGAGGTGCTCTAAGAGTTTTTTTTAAAATAATAAAGTTTCATGAACATGCAGGGATAAGATGGTGGACTTTAGGAAATTTTGGAGCCAAGACATGGTCCCAATCGACCATTAGGGGGGGAGTCAGCCGACCCTGGCTCAACACCTCACCGGCCAGCTTTGGCGGTATTCAAGATAACACAAAGAGGAACATCACTCACCACGCAGATGACGTTGGTTTGATGCAAGATGACAAAAACACTTCACTTGGATCCATGGATCCAACTTCATAGAATGAACGACGAAACCACCAATCCACCATCTAGGTGGGGTTATACATGACAACACGTGGAATATCAAATCATCGTCGCACAGGGGGAAGGCCAACTGACATGGTTAGGGTTGCCGACCCTTTCTTGCCTCCCACGGTCAAGCCGCTACTTTAATCGCCAGTACAGACCATTGCAAGCGATCTTGGAGCGATAGATGCTTGAGGCGATGCATTGGAGGTTCGGCCGACCCTGGCCGACACCTCCAACCGCCGCAACCTTTCTCCTACAAGTATCTGCAAGTCAACACAACTCTATAAATATGTGCGCTCGCACAAGGAATAAACACAAACCAAGAAGGAGCTCTCCACTTTACTTTGTTGCTTAGTAGAGTTTTAATAGTGTAGTTGGGAGTTAGAGTTAGAACTAGAGTTGAGCTTTGCATTGGGTTTTTGGAGGAATCTTCAGAAGAAGTTCTGGTATAAGATCTTATAACTTCAGCTTTTCCTTTTGTAAGACTTGATTTATCAATATAAGTTTAGTTCTATCTTACTTTGAGTCAATTTTGTATTCAACTTCTACTTTATTTTAGATGCTATATTTCTAGTTTGGGAAATAGTTGCTCAAGTCTTGGCTCTAGTAGAATTACTCTAGTAGATCCCTCTTAGAGGGTTTCTTGCTACAATTCTGTTTGACTCTGGGCTTCTCTAACTTTCATTGATTCGTTATATATGTGGAACCTAGAACTTATCTTTGGCCAGGATTGCACTCTGTTCAACGGACTGTGTTGTAGCTAGCATACGTACTTAATCCACCATATTAGTTCTAGGTCCCTTCTCATCCCTTTCCACAAGTTGCCCGGTCCCGGGTGCTTGGAGCTAAGAGAGAAACCTAGGATAAGGATACAAAGCCATTGTTAGGTCGGGGCTACCGGATAGGGGATGGGGCATGGCCCACCCCCCACACCAATTGTAACTACTCGTACAGAGTTAGGACTAGTCGGAATAGAAGGAAACTACCCGAGAGATATTCGGGTAGACTTCCTACGAAAGTGTCTGCTAGGATTTCCATGTAAACCTGTCCTCAGACTATATAAGGGCGGGTAGGAACCCCCTCCAAACAATCACATCATCTAAGGCCCTAGAAACAACCACATAGGATGTAGGATATTACGCCCTCGGTGGCCCGAATCTGTTTAAATCTGTGTTTCTTGCACCTTCGAATTCCTAATCTCGGCGATACCTCACCTACGACCTACCACCTCAGGGATATCCCTTCGTGGGCTTGGAGGGTAAACACCAACAGCTGACACGATACGTAGGGATGTTTATCGAGCATCCATCAGCAAAATCGATGGCGTTGTTCAACTTCACCAATGCCATGCCCAACGAGGGCACGACTTTTTTCTTTGGCTCCTAGGTCTGCATCGCCAATGGTCTAGGTGGCTTTAACAGCCATCGGACCAACACAAGGGAGCCGAAGGCGCCTGCAGCAACTCCACGCAACAATTTCGGCGAGATGCTGCTCGCTGACCTAACCAGGGAGATCGAGGAGCAGTCCGCTTTCGGTGTAATTTTGACTCGTGCTGCACCACGACTTCTCTGATCGGATCTAATCGGAGCAGTCCGCTTTCGGCGTAATTTTGACTCGTGCTGCACCACGACTTCTCTGATCGGATCTAATCGGACCCGAGGGATCGCGTACCAAACTTTTGTTCGGGCTACGCAACACGACCGCCATCTACCATGAGGCCATCCAGTCAAAATTTGCCTCCACGTTGGAGGAGGATTTCGAAGTCTACTTGCGATCGGAGAGAGGAGTGCCACCGCATGTCGAGAGGCCCAAATCTTCGACAAGTACTCGGACTCGGACGACGACCCTGAAACTTTCTTGGGTTGTTATACGGGCCTGACCATCACCTCTACGCCGCATGACTAGTTCGTGTACTAGAAGGGCATGGAGCCCTTCGAACTAATCGAATATGACTCCCTCCTTGTGGCTGCAAAATAAGAGCTGCCCTTTCAGGAGGGTAGGCCTCTTCTCTCTACTACCCAAGAAGAAGGAGGCGCCATCAAGCTAGTTGACTACAGCTCCAGCGATGAGTGCATAACCTCCATCCGTGGCCACCAGGAGGACGATGAGCCTGGACCGAAGTACGATGCTGAATAAGTCATGGATGTCTTCGCAGATGAGCGCTCGGTGGATGCTCCTCAAGACAAGGACGAGAAGCATAGGAGAATCCAAAGACTCAGAAACGCCAAGCGCGCCAAGCGCTGGCGGAATGCTGATGAGCGAGCTTGGCACCCACCGCACCGCGGAGGAACCTTCAGGGTGCTTTCGCGGCGGCCAACGACCGGGCATACAATACCCCGATGGGAAACCTTGTGAGGCAGCTCTGCTAGCTACAGATCTACCTCGGGAGGCTACTGCAGCTAATCCAGTGTGCTATCATCCAGCTTGACAAGCAGGACACCTTTGCCATTGGTGCAACCTAGCCGGTCCAGATTGGAACACCACACGAGCTCCCTCCCCCAAGTCAGTCGCACCCCAGAAGGTGGAGCTGTTCCCCGAGGAGGCAACATCCACAAGGCCCAGCAGTCGGCATGCAGCACTGGCAACCACGACAACTCAAATGCCCAGCAGCTTGTCTGCGGCCATGACGACCAAAAAGTGCAACAACCACCGTCGCCTTTGGGCAACCAGCAGATACCAAGACCTCAGGCTGGGGGGCATCCTTGTGGGAGGCCGCGGCCACCACACAGAAACCTTCAAGACAAGCACGCGGTGAACCTGAGGGAAGAATCAACAAAGGACACCACGCTCAGAGCATCATCGAGCAAGGCGCCACGAGCGCAGTGAGGGTGGCCGGGATATCGACGATAGTGTTCGCTTTCCAGCTTTCACACCCAACATCACCGCTCGCGACCAACCAAAGGAGTTCAAACCAGCCGGCATCACCAAGTATGACGGAAAGCAAGACCCATGGCAATGGATGCACTGCTACTCCACTACCATTGAGGTCTCCGGTGGCTCCAACTCCACCAAGGTTATCTACTTTCTGATGGCCCTGGAAACTACGCCACTCACCTGACTCGAGAGTCTCAAGCCCGACACCATCGACTCCTGGGAGGACATGAAGAGGATCTTCATCATCTAGGGCTCCATGCTACGGGCATGTACTCTTCATGACTTGTCACAAGTCAAGCAGGAGGAGAATGAGACCTTGAGGGCCTACACAAAGCGATTCTTCAAGATGTGGGCCACCATCACCAACATCACCGATGAGGACATCATCCACTGCTTCCAGCGTGGCCTCTTCCGGCAGGTTGTCTACCGCGACTTCGGGCACAACTGCGGGACACGTGTCATGGATGGCTTATTTTTTAAATTTTTGGAAGAGAAGAAGAGAAGATTCAAGACAGATTTGACCGTTAGCCTGATTCTTCGATTCAACCTAAGGCTCGGAGGCTACTCCATACGAAGTGCGAGTTTTATCGCACCCCATATGAAGGAAGACTTGAAAACTACTAGGGGCACGAGCACATCACAGCCTTGATGCAGCCAAGGAAGTACTCGAAGACCTTCATGATGGAGTCAGGAAGAACTCAAAGACGCCTTCAGAAGTACTCGAAGCCTGCAGTATTTGAGTACGAAGAGTTCGGGGGCTTGTCAGACATGGGGCTACGGGACTGCGCATGTCGTATAGATCTCCTAGGATAGGGGATGGGGCATGGCCCACCCCCACGCCAATTGTAACTACTCGTACAGAGTTAGGACTAGTTGGAATAGAAGGAAACTATCTGAGAGATATCTGGGTAGACTTCCTACGCAAGTATCTGGCTAGGATTTCCATGGAACCCTGTCCCCCAAGACTATATAAGGGCGGGCAGGGACCCCCTCCAAACGATCACATCATCTAAGGCAATACAAACCACCACACAGGACGTAGGGTATTACGCTCTCGGCGGCCCGAACCTTTCTAAATCTGTGTTCATTGCACCTTCAAGTTCCTGATCTTGGCGACACCCCACCTACAATCTACCACCTCGGGGATATCCGTCGGTGGGCTTGGAGGTTAAACACCGACAACCATTACTAGAATATTTTGTAGACTATACTAGAGTTGACCCCATCAATAGAATATAGGAATCTTACCTTGTTCTCCCAAGCAGCTAGTTCTTATCTATCTTTATTTATTTTTGATGTCCCTGTGTGTCAAAGTTATCACTCCTTATCTTTTACCCTTGCCCCTACTGGTTTATTGTACATTAAGTTAGGATATCTTCAAGAAATTTGGTTATTGATTATCTTAGCCATCGCTTCCCCCTATGGAAATTATAAGTACAGTAGCATGAAATGCTATAGCGATTATTCTGTACTACGCTTTTTAGAACTAATCTCAAATTAATCTTTGGAGCATAAGAAACACCAACACTATTCTTTTTCGTTAACTCTAAAAATAATTTCTAAGGGTGGGTGAGGTCATTACCACCCCTCAAATTATTTCTTTATTTTTTATTTTTCTTTATGTTTTTGTTGGCGCTAAAATCGGCCAAGGAATCGGCCGATGGTCTTCAGCGTCGGACACACGACCCGGGAGAATCTGCTTAGCTCCTGTTCGGGTTATTTGCCCTGGTGCGGTTCATGCGGCGTGCTAGTCAATCTGACCTGTTGATTGACAAGGAAATAAAAGTATTAAATTCCGGGCGTCCCCGATCGGCTGGAGTTCCGATCTATCCCGAAGAGCGCGTCGGCAAATCGGCCGATTTGCTGTGAAGATAATCGGCTATGGATCAGCCGATGATCACGTAATAATTGCAAAGAAAACTGCTGGAGCGATCTAAAAAATTATTACAGATGCAACACTTGAAAATAGATCTAATCGGCTATATGACGATAAACGGGGAAGAACGATAACAAAGCCGATAGTTCTAATCTCAAGCTGGATAACTGGTGATAATACTAGAACAACAGGTAAAACCTCTAATTCTAGTAAATATCGATAACTGGTCAATAAATCCAAACGAAACAACAACGATGCGCCCGTAGTTAAAGCTCGGATGTTACTCGATAAGCGGAACCTACCAATTGGTCGGAGATCAAGTTGATGCAGCCCTGCCAATCCATACGAACTCGTGAAAGAAAAAAGTATTGGCGAAGTCGCCGACTTGAAAGTAAAGTGCTGGAAAAAGTAGAAGTGTTTTTGTTGATTGATGTGTTGGTATTTTGCAAAGCCCTGATGACTCCTATTTATACCCTAAAACTAGGACTCCTGGTCGATTACGACTTGTTACAACCTTATTTAAAACAGAAAAACTACTATATCTATAATATCTTTAAAAAGGAAACGGACTCCCGCAGAATCTTCCGCCGCCGTCTCCTAATCCAATCAGGACTTTTCCAATTGCTTCTTGACCGAATCAGCATCGCTCCGTTGACCAACATCAGGCCACTTTTGACCGGGATCCTCTGTTGTGGCTCCAATCCGTTGGCGCAAGCTGTATCACCAATCGGTCGATTTCCAACTGTTACTTCAATCGGCCGATTCTTTACTGTAGCCTTCAGAGCTGCCGCATCGGCCAATCTCTTCTCCTGACGCCGATTCAACACACGTCAAAATCTGGCGTCAACACATGCCCCCCAGTTTCGGAGTAAAACATAACTTTTAGTTCGAAACTCTTTCTTTAATCCTTTTCTCCGAAATGGACGCAGTAAAAATCTCCTTCCGTTCCGCGGTCTTCTACATAATGATTGCGATTTTCTCATACCGGGCGCTCGAGACAACTGTTCCCCTGGAATTCGTGTAGACGATGCGGCAAAAATCCTGCCTTTACCCTTTCACTCTTGGGTTATCCTTAAGTACTAGCATTCTCCGCCTACTTTTCTCCACGAGCCTAGTATTTTACTCCAGCGAACCACTGTTCATCTTCCTCCGAGCCCTCTCGATCTCCAACCGCTCCCTCCGGCAATCTCGCTTGCGACCTGCTCCAGCTTCCCAATGGCATCACCATCAGCAACCTCTCCAACAACAGAGGCTCTGTCGGCAACCCCCTCAGCGGCGGTGGCCCCATCGGCAACTCAACTGACGGCTCCATCGGTGACGATGAGCTTTATTCCGGAGGTAATTATCCAAAATTTTCCTCTTTTGATTTTTTACTGCTTCAGTATTTTCTGGATCCATTCTCAGTTCCTCCCCTTTTCCTCCTTTTCTAGGAATTTAGGCACCAGATTACTATCCCTCTTTCAGAATCCCCCGATCTTATCTGCTTAGGCCCCATGGGGAATCCTGATCCGACTGACCTGATCAGCCTAGAGACTCACAGAGTCCCATTCAAGCAATCGCCCATGGATTTAGATCAATGGGTAGGCGCCTTTAGGTCCTGGCCGAATGAGACCCGTGGCTGGAGAGAATGGTACCATAGAGTAGCCAGGTCTAGGAAAGTTCAATGGGATGAACTGAAAATCGGCCAGTGCATAGACCTCTTTCTGTCCCAGATGGAGAAAAATGAGCCCTTGGTCATAGTAGCTTCTTATTTCTGGTCCAACGCACTCAATGCGTTCCTTTTTGGACATGGACCCATGACTCCAACTCTGGCCGATGTCCTGTTGTTGACCGGCCTTGACATCTCCTCCTCTGATACCCCCTTTGACTATCTGATTAAACCATCACATCGGCTCGAAACCAAAGGAATGGCGGATGGAAGGGGTATATCAACAGAAACATGAAGACTGGGACAGTTTCATAGAGAGAGCATACTGCGTTCTTGATGATGTGGCTGGAAAATCATTTTTTCTGTGGTAGAGCAGTTGGCCCTTCTTCTAACACCCAAGCCCTGGCAGAAGCTCTGTCACTAGGATCGGTCGTTCCCCTTGGAAAGCATCTGTTGGGATCGGCCTACCACATGATGCACCAAATCGGCACTAAGCTGTCAAAGGGGGAGCCGATTGGGAACCCTGGCGGTCCTTGGTGGTTCATTACTCTCTGGCTCAACCTATATATGAGCAAAGTCTCTCAGCAACGAATAGAGACCAAAACATTTCCCAACATTGAGTTAGAGGAAAACCCAACCGTCCGACGATGCTGCAGATCCTTTGGAGAGGCGGCATCGGCCTTCCCTGGCTGTCAATTCACTGCTGCCCGCACGGCTGAATACTTCAGATGCTTCTACAATGGCTTCAGTGAAGAGACTGTCAGTTGGCATCCCTATCGGGCAGTAGAGCTGATTTTCGAACTTCCCATCTGCTACGACTTCTCCAGTCATACTTTTGATAGGGAACTTATGGATACCCTGATTAAGCCAGGGATTTTGCCGGCCAACTTCTTCTCTGGAAAGGACTCTCCCACATATGAGTTCTATAATCCATCGGCTGCAGCAAGGCAACTGGGCTTTGGTCAACTGCCGATTCGGGTTTACTTCGCCGGTCAAGCAAAATTCAGAGATGAACTGACCAAGAGTCTTGACTACAATCGGTTGTGCAACTTAGTGCCAGATTCTAGCACCATTGACCTGAACAATTGGACAGTGGCCCCTTTTGTTGTTCAGCAATTTAAATTATGGTGGGCAGAATGGAAGCAACACCTCTTCTGCAAATCCCCATGAACATATTGCAACATTCTGGACCCAGAGAACATTGACCCAAGTGCAGCGGTATGTCCTTTCTCCCATCCGATTTCAATGCTGTCTCTTTCCATACTATCATCTTACCGTTAACTTATATTTATCTTCTTAGTCTGAAAGCCAAGTCCCTCCGATGCGGAGCCGAAGCGGCAGGCCGATAGAGAACAATCATCCGTATACGCCATATCCACTCATCGGCTTTCACGCTCCAACCATCAAGGACATTGCCACTGGCCGATTGAAACGAACACCGAAAAGGCCAACCTTGAAGACAACAAGTCGTCGAGTGCGTGCCCGCATCGGATCAACTGACCAATCGGCGGTAGTACCGACCGAAACTCCGATTCCTCTATCCTTGCCAACTACCGAGATGGCCGATCCTCAAGTCACCGCAGAAGTCGGAGCAGCTGCGGCATCACTGCTAGTGGAAGCTATTCAGGTAATCTTGCTCATTTCATATATCCTTAAATGCTCCACTAACACTAACTTTTTCTTTCTGTTAGGCTGCACAAGCCGCTCCAGTGCAGTCCCCACAGCAATCGGCCACATCCCAAGCGGAAGCCGAAACTCCAGCAACTCTTCTCATCGAGGTAGACAATATTTTAACTCAATTTCTCGACATTCAGAGGTCTTAACTGATCCTGATGCAGACCGATTTGGGTACATCGACTGTAGCTCCACAACAAACATCGGCCGGAAGACCAACAGAGGCATGGCAAATATCTCATATCATCTTATTTCCATTATCCATAGTGTACTCATAAGGTCTGTCTTCCATACCTTTTCAGGAAGCTGGTCCAAGCAGAGCATTAATAGTTGTCGAGTCCTCTTCCTCTGACGAGCCGATTGTACCGGTCCTTGAGACGAGGGAGGCGCTCCCATTAGCGCAAGCAAGAGAGATCCGCTTCAAGGAGGTAATAAACTTATCACCGGAATCGGCCGATTCCCTATTACTGCTTACCAATCCTTTTCTTTATTCTTCCGCAGGAACAAGACACCCCGAATAACAGCGTTTTCTCCTTCGCCGTCTCTTTGCTTGATGATGAAGAAATCGCTTCATGCCAAATTCTGTTGAGCTCTATTTCTGATGATATCTGCGCCAAGCTCGAGAGCATGCAGATTCTCCTCCAAGATGATATCGGCCGATTAGTAGAAGATGCTTCGCCGATTCGGCGGCTTTTCAGTGACATCAAGGGTAGAATCCCGGAAGAAACAACAGAAAGCTTGGAACCTGTTGCATATATAGAATATATGCAAATCCCAGTTTCCAGGGCCCTGCGCCACATGGCTGATCGTGCCTAGCTAGCAAAGACCCGGGAAGAAGCCGACTCGTACAAGCACCGAGCCCAAGAGGTACATCAACGGATCAACTTCCTTGAGAGCTCTCGCCCGGATGTCGTCGGCACGATAGATCGCCTCAAACGGAGGAGAGCAGAACTGGCCAAAGAGATGGAGCAAGTAACCCAAGACATAGCTGCCGAAGAAAAGAGACTTCAAGAGCTCCCATCCGTCATCGCTGGGCTGAAGCAAGAGAGGCAGAACTTGGCCTGTGAAGCGATAAGGCTTCGTCGCCACATATCAGAAGTTCCTGGATCGGCCGACGACGACCAAAGAGTACTAGATTCGGCCGATCAGATTAGGCGACGAGCTATCGCGGCCATAGATGCTTTCCTCGGGTTGTAAAGAATGCTGTAAACATTTAATGCTCCTTTAATGTTACTGCGCCGATTTGATCCTGGACCACTTCCTTTGGCAGATTTGCATTTATGAATGCTTTTACTCCGATAGGACGTGTCCCACTATCTTCTTACTTCCTTCTCTTTATAAGTAGATCCCACATTCTCTTCTTCGTCTTCTTCTTCTGTCAATCAGGTACAAACTCTCCTCTGCTTCTCCCCTAGACATCTCAATCGCTCTGATGCTGGGTAGCTTTTCACCTCTGTTTAGTCAAAACGTCTCAGCCCCAGTCTGGAACGAGCAATCGAAGTTATGCATTCAGATGAACCATTGTCACAGGCAGACATAGATCTGATAAGAACTCATCCTGAAGAACTTAAAGATCATGTTCCTGCTGTTGTTCAGAAGTATTGGGACCTTATAGACGCTCACTGCTTTGTCCGTAAGCGACTACCATCTGAAAAAAATCCTCCACTCCTTCATCAAGTTGAGACTGAAGCTGCCATGGAGAATCTGGAGGAGAAGAAGACCCGCCTCCTGATAGAACTATGCCATCAAGCTGAGACTGGAGCCACCGTGGAGAATCCGAAGGAGAATAGGACCCGCCTTATGATAGAACTGGGCCGGATCGAGAGAGAAATCCAGAGCAAGCGTAATCAATAGATATATCGGTATTTTTATTCTAAGGGCGACTTGTATCGTGTCGGCCATGTACTTTGTTGTTTTCATCGAATATTGAGCTGGTCAAACTGAATCACAATGTTTCTTTCTTAAGGCGATGTCATTCTCACATCGGCTGTGTGGACAAACGCCGATAGGGATCGGCCATGTTGTCTTGATATATCTTACTGCAAGTTATGCATCTACCCAAATGCTTGGATAGTACCTCTTCAGATATCGTCCATTTAAGGCTCTCGGGAACTCTTCCCCTTCAATAGTTTCAAGAATATATGCATTTCCAGGGGCACATCGGCCGATTCTGTACGGCCCTTCCCAAGTGGGCGACCATTTACCGAATTTGGGATCCTTAGACCCTATCGGCAGCACCAACTTCCATACTAAATCTGAATTGTTTAACTTTGACCTTTTTGTCATACCATCTGGCCACCCTTTCCTTGTTTTCTTCTATGCTAATTAGGACCCTCAACCGCTGACCTGCCGAGTCATTGAGCTCATCTTTCATGAGGAAGGAATAGTCATCGGCCGTCAACTGATCTTGAAGCGATATACGTCTTGACCCCGTCCTTAATTCCCAAGGCAGGACTGCCTCATGACCATAAACCAGCTGATAAGGAGATACCTTAGTGGCTCCGTGGCAAGCCATCCTATAAGCCCATAGAGATTCAGCCAAAGACGTGTGCCACTTTTTGGGTTGTTCTTCTATTTTCCTCTTGATCAACTTGATTATCCCCTTATTGGACGATTCTGCTTGGCCATTGGCTTGAGCATAGTATGGAGAAGAATTTAATAATTTAATCCCCATATCGGCGGTGAATTCTCCGAATTCTCCAGAGGTGAACATTGTTCCCTGATCAGTTGTGATAGTCTCAGGAATACCGAATCGATAAACAATATGGTTCTTAACGAACTCGATCATATCGGCCGACGTCACATTCCTTAAAGGAACTGCCTCCACCCACTTAGTAAAATAATCGGTGGCCACTAATATGAACTTATGCCCTTTACTCGATGGAGGGTGAATTTGTCCGATGAGATCTATTCCCCAACCTCTGAACGGCCACGGCTTGATTACTGGATTCATAGCCGATGCTGGCGCGCGTTGTACATTGCCAAACTTCTGACAGTCTTGGCATCCTTTATAATATTTGAAACAATCCTCAAGAATCGTCGGCCAGTAATACCCATTGTTTCTGATCATCCATTTCATTTTGTGAGCCGATTGATGGGCTCCACATACGCCTTCATGGATTTCTCCCATCAGGACCTTTGCTTCTTCTGTTCCCAGGCACTTGAGAAGAACTCCATCAATCGTCCGGTCAAATAAATCATCTTCAAGCAACACATATTTTGTGGCTTGAAAACGTACTCGCCAATTCACTTTCCGGGAGGGGTCCTTCAAGTAATCGGTGATTTCCCTTCGCCAGTCATCGGCCGTGAGCTCTAAAATCATCGCCCCCTGAATCGGCCGATATCCGGATGCATGTTGAGCCAGCTTGTTGGCCTCTTCTTTATAATTTCTGGGAATGTGCTCAATTATCGCAGACTTGAATTCTTTTAACAACTGGAGACAATCTTCATAATAAATCCTCAAGATATCATCCTTGCATTCAGATTTCCCCGTTAACTGATCTACGATGAGCATGGAATCTCCAAAAATTTCGACTACATCAGCTTTGACTTCCCTTAATAATTGGATACCTTTTAGGATGGCTCGATATTCCGCCTGATTATTGGTTGCGGATGCTTCTATCGGCAGAGAGAAATCATAACTTGCCCTGCGAGGCGATACAAGAACAATGCCGATTCCTGACCCGGCCCCACACGAAGAACCATCGAAATACAGAGTCCATGGAACCGGTTCAACGACAGCAATCTCTGGTCCGCAATGTTGAGCTACGAAATCGGCCATGACTTGACCCTCGACAGCTTTGGCCGATTCGTACCTTAAGTCAAATTCTGACAGAGCCAGGATCCATTTTCCGATCCGTCCTTTCAAAATCGGCAATGATAGCATATATTTCACCACGTCATCTTTGCATACAACTATGCATTCTGCCGATAACAAATAGTGCCTGAGCTTGGTACACGAGAACTATAGAAACAAACATAGCCGCTCCACCGGGGAATATCTTGTTTCGGCGTCCAGGAGTCTTCTGCTGACATAATATACCACTCGTTCTTTCCCTTCGAACTCCTGTACCAATGCCGATCCAATAGCTTGTTCATCAGCCGATAAATATAATTTGAACGGCTTACCAGGCTGTGGTGGGGCTAACACCGAAGGTGAAATCAGATATTGCTTAATATCTTCCAATGCTCTGCGTTGTTCTTCTCCCCATACAAATTCCTGATCGGGCTTTAATTTCAACAAAGGAGTAAAAGCTCGAATACATCCTGACAAGTTAGATATGAATCTTCTGATAAAATTGACCTTGCCGATGAGGGACTGCAGCTCAGTTTTATTCTGTGGGGCCACAACTTTGTTGATGGCGTCTATGGTCTTCCGGTTGACCTCTATCCCGCGCTCATGGACCATGAATCCTAAGAATTTCCCGGCCGATACGCCAAATGCACACTTGTTCGGGTTCATTTTCAACCCATGCTTTCTTGTGCACTCCAGTACTTCTTGTAAATCGGCCAGATGTTCCTGATGACCTTTTGACTTGACCACGACATCATCTATATAAATTTCCACCGATGTACCAATAAGCTTGTGAAAGATATAGTTCATGGCCCGCTGATATGTAGCACCGGCGTTCTTCAATCCAAAGGTCATTACAACCCATTCGAATAAACCAAGGTGACCTGGACACCTGAAAGCCGTTTTCAAGATATCTTCTTCGGCCATTAATATCTGATTATACCCGGCATTACCATCCATGAAACTGATGACTTTGTGTCCTGCGGCAGCATCTATCAAGACATCGGCCGTCGGCATTGGATATCCGTCCATTGGTGTGGCCTGATTTAGGTTCCTGAAGTCGATGCACACGCGCAGTTTTCCATTTTTCTTGTACACGGGCACAATATTAGAAATCCATTCGGCGTAGCAGCACTGCCGAATAAATCCTGCTACAATTAACCTTGTGATCTCGGCCTTTATATTAGGTAGAATCTTGGGGTTGCACCGTCGTGCAGGTTGCTGATATGGCCGATATCCATATTTTATAGGTAACCGGTGTTCAACAATGGACCGGTCTAGACTAGCATCTCATGGTATTCCCAAGCAAAGCAATCCTTGAATTCTTTTAATAAACTTATCAATTTACACTTATACCCAGGATCCAAGTTAGCACTAATATACATCGGCCTTGATTTGTCACTATCTCCCAAATCCACCATCTCCAATGAATCGGCCGACGTAAACCCATGGCCAAGCTTCCCGTCTTCTCGGACGAGTTGATCCATCTATTTTGAATCTTCAGAGCCGACTGCTTGGATCGGCTGTAGACTGAAATCGGACACCTTCAGGAAATCAGTGTCCCAAGTCCTGCCAGATATACACCTGATGTGTTCACAGCTCCATTGTTGCGTGTCAGCCGTTGCGACGCTGTAGGCGGAATCGGCGGTGACTATCTCTGTGCTGTCGCCGACCCATTGCACAAGGCAGTGGTGCATTGTAGATGGAACACAGCAGTTTGCATGTATCCAGTCGCGACCGAGCAGCATGTTGTAGGACCCCTTACCATTAATAACAAAAAAGATAGTAGGAAGGGTCTTACTACCGATGGTGAGGTCGACGCAGAGCACTCCACGGGTGGGAGACACGTTGCCTTCGAAGTCCTTGAGCATCATGTCTGTCTTGGTCAGATCTCATCGCTCTTGCCTACCTTGCGGAACATGGCATACGGCATGACGTTGACTGCGGCGCCTCCATCTACTAGTAGTCTGGTGACGGGTCATCCGTTAACGTAGCCTTTGAGAAACAGCACCTTAAGATGTTGCCGTTTTTCTTCTTCTGGTTTCTGAAAAGTAGCCATCATCGGCTCCAATACCAGTTGCGCCATTTTCTCTTCCACTCTTGTTGCTTTTTCTTCTTCTGGTTTCTCAAAAGTAGCCGCCATTGGCTCTAATACCAGTTGCGCCATTTGCTCTTCCACTCTTGTTGCTTTGTCTCGATCGTCAGGCGCCATGAATTCCATCGGCAATATGAACACCATGCTGATGTCGGCTGCCGATTCTTGATTGTCTGCTTCCTGGCTGTTGTTTTTCTTGGGGCGCCAAACCCGAGACTTGACGTTTCTCTTTTCCGGCATCTGCCTCTGCTCTTCTTGTTGCTCCCACCGGCGCAGGCGTTGGATCCTCCGTTTCTGGGATCTGGATAGGCCATCAGGACACCACCTGGGGTTTACTGGTTTGGCTGATGATCTAGTGTGCTCCCAATCTGGCTCCCTTCCTAGGGGGTTTTCATCTGACACCCTGATATCAGCCATTTCTTCCAGCCGATCGTGCACGCTGATTCTGCCCCCCAGTCCATCCTGTTGATTGATCCTGCTTTTCGACCGGTGATACTGGTCAACTCTGCCCCCCAGTTGATCATGCACTGAAAGGCGCCGCCTCTCTTGTTCGCGCCGATTTCTGCTGATCGGCTCTGATCCTCTATCCCTGGAGCGTGATCTCTTAAACGGGCGATCGTTGCAACTTAATCCGTTGCACTTAGGACAGTTATCGGCTGACGGCAATCGGATGTCGTTCTCCCAGCAATGGATGAAGAATGGACATTGCCAGTGATCCTCGTGCCGGCGTATCATTTCGTCGTGATATCTTGACCGTTCCTGCTGCCGCTGATATTTGCTGACCAAGAATCGGGATGTGACAGGTCTGCGCGATGGTTCTGATCCTTTGCTCTTGTCTTCAGCCCGCCTTTTCCCTTTGACCTCATCCGCTGTGACCTGCCTCCTGGGATCAATGGCGCCGCTCCTTCTTGCCGATTCTGACGTCAGCACCTTGGTTTGAAGTGAATTTTTTCCCGTGTCAACCATGTTAGCCGGGAAAGGATGCTGGTCTATCTTCATCGGTTTTACCGGTTTAGCCGGGATTTCAAACATGAGCCTTTCCTGCTCGATGGCCGATTGTATCTATTGACGAAAGATTTTGCATTCATTCGTATCATGAGACGTGGCGTTGTGTCACTTGCAGTACTTCATCTTCTTGAGCTGATCCGCCGAAGGGATGGTATGATACTGAGATAGCTTGATCTGCCCTTCCTGGAGTAATAAGTCAAAAATCTTATCGGCCTTTGATGTGTCAAAGCCGAATATCTCTGGTTCTTCCTTTCCGAAAGGGCACGATATTGGCTTTCTGCCTTTCACCCACTCTGCCAGGCCAATTTCCTCCTCCCCGTCAGATTCAGATCTTTCTAAGTATGCCACCTTCTTCTGGAAATACCTCCGCTGCTCAAACAGACGGACTTCCTGTCCTGCCAATCGGTGAACGATCTAGCTTAGGCTTTCAAACTCTTGCGAAGCATACCTTTCCTTGATTTGTGGTAGGAGCCCCTGGAAAGCGATATCGGCCAATTGTGCATCGGTCAGAGCCAAACTGTAGCATTTATTCCTGACTTCTCTGAACCTCTATATATATCCCATTACTGGTTCATCAATCCTCTGTCTGAGGCTGGTCAAATCTAAGAGCTTCATCTCATGTACTCCTGCGTAGAAGTACTTGTGGAACTGCTTCTCCAGATCGGCCCAAGTAACAATAGAATTTGGCGGCAAAGTGGTGAACCATTGGAAGGCCGATCCGGACAGAGACGATGAAAATAGACGTACCCTCAGAGCATCTTGCGTGGCGGCTTCCCCGCACTGGATGATGAATCTGTTGATGTGCTCCAGGGTGGATGTATCGTCCAGCCCTGAAAACTTGGTGAAATCGGGCATCTTGTATCGGTGTGGAAACGGCAGCAAGTCATAGGCCGATGGGTATGGCGTCTTGTATGTGTAAGTCTGCACTTTCGGCTTCAAGCCGAATGGATCTTGAATTACCTCCGCTATTCTTGCCGTCCAATCCACCTGCTGATGGACCGTCGTTCGAGCTGTCGGCATATGTTGTAGGACTGGCGGTGGTACGTCCGGGTGATGGATCGAAGCCTGCGACGAATTCTGTTGCGTCATGGCTGTCTGAGCAGTTGACAGTTGATGGCGAAGTGAATCCGCCGCCCCGTCGTACATTGTTATCGGTGTCGTGCTTCTGAGTGCCTCTACAGCACCTGCCCCCCTGACGATTTCTGACAGGGCTGGTTGATACTGAGGGACCGTAGGCCGGATGGCCGATTGGAACGGCACCTGGATTGGGTAGCTCCCATGTCCAGTTGATAGATCAGGAAAAACCGTTGTCACCGGTGCCCCCCAGGGTACTGAGTTTGTGGGCAACGATTGCACCGAAGCAATCTGGACAGGCTGAAGCGGTGCTTGCGACGGGAAGCATGGTGTACCGCTATACCTTGGAGACGTTGGAGGCAATGGAGTGTTGTAGCCTTCGCGTTGTGTTGATGTCAGCTGAGGAGCCGATTGGGACGTGCCTGGTAAGCTTCTGGCTGGAAGTGCAATCAGCGGGGCATACGCTGGCCCCTGATAGCCTTGAACTGCTTCGCTGGCCAGAGAGCTGACGACGGCGTTGTCCACCGTGTTGGTCATCACCGAGGACTGGTCGATGAACGCCTGATAGACGGACTGTTGGATCATATCGGACATCTTGCCCGAATCCTCAGCAATGGTGATATGGCGGGGAACTGGAAGAGGAGCTTTCCTGACAGCCTCCCCGCTTCTGGTACGACTGAACGACTGCAGATACATCTTCTTGTAATCTTCTAGATGTTTAGCCAATTCTTCCCTCTGGTCATCCTTGAGATCCGCTTCGGTGATCTCAATGATGTTGTTTTCTGAAACTTCTGCGTTCTTCGACATGTCGGATCTTGAAGTTGGTCCCACCGGGCGTGCCAAAAGTGTGTTGGCGCTAAAATCGGCCAAGGAATCGGCCGATGGTCTTCAGCGTCGGACACACGACCCGGGAGAATCTGCTTAGCTCCTGTTCGGGTTATTTGCCCTGGTGCGGTTCGCGCGGCGTGCCAGTCAATCTGACCTGTTGATTGACAAGGAAATAAAAGTATTAAATTCCGGGCGTCCCCGATCGGCTGGAGTTCCGATCTGTCCCGAAGAGCGCGTCGGCGAATCGGCCGATTTGCTGTGAAGATAATCGGCTATGGATCAGCCGATGATCACGTAATAATTGCAAAGAAAACTGCTAGAGTGATCTAAACAATTATTACAGATGCAACACTTGAAAATAGATCTAATCGGCTATATGATGATAAACGGGGAAGAACGATAACAAAGCCGATAGTTCTAATCTCAAGTTGGATAACTGGTGATAATACTAGAACAACAGGTAAAACATATAATTTTAGTAAATATCGATAACTGGTGAATAAATCCAAATGAAACCACAGCAATGCGCCCGTAGTTAAAGCTCGGATGTTACTCGATAAGCGGAACCTACCAATTGGCCGGAGATCAAGTTGATGCAGCCCTGCCAATCCGTACGAACTCGTGAAAGAAAAAAGTATTGGCGAAGTCGCCGACTTGAAAGTAAAGTGCTGGAAAAAGTAGAAGTATTTTTGTTGATTGATGTGTTGATATTTTGCAAAGCCTTGACGACTCCTATTTATACCCTAAAACTAGGACTCCTGGTCGATTATGACTTGTTACAACCTTATTTAAAATAGGAAAACTACTATATCTATAATATCTTTAAAAAGGAAACGGACTCCCGCGGAATCTTCCGCCGCCGTCTCCTAATCCAATCAGGACTTTTCCAATTACTTCTTGACCGAATCAGCATCGCTCCGTTGACCAACATCAGGCCACTTTTGACCGGGATCCTCTATTGTGGCTCCAATCCGTTAGCGCAAGCTGTATCACCAATCGGCCGATTTCCAACTGTTACCTCAATCGGCCAATTCTTTACTGTAGCCTTCAGATCTGCCGCATCGGTCAATCTCTTCTCCTGACGCCGATTCAACACACGTCAAAATCTGGCGTCAACAGTTTTAAAATATAGACATATACGTATATGTACTCACACAAAATGTATGTCATACAATATATAATATATTTATATTTTTCAAGTGTTTTTCAAATGATCAAAACTTCACAATCTCAATACATATTTCATTCAGATTCACATATATATACTCATACATTTATACTATAGAGTCCAACGCATGTATACTCACTTATAATATTTTTTATCTACTAAACAATCTTAAATGAAAACAATGTCAATTACAATGTTTTAGGTCTCCTCAGCCCCATATTTTTTATATAAAGTTTATCTTCATACGATATTATATAAAAAATTAACGAATTTATTTGTGTACTGGGACTATAAGTTGGGGCGTGCCACATCATTGCCCTGGGAATATTTCTAGGGCAGGCCACATCATCACCCGCTTCTAGAAATTAGTTTCGGAGTGAGTGATGCCATCATCCACTCCTCTTTGCTTTATGTGGTATTAGTAATGAAGAATTTGGTGTTACCATTACCAAAGATGCATTTAATGATGCCTCTTTGCTTTTTGTAGAGCTCTTGCTGATTTAAAAGAGAGAGCAGATGTATGTTCCGCAGCTCTTTGAAGTTCCTTTCATGTAAGGCTAGGTCTCTGAATTCCTCAAGCGGACCCAAAAAATCAATTAGAGATTTTATTATTGCAATAGAATCAGCCAAACTTGATAAGTTGCTCTCCAATCCATAAGGATCTATCTCAAATTTTTGAATTTGGCTGTTAAGACCTTTTGCTGGATCTGTATGTGCCATTTGGACCGACCAACCATGATGTACCACAAACAACAAGTCCTCATGTTCCATCCAGTAATTTTTAAACCTGAAATTTTTTGCATTTGGCATATTTGTAGCAATGGTAATAACACAAGGCGCATAGTCTGAGGTTTCCATTGTTAAAGTATGGGCTAGAGTTTTGGGGTAATTGGTCGTCCAAACAACTGAGGTAAAGAACCAATCAGGACACTCAAGATAAAGGAGGTTCTTGTTTATTCATTCTACCTTTTAAGGGAATTTCTACAAGATCCAAAGCACTTATAGCTTAATTGAATATGAGGATGTTGTTTACTTTAGCCCCAGGTCTATTTCTATCATCTATCTTCCTCGTAAGATTAAAATCACCCACCACTAGCCAATCAACATCACCTGGCATATTTATATTTTTGAACCAATCAATAAACAGAACGCTGCCTTCATCATATCAGTGCAGGGAGCATATACCACGGCTGCACATAGGGCTATCACCGCCGGGTGAAAAATCCCATTACCGCCGGTTCCGCGATCCATTGGATCAAGGTCGACGGTGATGGGTGGGATGCGGCGGTGATACCCTTCCCAAAAAACAAAAAAAAAATAAATCGGTCCCGCTTGCCCTGCTCGCTGCGCATCCGCGCCGCCGCCCTGCATCTGCACGTCTTCACCCTGTGCCAAGCTGCCGGCCCAAGCTCTGTGTCTGCCCCGCTCGGCCCGTCGACCCCCTCGGCGTGCTGCCCCACTGGCCCGACGCTTCGCTCGGCATGCTGCCCCACTGGCCACGCCACCGACGCGGCTCCACGCACTGCTCCACAGCAGGGGAGGGTGGCGGCTGAAGGGAGGGCCGCCAGGCGGCGGAAGGGAGGAGGGCCGCGTCGCGCGGGCCGGCAATCCATGCTCGCGGCGCACAGCGCTGTGCCGGCCATGCGGGTTGAGGAGAGAATGGAGGAGAGGGAGGGAGGGGGCGGTGGGGAGAGAATGGAGGAGAGGGAGGGAGGGGCGGTGGGGAGAGAGGGAGAGGAAGAAGCTGCTGCCTGCGGGTGAGAGGATAAGGGAGAGATGGGAAAAGGGGGAGGGATAAGAGGATAAGATGTGGGGGGAAACAGTGCGATGAACAACACCGTCGGGTCGTGTGATGACTAACCATCACCGCCGGTTCATATTACGATCCGGCGGTAATGCCCGTCTAAGCTTACAACCGGCGGTGACATACTATCACCACCGGTTCGGTTTGAACCGGCGGTGATGAGACATTCGGGATGATCCATTCTGTAGTAGTGTACATTTGTCAAGATCCAGGAGGCTCTATAGTGTAAAGAAATAAACTCAACTGACCAAATTTATTGTCAAAAAATACAGTACCATCAAATCTATTGTCATTCCACACAATTAAGGAACCCCCACCCCCCACCCCCCAGAAGCACCGTCTGATGAAAGGTAAGAGAATTTATTCAAATGCCATATCATGGACAAAACTGCATGATGGAATGTAGATCAAAGAAAGACTGTTTATAGTTTCTCGGTGACAGACAATGTCACAAGCTGATTCATCACACGGATTGAATTCCCTATTTTATATGAATTACTTCATCCGGAATCGTGGATTTGCTTATATTTGATCATTTTTTGCGGGTAATTATATTTGATCATTTATATCTGCAATACATCCTGCTAAGGTATATACTACCTCCTTCCCAAATTATTAGTCGTTTTGGCTTTTTTAGATACATTGATTTTGTTATGCACATAGATATGATATATATCTAGATATATACATAGTAAAAACTATACATCTAGAGAAGCTAAAACGACTAATAATTTGGGACGGAGGGAGTACACATGGCAAGTCCATTAGTCCTGTTAATTATATTCTCACCCAGTCAGTAAAATAGAAAATAATAGACTAGAGGGCTTGCTACACCATCATCACACTGCACCAACAAGGTGGTTCCAGGTTCCAAATAACTTCCTTAGCTCATATAAATCATTTATTAAGTGTCATACTGTCATCCCATGCACGGTCTGCACGCACGCGACTCTGATCGTAAACGAAAATGTATAGCTGCTAGAGCAGCATCATTTATGGTACGCCACTTCATTGCCACACTCCTGCATGCCAATATATATATAAGCACGCATTATTCACGGTTAACGACGTACTTGCGAGGAACTTCATTTTCTCCAGCTAGCAGCTTCCTTGGATGAACCCAACCTTCCCTCCATGAACGTCGTACACCACCTCCACCGTCTGCTGCGCCCGGTTCCCGATCACCGCGTAGGGGAAGTCTTCCGGCAGTGCGGCGAAGGCGAGGCAGACGTAATTGAAGTCATCGCCGTCCACGAAGTACAACATCTGATCCACGTCCGGCTGCAGAGTGGCTCCGCCGTCGAACTCGAGGATGACGGCCGGCATCTCGAATCCCGGCAACCCCGTGAAGTTGTAGCACGTGTCGAGCATGCGGTAAGCCGGCGCCGGCCGGTACATGGACATCTGCTTCCGGAACTCGTCACGGAGAGCGTTGTAGATCGCCGGCGGGAAGAAGGTGAACGATGTCCCCACCTCGAGTGCTGCGAGGTTCGACTCCGTGGCCGGGAGCTCCGTATCGCTGACGTTGAGGCGAGCGAGCTTGACGAGGTAGCTGTTCGTGTGACGCGGGTTGTCGACCAACGGTGTGGAACCCGCGTTGCCACCGGAGAAATCGGGCAGGGCGCCGCCGATGGAGAGGAAGCCGCGGGAGCTCGTCGCCGACGCTGGCAGGCAGTAGGAGAAGGCAGCGGTTGCGTTATCGGTGGGGGGTGAAGAGGTGAGCCGGGACACCAAGGAGAACCTGCTCCGGCTCAGGTCGAGCAGCCCGCTCGAGCCAGTGACGTGGAAGTTGTCCACGTCGACGCAAGCAAGGACGAAGCTCGCGACGGTCGCCGACGGCGACAACGTGAGCGTGTCTTTGACGAAGGTGCCATTGGCCGCGACGGAATGGTTACTCCTGAACGTGAAATTGAAGGAGCAACTCGATCCGTCGCATATGGACGACGGGCATTCCGGGCCGCACGTCACACGGGCGAACGAGGAGGACCTGCCGGGGTCGAAGGCCCGGTCACACGGCGCCGCACCGGCGCGGCATGGCTTGCACCGGAGCGTCGAGATGCCGTTGCCTAACCGGAGGGTGTCGAAGTCCATCGGCAGCTGCTGGGCCGGTGTGCCGTACCCGACCGTGACGCTGTAGTCCAGGCTGCCGAGGACTGCGCCGTTGTCAGCGCCGGTGATGGGGAGCGTGAGACCTGATGCCGGGGCTGGGGCAGGGGCGGTGGCGTCGGCCACGCCGGACTGTGCCGCCGCAAGTATCGTCCGAAGTCTCTGGACATCACGATCGAAGACGTCGGTGGGCAAAGCCTCCTGTTGCCTTCGTTTCCCAACGCTGTTGAGGGGCGAGCATGGGCTAGAGCGGTGGATCAAAGGCAACTTGTTGCCGTTTACCGGGCCTACAGAAGTTTAGAAGAGTTAGAACGAGGAACAATATAACTTAACATTTCGTCAAAGGTTAAACAAGATGCGTCTCGATCAATATGTGATCTGCACCAGAAGGAATTGACCAGCAGGTCTTCGTCGGCGTCGAGGGTCGTGACTCGTCGTTGGATGACCGGAGACGAACGAATCGCCGAGACCATGGATTGTGGCTTGTTTGGTAGGAGCTACACAGAGGAAGGAGGAGGAGGAGGCCGAAGAAGATAGCGGAGGCAACGGCTGGAGCCATTCTGGTGCAACTTGCAAATGAACATGGCCATGCATCCTAAGGCACTTGTTTATATATATGCAAATTCGATAGGTATTAATGTTGAATATTCTCGCATGGATGATGTTGATATTGTCCTGTCTAGGTTGGCTTCTACAGAGGTCGTTGGCCCCAAGATTGCCCAAGGATACATATAATGAACAATAACCTGTAGACATGTCCTGCCATCAACCGGACGAGGTTTCCCAAGCCAGTTGGAGGAGCCGGGAAAATTACACAGACGACAAACCAGCTAGAGACTACCAACATGAAAATGGACGTCCATTATCATTGAACAGATGTCATGGATAATCCACTTAATGATCTTGCATTATTTTTTTAGGTAACAAAGATTACAGAAGCTAAATTATGGCACTCCATAACTGTGATCTGGGGTGTTCGCAACACTGAACACTGCTTAGAGCATCTTCAATAGTTTCCCATTTTTTCTCCCCAAATCTTGTTGTTTGCCAACTCCCCAAATATGTATGAGGAGGCAAAAAAGAGACCATCTCCAAGAGTACTCCATTTTAACTTCCTAAATTGTGGCCCCAGACACCATTGTTGCCATCCGAAGCTTCGCCCCAACACCGACAAGCACCTCCGGCCTTCCCTCGTCGTCTTTCAACCCCAAAACGGATTTGCGGTGAGCTCCTCAACCCGTTCAGCCTGTTTCCCCTCCGTTTCGCGCATCGCCGGCGCCGGAACATGGCCTCGCCACCACTGTCGACCCGCCGCCACCGCCGCGTGCTCGTCAGTGTCCACCGGGACAAGCACCTCCGGCCTTCCCTCGTCGCCCTTCGACCCTAAAACGGATTCGTGGTGAGCCCCTCAACCTATTCAGCTAGTTTCTCCTCCGTTTCGCGCATTGTTAGGAGATGGGAACATAGCCTCGCCACCGCTAGCGACCCGCCGCTGCGTGCTCGTCAGCGTCCGCGGGAGTCGGATGGGAACCTACGGAGAAATGCGCATATTTACGCATACGGTCAGCCAATTTGCCAATTGTTAGGAGATGGGGAAGTAGGATGGGGAACTATTGGAGAGTGTTTTTCTACTTTTTTTAAAAAATAAGGATGGGGAAGAGAGATGGGGAAGTCTTGAAGATGCTGTATCAGAAATAAAAGGAAAAGGGAGAATGTCTTATGCCGATCTCTTTTTGAAACCTCCATGTGGTCTCATCAAATTTGCTAAACATTTTGGGCAAGCATACAGGGAAAGTTGTTATCTAAGTTGCCCTGTGATTTTAAATGACAATCAAGCCTATGTGACTACTAAGTTCAGGCCACAGATCTAGTACCACTACATGAAGAAAAAAAATTTGTATGTGCACCTTGTCAGCAAGGTGACAAGAAGTGTTGCTTTTGCTCCAGTGACGAGACAATTCAACATCTTTTTTTTTATTGTCATTTTGCATGTGCAGTATGGTCTATCACACATGCAGCTTCAAGTCTTCCGCAACCTCGTAGTACATCATATATGTTTGGTAACTGGCTATGGGGTATAAGCAAAGAAATGAAACCGCTAGTCCTGCTAGGAGCGGCTACTACTTGCTAGTCGTTATGGCTTTGCAGGAATGATTTTGTTTTTGAAAGAAAACTTAACCCTTCCCCTTTGCAGGTTATCTTTTCAGTTATCCATCGGCTCCGTTCATGGATTATACTACAAAAACAAGATTTACAAGATTTGGTTGCAGTGGTGTCGCAACAGTTGGCTCAAGTGGCCAAGGAAATTTTTACCCAAGCACATGATTGCGGTCTAGTCTACGGATTGACAGTAATTAGCGTCTCGGTTCATTTTTTTCTATCGTTTTCTTTATAGGCTGTGTGCATTCTGTGTGCATTTTTGTAATGCAGAGGTCGGAAATGTTCAAGTATTAAGATTTAAATTAATAAAGTTTACCTTATCGGAAAAAAAAACCTTGTCAGCGAGCATCTCTGATGCAGCGTCCCCGCTTCCTCTGAAGCCGTACACCAGCAGATTAACCAACAAACCGCTTTGGATTTCGGTCGGAGCTTCACATATAATAAACCAATCCTTCATTGGATCCAACCTTTTTACTGGCGATTACCAAACCATCGCAATGGCACAAATCTGTTAATCATAAAATGAATTAGATACAAATATTTTTTTGGAAAAGGGAAACTTTATTGATTTCAAGGGGATACATCAAGATGATACATTGTCTTGAAATTTTTCCGACCTCTGCTCTAAGAGCACACAACCTTTTACGAGCAGAACAAAGAACCCGACATCCTAGTGATTGTCAATCCTGAGACTAGACCGCCACCCATATGCCTGGGCAAAAAAGACCTTACCACCTGAGCCAAGAAAAGAGATGCCGCTACAAGCGTATCCTGAGAAGTAGGCTGTTGAAGAATAGCCCACGTACGCGGCCAGTGTGTAGTTGAGAAGATAACCTGCAAAAGGGAAGATCTTTTGTTATCAAAAATCACAGTATTTCTGCAGAGCCAGACAGAACAATACAAGGCTGCCGCACCTACAAGGATTAGCTGTTTAAGTTGTTTTGTTATTCCATTCAGCCAATTCCCAAACATGTTAGTGATACTGCGTGGTTTTTTTATTCTCCAAGCCGCATAGACCGTTCCCCAAGCTAAACGCGCCATTCAGCAATCAAAGAACAAATGTTGGATCGTTTTATTTTTATGATAGAAACAACACTGTTGGTTTCCTTGCGAATTCCTTTTTACTAGATCATCTTTAGTCAGTATGACACCTCACTTAAAGAACCAAAGAAATATTTTAATCTTGAGGGGGGGTTTCAGTTTCCAAATACACTTATTCATATTATTTGGAGTTTGGTTGATCAGACCCAAATAATGTGATTTTACTCAAAAAACATCATTCTGATCTAGACTCCATTTAAATTCATCTCGGTCATTTGTTAGAACCACATTTGAAAGCTGTAAGACAAGAGTGTTCCACATCACCAACTTGTTGCCTATTAAGTCTCTACCCCAGGATAGATTAGGATTTGGTGTACTCAGTGCCTCAGCTACCGTATCCTATTTTTTTCTTACTATATTATAGAGTTGAGGATATTGTCCACGAAGGGTTCTATTCCCTAGCCAAATATCCTCCCAGAATCTTACCTGTGACCCTTCTTTTATTACAAAATTTCTGAACCTAAGGAAATCTCGTTTTATCTTCATTTAACTTGCCCAGAAATGAGAATCCCCGCTCTTCCATTGGACTTGCACCAGAGCTTTAGTGCCTAGATATTTGTTGCGTATGATCTATTGCCAAGTACCTTCTGTTGTTAACAGACGATATAGCCATTTACTGAGAAGCGATATGTTCTTTAATTCTAAATTTTGTATCACTAGCCCACCTTGTTCTTTTGGTTGACATAGGATATTCCATTTTGCTAGCCGATATTTCTGTTTATGTTCGTCACACTGCCAAAAAAATTTTGAACAGAAGTAATCCAACTTTTTGCGGACCCCTTTTGAGATCTGAAAGAACGGATCAGAATTGATGAGTGTTAGACAACCACCAGTTGACAGGTTTTTTCCTTTCCAACTGCTGAGACATTTTTTGAATCTTTCTTGCACTCTCAACCAATCATTATTAGACAGCCTCCTAAAGTGAATCGGAATTCCTAAATATCGGATAGGAAAGGAGCCTACTTTGCAGCCAAACATCTCCATGTAATGGCTTTCGTTGTTCTTTGCATCACCAAAACAAAAAATTTCACTCTTATGAAAGCTGATTTTCAGACCAGACAGCTGCTCAAATGCACAAAGAATTGTCCTCAAGTTTTGAGCCTGCTCCAGATTATGGTCCAAAAAGAGTATTGTGTCATCAGCGTATTGTAGTATAGATAGACCACTATCTTACAGATGCGGTACCACACCACTTAACTGATTCTCTTCTTTTGCTCTACTGATAAAGAGGTTAAGCATATCGGCAACTATATTAAACAAAATAGGCGAGAGCGGGTCACCCTGTCTTAGTCCTTTCTTTGTTTGGAAAAAAGGGTCTACTTCCTCGTTGACGTTTATCGCTACACTTCCGCCGGAGATGAAAGACCTAATCCACTCAATCCCACTTGAGTGAAAAACCTTTCAACCGCAGCGTGTGGAATAGGAAATCCCATCTCACTTTGTCATAAGCCTTCTCGAAGTATATTTTAATAATAACCCCGTTAAGATTCTTACGATGCAACTCATGTATTGTTTCATGAAGGATAACAACCCCTTCTAAGATATTCCGGCCTCACAAAAATGTTGTTTGGGTAGGGCTGATTAAATGCTCCGCGACCGAGTTGATACGAATTGTTGCTACTTTCGTAAAGATTTTGAAACTCACATTCAGCAAACAAATAGGTCTGAATTGCTGAATTTTAGTGGCTTCATTTGTTTTTAGCAGTAAAGTTGACACCAAAATTTAAGCTGAATAGTGGTATGTCACCGTTGTGTAAGTCAGGGAACATGAGCAGTAAGTCCCCTTTGATGACATCCCAAAAATGCTGATAGAATTCGGCCGGGAAGCTATCTGGGCCCGGAGCTTTATTATGTACCAATTTAAAAATTGCATCCCGAATCTCCTTTTCCGTGAATGGAGCCGTGAGGAATTCATTCTCTTGCGCACTAACTTGAGGAATATCATCTATCCTGTTACTTAAGGCAAAATAGTTATCCTCCAAAGGACCAAAGAGTTCCTTATAAAACTGGGTAATGTACTCTTTTAGATTATTTTGTCCATCAATTTTATTTCCTTCGTGTTCCAGGGAAAAAATACGTTTCTTCCGGTGTTTGCCATTGGCAATCATCTGAAACTACTTTGTATTATTATCTCCAAAGAGAACGTCAGTCACTTTTGCACGTTGATAGAACTTGAGTACCTCTTCTCTCAAGAGTTTTATCAAGACATCTCGTGCCCTTTCTAGCTGTTCCTTTACCTGTCCATGAGCAATCTGGTTTCAGCCTTCGTATCTAAGTTATTAACTACTGTTTGTAGATTTTCCTTCTGAGCTTTGTACACCCCATGATGATGGCGAGCCCATCCCCGTAGGTGTTTTCTTAAGGCCCCCAGTTTTTTATTCCAAAGTTGTACTGAGTTTTTTTCGGCTACCGGGTTATTCCAGATTTCCGTGACTCCTTCCCTAAAGTCCTCATGAGTAAGCCAACTAAGTTCCAGTTTGAACCTATCAAGCGCATGTACAGTTACCAAAGGAAATTTGAATTCCCACTCAGTTGTCATTAGAACTCTATCGAGTTTCTCATAGGTCGGATCCGTTAGATTGTTTACCCAGGTGAACTGTCTCCCTGTCAAATCAATCTCACGAAGATCAAAGCTATCAATAATAGCGTTGAAGAGAAAAGGCCACATGGTGTTGAAATTATTCTTATTCTTTTCTTTGCTATGTCTCATAATGTTGAAGCCCCCCCCCCCCAATTAACGTCGGCCACGGATTTTGCTGGCAGGTACGAACGAGCTCCGACAAGAAGGCAGATTTAAAGTCATCTTGAGCCAGGCCGATCGTCCATCAGTATCCATTTGAAATCATCATTTTTGTTACGAAGATGGAATTTAATAAAGAATTCCCCTTCGACTATTAAAGATAGGTCAAGTGCCGTTGAATTAATTCCCAGTAAAACCCCTCCCGATCGTCCTCTAGGAGGGAGACAGTGCCAAACGATGCCCGCACCCCTAGAGAGTCGATTAAGATTCGACCAAGACATATCATGTTTCCCCAGTTGCATGACAGCAACAAAGTCAAGTTTGCTCTCCTTCATTGAATCAGAAATATATCGGTATTTAGCCAAGTCTGATAGACCTCTGCTATTCCAAAAAAATGCCTTTCACGTGGAAACACGTTTATTAAACTTATGTTGTCGTTTACGAATTTTGTCCTTTTTTATGATGATCTGAATTTACGACCGGACTACTTGAGGTCACGAATTTTTGTGTCCAAGTCCAAATCATCCAGATCCACATCCGTGACTTCCTTAACTAAATGAGATAAAAGGCCAATCATTTTCATGGTCCTCCTCATCACTTGGATCAAAAGGGTTAATATCAAAACTTGCCCTTCCTGTTCCTTTTAAATTTGGCTGCACCGTAACTCTATCGACCTCAATTCTTCTAAGTGCATTATACGAAACATTTATTGCTTTGCTAGAACTGCCCAAAGTAATCCCAATCGATTTTAGATTTGCTATACAGGTTTCTTTCCGTCTATCTATCGATGAGGTAGATAGTGGATTACCTGCCAAGGGAGCCGTCGCCGAATCCCTCGAGCTAGCTGCCATGGGGCTGTCCAAATTCCGTGCTGCAGTGCGTCGCTTGGCCTTGTCCAGTATATACTCGTCAGCAGCAGGCATCCCGTCTGCAGTATATGAGTAATTAGAGAGAGCACTTCGACATTTGCCATCAACAAAAACAGACCCCTCTTGGGGAATTGAATTTAATGAATTATCGTAGATTCTTTTACTTGGTGTCGTAAAACATGTCGGTGTCGATTGTCCCGACTCCTTTTGCGAAGGTGGTGGCGAACTAAATTCCTGTATAACAGGATTAGTTGTCTCCCTCCCTGTATGTCCATGCGAGCCTGCCGCAAATATTTCAAGTGATGTCATGTTTAGCACATCAAAACAAATATTTGTCGTTTGTGATATCGAGTGGAACTCACTTTCGGTGCTAGGCGAGGTAGAAAACTTTACAGGATGTGGCTGACATCCAGGCCAATCCACCACTCCTTCGCTACGCCGTGTGGCTGTACTGTCCGCCACCTGCAGCGGCTGGTTGACAGGCATATGCGCCACTGTCCCTTCAGCCACCTTTTCTGGCAGCCCATTATCTGCAGTAGAACAGGATGCATGAGGCTGCGAAAACAAATTTATATTACCAAGTTTGGGAAAAAGCATAGGAATTTACTGACAATGCATCCAGACTCCGGTCTAAAACCCATCTTGGGTATTGTCACCGCAATCAGAGGCAATTTATTATCCTCTTTCATGAACACTAATGGCTTCGGCGGTGGGCACGGATGCCGTTTTCCCAAAGGTGCTACAGCAATAAGATGTTGCATTGGAGTAGGGCCGGCACTCCCTGACTGTGGTGCCGAGGAATCCGTTGTACTGTCACTTTTCATCTTCTTGACTGCCGTCTCTCTTTCTGGATCCTCAGTACCAAAATCATCTTGATCCATGGGGTCAACATCTTCTGCTGGAGCCACAGCTGGTACGAACAGCTCATCCTCCAGTGTATAAGTGATGAGATATCCTTCCGTGCCAAAAACCAAGTCTGTAGTGAGAGGTAACTGAGATTTATCTAGTAACCCAACTTTGACTCTTATTATTCCCATCTTTTCCTGTAAGTGTACATGTCCATTTCCCGGGTAGTTCCAATTACTGTTCCAAGGGCCCAAAAAATAAGATAATTCCTATAAGCATGAGGCACCCTGGTAATTTGAACCCAAACTTCTTCCAGTTCACATGTCAGGGTGATATCCTGATTGTGCTGCCACACTGAAATAGTAAGAGTGACACCATGGTTTTTCAAATAATAACCGATATCGACCATACTCTGCAGGGCTTCGTCGATTAGAAACGCGACCAAGAAAGAATCCGTCCCATGTGGTAGAGCCTCCCACTGCCAATCGGTCCTTGTAATCCTGGCAAGCTCGCTTTGTACAACATCAGCTGTGATCTATGCCCCAGTGACTGTGATCAACCCCATGGGAACAGGATCAGGTGCTTCTAATTTGTAATATGGCTCAGTAATCTGCACAAAAGCCAATTCCTTTTTCCCAGACCCAAAAAAAGATGCACTGGGTTTTGGCAATTTTAGTATCGGGCACTTGGAACACAAATGCGAATTCTTCTTGTTGCAAACAATACAGTCGAGGTCGCCCTTGCATACTTCATCAACATGTCCACGGCATTTGCATCTGAAACAAAAGGCCCTTTTTTTCTTTAGGTTATCTTGCTCAGTTTGCTGATGGGAAGTCTGATGCTGCTGGAGGTTTCTATCTGCCCTTTACTGGCTGGATTCAGCGGGATCTCGGTCTTCTGGCACACGTGCGAACCTACAAATGTGCATGTAAAATGGACACGGAAAAGCTTAAGTTTACAATAAAGAATTAAAACCAGGTAGAAACTATGATTTATGATGGTGCATTTCTAAACTCAAATGCCATATGCCTTCCTCTTGGCCTTTTGTCAAAATTCAGTTTTCATTTGGTGCCATGTGCTTTAAATTTGAGCAACATTCAGTCTCTATATTTAGAAATAGAATACCAGAATTTGAAAGGTACACAATCTACAATCACAGCTCCCGGTATCCCTCATTGCCTGATTATTTCAATTATTCAGAAAAAGGAATTGAAAAAGCTATCCACATTGCAATGAATCAGAATTGGGTTTTACAAGATGATATCACAGAAAATGTTTCTCTCGTCCAGCACACTAAAACAAAAAAAATCTTCAAGCACAGGAATTACTGTTGTCACTACATCAATTTTTCCCTAAAGCATCTTGAGCACGACAATAACTGAAAGGATAAGAGCAGAATTGATTTCAGCGGATGCCCATTCTTTTTAATTAGAAATACATAATCCAGAGTATGCTTTTTATGACGATCCTAGGAATCAATTGTGCATTGCTTGTCGACATAGTTCTCATGCATTTGTCTCAAGTTTAACAACCGGGTAACAAACAGAAAACTAACCCACAAATTAATCCTCATCACAAACATTCAAAGGCTAGTTCGAGCAGCAGAGCAGAGGATTACCTCGCTCGTGTTTGATGGTGTGGACTTAGAGGATTATATCTAAAAGCAGTGCGGCCTTCTCGTCGTGCCCCCATTATGATCAGTGAGCAGGTTCAGTGACCAGCATCCATTCTGGAGCGAGAGCTAGCGGCGCAGCTGCTGATCGTCTCCAGGCTTCTGGTGCTTCTCCACTGCACAGCGGCGCAGCTAGACTCTGCGGATGCCAGCGCCTCCTTCTACATCAACTCCATGTTGGACCCTGCGTTGCTGCTCGCCGAGCTCACACCTGATAGTCGGTCCAAGAAGGCGATACTGTATTTTTCTCCGTATATACAATGAAGAGTATATGAAGTTGTCACGAAGTATGTTCTTTCTTTGTAGATAAAGTTTTTCTGCATCACATCATGATCAGGTATAATGGCAACTCTCCTTTTATCTTGAAGTGTTCTTCTTTGTGCATGAAAAGTTGAGGGCAAGCTAAACACATCAGCACCGTAATTTCTAAACTTTTACTGGTGGAGCATATACTGTTCCTGTTTTTTTATTTAAGTAAGAACAACTCTCTGACTTTATTTTTGATCTGGTAACATGGATCTCGTACCCTGTTTTCTGTATTTCAGGCTTATGTAGAAGTCATTGTTATACCTGTGTTCAATATGGAAATTTAGCAACCTATTTAGAACAAAACATGTTCAATGCCATTTTGTATTCTTTTTATTTGCGCCCTGGTTTAGATGAGGAATAATCCTACAATTGTAGTTTTAGTAATTTGTGATCTCTGTTTTGATTTGTGTGTGTGCCAGTGTGCCTCCTTGATGTCTCTCGTTTCTGTGTACTCGCTGCACCCCACTTCATTACAAAGCCTTGAATGTCCCAACAAATAGATTATATGTAGATCAACAATAGCAAGAGCCCTATATAATAAGGATCCAATTTCACATATTAATATATCACAAGGACATAAATGGACAAATTGGTTTTTCATCTTCAATTTTCAACACACAAGCAAGCATATCCAGATTAAATGTATATTCTCCAAATTCAACATATTCATAAGAAACATCAACATATCGCAAACTGGAAGACTAAAGCCACCCTCTGCTCAAGGCTAAACCAATTGTACAGACACAACATGCACACCAGATAAAAAAGAATAGGTGACACAGGTGATCATACAGACAGAACAACACTTTATTCCCCCTTTAATTGATCTGAAAGTCTTACACAGAAGAAAAGAATCATACAGAAATCGGTTACTGAAGAACCACATGCTAATCAGAGCTAAATCCGAAACTGCATTAACACAGAAGAATAGCATTGAGACCTCCTTTGAACTTGAAATGACATCTGACAGAACTGAAGGATAATATACTCTTACTGAGTTAGCAGTAGCTCCAACAGACTAAACACTAAAACATTAACGTACAAAACACAGTGTACAAAACCAAATACTAGTAATTATAGTCTTTCACTGAGCCAACAGTGGATCAAACAGCCTTGGCTGAAACAAAGATTTGCCTGACTCCCCCATCCAGGCTCCGGCAACTTTGGAGACGTGCAGCTGAACGCCTTCTCCACCTCGGACATCTTCTACTTGCAGCATTGCCCACCTGCAGCCAAATAGACAGTCGAACAATGAAAACTCTTTCACTGAGCCAACAGTGGCTCAAACAAGCATGGCTAAAACTAAAACTAAGATTTGTTTAACTCCCCTACAGGCAGGCTCCAGAGACTGACGCTGGACGACGCCTTCTCCACCCTGGAGATCTTCTACTCGCTGCCTTGCACACCTGCAGCAAACTAGACAGACGAACAATAAAAAGCAACTAAAACCAGAAGAATTGTTAAATGAAATGAATGCCAAACTCGAAATTCAAATCCTAATTGGACACGACGGCCGGAGGCGGCAGGCGAGCGCGGACGCGGCGGCGCTCGTCCTCTTCTCCGGCCGCGGCGTCCGCCTGCCTCTTCTTGCAGGCGCAGCCGCCGCCGCTTGGCGCTGGCGCCCGAGGCCCCCGCTCTAGGACCTTGCAGAACCCGTCGAACCCATCGCTGTCGACGAACAGGCGCAAGTCGATGGCACGCAGGAAGCGGTCCTCGAGCCCCGGCATCTCGCCGGCGCGGATCGCACCATCCGAGCTGGCCTCGAACACCGCGGTCCACCTCCTGGGCGGGTGGCAGCCGAACTTGGCGCCGAGGAAGACAGCGGCGGCCACCAGGCGGTGCACGGTGCCTGGCTCCACCAGGATCCCCGCCTCCCTGCCGGCGGGGCTGCGGACGAAGCGGGTCAGGTAGATGCCGCCGAGCACGAAGCAGGTGCCGTCGATCCGAATCATGCCCCGGGTGGATGGCATCGACCGGGTCAGCAGGTGGATCCGCTCCAGGAAGGCGCGGATCGGGACCTTGGGGGTGGCACCGCCGCGGAAGGTGCGGACGAGGCCGGCCTCGGCGGGTCGGGATGCGGCAGTGGCGGCGTAGCGCCGGGCCTCCGCCTCCACGAGCGCCGCGAGGAGGGGGAGGGATCGGGGGATCCCCCGGTCGTCCTCGCGCAGGATGGGGGCGGCGACGGCGACGGACATGGCGGAAGCGTGAGCTAGGGTTTCGATGGATCGCTGGGGCAATAAGTGGAAATTTCCGATTGGATCTGGCGCGAAGGAGAGAGGGGGGAGGGACAGCGTATACGCGGGGGTATGAACGCCGTATATACGGTTGGACCCCATACGCATACGCGTACATTGTAAATAACACTCGGTTGATTTTCGTCTCTGTTTTCAATCACGTCAAGATTCGCGTAAGTTTTGCAGACCTGATAGGATGGCGAAGCATGCGGTTGTATATGGGCCGATTTCTGTTCATTGGTCCAGTGTTGATTTTGTCTGCTCGGGGTGAGAGGGTCAGTGTGTTGCTGCAAGCCTGCAAGGACTGCATCGGTGAAGGGGCCTGACCCTTTCTCGCCTAGCTCATATCGTTGTAGGTGCACTTTGTGCTCCTGTTCGAGAGTGCGACGCTGTTGCGGAGAGGACATTAGAGAAAAAGGATGTGGCGGCGGCAGCAGGGGAAGGAGAAAGTGAGGAGCCCGAGCATAAGAATCATCAGGGGCAAGCGACTATGGTCAAGCTGCGGCAGTGGCGACATGGAGGCCATCGCGGAGGCTATCATGGTCTGATGATTTTACGAACTGATTAGATACAGCCTTAACACCTATCCTTACTTTGGAAGATTGATCCATGTATGCAACGGAACCTACTAACAAACTATTAGCTTGTCTACACTCAAATTTGGGTATTTCTTTCTTTCCACAACTCCTGTGATGATCAGTTTAGTCTCCTCTTGTATCCTGAGCATTCAGAGTACCATGTAATGTATTTGATGCTGCTATGATCTATGTCAAACCCGGTCGCGAAAATGATCTATGTCAAACCACTTTTATTACACCTATGCTTGTTCAAGTGTTCTATAGTCAGTGTTATGTTCCAATTTTGAGTTTCATTTTATTGCTGTCTTATTCATTGTTAAGTTGGTAGTCCCTACGACCCCACCATATACATGTTTCATCCAGTATTGAAGGTGGTTCAGTTAATTGATCAGTGTTATGGTTCAACTTTGAGTATATTCAGTTAACTTTTAGTCAATTTTAATCTTATTCAGTGTTCATATTCCGCCATTTTAATCTTATTCATTGCCCAAGTCGGTCAGTGCTATGTCATGTGTGATGTTAACTGAATATTCAGTGATCATTTATTTACATGGATCATCCAGTACTGAAGGTGGTTCAGTTAATTGATCAGTGTTGTGGTTCAACTTTGAGTACCATATTCAGTTAGATTTTAATCAATTTTAATCTTATTCAGTTAGCTTGCCACTGACACCCCTTCCCCAGACCCCGCACAGAGCGGGAGCTCTCTGCACTGGGTACGCCTGCCCTATTCGGTGTTCAGACTCCACCATTTAATCCTTTTCATTGTCCATGTCACAAAGTGCTATGTCATGTGTGACGTTAACTGAATATTCAGTGATCATTTATCTACTTTTCCTTTTTAAGTCTCCACCTTAGTGTCATGTTTTGCTTTAATATAAAGTTATATATTCACTGTTATTTATTATTTGTTCATTTTTAGGTATCCACCGTAGTCTCATGCTATGCTTGAATAAACAATTAGCATTATGTCCATCATAGTGTTCATTTTAAAGTGTTTTTTTATGTCTGATGTTCAATGCAAGACAATTTTGAGTTAGTCTTTTAGTCTTTTTATATTTTAAGAATTTCATTATATTTTTGGTTTCGGTCTGTTGTAGCTGCACGTCCACTGTCTTTCGGGGTAAATAATTCAGTGATTCATTATTCAATTGTCTTCCTGTTTTTCGATAAAGTTAAGGCTGCAACTGCAACTGCGAATGGATCTCAGCTCTAAGCATTCAGGTCTCAGTTTTGTATTAATTATGTTTTTGTTCATGTTTGAGGCTCCAAGTGCATTAGTGTAGGTCTGTCATCTGTGGCCTGTATGGTTTCATTTCCTTCCATTTGATGGTGGAGGGATTCATGATTTACCACTACCTTTGTCAATCAATGAATTTTTTGTAAATATTTTATCGAGACGCTTTTGTCGCCTACACATGATGATTTGTGCAAATGGTGGTTGTGGTTGCAATCTGCTGGGGAGAATGGCTTGACAAGAGCACTAATCTGTATCGAACTCTAGTGTCGCAGTGGGATGCATCGCTTAGTAGTAATAAGGGCCATCGTTCTACAGATCATTAGCAAATCGCAGCATGTTTCTGCGAGTGAGAGCTTGTTTTTCTATGTGCTCAGAAAATTCTTAGACTTTGAGAACTAAGGAGATATTGTTCCTTTGCTTCATGCTTGGTTCCAGTTCTCTAGCTAGAGGATAAATTTCTTTGTACAATGAATTATTCTTCTTAAAATATAATAAATCTGCACCTATGTCATGCAGCCAATGTGAACATATGCTATTCATTCAGTTTCTTTTGGTTATTTTCATTGTATCTTTTCTATGTTTTGTTTATTAGTTTCCACCATTTTGTGGTCATGTTCAGTTTAGTAACTTCTTGGTGAATTCGCTTATTCATCTTTCCATTCAGTTTCACAGGAGGGGCATGTGACCTCATTCATGAATCAGTGGGGACAGTTAAATGTGCATAAAACAATGGGGAGTGCATTCAGGATATGGGTGATATTCATGCTCATTAATTGTGTGCATCAACCACTTTTTCCTTTCTTCTGCTAACATGTCAACATCCTAATGGTGCAAAAAAAGATTGAAAACATAACACAAAATCAACCAGGTGACAGTTAGACACTCCCTTCTTTTCCCTTTTTTCTTCAGAACTTTTCCGTTTCGATTTTAGCTATGGTTGGGCCCAACTAGTGATCTGGTGAGCCTATAGCCCAACTGCTGCTTTGGAAAACGAAGGTGGTTATCCTGATGACGCTGGATGTGTGCCATCGTGAGGCAGGCTAGGTGTCTCGGGCGAAGCATGCACGAGGATGCGTCGTGACTCGTGAGTCGCAGGCTGGCCAGATTTCAAATGTGATGGCAGGGGAAGAAAAATAGATTATGCATATAACATCTTCAGATTTCAAGAGAATTTGTTGAAGAATAATGGAGGGAGAGAGCTTATGCATATATCGGTCGATAGTCGAGGAAACCACTACAAGGATCCAAAGTATATTCTCCAAATTTGATACATTTGATCTTCTGTTCAAGGCTAAACCCATTGCACAGAAAATCTGCAAACCAGATAAAACAGAATAGGTGACACAGGTGATCATACAGATACAACAACACTTTATTCACCCTTTTATTGATCCGAAAGTCTTACACAGAAGAAAAGAATCAGACAGAAATCCGGTACAGAAGAACCACACCGTAATCAGAAGTAAATCCGGTACAGAAAAAACACATTACAATCAGAAGTAAATCCGGTACTCCACTAACACAGAAGAATAGCACTGAGACCTCCTTCTAAGTGACATCTGACAGAACTGAAGGACATTATACTCTCTCTGAGTTGGCAGTAGCTCCAACAGACTAAACACTATAACTTTCGTGCCCTTTCTACTGATCCGAATCTTGAAAACCAAGTATACTAGTAATAAACAGACTAAACACTAAAACTTCAACGTACAGAAACAGAACGCCGTATTGTGCACACCATTTGTTCAAGACTAACCCACCATCTGTTCAAGGCTAAACCTTGCACAGACAATCTGCACACCAGGAAAAAAAATAGGTGAGACAGGTGATCGTACAGACAGAACAACACTTTATTCTCCCTTTTATTGATCTGAAAATCTTACACAGAAGAAAAGAATTAGACAGAAATCCAGTACTGAAGAACAACATCCTAATCACAAGTAAATCCGGTACTGCACTAACATAGAAGAATACCATTGAGACCTTCTTTTATGTGACATCTGACAGAATTAAGGGATAATATACTCTCACTGAGTTAGCAGTAGCTCCAGCAGTTAAACACTAAAACTTTTGTGCCCTTTTTATTGACTCCAAATCTTGAAAACCAAGTACTAGTAATAAACAGAGGACTAAACACTAAAACTTCAACCTACAGAAACAGGACACAGTATTATGACCTTTTTATTGACTCCAAATCTTTAAAACCAAGTACTAGTAATAAACTCTTTCACGGAGCCAACAGTCGCTAAAATTTGCTTGACTCCACTCCACTCCAGGCTCCGGTGACGAGCAGCTGAACCCTGATCGGACGCTGGACGATGCCTTCTCTACCTGGGACATCTTCTACTCAAAGCTTTGCACACCTGCAGCAAAATAGACTAACGAGCAATCAAAAGCAACTAAAACCACAAGAATTGTTCTCCCTTTTATTTTGATCTGAAAGTCTCACACAGAAGAAAAGAATCGGACAGAAATCCAGTACTGAAGAACAACATCCTAATCATAAGTAAATCCGGTACTGCGCTAACATAGAAGAATAGCATTGAGACCTTTTAAGTGACATCTGACAGAACTGAAGGATAATATACTCTCACTGAGTTAACAGTAGCTCCAGCAGTCTAAACACTAAAACTTTTGTGCCCATTTTATTGACTCCAAATCTTGAAAACCAAGTACTAGTAATAAACAGACTAAACACTAAAACTTCAACTTACAGCACACAATATTGTGCCCTTTGTATTGACTCCAAATCTTGAAAACCAAGTACTAGTAATAAACTCTTCCACTGAGCCAACAGTCGCTAAAATTTGCTTTGACTCCCCAACAGTCTATAAAATTTGCTTTGACTCCCCTCCACTCCAGGCTCCGGTGACGAGCAGCTGAACCCTGACCGGGCACTGGAGGACACCTTCTCCACCCGGACATCTTCTACTCGCAGCTTTGCACACCTGCAGCAAAATAGACAGTCGAGCAACCAAAAGCAACTAAAACCACAAGAATTTTTTAGTGAATTGAATGCAAACTTTGAAATTCAAATCCTAATTGGACAAGACGGCAGGGGGCTGCAGGCGAGCGCGGACGCGGCGGCGCTCGTCCTCCTCTCTGGCCGCCGCGTCCGCCTGCCTCTTCTTGCAGGCGCAAGCGCCGCTTGGCGCCCGAGGCCCCCGCTCTAGGCCTGGCAGAAGTCGTCGAACCCAACGCTGTCGACGAACAGGCGGAAGCCGATGGCGCGCAGGAAGCCGTCCTCAAGGCCCGGCATCTCGCCGGCGCGGATCGCGCCTTCCGAGCTGGCCTCGAACACCGGGGTCCACCTCCTGGGAGGGTGGCAGCCAAACTTGGCGCCGAGGAAGACCGCGGCGGCCACCAGGCGGTGCGCGGTGGCCGGCTCCACAAGGATCCCCGCCTCCCTGCCGGCGGGGCTGCGGACGAAGCGAGTCAAGTAGATTCCGGCGAGAACGAAGCAGGTGCCGTCGATCCGGACCATGCCCCGGGTGGACGGCATCGATCGGGTCAGCAGGTGGATCCGCTCCAGGAAGGCTCGGATCGGGACCTTGGAGGCCGCGCCGCCGCGGAAGGCGCGGACGAGGCCGGTCTCTGCGGGTTGGGATGCGGCGGTGGCGGCGTAGCGGCGGGCCTCCGCCTCCACGAGCGCCGCGAGGAGGGGAAGGGATCGGGGGATCCCCCGGTCGTCCACGCGCAGGACGGGGGTGGCGACGGCGGCGGACATGGTGGCAGGCTGGGAGCGTGGGGCTAGGGTCTCGGTGATCGCTGGGGCAGGAAGCTTTGGAACTTGCGATTGGATCTGCTGGTGCGAAAGCGATAGGGGAGAGAGATCGTATACGCTGTGTATGAACACCGTATATACCGATGTATCCCATACGCATACGCGTACTTTGTACGCAGGTACGTAGTTTTATTTCCCTTTCTCTTGCTTTTTTCTTCAGGACTTCTCCGTTTCGATTTGCGGCTGTTGGTTGGGCCCAGCTAGTGATCCGGTGGGCCTATACGCAAGTACATAGCCCAATTACTGCTAGGGAAAACGAAGGCGGTAAACCTGATGGGCCAAGGATGTATGTGTGATCGTTTTCCATCGTGAGACATGCGGCTAATGTACCTTAGGTGTTAAGTTTTTTTTGGGTCGAATCAGATCACTCAGGTTCGTGTCCTCGACTCGGTACGAGTATTTTGAAATTTAATCTACGCTTTCTTTCTATGGTCTTCGTCAATCTTAAGATCTGTTAGCTCAGTCTCTCCAAAGAGTGTCAGCGTAACGGGAACGAGATCCTCTCTCCACTCGACAAAACTACTGATTAACAGGCGAGGCCAGCAGGCCCACCATGGGCGTCGAAGCCCGGCCCAGCACGGCGGCCTCTAGAAGGCGCTGAGCTGGAGAGGGGGGCCCGAACGACCCCACCCGCCAGGGCAAATCCTTAGTCGAGAAGGAATTAACCCAGGCGGGGTTTTTACCGCGGTGGTCCTCTGCAGACGCGGGCCCGCCGCGACACAGCTTCCCCGTAAAACAACATGATTACGAAGAGGCGTGTGATCAGACGGCTCAGTGAGAAGGGCAAGGGGAGCCCTCCCCTGCAGTCGCGTCTTATCAACTCAGCAGTGGACGGCGCAGGCGGGGCCCGCCACCTGAGGCCGCCATCGCGTCAAGTAAATCGCGGGGAAGGCCCCGGGGTTAGGAGATACCTCGAGGAGGACCCCGGGATGGCTCAAGGATGCGCCTCAAGACCCACGCGGGCCCCTCAGGCACCCCAGGCGTCGACCAGGTGGTCCCGGGGTGCCCTGAGCGGACCCCGGGAGCCAACCAGACGGGCCCCACCGGATAGGGATGCGTCAGACAGACGGCGCCACTTGCAGGAGGCGCCCTCCCGCTCGGCGCTGCATTCACACTCAAGGGCGGTAAGCCTAAGGATGGTAAAAATCTCTCCCTAGGCCTAAGGGAGGGGTTATGAATAGGACACAAGGACAACATGTAGAGGGGACTCAAGCCCCAGAACACAACCACATTTGGCTCTCATTTGAGCAGAGAATAAGAACCACACACACAAGATGTAGGGTATTACGCTTCCGAGCGGCCCGAACCTGCCTAAATCCTTTGGCATACGGTTGGAATCTCACTGCGTGTTACACCCCTAGCCAAATCTCTAAATGGGGGTTCCCACAAATCCCTGCTCGCGGTTCTCACCCACCATCAGCTGGCGCGCTAGGTAGGGGGTGTTGGTGCGTGAAATCTCCATCCTCGATGAAGAACCTCCGATTGAAGCAATGGCGAACAGCTTTGACCGTTCCGACGGCGAGAGCGGAGACGAGCACGCCCCCGACAGGGGCTATCTTTGGCGAATGCTGGCACTGAAAGGCTAGTTCCGCTGCCTCCCGCAGCCGGTGGGCATCTGCTGGCGTCGTTCGCTACGGCACCACCCCGCCTCGACCTCCCAGATCCGCGTCTGGGGGAACCACATCGGCCAACATCCGATACGCCCAACTCCGAGTGGAAGCCCGGCGGCGGGCGGTTCGACAGGCATCCCAGGTGACTGCTAGGACCGATCGCGGTGGCGTTCCTCTAGGGGAAGCGCTCGTCATGGCCCGGGCGCTCCTGCACCACCCCCCGTTTCGAGCCGAGCTCGGAACCCCCGAGGAGCGGTGGCTAGATGAACTAGCCAGCCTCGTGGGGAAGGCGTGCCTCAAGCCAGGGGCTCAGGGCTCTCGAACAGCGGCCGGGGGCTCCTCCCGAGGAGGCTCCCGGCGACCGCCATGGCCACCCACTCTGGCGGGATCGACCACCAACAGGACACGCGACCTGCGCTCCCGACTCAAGAAATCAAGGCTAGTGAAGATGCCCGAACCACCCTCGAGTGAGCACGAGAGTGGCACCAAGAGGCCAGGGAGGAGCACGCTTCCTCTGGCTCCCTCGTCCACGACAGCCGCGAGCGGGGAGATTCGGTGGACAACGACATCGGGCCCTACGGGGCCGGGTGCCGGCCTTTCACCGCCGACTTGCGTCGGGTCAATTGGCCCACCAAGTTCCGGCTGGATCTCCCTAAAAAGTACGACGGTACCATCGACCCTAAGGAGTTCCTCCAGATCTACAGCACGGCCATTCAGGCCACGGGTGAGAGACCCCAGGTTATGGCCAACTACTTTCACGTGGCCCTTAAGGGTACGGCGAGATCCTGGCTGATGATCCTCCCCCAGGAATCAGTTGGTTCCTGGGGAGATTTATGCGAGCAGTTCATCACCAACTTCTCCGGCTCGTTCAATCGACCGGGGACTAGGGGTGACCTGCTCGCCATCAAGCAGCGCAAGGGTGAAACACTGCGGTAGTACATCCAGCGTTTCAGCCAGGTGCGCAACACCATCCCGCACATCACGCCCTCGACCGTCATCATGGCGTTCACGGAGGGCGTGACCAACAAGCGCCTGGTGGGCAAGCTCGAGACGCGCAACATCGAAACTGTCTCCGAGTTGTTCACTTTGGCGGACAAATACGCTCGGGAGGCCGAGGCGCAGAACCGCTCTGAACAGCGCGGTGTCCCACAAGGACCCCCTCCGCAGGAACACGCCCGGCCCAGCTCGCTTGACAACAAGAGGAACAAGCGGAAGGCTGCTGCCGTCTTTGCGACGGAGGGCTGCAACAAGCAGCGCCCCGGGGGGCACCTGGGGGGGCGCCCCTAGGTCCAGCGGGAGTTTCCAGAAGCCGGCCCTGGCCAAGCCTGGGACCGGCAAGTGGTGCGAGATTCACTGGACCGACCGACACGACCTCATTAAATGCCGGTTGGTCAAGGGACTTGCCGAGAACCACCAAAAGGAGCGCGGCGACCGCCGTCCCGACGGCGATGGCGAAAACGCTCCTAGAGAAGCGGGCCTTGGCTTCCAGGAGCCACGGCAGGCCGTAGCCACCGCCTTCGGGGGAGCAACCGCGCCACCATCTCGGAGGAGGGCCAAGCTCCTCTAGAGGGAATTCTGCGCTGCGTCCCCGGCGTCGGAAAGCTCTTGATTCGTGAAGTGGTCGGCACTCCGATCACTTTTGACCGGAACGACCATCCCGACAACATGGTAGGTGTCGGGTTACTCCCCGTAGTGTTAACCCCCACCATCTGTAACATCGGAGTGGCCAGGGTTCTTGTCGACGGGGGAGCGGGCCTAAATCTCCTCTCCCCCGAAGTCTTCCACAAGATGCAGATCGGGGAACACAAGTTGCATCCATCGAGGCCCTTCTACGACATCACTAAAGGGAAGACCGTCCCCCCGGGACAGATCGAGCTACCGGTCACGTTCGGGGAGCGGAGCAACTTCCGCAATGAGAACGTGGTCTTTTACATGGCGCACTACAATCTCCCCTACAATGCCATCCCCGGCCGCTGTTGACGCTCGCTACGGACCAAAAATGAGCGTCAATTTGGTCACGAAATAAGGATTAACCTGCATTTCTTATACACATTCTGCTAAAAAATGTACACATTCCACATGCCCTTGGAGAATTTTATGATTGCAAGATTTCAGCTAAAAACAAAGGAAAAAGTCACCTCTTTGATCCATGTAAAAGAGGCTCAACCAATCATACGTCGCCATGTGTGCATCACATGGATTGGAGGGCCCACAACCGAGGCAAACCGACTTAATTCCACGCCTATCATCAACCAGAGGAGTGAGGACCCACATGGCAGAGACCTAGAAGAAACACAGGCTGATTGGAGCCAAGCCTGGGTCGGCCAAACTACATGGTTTGGCCGAACCAGCTTTAGCTCCACCGCCTTACAGCTTCCACGTGCCGCCTCCACAAGCCTCCTCAAGGTCTGTTTTAGGTGCGCCGAGCTATTTCCACGGGCAGGAGCTGCAGTTCCAAGCCTATAAATACAAGAGGGGGTCCTTCTAAATGGGACACACCAAGATGTAGTCTCTCCTCCTTTGTAAAGCTCTCTAGGGTAGGTGAAGAGTAGTTCTTCAAGGTCTTCTAGTCTTCATGAAGAGTTTGGTATGGTTTTGTATCTTTCTCTTTATGTATGGTTTGGAGTTTAGTAATAAAGTTTAGCTTTTTATCTAGCTTGTGTTTGGTTCATATGCTTATGTTTAGTATGTGATCCTTTCATAGTCTTGCTTGTGTCATGTATCTTGCATGTTTAGACGTGGTAACACATTTAGGCTACGACATCGGTTTCTTCTCCCCTAGTCAGGGTGTTCTTAGTCTCAACGTAAGGCTAGAGCAATAATTCTTAGCATAGACGTGGTGTCTGGGTTATCGGTTATGCTTGAATGCGGCTCTATACCATGGTTAGATGAGGTAGGCGGCAGGTGGTGACAGCCCTGTCCGTCTAGCGTAACCCTCCCCGTTCGTGTAGTAGGTGTATGAGGTGCATAAAATAGCTGTGAAGATCTAGTGGCCACCTAGCCATATCTTGTGCGGTCTCCCGGTAGTGCCTGGGAGTCTAGAGCCGGATGCTAAGCATGTGTATGTGCATGTGTTCATGAATATGTTCTATGCTTGCCTAGATAAGATTTATCCTTTGTATGCCCTTGAAAGCTTCCTTCTATCTTGCTCTGATCCTAGTCTTTCTTTCATAAGGATGTTTGATCTTGTGTCACACTCCCTCTCAATCATATTATCAGTTACCCCTATTTAGATATTCGATATTTAATCATGATAATCTCATTAGCTTAATAAATCCATTTGAACCATCGCCTTCCCTGCGGAAATATATATACAACCCCGTACTCACGGGTAAAATGCTACAAATTCATGGAGTAGAATTCAATTCACTCCACAGGGTCGTCAGTACGGGATGATCACATACCAAATAAAATTCTTGATCCTGATCAAGAAAAGCGAGAAGACATCCCCGAAGATCTAAGAACACTGCTCTGAGGCAAAAATCATCGATGGCATAAAAATGAGGCGGTACCTCAGGTAATTTACGTCGAAGGTAAAAATTTAAATTTCAATTCAAAAACTCAATTCAACAGGAAATAAAACTCTCATTCGAAGGACTTAAATCTTTGAATCCTCGCCGATAGGTGAATCGGTAGTTATCTCATATTTGATTCCGCACATTGCATGTTTGAATTTTCAAATTTTCAATTCGATTCTTGCATGAGCATTCGCATCATTTTGCATCCATCCCCTTACATATTTTAAATCCTCAACTTTTGCATTTGCGTCCTTCCTAAACTTGGGATTTGGGACAACAAACAAGGGCATTTTGGGGTGAAAAATTCTGCCATGAGTATTTGGAGGCTAGTGCATGCATGAACTTGGATCATTGTCATGTCCAAGTGCATTTGGGGCCACTCCTAGACCTGCATCGGCCTAAAACTGCAGCCATTCAACTAGTTTTGGACCTTATGGCAGGCATTCATGCAAATCTTGAAAGTTGTCCGGGTTTGGGCCCGAGGTGGGGTCGGCCAAACTGGCCAGTTCAGCCGGACCACGGGCGCCTCTCCTCTATAAAATCCGGTGCACAACACCTCTCCTCCTTGCCAAAAACCGAAAACCGAGCTGCAGCTGAGTGCCATCGGAATTATTTCTCCCCCTGTCGAAATTCCCATGTTCTTGCTCTAGTTCCATAAGAAAAAGAAAAAAAATATTTCCCCCTTTTGTTTTCTCCATTTGCATTTCGTGTTACCTTCTATGGTCACTGCAAGAACGTGTTGTGGTGGTACTACTACCCCACAAGAATGATTTTGTGGTGCATTCTTGTCCACAAGAACGATTTTGTGGAGTGTTATCACCCGCAAGGATGATTGTTGCGGCTGCGACCAAGCCCCACAAGGACTACTAACTCTTGGATGGCTGATAGTTTTTCGTTAACACTCATGTAACCCGTTTCGAGTTGTTTTGTGTGTCGTTCCTTGTTGTGGATTGCAGGTATGAAGGGCTTCGGCAAGAAGGTTATGCGCACAGTCAAGAAGGCGACATGCTTGAAGTCGGGCCACTCTCAGGGTGGCTCCAGCTTGCGCCAATCCAGCAGCCATGTGCTGAGCCCCATGAGAGATAGTGAAGAGACGGAGATGCAGCAGCAAGGAACCCAAGAGGAGCAACCCGAGGTGGAAGGTCAAGAGCAGCAGGCCGACGAGGATGAAGAGGAGCACGATGATTCGCACCTCGACATCCGAGGTGATCGTGAGTTCCAAGCCTACAACATACTGAGGCGGAGGAAGTTCCACCACACAAGAATCTTCGACCCCGACCTCCTGCAGAAAATAGGTATTAATACTGATTTCGCCAATGTTTGGAAGGCTGTGGGGTGGACCGATTTTGAAATTTTTTTCGAAGAGGGGTCTCACGATTTGACCTTCCAATTTCTTTGCACCCTTGTTGAGGAGGAAGCTGGGATTTCTTTCTGACTTTTTAATCAAGAGTATTAGGTTTCTTGGAAAGATCTTAGCATGCTTTTGGGCTTTCATCATCGATGCCATCTTGATGTTGAGGCAGCCACTCAAGGTTTTGAAAAGCAAAGCTTTTGGCAGTCCATTTCAGGCGCCACCACCGTTGGGAACCGAGTTGTAACGACATACAACACCCGACCTTGCGTTTGATGCATAAGTGGGTTGCGATAACATGTTTCCCGAGGGGTGATGTGTGTCCTGTTCAAGATGATGAACTCCGTATTCTCTATGCCATGGTAAACAAAATAAAAATCTCCCCAGTGAAAGAAATGATCCGGCAATGGCTTGAGAATTCTCGGATGGTTGGGCCAGTTGAGTGTACGTCTTTGATCATCCGCATTGCAGGAGGGTTGAATGTTTTGATTTGGGCTGCTATTTCTTATATCAGTTCTCCGTGGTTGATGATTGATGAAAATTATCTGGTTTATGGCCACACGCTTAAACATGCTCTAAATGGCTCCTTGGTTTTCTTTTCCCCGGGCTATGTAAATGAAATCTCGCTCCCTAATTGTGGCAGAACCACCTGAATTAATCCGGCTCAAGCACGCTAACCATCACCACAACGACAATCAGGGCTAACTCGCACTTCAAACGGAATAATCCACTGGTCTGTCGGGTAACCTCCCGATACAACCACGGTTTTTGCCGATCGGAACCACACATATATGTACTCACACGAAGGTGAGCCCAGAGTATACAACATTCCACAATTTTACACCACAGGGTTCATCATAAATTAATATTACAATGGAGTTCAAATTCGTAAAACAAGGTACGTCAGAGTTCAAAATAAATGAGTTCTTCAGAGTTGAAAGCAGCAAAAAAATAACGACAACTACTCGACGATATAGGATGTCTCGATGAAGCCCGTACGAGACATCACTCGGCATCATCACCGTTGGCCGGGGGAGTATCCCATTCCACCGACCAACCAGGAGGAAGGGTACAAGGCCAAGTCAAACGAGCAATCATGTCCTCGAAAGTTTCACCTGAAAACAAACCACAAGCAAGGCTGAGTATACTAATACTCAGCAAGGCTTACCCGATTATTGGTATATACTTAGCCGACTCCTAGACATGCAAGGCTTTTGGCCTGAGGGGTTTGTTTTGCCGAAAAGCATATATAAGTAGGTCCTTACTTTCAGATTTTAGCTCCAAGTTCTAGCTTCCTTTAACCATTTTAGGTAAGCAACTATCCAATATCATACATGGTGGAAGGATTAATTTTTCATCCAACAAGTTTAATCATCATCATTGTTCCTCTTCTTACTCTATGTGGTAAAAGGGTCAAGCAGTCTCAATAATCGCGAGAAACGGACGATTCGAATCGAATTTCTTAACCTTGCAAGGGAAACCTAAACACACGTCACGTGGTTACTCCAAGAGTCACACGTGCAACTTTTCCCTTGAATTCCCGCTTCACGGAACAGGCCCACCGCCCTCGACTACACCTCCCCATAGACCACGGTACGTCGGGCCGTGGCGGCAAATGCACCCGCCATTAGCTAGATGTGAACGAATTCAAGACAGTGGGGAGTATATTCCGGCCTCGGTTCAATCCAGTACTTAAGCTTACCGATTACCATATTCTCGGCATGTGGTTAGTATGTTCAAAGACTTAACCACCACTACCACACACTGCGGCCTTAGCATTTTTCACTAAACAGATGGGGCCTCAATCATCAATATAAACATCGTACCATAGCCCCGTCCGTCGACCTTATGATTGCAGCATGTAGTAAACATTCAACTCCTATATTCTCGCGACTAACAGGAAATCACTCGACTTTTACCGGAGTCCTATTAGCATAGCATTCTATCGATCCTTACATCTAGGGTTCAGAGCATGGGTACCTAGGATCATGCAACTAAGTTTCCATTCAACTCCTACAAACTTAATGCACAAGTAAAGTAGAGTAATAAGTTGCATAAGTTTAGAAAAATAGGGTTCATGCTCCGGGGCTTGCCTTCTTGGGAAAAGCTAGCTTGGGGCTCGTCCGAACTTGGGCTCAGGTCTTCGAGAGCTTCAGTTAGATTTACTTGAGCTTCACGCTGCTCACTCTCGGATGCAGGCACCAGCTCGTATGTTCCATCGGCGAGAGTCGTCGATTCTATATGAATGCACCAATATAAGTTATAGTGACGATATATGACGATTATTTTCATTCATGTCAAAGTTGCAGTTCACAAAACATCAATTTGGTTGTGACGTTACTTAGTTGAGATTTCTGTGGGCTATTGTTAAAATAGTCTAACTTAAACTATTAACTTCATTAAACAAAAGGGGTTGTGATATATATTGGCAACTTAATTTTTTTTAACCACAACATGGATTAATCACAACTTCTGGATTAGGTAGCTTCTGGTGATGAAATTTTTATTTAGAGCACATTAAGCAAAGACAAAAGCACTGTAAAAGTTTCAGACATTTTTACGTAGCAGATTAATTATGAAAAATATATTACACAGCCACTGCTAGAACCTAGTTATTTTTATATCGAACAAACCATTCAAGTATTGACACCAACAATTTTACAGGGAATTAATATATCCATCAGTGTGTTACTGTAAATTTTTCGGATTTTACCGAGCAAGATACAAAGCATAATAAATAGGATAATATACACCTAGTTTAATAAAGATTAATTTCTACAGGATGTTTTACAGGGTTTCTGTGTATGAAACTTTTTACACAGCAAGAGTTACTGTAATGTGTTCCACAGTAAAAAGTTGAACATTTTCCAATCACAGAAACTAATTATTTGAATTAGTGCAATTTTTCCTACCACAAAGTTATATAAATAGGTTACAGAGAGTAAAAATGTTCTAAACATTTTCTGTGGTATTTAGGCCTTAATACAACAGTTCTGAAAAAGTTTCACTACAAGAATCACAACATAACCGCAGTTACAAATTAGTTTTATTTCTTTATGCCACAAACAAGTTTTATTAAGAAGTTTAGCTAGATGTGGGTTCTGGTCCTAATATTTTTACACTGGATTACAAATCTAGCAACCAATCTACTGTTAAATTTTCAGGTTTTGCCTTTATCTACAACAGGGGGTACATTTAAAGTCTATTAAGCCTTCCATTTAATTTAGAGCAAGATTTAGCAAGAAACTGATGAAATGCATGTAACAAAAGTTGTAGATTTCCATCTAAAGATTCCAGAACAGTTGAGTTTGTATTTTTTAGATTTTCTACGATTTTATATGGATTTTACAAGTTTGCTATTTTGGAAATCAAAGCTTAAACACAGGTTTACAGATATGCCCCTGGAAACTTGCATGCAGACTCTTTTAAAGATTTCAATTGAAGCAATTTGGTCCCTGGGCGGCGTTGGCATGGCGACCGGCCAGATTCCGGTGAGGGGGCTTGTCGGCGGTGAGGGAAAAAGGGTCGGGGAGATCCAGGGAGGTGAGGGCTACATTGGGGTGGCCTTGGTCAGGGTTGGGGGTGGCCGGAGGTGGCTCGTTGGCGTGGAGCAGAGGGGCGGTGGCGGGGTGGAACGTCGGTGACGGTGCTCCGGCGAGAAGACAATAGAGTGGGCTGGTCGAGGAGCTTCGCGGCGTCGAGGGGAACCCGTTTTGAAGCTTGGCTTGGACGTAGGAGCTTCGGCGTGGGCTGTCCACGGAGCAGCAAGGAGCGGCGGTGGCGCGGGCGGCGCTGGCGGTGCTCCTGCGGCTCTGGGCGACGATGGGTGCGGCAGTGAGCTGCGGTCGGGTGCTGCGGTGGTGGTGGGAGACTCAGCTCTGGCAAGGGGTGACCGGAGAGGTGAGCTCCACGGGAAGTTGGGCACGACGGCGGTAATGGTGGCGACGGCGGCGTTCTAGTGTCTGGGCGCGCGAGGGGGCTCAGTGTGGCCTTTTGTAGGCAGCAAAGAGGCGGGAGGAGGGGCGGGACTTGACTGTGAGACGCGGGTGCGGGCGACACGACGGGGGTGTGTGACTGGCCGTGGTGGGCGGTGAACAGAGCCGGCGCGGCGTGCGGCAGGCGCGGGAAGGGGACTGGACGCTGAGGATTTGGCATGTGGAGCTGGAGATCACGCGGCGCGAGGGTTGGGCGACGAGCTGCCGCAGCTGTCTTGCCGGGCGGTGAGCACGGCGACTGGCGGGATGCGGCGGAGACACTGGCACGGTGCGGCTCGTCCATTGGGCGCGGCGGGCGGCGAGCAGGGGCGCGGGTCGCCGGTGCGCGCGTGGCGTGCGTGGACTGGGGAGGAACACGGTGTGCGGGCGCGCGTGCGGGCGCGGCCAGGCATTGGCTTGGCGCCTAGCGCTGTCAGGCATCGCCGGCCAAGTGGCCTGTGGCGACTGCGCGGCGGCGAGGGTCGGGCGAAGCGAGGGCCGCAGTGAAGCCGAGGGTCGGGCGAGCATAGGGTCGGGCGAGACGAAAGGGTCGGGCGACACGGCAGGGTTGGGCGAGCGGCTGCGCGTCGGAGGGTCGGGCGAGGTGGAGAAGAAGGGTCTGCAGCGAAATAGAAGAAAAGGCAGGGACTGGTTTTCAAATCCAAGTGTTTCTCATATTTTTGTGTTGCAACTCGAAAATCCTTCAACACAAAAGTTGTTCAAAAAGAAAAGTTACACAAGTTTTGTTTCAGGCCAAAGTTCATTTGAGTTCTAGTTTAGAAGTTATTTTAAAAACTCATTTCATTGAAACTTCTCTTAATTATTTATGCACCGCGTTAAGCTAAAGAGGCTTATTTTGCAATTTAAACACCTGAGGTGTTACACTAACCCGAGGTTTCATTTATATAAGTCCCGGAGTTTAACATTTACATTGCAGCCATAAGAAGCAGCTCGTAGGAGCATCGTGTCGGGAAGAATGACACGGAGTAGGTCGCAGAATGCCGCAATGGACATGCCAACACCACCATATGCATATCATAGATATGCTGGAGGATACGTTCCAGCTGGGGGCGCATCCGGATATGCACCAACTTGGGAGCAAGCCGCCCAGCAACAACAAGCAGGTGGTTCTGCTTCTCAAAGTGCCAGCAGTGGAGAGTGGGCGCAGCCTGCAGGGGGCTACTACGATTGAAGTGGTGGTTCCAGTTCAAGTGTCACTCCCCCGCTCTATGCCGCTCGACGGTTATTCTCGGCCCAAGGCTATCATGAGCTTAGCCACCAGGTATCCAACCATAGCTTGCAGGTGGATGACATGGACCAATGGCAACAATGATTCGAGAACACCGTAAACCAACACATCACCAACACCACCGAATGGCATCACCGAACCGATCGGCAGCTAGGTACCGCCATCGACATACTGCAGAAAGAACAAGAGGAGCGCCTCGCATACCTCCGTTCCCAAGGGTGCTACCCCGACGCCCAAGGACGCTTCCCCGGCTATGGGCAATGAGCTAGCTTGGGGGAGGAGCCCCCGGAAGGTAACACGTATCTTAGTTGCATTCATCCTTTGCATTGAAATAAAAATCTGAATATGATAAAAAGAATAAAAAGATTTGCTTAAGTTTCTTTGCTTTCCATGTGCGATAAGAAAGTTTTAGTTCGTCCATGTTGAGATGATGAATAGTTGCTCTATTTTATCTTCTCTTTATGCCTAGGTTGCAGCCTTGTTTTCTCCAAGTTTTGGGTTAGTTGGTTTAAAAAATTGGCCTTGAACCTGAAATTTTGTGGGTTGCGAGTGCATGATCTGAGTCTAAGCTGTTGTGAGGCATGATATGATGAATTAGAGCTGCCATAAACTTGTTCAAAGCAAAATCTTACGTCCGAAATTTCCGTCTTCCAAAATGATAAAATGAAAAGTTCCTCAATGATGAGAAATTCCTACCAAAGCCAGATGCATGTTACCCATATCGACCCACCATTTACGCATGCTGCTTGTTGTCATTTAGAGCTTTGTCAAATTATTGTGACTTTTCGAGTTTGTTTTCATACTCTCTTGATCAAGAGCACGTAAACACCACCACCTTCATACGCTGAATTTCTACACCGGGAATTAGCAATCACTCCATTCATCCACCCACCATAAATATTTATGTTCCACAAAAATATGTGGTCTCTCTCTTCAAGTGTTCTTGCAAGAAAAAGACATGGGCTATGCAAAAGAAAAGAAAAGGGAAAGAAATGGACACATGAAAGTCCAAGTATCGAAAAAAGGACAAAAAGAGAGAAGAAGAAGAAGAAAAGATTGGAAATGCCCATGTCTAAAATAAAATAAAGGAGAGAGAGCACACAAGAAAAAAAATATATTCCCCATTCCACATACCATCCATTTTACCACACACATGCACTTCTTGATCAAGGTTGTATGACTTGTTACTCTTTGGGTCCAGTCTTTGACTTTGTAAAATATTTGATGCGAGTATGTCTTCTCATTTTCCCCTACCATGAGCTCCACATAAGCCTTTCTAGAAATAGGGAGAAAAGAGGCAAAGAAAGGCCTTGGTGAGTATACAAACACATTGAGCAATTCGAGAGTATCATTTGAGGAACTTTGTTTTCTTTGCAAAATCTTTTGAAAAAAAACTTCCGGATGTAAGATTGAGCAAGGGATGGGGGTTGACGGTCGCTACGGACCAATTTTGAGCATCAATTTGACCCGAAAATGTGGATGACATACACACTCTACTTGAATATTTACCCCAAATAATATCATTTCGACATTTCCCTTGGAGATTTCGCAATGTAGGAAATTGGGCAAGAAATGCAGGTAAAACAAGCTCCAGGATTCAAGCTACAAAATGCCGACCGATCGGAGCGTGCCGACCAACAAAGAGCAGGTGTTTAATTACCAAATCCTATATATGTTGGTGAACATGTGTATGCAGCTCAAGCAAAGAAGGAAACACACCCTCAATCCAAGGCAACACACTTCCGACCAATTAGGCGCAAGCATTCAGCATCCCACGGATCAAAGGGCCCACCAACGCAGGAAATCGACTTAGGACAGCACCAACTCACCCACCAGCACCCATAGGGCCCTCTTACCAGCCTCTTGCTCGAAGATGAGGCCGGTTGGAGCTAAACCTGGTTCGGCCGATCCAGGTGGGTCGGCCGAACCAGGATCAGCTCCACCGATTTAAAGCTTGCACGTGGCAGCTCCTCATTGGACCCCAAGGTTGGTTCCAGGTGATAGAGCTGCAATCTCGGGCGAGACCACCCTGGTTCACCCCTATAAATACAAGGGGAGGGGCTTCTAAAGGAGACACAACTCACCTCTCCTTCTTCTCTCACTTTTGGAGCTTGGAGTCTTCTTTAGAGGCTTAGTGCTGCCTAGGTAGTGCTTAGGAATTAGGGATAGAGTAGGGGGAGTCGGGGAGGAGCCGGTGGGCCAACCGACGTTCTCCTCCAGCTTGTACCTCGACGGATGCTTGTCAATCATAGTAAGTGTTCGTGACTTCTTTTGTGCTTTAGTTTCTTAGTTATGGTTAGAGCTAGTTCCCCCTAGTTGTTTGTCGGATCAATAGTTCCCTAGTGTAGTGGATGCCTCTAGAATAAGTATGATTTTAGAGTTAGTAAAGGACGATGCAGACGTGATGTCTAGATCAGATCTTACCTGTTGGTTGTGGTATATCTCATGGTTAGATGAGGTAGGTAGCAGGTGGTGACAGCACTGTCTATCCAGCGGAACCCTCCCCATTCAGGTATATCCTAGTGTCGTAGTACTGGAGCTCACCGGTCTTATTCTGGGGGAAGCCAGTAGCCCGACGTGAACGACTAGGATAGTTCTATCTTACCTTTGATTCTTAGCCTTAGGAATCCTCTCTATTCCTTGCCTCTAACTGGTGTAGTGTCCTTAGACGAACCTGAACCTTAGAGAATATACACACGTTCCTTAGTGGATATGATACCCTTGGAATAATCTTGGGTGAAAGCTACAATGGTATCCGTGCACTTGCGAATTTATTTTGTGACGCTTGGAAACATCAACAAGCTTTCTGGCTCCGTTGCCGGGGAACGGTTGCTATATTCTCTTCGGACCTAGTTCACCCTCGTACCTTTTTCTTTTCTTTGATTCTACCTTTACCTCTGCTACCCATGGAGAAGCTATCCATTGAACAGCTCTCTATCCCAAGGGGTGAGTTCTATAAGCACTTACCAACTTCAAGATAAACCTTTTTATCTGGCTATGGACTCCATCCTCGGATATTATCCGTGTTTTAGAATCAACCCTTCTCTGGAGCAATTCACAAACATCCCGACGATCATCTGCAAAAGTTTGAGGAACTGTGTTCATGCTTGGACATCCCAATTATGACACAGAAAACATTGTTGTGGAAGTTGTTTCCTCTATCTCTCACAGGGAAGGCGGAGCAATGGTACACCCGCACGATAGGGAGTACGACTGGTGATTGGGGAGAATTTAGAGTTGACTTTTGTTACTCGTTCTCCCTTACGGTATGCATAGAATCCCTACCGATTGACATCCTCAGCTTCGAGCAATTGGAGAAGGAGTCCATAGGTGTAGCGTAGGCTAGATTCTTTTGCCTTTTGGCATCTATCCTAGATTTGTCTATACCCAATGAAATATCATTAGACATCTTTTGCTCGGGTTTAGACATGAAATATGCCCTAGACCTCGACGTCGCCTCCGGAGGTTCGTTTGCAGACAAAACTCCAACGGAAGGAAGAGAGATCCTAGATCACCTATCAGAAAATTCTTCCTTCCCTACCGATCATAACGAACCCCGTCGAGAGGAATCCGAGTCGAGCCATGAGAGTCTCTCAATAGCCAAATCCAAGCTTTCATCTCCCACGTCCCAAGATTCGTCTGTTGAGCCATCTCCCAAACCACGAACATCGAAGGAAGAAGAAATTCAACCCTCGGAGTTCTCTTCTCAATTCGAGTATTATTCATCTAGATATCCTAAAAACATTTCGAATCTCTTAGGGGAGGAACCTTTTCCGTCCATACAGATCAATCTCAAAATCCCTTGACAGAACCTCCCCTCAAGCCTTCGGTACCCCTTGTACCTCTCGATCCTCTCAACAAAGCAAATCTCAAGGAGGTCATGAAGGAGGAATTGTCGGATGATGTGAGACACTTTTCCGAAGCAATTTGGAATAGTTCACCCTTGATGATCATCTCCTGCTCTATACGGGGAATGACCATAGAAGCCCATCTTAACCTCCTTATGGAGGTTAACATCATGCCATGGCAGTTAGCGTACACACTTTTGGGCAATGTTACGCTAAAACCATCCAACAAGCTCATCAAGAGTTGTCCCTTTGGACACATCCTTGAATGTCGGGGGTTGCAAGTGCCGTGATGCTCTCAATAGACAAGATCGAGATCAACCTAGACTTTCATATCTTCGATATCCTTGATCTTGATCCTCTCCTAGGCTACCCTCTAGAAAAACTTCTCGATGCATCTCATGGGAGCCTAGATGAAAAGCTTAGGGAATCCATTTCTGCCATCACTACCTTCTGTTTAGAAAATCCTATGGCGTAGCCTCTTCCCAAGCAAAACACACTCGAGAAGATGATGCATACATCTCCGTTCGTATTATCTGAATCCATTCTCTTTGTGCACCACTACAGTGCACCACTATTTGTGATTATTACAAAATGTTTACTTATAAAATTTATAAGGCAAACAACCTGCTAGAGCTAAAATGAGAAAATAAAGAAAAATATGGTGCAAGGGGATTCGAACCATGACATCCATACTACAATAACAAGGGTCTTACCACTATGCTACACCACAATTTATGTTTATTACGAAGCATCAATATACAAATACTCAGTCGCACAACCAGCTAGAGATAAAATGCAAAGTATTTATCCCAAAAAGGGTAGCCAGAGGTTTCAAACTCTAGACCTATGGGTTTGAGTGGAGCAAATCTACCACCAGACCACCTCTTGGGTTGTACCAAGCTTTTTTATTTAATTTTAGTTAAACATTACAAATCATGTAGCAGCTCTCCCCTTCCACCCCCAGTCTTGGGCCAAGCCCAGCTCCCCTATCATGGGCCAAGCCCAGCTAAAATGCTGAAGCACCCCCACCATCTGTGCTGGGAAAAAATGAAGAACAGATATATAGTTCATCTTTATCTTTTTAATCCAAAATTAAAATTTGTATTTAGTATTTATCCCCCATACGAACTCCAAATTTGATGATTCTTTTTTCAAACTTTTTCTAAAATCATGATCTTTCATTTAATGGTATTTTTTGTATGCAAATTGCTATTTCTTGGACCTTTTGCATATGGCTTGTTTTTTCCAAGTAAATTGAAATTAGAAAAATATATTTTTTCCGTATCAATTGGTAATGTAACTTCATATTTTCTAATGTTAGGGTAAAACTAAGCTTTTGTCAAATTTAAGGTGCAAATGAGTTTGAAAATATTATGAGTTCCTCAAATCTCAAAGTTTCACTTGAGTTATAAGAAACTATGTGAGAGATGTATCCTTTTGTGAACAAAGTATGGTCCAACTTTAGTAAAACCATTTAATTTTTTTATGGCAAGCTTATGGACCAAAAATATGTTATCTTGTCAATTTGTAGAATTTTCTAACCAAATTTAGATATTATTGCAATTATTATGTGGTAATTTGAAGAAAGAAATTCGAATTGTCCCTCGAAGACAGTTGAATTTTTCATCTATCTCCAAGATATAAACTAGAATGGAACGTATGAGGCTAAGTATAATATTTGTGCAATTTTTTGAATCTTATTGGTGCTACATATAGTTCAACTTGACATTACTTTCGATAAGCACGTAGAAATTCATTTAAATGACATAAAATATCAAATATATTCTAAAATTCTTAAAACTCCTACATAGCAATCTATATGTAGTCTAGTATATTAAATTTATTAGCATATTTAAGATATTTTTTGTATGTTAGTTCACAAAGGTGTTTTAATTAGTTGGAAATAAAAATAAAAAACTAAATGGGCTGGGAATCCTAGCCAGGCCCGTTTCCTATCAAAGCCCGATATCTCCTAGCCGTTCAATTCTGATCGAACGATTCCCGTTGATCCATAGATGGATAAATAGACCACCTCAGTCTGAAAACCCTAGCCTCATCTCCCTCCTCTCCTCACTTGTCAGATCGAGCCGCCGCCCCTCCCCTCCCCTCCCCCTTACGTCCCTCCCCTCCACTGCCACCGCTTCCATCCCCCACCCCTGCCTCCTTGCCGCGCTGGCAAGGTGCGCAGGCGAGCCGGCGGTTGAGCAGGCGAGCAGACGGGCGTGGGGCAGGGCGCTCCCCATCGGTGTGTGCATTGGGCATGGCGCTCCCCATCGGGTGTGCACGCACACGCGAGGGTCTTCGTGAGATCCCTGTCAGCTGCAAGCTTGCGCCTCCATGGGCTTCCTAGCGCTCGGGTCCTGGAGGCAGCGGTGCAGGCGCTGCAGTGAGTTCGCGCGGCTTCGGCGTCCCGGCAGCAGCGGCTGCAGTGCTTGAGCGCGTGGCCGGCTGGTGCGTGGGATCCGCGGCTCCCCATCAGCACGCTCGTGGGGTGGGGCGCCACTGCTCCCCATCGACCTGGGCTCCGTCTACCTGGACGCGATTCCGGTTCGCAACATGTTTGTGGACGGGGAGCAGGTGCGTGATGACGCCAAGGAGCAGCGTCGCCATGCGTTATTGTTGACGCTCACTATGGACCAATTTCGAGCGTCAATTTGATCACAAAATTGGGATGACTAGCATACTTAACTTGCATATTTATCTAGAATAATATTGTTTCCACATTCCCCTTGGAGAATTTGCAATGTATGGAAATTGAGCAGAAATCAAGTGTTAAACAAGCACCTCAATCCAAGTCAAGTGTCGTCGACCAATCAGAGCACGCCATTTGGACTCCCATGGATTGAAGGGCCCACCAGAGCATGCAACCGACCTAGGACGGCGCCCACTCATGCACAGGAGCGACCAGGGCCCACATGGCAGCCACCCAGAGCAGGCTGGACCCGATCTGGGCCGAGCCTGGGTCAGCCGACCCATGAAGGGGCCACCGACTTACCTCCTTCGACGTGGCGCTTCCCCATTGGCTCCTAATGTCGGTTTGGCAAGGCTTCGGCTATTTGCACGTCGAGGAGCTGCTGCACACCCCCCACACTCACCTCTATAAATATGAGCAGGGTGCTATTAATGAAGACACCACAAATTGCAACACCTCTTTCTCTCTCAAGTTCCTCTCTTGCTTAGTCTTTAGGATAGTGGAGTTTAGGTTAAGTAGATCTTCTTCGGTTCCCGAGTCTTGCTAGGAGTGTTCGGTATGGGTTTTACTCTTCCTCTCCTTTGTAATATTCGGAATTCCTTAATAGAGTTATCTTCTAGTTTAGTGTACTCGTATAGTATATGTTCTGTGTATTCAGATGTATGTACGACATTGGTTCCAGTATACGTATGTTTGCTCTAGTGTGATGTCTGTCCATCCGAAGGGTGGGGGCTCCGCGTGAGGCATTAGAGTATCGCTTATTAGCATAGACGTGGTGTCTGGGCTAATCAGTGTTGCTGGATGCGGCTCTATACCATGGTTAGATGAGGTAGGCGGCAGGTGGTGACAACACTGTCCGTCCAGCGTAACCCTCCCCGTTCGTGTAGTAGCTATAGGAGGTGTATAAAATAGCCATGAAGATCTAGTGGTCACCTAGCCATATCTGGTGCGGTCTCCTAGTGATGCCTGGGAGCCTAGAGCCCGTTCCTAATCATGTATATGTGTATGAGTGCTTAGTATAGACTGTATGCTTAGTTAGGAGTACATAAGTCCTTAGATTAGCTTTCTTCTTCCTTTCTCCCTTCCTGTAAAGCTTTGCATAGAGATAGAACTTGAGTAACTTGTGTGTCACACTACCTCTTTACCATATATTATCTTACCCTTGTTTATTCAATAGAATATCCATGCTAGAAGTAATCAACATACTAGTCTATTCCAATAAATGCCGCCTTCCCTGCGGAAATATAAATACGACCCCGTACTCACGGGTAAAATGCTACAATGGTATTCTGTGCGCTTGCGGATTCTTCTGTAACGTAAGAAATACCCCATGACATTTCTAGCGCTATTGCCGGGGAATGGATTCTATGTCCATACTTGGTGACTGCGTTACAAAATGTCAACAAACATTTTTGGCGCCGTTGCCGGGGAAGGCACCGGTTAAAAGGATAGATCAAGTGGTTGATGAAATTCTAAAATGGTATTCAATTGTGTAAACAAGCTAACTTGGCTTTGTCTTCTGTCTTTTGTGTGAAGACAGGGTAGTGTATGTTTTGTTTCGATCTGCCGCAAAATTTCACTCAAAATCTCGAGTCACTTTTGAGAAGAGTTCGACCTTGCATCGTTCCTCCTCAGATTACTCTCTCGATAGGTGAAACAGTCAATATCGCACCATCAACTTCCAAGACTATAGCTCAGAAGACTTTCCGTGATTACTCAGCTCCTTTGGCCGACAATGTCCTAATCGGGCCAAATGTTAATGCTGAAGCTGAGAATTTCGAGATTAAGATGGGTCTCATTACGATGGTGCATGCCAGCCTATTCTGTGGCAAGGCCAATGAGGATGCCAATGCACATCTCGAACAGTTCCTGGAACTGTGCAGCACTTTTGTCATCAAGGGTGTCACAAAAGGATGCAATCCGACTCCGTCTGTTTCCGTTTTCTCTTCTAGGGAAGGCAAAACACTGGTTCTACACTAACAGAAGTGCGGTATCTACTTGGGATGAGTGCGCCAAGGCATTCCTCGCGAAGTTCTTTCCATTGGGCAAAACCAATGCTCTTCGGGGAAGGATTTCCAGTTTCCAGCAGGCGTCAAATGAGTCGATAACTGAAGCTTGGAAGCGGCTTCAGGAGTACATTCTAGCGTGTCCTCACCATGGGATGGACGCTTGGCTCATTCTACAGAACTTCTACAATGGGCTGACTCCAACAGCCCATGATCATATAGACGCTGCTGCAGGTGGTGCTTTCTTCTCGCTAACCATTGACAGGGCCAAAATTTTGATCGAGAAGATGGTGTCCAACCAAGGTTGGAATGACAAACGTCTCGACCCTCGCCAGCGGGGCATGCACTCCATCAAGAAGACGAACATGATCGCCGCTAAGCTCGACCTCCTCATCAAGAAGATTGATGAACGCCCCCAAGAAAAGGCTCAAACTCAGGTACTTCAAGCCTTAGACTCTTGCATGACTTGCGAGGTTTGCGAGAACGTCGGACATTCGGGGAACCACTGTCCCAAAACCAAGGAAGAGGTCATGTACATGAACAACAACAACGAGTTTTTTCCACAAGAAGGTTAGGGGTGGAACCAGTCACGCCCCTACTACCAAGGAGGTAATGGTAATTCGAATTCGTTTAATCCTAACCAATCCTCCTTGAGGTAATGGTAATTTGAATTCGTTTAATCCTAACCAACGAAGCAATCCAGAAAAAGCTTGCTGCTAATGACAAGATCTTGGAGACTATCCAAGCGAAGATGGACGGCATCTCCTGAACACTCAAGAACCAGTTGATCTGCAATAAAATGCTTGAGACTCAATTAACTCAGCTAGTTGTTGTTGTTCCTTTTGCAGAGACAGACAAGATCCTGGGGCAACCCGAGGCTTCCCTGGAGAGCGTTAATGCAATAACCACAAAATGGGGTACGCCATCGCATGGTAAATTCTTTACTAACTATGCAAAAAGACTCAAACGCCCTCGGAAGAGTTCTTGGTGCGATCTAGCGGTAACCATAAGGAGGATCCCGGAACCCCAATGATCAAATGCTCTACATATGACCGTTACTATGAGCATGCCCTCTGCGACCTTGGAACAAGCGTCAACATCATGCCCAAGGTAACCTTCGAAAAACTAGCTTATCCTGCTCTTTCCCCTACTTGCATGTGTGTGCAGCTGGCCGACTCCACGATACGATATACCGAGGGAATTGTGAAGAATCTCCTGGTGCGAGTCCAGGATTCATTCGTCCTCGCAGACTTCGTAGTCCTTGACATAGAGGGTGACTTAGGAATCTCGCTCATTCTTGGGCGACCATTCCTAAGAGACGCCAAGGCCAGAACAGACGTGGGGACCGGAAGAATTAGCTTCCGGATTGGGAAGAGGACCATGAAGTTCAGGTTCCGCAACAGACGTAAACAAGTATACCTGCTTTGTGAGGATAGCAATGAACAAGGGATGTGGACAGAACCGGAGTGGTTCGAAGACTGGGAGATACATAGTCTCACACCCGAGGATCCGATTCCGACACAAACAACAACAAAGAAGAAATCCAAGAAGGTGTGGAGAAAGAACAAGATGTCATCATCCTCCACATCCTCTCTAGGTATGGATGATTCGACCTCGAGTTAAACAGGTATGGAGAGGGTCCTGCTTGTCGGACCTTAAACCAAGAGCTAGCTTGGGAGAATTCCTCCACCAAGTGAACTTTATCCTTTACTGCTTTCAATAAAGATAAAAACTCTAAAAACCAAACAAATATTTTCTGCTTTAATTTCCCTTTTCCATATGCATGGTAAGAATGTTCAGTCTTCACAAGTTGAAAGGATGAATAATTGTTACGCTCTTGCTTGTCTGTCTTGCTTAGTCCTAAAAGCATGGTGTTCCCTAAGTTCGAGTTTGCTGGCTGTTTAAACCTTTGTGCCATGAACCCGAACATCTCGTGGGTTGCACATGCTTTATCCAAGTCTAGGTTGTTGTGAGATTAGATATGGAAGATGGAGCTTTATAATCTTGTCCTAAGTGAAGCATGATATCTGGAGGACTTTGTTTTCAAAATTAAAAAAAAAACAGAAAGACAAGTTTCTCAATGATGTTCCAAGTCCTACCAAAGCCATATGCTATTTACATTGAAAAACCCTACACATATGTTGCTTGCTATTTCATTGAGCTTTGTCAAATTGTTGTGACCCTAGTGAGATGCTTTTCATATCCTCTTGATTAAGATCTCGCGCACGTTACACTCATTGCGACATTCCTACACTGGGAATTAGCAAATCCATCCATCCACCAAATAAATGCTCCATGAAGCTTGTGATCTCTCCTCATGTTATCCCAGAAAAAAAGAAATTAGGCTTGATCATCCCCGAAAAAAAAGAAGAAGAGAGAAAAAGAAAAGATGGCATGCCAAAGAAGCATGACCCAAAAAAAAGAGAAAAGAAAGAATAAGAGAGGGATAGCCATGTCTAAATGAAAATGCAAAAATAAATTAAAGAGGAGAGAGATCATAAATGAAAAAAAGGAGTAATCATACCTTCCATTCATCCACACACATGCACCTCTTGAACTTGGGATATGTCGGTGTTTTACCGGCAAGCCTACCTAGGGATACCCTAAGGTAGTAGACTTGTTGTTAGGATGTCGCCGAGATCAGAAACTCGATGGTGCAAGGAACACAAGGGTTTAGACAGGTTTGGCCGCAATATGCGCAACACCCTACGTCCTGTATGGTTTGTATTGCCTTGGAGGTTATGAGATGATTTGGAGGGGGTCCCTGTATGCCCTTATATATCTTGGGGGGGGGGGGGGGGCAGGGTTACATGGAAATTCTAGTCCGGTATGAGCTTAGGAGTCCTAATCAGGTACTCTCGGGTAGTTTCCTTCTGTACCGACTAGTTGTACCCGTGTACGAGTACTTTACATTATGGATAAGGTATGGGATATTCCCCACCCCTTACTCTAGAATGTTCTACGCCACGCGTACAGTCCCGTCGCCCCGGGTTTGACAAGCCCCCGAGCTCTTCATAGCTGAGTACTTCTTGAAGTCATCCTTCGGTTTCTACAGAAACTCCATCTTGAAGATATCTTCCAAGTACTTTCCTTGGCTGCTCGAGGCTGTGAGGTGCTTTAGCCCCGAGTACTTTCAAGTCTTTTCCTTCTATGGGGTGCGATGCAAATCGCACTCCATATGGAGTAGCCCCCGAGCCTTACGTTGAATCGAAGAATCAGGCTGAGGGTCCCACTAGTCTTGAATCTTCATCTTATCTTCCAAATATTTTTGAAAAATAAGCCGTCGATGACACGTGTCCCGCAACCCCCGATCCTTGAATCCAAATCCCGAGTTTTGGAAAAATGGATCCAAAAGAACGTGGCATACTGAATAGTGTTATATACAACAAAATGTGTGTAGAGAATGCGTAATCTGCCTTGATGGTTTATTTCCGAAATCAATTGGTTCAAAATTTGAAAACCCCTTTTTTCGGGATAAGTTCCCTGAAAAAATGGTTAATGAATTAAACTCCCCAAAACTCTTCCTAAATAACCGCTCAAAATAAATCACACACTTTTTTAGGGGAGAAAACTCTTCGGCTTCTGAACAGTAAATCTGGGCCTACCCGCTGGCTATTCAACCGCGCGGTGACTCTAGGGTTTTAGCTTTTCACTTTCTGCCTTAACCATTTCACCTTCTCAACCTCCTGCGCCGCAAGTTGCTTTTAGATTTAGAGTTTGAGAACCCCACTGAGCTCATCCTCCTTCCCCAGCCAAGCTAGCCGCAAAATCCATCCACTCCATCAGTGAGTCCTTGCGCCCCTCTCTCGAAGCAACTCGTGACATTCAAGATGGGCAACAAGAAACCGGCATCCAAGGGGAAGAAGGAGTAGTTGACCACCGGCGATTGGGAGAGAAGTAAGTGCACCCGTGCTGACCTTCTTAACTTAGTTGCTCAAGGTCTTCTTCAATCGGAGGAAATGGTTCAGCGGAAACCTTCCTTCCGCCAGTTTGTTCCGCAAGAAGATGTAGATCAGTCTGTCATCTTCAAGCACTTTGTCGAAAGGGGATTGGCCCTCCCCGCATCTGATTTCTTCCGTGGCCTTCTTTATCATTGGGGTATTCAGATCCATCATCTGAACCCTAACTCCATCATCCACCTCTCCATTTTTGTTCATTTTTGCGAAGCTTTCCTTGGCATCGAGCCACATTTCGATCTCTTCCATTACTTCTTCCATCTCCGCTAACAACCATCTGAGGAGAAGCGACACCTTGTTGGTGGAGCCGGACTTCAGTTCAAACAGGGGAAGGGGAAGGAGTATATTGAGTACTCGCTTCCCACAAACCACTCGGGTTGGAGGTCCCTGTGGTTCTATATTGGAAACCATCCACCCGCACTGCCCGAGAGAACTCTAGGGAAGGCAGTGTGGAGGCCCGAGTGGAATGAGAAGTTGAATTCCAACCAAATGCTGCAAGTCAATGAACTGCTCGAACTAATTCGCAAGCAGAAGGAGTTGGGTGTAACCGGCGTGTTCGTGATGGACTCCATGTAAAAGAGGCGTATCATGCCCATGCAGAAGAGGTGTAGTGTGGCAGAACCACCTGAATTAATCCGGCTCAAGTGTATTAACCATCACCATTAGGGCAATCGAGGTTAACCTTACACTTCAAACGGAGTAATCCACTGGTCTATCAGGTAACCTCCCGATACAACCACGGTAGAGCGGATCGAAGCCATACATACAAACGCTCATGCGAAGATGAGCCCAGAGAATACCACATTCTAGCAAATATTACAAAATTATCATAGGTGAATATTATAAACCAAGTTTGAGTTTAGTAACCAAGTACTTCAGTGGTCGTAACCAATAAGTTCTTCAGAGTTTAAGTTGCAGCGGAAATAAGATCATGAAAGCTACTCGACGATACAGGATGTCTCGGTGAAGCCCGTACGAGACATCACTCGGCATTATCTCCATTGGCCGGGGGCGTATCCCATTCCACCGACCAACCAGGGGGAAGAGTACACGGCCAGGTCAAGCTAGCAATCATATCTTTGAAGGTCTCACCTGAAAACGAGCCACAAGCAAGGCTGAGTATACTAATACTCAGCAAGACTTACCCGTGTAGTGGAATCTACTCCACCGACTCTAGACATGCAAGGCTTTTTGGCTCAGGGGTTTGTTTTGCCGAAAAGCATATACGAGTGGATCCTTACTTTCAACTTTTAGCTCAAGATTCTAGTTTCATTAACCATTCTAAATAAGCAGCTATCCAATATCATTCATGGTGAAGCATTAAATTTCATCCAACAAGTTTATTCATCATCATTGTTCCTCTTCTTACTCTGTGTGGTAAAAGGGATTAAGCAGTCTCAATAGCCGTGAGAAACGGACGATTCGAATCGAATTTCTTAACCTTGCAAGGGAAACCTAAAAACATGTCATGTGGTTACTCCCAGAGTCACACGTGCAACTTTTCCCTTCAATTCCCGCTTCACGGAACAGGCCCACCGCCCTCGACTACACGTCCCCACAGACCACGGTACGTCGGGCTGTGGCGGCCGATGCACCCGCTATTAGCTAGATGTGAACGAATTGAAGACAATGGGGAGTATATTCCAGCCTCGGTTCAATCCGGTACTTAAGCTTACCGATTACCATATTCTCGGCATGTGGTTAGTACGTTCAAAGACTTAACCACCACTACCACACACTGCGGCCTTAGCATTTTTCACTACACAGACGGGGCCTCAATCATCAACATCACATCGTACCATAGCCCCGTCCGTCGACCTTATGATTGCAGCATGTAGTAAACAATCAACTCCTAATTTCTCGCGAGTGACAGGAAATCACTCGACTTTTACCGAGTCCTATTAGCATAGCATTCTATCGAACCTTACATCTAGTTTTCAGAGCATGGGTACCTAGGATCATGCAACTAAGTTTTCATTTAACTCCTATAAACTTAATGCACAAGTAAAAGTAGAGTAATAAGTTGCATAAGTTTAGAAAATAGGGTTCATGCTCCGGGGCTTGCCTTCTTGTGAACAGTTAGCTTGGGGCTCTTCCGAACTTGGGCTCGGGTCTTCAAGAGCTTCAGTTAGATTTACTTGAGCTTCACGCTGCTCACTCTCGGACGCGGGTACCAGCTCGTACGTCGATTCTATATGAATGCACCAATATAAGTTATAGTGAGGGTATATGACGATTATGTTCACTCACGTCAAAGTTGTAGTTCACAAAATAGCGATTGGGTTGTGATGTTACTTAGTTGAGATTTCTGTGGGCAATTGTTAATAGAGTAGAAAAGTACAATAAGTAACTTCGTTAAGCAAGATGGGGTGGGTGTTCATGGGAACTTATGTTCCTCATGTAAACATGATTTAGGTGTAACTACTACAGAGAGTAGTTTCTGGTCATGAAACCTTGGATCTAGGCACATCAGGGAAAGATAAGCTTACTGCAAAATTTTCAGATATTTTCATGCAGCAGATTAATTATAAAAAATATAATACATGGTTGCTGCTAGATTTTTGTTCTTTTTGTACAGAGCAAAAGATGCAAAACCTGAGACTAAGATTTTTACAGGGCTTTCATTTAATCATGCAGGAGCTACTGTAATTTTTATAGGATTTATTATGCAGTTTTCAGAGCATAGTAAAAATGACATTACACTCCTAGGTTATTCAAGGATTTATTTTTACAGGATCCTACACAAGGTTTTTTTCCATGAAACTTTTTACAAAGCATCCTCTACCACTAAGTGGCTTCTAATAAAAATATGAGGAGTTTCCAAGCTAAGATACTATTTTCTTGATTTAATGTATGTTTTCAACACATAAATCAAATAAATAGGTTCCTGTGAGATAAAAAGTCTCTCAATTTTTCTGTGGCATCTAGGTACCATTACACCAGCATGGAGAAAGTTTTATTAGGTGATTCATAAACTAACTGCCGGGACAATTAATTCTATCCAAACATGGTATGAAAATAAGTTTAATAAACAGTGTAGATAGAGATGGAATTTGGGCCTGATCTTTTTACATTGGCTTATATAACAAGTAAATCTCCTACTGTAAAATTTTCAGGACCAGTACTTGTCTACAGCAATGGTTGTGAATAAAGGTCACTAAACAGCCTATTTAATTTAGAGCATAAATTATCTAGAATCTGAGGAGATGCATGTAACAAAAGTTGTGGAGTTTATCCTAAAGGTTCCAGAACAGTTGAGTTTGCATTTTTCTGAATTTTCTACGATTTTATACGAATTTTACAATTTCACTGATTTTGAATCTAGGTTTGAATCTTTCTCTTACATCTGGGTCCTTGGAATCTTACTCGCAGACCCTTCTAAAGAATTCAATCGATGCAATTGGGTCCTCGGGCGGCTCGGGTACGGTGGCCGGCCAAAATTCCGACGAGGGGCTCGCCGGCGGCGAGGGGTGAGGGCCGGGGAAGGATCAGGGGTGTGAGGGCTACCTCGTGGGGGTCTTGGTCGGGGTGGAGGACGGCCGGGAGTAGCTCATCGGCATTGGAGCAGGGGCAGCGGCGGCGGCGGTACGCGTCCACGGCGGTGCTCCGGCGGGCTTGGGGCGGTCTGGTCTGGACGGGGAACTTCAGTGGCGCGTGGGGAAGCAGCTCCGGTACTTGGCTTGGGCGGAGGGGGTCGGGGTCGAGCTGTCCGCGGTGACCAGGGGCGGCGGTGGCGGCGGTGACAGCGCGGGCGGCGGTGCTCCGGTGGTCCTGGGCGGCGTTGGGCGGGTCGGTGAGCTCTGGTGGGATGATGTGGTGGTGGCTGGCACTTCAATTTGGGCAGGGGGCGGCTGTGGATGGCTGTCCACGAGCGGGTGGAGCTTGGCGGCGGCAATGGCGGCGGCGAGGGTTCTCTGGCTGCAGGTGGCTCGCGCGGGCGGCCTGGGGCGACTTTTATAGGGGCAGGAGGGAGGTAGGGGTGCCGGGCGACGCGCGGGGGTGGTGGCACGGCAATGGCGCGGGGTTGGCCGCGGTGGGCGGCTCGGTTCACCGGCGCGGCGTGCGGAGGGTGGAGGCGCGCGACTGGCGGCCAAAAATCTGGCGTGATGGAGTGGAGATAGCGTGGCACGGGGATTGGAGAGCAGCTGCAGCAGCGGCTCAGGCGGAAGGCGAGCTCTGCGACGGGCGGGTCGCGGCGGGCGGTGCGGCACGGCGCGGCGCTACCGTTGGGCGCGGCGGGCGGCGAGCAGAGGCACGGCCGGCGTGGCGCGCGTGGCGAGCGCGGGCTGGGCAGCGCGGCGGCGGGGGGCGGGGGGGGGGGGGGGGGGCAAAGCCGGGCTTGGGGGTGAGGGCCGGCGGCCGCTGGCCTGGCGGCTTGCGCCGGTCAGGCATCGCCGGCCACCGGGCCGGGCTGTCGGGCGGGGAGGGGGGAGAGAAGAGGGACGAAGGGCCTTTTTGCGAGAATTTGAAAAGTTCTAGGGGGCCTGGCTGGTTGAAAACTTTTGAACATGAAAGTTGTTCAGAATAAAAAGTTCTACAAGTTTGGTTTCAGGCAACACCTCATTTGGCTTGTGGTTTGAAAGTTAATTTAAAATTTCAAAGGTATTCATATGTGCCCAAATTAAATTTGAATTTTAACTTAACTTGTTCTAATTCTTTTCACCCTTTTGTTAGTTGGTTAAGCATAAGGTTGGGCTAATGACATTGCTTTGGAAATGTAATTTATCAGGGTTGTTACAGCCTTCCCCCCTTAACAAGAATCTCGCCCTGAGATTCAGTAAATCTTAGGGTGGACAGGGGTGCACATACCAGTGGTTGAGATAAGAAAACCAGGGAAATTTTGGTTTAGGTAGCTCTCGGTTTCCCAGGTGGCTTCTTCTTAAGTGTGATGATTCCATTGAACTTTATACATTTTAATCACTTTCCTCCTGGTCCCTCTTTCTTTTTGATCCAAAATTTTAACCGGGTGTTCGACATATGAGAGATCGGGTTCTACCAATATTTCTTGTTGTTCCACAATCTCTGTAGGGACTCGAATACACTTCTTGAGTTGAGATACGTGGAAGACATCATGGGTGGCCGTGAGCTGAGGGGGCAGTCGTAATTTGTAGGCAACGGGTCCGCAGGTCTCAATGATTTCGTAAGGACCAACATAACGGGGAGCTAGTTTGCCTTTGATTCCGAATCTTTGCACTCCCTTGGTTGGTGAAACTCGAAGATAGACATGATCGCCAACTTCAAATTTTAGGGGCTTTCTCCTTTTGTCGGAATAGCTCTTTTGCCGGGCTTGTGCGACTTTAAGATTTGCTTGTATTACTTTTACTTTCTCCTCTGCCTCGATTACCAGGTTGGGTCCAATTATTTTACGTTCTCCGGTTTGTGACCAGCTCAAAGGAGTTCGACACCTTCGTCCGTACAGGGCCTCAAATGGTGCCATTTTCAAACTCGTTTGATAGCTATTGTTGTACGAGAACTCTGCTAGGGGTAGACCTTTGTCCCAATTCTTGTCATAGTGAATGACGCAAGCTCTCAGCATGTCTTCAAGAATTTGGTTTACTCTTTCCGTTTGTCCGTCAGTCTGAGGATGGTATGCTGAGCTGCGAATCAGTTTAGTACCAAGAGACGTTTGCAGTTGTTCCCAAAAGCGTGCTACAAACGGAGTACCACGATCAGAAATAATTGTCTTAGGTATTCCATGTAGGCAAACAATACGATCGAGGTAAATCTCGGCATATTTCTTGGAAGAATAGGTGGTGTGTACCGGAAGAAAATGTGCCGTCTTTGTGAGTCTATCAACGATAACCCATATGGAATCATGTTTCTGGGAAGTGTTTGGTAGTCCAACGATGAAGTCCATACTTATGTCTTCCCATTTCCAGGATGGTATAGGTAACGGTTGAAGTGTACCGGCTACTTTCAAGTGGCTAGCTTTTACTCTCTGGCACGTGTCACATTCTGAGACGTACGTAGCAATTTCTCTTTTCATTCTAGTCCACCAAAAGTTTTGCCTTAGGTCTTGATACATTTTGCTACTGCCGGGGTGGATAGAGAATTTGGAAAGATGTGCCTCATCGAGAATTTGCTTGCGGAGTTCACGATTCTTCGGAACGACTATACGACTTTCGAACCATAGAGCTCCCTTATGGTCCTGGCGGAAACATTTATACTTCTCCTCACCTAGAGAGAGTTTTTGTTTGATGATCTTAATTCCTTCATCATGTAGTTGTGCCATGACGATTTGGTCGTGAAGAGTGGGCTCAACTGAGATGTGATTTAGAGTGCCTTGGGAAACCATTTCCATGTTAAGCTTCCTCATTTCTGCACACAATGTCTCATTGTAGGATTCCATGGATAAGCAATGGCAATGGGACTTGCGGCTTAGTGCATCCGCGACTACATTAGCCTTGCCGGGGTGATAGTGCACTTCAAGGTCATAATCCTTGATTAATTCTAGCCATCTTCGTTGTCTCATATTCAGATCGGCTTGTGTGAAGATATACTTGAGACTCTTATGATTAGTGTAGATATTGCACTGTGTACCCATGAGATAGTGCCTCCATATTTTCAGAGCCTGAATGACAGCTGCAAGCTCAAGATCATGAGTGGGATAATTCTGCTCGTGGGGCCGAAGGGCTCGTGAGGCATATGTAATCACTCGATTCTCTTGCATAAGCACACATCCTAGACCAGTACCCGATGCGTCACAATACACATCGAACGACTTGGTATTATCGGGTTGAGCTAACACAGGTGCAGTAGTTAGATGCTCTCTGAGAGCGTGGAAAGCTTCTTTACATTTCTCATTCCATACAAACTTTACTTCCTTCTTTAACAGTTCAGTCATGGGCTTAGCAATTCGAGAGAAATCCGGGATGAAGCGACGGTAGTAACCGGCTAAGCCGAGAAAACTGCGAATCTGATGAACAAAGGTAGGGGGTTTCCAATCCATCACCTCTTGTACCTTGCTGGGGTCAACAGCTATGCCTTTGCTGGAGATCGTGTGACCCAAGAACTTTACAGTATCCAACCAGAATTCACACTTAGAAAACTTAGCATAGAGCTGATGGTCTCTTAGACGCTGAAGAACAATGTGCAGGTGCTTAGCGTGCTCTTCCTCATCCTTGGAATAGATAAGGATGTCATCGATGAACACTACGACGAATTTGTCAAGTTCGGGCATGAATACCGAATTCATGAGATACATGAAGTAGGCGGGGGCATTGGTGAGTCCGAAGGACATGACCAAGAATTCATATAGTCCATATCGTGTGGATAAGGCAGTCTTCGGAATATCACATGGGCGAATCTTGATCTGATGATATCCTGAACGAAGATCAATTTTTGAGAAGACTCTGGCTCCAGCTAATTGATCGAAGAGTACATCGATACGAGGAAGTGGGTATTTATTTTTAACAGTTACCGCATTGAGAGGTCGGTAGTCCACACATAGTCTTAAACTGTCATCCTTTTTCTTTACAAAAAGGGCCGGACATCCCCAAGGTGACGCGCTAGGGCGAATGAAACCCTTGTCCAGTAGTTCTTGGAGTTGAATTTTCAGCTCTGCCAATTCTTTAGGGGGCATCCTATATGGTCTTTTGGATATAGGTGCAGTGCCTGGCTGTAGTTCAATAACGAACTCAATGTCCCTATCTGGTGGCATTCCGGGTAAGTCATCCGGAAAGACATCGGCATACTCGCATACCACTGGAATATCCTCTAGGTTGATCCCTTCCATCACGAAAGCACAAGAATTTTGCACTCCCGTAACGGTAGGTAAAGGGTAGTGGCTCCGTGACTAGGTGAATTTATCTCAACGGCTCGGGAAGAGAGGTCCAGTGTGACTCCATGCCTAGTCATCCAGTTCATTCCCAAAATAATATCCATGCCGTCAAGGGGTAAAAGAACGAGGTCTGTGTTGATGACTTTACTTCCCAATTTTATCGGTACCAGCCTTATTATTTGGTTGGAAGCAATTTTTCCACCCGGTGTTGATATCATATACGACCCTTTGGTGTGACAAACATCCAAGCCTACTTTTGCACCGAATTTTGCACTTATGAAACTATGCGATGCACCAAAATCAAACAATATATCTGCAGGCTTGTTGTTAAATAGAGGATGTGCGTGTCATTAAGGGTGCACCTTTAGGGAGCGCTTCAAGCTGATCAATCTGTCCTTTGCTCTTGTTCCTCTGTCTTTTACGTTTGTTCTGATGGGTTTGGCTAGAACCTTGGCCCTAATTTGGTTGCCTAGGCTGAGGGCATTCTCGAGCAAAATGGTTAGCACTGCTACAAATGAAGCAACGGTTTTTGTCACTTGGACGACCGGGTTGTTTGTTATCTGAAGATATCGCTACTGGCATACCTAATGAACCTCCCTTGGGTGTGGTGCATTTGGCAGGGTCTATCTTTTCCGGAACAGGTGAGCGAGTTTGTGTTCGAAGGACTGTGCCGGCGTCAGTAGTTTTGCTAACTTGACGTCGGCCTCGTGGGATGAATTCCGTGCATGTAATTTCCCATCCACTCAAGCTTGAGAGTCCGACACTTTACTTTGTGATCCTTAAGTTTCATCGGAAGTTGTGATGGGGGCAATAAGGAGTCTGAGTAAACGTCTCTTATGTCCATCAGCTTGTTATTGAGCTCTCGATAGCCAGCAACCTGAGGATGGTGGACATTGCACCCATCCCCTTGATGGTGTTGTTGCTGCAGGCATTGAAAAATCGCTTCCTGCCCCTTGACAAGCTGATGAAGCAACTCGGTTTGAGCGGCCATTACTTCCACTAAACTAGGTGGTGGCTGTGGTTGTGATCCACTTGCGCTAGCACCAAAACCATCCGGGTTACCACGGGTTGCTCCAATCATCTGAAAAGGCGAATGTTCTTCATTAACAACGTGATCCATATTGCTTCCATGACTCAAAAAGATCTAACGCGGAATAGTAGACTTCCAAAAGGTCATGGATGGAATCATGGGCATAAAAACTGTCTGCCATAAGAATTTTATAACTCCTGGTAGGTTCATCCAAAGTTTCTCATATTTTGGCAGTGGATAGGGAATTTAGAGATGTACAACTTTGGGATTCAGCTTAGACGCTAAATCGATGGCCAAGATGGTCGAAAGATTCACTCTTTGCTTCGATGGTTTGACTGTTTTTCAGCAGAATGAGTTATAGTATCCTGCCTATAACTCAAACTAGCAAGATCCAATAGTGTTGAATTTCTGTGAGAACTACGATCACAAAATTCCTGACAGGTTTGGTATTCAACTCAGAGCTCAGAAATGTAAGGAGACATGGATAAAATTCCCGACAAGTTTCAGCGATTGTGGATTTCATCGTTTACCAACTTACAACGAATTCACCCAAGTTTATCGCCGTTCCTTACATGCTGAGGGTATCCACATGGTTCAGGTGTACCCATCACAAAAGAGTTACCCAACTCCTAGTTAGCCTATTACAACACTTGCCAAAAGTTAGGCTACCCTATCGAGGAGTATGTGCAAAAGTCCTTCTAGGTCATCATCTAGAAGTCATCCAGGTCGTTGACGGATGATGCGCTACTGGTAGGAGAGTGAGCTCCCATCTGAGGTGCCTGTGGTACCTTACCCTCGAAATCCATACCGGAGGCACTGTCAACCTCTTGTGGCTCCTCTTCATCTTCCTCCATGTCCTCCTCATGGGGATGGTCATTCTGATCCTGATGCCACTGGAGATGCTCAATAGAATCCTCGAACTCCAAGTGTAGATCATGGAGCTGCTCCTCCAAGTGTGCTATCATATCATCTCTCTCACCCATGAGAGTGTCCTGCTCCTGAATTTGGCCCTCAAGTTGGCCAATCCGGGTGCCTCTGTCCTCAAGATCCTTACTGAGCTCTTGGATTTGCTCATCCCTGTTGGTGGCCATGATATGATAGGCTTGTGCAAGCTCGGCGAGTTGCACAAGTGCCTGACTTTGGAGAGTCTGAAGTCGGTAGAGTGCATTCATGCATCGTACGGAGGTCTCGATGGTCTCCTGGGCATGAAAGTCCACCAAGTACTGTGAGTGCTGCACCCTGTTGAGCCAAAAGGGGTCGTTGTCCTGGGCAGCAGGAAACGAACCAATGGGAGTGAGTGTGACAACCTCGGGACGCTGCGCACAAAAAGTGGTGAGCGCCCTCATGGCTACAAGCTCCCAAGTATCGGCCAAACGGCGACCAACAGCCTCAATCTCCAAGGCGGGCCACTCCGGGTGTAGCGGGTGCGGAAAAATGGTCACGTTGACACGGCACTGGGTAACTCCATTCTCTGCAAACTCCAGTCCGGCGTAACGTGGGGGAATTGGATAGCCCACGGTGCTCAACACGTCCCACAAAATAGAGGGAAAGCCCTCCCAGTGGAGACACTGCGAGTGAACGCGTCCATCCTCATCCACCATCATGGCAATAGGCTCGGCCATCTGAACAAAAGATCAAATGGGTGAGGCCAAGAAAAAGTGTGAAAAGCACAGGGACAGATTCTGTATAGAGTGCAAAAATAACCATAACTTCCACAGTTCATATCCAAAAATTCTCAAATTTCACCAGAACACTCCTAAGGTATTTGTGCACCACTTTTCTATTCAACACTTTGGCTGGATTAGGCTCTAAGATGGCTGTTCCCTTATGGTCTCACTTCTCTGTCTACCCAGAAATTTCAGTGAACAGTGGGCCAATATTTCGTGCATCAGGGAAAATCTACCCAGTCAAAATTTACCAAATTTTAACAGCAGCTACCTGGGTAAATTTGGAACAAGTTTTGTGTTGTACTCTTTTGCAGAAAACTGTAGGAAGGGGGCCTAAAAATTTAAGGGCAGAAGTGCTTATTCTGGACAGAATTCTGACATTCCATGGTTTCTGTTATTTCTTACTATCCATAAGTTCAGAATTTTTCATTTTTGAACAGGAGATAGAACACAAAATTTGGAACAATTCTTTCAACATGAACTTTACCAGAAAAGGTCATTTTCTCTGATCAATAAATCTTTCTTTTCGGTCATGGCAGATTTGTGACAGGTTCGCTAGATAGTCCTTATGCAAAATCACGCTTAGATACGCAAGAACCTTACCACTCTCTCATTCAACGCATTTTCAATTTCAGATATATATGGTCATGATGCATGCACGTCCTATTCGTCCTCACAAAATAAAAGAATTGCCAAATAACTTTTGGTCTTACGAAGATAGTTTCGGTGGCATACATAATACGCCTCTCACTATAATAGCTAGTCGAGATTTTCTAACCGTTCTTTAACTTATCGTAATCGCGGTTAGTGTACCTGCAGAAAATTGATAGAGCACAAATATTTCTTGAACCTTTCATGCCAGCACTCATGAAAGCGTCCGTATTCATTACCGTTTACTTATAGAAACGATATCTGTACAATTTCCGCCGTACAGATGACGTTAACATACGCTATCGAGATAGCGTATTCACGGGGGTACCGTCATGAGACGGGGGTATGAACAGCGATCGCCATACCCTGCGCCAAACCTTCTACTCCCAATATATTCAACTAACAGTTGGCATATTGGCAGCACCTCAAGTAAGCTACTGCTTGAGGGCAGCGTTCGGTTCGCATCACCGACAGGAAGGCCAAGCTCTCTCAGTTGGCTGAGGATTCTTACCTTCTTACCTTAGCGATGAGTGCGTCGTTACAGAATTTAAGGTCGGTTGTGCATGAAAGTAAGTTTTGACAGAAAGTAATGTGCTGGAAGTCAGTTGATAATATTTCATAAGTTAGATAGCCACCTAGTAACTTTCCCAATAATCCCTTAGGGCTTTACGAACTAGGCACCATCCTTAACGCACCAACGTATTTCACAACACATCCTTCTAGTCAAGTTTTAGGAAAATGAGTTTTTAAGGCTTGTTGCATTCTCTGGCGTATGCATTTCGGCTCTGGTGCCAGCTGTTACCAGCTGTGGCACCAGCTACGGCTCTGATACCAGCTGTGGCAGAACCACCTGAATTAATCCGGCTCAAGTGTATTAACCATCACCATTAGGGCAATCGAGGTTAACCTTACACTTCAAACGGAGTAATCCACTGGTCTGTCGGGTAACCTCCTGATACAACCACGGTAGAGCGGATTGAAGCCATACATACAAACGCTCATGCGAAGATGAGCCCAGAGAATACCACATTCCAGCAAATATTACAAAATTATCATAGGTGAATATTATAAACCAAGTTTGAGTTTAGTAACCAAGTACTTCAGTGGTCATAACCAATAAGTTCTTCAGAGTTTAAGTTGCAGCGGAAATAAGATGACGAAAGCTACTCGACGATACAGGATGTCTCGGTGAAGCCCGTACGAGACATCACTCGACATTATCTCCATTGGCCGGGGGCGTATCCCATTCCACCGACCAACCAGGGGGAAGAGTACACGGCGAGGTCAAGCTAGCAATCATATCTTCGAAGGTCTCACCTGAAAACGAGCCACAAGCAAGGCTGAGTATACTAATACTCAGCAAGAATTACCCGTGTAGTGGAATCTACTCCACCGACTCTAGACATGCAAGGCTTTTTGGCTCAGGGGTTTGTTTTGCCGAAAAGCATATACGAGTGGATCCTTACTTTCAACTTTTAGCTCAAGATTCTAGTTTCATTAACCATTCTAAATAAGCAGCTATCCAATATTATTCATGGTGAAGCATTAAATTTCATCCAACAAGTTTATTCATCATCATTGTTCCTCTTCTTACTCTGTGTGGTAAAAGGGATTAAGCAGTCTCAATAGCCGTGAGAAACGGACGATTCGAATCGAATTTCTTAACCTTGCAAGGGAAACCTAAACACACGTCACGTGGTTACTCCCAGAGTCACACGTGCAACTTTTCCCTTCAATTCCCGCTTCACGGAACAGGCCCACCGCCCTCGACTACACGTCCCCACAGACCACGGTACGTCGGGCTGTGGCGGCCGATGCACCCGCCATTAGCTAGATGTGAACGAATTCAAGACAGTGGGGAGTATATTCCGGCCTCGGTTCAATCCGGTACTTAAGCTTACCGATTACCATATTCTCGGCATGTGGTTAGTACGTTCAAAGACTTAACCACCACTACCACACACTGCGGCCTTAGCATTTTTCACTACACAGACGGGGCCTCAATCATCAACATCACATCGTACCATAGCCCCGTCCGTCGACCTTATGATTGCAGCATGTAGTAAACAATCAACTCCTAATTTCTCGCGAGTGACAGGAAATCACTCGACTTTTACCGAGTCCTATTAGCATAGCATTCTATCGAACCTTACATCTAGTTTTCAGAGCATGGGTACCTAGGATCATGCAACTAAGTTCTCATTTAACTCCTATAAACTTAATGGACAAGTAAAAGTAGAGTAATAAGTTGCATAAGTTTAGAAAATAGGGTTCATGCTCCGGGGCTTGCCTTCTTGTGAACAGTTAGCTTGGGGCTCTTCCGAACTTGGGCTCGGGTCTTCAAGAGCTTCAGTTAGATTTACTTGAGCTTCACGCTGCTCACTCTAGGACGCGGGTACCAGCTCGTACGTTCCGTCGGCGAGAGTCGTCGATTCTATATGAATGCACCAATATAAGTTATAGTGAGGGTATATGACGATTATGTTCACTCACGTCAAAGTTGTAGTTCACAAAATAGCGATTGGGTTGTGATGTTATCTAGTTGAGATTTCTTTGGGCAATTGTTAATAGAGTAGAAAAGTACAATATGTAACTTCGTTAAGCAAGATGGGGTGGGTGTTCATGGGAACTTATGTTCCTCATGGAAACATGATTTACGTGTAACTACTACAGAGAGTAGTTTCTGGTCATGAAACCTTGGATCTAGGCACAATAGGGAAAGATAAGCTTACTGCAAAATTTTCAGATATTTTCATGCAGCAGATTAATTATAAAAAATATAATACATGGTTGCTGCTAGATTTTTGTTCTTTTTGTACAAAGCAAAAGGTGCAAAAACTGAGACTAAGATTTTTACAGGGCTTTCATTTAATCATGTAGGAGCTACTGTTATTTTATAGGATTTATTATGCAGTTTTCAGAGCATAGTAAAAATGACATTACACTCCTAGGTTATTCAAGGATTTAATTTTACAGGATCCTATACAGGGTTTTTGTCCATAAAACTTTTTACACAGCATCCTCTACCACTGAGTATCTTCTAGTAAAAATATGAGGATTTGCCAAGCTAAGATACTATTTTCTTGATTTAATGTATTTTATCAGCATATAAATCAAATAAATAGGTTCCTGTGAGATAAAAAGTCTCTATATTTTTCTATGGCATCTAGGTACCATTACACCATCATAGAAAACGTTTCATTAGATGATTCATAACCTAACTGCAGGGATAATTAATTCTAACCAAACATGGTATGAAAATAAGTTTAATAAACAATGTAGATAGAGATTGAATTTGGGCCTAATCTTTTTACATTGGCTTATATAACAAGTAAATCTCCTACTGTAAAATTTTCAGGACCAGTACTTGTCTACAACAATGGTTGTGAATAAAGGTCATTAAACAGCCTATTTAATTTAGAGCATAAATTAGCTAGAATCTGAGGAGATGCATGTAACAAAAGTTGTGGAGTTTATCCTAAAGGTTCCAGAACAGTTGAGTTTGCATTTTTCTGAATTTTCTACGATTTTATACGAATTTTACAAGTTCACTGATTTTGAATCTAGGTTTGAATCTTTCTCTTACATCTGGGTCCTTGGAATCTTACGCGCAGACCCTTCTAAAGAATTCAATCGATGCAATTGGGTCCTCAGGCGGCTCGGGTACGGTGGCCGGCCAAAATTCCGGCGAGGGGCTCGCCGGCGGCGAGGGGTGAGGGTCGGGGAAGGATCAGGGGTGTGAGGGCTACCTCGTGGGGGTCTTGGTCGGGGTGGAGGACGGCCGGGAGTAGCTCGTCGGCGTTGGAGCAGGGGCGGCGGCGGTGGCGGTACGCGTCGACGGCGGTGCTCCGGCGGGCTTGGAGCGGTCTGGTCTGGACGGGGAGCTTCAGTGGCGCGTGGGGAAGCTGCTCTGGTACTTGGCTTGGACGGAGGGGGTCGGGGTCGAGCTGTCCGCGGTGACCAGGGGCGGCGGCGGCGGCGGGTGACAGCGCGGGCGGCGGTGCTCCGGCGGTCCTGGGCGGCGTTGGGCGGGTCGGTGAGCTCTGGTGGGATGATGTGGTGGTGGCTGGCACTTCAATTTGGGCAGGGGGCGGCTGTGGATGGCTGTCCACGAGCGGGTGGAGCTCGGCGGCGGCAATGGCGGCGGCAAGAGTTCTCTGGCTGCTGGTGGCTCGCGCGGTCGGCCTGGGGCGACTTTTATAGGGGCAGGAGGGAGGTAGGGGTGCCGGGCGACGCGCGGGGGTGGTGGCACGGCAATGGTGCGGGGTTGGCCACGGTGGGCGGCTCGGTTCACCGGCGCGGCGTGCGGAGGGCGGAGGCGCGCGACTGGCGGCCAAAAATCTGGCGTGACGGAGTGGAGATAGCGCGGCACGGGGATTGGAGGGCAGCTGCAGCAGCGGCTCGGGCGGAAGGTGAGCTCTGCGACGGGCGGGTCGCGGCGGGCAGTGCGGCACGGCGCGGCGGGCGGCGAGCAGAGGCACGGCCGGCGTGGCGTGCGTGGCGAGCGCGGGCTGGGCAGCGCGGCGGCGGGGGGGGGGGGGGGGTGGGGGGCAAAGCCGGGCTTGGGGGCGAGGGCCGGCGGCCACTGGCCTGGCGGCTTGCGCCGGTCAGGCATCGCCGGCCACATGGCCGGGCTGTCGGGCGGGGAGGGGAGAGAGAGGAGGGACGAAGGGCCTTTTTGCGAGAATTTGAAAAGTTCCAGGGGGCTGGTTGCAAACAGGATATTTTCTCCACTTTCTAATTTGAATTTCAAAAACTTTTGAACATGAAAGTTGTTCAGAATAAAATGTTCTACAAGTTATGTTTCAGGCAACACCTCATTTGGCTTGTGGTTTGAAAGTTAATTTAAAATTTCAAAGGTATTCATATGTGCCCAAATTAAATTTTAATTTCAACTTAACTTGTTCTAATTCTTTTCACCCTTTTGTTAGTTGGTTAAGCATAAGGTTGGGCTAATGACATTGCTTTGGAAATGTAATTTATCAGGGTTGTTACATGTAGATTTGAATTCAAGTAATTAGGGAGTAACGATCCATCTCGCCATTCTGCAGAGGTTCTTACTTCGCAGACGGCTCTGGATTGTGTTCGATGAGCACTACTCAATGCGAATACGGTTCCTTAAGTCCCGAAGCTGTTCAGTGCGGTGAATCCGCCGACACCGATGAGTAATTTGTCTGTCGATTACTTGCAGAACTTGTAAAGTATCACTGAGTATTGACTCTTTGCCGTTATTTTTTGCAGGGGCACACTGAGCTGTACCATTGTCCTGCTCCAAATCTTGACCTGCCTCGGGCGAATCACCTCATGCCAAGTGCATTCTAGGAGCTCAAGACTAGTCATTTAGATCGTGATCCCTTAACAGATGGATTCTAACAACGATCTTCCTCTAGCAGCTATCTTGAAGAAGTCTGGCAAGGAAGGGAGTAGTAGCATGGAGATTCCGACCCACCCGACCAAGCCGCGAGTAGGTGTGAGGAAGCGGAAACTCACCCTTGTGGATCTGTCAGACGACAACCCGAGGTAAGCAATGTCCTCGAGTACCTTCCTTGTTGCAGTTTTGATGTTCTTTGCTGAGTTTTCCTCTGTTCTGTTTGCAGTCCTCCCACCTCCCCTCTGTCCAAGCGTCTCAAGGACGGGGGAAGGTCAGGCCCTTCTGGGGATGATGTGGCACTACTAGTCGACGTCCAGCCTGGTGCAGCGGACCATTCCGCTATTAACGCTACGCCTAGCCCCAGCGACCCGACCCCGGCGAGTGCCCTGGAGGTTCAAACAAATGAGCCTGCTGGCAGCTCGGGGAAGTCGAGTGCTCGGTGGCCCCGGCTTCTATAATTGAAGAAAGTGGTGACCAAGAGATCCTCGACGTAAGTCTCGAATACTTAAACTTGTACCGTTTTGTAATTCATCTTGTCGAGTAGTTAATATCATTGTCCTTTGTCCAACCCTTCCTCTGCTCTGGGCTTGGGGGAGCCTGACGATGCCCCAGCTGCCCAAGCTCCCAAGTCTGGGAAAGAGGCGGATGTTGCAGCGTTGGAGACCGGCGCTCCTCCTCCTCCGGCCTCCGATGTCGAGGAAGAGAAAGAAACCGAGCCGGAGCGAGTGGAGGTGGAGACCCCTGCGCCGGAACTACCCGAAGGTGAGCCCATCCTGCCTCCTCCGTCTCCCAGCACCAAACTGCTAGTAGCTCGATTAGTGAATGCGGGTGAAGTGGCAGAAATAACGCCCAAGGAGTCCGGCGCGGGAGATGCCAGTGTCGCGGGTAATGCTGATCCTGGTGCCAGCACTGTTGAGGCCGCATGCACTAGTGGCCCTGGCGCAGGAGATGCTGGCACCGCGGGTACTTCTGAACCCAGCGCTGATGCATCGGAGAAGGAAGACATGCTAGTGACGCCGTATGGTTGGCAGCACACCATCGCGAGAGACTTGATTGATGGCCCTTATCTGACCACGGCGAAGAAAAAACAAATTAAGGGGTCTTCAAGGACTTATACGAGTTCACCACCATAAGTTTTCGTCTTCCTTGAGTAGTTTTCTTCATCCCCTGTTTCACTTTGAGTAGTGGTAATTGATACACTCTGCTTTGTAGAACTTGATGGACCTATCCCAGGAGAAGTCCGAGAAGCTTAAATTCATTGAGGACGGCCATCGTAAGTTGGCGGAGAACGATGAAGCCATTCGCGAGGAAATCCGGAAGAGGATCGACCTCTGCAATGAGCTCGAGCAATTAAAGGAAGAGCGCACTCATGAAACTTGGCGCCTTAAAAATAAAATCCAGAATCTTGAGAAGGAGAAAGCTGAGCTTGTTGAAAAGAACAAGAAAATCTCCAAAGCGCAGAAAGGTAACTCGTCGCCTTGTCTTGTTGTCTTTGATTTGTTGTTTGTTCAAGCAGTTTCTGAAACTTCTCGAATACTTCTTTTCTCTTGCACGCAGAACTGAAATCCACTTTGCAAAAGAAAGAAAATATGATTATAGATTTGAAGAACCTTGTTTACCGTGGCGCAGATGACGTTGAGCGTCTAGAGAAGGTCCTTGAGGATACAAGCGTCCAATTCCGCCATGCCATGTAGCAGATCAAGAATATGCTTGAAGAAAAGGATGTCATCCAAAAAGAACTCAATGAATTCAAGACTGCTGCGCTGGCCGTCGTGGAGTTGGTGGAGTTTTCGATAGAAGGTGATGCTGGCGAGTTGTCCTTGTTAGAGAAGCTTCGTGCGACTCCTTAGAAGGTTGCCAGCTACATCTCGGAGGCCACCAGGACATACATAGCTCAGGCGCTCGCATTGGTGAAGTCTTACTGGCCCAAGGTGAAGCTGGAACCACTCACTGAAGGCATGGCGGCCGACTGCTCTGTTGAGCAATTCACGAAGTTCAGTAAAGAAGTCGAGCCCCTTGCTGACAAGATAGCTGAGAGCCTGGAGCAAGATGGTTAGCAGCAGAACATTTTATGCCACCTGTTATATATATATATATATATATATATATATATATATATATATATATAAGTTTGCCTAGTCGATTTTTTCTTCAGCGAATATCTTTGTGTGATGTTTGTTGGTACGATCGTAGGACTTAGAGTAGTTGTAGACCTTTGGGGTAAGCTACTCTAAGAGCATCGGCTTGGATGTAGTCAGTAACTTGACATTCCATAAAAGTGCTCATGGCGCTTAAGGACTTAGCCTAGATTTACCCGATCATGCGGTACGCTAGGCTAGCCTATCAGAACAGTTAAGTTGTCAACGTCCCGCTTATAGCAGGGAGATAACATGACCGTGTGATGGGCTTGGTGACCACTTCGACGGGTGCCTTAACACTCTCTTTAGAGTAGTCGTAGCAGCGGCTGGAATTGTGACAGTACGTCGAGTGCTCTGCCTTATAAGTTGTACTAGACGCAAGTACTCGTGGCGGAGCCCCCGAGCATAAGTGAGCTAAGTACAAGTATTCGTGGCAGAGCCCGCGATTATAAATAGCCGAGAGAACATATAAACTCGTGGCGGAGCCCCGGAGTTTAATGTAGGCGAAAAAATATAAGAACTCGTGGTGGAGCCCCCGAGTTAAAACATGCAGAAAGGAGTCAAATTACGGTGAAATCAACACTTTATTTATAAAAATGTTGTCACGTAGCTGGCGAATTACAAATTCCACTAGGTGTAGAATTTCCGGAGATGCTCTATGTTTCAGGAGTTGGGAACGTCCTGGCCATCAGGGTACTGTAGGCGATATGACCCTGGTCTTGTGACTTCCGACACGATGAAAGGACCTTCCCACCATGAATTAAGCTTGTGTAGCCTAGTTTCATCCTGAATATGGCGAAGGACCAAGTCACCGATGTTGAACGACCGATCTCGCACATTGCGATCGTGATAGCGCTGGATGCCTTGCAGATAACGGGCTGACTGAACGAGGGCACTGCATCTGGCTTCATCAACAGTATCCAGTTCCAGTTGCCGGGCTTCATCCGCCTCCCCTTCGTCATACATCTCAACTCTGGGAGAGAGCCACATAAGATCTGTCGGGTGTATAGCTTCAGACCCGTAGCAAAGGAAAAAAAGGGTATGTCTTGTGGCTTTCGATGGTTGAGTTCGAAGCCCCAAGACAACATGAGGCAACTCATATATCCACTTACCACCCTTTGTGCTGTTCTCATCGTAGAGTCTCTTCTTTAGGCCATCAAGAATCAAGCCGTTGGCACGCTCGACTTGTCCATTGGCCCTTGGGTGTGCGACTAACACGTACCTCACTTCAATCGTGTTGTTTTCGTAGAATTCCTTGAACTGGTTTGCCATGAAGTTTGAGCCCAGATCTGTGATGATGGTGTTGGGGTAGCCAAAATGGTATATAATATCCGAGATGAAGTCGACTGCTCTGTCTGGAGTGAGCTTGGTAATCGGCTTGTACTCGATCCACTTGGTAAACTTGTCGATGGCCACCCGTACATGTGTAAAGCTTCCTGGAGCTGTAGTTAGGGGTCCAATCATGTCGAGGCTCCAGCATGCGAAGGGCCATGAGGGCGGTATGGTGATGAGGTTGTGCGCCGGGACGTGAGATTGTTTGCCAAAAAATGGCACTTCTAGCACTTTCATACAAGGTCCTCGGCGTCGGAAACTGTTGTTGGCCACCAATAACCTGCCCTGTAGGCCTTCCCGACTAGTGTCTTGGACGCTGCATGGTTTCCGCTATATCTCGAGTAATATATTGCGGCCCCATGCCCTTGGAACACACTACATGAGTACTCCTGAGTTTGCATCGCGCTTTTAGAGTTATCCCCGATGATGACAAGCCCCTTGCTGCGCCTCATGATGCGTATTTCTTCTGGGTTTTTCTTTTTCACCCTAGGGGGTAGCTTCATTTCCTTGATGAATTTGATGAATGTCCCCCGCCAATCGACCTCTGACATCATGACCTCCCGGCTGGGGTCCGAGGATCCCAAGCCGGTGGTTGCTTGATTCGTGGTCTTGATCGACAGTTCTTTGAGTTCCTTGACAAATACTCCTGCTGGAACTTGTGCTCGAGTGGATCCAAGCTTGGAGAGTACATCTGCTCCAACATTGTTGTCCCGGATGACGTGATGAATCTCCAGGCCAGCAAATTTGTTGTCCAGCTTGCGTACTTCCATAACATATGCGTAGTCCCACTCTTTTGTTGACTTGTTGCACGACTAACAGCGAGTTGCCGTACATGAGTAGTCGTTTGATACCCGGTGAGACTGCCAGGCGGAGACCGTGTAGTAGCGCTTCGTACTCGGCCTCATTGTTGGACACCTTCCAAAGGATTTGTAAGACATACTTGAGTTGTTCACCCTTTGGAGAGATGAAAAGTACTCCTGCCCCGCCACCCTTGAGCTTGAGCGAGACATCAAAGTGCATTGTCCAATGCTCTGGGCGGCTAGCTGGGGTTGGTATTTGATTTTCCCACCATTCGGCCATGAAATCGACCAATGCTTGGGATTTGATGGGTGTCCTTGGCTTGAAGTTGATTGAAAGAGCTCCTAGTTCTACTGCCCACTTGGATATACGACCGGTGGCATCCCGGTTGTGGAGTCTATCCGCCAATGGGAAATCAGTAACAACTGAGATCTTTTACTCGTCGAAGTAGTGGCGAATCTTCCTTGATGTTATGAGTATTTCGTAGTGTAGTTTTTGAATTGAAGGATAGCGTACCTTTGATTCAGAGAGTACTTCGCTGATGAAATAGACTGGCCTCTGCACGCCAAATGCATGGCCTTCCTCATTTCGCTCCACCACAAATGTTGTGCTGATCACATGAGTAGTTGCTGCAATGTAAATCAGCAAGTTCTCCCCTTGGCATGGTGCTGTGAGAATAGGAGGTGACTGCAGGTGTTCCTTGAGGTCCTGCAGAGCCTGCTCAGCTTAATCCATCCAGTGGAACTTGTCTTTCTGCTTTAAGAGCTTGAAGAAGGGAAGGCCCCGTTCTCCAAGTTGTGAGCTGAATCTGTTTAAGGCCGCCATGCACCCTGTTAGCTTTTGCACGTCCTTGATCATTGTTGGAGCCTTCATGTCGGTGATGGAGGTGATCTTCTCTGAGTTAGCTTCAATCCCTCTATAACTGATGATGAACCCGAGTAGTTTCCCGGACGGTACGCCGAAGATGCACTTAGTCGGGTTGAGTTTCCATTGGAACTTCCAGAGACTACTGAATGTTTCCTCCAGGTATGCAATTAGGTCCTCGGGAATTCTAGTCTTGACGACCACGTCATCCACATAGGCCTCGACATTGCGGTGTAGTTGGTCTGCAAAGCACATTTGGATTGCCCGCTGGTATGTAGCTCCCGCGTCCTTCAGCCCGAAGGACATAGTATTGTAGGCATAAGTCCCGAAGGGCGTGATGAAAGCAGTCTTGATTTGATCTTCTTCCTTGAGGGCAATCTGATGGTAGCCCGAGTAGCAGTCAAGGAAACAGAGGAGTACACAGCCGGTAGTGGAGTCGATTACTTCATCAATGCGCGGTAGCCCAAAGTGGTCCTTCGGGCAGTGCTTGTTGAGATCGATATAATCAACACATATTCTCCATTGATTATTATTCTTGTTCTTTACAAGGACAGGGTTGGCAACCCACTCTGGGTGGTACACCTCTTTGATGAAACCAGCCGCGAGTAGTTTGGCCAACTCCTTTTTGATTGCTTCCCTCTTATCCTGAGCAAATCTATAGAGACGCTACTTTTTGGGGGTAGCATCAGGATCTAATTTCAAACTATGCTCGATCAGTTCCTTGGGCACCCCTGGCATATCCGCTGGTTTCCACGCGAATATGTCTCGGTTGTCCCTAAGGAAACTGATGAGCTCGCTTTCCTATTTGGGGTCAAGCTGTGACCCGATCAGGGCTGTCTTGGACGAGTCTCCTTCCTGCAGCTGGATGGACTTCAAAGCGAGTTCTCCGGTGGGCTGCAGCTTCAAGTAGTTCGCCTTCTTTGTTGTAATTTCTAGCCCTGTTTTGGAGAGTTGTTGCGCAACCGCGAGTACTTCTCCTGAAGTATCTGGTACACGCGTTGTTGAGGCATACTCGATGGTCTTCTGGTCGCAGTCGTAGGACTTCTCCAGGTCGCCGCGGAAGGTGAGAACCCCACTCTTTCCTGGCATCTTTAAGTTTAAGTAAACATAGTGCGGTACGACCATGAATTTGGCCATTGCCGATCTGCCCAGAATGGCGTTGTAGGAGGTTTCAAAGTTGGCCACTTCGAACTTGATGTACTCGGTTTGGTAGTTTGTGGCAGAACCACCTGAATTAATCCGGCTCAAGTGTATTAACCATCACCATTAGGGCAATCTCGGTTAACCTTACACTCAAACGGAGTAATCCACTGGTCTGTCGGGTAACCTCCCGATACAACCACGGTAAAGCGGATCGAAGCCATACATACAAATGCTCATGCGAAGATGAGCCCAGAGAATACCACATTCCAGCAAATATTAGAAAAATTATCATAAGTGAATATTACAAACCATGTTTGAGTTTAGTAACCAAGTACTTCAGTGATCATAACCAATAAGTTCTTCAGAGTTTAAGTTGCAGCGGAAATAAGATAACGAAAGCTACTCGACGATAAAGGATGTCTCGATGAAGCCCGTACGAGACATCACTCGGCATTATCTTCATTGGCCGGGGGCGTATCCCATTCCACCGACCATCCCGGAGGCAGAGTGCAGGGCCAAGTCAAGCTAGCAATCATGTCTTCGAAAGACTCACCTGAAAACGAGCCACAAGCAAGGCTGAGTATGCTAATACTCAGCAAGTCTTACCCGTGTAGTGGAATCTACTCCACCGACTCTAGACATGCAAAGCTTTTTGGCTCAGGGGTTTGTTTTTCCGAAAAGCATCTACGAGTGGGTCCTTACTTTCAACTTTTAGCTCAAGATTCTAGTTTTATTAACCATTCTAGATAAGCAGCTATCCAATATCAATCATGGTGAAGCATTAAATTTCATCCAACAAGTTATTCATCATCATTGTTCCTCTTCTTACTCTGTGTGGTAAAAGGGATTAAGCAGTCTCAATAGCCGTGAGAAACGGATGATTCGAATCGAATTTCTTAACCTTGCAAGGGGAAACCTAAACACACGTCACGTGGTTACTCCCAGAGTCACACGTGCAACTTTTTAGGGTGGCCTATTTACTCCCAGAAGTACATTTAGAAGTAGATTCTGAGCTTGATCTTTTTAGGGTGGCCTATTTATCAGGTAATTTCCTTACTGTAAATTGTTCAGGGCCAGCACTTGTCTCAAGACAAGTCTATGAATAAAAGCCATTAATCTTTCCATTTTATTTAAAGCATGATTTAGCTAGAATCTGAGGTGATGCATGTAACAAAAGTTGGAGTTTATCCTAAGGGTTCCAGAACAGTTGAGTTTGCATTTTTCTGAATTTTCTACGATTTTATACGAATTTTACAAGTTCACTGATTTTGAATCTAGGTTTGAATCTTTTTCTTACATCTGGGTCCTTGAAATCTTACGGGCAGAACCTTCTAAAGATTTGAATCATTGCAATTGGGTCCTTGGGCGGCTCGGGTACGGTGGCCGGCCAAAATTCCGGCGAGGGGCTCGCCGGCGGCGAGGGGTGAGGGCCGGGGAAGGATCAGGGGTGCGAGGGCTACCTTGTGGGGGTCTTGGTCGGGTGGGGGACGGCCGGGAGTAGCTCGTCGGTGTTGGAGCAGGGGCGGCGGCGGTAGTACGCGTCGACGGCAGTGCTCCGGCGGGCTTGGGGCGGTCTGGTCTGGACGGGGAGCTTCAGTGGCGCGTGGGGAAGCTGCTCCGGTACTTGGCTTGGGCGGAGGAGGTCGGAGTCGAGCTGTCCGCGGTGACCAAGGGCGGCGGCGGCGGCGACAGCGCGGGCGGCGGTGCTCCGGCGGTCCTGGGCGGCGTTGAGCGGGTTGGTGAGCTCTGGTGGGTTGATGTGGTGGTGGCTGGAACTTCAATTTGGGCAGTGGATGGCTGTAGAGGGCTGTCCACGAGCGGGTGGAGCTCGGCGGCGACAATGGCGGCGGCGGGCGTCCTCTGGTGGCTGGTGGCTCGCGCGGGCGGCCTGGGGCGGCTTTTATAAGGGCAGGAGGGAGGGAGGGGTGCCGGGCGACGCGCGGGGGTGGAGGCACGGCAATGGCGCGGGGTTGGCTGCGGTGGGCGGCTTGGTTCACCGGCGCGGCGTGCGGAGGGCGGAGGCGCGTGACTGGAGGCCAGAAATCTTGCGTGCCGGAGTGAAAGATAGCGCGGCACGGGGGTTGGAGGGCAGCTGCAGCAGCGGCTCGGGCGGGCGGCAAGCTCAGCGACGGGCGGGTCGCGGCGGGCGGCGAGCAGAGGTGCGGCTGGCGTGGCGCGCTGGGGCTGGGCAACGCGGCGGGGGGGGGGGGGGGGGGGGGGGGAAAGCCGCGCATGGGGGTGAGGGTCGGCAGCCACCTGGCCGGTGTGTCGGGCGGGGAGGGGAGCGAGAGGAGGGGAAGAGGGGCCTATTTGCGAGAATTTGAAAAGTTCCAAGGGGCTGGTTGCAAACAGGATGTTTTCTCCAATTTCTAATTTGAATTTCAAAAACTTTCGAACATGAAAGTTGTTCAGAATAAAAAGTTCTACAAGTTTGGTTTCAGGCAACACCTCATTTGGCTTGTGATTTGAAAGTTAATTTAAGAATTCAAAGGTATTCATATGTGCCCAATTTCAATTTGAATTTCAACTTAACTTGTTCTAATTCTTTTCACCCTTTTATTAGTTGGTTAAGCATAGGGTTGGGCTAATGACATTGCTTTAGAAATGTAATTTATCAGAGTTGTTACAGCCTTCCCCCCTTAACAAGAATCTCGCCCCGAGATTCGGTAAATCTTAGTGTGGACAGGGGTGCACATACCAGTGGTTGAGATAAGAAAACCAGGGAAATTTTGGTTTAGGTAGCTCTCGGTTTCCCAGGTGGCTTCTTCTTCAGTGTGATGATTCCATTGAACCTTATACATTTTAATCACTTTCCTCCTGGTCCCTCTTTCTTTTCGATCCAAAATTTTAACCGGGTGTTCGACATACGAGAGGTCGGGTTTTACAATATTTCTTGTTGTTCCACAATCTCGGTAGGGACTCGAATACACTTCTTGAGTTGAGATACGTGGAAGACATCATGGGTGGCCGTGAGCTGAGGGGGCAGTCGTAATTTGTAGGCTACGGGTCCGCAGCTCTCAATGATTTCGTAAGGACCAACATAACGGGGAGCTAGTTTGCCTTTGATTCCGAATCTTTGCACTCCCTTGGTTGGTGAAACTCGAAGATAGACATGATCGCCAACTTCGAATTTTAGGGGCTTTCTCCTTTTGTCGGAATAGCTCTTTTGCCGGGCTTGTGCGGCTTTAAGATTTGCTTTTATTACTTTTACTTTCTCCTCTGCCTCGATTACCAGGTCGGGTCCAATTATTTTACGTTCTTCGGTTTGTGACCAGCTCAAAGGAGTTCGACACCTTCGTCCGTACAGGGCCTCAAATGGTGCCATTTTCAAACTCGTTTGATAGCTATTGTTGTACGAGAACTCTGCTAGGGTTAGACATTTGTCCCAATTCTTGTCATAGTGAATGACGCAAGCTCTCAGCATGTCTTCAAGAATTTGGTTTACTCTTTCCGTTTGTCCGTCAGTCTGAGGATGGTATGCTGAGCTGCGAATCAGTTTAGTACCAAGAGACGTTTGCAGTTGTTCCCAAAAGCGTGCTACAAACTGAGTACCACGATCAGAAATAATTGTCTTAGGTATTCCATGTAGGCAAACAATACGATCGAGGTAAATCTCGGCATATTTCTTGGCAGAATAGGTGGTGTGTACTGGAAGGAAATGTGCCATCTTTGTGAGTCTATCAATGATAACCCATATGGAATCATGTTTCTGGGAAGTGTTTGGTAGTCCAACGATGAAGTCCATACTTATGTCTTCCCACTTCCAGGATGGTATGGGTAACAGTTGAAGTGTACCGGCTACTTTCAAGTGGCTAGCTTTTACTCTCTGGCACGTGTCACATTCTGAGACATACGTAGCAATTTCTCTTTTCATTCTAGTCCACCAGAAGTTTTGCCTTAGGTCTTGATACATTTTGCTACTGCCGGGGTGGATAGAGAATTTGGAAAGATGTGCCTCATCGAGAATTTGCTTGCGGAGTTCATGATTCTTTGGAACGACTATACGACTTTCGAACCATAGAGCTCCCTTATGGTCCTGGCGGAAACATTTATACTTCTCCTCACCTAGAGAGAGTTTTTGTTTGATGATCTTAATTCCTTCATCATGTAGTTGTGCCATGATGATTTGGTCGTGAAGAGTGGGCTCAACTGAGATGTGATTTAGAGTGCCTTGGGAAACCATTTCCATGTTAAGCTTCCTCATTTCTGCACACAATGTCTCATTGTAGGATTCCATGGATAAGCAATGGCAATGGGACTTGCGGCTTAGTGCATCCGCGACTACATTAGCCTTGCCGGGGTGATAGTGCACTTCAAGGTCATAATCCTTGATTAATTCTAGCTATCTTCATTGTCTCATATTCAGATCGGCTTGTGTGAAGATATACTTGAGACTCTTATGATCAGTGTAGATATTGCACTGTGTACCCATGAGATAGTGCCTCCATATTTTCAGAGCGTGAATGACAGCTGCAAGCTCAAGATCATGAGTGGGATAATTCTGCTCGTGGGGCCGAAGGGCTCGTGAGGCATATGCAATCACTCGATTCTCTTGCATAAGCACACATCCTAGACCAGTACCCGATGCGTCACAATACACATCGAACGACTTGGTATTATCGGGTTGAGCTAACACAGGTGCAGTAGTCAGATGCGCTCTGAGAGTGTGGAAAGCTTCTTCACATTTCTCATTCCATACAAACTTTACTTCCTTCTTTAACAGTTCAGTCATGGGCTTAGCAATTCGAGAGAAATCCGGGATGAAGCGACGATAGTAACCGGCTAAGCCGAGAAAACTGCGAATCTGATGAACCGAGGTAGGGGGTTTCCAATCCATCACCTCTTGTACCTTGCTGGGGTCAACAGCTATGCCTTCGCTGGAGATCGTGTGACCCAAGAACTTTACAGTATCCAACCAGAATTCACACTTAGAAAACTTAGCATAGAGCTGATGGTCTCTGAGTCGCTGAAGAACAGTGCGAAGGTGCTTGGCATGCTCTTCCTCATCCTTGGAATAGATAAGGATGTCGTCGATGAACACTACGACGAATTTGTCAAGTTCGGGCATGAATACCGAATTCATGAGATACATGAAGTAGGCAGGGGCATTTGTGAGTCCATAGGACATGACCAAGAATTCATATAGTCCATATCGTGTGGAGAAGGCAGTCTTAGGAATATCGCACGGGCGAATCTTGATCTGATGATATCCCGAACGAAGATCAATTTTTGAGAAGACTCTGGCTCCAGCTAATTGATCGAAGAGTTCATCGATACGAGGAAGTGGGTATTTATTCTTAATGGTTACTGTGTTGAGAGGCCGGTAGTCAACGCATAACCTCAAACTGTCATCCTTCTTCTTTACGAATAGGGCTGGACATCCCCAAGGTGACGCGCTAGGGCGAATGAAACCTTTGTCCAGTAGTTCTTGGAGTTGAATTTTCAGCTCTGCCAATTCTTTAGGGGGCATCCTATATGGTCTTTTGGATATAGGTGCAGTGCCCGGTTGCAGTTCGATGATGAACTCAATATCCCTATCCGGTGGCATTCCTGGTAAGTCATCCGGAAAAACGTCGGCATACTCGTTTGCCACAGGAATATCCTCTAGCTTATGTCCTTCCATCATGTAAGCACAGGAATTCGTGCAATCCAGGAATGGTAGGTAAAGGGTGGTGGCTCCGTGACTAGGTGAATTTATTTCCACAGCTCGGGACGAGGGGTCCAGTGTGACTTTGTGCAAAATCATCCAATTCATACCCAAAATAAGATCTATGCCGTCAAGGGGTAAAAGAACCAAGTTTGTGTTGATGGTTTTACTACCCAACTTGACTGGTACTTGTCTGATCATTTGATTCGAAGCAATTTTACCACCCGGTGTTGATATCATATATGACCCTTTTGTGTGACAAACATCCAAGCCTACTTTTGCACCGAATTTTGCACTTATGAAACTATGTGATGCACCAGAATCAAACAATATAACTGCAGGCTTGTTATGGATAGAGAATGTACCCGACATCACTGGGGCTCCTTCAGGAAGCTCTGCAAGCGTGGTGAAGTTAATCCGTCCTTGCTTGACCTGCAGGGTCTGTCTCTTGCCCCTGTTCTTGTTGTTCGGGTAGGATCCCTAACCTTGGTTGGGCGGTCCAGACTGAGGGCATTCTCGTGCAAAGTGGTTGGAACTCCCGCATTTGAAACAACGATTCGCGGGGCTGGGTCGAAGAGGCTGTTGCAGAGTGGGCCTCGGACCATTCTGTGGAGGCATCGGGGGTCGTACCATGCCTGGCTTCTGTGGGGGTCTGGCAATCCATCTCCCTGGCTGAGAGGCCCTTGGTGGAGCTGTGGGTGTGGCATTTTGCACGATGCGATACCTTGGTGGCTGAGCACTTGAAGGTCCAGCGGGTGCTTTTCTCTTCTTCTCTGCCCGGTGTGCCGTGATAGAGTCTTCCTGGGTAATGGCCATATTGACCAATTCATTGTAGGTGTCAGCCCTGACTAGGTTCAGACGCTCCTTGAGCTTGGTGCTTAGTCCTCTGCGGAAACGGTCACGCTTCTTAGTATCCGTATCAGCGTCATAGCCCGCATACTGGCATAGATTGTTGAACGCCTGGGCGTATTGCAGCACGGTGCGGGTGCCCTGGGTGAGTGCCAGGAACTCGTTCAACTTCCTCTCCATGAGACCGTCGGGGATATGATGTGCCCGGAATGCGGCCTTGAATTCGTCCCAGTCGACCACATGATCAGCCGGGAGCATCGCAAAATAGTGGTCCCACCACAGACGAGCGGTACCGCAAAGCTGTTACGCAGCAAAATTGTGACAACCCTGGTAATTACATTTCCAAAATCAATGTCATTAGCCTAACCCTATGGTTAAACCAACTAAGGAAAGGGTGGAAAGAATTAAAACGAGTTCAGTTGGAATTCAAATTTAATTTGAGCACGTTTGGTTACTTTTGAACTTTTAAATTTAACTTTTAAACCATAAGCCAAATGAGATTTTGCCTGAAACCAAAGTTGTAGAACTTTTTATTTTGAACAACTTTCGTGTTCAAAAGTTTTTGAAATTCAAATCAGAAAGAGGAGAAAACGCCCTGTTTGCACCCAGCCCCCTGAAGTTTTTCAAATTCTTGCACTTCGGTCCCTCGCTCACCCCTCCCTCCTCTGCTGCGCCGCGCGCTCGCCCGACCGCCGCCGGCCACCTGTCCCCCAACGCCTGCGCGGCACCAGGCGCCGAGCCAACCCACGGCGTCCTGCTGCACCGCCCCCCGCTCGCCCAACCGCGGCCGCGCCTTCTTCTCCCTCCTGCACGCCTCGCCTCTGCCCAACTCGTTGCTGCTCCCTGCGGCACCGCCCCGTGCTGCCCAGTCGCTGGCCGCCGCCCCCTCCACCAGTGCTCCGTCGTGCCGCCCGAGCTCCCCAACCGCCCGCCAGCGTCGCCTACACGCGACGTCGCGCCCCGGACGCGCCCAGCGCACGCACGCCACGCGCACGACGCGCCTCTGGCCACTGGTCACCGCCGGCCGCCCCTAATGGCGCCCAGCCTCGCCGGTCCCTCCACCTCGCGCCCCGGCCGTGCCGAGCCCGCCCCCACGAGCTCCACCAGCTATAAAGCCGGCACAGCGCCCCTCCCTCCTCTCCCTGTTCCTCCTTCTTCCCCGCAGAGCAGAGCCGAGCTCCGCCCCACGCCGCCGCCGTGGAACTCCCTCCTCCGCCCCTCCTCGACCCGAGCTAGGCCCCAAAATCGCTCTCCTAACTCCGCGCGAAGCTTCCCAGCCCAAGCCCCGCCGCCCAGCTCGCCGGAGCTCGCCGGAGCAGAGCTCCACCCGCCGCCGCCCCCCGGTAGCCGTGGGCAGCCCTGCTCAGGCCGCCTCCGCCCCAACCGTGACCACCCAAAGGTAGCCCCCAACCTCCTCTTGCTCCTCCCCCACCTTGCCCTCGCCGCCGGCGACCCAGCTCGCCGGAATTCGGCCGGACAGGATGCTCCCCGCCTTGATTTGCGACAAGGGACCACATTGCAAACGCCCAAATCTTTCTAGGGGGTTTTCTGCTAATTTTCAGGGACCCCTCTGTAAAGAAAGTTTTAACCAAATCAGTGAAATTTTAAAATTCGTATAAAATCGTAGAAAATTCAGAAAAATGCAAACTCAACTGTTCTGGAATCCTTAGAAGAAACTCTACAACTTTTGTTACATAAAGTTCCTCAGATTCTCAATATATTTTGCTCTAGATTAAATGGAAGGTTTAATGGACTTCTTTTGTACCCACTGTTGTAGATCATTGCTGACCCTAATTTTTGGGCAGTGAGTTACTTGCTTAATATTTAGGGCTGTGTAAAAAGATCAGGACCAAAAGCCATCTCTAGATGCACCTTTTGTCCAACCTTGTTATATGCCATAAAGTGTTAGAACTAATTTTTCCTGCTGTTCTGTGATGATTAATGACATGAAACTTTTTCTGTGTTGTTATAGTAATACCTAGAGGCCACAGAAAAGTTTAGAAACATTTTTACTATATGTAACCTGTTCATATGAATTTGTGGTAGGAAAACTTCACTAATTCAAAATAATTAGTAAAGCCCTTATAAAATGTTCATCTTTTTACTATGAAACACAATAGAGTAGCTGAACCTGTACAGAAAGTTTCAAACATAGAAACCCTGTATAACATCCTGTAGAAAATAATCTTTTATAACATGAGCGTAGCTTGTCCCATTTATTATGCTCTAAATAATGTACAATAAAATCTGAAAAATTTACAGTAGCACAAATATGGTTATAGCAACACCCTCTAAAATTGGTAGCATCAATACTTGCATGGTTTGTTCTGTATAAAAATAACTAGATTCTAGCAGTGGCTGTGTATTTCATTTTTCATATTTAACATGCTACACAAAAATGTCTGAAATTTTTTACAGTTATCTTATCTCTGCATATTGTACTTTGAATAAAAATTTTATTACCAGAAGCTAACTAGATTAGTAATTGTGTTCAACTCATGTTTGTGTTTAAAAAGAAACTATGTTTTCAATATAACACAACCCCTTCTCCTTTAATAAAGTTAAATAGATTAAGATAAATTATATTAACGATTGCCCACGATTGATGAAATAACTCACTCCACAACAAACTCGTGTTTTATACACTGCAACTTTATCGTGAAGGAAATCATGTCGTTTAACATCACCACTACTTAAACTTGTGCATTCATGTAGAAACAACGACTCTCGCCGACGGAACGTACGAGTTGGTGCCCGCGTCCGAGAGTGAGCAGCGTGAAGCTCAAGTGAATCTAACTGAAGTTGCCGAAGACCCGAGCCCAAGTTCGGAAGAGCCCCGGACTAACTTTTCGCAAGAAGGCAAGCCCCGGAGCATGAACCCTATTTCCTAAACTTATGCAACTTATTACTCTACTTTACTTGTGCATTAAGTTTATAGGAGTTGGATGAAAATTTAGTTGCATGATCCTAGGTACCCATGCTCTGAACACTAGATGCAAGGTTCGATGGAATGCTATGCTAATAGGACTCGGTAAAAGTCGAGTGATTTCCTGTCACTCGCGAGAAATTAGGAGTTGATTGTTTACTACACGCTGCAATCATAAGGACGACGGACGGGCTGTGGTACGATGTTTATGTTGATGATTGAGGCCCGTCTGTCTAGTGAAAAATGCTAAGGCCGCAGTGTGTGGTAAGTGATGGTTAAGTCTTTGAACGTACTAACCACATGCCGAGAATATGGTAATCGGTAAGCTTAGTACTGGATTGAACCGAGGCCGGAATATACTCCCCACTGTCTTGAATTCGTTCACATCTAGCTAATGGCGGGTGCATCGGCCGCCATGGCCCGGCTGCGTCCGTGGTCCATGGGGAGGTGTAGTCGAGGGCGGTGGGCCTGTTCCGTGAAGCGGGAATTGAAGGGAAAAGTTGCACGTGTGACTCTAGGGAGTAACCACGTGACCTGTGTTTAGGTTTCCCTTGCAAGGTTAAGAAATTCGATTCGAATCGTCCGTTTCTCACGGCTATTGAGACTGCTTAACCACTTTTACCCACAGAGTAAGAAGAGGAACAATGATGATGAATAAACTTGTTGGATGAAAAGTTAATGCTTCACCATGTATGATATTGGATAGTTGCTTACCTAGAATGGTTAAAGAAAGCTAGAACTTGGAGCTAAAAATCTGAAAGTAAGGACCTACTATATATGCTTTTTGGCAAAACAAACCCCTCAAGCCAAAAGCCTCGCATGTCTAGGAGTCGGCTAAGTATACCCCATTAGTCGGGTAAGCCTTGCTGAGTATTAGTATACTCAGCCTTGCTTGTGGCTTGTTTTCAGGTGAAACCTTCGAAGATTTGATTGCTAGGTTGGCTTGGCCTTGTACTCTTCCCCCTGGTTGGTCAGTGGAATGGGATACGCCCCCGTCCAACGAAGATATTACCGAGTGACGTCTCGTACGGGCTTCATCGAGACATCCTGTATCGTCGAGTAGTTTCCGTTGTTTATTTTCCGCTGCAACTTAACTCTGAAGAACTTATTTATGTTAATTGAAGTATTTGGTTTCTAAGCTCAGAACTTGGCCTGTAATATTTACTTATGTTAATCTCGTAATATTGCTGGAATATGGTATTCTCTGGGCTCATCGTCGCATGAGCATTTGTATGTACGGCGCTCGATCCGTTCACCGTGGTTGTATCGGGAGGTTATACCCGACAGACCAGTGGATTACTCCGTTTGAAGTGTAAGGTTAACCGAGGATGCCTTAATGGTGATGGTTAATACACTTGAGCCGGATTAATTCAGGTGGTTCTGCCACAAAAATGAACTTTGTTGACCTCTGAGCATGGGGCCACAAGTAGTGTGAACTTGGATTCGATGGTGCGAATCCATGCGTCTGCGTCCAAGGGTTCCTCTGTCTTATGGAACAAGGGTGGCTGCGTCCCCAGAAAATCCGTATATCCTGCAGCTTGGGGGTGGTGGACATTTTGCCCACCCCGCTGGTGGTGTTGCTGTCCTTGCACCAGCTGACGCAGCAGCTCGGTTTGAGCGGCCATCACTTCCACCAAACTGGGCGGGGGTGGTGGCGATTGTCGCGGTCTGCTGCCACCGGCACCAAAACCCTCGGGGTTGCCACGTGTTGATCCAACCATCTGAAACGCGAAAGGTTACCATCAGCAACGCGATCCATATTACTTCCTTGATTCATAAAGGATTAGTGTAGTCATAGACTTCCGAAATCACCGATAGAGGTATGGACAGAATTTCTGTTTGCTACGAGAAAAATCATAGCTTGCTGTGGGTCCATCCAAAACATCTCATACTTTGGCAGTAGTTAGAGAACTTAGGGATGCACCACTTTGGTATTTAACTCAGGTGCTAGAGCTAAGATGGTCGAAAGGCTCGTCCTTTGCCTTACTGTCTCACAGCTCAGAAATGTAAGGAGACATGGATAAAATTTCCGACAAGTTTCAGCGATTGTGGATTTCATCGTTTACCAACTTACAACGAAATCACCCAAGTTTATCGCCGTTCCTTACATGCTGAGGGTATCCACATGGTTCAGGTGTACCCATCACAAAAGAGTTACTCAACTCCTAGTTAGCCTATTACAACACTTGCCAAAAGTTAGGCTACACTATCGAGGAGTATATGCAAAAGTCCTCCTAGGTCATCGGCTAGATATCGTCGAGGTTGTTGACGGACGACTCGCTGTGAGTAGGAGAGTGAGCTCCCATCTGAGGTGGCTGCAGTGCCTCACCCTCAAAGTCCATTTCTGAAATACCATCAATCTCCTGTGGCTCCTCCTCATCTTCCTCCATAGCCACCACGCCAGGAGGGGCATTCTGATCATGGTGCCACTGAATGTGCTCATTAGCATCCTCCAACTCCAAGTGTAGATCATGGAGCTGCTCCTCCAAGTGTGCTATCATGTCATTTCTCTCACCCATGAGAGTGTCGTGCTCTTGTACTTGGCCCTCAAGTTGGCCAATCCGTGTGTCTCTATCCTCGAGTTCCTCACTGAGTTCCTTAATCTGCTCATCCCTGGTATTTGCCATCATGTGGTAGGCCTGTGCAAGATCAGTGAGCTGCACAAGCGCCTGACTCTGGAGAGTCTGCAATCGGTATAGTGCATTCATGCATCGTACGGAGGTCTGGATAGTCTCCTGGGCGTGAAAGTCTACCAGGTACTGTGAATGCTGCACCCTGTCAAGCCAAAAAGGGTCGTTGTCTTGGGCAGCAGGAAACAAACCAATGGGAGCGAGTGTGACATCCTCGGGGCACTGCGCACAGAAAGTGGTGAGCGCCCTCATGGCAGCAAGCTCCCAAGTATCGGCCAAACGGCGACCAACAGCCTCAATCTCCAAGGCGGGCCACTCCGGGTGTAGCGGGTGCGGAAAAATGGTCATGTTGACACGGCACTGGGTAACTCCATTCTCTGCAAACTCCAGTCCGGCGTAACGTGGGGGAATTGGATAGCTCGCGGTGCGCAGAACATCCCACAAAATAGAGGGAAAGCCCTCGTAGTGGAGACACTGCGAGTGAACGTGTCCATCCTCATCCACCATCATGGCAGCTGTCTCGGCCATCTGAACAAAAGATAAAATGGGTGAGGCCAAGAAAAGTGTGAAAAGCACAGGGACGGATTCTGTATAGAGTGCAAAAATAACCATAACTTCCACAGTTCATATCCAAAAATCCTCAAATTTCACCAGAACACTCCTAAGGTATTTGTGCACCACTTTTCTATTCAACACTTTTGCTGGATTAGGCTCTAAGATGGCTGTTCCCTTAAGGTCTCACTTCTCTGTCTACCCAGAATTTTCAGTGAACAGAGGGCTAGAGTCTCGGGCATCAGGGAAAATCTACCCGGCCAAAAGTTACCAAAATTTAACAGTAGCTACCTGGGTAAATTTGGAACAAGTTTTGTGTTATACTCTTTTGCAGAAAACTGTAGGAAGGGGGCCTAAAAATTTAAGGGGCAGATGTGCTTGTTCTGGACAGAAATCTGACATTCCATGGTTTCTGTTATTTCTTACTATCCATAAGTTCAGAATTTTTCGTATTTAGATAGGAGGTAGAATACGGATTTTGGAACGATTCTTTCAACATGAACTTTACCAGAAAAGGTCATTTTCTCTTATCAATAAATCTCTCTTTTCGGTCATGGCAGATTAGTGACAGATTCGCTAGATAGTCCTTATGCAAAATCACGCTTAGATACGCAAGAACCTTACCACTCTCATTCAACGCATTTTCAATTTCAGATATATATGGTCATGATGCATGCACGTCCTATTCGTCCTCACAAAATAAAATAATTGCCAAATAACTTTTGGTCTTACGAAGTTAGTTTCGGTGGCATACATGATACGCCTCTCACTATAATAGCTAGTCGAGATTTTCTAACCGTTCTTTAACTTATCGTAATCGCGGTTAGTGTACCTGCAGAAGATTGATAGAGCACATATATTTCATGAACCTTTCATACCAGCACTCATGAAAGCGTCCGTATTCATTACCGTTTACTTATAGAAACGATATCTGTACAATTTCCGCCGTACAGACGACGTTAACATACGCTATCAAGATAGCGTATTCACGGGGGTACCGTCATGAGACGGGGGTATGAACAGCGATCGCCATACCCTGCGCCAAACCTTCTACTCCCAATATATTCAACTAACAGTTGGCATATTGGCAGCACCTCAAGTAAGCCACTGCTTGAGGGCAGCGTTCGGTTCGCATCACCGACAGGAAGGCCAAACTCTCTCAGTTGGCTGAGGATTCTTACCTTCTTACCTTAGCGATGAGTGCGTCGTTACAGAAATTAAGGTCGGTTGTGCATGAAAGTAAGTTTTGACAGAAAGTAATGTGCTGGAAGTCAGTTGATATAGTTCATAAGTTTGATAGCCACCTAGTAACTTTCCCTTAGGGCTTTACGAACTAGGTATCATCCTTAGCGCACCAACGTATTTCGCAACACATCCTTCTAGTCAAGTTTTAGGAGAACGAGTTTTTAAGGCTTGTCGCATTCTCTGGCGTATGCATTTCGGCTCTGGTGCCAGCTGTTACCAGCTGTGGCACCAGCTACGGCTCCGATACCAGCTGTGGCAGAACCACCTGAATTAATCCGGCTCAAGTGTATTAACCATCACCATTAGGGCAATCTCGGTTAACCTTACACTTCAAACGGAGTAATCCACTGGTCTGTCGGGTAACCTCCCGATACAACCACGGTAAAGCGGATCGAAGCCATACATACAAATGCTCATGCGAAGATGAGCCCAGAGAATACCACATTCCAGCAGATATTACAAAAATTATCATAAGTGAATATTACAAACCATGTTTGAGTTTAGTAACCAAGTACTTCAATGATCATAACCAATAAGTTCTTCAGAGTTTAAGTTGCAGCGGAAATAAGATAACGAAAGCTACTCAACGATAAAGGATGTCTCGATGAAGCCCGTACGAGACATCACTCGGCATTATCTCCATTGGCCGGGGGCGTATCCCATTCCACCGACCATCCCGGAGGTAGAGTGCAGGGCCAAGTCAAGCTAGCAATCATATCTTCGAAAGACTCACCTGAAAACGAGCCACAAGCAAGGCTGAGTATGCTAATACTCAGCAAGTCTTACCCGTGTAGTGGAATCTACTCCACCGACTTTAGACATGCAAGGCTTTTTGGCTCAGGGGTTTGTTTTGCCGAAAAGCATCTACGAGTGGGTCCTTACTTTCAACTTTTAGCTCAAGATTCTAGTTTCATTAACCATTCTAGATAAGCAGCTATCCAATATCAATCATGGTGAAGCATTAAATTTCATCCAACAAGTTATTCATCATCATTGTTCCTCTTCTTACTCTGTGTGGTAAAAGGGATTAAGCAGTCTCAATAGCCGTGAGAAACGGACGATTCGAATCGAATTTCTTAACCTTGCAAGGGGAAACCTAAACACACGTCACGTGGTTACTCCCAGAGTCACACGTGCAACTTTTCCCCTTTCTTTTCGGGTCGTGGATCGGAGCTACCCTCCGAGAGTACAAGAGCCCCACGCCACGGTTCGGCGCCGGGTCGTGACCACTCATGCACTCGCCATATGCATATGGACCGAAAGAAGCTACCCTTCGAGAGTACAAGAGCCCCACGCCACGGTTCGGCGCAGGGTCGTGACCACTCGTGCACTCGCCGTATGCACATGGGACCGAAGTTCAAAGGGTAGGTTGTCGCCCACTTGCCGGGCCAATCAGGTACTTAAGCTTACCGATTACCATATTCTCGGCATGTGGTTAGTACGTTCAAAGACTTAACCACCACTACCACACACTGCGGCCTTAGCATTTTTCACTAAACAGACGGGCCTCAATCGCAAACATCGTACCATAGCCCATCCGTTGTCCTTATGATTGCAGCGTGTAGTAAACATTCAACTCCTATTTTCTCGCGGGTGACAGGAAATCACTCGACTTTTACCGGAGTCCTATTAGCACAGCATTCTATCGAACCTTACATCTAGTTTTCAAGCATGGTTTCCTAACATCATGCAACTAAGTTTTCATTCAACTCCTATAAACTTAATGCACAAGCAAGAGAGTAATGAGTTGCATTATTTAGGAAAAGAATAGGGTTATGCTCCGGGGCTTGCCTTCTTGTGCAAAGTTAGTCCAGGGATCGTCTGAACGTTGACCCGGGTCTTCAACTGCTTCAGTTAAATTTGCCTGGGCTTCTCGCTGCTCACTCTCGGACTCGGGCACCAGCTCGTAAGTCCCGTCGGCGAGAGTAGTCGTTTTAATATGAATGCACAAGTGTAAGTAGTGGTGATGGTAAACGACATGATTTCCTTCACGATAAAGTTGCAGTCTGTAAGACATGAGTTTTGTTGTGAAGTGAGTTACTTTATCATTTATGGGCAATCGTTAATAGAGTAGAATAGTACAATAAGTAACTTCGTTAGGCAAGGTGGGGTGGGTGTTCATGGGAACTCATGTTCCTCATGGAAACATGATTTAAGTGTAACTACTACAGCGAGTAGTTTCTGGTCATGAAACCTTGGATCTAGGCACATCAGGGAAAGATAAGCTTACTGTACAATTTTTAGATATTTTCATGCAGCAGATTAATTATGAAAAATATAATACATGGTTGCTGCTAGATTCTTGTTCTTTTTGTACAGAACAAATGGTGCAAAAACTGAGGCTAAGATTTTTACAGGGCTTTCATTTAATCATGCAGGAGCTACTGTAATTTTTATAGGATTTATTATGCATTTTTAGAGCATAGTAAATATGACATTACACACCTAGGTTATTTAAGGATTTATTTTTACAGGATCCTACACAAGGTTTTTGTCCATGAAACTTTTTACACAGGATCCTCTACTACTGAGTATCTTCTAGTAAACATATGAGAATTTTCCAAGCTAAGATACTATTTTCTTGATTTAATGTATGTTATTAGCACATAAATCAATTAAATAGGTTCCTGTGAGATAAAAAGTCTCTAAATTTTTCTATGGCATTTAAGTACCATTACACCAGTATATAAAAAGTTTCATTAGGTGATTCATAACCTAACAACAGAGATAAAAATATTCAGCCAATCATGGCATGAAACTAAACTTAGCAAGAACTACATCTAGAAGTAGATTCTTAGCTTGATCTTTTTAGGGTGGCCTATTTATCATGTAATTTCCTTACTGTAAATTGTTCAGGGCCAGCACTTGTCTCAAGACAAGTCTATGAATAAAAGCCATTAATCTTTCCATTTTATTTAAAGCATGATTTAGCTAGAATCTGAGGTGATGCATGTAACAAAAGTTGTGGAATTTATCCTAAGGGTTCCAGAACAGTTGAGTTTGCATTTTTCTGAATTTTCTACGATTTTATACGAATTTTACAAGTTCACTGATTTTGAATCTAGGTTTGAATCTTTTTCTTACATCTGGGTCCTTGAAATCTTACGGGCAGAACCTTCTAAAGATTTCAATCATTGCAATTGGGTCCTTGGGCGGCTCGGGTACGGTGGCCGGCCAAAATTCCGGCGAGGGGCTCGCCGGCGGCGAGGGGTGAGGGCCGGGGAAGGATCAGGGGTGCGAGGGCTACCTCGTGGGGGTCTTGGTCGGGTGGGGGACGGCCGGGAGTAGCTCGTCGGTGTTGGAGCAGGGGCGGCGGCGGCGGTACGCGTCGACGGCGGTGCTTCGGCGGGCTTGGGGCGGTCTGGTCTGGACGGGGAGCTTCAGTGGCGCGTGGGGAAGCTGCTCCGGTACTTGGCTTGGGCGGAGGAGGTCGGAGTCGAGCTGTCCGCGGTGACCAGGGGCGGCGGCGGCGGCGACAGCGCGGGCGGCGGTGCTCCGGCGGTCCTGGGCGGCGTTGAGCGGGTTGGTGAGCTCTGGTGGGTTGATGTGGTGGTGGCTGGACCTTCAATTTGGGTAGTGGATGGCTGTATTGGGCTGTCCACGAGCGGGTGGAGCTCGGCGGCGACAATGGCGGCGGCGGGCGTCCTCTGGTGGCTGGTGGCTCGCGCGGGCGGCCTGGGGCGGCTTTTATAGGGGCAGGAGGGAGGGAGGGGTGTCGGGCGACGCGCGGGGGTGGAGGCACGGCAATGGCGCGGGGTTGGCCGCGGTGGGCGGCTCGGTTCACCGGCGCGGCGTGCGGAGGGCGGAGGCGCGTGACTGGCGGCCAGAAATCTTGCGTGCCGGAGTGAAAGATAGCGCGGCACGGGGGTTGGAGGGCAGCTGCAGCAGCGGCTCGGGCGGGCGGCAACCTCAGCGACGGGCGGGTCGCGGCGGGCGGTGCGGCACGGCGCGGCGCGGCCGTTGGGCGTGGCGGGCGGCGAGCAGGGTGCGGCTGGCGTGGCGCGCTGGGGCTGGGCAGCGCGGTGGTGGGGGGGGGGGGGGGGGGCAAAGCCGCGCATGGGGGTGAGGGTCGGCAGCCACTGGCCTGGCGGCTTGCGCCGGTCAGGCGTCGCCGGCCACCTGGCCGGTGTGTCCGGCGGGGAGGGGAGAGAGAGGAGGGAAGAGGGGCCTATTTGCGAGAATTTGAAAAGTTCCAAGGGGCTGGTTGCAAACAGGATGTTTTCTCCACTTTCTAATTTGAATTTCAAAAACTTTTGAACATGAAACTTGTTCAGAATAATAAGTTCTACAAGTTTGGTTTCAGGCAACACCTCATTTGGCTTGTGGTTTGAAAGTTAATTTAAAAATTCAAAGGTATTCATATGTGCCCAATTTCAATTTGAATTTCAACTTAACTTGTTCTAATTCTTTTCACCCTTTTATTAGTTGGTTAAGCATAGGGTTGGGCTAATGACATTCCTTTAGAAATGTAATTTATCAGGGTTGTTACATAGTTTTCCCTCGTCCCAAAGGTGACTGGAAGCAAAGATGATATTGAGGGCAGCGATAGTATTGGGGCGGTTGCGGCGGGGCGGGGTGTTGAGGGACTTCTTGAGCTGGTAGCACTCGAAAGTAGAGTGTTTCGAGTGTGGGTGCCATGGGCATTGCTTCTGCATGAGTTTGTCAAATTCCTCTTACAGATTGGATGGCTTCTTGCTTCGCGGGGCGCGATTGATAGCTGCGACAAGATCGTCTAGCTTGCGCTTTTGAGAGGATCCCGAGTAGTCCCGCTTGCTTCTGTCATTGCGGTGGTCGTTGTTGCGCTTGCTGTAGTCATTGCCGCATTTCGAGAACTGATCACGCTCCTACTCCTCTTGGTCTGCCCAGGTCTGCATCATGTCGCAGAGGGCAGCGACAGTCTTGGGGCGGTTGCGGTTGAAGTCTCGGAACAGAGCCTGGTCAGTGACGTTGTTGTGGAAGCAGTCGATGACATCGCTCTCCGAGATGTTGGCGATCGTAGCTCAGGTGTCAAAGAAGCGGCGAGTGTATGAGCGCAAGAGCTCGTTCCTTTCTTGCTTGCATTGGGATAGGTCGTGTCGAGTACTTGCCCGAGCAATCGCCCCCTGGAAGTTGTCGATGAAGACGTTCCGCAGTTGCTCCCACGAGTCAATTGAGTTCTTGGTTAGGCTCTCCAGGCAAGTGAGTGGGGCGGTCTCCAGGGCCATCGGGAAGTAGACGACCTTGGTGGTGTTGGTGCCGTCTGCAACTTCAATGGCGGTGGAGTAGCATCGTACCCACTGTTGAGGAGATTGCTTACTGTCGTACTTGGTGATGCCGATGGGTTTGAATCCCTATGGGTACTTATAGTTGTCAAAACGGGAGGAGAAAGCGGGGAAGCGGTCGTTGTCATCCCGAGTAGTGTTTTCCTCGGCTCCGGCGTGTTCCTTCCTCCGATTATCTATGGTGGACCGAGCGTCGCGCCCCATGTTGATCTTGTCGCGGAGGTCGCCTGTTGGAAGCTTTTCGAGCTCCGAGCGGTGGTAGTTGTGGACGGAACCTTCCGGGTGTGGTGCGTGGGTCGCTGGTCGGCTTCCAGTGGGGTGACTTCCTTGCGGGCCACAACATCCCTTTTGGTTGTTGGAGGGAGCAGCTTGTCTCCTGGGGTGGCCCCTGGTGTTCTGCTGACTTGGCTTTCTCCCTCGCCCTCGCCCCTTCCACGGGAAACCGAGGGCATCGAGTTCTGCTAGTTGATCTGTAGCAGTGCCCGCTGCGCAATGCGAACGGCAATCTGGACTTGTTGGTCGGGGATGCCAGCTAACACTACGGTTATACCGGCAATGTTGGCGGCAGGAGTGTTCAACCTGGCGTCCTGTGCTGCTACGAACTCAGCGTTGAGGTCGTGTTGAATCCGTGAGCGCCGATCATTGGCGTCCCTTCTGCGCTTGGTACGCTTCCTGTTGCGTAGCCTGCGGGCCTCACGGTCCTGGGCGGACTCGTTGGCGACATCTGCAGTGTGTTCATCCTCAGAGATCTGCTCAGGCCTCTTGTTGCGATGCCTGTCGCTGTACTCGTCGGATTCCGCCATGAAGACATGGCAGTTTGTGGATGGATTGTCGGAGCTGTAATCTACGAGTACAGTTCCGGCGGGGATGGTCTCACCGAGTGGTCTGCCCTCTTTGAAAGGCAGGGAGTCAAGGTGAGCGACCAATCTTTCGTTGTCTCCGAGTAGTTCGGAGGAGTTCATGCCCTTCCAGTACACGAAGCGACCCTCCGGTGTGGAGGTTATAACCAAGCCCTGGCCACCAAAGTAGGGTTCGGCCTCGGGATCGGAGTCCGAGTCGTAGTCATCGAAGATAGGGGCCTCCCAGCATGCGGTGGCATCCTTATCCCCGAGTTCGAGTAGTTCATCCAGATCCTTCTCCAATGCGGAGTAGAATTCGGACTTCATGGCCTCCTGGTAAACAATGGCCGTATCGCGTAAACCGAAGGGGATTCGGTCACGCTGCTCCTCATATGGAGTCAAGTCCGAGGAAGCCTGATGCAACACGAGTCGGAGTTGCGTCGAAAATGGACAGCTTCTCGATCTCCCTGGTGAGGTCAGGGAGCAGCATCTCGTTGAGGTTGTCAACGAACTCGTCGAGAATGCTGCTTGGTGTTGCTGCAGATGCCTCCGGCTTGTTGTCGACGAGGTGCCAACGGAAGTCGCCTGTGCCATCAAAGACATAGACCCAGAAGCCAAAGATGAAGGTGGTGCCCGCAGGGGGCACTGCGTTGGAGAAGCTGAAAGTTGCGATCGAATTCGCCGGTGGATCTTCGATGAGCACCCCTACCTGGCGCGCTAGTTGTCATTGTTTTACCAGCAAGCCTACCTAGGGATACCCTAAGGTAGTAGACTTGTGGTTAGGGTGTTGTCGAGATCAGGAACTCGATGGTGCAAGGAACACAAGGGTTTAGACAGGTTCAGGCCGCAATATGCGTAATACCCTACATCCTGTATTGTTTGTATTGCCTTGGAGGTTATGAGATGATTTGGAGAGGGTCCCTGCCCGCCCTTATATATCCTGGGGGGGGCAGGGTTACATGGAAATCCTTGTCTGATACGAGCTTAGGAGTCCTAGCCAAGTACTCTCGGGTAGTTTCCTTCTCTACCGACTAGTTGTACCCGTGTACGAGTACTTTACAGTATGGATAAGGTATGAGACATGCCACACCGCTTACTCTAGAATGTTCTACGCCACGCGTGCAGTCACGTCGCCCCAGGTCTGACAGGATATGACTTGTTTTCTCCATGGATCCACACTTTGTCTTGGCAATATATGAAATGCGGATATGCTTCATCTATTTCATACCTTGGGCTCCACAAAAGCTTTCATTATGAGAAAGGAGAAGTGCCTTGGTAAGGATTCATACACCATTGAGCGATCCGAGTGAATCTTTTGAGGAACTTAGTCTTGGTTTACTATTTCGAAAAAGAAAACCTCCAGATGGATTATTGAACAAAGGGAAGGTAAGTACAGCTCTATCGACTGTTCTAACTGTCAACAGCTCAAGACAAGGAGAAGCTCATAAGCCCCATAGACGATGAAGGTAATAAGGGCCAGGTACTCATGCCAACATCACTCATTCTCAAGGAGATCATCTATGCCTCAGACTTGACACGATAACTGGTAATGAGTCTAACAATTTTCTGACCAATAACCTGATTTGTCCTTTGCTCGGGATGAGCAAAGTATAGCTTGGGGGTTCTTGTTGACGTTCGCTACGGACTAATTTTGAGCGCCAATTTGATCAGAAAATTGGGATGACTAGCATACTTAACTTGCATATTTATCTAGAATAATATCGTTTCCACATTCCCCTTGGAGAATTTGCAATGTAGGGAAATTGAGCAGAAATCAAGTGTTAAACAAGCACCTCAATCCAAGGCAAGTGACGTCGACCAATCAGAGAGCGCCATTTGGACTCCCATGACCAGAACATGCAACCGACCTAAGACGGCGCCCACTCATGCACATGAATTTCACAATACCTATGTACAATGCGTCAAAGTTGCAGGTAAGGCCATCTGTTGTATGGTCCTTTGTGGAATGTGTCCATTGGCACTATAGAGCTTGGAAGTGTGCTGGTTCCACTAGCAAAATTACTGGTTCACGATTGATCATGCTATAGGTTGCATAACATTTGTTTATTCTTGATTTTGTTACTTGTGCTTTTTAGGTTGATGACTAGATGTAGGAAGGAGCAAGCAGTTAGAAGAGATTGGTTGAGGATAAGATGCTAGGAACAAGCAGAAAATAGAAGAGATAATATATGTGTTGTCTTGTTTGTGTACTTTGTATCAGATTAAGTCACTTTATGTGTGTTTGGTAGTTCAAAAGTAGTTCTGCTATCAACTTTTATTTTCAAATATTTTTATGTATGTAATTTGGGCTTTGAAAATAAGTTTGGCCCACATATGTACAGAATTGGATTGGTCTCTAAATTTATGGGCTATATGGAAATAAAATTTCTAACGTGGGCTGAGCCCATAAATAAATGGGCCTGCAATTAGGTTGCCACATCAGCATCCATGCTGGCCTAGTGGTGATGTGGGGGTTCATTCCATGATGAATATTTATCCTACGTGGCGATGATTTGTGACGTTTATTTTCGTCACTAATTTTGGACTTGGGCTATCTAGTGGGCCTAGGCCGGGCAGGGCTGGGCTAGCGGGCTTATGGCCATGTGGATTTGGTCGTTTTGTGACGTTTTTGACGCGTCACAGAAGCGAAATATGCTTGTGTGACGAAAGTTTCTTTGCCACAGTAAAAACAGTTCCAAAACATTTTTTGGAAGTTCGTCACGGTAGACCTAATAGGCGCGGCTTCTAAGACAAACGCAAATTCATCACAAATTCATCACGAAAAACCTTCTGTGACGTATTTCGCGTTTAGAGTGATGAAAATCATTCATCACGGATGTGCCAATTTCTACTAGTGTTTGTGCCCCAAGCACGCACGAGGACTACAACCACCTTAAGGTCCTTTTCTGCAAAAACTTCAAAAGGCTGGTTGTAGATGCATATGTTTATCATAAGCATTGCAAATTTCGTGGACGCTCTGTGGCGCTAACCTTGCAGCTAAAGCTTCATGAAACATCAACATTTGGCGGTGAGAAGAGAACGACATCACCAATGATAGCTGCAAGAGGAAGTTCCCATGGTCGAGCTTCTGACCATAAACAAAGCACTACCGGGAGATAACCCGGATTATCATTTGATTTTCCCCTTTCAAATAAAAGCAAGAGCATGTTCTAGGTTAAGCTTTTCCTTCGGGTATTTTTGGTCGCTAACCATTTTAGGTGGAGATTAAAAAGAACAAAGGACAGGTGATGCCTAAGAACATGAGAGCTACACCAACTACAACACTATGATAATTCTTGGTGAGGGAACATTATGTAGGGAAGCTTGAACTCCACACACTTGAGTTGTGCTGCTCAGCAATGCAAACTCCAAGTGTGGCGGAGATATGTGAGTACCCGAAGTAAGTTCTTGTCATGCAAATCTTATCATGGTTTGTGGTGTTGGTTCTCGCATCTTGCCTCACAAAAAAAAGAGGAGTTACCACAGTGGCAATACTGAGGTTCTTCATGAATAAAACACCATGGTAAGTTCTCTTATGTATGTCCTGCTTTTGACCTTAAACAAAGCCCTTCCGGAAGGTAGCCGGAGGATCACCAGTTTCATGCTCATGCTTTTCTCTCTTTGAATAAAGCTTGATCATGTTGTCATGTGTCTTTTAACTGTGCTCTCTTGCTCTGGATTGTTTGCGCGTTCCTAGGCGTGCATTCATAGGCCTTTTAAATTAAGCATGGTGCTTAGGTTAAAATGCCCTCTTCACTGAAACTAGACCTAGTGTCAAGTTTGATTGATGTTCCTAGAGTTAATACTTGTATAGATATCGGTCGTATATGTGGACTAACCCCTGCAGGAAAATGTTCAAATCCAAATGGGTAAGTCGTTGAGATGAATTCAAATAGAAAGGTAGGCCAAGGCATCGAATGCATGTTGTGCAATAGAGGAAGGAGGTAAATAACACCCCTCAAGGTTCTACTTTGAGTATACCCTCTTTTGCTCATGTCGATGCAACATCAATTCAGCCATGCTTGAGTAAGTCTCATGGTGAGATTAAAATTTTAGTTCCAATAAATTTTAGGGGCTCCCTAGTTCTTAAAACTGGTAGAGCCATTATTTTGTTTCCACATTTTCATTTTTGAATAAAGCATCAGGTACAAGAATATGTGTGGGGGAGATCTCTCGGAGTTTTGACGCATATACATTTGAGATCTCCCACAGACAAATGCACAAGATCGAAGAAACTAGCACGCAAAAGGCCTAGACCACATCGCGATGGTTTGTGTAATCTACCCCTCAAGTCTCCCTGATCCATGAGTTTAAACTAAATTCTTTGCTAACCACAAAAATTAAACTCAATGGTGCTCGTTGGTCTCATACTACAAGTTTGATTGGTTTGCATATATTTTATTCCTTGCTAAACTTGAACTTGTGAATCATATCCTAGGGAACCCATAATTCTCGGTGTTCCGCTCTTCAACTTTCCAAAATTTTATGGTAGATACAACAAGATTCACAAGTAAGAGTGAAGTTTGGAATAATCTATATGCAGGTATCATATTAAAAGGAAGTGGTGTTCCAGCTTAGTCCTAAGTTTTGCTCGAGGACGAGCAAAGAGGAAGTGTGGGGGTCTTGTTGACGCTTGCTACGGACCAATTTTGAGCGTCAATTTGACCCAAAAATGGGGATGACATCATACTCTACTTGAATATTTACCCCAAATAATATTATTTCTACATTTTCCTTGGAGATTTCGCAATGTAGGAAATTGGGCAAGAAATGCAGGTAAAACAAGCTCCAGTATTCAAGCTTCAAAATGCCGACCGATCAGAGCGCGCCGACCAACAAAGAGCAGGTGTTTAATTACCAAACCCTATATATGTTGGTGAACATGTGTATGCAGCTCAAGCAGAGGAGGAAACACACCCTCAATCCAAGGCAACACACTTCGGACCAATCAGGTGGAAGCATTCAACATCCCACGGATCAAAGGGCCCACCAACGCAGGAAACCGACTTAGGACAGCACCAACTCACCCACCAGTACCTATAGGGCCCACTTACCAGCCTCCTGCTCGAAGATGAGGCTGGTTGGAGCTAAACTTGGTTCGGCCGAACCAGGTGGGTCGGCCAAACCAGGATCAGCTCCACGGACTTAAAGCTAGCACGTGGCAGCTCCTCATTAGACCCCCAAGGTTGGTTCCAGGTGATAGAGCTGCAATCTCGGGCGAGAGCACCCTGGTTTGCCCCTATAAATACAAGGGGAGGGGCTTCTAAAGGAGACACAACTCACATCTCCATCCTCTCTCACTTTTGGAGCTTGGAGTCTTCTTTAGAGGCTTGGTGCTGCCTAGGTAGTGCTTAGGAATTAGGGAGAGAGTGAGGGGGAGTTGGGGAGGAGCTTATCAGACCCGGAGCAACGGGACTGCTTGCGTGGCGTAGAGCATTCTAGAGTAAGGGGTGGAGCATGTCCCATACCTTATCCATGCTGTAAAGTATTCGTAAGTAAGTACAACTAGTCGGTACAGAAGAATCTAACCGGAAGTACTCGGTTAGGACTCCTAAGCTCGTACCAGACTAGGATTTTCATGTAACCCTACCCTAGAGTATATAATGGTGGGCAGGGACCCTCTCCAAATATCAGATAACCTTCAAGGCAATACAAACCATACAAGACGTAGGGTATTACGCATACTGCAGCCCGAACCTGTCTAAACCCTTGTGTTCCTTGCACCATCGAGTTCCTAATCTCGGCGACACCTTGACCATAAGTCTACTACCTTAGGGTATCCCAAGGTAGGCTTGCTAGTAAAACACCAACAGCTGGCACGCCAGGTAGGTGTGATCGTCGACGATCCCCTGGCGATCTTGATGACAATAATCATCAACCGAGTGAGTCGTTCCAAGTATTATTACTAGATCGATCTACTTCCTGCAACGAATCATAAAATTTTATTCTTTTATTTTTCTAATCTGCATGGCGTAATCCGATCGAGTGCCGTAGGATGCTACCGCGGTGGCCGATGACGGCATAGCTGGCGAGTGAGGCCCACCCACGGCAGCACGCAGACCCACGGCTTCTAGGTTGTGATGAGGCCGCAGTGCTGCGGGTGACCGGCGATGTGCTGACGATCTAACGGAGTGCGGCAAAAGGATCCAGCGCCTCATTGGCTCATCGTGAAGCGCTACGGACCTAACCTGCATCAATTCGGCGTTGGACAAGTCTCGATCCAAAACGAGTTGGAAGCTGACGCCGAGTCCTGACTCCTGACCTGATCTGATTGGGAGCTGACGCCGAGTCATGATCCGATTGGGAGTCACCTCGGTCTTTAATGTTGTGCTTCGTCAAGTATCAAGGCTCAGATATCAACAATCCCATCAAAGAAAGCCGCAACACCACGCCACTGTAACCCATCTGCAAGGAGTTGATTAGCTAGCGATACACATGCATCAATACCAAGGCAGAGACATTCCAGATGCAAGGCGGAGGCAAACAGTCTGCTCCGACTACTTTTCTCTCCCTGAGAAAGAATCTTGTCGTGTCTTGCTATGGGCACACCAAGGAGGCTACCATCAAGAATCAAGCAACCACTTCTTCAACTTCACGAATCACGAGGATGCTCAGCGACCTGCTGACGATTCCTTTGGCTACTTTGGCTTCGCGAGGGCGCTCCACGACCCGTCAATGACTACTTTGACTACTCGTCTCAGCTAGAAAACTAGTCGACAGCGGGCCTCATGACATAAAGAACTAGCGGGAATCAACTCCAACTAGTCGGCTTCATCGACAAATTGCCGCAGCTCCATCGACGAGCGCTACAGCTTCATCGGCAATCGCCCACGAATGAAGCTAAGTGACTTATACCTTTTTTTGACTTATTCTCCACAAGATCGACTACTTTTTTGGGTACGCCTCTCGACGAGAATCACCCTTGGGGGCTACACCATGATCTACTGCTCCTGGGGTGTGCCGGCTAATGGCCCACGCGCTTGGTATATCAAGTTCGTAGGGCACTGCCCACGCGCTTGGTACACCGAGTTGTGTCGGGCTCACAATGGCTACACCCTTCGGACATACGTGCTGCAACACGCGCTCTCGCTAACTACTTATCTGTGTACGTCTCTCGATGGGCACGAAACCCTCCAGAGATACACAACGCCGACTACTTTTTGCGCAACGAGCATCCTCTATGTCTCATGTCGCCTACTTTTTTTATGCTTGTTGTCTTCTCTTAATGGTCTCTAATCTACTTGGATAGACATGCCTTAATTCATGAAACCTCGGCTCTTCTGTCACGCCTAACGCCTCTACGCGTACACGGGACAAAGATCTCATACACGCTATGAGCAATGGCTAAAACAGGACCAGGTGATTAAACATAACAGGCAGACTATTGTTGATGGCCGTTGTTTGACCATCGTCCATCAACATCTCAGGAATAATTCAGAGTTTTGCATTATATTCCATGCATATTTTATTTAAAATAAAAAAATTTCTCAAGTTTTGGATGAAGTGTCCATGCAGGAGCAAGTCCCCCCTCATCTGGCCACGTCATCGATCCAGGAGTCAACAAACACACCCAGGAGGATCATGCATCGTGCACTTGAAGTCAGTTTGATCCGAGGACCCGAAAGGCTTCACACACGGATTCAAGAGCCCACTTGCATGTCTGAAACAGTTGCTTAACTAAAAAGCAACTGTTACCGACCTTAGGAGGCAATTAGGAGCGTCCACGAAAAGGTCGGTGCCACTTGGCACCAACCCCAGGCCGATCGGCTGGCCACTGATGCCTAGTCTTCGCGTGGAAGCTAAGCAACTGTCAAGGCTCGTAATCTTGACGCTTTTCACCGGTTACCGACCTTCACTAGCTATAAATAGGCCTCCCATCCTCACTTGTGAGACACACACTCAGAGTTCTCTCTTCACTTCAGTTCTAGAGTTAGGTTTAGTAGTCTGGGAGTTAGAGTCGAGTCGAGCTTGTCTCGGGATTCCGGAATCGTCCTCAGAAGTCTGGCATAAGCTCTTGTATCCTTCCTTTGACATTATCAATATAAGTTATCTTCTTTATCTTATCGAGTCAGCTTTACCTTTCGCTTTTATTTATTTATTTCCAAGCTCTTGCTTGTGTGCGAAAGTTCTATCTTTTAGCTTAGGCTTTGTTCTAGTCTTAGTTTGTCGGGACCTTATCTTGCTGGTTTTCTCGCCTGGACTAGGGGGCTCAAGTCAGTTCCCTAGGTTTAGGGGGATTTCTCTTGAAGGCCTCAGGGGAAATCCTAACACCGAGTGCAGACATGGTGTCTGCTTAGTGTTAGCTAGAAAGTCTATTCCACCCCACGGAACTGATGTGGTAGGAGGCAGGTGGTGATAGCCCTGTCCATTCCTTGTAGTCCACCACGTTCGGGTGTTTTCATAGCAGTAGATCGTTGGCCTAGTTGGACCCCCCATTTCTCCCTCAGTCTGAAGTACTTCCGCCCCAGCTGCCGAGGTAAGCTCTGTTCTCCCAACAGCTAGGTTAGTTCAGGTTTAGGTTAGAGAGGCTAGCTCGTTAGTTTAGAAGTGTTCGCTCGTTGTCCTCCCAGCTACTTACCGCTCTAAGGTAGAGTCTCCTGTGTGTCATTTGATCATTGCCTGGCCATTTATCCTATCATTTATCTGGCTTACCCCTGCTATCTAGCTGGTGATTATTCCTAGTAAAGTTTACCATCCATTCAATCGATACTCTTTAGACCATAACGCTTTCTCGTGGAAATTCGATACCCTGGAATACTCCAAGGTGAATTGCTACAGCGGTGTATTCTGTGCGCTTGCGGAATCTCTTTTCTATTGGGCATAAGAAACGACAACAAGCATTTTTGGTGCCGTTGCCGGGGAAGCAATTTGGTGCTAAGATATCATTGAATCGTTTGGTAAAGTTTTGTTGCTTAAATCACCGCTAGCTTTAGCGGGCTTACCATTGCTCTCTTTGTCTTTTTGATATATGTAGAGCAGTGCATGACCGGTTTCGACCTACCAAGCGACTTCAATCCGAATCCAGAAAGAATTGGGCGTGTTGTTCGGCAGAGAATTGTCCCACCTCAGAAAAGGCTTACCTTAGGAGGGAGTTCGTTAACGTCTGTCTTAACAATGGCTCAGAAGACACTCCATCAGTACTCAGCCCCATGCAGCAGTCATATCCCTACTGGTTTGGACAACACCCAAGGCACTGATGGCTTCAAGTTGAAGACTGGACTTGTCAACATGGTCCAAGCTAGTCCTTTCTGTGGGAAGGCAAGCGAAGATGCCAACGCTCACCTCCAGAACTTCAAGGAAGTGAGTAGCACAATCAACCCCAAAGGCACTACATTGGATAACGTTCGCCTTCGTTTGTTCCCATTCACTTTGCTGGGCAAAGCAAAGACGTGGTTCTACACCAACAAGGCAGACTTCACTACTTGAAATGACTGCTCCAACGCATTCCTGGCCAAATATTTCCTAGTGGGCAAAACCAATGCCCTTAGGAACAGGATCTCAAGTTTCCAACAACTCCAGGATGAAACCATCCCGGAAGCCTGGGAAAGACTCCAGGATTACATAGCAGTATGTCCACACCATGGCATGGAAGAGTGGCTGATTATTCAGAACTTCTTCCATGGCTTGAGTCAGAGAGCGCAAGACCACATCGATGCAGCAGCAGGAGGAGCATTCCTCTCTCTGGATGTTACACGGGCCAAGACGCTCATAGAAAAGCTCGCCTCCAACCAAAGTTGGAAGGGAGATAGGCAACCAGCCCGCCCAAAAGGAGTACACCAGATTGATGGTGTAGATATGCTGGCAGCCAAGATGGATCTCCTCATGAAGAAGCTAGAATCTCCGAACCAAGAGGTCAATCTGATCATGGACTCGAGGATCACATGTGAGACATGTAGCAACACTGGGCATTCAAGCAACAACTGCCCATTAACACAAGAGGATGTGAATTTCGTTGGGAACAACTTTCCCAACAATTCATGATATCGTCCTCAACAACAAGGGTGGAACTCCAAGCCCAACCTCCCCTTCGGTCAACAACAAGGTAACAGTTTGAATAACAATTTTTAGCTTTCTCTAAAAGACCTAGTTTACGGCCAGAAACAAATTAATGATAACATTAGCAAAAAATTTCAAGCTAATGATAAAATTTTGGAGTCTCTGGCCGCACAACTAGACGGTTTTAGCTCTGTTATTAAAAACCAGTTAAGCTTTAACAAAATGATAGAAACTCAAGTAGCTCCACTGGCCTCATCTTGTCCTAACCCTAACATGGGGAAGCTGCCCGAGCAACCGGAAGTTAACCCAAAAGAGAAAGTGAATGCGATGACTACGCGGGCTAGAAAGTCCACGCAGGATCCACCCCTACCACAGGATGCAGGTTCACAACGGGAGACCGTAACTGCCAGGGATGCCATTGCTGAAGACGAGGTGCAGGAGGAGGCTCACAGAAGCACCTCTGCTACCCATGGAGAAGCTGAGGAAGCCCCAAGGGCACCTTGAGAATACTACGACACAACTGCCTTACCGTTTCTAGAACGGAGAAGGAGGCCGGTGGCTGACGAACAATTCGGAAAGTTCATCAAGGTAATCAAGAATTTGTATGTCAATATACCACTGCTTGATACAATGCAGGTACCTACGTATGCCAAGTATGTCAAGGATATTCTTGGAAATAAGAAGAACCTGCCGACCACCAAGGTAGTACAGCTCACAGAAGAGTGTAGCGCAGCTATACTCGATCCTCTCCCGAAGAAAAAGAAAGACCCAGGATGTCCCACCATCACATGCTCAATCGGAACTTCAAGCACGCACTCTGTGACTTGGGGGCAAGCGTCAGCGTCATGCCTAAGGTAGTCTATGACAAACTTAACCATCATGCGCTTGCTCCTACTGCCATGTTTTTGCAGCTAGCGGACCAATCAGTTCGCTACCCCGCAGGGATCCCTGAAAATATTCCAATGAAAATCCGGAACTTTTTTGTCCCCGTAGACTTCGTCGTCCTAGACATGGAAGTCGACACCAAGACCCCTATCATCCTAGGGACGCCATTCTTGAGCACAGCAAATGCGCATATTGATGTGGGAACTGGAGTAATCCAGCTCAACATCAATGGGCCTGAAGAGAAGTTCTCCTTCAGACCGAAGGTAGAACAGTGTTCCCAAGTCAAGATAGTCAACCGAAAAAACAATCTGAGAAAAGGCTTGACAAAGAGCCCGAGAAAAGATCCAAGAAGAAACCGGAGGATCTAGCCATTCCTGCCATTGCCTCATCGAGCTCGTAGAAAGCATAAGAATTCGAGAGAAGGAAATCAAGGTGCTGTTGGCGCTAAAAATCGGCCAGGAATCGGTCGATGACCTTCAGCGTCGGACACACGACCCGGGAGAATCTGCTTAGCTCCTGTTCGGGTTATTGCCCTGGTGCGGTTCGCGCGGCGTGCCAATCAATCTGACCTGTTGATTGACAAGGAAATAAAAGTATTAAATTTCGGGTGCCCCGATCGGCTCAGTTTCCGATCTGTCCCGAAAAGCGTATCAGCGAATCGGCCGATTTGCTATAAAGATAACCGGCCATGGATTAGCAGATAATCACGTAATAATTGCAAAGAAAACTGCTGGAGCAACTTAAACAATTATTACAGATGCAATACTTGAAATAGATCTAATCGGTTGTATGACAATGAACGAGGGAAGGGGATGATAAAGCCGATAGTTTCGATCTCAAGCTGGATAACTGGTGATAAAACTAGAACAATAGTTAAAACCTGTAATTCTGGTAAATATCGATAACTGGTGAATAAATCTAAATAAAACAACGGCGATGCGCCCGAAGTTAAAGCTTAGATGTTATTCGATAAGTGGAACCTACCAATTGGCCGGAGATCGTGTCGATGTAGTCATGCCAATCTGTACGAACTCGTGAAAGAAGAAAAATTGGCGAAGTCGCCGACTTGAAAGTAAAGTGCGATGAAAAAGTAGATTGTTTTGTTGATTGATTGATTGCTTGATATCTACAAAACCCTGACGACTCCTGTTTATACCCTAGGACTAGGACTCCTGATCGATTACGATCTGTTACAAACTTGATTTATATATAAAACTACTATGTCTATAATATTTTCCTAAAGGAAACGGGCTCCCGTAGAATCTTCTGCCGCCATCTCCTAGTCCAATCCGGACTCTTTCCATTGCTCCACGACCGATTCGGCATCGTTCTTTCGACCAACGTCAGGCCACTTTTGACTGGGATCCTCTGTTGGGATTCCAATAGCTTCATCTCCCTAACTGCTGGCGCAGACTGCATCGCCCATCGGCCGATCCCCAACTGTAGCCTCAATCGGCCGATTCCCAACTGTAGCCTTCAAATCTGCCGCATCGGCCGGTCTCTTCTCTTCCTGACGCCGATTCAACACGTGTCAAAATCTAGCGTCAACACATGCCCCCCAGTTTCAGAGTAAAACATAGTTTTTGCTTCGAAACTCTTTTCGTTAATCTTTCCTCCGAAACAAGCACAACAAAGATCTCCCTCCGTTTTGTGGTCTTCTACATGATGATTGCAATCTTCTCGAACCGAGCGCTTGAGACAAATGTTCCCCCGGAATTCGTGTAGACGGCGCGGCAAAAATCCCGCCTTTACCCTTTCTCTCTCGGATTGTCCTTAAGTACCGGCGTTCTCCGCCACTCCTTCTCCACGAGCCTAGTAATTTCCTCCCAGCGAATCACTGTTCATCTTCTCCCTGTGCCCTCTCGGTCTCCAACCGCATCCTCCGGCGATTTTTCTCTTGCCTGCAATCTGCTCCATCCTTCCAATGGCGGTGCCATCGGCAACTTCACCAACCACAGAGGTTCCGCCGGCAACTTCCTCGGCGACGGCGGTCCCATCGGCGGCTTCATTGGTGACTCCATCGGCGACGATGAGTTTCATCCCGGACGTAATCATCCGAAACTTTCCCCTTTTACTTTTTACTGCTCAAGCACTTTCTAGATCCATTCTCAGTTTTCTCCTTTTTCCCTCTTTTTCAGGCATTTAGGCACCAGATTACTATTCCCCATTCCGAAACCCCCGGTCTCATCTGCTTAGGTCCCATGGGGAATCCAGATCCAACCGATTTGATCAACCTAGAAACCCATAGAATTCCTTTCAAGCAATCATCTATGGATTTGGGTCAGTGGGCAGGTGCTTTTAGATCTTGGCCGAATGAAACCCCTGGCTGGAAAGAATGGTACCACAGATTAGCCAAGTCCAAGAGAGTTCAGTGGGATGAGTTAAAAATCGGCCAGTGCATCGATCTCTCTCTATCCCAAATGGAGAAAAATGAACCCTTAGTAATAGCGGCCTCTTATTTCTGGTCCGACGCGCTCAATGCATTTCTCTTTGGGCACGGACCTATGACTCCAACCCTGGCCGATGTCCTGATGCTGACCGGCCTTGATATCTCCTCCCCTGATACACCCTTTGATTATCTGATCAAACCAACCCATCGGCTAGAGACAAAAGGAATCGGCGGATGGAAGGTGTACATCAGTAAGAATATGAGGACCGGGATGATTTCAAAGAGAGAACATATAGCGTTCTTAATGATGTGGCTAGAGAAGCACTTCTTCTGTGGCAGAGCAGTTGGTCCTTCATCCAATACACAAGCTCTGGCAGAAGCTCTGTCACTAGGATCGGCCATCCCCCTTGGAAAGCATCTGTTAGGATCGGCCTACCATATGATGCACCAAATCGGCGTCAAATTATCAAAAGGGGAGCCGATTGGTAATCCTGGTGGTCCTTGGTGGTTCATCACTCTCTGGCTCAACCTATACATGAGCAAGGTCTCCCAGCAGCAAATAGAGACCAAAACATTTCCCAATATCGAGCCAGAGGAAAACCCCACCATACGACGACGGTGTACCTCTTTTGGAGAAGCAGCATCAGCCTTCCCTGGCTGTCAATTCACTGCCACCCGAACGGCCGAATACTTCAGATGTTTCTACAACGGCTTCAGTGAAGAGACCATCAGCTGGTATCCGTATCAGACGACAGGGCCGATTTTCGAGCTTCCCGTCTATTATGATTCATCAACCAATTCTTTTGACAGTGATCTCATGGATATCCTGATCAAGCCAGGGATTTTACCGGCCAACTTCTTTTCTGGAAAAGATTTCCCAACCTATGAATTCTACAATCCATCAATCGCAGCACGGCAATTCGGCTTTGGTCAGCTGCCGATTCAAGTCTACTTTGCTGGCCGCGCAAAATTTCGAGATGAACTGACCAAGAGCCTCGACTATAGTCCGCTGTGCAACCTAGTGCCAGACTCCAGTACCATCGACCTAAACAACTGGATAGTGGCCCCTTTTGCCGTCCAACAATTCAAACTGTGGTGGGCAGAATGGAAGCAGTACCTCTTCTGTTCGTCTCCCTCAACATATTGTAACAGCTTGGACCCAGACAACATTGATTCAAGTGCAGCGGTATTACCTTTCTCCCAGCCAATTTCAACATTGTCCCTTTTCATGCTACAATCTCACTGCTAACTTGTATTTCTCTTTTCAGTCTGAAAGTCAAATTCCCCCGACGCGGAGCCGAAGTGGTAGGCCGATAGAGAGCAATCACCCATACACACCAATTCCACTTATCGGCCATCACGCCCCGACCATCAAAGACATCACCAGCGGCCGATGGAAGCAAACACTGAAAAGGCCTACTTTAAAGAAGACAAGCCGCCGAGTACGTGCCCGCATAGGACCAACTGATCAATCGGCGGCGGCATCGGCTGAAACTCCAACTGCGCCAACTTTGCCAAATGCCGAGGAGGTCGATCTCCAGACTGGCACAGAAGTTGGAGCGGCCGCTGCATCACTGCTGGTAGAACCTGTTCAGGTAACCTCGCATACTTCACATACCTTTAAGTATTCTATCAATATTAACCTCTTCCTTCTGCCAGGCTGCACAAATTGCTCCAGCACAATCTCCGCAGCAATAGGCTACGTCCCAAGCGGAAGCCGAAACGCCAGCGATCCTCCTCACTGAGGTAGAGAGTCTCTTAACTCAATCTCTTGATATTCAACAAAAACTAACCGATTTTGATGCAGACCAATCTGGGTGCGTCTATTGTACCCCCCAACAAACATCGGCCGGAAGTCTCACAGAGGTATGGCAGGTATCTCATATCATCAGACTTAATTATTCGCAGTATACTCATATCACTGAGGTTCCTCGTATCGGATCGGCCGACCAGATGGTAGTGGCACCGGCCGAGACTCCTCGTATCGGATCGGCCGACCAAATGGCGGTGACATCGGCCGAAACTTCAATCCCTTTACCTTTGCCGGTTGTCAAGATGGCCGATCCCCAAGTCTGATGAAGCTGTTCAGGTAATCTTACTAATCTCATATATTCTTATCCATATCCACCGCAGCAGCAACATGACCCTCAGCAGCAGCCACGTCCACAGCAGTACTAACCGTACCCGCTGCAATATTATCCGTATCCTCCATACCCGTACCAGCAGCCATTATAGGACCCAAGCCAGCAGAACTGAGCTTCATTGAAGCTTGGGGCAGCACCCAGGACTGTGCTTCATTGAAGCTTGGGGGGGTATCCAGGTAAGTTGTCCAACCCATCCTTTTCGTTCTGAGTCGCCATGCTAAAAAAAATGAATAAAATGAACTCCCAACTTATATGTGTGGAAATCCATGCAAACTCTACCTTCGGTAATGATGAATAGTTGCTCTATTCATGTTCTGCAAGTGCCTCATTCATAGCTTGTTACTCGCTTAGTACTTGATCTTACTGGTAAACCCTGTTTTGGATTTGTAGAAGCATGAACATGATTTCCATGCCTAAGTTATTGAGAAAATTTGATATAGTGAAACTGGAATACAACTGCATACTCTAATAGGGAACCTCTCGGAATTTCTTTGAAAATGAAAACATGGTAAAGAGTTCCCCTTTGGTTTAAATGTCCTATCTAGAGCCATAAAATGTTTACTATCATTTTAAGCCATATGTGCTATCTTGAGTTGCTTTGAGCCTTGTCAAACAGTGAGTCCGTCCGAGGAAAGGTACCTGTCATTTCTCCTTTGCGTACCCATTGTTTTGCTAGCTTCAAAAGTCATCTAGCCTATCGATCACCTACTCCAGGTATCGGCATCCACTATCGCCAGATATCACATCCATACCTCTGCCCAAAATCTCCACTGTGAACCCATCCATAAAAGGTCTATGCAGTCAGTCACTCCGCTCGTATATCCATCTATATCATGAGAGGATGGGCTATCCTGAAAAAAATGAGTATGAGAAAAGATAGGGATAGAACCCATACTCTCCAAAAATCAAAAGAGCTCAGGAGTGCAAATAAAAGACCAAAATTAGTCCAAGTGTGAGTCCATTCTCTCCCTCTCCCCTGAAAATTACATATTCCATAAGATCGGAATTTGATCGGGTACCTACCTCCTTCGAACCACTATTCAGCTCAGCAACAAAGGTAACCAAGGTATGCGACACTCCTCCTACCCTTAAGCTCCACATATCAGCCTTAGAGGTAGGAAGAAAATGGTCAAGTTCAGACCATGGTGAGGATTATACACCTTGAGCGATCTTGAGAGTGCCACTGGGGAATCTCAAAACCATTCTTTTGAAAAATTATCCAAAGTCCGAGAAGGAACCTGAACAGGTAGCAGAAAAACTCCGGTGGAACCGTTCAGTTTCTCAACTGCTCAATGCGAGGGAAGAATTTGGACTAAGCCCCACACTCCAAACCAAGGTACGATCAGCAACCTTAGGTACATACGACTATGAGTAATTTGCTATCACAAGGTACCTGCAGGGGGTGGACATTAACGCAGCTCCTGATCCGCCGAGCCTAAGTATTAAGCCTTGCTCGAGGACGAGCAAGAGTTTATGCTTGGGGGCGTGTTGACGGCCGTTATTCGACCATCGTCCGTCAACATCTCGGGAATAATTCAGAGTTTTGCATTATGTTCCATGCATATTTTATTTAAACTAATAAAATTGCTCAAGTTTTGGATGAAGTGTCTATGTAGGAGCAAGTGTACAAAAGATAGGCTGTTTTGGGAGAAATCCCAGGCCGGCCTACCTCCCCTAGACCGGCCGGCCTGGTCCCCCCTCATCTGGCCACGTCATCATTCCAGGAGTCAACAAACACACCTAGGAGGATCATGCATCGTGCACTTGAAGTTGGTTTGATCCGAGGACCCGAAAGGCTTCACACACGGATTCAAGGGCCCACCTGCATGTCTGAAACGGTTGCTTAACTAAAAAGCAACTGTTACCGACCTCAGGAGGCAATCAGGAGCGTCCACGAGAAGGCCGGTGCCACTTGGCACCAACCCCAGGCCGGCAGGCCTGGGGGAGGCTGGCCGGCCCCACCTTGCGACCACTGATGCCCAGTCTTCGCATGGAAGCTAAGCAACTGTCAAGGCTGCGTAATCTTGACGCTTTTCACTGGTTACCGACGTTCACTAGCTATAAATAGGCCTCCCATCCTCACTTGTGAGACACACACTAAGAAGGAGTTCTCTCTTCACTTCAGCTCTAGAGTTAGGTTTAGTTGTCTAGGAGTTAGAGTCGAGTCGAGCTTATCTCGGGATTTTGGAGTCGTCCTCGGAAGTCTGGTATAAGCTCTTGTATCCTTTCTTTGACATTATAAATATAAGTTATCTTATTTATCTTATCGAGTCAACTTTACCTTCCGCTTTTGTTTATTTATTTCCAAGCTCTTTCTTGTGTGCGGAAGTTCTATCCTTTAGCTTAGGTTTTGTTCTAGTCTTAGTTTGTCGGGACCTTATCTTGCGGGTTTTCTCGCCCGGACTAGGGGGCTCAAGTCAGTTCCCTAGGTTGAGGGGGATTTCTCTTGAAGGTCTTAGGGGAAATACTAACACCGAGTGCAGATGTGGTGTCTGTCTTAGTGTTAGCTAGAAAGTGTGTTCCAAACCACGGAACTGATGTGGTAGGCGGCAGGTGGTGACAGCCCTTTCCGTCCCTTGTAGTCCACCACGTTCGGGTGTTTTCATAGCAGTAGATCGTTAGCCGAGTTGGACCCCCCATTTCTCCCTCAGTCTGTGGTCCTTCCGCCCTAACCGCGAAGTAAGCTCTGTTCTCCCGACAGCTAGGTTAGTTCAGATTTAGTTTAGAGAGGCTAGCTCATTAGTTTAGAAGTGTTTTAGGAGTCTTTCTCGCTCGTTGTCCTCCCAACTACTTACCTCTCTAAGGTAGAGTCTCCTGTGTGTCATTCGGTCATTGCCTGGCCATTTATCCTATCATTTATCTAGCTTACCCCTACTATCTAGCTGGTGATTATTCCCAGTAAAGTTACCATCCATTCAATTGATACTCTTTAGACCATAATGCTTCCCCGTGGAAATTCGATACCCTAGAATACTCCAAGGTGAAGTGCTACAACGGTGTATTCTGTGCGCTTGCGGAATCTCTATTCTATTCGGCATAAGAAATGCCAACAACTACTCGGGAGATTTACATGGCCTAAACAAGAGCTCGACACAACAACTTTATTTTTATCACCGAATAATTTTCGGTATCTTTATATTATTACTGAGTAAAACTCAGTATCTTCGCATTATGCTACATAATGTATGCATTGTCTTTTTTCAGATCAAGCTTCGGCAGCAAGTCACTAGAACACTTTGCTCGCCTCCTAAGCTCGGTGGCTGGGCGGAATACTACTCGACGTGGCTCCTTCGGCTCCCAAGCTAGGGGGCTGGGTGCCAGCAACTACTCGACATTGCTCCTACAGCTCACCTGTCTCATAAGCTCGGGGGCTAGACGCTGCAAAACTACTCGGAAGACGAAGTATATGAAGACTGAAGGTCTAAAGGTAACCCAAGGTTGCCACGCGGTTAGATAACCAGCAGCGGCCTAATGGTCCTTTGGAAGAGTTTTTCCCCTAAAAAAGTGTGATTTGTTTTGAGCGGTTACTGGGAAGAGTTTTGGGGAGTTTATTTGATTAACCATTTTTTCAGGGACCTTATCCCGATAAAAGGGGTTTTTCGAATTCTGAACCAATTGATTTCCAAAGTAAATCATCAAGGCAGATCACAAATTTTATACATGCATTTTGTACATAACACTGTTCAGTATGCCACGTTCTTTTGAATCCTTTTTTCCAAACCTTGGGATTTGGATTCATGGCTCGGGGGCTGCGGGACATGTGTCGTTGATGGCTTATTTTTCAAAAATATTTGGAAGATAAGAAAAGAAGATTCAAGACTAGTGGGACCCTCAACCTGATTGTTCGATTTAACCTAAGGCTCGGGGGCTACTATATATGGAGTGCGATTTGAATCACACCCCATAGAAAGAAAAGACTTGAAAGTACTCGGGGCAAGAGCACCTCACAGTCTCGAGCAGCCAAGGAAAGTACTCGAAAGACATCTTCAAGATGGAGTTTCAGCAGAAACCGAAGGATGGCTTCTAGAAGTACTCGAAGCCTGCAGTACTCGGCTATGAAGAGCTTGGGGGCTTGTCAGACCCAGTGCAACGGGACTGCACGCGTGGCGTAGAACATTCTAGAGTAAGGGGTGGGACATGTCCCATACCTTATCCATGTTGTAAAGTACTCGTAAAGAAGTACAACTGGTCAGCACAGAAGGAAACTACCCGAAAGTACTCGGTTAGGACTCCTAAGCTCGTACTGGACTAGAATTTCCATGTAACCCTACCCCTAGAGTATATAAGGGTGGGCAGGCACCCCATCCAAATATTTGATAACCTTCAAGGCAATACAAGCCATACAGGACGTAGGGTATTACACATACTACGGCCGAACCTATCTAAACTCTTGTGTTCCTTGCACCATCGAGTTCCTGATCTCAGTGACACCGTGACCACAAGTCTACTACCTTAGGGTATCCCTAGGTAGGCTTGCCGGTAAAATACCGACAGCCGGTGGGCCCACCGGCGTTCTTCTCCAGCTTGTACCTTGATGGATGCTTATCTACCGTAGTAAGTGTTCGTGACTTCTTTTGTGCTTTAGTTTCTTAGTTAAGGTGTAACACCTAAAAATATAGGAGTTAAAATTTTAAAAATAAGTATTTTATAAAAATCTCAAGATAAAATTGTGCATGCATCTTTATTTCTTTTCTTCTCCTATTCTTTCTTTCAGCCCAGCCCATTCCTTCTTTTCTCTTTCTTTTTTTTCCCGCGGCCCAACTCAGACAGCCCGGACTGCCTTACTCACCCGACCCTTTCTTTCACTGACAGCTGGGACCCATCTGTCGGCGTCTTCTTTCTTATCTCCTTTCTTCTTCCTCTGCTCCGCATCGCTCCCGCTCCTCTGTTGGAGATTTTGTCTATTTGAAGGTATCACCCATCAGAGGTTTACGTAGATTCAAAGTGAAAGGAAAGTTGTCACCGCGTTATATTGGTCCTTTTCAGATCCTGGAAAGGAAAGGTGAAGTGGCATATCAATTGGAGTTACCGGCACGATTGTCAGATGTCCATGATGTGTTTCATGTATCACAGTTAAAGAAATGTTTGAGAGTGCCTGAGGAGCAATTACCGTTGGAGGAACTTGATGTACAAGAAGATTTGACTTATACAGAGCATCCGATTAAAATCCTGGAAACATCTTAGAGGGTTACTCGGAACAAGGTGATCAAAATGTGCAAAGTACAGTGGAGTCACCACTAAGACGATGAAGCTACTTGGGAAAGGGAAGATGAACTGCTTGCAGAATTCCCTCAGCTGTTCCCTAGTCTTTCCAAATCTCGAGGACGAGATTCTCTTTAAGGGGGGTAGGTTTTGTAACACCCAAAAATATAGGAGTTAAAATTTTTTAAAAAAGTATTTTATAAAAATCTCAAGATAAAATTGTGCATGCATCTTTATTTCTTTTCTTCTCCTATTCTTTCTTTCAGCCCAGCCCATTCCTTCTTTTCTCTTTCTTTTTTTTCCCGCGGCCCAACTCAGACAGCCCGAACTGCCTTACTCACCCGACCCTTTCTTTCACTGACAGCTGGGACCCATCTGTCGGCGTCTTCTTTCTTCTTTCCTTTCTTCTTCCTCTGCTTCACATCGCTCCCGCTTCTCTGTTTCCTTTCTCCGCCGCGACAGCAGGCGCGTCGCGCCGTCGTTCGCGCCCCTTCTCCTTCCCTCTACCTTCCTTACCCCGAGTCCGGATCGACTCCGCGCCGTCACCCGCGTCTCTCTTCCCTTCCCCGCGATGCAGGCTTGCCTTACTAGCCGCAGTTCCGCCCTTTCCTTTGCAAGAGCCGCCGCCTTCCTTATTCCGGTCAATCCGACCCTATAAAATCCCGATGGAGCCCCGCTTTGCAACCAGAGCCATCCTCAAACCCTTTCCTCTACTCAACACCGTCGCACGCCGCTGGAGGTCGCACACCGGAGGATCGCCGCCGCCCTGTGTCGCCGCCTCTCCGTCGACTCGCCGTTCCGCAGCTTCTCCGCCGTCATCAACTCTCGCTGGAATTCCGCGAGTTGGTGAGCATCAAGCCGCACCAGATTTCCCTCTCTCCCTTGCTCCGCCGTGAACCCGATTTCTCGCCGGATCCCAGTTTCCGCCCGCCGGTGTGACCGCCGGTCTACAGCCGCCGCATAGCCATCCCGTGACCACCCTCACCTTCGCCGTACCGCCCACTCTCTCCCCGGCATGAACCCAGCCTGAACCGAGCCCCGGAACACCGGAATCGGTGAAGCTCCGGCCGTCCGCCGCCGCACTTGCTCGTCGCCGACACCCAGCAAAGCTCCGATTCGCCTGACCTTCACTTTACCCCGCCGATTTGCCCGACCTTCACTTTACACTGCCGATTCGCCCGACCCTTACCCCGCCGATTCGCCCGACCGCCGCTCGATTCTGATCCAACGGACCAGATTCACCCGACCCTAGCCGTCCCCGAAACTCTTGCAGAAAGATCCCTAGGTTTTCCAGGAATCAACCCGCAGTCCAGATCAGTAGAAGAATAATTAGAATTGAGCCCTTTCTTTTTCTGTTCTGACCGCTGACTTTTCTAGAATTAGTACCCGCCATCCAGAACCTCTAGTTTTGCACCCCGACCCTTTGTATAATATTTAATTATGTTTTAGCCCCTAATTTCTTCAGATTTAGCCCCTGGAAGTTCAAAACTCTCGCAGTTAGGCCCTAGATCACTGTTTTAGCCATATCTTCATCGTTTCAACTCCGATTTCAGCGATTCTTGCGTCCTCATGATCCTTGCGTCATGAACTACAACATTAGCATCTTATTACTTTCTGTTTGTACTGTTTGATTGTGTTGTTTCTTATTTATTTGTGTATGCTTGTTTGTGTGATCGCGTAGACAACGTGACGTTCGAGCAAAACCAAGAGCAAGCTTACGAGGAAGAGAATCAGCAGCTGTTTGAGGAAGGCAAGTGGATTTCCTCCCCTGCATATTCTATTTGATCCCAACAACAGCATGATAATTCACTTTACTTTATTGTTGCTTGCATAAACTTGATGGGCTATGGATCAGCCGATGATCGTGTAGCAATCGTAAAGAAAACTGCCGGAGCGATCTAGACGACTACTGTAAGGACAACACTTGAAATAGATCTAATCGGCTGTAAGATGATAAATCGAAGAAAAATAATGACGGAGCCGATTACTCTGATCTCAAGCTGGATAACTGGTGATAATACTAGAATAACAGGTGAAACTTGCAATTCTAGTAAATATCGATAACTGGTGAATAAATCCAAACGAAACCACAGCGATGCGCCCGTAGTTAAAGCTCGGATATTGCTCGGTAAGCGGAACCTACCAATTGGCCGGAGATCAAGTTGATGCAGCCCTGCTAATTCGTACGAACTCGTGGAAGAAGAAAATATTGGCGAAATCGCCGACTTGAAAGTAAATTGCTGGAAAAGTAGAAGTACTGTTGTTGATTGATGTGTTGATCCTTTTTCAAGACCCTGACGACTCCTATTTATACCCTAAAGCTCGGACTCCTGGTCGATCATGACTTGTTACAACCTTATTTAAATTACTATATCTATACGGACCTTAAAAAGGAAACGGACTCTCGCAGAATCTTCCGCCGCCGTTCCCTAATCCAATCAAGATTTCCTTCAATTGCTCCTCGACCGACTTAGCGTGCTCCCTTTGACCAGCTTTTGACCAGGATCCTCTGGAATAATCCCATCCTGTTGGCATAGGCTGTGCCACCAATCGGCCGATTTCCAACTGTTACTTCAATCGGCCGATTCCTTTCTATAGCCTTCAGATCTGACGCATCGGCCAATCTTCTCCTCCTGACGCCGATTCAACACGTGTCAAAATCTGGCGTCAACACATGCCCCCCAGTTTCGGAGTAAAATATAACTTTTCCTTCGAAACTCTTTTCTTTAATCCTCTCCTCCGAAACGGGTGCAGTAAAAATCTCCTTCCGTTCCGCGGCACAATGATTGCAATTTCTTCGAACCGGGTGCGCGAAACGACCACTCCTCTGGAACTCGTGTAGACGGCGCGGTAAAAATACCATCTTTTCCCTCGCTTCCCTGATCTCTCTTAAGTACTGGCTTTCTCCGCCCATCCTTCCCCATGAATCTAGCATTCTCTCCGTTGCGTCTCTGTTCGTCTTCCTCCAAGCTCTTTCGATTTTCAAGTGCTTCCCCTTTTCCGGCGATCTCATCCGCAGCCTGCTCTGATCCCCAATGGCGTCTCCATCGGCGACCACCCCATCTACAGAGGCTCCACCGGCTACTCCTTTGGCGGCGGCGGCCCAACCGGCGGCTTCCCCAGCGGCGTCATCGGCGACGATGGCTTCCATCCCAGAGGTAAACGCTCGAAATTTTTTCCTTTTTGCCTTTTTACTGCCTCAGTATTTTCCGGACTCTTTCTCAGTTTCTTCCTTTTTTCCCTTTTTTAGGCACTTAGGCATCGAATCACCATTCCTCTTTTAGAATCCCCTGACCTCATCTGTCTGGGCCCTATGGGGAGCCCTGATCCAACGGATCTGATTAGTTTAGAAACCCATAGGATCCCCTTTAAGCAGTCATCCATGGATTTAGACCATTGGGTAGGCACTTTCAGATCCTGGCCGAATGAAACACCCGGGTGGAGAGAATGGTACCAGAGGGTAGCCGGGTCTTGGAAGGTTCAATGGGAAGAACTCAAAATCGGCCAGTGCATAGACTTATCCCTATCTCAGATGGAAAGGAACGAACCTTTCGTTATGGCAGCCTCTTACTTCTGGTCCGATGCACTTAACGCATTCCTTTTTGGACACGGACCCATGACCCCGACCTTGGTCGATGTTCTGTTGTTGACTGGCCTCGATGTTTCCTCCGCCGATACCCCTTTCAATTATCTTTTCAAGCCATCTCATCGGCTGGAGACCAAAGGAATCGGCGGGTGGAAAGGATACATCAGTAAAAACATGAAGACAGGGACAGTTTCGCAGAGGGAGCATACTGCCTTCTTGATGATGTGGCTGGAGAAGCATTTCTTCTGTGGCAGAGCGGTCGGCCCCTCTTCCAACACTTAAGCTTTGGCAGAGGCTCTTTCACAAGGATCGGCCATCCCCCTCGGTAAACATTTGCTGGGATCGGCGTACCATCTGATGCACCAAATCGGCGTCAAGCTGTCGAAGGGGGAGCCGATAGGGAACCCAGGCGGTCCTTGGTGGTTCATCACCCTCTGGCTCAATTTACACAAGAGCAAGGTCTCTCAGCAGCGGATAGAGACAAAGACCTTTCCCAACATCGAGTCAGAGGAGAATCCATTGGTCCGTCGCCGCTGCAGATCTTTTGGAGAAGCGGTATCGGCCTTTTCCGGCTGCCAATTCACTGCCACCCGCACAGCTGAATATTTCAGATGTTTCTACAATGGCCTTAGTGAAGAGATGATCATCTGGCATCCATATCAAACCGCAGAGCCGATTTTCGAATCGCCCGTATGCTTTGATTTCTCCACTCATAAATTTGACAGAGAATTAATGGACGTCTTGATCAAGCCGGGAATTCTGCCGGCCAACTTCTTCTCAGGAAAGGACTCACCCACCTATGAGTTCTACTGTCCATCGGCTGCGGCAAGGCAACTGGGTTTTGGCCAACTGCCGATTCGAGTCTATTTCGCCGGCCAGGCAAAATTCAGAGATGGACTAACTTCAAGTCTTGATTACAGCCGGTTGTGCGATCTAGTACCCGACTCCAGCACCATTGACTTGAATGGCTGGTCAGTTGCCTCTTTCGCCACCCAGCAGTATAAATTATGGTGGGCAGAATGGAAGCAACATCTTTTCTGTAAATCTCCATCATCTTACTGCAACATTCTGGATCCAGAGAACATCGACTCAAATGCAGCGGTATGTCCCTTTTCCTTAGCCGATTCCAATATTGCATTATCATCTTGTTGTTAACTTATGCTTATCCCTTCAGTCTCAAAGCCATGTTCCCCCGATGCGGAGCCGAAGCGGCCGGCCGATTGATAGCCATCACCAATACACGCCGTATCCACTCATCGGCTTCCATGCTCCAACTGTCAGAGATATCTCCACCGGCCGATCAAGGCGAGCACCAAAAAGGCCAACATCAAAGATAACCAGCCGTCGGGTGCGAGCTCGCATTGGATCGGCCGATCAGGCGGCAATAGCATCGGCTGAAGTCTCCCGCATCGGATCAGCCAGCCAGATGGCAGTGGTATCGGCCGAGACTCCCCGCGTTGGATCGGCCGATCAAGTAGAGGTGACACCCGCCGAAACCTCGGGCCCTTTACCCTTACCGGTTATCGAGATGGCTGATCCCCAAGTCACCGCCGAAGTCGGGGCCGCTGCAGCATCACTATTAGTAGAAGCTGTTCAGGTACTCTTATTTATCTCATATATTCTCCAAATCTTCTACTGACATCAATTCTACTCCTTTGCCAGGCTGCACAAGTTGTCCCACCGTAGTCCCCGCAACTATCGGCCACATCTCAAGTGGGGACTGAGATTCCAGCAGCTCCTGTCGCCGAGGTACACAATCTCTTACCCTGAATCCTTAATATTCAGAAAACTTAACCAATTTTTATGCAGGTCGATTTGGGTACGCCGATTATAACTCCTCAACAGGCATCGGCCGGAAGACCCACAGAGGCATGGCAAATTCCCATTACCATCTTATTTCAATTCCCCATAGTATTCTCACGGGAATTTATGTCTTTCTCAGGAAGCTGGCCCAAGCGGAGCATTAATAATGATTGAATCTTCTTCTTCCGGCGAACCGAGTGTACCAGTCCCTGAAACAAGGGAAACACTTCCACCGGCGCAGGCAAGAGAGATTCGTTTCAAAGAGGTAACAATCTTACCATTAGAATCGGCCGATTTCCCTTCACCGCTTGCTTACCCTTTACTTTGTTTCCTTATAGGAGCAAGATACCCCCAACAATAGCATCTTTTCCTTTGCTGTCTCCTTGGCCGATGAAGAAGAAATCGCCTCACACGCAGTTCCATCGAGCTCTACCTCCGACGATGTCCGCTCCAAACTCGAAAGCATTCGTACTCTCCTCCAAGGTGACATCGGCCGATTGGTGGAAGATGCATCGCCGATCCGACGACTTTTCAACGAGGTCAAAGATCACATCCCGGATGAAGTGTCGGAAAACTTGGGGTATGCTGCCTATATAGAGGGCATGCAGATTCCGGTTTCCAGGGCGCTGCAACGTATGGCCGATCGTGCTCAGATGGCCAAAACTCAGGAGGAGGTCGACTCGTACAAGCATCGGACTCAGGAAGTACACCACAGGATCAATTTCCTCGAGAACTGCCGTCCGGACATCGTCGGCGCAATAGATCGGCTGAAACGGAGGAGAGCAGAACTAGCCAAGGAGATGGAACAGATAACCAAAGAGATAGCCGCTGAAGAGAAGAAGCTCCAAGAACTCCCAACCATCATCGGCGAGCTGAAGCAAGAAAGACAACATCTGGCCCGTGAAACAATAAGGCTCCGTCGCCGTGTGTCAGAAGTACCAGGATCGGCCGACAAAGATCAGAGAATAGTAGACTCGGCCGATCAAATTAGACGACGAGCGATTGTAGCCATAGATGCTTTCCTTGGGCTGTAAAAAATATGTTAAACATTACTGCTCCTTTAATGTTGCTGCGCCGATTTGGTTTTGAACTGCTCCTTCAGTCTGCCTTGCATTTATGCGTGTATTTACTCTGATAGGACGTATCTCACCATCCATCTACCTCCTCTTCATTTATACACAGACCGTTCACCATCTATAGAGGCACACACATTACTTATCTCCTCTCCTTCCTTTACTGTCCCAACTGAACGGCAATATGTCTTGTTCGTCCTCTTCATCCTCTTCCTCTTTCAACCAGGTATGAACTCCCCCTCTACCTTTTTCTTAAGCATTTCAATCGCTCCGATACTGTGCATTCTGCCGACAGCAAATAGTGCCTGAGCTTAGTACATGAAAAGTACAAGCACAAGCATAGTCGCTCCACCGAGGAATATCTTGTTTCGGCGTCTAAAAGTCTTCTGCTGACGTAGTATACCACTCGTTCTTTCCCCTCAAACTTCTGTACCAACGCCGATCCAATAGCCTGTTCATCAGCCGATAAATATAACTTGAACGGCTTACCAGGTTGTGGTGGAGCTAATACTGGAGGTGAAACCAGATACTGCTTGATATTTTCCAGTGCCTTGCACTGTCCTTCTCCCCATATGAATTCCTGGTCGGGCTTTAATTTCAACAGAGGGGTAAAAGCCTAAATACGTCCTGACAAATTGGATATGAATCTTCTGATGAAATTGACTTTGCCGATGAGGGACTGTAGTTCAGTTTTATTTTGTGGGGCCACCACTTTGTTGATGGCGTCTATGGTCTTGCGGTTGACTTCCATCCCGCGCTCATGGACCATAAATCCTAAGAATTGCCCGGCCGATACACCAAATGCACACTTGTTTGGGTTCATCTTCAGCCCATGTTTCCTTGTGCACTCCAGCACTTCCTGTAAATCGGCCAGATGATCTTGGTGACCTTTTGACTTGACCACGACGTCATCTATATAAATTTCCACCGATGAACTAATGAGCTTGTGGAAGATGTAGTTCATGGCCCGTTGATATGTAGCGCCGGCGTTCTTCAAGCCGAAAGTCATAACCACCCATTCAAATAAACCAAGATGGCCTGGGCACCTAAAAGCCATTTTCAAAATATCTTCCTCGGCCATTAATATCTGATTGTACCCGGCATTCCCATCCATGAAGCTAATGACTTTGTGGCCTGCGGCAGCATCCACCAAGATATCGGCCGTTGGCATCGGATATCCATCCATCGGCGTAGCCTTATTTAAGTTCCTGAAATCGATGCACACACGCAATTTTCCATTCTTTTTGTATACAGGCACAATGTTAGAAATCCATTCGGCGTAGCGGCACTGCTGAATAAATCCTACCTCAATCAACTTTGTAATCTCGGCCTTTATGTCAGGTAGAATCTTGGGGTTACACCGTCGTGCAGGTTGCTGATATGGCCGATATCCTGATTTTGTAGGTAACCGGTGTTCAACAATAGACCGGTCTAGTCCTGGCATCTCATGGTATTCCCAAGCAAAGCAATCCTTGAACTCTTTTAATACACTTATCAATTTACATTTGTACTCAGAATCCAAATTGGCACTAATGTACGTCGGCCTTGATTTGCTGCTATCTCCCAAATCTACCATCTCTAATAAATCGGCCAATGTAAACCCATGCCCAAGCTTCCCATCTTCTTGGACGAGCTGATCCATTTATTCTGAATCTTCAGAGCCGACTGCTTGGATCGGCTGTAGACCAAAATCGGACACTCTCAGGAAGTCAGTGTCCCAAGTTCTGCCAGATATACACTTGACGTGCTCGCAACTCCACTGTTGCGCGTCGGCCGCTGCAACGCTGTAGACGGAATCGGCAGAGACTATCTCTATACTGTCGCCGACCCATTGTACAAGGCATTGATGCATTGTAGATGGGACACAGCAGTTTGCGTGTATCCAGTCGCGATCAAGCAGCATATTATAGGACCCCTTGCCATTAATAACGAAGAAAGTGGTAGGGAGGGTCTTACTGCCGATGGTGAGGTCGACGCAGAGCGCTCCGCGGGCAGGTGACACGTTGCCTTCGAAATCCTTCAGCATCATGTCCGTCTTGGTGAGGTCATCATCGCCCTTGCCCAGCTTGCGGAACATGGCATACGGCATGATGTTGACTGCCGCGCCTCCATCTATCAGTAATCTGGTGACGGGTCTTCCGTTGACATAGCCTTTGAGAAACAGCGCTTTAAGATGCTGTCGTTTTTCCTCTTCTGGTTTCTCAAACGTAGCCGTCATTGGCTCTAATACCAGTTGTGCCATTTGTTCCTCCTCTGTTCTTGTTACTTTATCCCGATCGCTTGGCGCCATGAACTCCATCGGCAGTATGAACACCATATTAATTTCGGCTGCCAATTCTTGATTGTTTGCTTCTTGATCGTGTTTCTTTGGGCACCAAACTCGAGATTTCACATTCCTTCTCTCTGGCACCTGTCTCTGTTCTTCTTTTTGATGTTCCCACTGGCGTAGGCGTTGGATCCTTCGCTTCTGGGATCTGGATAGGCCATCGGGACACCACCTGGGATTCACTGGTTTGGCCGATGATCTGGCGTGTTCCCAATCTGGTCCCCTTCCTAGGGGATCTTCGTCTGATACCCTATCATCGGCCATCTCTTCCAGCCGATCGTGCGCGCTGATCCTGCCCCCCAGTCCATCTCGCTGGCCGATCTTGCTTTTTGACCTGCTGTACCGGTCAACTCTGCCCCCCAGCCGATCATGCACCAAAACGCGTCGTTCCTCGCGCCGATTTCTGCTGATCGGCTCTGATCTTCTGTCCCTAGAGTGTGGCCTCGGGCGATCGTTGCAGCTCAATCCGTTACACTCCGGACAGTTATCGGCAGGCGGCAACCTGATGTCGTTCTCCCAGCAGTGGATGAAGAACGGACATTGCCAATGATCTTCATGCCGGCGTATCGTCTCTTCCTGGTATCGTGCTTGTTCTTGCTGCTACCGATATTTACTGAGTAAGAATTGGGAGGTGACGGGCTTGCGTGGTCGTTCTGGTCCTCGCCCGTTCCTTCTGATTTCTTCCGACGTGATCTGCCTCCTGGGGTCGACGGCGCCGCTTCTTCCCGCCAATTCTGACGTCAGCACCCTGGTTTGACTTGAGTCTCCTTCAGCGTTGACCATGTTGGCCGGGAAGGGATGCTGATCTATCTTCATCGGCTTTGCCGATTTAGTTGGGGTTTCAAATTTAAGCCGTCCCTGCTCGATGGCCGATTGTATCTGCTGGCGGAAGACTTTACATTCATTTGTGTCATGGGAAGTAGCGTTGTGCCACTTGCAGTACTTCATCTTCTTAAGTTGATCGGCCGTAGGGACGGTGTGATGTTGAGATAGTTTGATCTGTCCTTCCTGAAGCAATAGATCAAAAATTTTATCGGCCTTTGATGTGTCAAAATCGAATGTTTCCGGCTCTTTCTTCCCAAAAGGGCATGATATCGGTTTTTTCCCTTTGACCCATTCTACCAGGCCGATTTCCTCTTCCGCATCGGATTCAGATCCTTCCATGTATGCCACCTTCTTTTGGAAGTTCCTCCGCTGTTCAAACGGTCGGACCTCTTGTCCTGACAATCGGTGGACGATTTGGCTCAGGCTTTCAAACTCTTGGGCAGCATATCTTTCTTTGATCTGTGGCAAGAGACCTTGGAAAGCGATATCGGCCAACTGTGCATCGGTTAGAGCCAGACTATAGCATTTGTTCCTGACTTCCCTGAACCTCTGTATATACCCCGTTACTGGTTCATCGCTCCTCTGCCTGAGACTGGTCAAATCCGAGATCTTCATCTCGTGTACTCCTGCATAGAAGTACTTGTGGAATTGTTTCTCCAGATCGGCCCAAGTAACGATAGAATTTGGCGGTAAGGTGGTGAACCACTGGAAGGCCGATCCGGACAGAGACGATGAAAATAAACGCACCCTAAAAGCATCTTGCGTGGCAGCTTCTCCGCACTGGATGATGAATCGGTTGATATGCTCCACAGTGGATGTATCGTCCGTCCCTGAGAACTTGGTGAAATCAGGAACTTTGTAGCGGTGTGGGAACGGCAGCGAGTCATAGGCCGATGGATACGGCGTCTTGTAAGTATAAGTTTGAACTTTCGGCTTCAGTCCAAACTGATCCTGGATTAGTTCTGCTATTCTTGCCGTCCAGTCCACCTGCTGTTGATGAACAGCTGTTCGCGGCACGGGCATGTGCTGAAGGGCTGGTACGGCCGGGTGATGAATCGGCGAATTTTGCTGAGCGGCCGATAGTTGATGGCGAAATGAGTCCGCACCCCCTTCGTACGTCACTGCTGGCGCCGTGCCTCTGAATGCTTCTACAGTATGTGCCCCCCTGCCGATTTCTGATAAGATCGGCTGATACTGTTGAACCATCGGCCGGGCGGCCGATTGGCATGGCGCCTGGGTTGAATAACCTCCATACCCGTTCACTGGCTCGGGAAAATACGCTGTCGCTGATGTTCCCCAAGGTGCTGAGCTTGTACGCAGTGACTGCACAGAAGCAATCTGAACGGGTTGAAGCGGTGTCTGTGATGGGAGACATGGTGCCCCGCTGTATCTTGGAGACGACGGGGGCAATGGAGAGTTGTACCCCTCGCGTTGCGTCAATATCGGCTGAGGAGCCGATTGGGACGCGTATGGTAGGCTTCTGGCTGGCAGAGTGGTTGGAGGGGCATATGCCGGTCCCTGATAGCCTTGGACTGCTCCGCTGGCCAGAGAGTTGACGACGGCGTTGTACACCGTGTTGGTCATCACCGAGGATTGGTCGATGAACGCCTGATACACGGACTGTTGAATCATCTCTGACATCTTGCCCGAGTCCTCGGCGATGGTGATGTGGCGAGGCGCTAGAATAGGAGTCTTCTTGACAGCCTCCCCGCTTCTGGTACGACTGAACGACTGGAGGTACATCTTCTTGTAATCTTCTAGATGCTTGGCCAATTCTTCCCTCTGGTCGTCCTTGAGATCAGCTTCTGTGACCTCAATGATGTTGCTGTCAGAGATTTCTGCGTTTTTCGACATATCAGATCTTGGATGGTCCCACCAGGCGTGCCAAAAGTGTGTTGGCGCTAAAATCGGCCGGATAGGAATCGGCCGATGGGTCTTCAGCGTCGGACACACGACCTGGGAGAATCTGCTTAGCTCCTGTTCGGGTTATAGCCCTGGTGCGGTTCGCGCGGCGTGCCAGTCAATCTGACCTGTTGATTGACAAGGAAATAAAGTATTAAATTCCAGGCGCGTCGATCAGCTGGAGTTCCGATCTGTCCTGAGGAGCGCGTCGGCGGCGAATCGGCCGATTTGCTGTATAGATGATCGGCTATGGATCAGCCGATGATCGTGTAGCAATCGTAAAGAAAACTGCCGGAGCGATCTAGACGACTACTGTAAGGACAACACTTGAAATAGATCTAATCGGCTGTAAGTTGATAAATCGAAGAAAAATAATGACGGAGCCGATTACTCTGATCTCAAGCTGGATAACTGGTGATAATACTAGAATAACAGGTGAAACTTGCAATTCTAGTAAATATCGATAACTAGTGAATAAATCCAAACGAAACCACAGCGATGCGCCCGTAGTTAAAGCTCGGATATTACTCGGTAAGCGGAACCTACCAATTGGCCGGAGATCAAGTTGATGCAGCCCTGCCAATCCGTACGAACTCGTGGAAGAAGAAAATATTGGCGAAATCGCCGACTTGAATGTAAATTGCTGGAAAAGTAGAAGTACTATTGTTGATTGATGTGTTGATCCTTTTTCAAGACCCTAACGACTCCTATTTATACCCTAAAACTAGGACTCCTGGTCGATCACGACTTGTTACAACCTTATTTAAATTACTATATCTATACGGACCTTAAAAAGGAAACGGACTCCCGCAGAATCTTCCGCCGCCGTTCCCTAATCCAATCAAGATTTCCTTCAATTGCTCCTCGACCGACTTAGCGTGCTCCCTTTGACCAGCTTTTGACTAGGATCCTCTGGAATAATCCCATCCTGTTGGCATAGGCTGTGCCACCAATCGGCCGATTTCCAACTGTAACTTCAATCGGCCGATTCCTTTCTGTAGCCTTCAGATCTGCCGCATCGGCCAATCTTCTCCTCCTGACGCCGATTCAACACGTGTCAAAATCTGGCGTCAACAGAGACTTCGTATAGGGTATAACAGTTTATCATTCAAAGACATTTGTGTCTCTTTTATACGGAGTGTAATATTGTTAAATACTTTATTTAGTTACATTTTGAGCATTGTCTTTGATATATTACACTTTCCATCTACCATATGTGTGTGAACATGATCCTGACGCACATATGAGATGCATCTGGTTCTTTCTAGAATCGGGTGTGACAGAAGTGGTATCAGAGCTATATTGACTGTAGGACGCTAGCCTAGTTACAAATGGTCGAAATTAAGGGTTTATCTTCTAGCAAGCCATGTCAGCATCAAAAATTTATGTTTACCTTATATTTCCGCATAAAAACCTATGTTTACATAAACCTTCTATCATTTTCTTTCTTAAAAAAAATTCTGAATTTTACTCCCGCTCTGCCAGATGGCCAGGACTTACCAGACAGCTCGCAAGCGCACCGGAGGTCACCAAGTTCGCATTGCCCTAGCTGAGCCAGCTTCTCCTACCCCAGTTCCAGCCCCTGTTGAAGAGGAGGAAGCTACGGAGGAAGAACCCGAGGAGGTCTACTATTTTGTGGATGGTGAAGATGGCCGCATCATGGCAATCGATGAAGAAGGAAATCAGTTCACACCACCGGCATCACTAGTCGTTGAGACATCGCCACCACCCCCAGTTGTCCCTGCTCTAGCTCCCGCCCCAGCACCGGTCGTCGTTGAAGGAAGCCCGAGCAACTTCGAAGATATTAGAAGAGATGATGACGAGGACAACAACAACGATGAAGATAACGACGATCAAAGTGATGAAACTCCAGGGATGAGGCAACTTTGCTGTGTTCGCACCTCGGACAGAGAGCCCGGCCACTTGTCTCTGGTGCTACAAGGTGTTCTTCAAGAGTTGGGCAATCGCGTGAGACCTCACTACCACACGCACCACTACATCGACCCTGCGCTCGGCGACTACTACCTCTCTCGCGTCCACACCAGAATGGAAAGTGCCAGAGGCCTTAGGACTCTCACTGCACACGACTCCGCCACACCCCACGCTACTTATGACGCCGCCGTCAGCAGTGCCGCCAGGAGAGCTCTGTGGTTCATCTGCCATACCTACTGCCAGGAGCTTCAGAACACGGAGTATCGCCACCTTCCTCGCCGCCTCAGTGGTACTAAAGGGACTGTGATTACTCTGGGTGAAGATGACGAAGACCACCTCAACACTCTTGCTCGAGTCACCGCCGCTCTCAACACTGAGCAGGAAAGCGTCATCACTGAGCTGGACAATACTCAGGACAAGCTACTGGAAGCCTATGAAAAGATCCGCACACTGGAAGCACGACTTGAGGGAAGAGCGCCGCCACTCCCACAGATGGATGAACCCCGCTTCCCCGCGTTGTCACCACCCCGCAAGAAGCTTCGTCGTGGCGAACCCGGCTCCATAACTCACCCTGAGGAATAGGCATCTAGGCTCTTAGGCTAGTATCTCTTAAAGTTATCATTAGAATCATTTTTGCTTGAGAGGACGACGATGTAATGATGATTGCTTGAGAACAAATGTTTGCTTTGAGTGCTATAAGAATTGCTTGATATAATCTATTCATTAATATCAGTTGGAGTCTTATAAATCCATATTTTATTAAGGTATTATCTTCTGTCTACCTATATCTAGTACACCTGTCTTATCCTGGGTTTATTCCCTAACAGTCAGATGGTGAACACCAGGACAGGTGGAGGACAGAATATCCCTATCTCTAGGCGTGCTCGCACGGTTAACCGACAGAGTCAGTTGCCACCACCGCCCAATCCAACAATGGAGCAATTCTTGGCTGCACAGATGCAGGTGTTGCAGAACCTCACTGCCACCTTCCAGAACATACAAGCTCAGCAGAATCAGCAATCACCGCAGCAAAATCTGCCACCAAGAGACAAACATAGAGAATTCATGAGCCACAACCCTCCTACCTTTTCCCACTCTGTGGATCCCTTGGATGCTGATGATTGGTTGAAGGTCATCACTAAGAAGCTGGACATCACGCAATGTAGTGACCGTGAAAGGGTCCTGTATGCTGCAGGACGTCTGGAAGGTGCTACCGATGATTGGTGGGACGCTTTCACTGCTACCCACGCCAATGTGGCAGAACCACCCGAATTAATCCGGCTCAAGTGTATTAACCATCACCATTAAGGCAATCTCGGTTAACCTTACACTTCAAACGGAGTAATCCACTGGTCTTTCGGGTATAACCTCCCGATACAACCATGGTAGAGCGGATCGAATGCCATACATACAAATGCTCACGCGACGATGAGCCCAGAGAATACCACATTCCAGCAAATATTACAACATTAGCATAAGTAAATATTACAGCCCGAGTTTTGAGTTTAGAAACCAAATACTTCAATGATCATACTAAGAAGTTCTTCAGAGTTTAAGTTGCAGCGGAAAATAAAACAACGAAAGCTACTCGACGATAAGGATGTCTCGATGAAGCCCGTACGAGACATCACTCGGCATTATCTCCGTTGGACGGTGGCGTATCCCATTCCACCGACCAACCAGGGGGAAGAGTGCAGGGCCAAGTCAAGCTAGCAATCATATCTTCGAAGGTCTCACCTGAAAATGAGCCACAAGCAAGGCTGAGTATACTAATACTCAGCAAGACTTACCCGAGTAGTGGAATCTACTCCAACGACTCTAGATATGCAAGTCTTTTGGCTCAGGGGTTTGTTTTGCCGAAAAGCTTCTACAAGTGGGTCCTTACTTTCAACTTTTAGCTCAAGATTCTAGTTTCGTTAACCATTCTAGATAAGCAGCTATCCAAAAGCATACATGGTGAAGCATTAAATTTTCATCCAACCAGTTCATTCATCCTCATTGTTCCTCTTCTTACTCTGTGGGTAAAAATGGTTAAGCAGTCTCAATGGCCGTGAGAAACGGACGATTCGAATCGAATTTCTTAACCTTGCAAGGGAAAACCCAAACACACGTCACGTGGTTACTCCCTAGAGTCACACGTGCAACTTTTCCCCTTTCTTTCCAGGTCGAGGATCGGGGCTACCCTCCGAGAGTACAAGAGCCCCACGCCACGGTTCGGCGCCGGGTTGTGACCACTCTCTGCACTCGCCATATGCACATGGGACCGAAGTTCAAAGGGTAGGATGCCGTCCCCTTGCTGGGCCAATCAGGTACTTAAGCTTACCGATTCCCATAATCTCGGCATGTGTTTAGTACGTTCAAAGACTTAACCATCACTACCACACTATGCGGCCTTAGCATTTTTCACTAGACAGACGGGCCTCAATCGTAAACATCGTACCATAGCCCGTCCGTTGTCCTTATGATTGCAGCATGTGGTAAACGTTCAACTCCTATTTTCTCGCGAGTGACAGGAGATCACTCGGCTTTTACCGGAGTCCTATTAGCACAGCATTCTATCGATCCTTACGTCTAGTTTTCAAGCAAGGGTACCTAATATCATGCAACTAAGTTTTCATTCAACTCCTATAAACTTAATGCACAAGCAGAGAGTAATGAGTTGCATAATTTAGGAAAGAATAGGTTATGCTCCGGGGCTTGCCTTCACAGTTAGCTTGGGGCTCTTCCGAACTTGGGCTCGGGTCCTCAAGAGCTTCAGTTAAATTTACTTGAGCTTCACGCTGCTCACTCTCGGACGCGGACACCAGCTCGTAAGTTCCGTCGGCGAGAGTCGTCGACTCTACATGAATGCACAAGTTTAAGTCGTGGTAATGGTAATCGACATGATTTAAGTGTAATTACTACAGGGGATAGTTTCTGGTCATGAAATTTTGGATTTAGGCACATCGGGGAAAGATGTGCTTACTGTAAAATTTTCAGACAATTTTATGTAACAGATTAATTATGAAAAATGTATTACATAGTTGCTGGTAGACTTTTGTTCTTTTTGTACAGGACAAATGGTGCAACAACTGAGTCTAAGACTTTTACAGAGCTTTCATTTAAGCATGCAGGAGCTACTGTAATTTTTGTAGAATTTATTATGCAGTATTCAGAGCATAGAAAATATGACATTACACACCTAGGTTATTCAAGGTTTCATTTTTACAAGACGCTACACAGCGTTTTTGTCCATGGAACTTTTTACACAGCAACCTCTACCACAGTGTATCTCCTAGTAAACATTTGAGAATTTTCCAAGCTAAGATGCTATTTTCTTGATTTAATGTATGTTATTAGCATATAAATCAAATAATTAGGATCCTTTGAGATATAAATTCTCCCAATTTTTCTCTGGCATCTAGGTACCATTACACCAGTACAGAAAAAGTTTCATTAGGTGATTCATACCCTAACTGCAGAGATAAAAATATTCTACCTAATCATGGTATGAAACTAAGTTTAATAAACAGTGCAGCTAGAGACGGAATTTGGGCCTGATCTTTTTACACAGTCCTAAACATCAAGAAACTAACTCGCTGTCCAATTTTCAGGGTCAGCATTGATCTACAACAGTGGGTACAAAATAAGTTCATTAAAGCTTTCATTTAAGGTAGAGCAAAATATGTGGAGAATCTGAGAAACGTTTTGTAACCAAAGTTGTAGAGTTTATTCTAAGGATTCCAGAACAGTTGAGTTTGCATTTTTCTGAATTTTCTACGATTTTATACAAATTTTACAAGTTCACTGAATTTGAATCTAGATTTGAAATTTTCTTTCACAACTGGGTCCTTGAATCTTACGCGCAGACCCTTCTAAAGATTTAAATTCTTGCAATTGGGTCCTCGGGCGGCTCGGGTACGGCGGCCGGCCGAAATTCCGGCGAGGGGCTCGCCGGCGGCGAGGGGTGAGGGTTGGGGAAGGTTCAGGGGTGCGAGGGCTACCTCGTGGGGGTGTTGTTCAGGTGGGGGACGGCCGGGAATAGCTCGCCGGCGTTGGAGCAGAGGCGGCGGCGGCGGTGGCGCGCGTCGACGGCGGTGCTCCGGCGGGCTTGGGGCGGCCTGGTCCGGTCAGCGAGCTTCAGTGGCGCGTGGGGAAGCTGCTCAGGGGCTTGGCTTGGACGGAGGAGGTCGGGGTCGAGCTGCCCACGGCGAGCAGGGGCGGCGGCAGCGGCGGCAGTGCGGGCGGCGGCGCTCCGGTGGTCCTGGGCGGCGTTGGGTGGGTCGGCGAGCTTCAGTGGGGTGATGTAGTGGTGGCTGGAGGCTCAATTTGGGCGGTGGGCGGCGGTGGAGGGCTGTCCACGGGCGGGCGGCGCTCGGCGGCGGCAATGGCGGCGGCGAGGCGTTCTGGCTGCTGGGCTCGCGCGGGCGGCCGGGGCGGGGCTTTTATAGGGGAAGAGGGGGTGTGGAGGCGCCTGGGCAACGTGCTGGGCGGAGGCATGGCACGGCGCGCACTGGCCATGGCGGGCGGCAGCAGGGCGCCGGCGCGGCGTGCGGCGAGCGGGCGCGGGCGACTGGGCGGCCGGGATTTGGCGTGGCAGAGAGGAGATAGCGCGGCGCGCGGAGTGGGGAAGCAGCTGCTGCAGCGGCTCGGGCGGAGGGCAGGCGCAACGACGGGCGGGGCGCGGGAGCCGGGGTGGCATGGCGGGGTGCGGCGGTTGGGCGCGGCGGGCGGCGAGGCTGGGCGCGGCACGGCTTGCGCACGCGCGAACGCTCACTGGGCAGCGCGGCGTGGGAGGGGGGCAAAGCCGGGCGTGGGGGAGTGGCGCGGCGGCCACTGGCCTGGCGCCTCGCGCCGGTCAGGCGTCGCCGGCCACCTGGCGCGCGGCGGTCGGGCGGGGAGGGGAGAGAGAGGGAGGGAGCGAGGGGCCTGATTGCAAGAATTTGAAAAATTTCAGGGGGCTAGGTGCAAACAGGGCGTTTTCTCCTCTTTCTAATTTGAATTTCAAAAACTTTTGAACACGAAAGTTGTTCAGAATAAAAAGTTCTACAAGTTTGGTTTCAGGCAACATCTCATTTGTCTTATGGTTTAAAAGTTAATTTAAAAATTCAAAAGTATCCAAATGTGCCCAAATTCAATTTGAATTTCAACTTAATTCGTTCTAATTCTTTTCACCCTTTTATTAGTTGGTTAAGCATAGGGTTAGGCTAATGACATTGATTTTAGAAATGTAATTTTACCAGAGTTGTCACAGCCTTCCCCCCTTAACAAGAATCTCGCCCCGAGATTCGGTAATTCTTAGTGTGGACGTGGGTGCACATACCAGTGGTTGAGATAAGAAACCCAGGGAAATTTTGGTTTAGGTAGCTCTCGGTTTCCAAGGTGGCTTCTTCTTCCGTGTGGTGATTCCATTGCACTTTATACATTCTAATCACTTTCCTCCTGGTCTCTCTTTCTTTTTGATCCAGAATTTTAACTGGGTGTTCGACATACGAGAGGTCGGGTTCCAACGATATTTCTTGTTGTTCCACAATCTCGGTAGGGACTCGAATACACTTCTTGAGTTGAGATACGTGGAAGACATCATGGGTGGCCGTGAGCTGAGGGGCAGTCGTAATTTGTAGGCTACGGGTCCGCAACTCTCAATGATTTCGTAAGGACCAACATAACGTGGAGCTAGTTTGCCTTTGATTCCAAATCTTCGCACTCCCTTGGTTGGTGAAACTCGAAGATAGACATGATCGCCAACTTCGAATTTTAGGGGCTTCCTCCTTTTGTCAGAATAGCTCTTTTGGCGGGCTTGTGCGGCTTTAAGATTTGCTTGTATTACTTTTTCTTTCTCCTTTGCCTCGATTACCAGGTCGGGTCCAATTATTTTACGTTCTCCGGTTTGTGACCAGCTCAAAGGAGTTCGACACCTTCGTCCGTACAGGGCCTCAAATGGTGCCATTTTCAAACTCGTTTGATAGCTGTTGTTGTACGAGAACTCTGCTAGGGGTAGGCATTTGTCCCAATTCTTGTCATAGTGAAAGACGCAAGCTCTCAGCATGTCTTCAAGAATTTGGTTTACTCTTTCTGTTTGTCCATCAGTCTGAGGATGGTATGCTGAGCTGCGAATCAGTTTGGTACCAAGAGATGTTTGCAGTTGTTCCCAAAAACGTGCTACAAACTGAGGACCACGATCGGAAATGATTGTCTTAGGTATTCCATGTAGGCAAACAATACGATCGAGGTAAATCTCGGCATATTTCTTGGTAGAATAGATGGTGTGTACCGGAAGAAAATGTGCCGTCTTCGTGAGTCTATCAACGATAACCCATATGGAATCATGTTTCTGGGAAGTGTTTGGTAGTCCAACGATGAAGTCCATACTTATGTCTTCCCATTTCCATGATGGTATAGGTAACGGTTGAAGTGTACCGGCTACCTTCAAGTGGCTAGCTTTTACTCTCTGGCACGTGTCACATTCTGAGACATACGTAGCAATTTCTCTTTTCATTCTAGTCCACCAGAAGTTTTGCCTTAGGTCTTGATACATTTTGCTACTGCCGGGGTGGATAGAGAATTTGGAAAGGTGCGCCTCATCAAGAATTTGCTTGCGGAGTTCACGATTCTTCGGAACGACTATACGACTTTCGAACCATAGAACTCCCTTATGGTCCTGGCGGAAACATTTATACTTCTCCTCACCTAGAGAGAGTTTTTGTTTGATGATCTTAATTCCTTCATCATGTAGTTGTGCCATGACGATTTGGTCGTGAAGAGTGGGCTCAACTGAGATGTGATCTAGAGTGCCTTGGGAAACCATTTCCATGTTAAGCTTCCTCATTTCTGTACACAATGTCTCATGGTAGGACTCCATGGATAAGCAATGGCAATGGGACTTGCGGCTTAGTGCATCCGCGACTACATTAGCCTTGCCGGGGTGATAGTGCACTTCAAGGTCATAATCCTTGATTAATTCTAGCCATCTCCGTTGTCTCATTTTTTTTCAGATCGGCTTGTGTGAAGATATACTTGAGACTCTTATGATCCGTGTAGATATTGCACTGTGTACCCATGAGATAGTGCCTCCATATTTTCAGAGCGTGAATGACAGCTGCAAGCTCAAGATCGTGAGTGGGATAATTCTGTTCGTGGGGCCGAAGGGCTCGTGAGGCATATGCAATCACTCAATTCTCTTGCATAAGCACACATCCTAGACCAGTACCCGATGCGTCACAATACACATCGAACGACTTGGTATTATCGGGTTGAGCTAACATAGGTGCAGTAGTCAGATGCTCTCTGAGGGTGTGGAAAGCTTCTTCACATTTCTCATTCCATACAAACTTTACTTCCTTCTTTAGCAGTTCGGTCATGGGCTTAGCAATTCGAGAGAAATCCGGGATGTAGCGACGGTAGTAACCGACTAAGCCGAGAAAACTATGAATCTGATGAACAGAGGTAGGGGGTTTCCAATCCATCACCTCTTGTACCTTGCTGGGGTCAACAGCTATGCCTTCACTGGAGATCGTGTGACCCAAGAACTTTACAGTGTCCAACCAGAATTCACACTTAGAAACTTAGCATAGAGCTGATGGTCTCTGAGTCGCTGAAGAACAATGCGAAGGTGCTTGGCATGCTCTTCCTCATCCTTGGAGTAGATAAGGATGTCGTCGATGAACACTACGACGAATTTGTCAAGTTCGGGCATGAATACCGAATTCATGAGATACATGAAGTAGGCAGGGGCATTTGTGAGTCCAAAGGACATGACCAAGAATTCATATAGTCCATATCGTGTGGAGAAGGCAGTCTTAGAAATATCGCACGGGCGAATCTTGATCTGATGATATCCCGAACGAAGATCAATCTTTGAGAAGACTCTGGCTCCAGCTAATTGATCGAAGAGTACATCGATACGGGGAAGTGGGTATTTATTTTTAACAGTTACCGCATTGAGAGGTCGGTAGTCCACACATAGTCTTAAACTGTCATCCTTCTTCTTTACGAATAGGGCCGGACATCCCCAAGGTGACGCGCTAGGGCGAATGAAACCCTTGTCTAGTAGTTCTTGGAGTTGGATTTTCAGTTCTGCCAATTCTTTAGGGGGCATCCTATATGGTCTTTTGGATATAGGTGCAGTGCCTGGTTGTAGTTCAATGATGAACTCAATGTCCCTATCCGGTGGCATTCCTGGTAAGTCATCCGGAAAAACGTCGGCATACTCGTTTACCACAGGAATATCCTCTAGCTTAAGTCCTTCCATCTTGTAAGCACAGGAATTCGTGCAATCTAGGAATGGTAGGTAAAGGGTAGTGGCTCCGTGACTAGGTGAATTTATCTCAACGGCTCGGGAAGAAAGGTCCAGCGTGACTCCATGCATAGTCATCCAGTTCATTCCCAAAATAAGGTCCATGCCGTCAAGAGGTAAAAGGACAAGGTCTGTGTCGATGGTTTTACTACCCAATTTGACTGGTACTTGTCTGATCATTTGGTTTGAAGCAATTTTACCACCCGGTGTTGATATCATATATGACCCTTTGGTGTGACAAACATTCAAGCCTACCTTTGCACCGAATTTTGCACTTATGAAACTATGCGATGCACCAGAATCAAATAATATAACTGCAGGCTTGTTGTGGATAGAGAATGTACCCGACATCACTGGAACTCTTTCAGGAAGCTCTACAAGCGTGGTGAAGTTAATCCGTCCTTGCTTGACTTGCAGGGTCTGTCTCTTGCCCTTGTTCTTGGTGTTCGGGTTGGATCCCTGACCTTGGTTGGGCGGTCCAGACTGAGGGCATTCTCGTGCAAAGTGGTTAGAACTCCCGCATTTGAAACAGCGATTCGCGGGGCTAGGCCGAAGAGACTCAGACTGCTGAAGAATGGGCCTCGGACCATTCTGTGGAGGCATCGGGGGTCGTACCATGCCTGGCTGCTGTGGGGGTCTGGCAATCCATCTCCCTGGCTGAGGGGCCCTTGGTGGAGCTGTGGGTGCGGCATTTTGCATGATGCGATACCTTGGTGGTTTAGCACTTGATGGTCCAGCGGGTGCCTTTCTCTTCTTCTCTGCCCGGTGTGCCATGATACAGTCTTCCTGGGTAATGGCCATATTGACCAATTCGTTGTAGGTGCCAGCCCTGGCTAGGTTCAGACGTTCCTTGAGCTTGGTATTCAGACCTCGGCGGAAACGATCATGCTTCTTGGCATCCGTATCAGCGTGATAGCCCGCATACTGGCATAGGTTGTTGAACGCCTGGGCGTACTGCAGCACGGTGCGGGTGCCCTGGGTAAGTGCCAGGAACTCGTTCAGCTTCCTCTCCATGAGACCCTCGGGGATATGGTGTGCCCAGAATGCGGTCTTGAATTCATCCCAGGTGACAATGTGATCAGCCGGGAGCATCGCAAAATAGTGGTCCCACCACAGTCGAGCGGCACCGCGAAGCTGTTGCGCGGCAAAACGAGCTTTGTTGGCTTCTGAGCATGGGGCCACAAGTAGGGTGAACTTGGATTCGATGGTGCGAATCCATGCATCTGCATCCAGGGGTTCCTCTGTCTTATGGAACAAAGGAGGCTGGGTCCCTAGGAAATCCGTGTATCCCGCAGCTTGGGGTTGGTGAGCATTGTGCCCACCCCATTGTTGGTGCTGTCCTTGCACGATCTGACGCAGCAGCTCGGTTTGAGCGGCCATCACTTCCACCAAACTGGGTGGGGGTGGTGGCGATTGTCGCGATCGGCTGCCACCGGCACCAAAACCCTCGGGGTTGCCACGTGTTGATCCAACCATCTGAAACGTGAAAGGTTACCATTAGCAACGCGATCCATATTACTTCCTCGATTCATAAATGATTGGTGTAGTCAAAGACTTCCGAAATCACAGCTAGAAGTATGGACAGAATCTCTGTTTGCTACGAGAAAAATCATAGCTTGCTGTGGGTCCATCCAAAACATCTCATACTTTGGCAGTAGTCAGAGAATTTAGGAATACACCACTTTGGTATTTAACTTCGGTGCTAGAACTATAGCTAAGGTGGTCGAAAGGCTCGTCCTTTGCCTTACTGTCTTAGCTGTTTTTCAGCAGATCGATCGGTACTGTTTCGCCTATAACTTAAACTAGCGAGGTCCAATGATGCTGAATTTTTGTGAGAACCACGATCACAAAATTCCGGACAGGTTTGGTATTCAACTCACAGCTCAGAAATGTAAGGACACATGGATAAAATTTCCGACAAGTTTCAGCGATTGTGGATTTCAGCGTTTACCAACTTACAACGAAATCACCCAAGTTTATCGCCGTTCCTTACAAGTTGAGGGTATCCACATGGTTCAGGTGTACCCATCACAAAAGAGTTACTCAACTCCTAGTTAGCCTATTACAACACTTGCCAAAAGTTAGGCTACCCTATCGAGGAGTATGTGCAAAAGTCCTCCTAGGTCGTCATCTAGAAGTCATCCAAGTTGTTGACGGACGACTCGCTGTGAGCAGAAGAGTGAGCTCCCATCTGAGGTGCCTGTGGTACCTCACCCTCGAAATCCATACCGGAGATACCATCAATCTCCTGTGGCTCCTCCTCATCTTCCTCCATGTCCTCCTCATGGGGATGGTCATTCTGATCATGGTGCCACTGAATGTGCTCATTAGCATCCTCCAACTCAAGGCTCAGATCATGGAGCTGCTCCTCCAACTGTGCTATCGTGGCATCTCTCTCACCCATGAGAGTGTCCTGCTCCTGAATTTGGCCCTCAAGTTGGCCAATCTGAGCATCTCTGTCCTCAAGATCCTGACTGAGCTCCTTAATCTGCTCATCCCTGGTATCTGCCATCATGTGGTAGGCCTGAGCAAGATTAGTGAGCTGCTCAAGCGCCTGACTCTGGAGAGTCTGGAGTCGGTAGAGTGCATTCATGCACCGCACGGAGGTATGGATAGTTTCCTGGGCATGAAAGTCTACCAAGTACTGTGCGTGCTGCACCCTGTTGAGCCAAAAGGGGTCGTTGTCCTGGGCAGCGGGAAACAAACCAATGGGAGTGAGTGTAACAACCTCGGGACGCTGCGCACAAAAAGTGGTGAGCGCCCTCATGGCTGCAAGCTCCCAAGTATCGGCCAAACGGCGACCAACAGCCTCAAGCTCCAAGGCGGGCCACTCCGGGTGTAGCGGGTGCGGAAAGATAGTCACGTTGACACGGCACTGGGTAACTCCATTCTCTGCAAACTCCAGTCCGGCGTAACGTGGGGGAATTAGATAGCCCGCGGTACGCAGAACATCCCACAAAATAGAGGGAAAGCCCTCCCAGTGGAGGCACTACGAGTGGACGCGTCCATCCTCATCCACCATCATAGCAACAGGCTCGGCCATCTGAACAAAAGATCAAATGGAGTGAGATAGCGAAAAACTGTGAACAGCGCAAGGACAGATTCTGTATAGTGTGCAAAAATAACCATAACTTCCACAGTTCTAATCCAAAAATTCTCAAATTTCACCAGATCACTCCTAAGGTATTTGTGAACAACTTTGCTAGTCAACTCCAGAGCTAGATAGGTCTCTAAGATGGTCTTTATTTTCAGGTTTTACCTCTCTGTTTACCCAGAATTTTCAGTGAACAGAGGGCTAGAGTTTCGTGCACCAGGGAAAATCTACCCAGCCAAACTCTACCAAATTTTAACAGCAGCTACCTGGGTAAATTTGAAACAAGTTTTGTGTTGTACTCTTTTGCAGAAAACGGTAGGAAGGGGGCCTAAAAATTTAAGGGGCAGAAGTGCTCATTCTGGACAGAAATCTGACATTCCACGGTTTCTGTTACTTCTTACTATCCATAAGTTCAGAATTTTTCATTTTTGAATAGGAGATAGAGCACGAAATTTGGAACAATTCTTTCAACATGAACTTTACCAGAAAGGTCATTTTCTTTGATCAATAAATCTCTCTTTTTGGTCATGGCAGATTTGCGACAGATTCGCTAGATAGTCCTTACGCAAAATCTCGCTTAGATACGCAAGAACCTTACCGCTCTCATACAACGCATTTTCAGTTTCAGATATATATGGTCATAATGCATGCACGTCCTATTCGTCCTCACAAAATAAAATAACTGCCAAATACTTTTGGTCTTACGAAGATAGTCTCGGTGGCATACACAATACGGCTCTCGCTATAATAGCTAGTCGAGTCTTTCTAATCGTTCCTTAACTTATCGTAATCGCGGTTAGTGTACCTGCAGAAGATTGACAAAGCATATACATTTCATGAACCTTTCATGCCAGCACTCATGAAAGCGTCCGTATTCATTACCGTTTACTTATAGAAACGATATCTGTACAATTTCCGCCGTACAGACGACGTTAACATACGCTATCGAGATAGCGTATTCACGGGGGTACCGTCAGGAGACGGGGGTATGAACAGCGATCGCCATACCCTGCGCCAAACCTTCTACTCCCAATATGTTCAACTATCGGTTGGCATATTGGCAGCACCTCAAGTAAGCCACTGCTTGAGGGCAGCGTTCGGTTCGCATCACCGACAGGAAGGCCAAGCTCTCTCAGTTGGCTGAGGATCCTTACCTTCTTACCTTAGCGATGAGTGCGTCGTTACAGAATTTAAGGTCGGTTGTGCATGAAAGTAAGTTTTGACAGAAAGTAATGTGCTGGAAGTCAGTGGATAATATTTCATAAGTCAGATAGCCACCTAGTTACTTTCCCGTAATCCCTTAGGGCTTTACGAGCTAGGCACCATCCTTAACGCACCAACGTATTTCGCAACACATCCTTCTAGTCAAGTTTTAGTAATGAGTTTTTAAGGCTTGTCGCATTCTCTGGCGTATGTATTTTGGCTCTGGCGCCAGCTGTTGCCAGCTATGGCACCAGCTACGGCTTTGATACCAGCTGTGGCAGAACCACCCGAATTAATTCGGCTCAAGTGTATTAACCATCACCATTAAGGCAATCTCGGTTAACCTTACACTTCAAACGGAGTAATCCACTGGTCTGTCGGGTATAACCTCCCAATACAACCACGGTAGAGCGGATCGAATGCCATACATACAAATGCTCACGCGACGATGAGCCCAGAGAATACCACATTCCAGCAAATATTACAACATTAGCATAAGTAAATATTACAGCCCGAGTTTTGAGTTTAGAAACCAAATACTTCAATGATCATACTAAGAAGTTCTTCAGAGTTTAAGTTGCAGCGGAAAATAAAACAACGAAAGCTACTCGACGATAAGGATGTCTCGATGAAGCCCGTACGAGACATCACTCGGCATTATCTCCGTTGGACGGGGGCGTATCCCATTCCACCGACCAACCAGGGGGAAGAGTGCAGGGCCAAGTGAAGCTAGCAATCATATCTTCGAAGGTCTCACCTGAAAACGAGCCACAAGCAAGGCTGAGTATACTAATACTCAGCAAGACTTACCCGAGTAGTGGAATCTACTCCAACGACTCTAGATATGCAAGGCTTTTGGCTCAGGGGTTTGTTTTGCCGAAAAGCTTCTACAAGTGGGTCCTTACTTTCAACTTTTAGCTCAAGATTCTAGTTTCGTTAACCATTCTAGATAAGCAGCTATCCAAAAGCATACATGGTGAAGCATTAAATTTTCATCCAACCAGTTCATTCATCCTCATTGTTCCTCTTCTTACTCTGTGGGTAAAAATGGTTAAGCAGTCTCAATGGCCGTGAGAAATGGACGATTCGAATCGAATTTCTTAACCTTGCAAGGGAAAACCCAAACACACGTCACGTGGTTACTCCCTAGAGTCACACGTGCAACTTTTCCCCTTTCTTTCCGGGTCGAGGATCGGGGCTACCCTCCGAGAGTACAAGAGCCCCACGCCACGGTTCGGCGCCGGGTCGTGACCACTCTCTGCACTCGCCATATGCACATGGGACCGAAGTTCAAAGGGTAGGATGTCGTCCCCTTGCCGGGCCAATCAGGTACTTAAGCTTACCGATTCCCATAATCTCGGCATGTGTTTAGTACGTTCAAAGACTTAACCATCACTACCACACTCTGCGGCCTTAGCATTTTTCACTAGACAGACGGGCCTCAATCGTAAACATCGTACCATAGCCCGTCCGTTGTCCTTATGATTGCAGCGTGTGGTAAACGTTCAACTCCTATTTTCTCGCGAGTGACAGGAGATCACTCGGCTTTTACCGGAGTCCTATTAGCACAGCATTCTATCGATCCTTACGTCTAGTTTTCAAGCAAGGGTACCTAATATCATGCAACTAAGTTTTCATTCAAGTCCTATAAACTTAATGCACAAGCAGAGAGTAATGAGTTGCATAATTTAGGAAAGAATGGGTTATGCTCCGGGGCTTGCCTTCACAGTTAGCTTGGGGCTCTTCCGAACTTGGGCTCGGGTCTTCAAGAGCTTCAGTTAAATTTACTTGAGCTTCACGCTGCTCACTCTCGGACGCGGGCACCAGCTCGTAAGTTCCGTCGGCGAGAGTCGTCGACTCTACATGAATGCACAAGTTTAAGTCGTGGTAATGGTAATCGACATGATTTAAGTGTAATTACTACAGGGGATAGTTTCTGGTCATGAAATTTAGGATTTAGGCACATCGGGGAAAGATGTGCTTACTGTAAAATTTTCAGACAATTTTATGTAACAGATTAATTATGAAAAATGTATTACATAGTTGCTGCTAGACTTTTGTTCTTTTTGTACAGGACAAATGGTGCAACAACTGAGTCTAAGATTTTTACAGAGCTTTCATTTAACCATGCAGGAGCTACTGTAATTTTTGTAGAATTTATTATGCAGTATTCAGAGCATAGAAAATATGACATTACACACCTAGGTTATTCAATGATTCATTTTTACAGGACCCTACACAGAGTTTTTGTCCATGGAACTTTTTACACAGCAACCTCTACCACAGCGTATCTCCTAGTAAAAATTTGAGAATTGTCCAAGCTAAGATGCTATTTTCTTGATTTAATGTATGTTATTAGCACATAAATCAAATAATTAGGTTCCTGTGAGATATAAATTCTCCCAGTTTTTCTCTGGCATCTAGGTACCATGACACCAGTACAGAAAAAGTTTCATTAGGTGATTCATACCCTAACTACAGGGATAAAAATATTCTACCTAATCATGGTATGAAACTTAGTTTAATAAACAGTGCAGCTAGAGATGGAATTTGGGCCTGATCTTTTTACACAGTCCTAAACATCAAGCAACTAACTCGCTGTCCAAATGGCACGGCGTGCACTGGCCACGGCAAGCGGCAGCAGGGCGCCGGCGCGGCGTGCGGCGAGCGGGCGCGGGCGACTGGGCGGCCGGGATTTGGCGTGGCAGAGAGGAGATAGCGCGGCGCGCGGAGTGGGGAAGCAGCTGCTGCAGCGGCTCGGGCGGAGGGCAGGCGCAACGACGGGCGGGGCGCGGGAGCCGGGGTGGCACGGCGGGGTGCGGCGGTTGGGCGCGGCGGGCGGCGAGGCTGGGCGCGGCACGGCTTGCGCACGCGCGGACGCTCACTGGGCAGCGCGGCGTGGGGAGGGGGGCAAAGGCGGGCGTGGGGGAGTGGCGCGGCGGCCACTGGCCTGGCGCCTCGCATCGGCCAGGCGTCGCCGGCCACCTGGCGCGCGGCGGTCGGGCGGGGAGGGGAGAGAGAGGGAGGGAGCGAGGGGCCTGATTGCATGAATTTGAAAAATTTTAGGGGGCTGGGTGCAAATAGGGCGTTTTCTCCTCTTTCTAATTTGAATTTCAAAAACTTTTGAACACGAAAGTTGTTTAGAATAAAAAGTTCTACAAGTTTGGTTTCAGGCAACATCTCATTTGGCTTATGGTTTGAAAGTTAATTTAAAAATTCAAAAGTATCCAAATGTGCCCAAATTCAATTTGAATTTCAACTTAATTCGTTCTAATTCTTTTCACCCTTTTATTTGTTGGTTAAGCATAGGGTTAGGCTAATGACATTGATTTTAGAAATGTAATTTTACCAGGGTTGTCACAGCCAACGCCAACATTATCACCTGGAAGGAGTTCAGAACCAAGTTCCGCAGCCACCACATTCCAGCAGGACTGATGAAGCTCAAGCAGAAGGAGTTCCTGAACCTGAAGCAAGGCAGCATGACTGTCAGTGAGTACCGGGACAAATTCACTCAGTTGTCTCGTTACGCGCCTCATGAGGTGGATAGTGACGCGAAGAGGCAGGAGCGCTTCTTGGAAGGTCTGATAGGGTCGCTCAACTATCAGCTGCACAGTCACACTTTCCCAAACTTCCAGACGCTGCTAGACAGCCTTCACTACCAGATATGGTCTGTACGAGTTCACTGTAATGTCGTTTGGATTGACCAATGCACCAGCATACTTCATGTACCTGATGAACAAGGTCTTCATGGAATATCTTGACAAGTTTGTGGTTGTGTTCATTGATGACATCTTGGTGTATTCACAGAACGAGGAAGAACATGAAGAGCACTTGAGGATAGTGTTACAAAAACTTCGAGAGAATCAGTTATATGCCAAGCTGAGCAAATGTGATTTTTGGTTGAGGGAAGTTTCTTTCCTTGGACATGTTATCACAGATGGAGGAATTGCAGTAGACCCGAGTAAACTTCAGGATGTTCTGAATTGGAATCCACCGAAAACTGTGCCTGAAATCAGAAGTTTCCTCGGACTTGCAGGTTATTACCGCAGATTTATTGAGGGATTCTCAAAGATAGTGAAACCCATGACTTCTTTGTTAGAAAAAGGGAAAGAATTTAAGTGGGATGCTACATGCCAAAAGTGTTTTGAAGAGCTGAAAACAAGATTAACCACTGCTCCTGTGCTGATAATGCCGGATATCCAGAAAGGGTTTATTGCGATGCTTCACGAATGGGACTTGGATGTGTGTTAATGCAAGAAGGCAAAGTTGTGGCTTATGCTTCAAGACAGTTGAGAAAGCATGAGCAGAACTATCCAACCCATGACTTGGAATTGGCTGCCGTCGTGCACGCATTGAAGATTTGGAGGCACTACATGATCGGAAACAAGTGTCAGATCTTCACGGACCATAAGAGTCTGAAGTATATCTTCACGCAACAGGAACATAACCTAAGACAGCGCAGATGGCTAGAATTAATCAAGGACTATGATTAGGATATTCAGTATTATCCTGGCAAGGCTAATGTTGTGGCAGACGCCCTAAGCCGGAAAGGACAAGCTAATATGATGATTGCTCGATTGATGCCTCAGGAATTATGTTGGGAGATGGCACGTTTGAACTTGGGAATTGTCACACAAGCGGAAGCCATAACCATGGAGATGGAACCTACATTAGAACAGGAGATCAGAAAAGGACAGTTGACAGATGCTAAGATCAAAGAGATCAAGATTCAAATTGGTTTTGGCAAGACTAAGGATTTCACCGAAGATGAACAAGGAACTGTTTGGTTCAGAAAGAGGATCTGTGTACCTGAAATTGATCACCTTCGTGAACTTATTTTGAAGGAGGCACATGATTCCGCTTATTCCATTCATCCTGGAAGTACCAAAATGTATGAAGACTTGAAAGAAAGGTACTGGTGGTATGGTTTAAAAAGAGACGTAGCAACTCATGTAGCTTTGTGTGATGTGTGCCAGAGAGTGAAGGCAGAACACCAGAGACTAGCAGGTTTACTCCAGCCCTTGAAAGTACCTGAATGGAAATGGGAAGAGATTGGTATGGATTTCATTGTAGGGTTACCTCGTACTCATGATGGTTAAGACTCGATATGGGTTATTGTGGACAGATTGACAAAAGTCGCACATTTGATCCCGGTCAAAACAACTTACACTGGAGCCAAGTTAGCAGAACTGTACATGCCACGGATTGTGTGTTTGCATGGTGTTCCAAAGAAGATAGTGTCTGATCGAGGTACTCAGTTCACGTCGCGTTTCTGGCAGAAATTACATGAATCCATGGATACAAAGCTCAATTTCAGTTCCGCATATCATCCGCAAACAGATGGTCAGACTAAGCGAACAAATCAAGTATTGGAAGACATGTTGAGAGCATGTGCCCTCAAGCATGGAGGTAGTTGGGATAAAAGTTTGCCATACGCAGAATTCTCCTACAATAACAGTTACCAAGCAAGTCTCAAGATGGCCCCATTTGAAGCACCGTATGGGAGGAAATGCAGGACACCCTTGTATTGGAATCAGACAGGAGAGAGTCAGGTTTTTGGACCAGAAATTCTTCAAGAAGCGGATAGACAAGTCCAGATAATCTGGGATAATCTCAAGACTGCCCAGTCACGACAGAAAAGTTATGCTGATACACGAAGAAGGGAATTAACATTTGAAGTTGGAGATTTTGTCTATTTGAAGGTATCATCCATCAGAGGTTTACGTAGATTCAAAGTGAAAGGAAAGTTGTCACCATGTTATATTGGTCCTTTTCAGATCTTGGAAAGGAAAGGTGAAGTGGCATATCAATTGGAGTTACCGGCACGATTGTCAGATGTCCATGATGTGTTTCATGTATCACAGTTAAAGAAATATTTGAGAGTGCCTGAGGAGCAATTACCGTTGGAGGAACTTGATGTACAAGAAGATTTGACTTATACAGAGCATCCGATTAAAATCCTGGAAACATCTCAGAGGGTTACTCGGAACAAGGTGATCAAAATGTGCAAAGTACAGTGGAGTCACCACTCAGAGGATGAAGCTACTTGGGAAAGGGAAGATGAACTGCTTGCAGAATTCCCTCAGTTGTTCCCTAGTTTTTCCAAATCTCGAGGATGAGATTCTCTTTAAGGGGGGTAGGTTTTGTAACACCCAAAAATATAGGAGTTAAATTTTTTTAAAAAAGTATTTTATAAAAATCTCAAGATAAAATTGTGCATGCATCTTTATTTCTTTTCTTCTCCTATTCTTTCTTTCAGCCCAGCCCATTCCTTTTTTTCTCTTTCTTTTTTTTTCCCGCGGCCCAACTCAGACAGCCCGAACTGCCTTACTCACCCGACCCTTTCTTTCACTGACAGCTGGGACCCATCTGTCGGCGTCTTCTTTCTTCTTTCCTTTCTTCTTCCTCTGCTCCGCATCGCTCCCGCTCCTCTGTTTCCTTTCTCCGCCGCGACAGCAGGCACGCCGCACCGTCGTTTGCGCCCCTTCTCCTTCCCTCTACCTTCCTTACCCCGAGTCCGGATCGACTCCGCACCGTCACCCGCATCTCTCTTCCCTTCCCCGTGATGCAGGCTTGCCTTACTAGCCACAGTTCCGCCCTTTCCTTTGCAAGAGCCGCCGCATTCCTTATTCCGGTCAATCCGCCCCTATAAAATCCCGCCGGAGCCCCGCTTTGTAACCAAAGCCATCCTCAAACCCTTTCCTCTACTCAACACCGTCGCACGCCGCTGGAGGTCGCACACCGGAGGATCGCCGCCGCCCCGTGTCGCCGCCTCTCCGTCGACTCGCCATTCCGCAGCTTCTCCGCCGTCATCAACTCTCGCTGGAATTCCGCGAGTTGGTGAGCATCAAGCCGCACCAGATTTCCCTCTCTCCCTTGCTCCGCCGCGAACCCGATTTCTCGCCGGATCCCTATTTCCGCTCGCCGCCGTGACCGCCGGTCTACAGCCGCCGCACAGCCATCCCGTGACCACCCTCACCTTCGCCGTACCGCCCACTCTCTCCCCGGCATGAACCCAGCCCGAACCGAGCCCCGGAACACCGGAATCGGTGAAGCTCCGGCTGTCCGCCGTCGCACTCGCTCGTCGCCGATGCCCAGCAAAGCTCCGATTCGCCTGAACTTCACTTTACCCCGCCGATTTGCCCGACCTTCACTTTACACCGCCAATTCGCCCGACCCTTATCACGCCGATTCGCCCGACCGCTGCTTGATTCTGATCCAACGGACCAGATTCACCCGACCCTAGCCGTCCCCAAAACTCTTGCCGAAAGATCCCTAGGTTTTCCAGGAATCAACCCGCAGTCCAGATCAGTAGAAGAATAATTAGAATTGAGCCCTTTCTTTTTCTGTTCTGACCCCTAACTTTTCTAGAATTAGTACCCGCCATCCAGAACCTCTAGTTTTGCACCCCGACCCTTTGTATAAGGTTTAATTATGTTTTAGCCCCTAATTTCTTCATATTTAGCCCCTGGAAGTTCAAAACTCTCGCAGTTAGGCCCTAGATCACTATTTTAGCCATATCTTCATCGTTTCAACTCCGATTTCAGCGATTCTTGCGTCCTCATGATCCTTGCATCATGAACTACAACATTAGCATCTTTTTACTTTCTGTTTGTACTGTTTGATTGTGTTGTTTCTTATTTATTTGTGTATGCTTGTTTGTGTGATCGCGTAGACAACATGACGTTCGAGCAAAACCAAGAGCAAGCTTACGAGGAAGAGAATCAGCAGCTGTTTGAGGAAGGCAAGTGGATTTCCTCCCCTGCATATTCTATTTGATCCCAACAACAGCATGATAATTCACTTTACTTTATTGTTGCTTGCATAAACTTGATGGGTTACCTATGCTAAGGACATACCTAGTCTTTTACCCCAAACCTTGAAACACCTGGGTTTACTATTCATGTTGGGTAGTCACGCTTAGTTGCAAACTTTGGGATTGGTGTTGGTTTAGTCTTATGGCAATGTTGGTCACGTTTCATATTGTTGCTATACCGCGTTAATTTCAAGATCAACTTTGTTTAATGGGAACATGGAGAACCACCCAAGTGAACAGTGCAACCACAAAGTCATATGGCTCTGACCTTAGCCAAATAATTAGATGTGTAGTTTGCTGGTAGCCTTACCGAAAGGGCAAAGAGGGGGTCGGTGATAGGGGTCATAGCTCGGTCCTCTTGGGGTAGCTGCCTTTGCTAAGGAGCTGACCATTAGGGAGGTTTATGGACCACACCGCTACTGAAACTCTAGCGGGCTGCTTAGCTCTCGACATGTCTTTGTAAAGGCTTCGTAGTGTACCCTCGCCACTCACCTCGGAAGTGTTTAAGGGCCTTACAAACCCGGGCGACTCAGGGGAACATGATTTGTGGGTAAAGTGTACAACCTCTGCAGAGTGTAAAACTGTTATAACAGCCGTACTCACGGTTAAGTGTGGCTTGGACCCTCACATGATAATGAAACTTGAATTAAATTGTGGTTCGTGGACTATATTATTGTTGATGGTACCGTTATGTTTTTGCTAAAGTGGGTTGGTATAAACTTAAACCTAGTTAATAGGTGCTTGTTAATAAATATTTGACCAACTAAAAGGGACCGCTGCTGCAAACCCTAGCCTATTCTTGATGGCCTTGCATTTTCACCCCACTTGCTGTGTACCAACCATAAGAGTACTCACCCTTGCCTCCCTGCTGTTCAGAAGAGAACTTTGAAGAGGAGATCTTCGACGACTTCGAGGAGTTCTAGGCCCTGCGTTCATCAGTCATCACCTGTGGGAGACGGAGTTGTTGGAGACTTCGTATAGGGTATAACGGTTTATTGTTTAAAGACATTTGTGTCTCTTTTACACGGAGTGTAATATTGTTAAATACTTTATTTAGTTACATTTTGAGCATTGTCTTTGATATATTACACTTTCCGTCTACCATATGTGTGTGAACATGATCCTGGCGCACATATGAGATGCATCTGGTTCTGTTGGCGCTAAAATTGGCCAGACAGGGATCGTCCGATGGTCTTCAGCGTCGGACACACGACCCGGGAGAATCTGCTTAGCTCCTGTTCGGGTTATCGCCCTGGTACGGTTCGCGCGGCGTGCCAGTCAATCTGACCTGTTGATTGACAAGGAAATAAAGTATTAAATTCCAGGCGCTTCGATCAGCTGGAGTTCTGATCTGTCCTGAGGAGCGCGTCGGCGGCGAATCGGCGGATTTGCTGTAGAGATGATCGGCTATGGACCAGCCGATAATCGTGTAGTAATTGTAAAGAAAACTGCTGGAGCGATCTAAACAATTACTACAGAGGCAACACTTGGGATAGATCTAATCGGCTGTATGATGATAAGTTGAAGAAGAACGATGACGAAGCCGATTACTCTGACCTCAAGCTGGATAAACTGGTGATAATACTAGAATAATAGGTAAAAGCTGCAATTCTAGTAAATATCGATAACTGGTGAATAAATCCAAACGAAACTATAGCGATGCGCCCGTAGTTAAAGCTCGGATATTACTCGATAAGCGGAACCTACCAATTGGCCGGAGATCAGGTTGATGCAGCCCTGCCAATCTGTACGAACTCGTGAAAGAAGAAAAAGTATTGGCGAAGTCGCCGACTTGAAAGTAAATTCCTGAAAAAGTAGAAGTATTGTTGTTGATTGATGTGTTCATCTTTGCAAGACCCTGACGACTCCTATTTATACCCTAAAACTAGGACTCCTGGTCGATCACGACTTGTTACAACCTTATTTAAAAAATAGGAAAATTACCATATCTATAATAACTTTTAAAGGAAACGGACTCCCGCAGAATCTTCCGCCGCCGTCCCCTAATCCAATCAGGATTCTTTTCAATTGCTCCTTGACCGACTTAGCGTTGTCCTGTTGACCAACTTTTGACCAGGACCCTCCGAAATAATTCCATCCTTGTGGCGCAAGCTGTATCACCAATCGGCCGATTTTCAACTATTACCTCAATCGGCCGATTCCTTACTGTAGCCTTCAGATCTGCCGCATCGGCCAATCTTCTCCTCCTGACACCGATTCAACACGTGTCAAAATCTGGCGTCAACACATGCCCCCCAGTTTCGGAGTAAAACATAACTTTTTCTTCGAAACTCTTTCTTTAATCCTTTCCTCCGAAACGGGCGCAGTAAAATCTCCTTCCGTTCCATGGCACAATGATTGCAATTTCTTCGGACCGAGCACGCGAAACGACTGCTCCTCTGGAATTCGTGTAGACGGCGCGGTAAAAATACCATATTTGCCCTCGCTCTCCTGATTTTTCTTAAGTACTGGCCTTCTCTGTCTACTCTTTCCCACAAAACTAGCATTCTATTCCAACGAACCACTGTTCGTCTTCCTCCAAGCTCTCTTGATCTCCAAGCGCTTCCCACTTTCCGGTGATCTCATCCGCGGCCTGCTCCAACCCTCCAATGGCGTCACCATCGGCGACCGCTCCATCCACGGAGGCTCCATCGGCAACTCCTTCGGCGGCGGCGGCCCAATCGGCGGCTTCCCTAGCGGTCTCATCGGCGACGATGATTTCCATCCCAGAGGTAAATGCTCGAAATTTTTTCCTTTTCGCTTTTCTACTGCTTCAGTACTTTCCGGATCCTCTCTCAGTTTCTTCCCCTTTTCCCTTTTTTAGGCACTTAGGCACCGAATTACCATTCCACTCTCAGAATCCCCTGACCTCATCTGTTTGGGCCCTATGGGGAACCCCGATCCAACGGACCTGATCAGCCTAGAAACTCATAGAATCCCTTTTAAGCAATCATCTATGGATTTAGATCACTGGGTAGGCACTTTCAGATCCTGGCCAAACGAAACACCCGGGTGGAGAGAATGGTACCAGAGGGTAGCCGGATCTTGGAAGGTTCAGTGGGAGGAACAAAAAATCGGCCAGTGCATAGACTTATCTTTGTCTCAGATGGAAAGAAACGAACCTCTGGTCATGGCAGCCTCTTATTTTTGGTCTGATGCACTTAATGCATTCCTTTTCGGACATGGACCTATGACCCCGACCCTGGCCGATGTTCTGCTGTTGACCGGCCTCGATGTCTCCTCCGCCGATACCCCTTTCAATTATCTGTTCAAGCCATCACATCGGCTAGAGACCAAAGGAATCGGCGGGTGGAAAGGGTATATTAGCAAAAACATGAAGACCGGGACAGTCTCACAGAGGGAGCATACTGCCTTTTTTATGATGTGGCTAGAAAAGCATTTCTTCTGTGGCAGAGCAGTTGGCCCCTCTTCAAACACCCAAGCTTTAGCAGAGGCTTTGTCACAAGGATCGGCCATCCCCCTTGGAAAACATTTGCTGGGATCGTCCTATTACCTAATGCACCAAATCGGCACCAAGCTGTCGAAGGGGGAGCCGATCGGGAACCCTGGTGGTCCCTGGTGGTTCATCACCCTCTGGCTCAATTTACACATGAGCAAGGTCTCTCAGCAACGGATAGAGATCAAAACCTTCCCCAGTATTGAGTCAGAGGAGAATCCATCCGTCCGACGTCGCTGCAGATCTTTTGGAGAAGCGGCATCGGCTTTCCCCGGCTGCCAGTTTACTGCTACCCGCACAGCTGAGTACTTCAGATGCTTTTATAATGGCCTTAGTGAAGAGACCATCAGCTGGCACCCATATCAAGCAGTGGAGCCGATTTTTGAATTACCCACAAGCTACGATTTCTCCACCCATACTTTTGACAGAGAGCTTATGGATGTCTTGATCAAGCCGGGGATTCTGCCAGCCAATTTCTTCTCAGGAAAGGATTCTCCCACCTACGAGTTCTCCAATCCATCGGCTGCGGCAAGGCAACTGGGTTTTGGCCAACTGCCGATTCGGGTCTACTTCGCCGGTCAGGCGAAATTCAAAGATGGACTGACCTCAAGTCTTGATTACATTCGGCTGTGCGATTTAGTACCCGATTCCAGTACTATTGACTTGAATAATTTGTCAGTTGCCTCTTTTGCCACCCAGCAATTCAAATTATGGTGGGCAGAATGGAAGCAACATCTTTTCTATAAATCTCCATCGTCTTACTGCAACCTTCTGGACCCAGAGAACATTGATCCAAATGCAGCGGTATGTCCTTTTTCCTCAGCCGATTCCAATGTTATTTCTTTCCACATTGTCATCTTGTTATTAACTCATGTTCATCTCCTCAGTCTGAAAGCCATGTCCCTCCGATGCAGAGCCGAAGCGGCCGACCGATAGATAGTCATCACCAATACACGCCGTATCCACTTATCGGCTTCCATGCTCCAACCATCAAGGATATCTCTACTGGCCGATCGAAGCGAGCACCGAAAAGGCCAACATCGAAGATAACTAGCTGTCGAGTGCGAGCTTGCATCAGATCGGCCGATCAGACGGCAATAGCATCGGCTAAGGTTCCTCGTATCGGATCAGCCGACCAGATGGTAGTGGCACCGGCCGAGACTCCTCGTATCGGATCGGCCGACCAAATGGCGGTGACACCGGCCGAAACTTCAATCCCTTTACCTTTGCCGGTTGTCGAGATGGCCGATCCCCAAGTCACTGCCGATGTCGGGGCAGCTGCAGCATCGCTATTAGTAGAAGCTGTTCAGGTAATCTTACTTATCTCATATATTCTTCAAGTCTTCTACTGACATTAACTTTCTTCCTCTGCCAGGCTGCGCAAGCTATTCCACCGCAATCTCCGCAGCAATCGGCTACGTCCCAAGTGGGAGCCCAAACTCCAGCAGCTCCTATCATCGAGGTAAATGATCTCTTACCTTGATCTCTTAACTTTCAGAAAACTTAACCGATCTTGATGCAGGCCGATTTGGGTATGCTAACTACAACCCCACAACAGGCATCGGCCGGGAAAGACACAGAGGCATGGCAAATTTCTCACACCATCTTATTTCGATTTCCCATAGCATACTCACAGGATCTTCTTTTATATCCTTTTCAGGAAGCTGGTCCAAGCGGAGCACTAATAATCATTGAATCTTCTTCTTCCGACGAGCCAACTGCACCAGCCCCTGAGACAAGGGAAACGCTTCCACCGGCTTAGGCAAGAGAAATTCGCTTTAAGGAGGTAACAAACTTACCATTAGAATCGGCCGATTTCCTTTTGCTGCTTGCCTACCCTTTACTTTATTTCCTCACAGGAGCAAGACACCCCTAACAACAGCATCTTCTCCTTTGCCGTCTCCTTGCCCGATGACGAGGAAATTGCTTCACACCCAATTCCATCGAGCTCTACCTCCGATGATGTCCGCGCCAAGCTCGAAAGCATGCGTACTCTCCTTCAAGATGACATCGGCCGATTGGTAGAAGATGCTTCGCCGATTCGACGACTTTTCAACGAGATCAAAGCTCGAATCCCAGAAGAAGTATCAGAAAACTTAGCGCATGCCGCCTATATAGAGCATATGCATATTCCGATTTCCAGGGCGCTGCGCCATATGGCCGATCGTGCCCAGATGGCAAAAACTCAGGAGGAGGTCGATTCATACAAGCACCAAACTCAGGAAGTACACCATAGGATCAACTTCCTCGAAAACTGTCATCCGGACATTGTCGGCGCGATAGATCGGCTGAAACGGAGAAGAGCAGAGCTGGCCAAGGAGATGGAACAGATAACCAAAGAGATAGCCGCTGAAGAAAAGAAACTCCAAGAACTCCCATCCATCATCAGTGAGCTGAAGCAAGAAAGACAGCATCTGGCCCGTGAAACGAGAAGGCTTCGTCGCCGTGTGTCAGAAATCCCAGGATCGGCCGATGATGATCAGAGAGTACTAGATTCGGCTGATCAAATTAGACGACAAGCTATTGTAGCCATAGATGCTTTTCTTGGGTTGTAAAGAACATTGTAAACATTTATTGCTCCTTTAATGCTAATGCGCCGATTTGGTTTTGAACTGTTTCTTCACTCAGCTTTGCATTTATGCATGTATTTACTCCGATAGGACGTGTCTCACTATCCATCTACCTCTCCTTCTTTCATAAGTAGACCCTTCACCATCTCCAGAGGCATACACATCGCTTATCTTCTCTTTCCCTCTTTACTGTCCAAAACTGAACGGCAAGATGTCTTCTTCGTCCTCTTCATCTTCTTCCTCTGTCAACCAGGTATGAACTTCTCTTCTGCCTTTCTCCTAAGCATCTCAATCGCTCTGGCGTTGGGTAACCCCTTTTATCTCTGTTTAGCCAAAACGTCTCAGCCCTGGTCTAGAACAAGCGATAGAAATCATGCATTCAGAAGAGCCACTATCACAGGCAGACAGAGATCTGATAAGAGCTCATGCTGAACAACTCAGAGATCATGTCCCCGCTGTTGTCCAGGAATACTGGGACCTTATAGATGCTCACTTTTTGGTCCGCAAGCGACCATCTTCTGAAAAAGATCCTCCACTTCCTTGTAAAGCTAAAACCGAAGCTGCCATGGAAGATCTGGAGGAGAAGAAGACCCGCCTGCTGATAGAACTTTGCAACCAAGCTGAAACTGGAGCCACTGCAGAGGACCCAAAGGAGAAAAGGCTCAGCCTTATGATAGAACTGGGTCGCGTCGAGAGAGAAATCCAGCGTAGGCGTAATCAGTAGACATATCGGTATTTTTATTCTAAGGGCGACTTGTACCATGTTGGCCATGTACTCTGTCATTTTCATCCAATAATGAATCCCAATGTTTTCTTCACCAGATGTATAGACAAAAACCGATGAGAAATCGGCCATGTTATCTTGATATATTTTGTTGCAAGTTATGCATCTACCCAAATGCTTGGATAGTACCTCTTCAGATATCGTCCGTTTAAAGCTCTTGGGAATTCCTCCCCTTCGACTGTCTCCAGAATATATGCATTCCCAGGGGCACATCTGTGGCAGAACCACCTGAATTAATCCGGCTCAAGTGTATTAACCATCACCATTAAGGCAATCTCGGTTAACCTTACACTTCAAACGGAGTAATCCATTGGTCTGTCGGGTATAACCTCCCGATACAACCACGGTAATCGGATCGAGCGCCATACATACAAATGCTCACGCGACGATGAGCCCAGAGAATACCACATTCCAGCAAATACTACAACATGATCATAAGTAAATATTACAGACCAAGTTTTAAATTTAGAAACCAAGTACTTCAATGATCTTAAATAAGTTCTTCAGATTTTTAAGTTGCAGCGGAAATGAACAACGGAAACTACTCGACGATACAGAATGTCTCGATGAAGCCCGTACGAGACATCACTCGGCCTTATCTCCGTTGGGCGGGGGCGCATCCCATTCCACCGACCAACCAGGGGGAAGAGTGCAGGGCCAAGTCAAGCTAGCAATCATATCTTCGAAGGTCTCACCTGAAATGAGCCACAAGCAAGGCTGAGTATACTAATACTCAGCAAGACTTACCCGAGTAGTGGAATCTACTCCAACGACTCTAGATATGCAAGGCTTTTGGCTCAGGGGTTTGTTTTGCCGAAAAGCATCTACAAGTGGGTCCTTACTTTCAACTTTTAGCTCAAGATTCTAGTTTCGTTAACCATTCTAGGTAAGCAGCTATCCAAAAGCATACATGGTGAAGCATTAAATTTTCATCCAACCAGTTCATTCATCATCATTGTTACTCTTCTTACTCTGTGGGTAAAAATGGTTAAGCAGTCTCAATAGCCGTGAGAAACGGACGATTCGAATCGAATTTCTTAACCTTGCAAGGGAAACCCAAACACACGTCACGTGGTTACTCCCTAGAGTCACACGTGCAACCTTTCCCCTTTCTTTCCGGGTCGTGGATCGGGGCTACCCTCCGAGAGTACAAGAGCCTCACGCCACGGTTCGGCGCCGGGTCGTGACCACTCTCTGCACTCGCCATATGCACATGGGACCGAAGTTCAAAGGGTAGGATGCCGTCCCCTTGCCGGGCCAATCAGGTACTTAAGCTTACCGATTCCCATAATCTCGGCATGTGTTTAGTACGTTCAAAGACTTAACCATCACTACCATACCCTGCGGCCTTAGTATTTTTCACTAGACAGACGGGCCTCAATCGTAACCATTGTTCCATAGCCCGTCCGTGTCCTTATGATTGCAGCGTGTAGTAGTCATTCAACTCCTATATTCTCGCGAGTGACAGGAAATCACTCGACTTTTACCGGCGTCCTATTAGCACAGCATTCTATCGAACCTTACGTCTAGTTTTCAAGCAAGGGTTCCGAACATCATGCAACTAAGTTTTCATTCAACTCCTATAAACTTAATGCACAAGCAAAAGAGTAGTGAGTTGCATAATTTAGGAAAGAGATGGGTTATGCTCCGGGGCTTGCCTTCGCAGTTAGCTTGGGGCTCTTCCAAACTTGGGCTCGGGTCTTCAAGAGCTTCAGTTAGATTCGCTTGAGCTTCACGCTGCTCACTCTCGGACGCGGGCACCAGCTCGTAAGTTCTGTCGGTGAGAGTCGTCGATTCTACATGAATGCACAAGTTTAAGTCGTGTAATGGTAATCGATACGATTTAAGAGTAATTACTACAATGGATAGTTTCTAGTCATGAAAGTTTGGATTTAGGCACATCAGGGAAAGATGTGCTTACTGTAAAATTTTCAGCCAATTTTATGTAACAGATTAATTATGAAAAATATATTACATAGTTGCTGTTAGATCCTTGTTCTTTTTGTACAGAAAAATTGGTGCAACAACTGAGTCTAAGATTTTTACAGAGCTTTCACCTAAGCATGCAGAAGCTATTGTAATTTTTGTAGGCTTTATTATACAGTATCCAGAGCATAGAAAATATGACATTACACACCTAGGTTATTCAAGGATTCATTTTTACAGGACCCTACACAGGATTTTTGTCCATGGAACTTTTCACACAGCAACCTCTACCACAGTGTGTCACCTAGTAAAAAGGTGAGAATTTTCCAAGCTAAGATACTATTTTATGGATTTAATGTATGTTATTAGCACATAAATCAAATAAATACGTTACTGTGAGATAAAAAGTCTCCTTATTTTTCTCTGGCTTCTAGGTACCAATAAACTAGAAGAGAAAAAGTTTCATTAGGTGATTCATCACCTAACTGCAGGGATAAAACATTCTACTTAAACATGGTATGAAACTAAGTTTAATAAACAGTAAATCTAGAGATGGAATTTGGGCCTGATCTTTTTACACAGCCCTGAACATCAAGCAACTAACTTACTGCCCAAAATTTAGGGTCAGCATTGTTCTACAACAGTGGGTACAAAATAAGTCCATTAAAGATTCCATTTAATGTAGAGCAAAATATGTTGAGATTCTGAGAATCTTTTTGTAACAAAAGTGGTAGAGTTTGTTCTAAGGATTCCAGAACAGTTGAGTTTGCATTTATCTGAATTTTCTACGATTTTATACGAATTTTACAATTCACTGAATTTGAATCTAGATTTGAAACTTTCTTTTACAATTAGGTCCTTGAATCTTACGCGCAGACCCTTCTAAAGATTTAAATTCTTGCAATTGGGTCCTCGGGCGGCTCGGGTACGGCGGCCGGCCGAAATTCCGGCGAGGGGCTCGCCGGCGGTGAGGGGTGAGGGTCGGGGAAGGTTCAGGGGTGCGAGGGCTACCTTGTGGGGGTGTTGTTCAGGTGGGGAACGGCCGGGAAGGGCTCGCCGGCGTTGGAGCAGAGGCGGCGGCGGCGCGGCACGCGTCGACGGCGGTGCTCCGGCGGGCTTGGGGCGGCCTGGTCCGGTCAGCAAGCTTCAGTGGCGCGTGGGGAAGCTGCTCAGGGGCTTGGCTTGGACGGAGGAGGTCGGGGTCGAGCTATCCACGGCGAGCAGGGGCGGCGGCAGCGCGGGCGGCGGCGCTCCGATGGTTCTGGGCGGTGTTGGGCGGGTCGGCGAGCTTCAGGGGGATGATGTAGTGGTGGCTGAAGCTTCCGTTTGGGCGGTGGGCGGCGGTGGAGGGCTGTCCACGGGCGGGCGGTGCTCGGCGGCGGCAATGGCGGCGGCGAGTGCGTTCTGGTGCGTGGCTCGCGCGGGCGGCCGGGGCTCGGCCTTTATAGGGGCAGGAGGGAGTGTGGAGGGGCCTGGGCAACGCGCGGGGCGGGGGCATGGCACGGCGCGCACTGGCCACGGCGGGCGGCAGCGGAACGCCGGCGCGGCGTGCGGCGTGCGGGCGCGGCGACTGGGCGGCCGGGATATGGCGTGGGCGCGAGGGGATAGCGCTGGGCGTGGAGTGGTGGAGCAGCAGCTGCAGCGGCTCGGGCGGAGGGCGGGCGCGGTGACGGGCGGGGCGCGGGAGCCGGGGCGGCACGGCGGGGCGCGGTGACTGGGCGCGACGGGCGGCGGGGCTGGGCGCGGCAGCGGCGTGCGCACGCACGGGCGCTCACTGGGCCGCGCGGCGTGGGGAGGGGGCAAAGCCGGCCGTGGCGGGGTGGCGCGACGGCCACTGGCCTGGCGCCTCGCGCCGGTCAGGCGTCGCCGGCCATCTGGCGCGCGGCGGTCGGGCGGGGAGGAGAGAGAGGGGGGGGGGGGCGCGAGGGCCTGAATGCGAGAATTTGGAAAACTTTAGGGGGCTGGGTGCAAACAGGGCGTTTTCTCCTCTTTCCGATTTGAATTTCAAAAACTTTTGAACACGAAAGTTGTTCAGCATAAAAAGTTCTACAAGTTTGGTTTCAGGAAAAATCTCATTTGGCTTATGGTTTGAAAGTTAAATTTAAAAGTTCAAAAGTAACCAAATGTGCTCAAATTAAATTTGAATTCCAACTGAACTCGTTCTAATTCTTTCCACCCTTTTATTAGTTGGTTTAAGCATAGGGTTAGGCTAATGACAGTGATTTTGGAAATGTAATTTACCAGGGTTGTCACAACATCGGCCGATTCTATACGGCCCTTCCCAAGTGGGTGACCATTTACCGAATTTGGGATCTTTGGATCCTATCGGCAGCACCAACTTCCACACCAAATCTCCCTGAGAGAACTGTTTAACTTTGACCTTCTTGTCATACCATCTGGCCACCCTTTTCTTCTTTTCTTCTATACTAATCAGGGCTCTCAACCGTAAACCTGCCGAATTGTCAAGTTCATCTTTCATGAGAAAGGAATAGTCATCGGCCGTTAACTGATCTTGTAACGATATACGTCTTGACCCTGTCCTTATCTCCCATGGCAAGACCGCCTCATGACCATAAACCAACTGATAAGGGGATATTTTAGTGGCTCCATGACAAGCCATCCTATATGCCCAGAAAGATTCAGCCAAAGACATATGCCACTTCTTGGGTTGCTCTTCTATCTTCCTCTTGATTAGCTTGATTATCCCTTTATTAGACGATTCTGCTTGGCCATTGGCTTGAGCATAGTATGGAGAGGAGTTTAATAATTTAATCCCCATATCGGCGGCGAACTCTCCGAATTCTCCAGAAGTAAACATTGTTCCTTGGTCAGTTGTGATGGTTTGAGGAATACCAAATCAATAGATAATATGGCTTTTAACAAATTCAATCATATCGGCCGATGTCACATTCCATAAAGGAATTGCCTCCACCCACTTAGTAAAATAATCTGTAGCCACCAATATGAACTTATGCCCTTTGCTTGATGGAGGGTGAATCTGTCCGATGAGATCTATTCCCCAACCTCTGAACGGCCACGGCTTAATTATCGGATTCATAGCCGATGCTGGCGCACGCTGTACATTACCAAACTTCTGACAGTCCTGGCATCCTTTGTAGTACTTGAAACAATCTTCAAGGATAGTCGGCCAATAATACCCATTGTTTCGTATCATCCATTTCATTTTGTGAGCCGATTGATGAGCTCCACATACGCCCTCATGGATCTCTCCCATCAGAACCTTTGCCTCTTCTGTTTCCAGGCACTTGAGAAGAACTCCATCAATCGTCCGATAAAACAAATCATCCTCAAGTAACACATATTTTGTAGCTTGTAAACGTGTTCACCGATCCACTTTTTGGGATGGATTTTTCAAGTAATCGGCGATTTCCTTTCGCCAGTCATCGGCCGCGAGCTCTAGCATCATCGCTCCCTGAATCGGCCGATACTCGGAGGCATGTTGGGCCAGCCTTTTGGCCTCTTCATTATAATTTCTGGGGATATGCTCAATTATTGCAGACTTGAACTTTTTTAAAAGCTGAAGGCAATCTTCATAATATATCCTCAAGATATCATCCTTGCACTCAGATCGCCCCGTTAATTGATCCACAATGAGCATGGAATCTCCAAAAATTTCGACTACATCAGCTTTGACTTCCCTTAATAATTGGATGCCTTTCAGAACGGCTCGATATTCTGCCTGATTATTGGTTGCGGAAGCTTCTATCGGCAGAGAGAAATTGTAACTTGCCCCCCGAGGCGACACAAGAACAATGCCGATTCCTGATCCGACCCCACACGAAGAACCATCAAAATGTAGAGTCCATGGAACTGGTTCAATGATGGCAATTTCTGGTCCACAATGCTGAGCTACGAAATCGGCCATTACTTGACCTTTGACAGCTTTGGCCGATTCGTACCTTAAGTCGAATTCTGACAGAGCCAGGATCCATTTTCCAATCCGTCCTTTCAAAATCGGCAATGATAGCATATACTTCACCACATCATCTTTGCATACGACTATGCATTCTGCCGATAATAAATAGGGCTTGAGCTTGGTACACGAGAAGTATAAACACAAGCATAGCCGCTCCACCGAGGAATATCTTGTTTCGGCGTCTAAGAGTCTTCTGCTGACGTAATATACCACTCGTTCTTTCCCCTCAAACTCTTGTACCAACGCCGATCCAATAGCCTGTTCATCAGCCGATAAATATAATTTGAACGGCTTACCAGGCTGTGGTGGAACCAATACTGGAGGTGAAACTAAATACTGCTTGATATTTTCCAATGCCTTGCGCTGTTCTTCTCCCCATATGAATTCCTGGTCAGGCTTTAATTTCAACAGAGGGGTAAAAGCCTGAATTCGTCCTGACAGGTTGGATATGAATCTTCTGATGAAATTGACCTTGCCGATGAGGGACTGTAGCTCAGTTTTATTTTTTGGGGCCACAACTTTGTTGATGGCGTCTATAGTCTTGCGGTTGACTTCTATCCCGCGCTCATGAACCATGAATCCTAAGAATTGCCCAGCCGATACACCAAATGCACATTTGTTTGGGTTCATCTTCAACCCATGCTTCCTTGTGCACTCCAGTACCTGTTGTAAATCGGCCAAATGCTCTTGGTAACCTTTTGACTTGATCACGACGTCATCTATATAAATTTCCACCGATGTACCAATGAGCTTGTGGAAGATGTAATTCATGGCCCGCTGATACGTAGCGCCGGCGTTCTTCAACCCAAAAGTCATGACAACCCATTCAAATAAACCAAGATGACCTGGGCACCTGAAAGCCGTTTTCGAGATATCCTCTTCGGCCATTAATATCTGATTGTACCCTGCATTTCCATCCATGAAACTTATGACTTTGTGTCCTGCGGCAACATCTATCAAGATATCGGCTGTTGGCATCGGATATCCATCCATTGGCGTAGCCTGATTTATGTTCCTGAAATCGATGCACACGCGTAACTTTCCATTCTTCTTGTATACGGGCACAATATTAGAAATCCATTCGGCGTAGCGGCACTGCCGAATAAATCCTGCTTCAATTAACTTTGTAATTTCGGCCTTTATATCAGGTAGAATCTTGGGGTTACACCGTCGTGTAGGTTGCTGATATGGCCGATATCCTGATTTTATAGGTAACCGGTGTTCAACAATAGACCGGTCTAGTCCTGGCATCTCATGATATTCCCAAGCAAAGCAATCCTTGAACTCTTTTAATAAACTTATCAATTTACATTTATACTCAGGATCCAAATTAGCACTAATGTACGTCGGCCTTGATTTGCTGCTATCTCCCAAATCTATCATCTCCAATAAATCGGCCGACGTAAACCCATGCCCAAGCTTCCCGTCTTCTCGGACGAGCCGATCCATTTATTCTGAATCTTCAGAGCCGACTACTTGGATCGGCTGTAGACCAAAATCGGACACTTTCAGGAAGTCAGTGTCCCAAGTCCTGCCAGATATACATTTGACGTGCTCGTAGCTCCACTGTTGCGTGTCGGCCGCTGCAACGCTATAGACGGAATCGGCAGTGACTATCTCTGTGCTGTCGCCGACCCATTGCACAAGGCATTGATGCATTGTAGATGGAACACAGCAGTTTGCATGTATCCAGTCGCGACCAAGCAGCATGTTGTAGGACCCCTTGCCATTAATAACGAAAAAAGTGGTAGGAAGGGTCTTACTGCCGATGGTGAGGTCGACGCAGAGCGCTCCACGGGCGGGAGACACGTTGCCTTCGAAATCCTTCAGCATCATGTCCATCTTGGTAAGGTCTTCATCGCCTTTGCCTAGCTTGCAGAACATGGCATACGGCATGATGTTAACTGCAGCGCCTCCATCTACTAGTAATCTGGTGACGGGTCTTCCGTCAACATAGCCTTTGAGAAACAGCGCTTTAAGATGCTGCCATTTTTCTTCTTCTGGTTTCTTGAACGTAGCCGTCATCGGCTCTAACACCAGTTGTGCCATTTGTTCTTCCATTCTTGTTGCTTTGTCTCGATCATCAGGCGCCATGAATTCCATCGGCAATATGAACACCGTGTTGATTTCGGCAGCCGATTCTTGATTGTTTGCTTCTTGATCATTTTTCTTTGGGCGCCATACCTGAGACTTAACATTTCTTTTCTCTGGTATCTGCCTCTGTTCTTCCTCTTGATGCTCCCACTGGCGTAGGTGTTGGATCCTTCGTTTCTGGGATCTGGATAGGCCATCGGGACACCACCTAGGATTAACTGGTTTGGCCGATGATCTGGCGTATTCCCTATCTGGTTCCCTTCCTAGGGGATCCTCGTCTGATACCCTGTCATCGGCCATCTCTTCCAGCCGATCGTGCACGCTGATCCTGCCCCCTAGTCCATCCTGTTGGTCGATCTTGCTTTTTGACTGGTGGTACTGGTCAACTCTGCCCCCCAGTCGATCATGCACCGAAACGCGCTGTTCCTCTCCTCCGCGCCGATTTCTACTGATCGGCTCTGATCCCCTGTCCCTAGAGTGTGGCTTCGGGCGATAGTTGCAGCTCAATCCGTTACACTTCGGACAGTTATCGGCAGACGGCAATCTGATGTCGTTTTCCCAGCAATGGATGAAGAACGGACATTGCCAGTGATCTTCATGCTGGCGTATCATCTCTTCGTGGTATCTTGATTGTTCTTGCTGCTCCCGATATTTACTGAGTAAGAACTGGGAGGTGACGGGCTTGCGTGGTCGTTCTGGCCCCCGCCTGTTACTTTTGATTTCTTCCGTCGTAATCTGCCTCCTGGGATCGACGGCTCCGCCCCTTCTCGCCGATTCTGACGTCATCACCTTGGTTTGACGTGAATTTCCTTCGGTGTCAACCATGTTGGCCGGGAAGGGATGCTGATCTATCTTCATCGGTTTTGCCGATTTAGATGGGGTTTCAAATTTAAGCCTCCCCTGCTCGATGGCCGATTGTATCTGCTGACGGAAGACTTTGCATTCATTTGTATCATGAGAAGTGGCGTTGTGCCACTTGCAGTATTTCATCTTCTTAAGTTGATCGGCTCAAGGGATGGTGTGATGCTAAGATAGCTTAATCTGTCCTTCTTGAAGCAATAAATCGAAAATTTTATCGGCCTTTGACGTGTCAAAGCCGAATGTCTCTGGCTCCTTCTTCCCAAAAGGGCATGATATCGGTTTTTTCCCTTTGACCCATTTTGCTAGGCCGATTTCCTCTTCCCCATCGGATTCAGATCCTTCCAAGTATGCCACCTTCTTTTGGAAGTTCCTCCGCTGTTCAAACGGTCGGACCTCTTGTCCTGACAATCGGTGGACGATTTGGCTCAGGCTTTCAAACTCTTGGGCAGCATATCTTTCTTTGATTTCTGGCAGGAGGCCTTGGAAAGCGATATCGGCCAACTGTGCATCGGTCAGAGCCAGTCTATAGCATTTGTTCTTGACTTCTCTGAACCTCTGTATATATCCCATCACCGGTTCATCGCTCCTCTGCCTGAGGCTGGTCAAATTCGAGAGCTTCATCTGGTGTACCCCTGCGTAAAAGTACTTGTGGAACTGTTTCTCCAGATCGGCCCATGTAACAATAGAATTTGGCGGCAAGGTGGTGAACCACTGGAAGGCCGATCCGGACAGAGATGATGAAAACAAACGCACCCTCAGAGCATCTTGCGTGGTAGCCTCCCCGCACTGGATGATGAATCGGTTGATGTGCTCCATAGTGGATGTATCGTCCGTCCTTGAAAACTTGGTGAAATCCGGAACTTTGTAGCAGTGTGGGAACGACAGCAAGTCATAGGCCGATGGATATAGCGTCTTGTAGGTGTAAGTTTGCACTTTTGGCTTCAATCCAAACTGGTCCTGGATTACTTCTGCTATTCTTGCCATCCAGTCCACCTGCTGCTGATGAACAGCTGTTCGCGATGCGGGCATGTGCTGAAGAGCTGGCACGGCTGGGTGATGAATCGGTGAACTTTGCTTAGCGGCCGATAGTTGATGGCGAAGTGAATCCGCCCCCCCATCGTATGTTATCGTTGGCGCCGCGCCTCTGAATGCTTCTACAGCGCTTGCCCCCCTGCCGACTTCTGATGAGATCGGCTGATACTGGGGGACCGTCGGCCGGACGGCCGATTGGTGTGGCACCTGGATTGAATAACTCCCGTATCCGTTCGTTGGCTCGGGAAAATACGTCGTCGCCGATGTTCCCCAAGGTTCCGAGCTTGTCGGCAGCGATTGCACTGAAGCAATCTGGACGGGTTGAAGCGGTGTCTGTGATGGGAGATATGGTGCACCGCTGTATCTTGGAGACGCTGGGGGCAATGGAGAGTTGTACCCCTCGCGTTGCGTTAATATCGGCTGAGGAGCCGATTGGGACGTGTATGGTAAGCTTCTGGCTGGCAGAGTGGTTGGCGGGGCATATGCTGGTCCCTGATAGCATTAGACTACTCCGTTGGCCAGAGAGCTGACGACGGCGTTATACACCGTGTTGGTCATCACTGAGGATTGGTCAATGAATGCCTGATAAATGGATTGTTGGATCATCTCTAACATCTTGCCCGAGTCCTCAGCAATGGTGATGTGGCGGGGAACTAGAATAGGAGCCTTCTTGATAGCCTCCCCGCTTCTGGTACGACTGAATGACTGGAGGTACATCTTCTTGTAATCTTCTAGATGTTTGGCCAATTCTTCCCTCTCGTCGTCCTTGAGATCCGCTTCTGTGACCTCAATGATGTTGCTGTCGGAGATTTCTGCATTCTTCGACATATCGGATCTTGGATTGGTCCCACCGGGCGTGCCAAAAGTGTGTTGGCGCTAAAATCGGCCAGACAGGGATCGGCCGATGGTCTTCAGCGTCGAACACACGACCCGGGATAATCTGCTTAGCTCCTGTTCAGGTTATCACCCTGGTACGGTTCGCGCGGCGTGCCAGTAAATCTGACCTGTTGATTGACAAGGAAATAAAGTATTAAATTCCAGGCGCTTCGATCGGCTGGAGTTCCGATCTGTCCTGAGGAGCGCGTCGGCGGCAAATCGGCCGATTTGCTGTAGAGATGATCGGCTATGGACCAGCCGATAATCATGTAGTAATTGTAAAGAAAACTGCTGGAGCGATCTAAACAATTACTACAGAGGCAACACTTGAGATAGATCTAATCGGCTGTATGATGATAAGTTGAAGAAGAACGATGATGAAGCCGATTACTCTGACCTCAAGCTGGATAACTGGTGATAATACTAGAATAACAGGTAAAACTTGCAATTCTAGTAAATATCGATAACTGGTGAATAAATCCAAATGAAACTATAGCGATGCGCCCGTAGTTAAAGCTCGAATATTACTCGATAAGCGGAACCTACCAATTGGCCGGAGATCAGGTTGATGCAGCCCTGCCAATCCGTACGAACTTGTGAAAGAAGAAAAAGTATTGGCGAAGTCGCCGACTTGAAAGTAAATTGCTGAAAAAGTAGAAGTATTGTTGTTGATTGATGTGTTCATCTTTGCAAGACCCTGACGACTCCTATTTATACCCTAAAACTAGGACTCCTGGTCGATCACGACTTGTTACAACCTTATTTAAAAAATAGGAAAATTACCATATCTATAATAACTTTTAAAGGAAACGGACTCCCGCAGAATCTTCCGCCGCCGTCCCCTAATCCAATCAGGATTCTTTTCAATTGCTCCTTGACCGACTTAGCGTTGCCCTGTTGACCAACTTTTGACCAGGACCCTCCGAAATAATTCCATCCTTGTGGCGCAAGCTGTATCACCAATCGGCCGATTTTCAACTGTTACCTCAATCGGCCGATTCCTTACTGTAGCCTTCAGATCTGCCGCATCGGCCAATCTTCTCCTCCTGACACCGATTCAACACGTGTCAAAATCTGGCGTCAACAGGTTCTTTCTAGAATCGGGTGTGACATAAGGTTAGAGCTAGTTCCCCCTAGTTTTTGCCGCATCAATAGTTCACTAGTGTAGTGGATGCCTCTAGAATAAGTACAATTCTAGAGTTAGTAAAGGATGATATAGACGTGGTGTCTAGATTCGATCTTACCTGTTGGTTGTGGTATATCCCTTTGTTAGATGAGGTAGGTAGCAGGTGGTGACAGCCCTGTCTATCCAACGGAACCTTCCCCATTCGGGTATATCCCAGTGTCGCAGTACTGGAACTCACCAGTCTTATTCTGGGTGAAGCTAGTAGCCCGACGTGAATGACTAGGATAGTTCTATCTTAGCTTTGATTCTTAGCCTTAGGAATCCTCTCTACTCCTTGCCGCTATGCATGTTAAGCATGGTAGTCATCCCGATTTTTGGGTCAAATTGACGCTCAAAATTGGTCCGTACCGAGCGTCAACAAGATCCCCCACACTTCCTCTTTGCTCGTCCTCGAGCAAAGCTTAGGACTAAGGTAGAACACCACTTCCTTTTGATATGATACCTGCATATAGATTATTCCAAACTTCACCCTTACCTGTGAATCTTGATGTGTCTACCATAATAGCTTGGGAAGTTGCAGAGCGGAACGGTATTGACTTGGGTCTCCTCCACTTCTCTGCTGTATGACTAGGTGTTTTACTGATTTTCGAAAAGACCAACCATAGCTTTACTCCTCCATAAGCTCTCTCAAGTCGCTCAGTGTGTATATATCCTCACCAAGGCATTGCCTCTTTTCAGCCTACTTCTAAAGATAGCTTATGTGGAGCTCATGGTAGCAAGTTGGAATCATGCACTTGTTTCACATATATATCAAAATCAAAGATTGGATCCATGGAGATGACACATCATACAAGCTGATCAAGATTGTGCAAGTGTATGGATGGTGGATGATAAAAATAAAAGACTCTTTTTTTATGAAACTCTCTCTCCTTTATTTGGAAGACTTGTGAACATGGCTATCATTTTTCTTTTCTTGGACCTTCACGTGTCCAATTTTCTTCTCTTCTGTTTTTTTCTTTTTTTTCTTCAACTCTTGGACCATCATGTGTCCAGATCTCTTTTTTTTCTATTTTTTCATATAGCCCATGCCTCTTTCAAGGAGTACTGGAGAGAGAGATCATTACACATGGTGTTTATTTTGTGGGTGGATGGAATGGAGTGGCTAACTTCCAGTGTAGAAGTTTAACATGCGGAGTGTACGTGATCTTGATCAAGCAAGTATGAAAGAACATCTCACTAGGGTCACAAAATTTGATGAAGCTCAAAGTGACAACAAGGAACATATGTATAAGGTTTCATTCATAAAGATCAACATATGGCTTTGGTGGGACGAACATCAGGAGTTTGTAAATCTATGAGGGATATTTCTTTTAAAATAAAATTCCCAGACATAAAAGCAGAGAAAGCAGGGATTCCTTTATCAAACCATATCTCACTTTTCAACAACTTAACAATTACGGGTTCCCTAAGATATGATTCACAAGCTCAAGTTTAGTAAAGAATAAAAATATGCAAGCCAATCAAACTTTGAAGTATGCGACCAGCAAGCACCACTGAATTTAATTTTTGTGGTTAGCAATGAATTTCATTTAAACTCATGGATCCGGGAGATTTGAGGGGTAGAGTGCACAAACCGCATGCTGGTTCTTTCGGTCTTGTGCATCCGTCTGTGTGAGATCTCAAATGTATGTGCGTCAAAACTCCGAGTGATCTTCCCCACACTTGTTCTTATACCTGGTGCATATTCAAAAACAAAAAGTGTGGAAACAAAATAATGGCTCTACAAGTTTTATGAACCAGGGAGCCCTAAAGTTTATTGGAACTAAAAATTTAATCTCACCATGAGACTTACTCATGCAAGGCAGAATCGAGGTTGCATCAACATGAACAAAGGAGGGTGTACTTACGGTGGAGCCTTGAGGGTTGATATGTACCTCCTTCCTATGTTGCTCGACATGAATTCGATGCCTTGGCTTACCTTTCCATTTGAATTTAGCTCAACGACTTACCCATTTGGAATTGAACATTTTCCTGCAGGGGTTAGTCCGCATATACAACCAAGATCTATACAAGCATTGACTCTAAGGTTCATCAATCAAACTTGACACCACGCCTAGTTTGATTGAAGGAGACTTTTCAACCTAAGCACCATGCTTAATTTAAAAAGTGTATGAGTGTAGCTCGAGCACACACTCAAACTAGAGCATACGAGCACAGATAAAGGAAGCATGAAAGCATGATCAAGCTTTATTCAAAGAGAGAAAAGCATGAGCTTGAAACTGGTGATCCTCGGGCTACCTCCCGGAAGGGCTTTGTTTATGGTCAAAAGCAGGACATTCCTGGAGGTGTTTACCATGGCGTTTTGTTAATGAAGAACACAATTGCCGCTGTGGTAACTCCTCTCTTTTTTTCTTTTCTTTTATGGGGCAAGATGTGAGAACCAACACCATATCCAACCCAAGGTAACAGTTGGCATGAAAGGAACTTTACTTGGGGTACTCACATACCTCCTCCCACACTTGGAGTTTGCATTGCTGAGCAGCACAACTCAAGTGTGTGGAGTTCAAGCTTCCCTACATAATGTTCCCTCACCAAGAATTACCATAGTGTTGTAGTTGGTGTAGCTCTCATGTTCTTAGGCATCACCTGTCCTTTGTTCTTTTTAATCTCTACCTGAAATGGTTAGCGACCAAAAGAATACCCGAAGGAAAAGCTCATCCGAGAACATGCTCTTGCTTTTATTCGAAAGAGGAAAATCAAATGATATTCGGGTTATCTCCCGGTAGTGCTTTGTTTATGGTCAGAAGCTCGACCATGGGAACTTCCTCTTGAAGCTATTATTGGTGATGTCATTCCCCTCTCACCGTCAATTGTTGATGTTTCATGAAGCTTTTAGCTGCAAGGTTAGCACCACAGAGCATCCACAAAATTTGCAATGCTTAGATAAACATATGCATCTACAACCAACCTTCTGAAGATTTTGCAAAAGAGGACCTTCAGGTGGTTGTAGTCCTCGTGCATGCTCGGTGCACAAAGCATGCCAAACTCTTGAGAGTTATTAAATGAGCTTGGTTCTTGGGGTATTTCAAGAATAAAGCTCCCATGCTCATCTATGGAATCCTTCTTTACGGACTCCAGAGTCAGCGCCTCACCACATTCCACGGCCCATGAGATCTCCATCTCAGAAGATTCATCATGAGAAATTGTAGTTGAATCTCGCTCGTGGTCGAGAACAACATACTCTAGGCCAGCAGGAGGAGGCTCAAACTCGATTGAGGGTGATGATGATCGTTCATATTCACAAAGGTGAAGAATTTCTTCCGAATCATACTCTTCTAAAGTCCCGGATTTTGCAACTTCAAAGAGAGTGGGTTCAGATGATATGAACGAAGATGTATGCACCATCTTCTCGAGCGTTTTTTGCTTGGGAAGAGGCTTCGCCATAGGATTTTTTGAACAGAATGTAGTGAAGGCAGAAACGGATTCCCTAAGCTTTTCATCTAGGCTCCCATGAGATGTATCAAGAAGTTTTTCAAATGGGTAGCCTAAGAGAAGATCAAGATCAAGGATATCGAAGATATGAAAGTCTAGGTTGACCTCGATCTTGTCTATTGAGAGCATCACGACACTTGTGACCCCCCGACATTCAAGGATGTGTCCAAAGGGACAACTCTTGATGAGCTTGTCGGATGCTTTTAGCATAACATCACCCAAAAGTGTGTACGCTAAGAGCCATGGCATGATGTTAACCTCCATAAGGGGGTTAAGATGGGCTTTTACGGTAGTTCCCCTTATAGAGCAAGGGATGATCGTCGAGGGTGAACTATTCCAAATTGCTTTGGAAAAGTGTCTCACATCACCCGATGATTTCTCCTTCGTGACCTCCTAGAGATTTGCTTTATTGGAAGGATCGAGAGGTACAGGGGGTATCGTACGCTTGAGGGAAGGTTCTATCAAGGGATTTTGAGATTGATCTGTATGCACATGTCGTTGTCAAGATTGGTGATCAAGACTTAGACTAGTAAATTTCTTTTATGCGCGTACGACTCCGGATGGTTGCGCGGGTGACACGGGGTTTAGACTGGTTCGGGCATGAAGAAGCCCTACGTCCAGTATGGGGAGTTGCTCGTGTTGCCCACGCGGGTTCTGTAGTAGGGGTTACAGAAGGGCGAGAGAGGGAACCGGTCCCAAGTCTCTAAGGTGTGCACTGAAGCTCTATGGTGGGGGCGTGTTCTTCTTCGCGGGGAAGAAGAAGCCCGTGTGAGGAAGTGTGAGTGTGAGCGTACGAGAGTCTAAAATTCTTCTCCCCCGTCTCTTGGGCCCTGGCCTTCCCTTTATAGTTCCAAAGGGACGACCAGGTTACATGCGAGACATGCGGGGAGAGAGAGAGAGAGAGAGAGCGCGAAGTCCAAGGGAAGATTCGAACTCCTCAGACGCCACGGCCGGCTTCAGCTTTTGGCTCCGTCGGGCAGCTTCCTCTGATCTTGTCGCTATCCTCCTCGGGGGTTGGTTACGGTGGGCGTGCGTGATGATGGCTGTGGCCTCCGTCCCGTCGGGGCAGACGGCTACCACAACTGCCCCTGTTACACTGCAGGCGGCCTGAGCGGCGAGGGCGTCCCGTCCCTATCACCGAATTTGCAGGGCGCGAGGACTAGTAGGTGAGAGCGAGGACGGTCAGGCGTGCTCCTGTGCCAGGCGATGCAGATCATGATTACCTGACAACGAATCAGAGAAGACCGCGCTGTTGTGCCGTGCGCGGCGCGGTCGTGGGCGGGTAGCTGTGATGGGTCACGTCAGCGGCGCGGTCGCCTTTCTGCGCGCCCGAGCCGTGGAGCATTTATGGCAAAGCTGGCGGAGGGCCCATGTGATCAGCGCCTGCGTCTGCGCCCGAGGCTGACTCCCGCCTGGCGGGCCCATGCGAGTCCGACCCTATACGCCCCAGGTCGGGCGAGGCGGACCCTTGTGGTGAGAGGTCGGGCGAGGCGGAGCCCGCCTGCCGGGGGTTCGGGAGCGTCCGACCCCGAAGGATGGGGTCGGGTGAAGCGGAGCGTTTCCCTCCCGTGTTGGGCTGACGACGGTTGCTGTCGCTGCGAGTGGGTCTGGGCCTCCATGATCGTTGCCGTGATAGTCATTAGGCGATCGTTCACTTTTTCCCCTGACAGTAGCCCCCGAGCCTGTGGTGGAGCGGGGACGCTCCTCCAGAGGCTGTCATCGTCGTTCCTCGGAAACTTTCGCTCGTCGTGCGGGATGCAGTTGATTAAGGACGGGGAGCACGGTGGTTGTCTCGACATGAGTGGATTCTTACCATTCCGGGGAACGCCCTCCATCTGGAGGTCTCATGTTGTGACCATCCGTGTGGTCACTAGTTGCGAACCTAGCCCTCGAGCCCCCGCGCGTTGCAGGGGACCGATCGGGAGGCTAGATCGACTTTTGAATGTTACCCCTCAAGCGTCCGTTCGCTAGGACGGAGGGGGTGAGCCGTGCCACATTATCCTCGTTGGACGAACAGTGGTGCTCGTTGAGCTGCAATCGGGTCAATTCGAGTGAGGTCCCGGTCCCCGTTCGGGGGGGTCCGGCATGGGCCAAGCTGATGGCGTACCCCAGATTCCGGTCGGCCAGTTCATATAGTTCCCGAGCCCGTTCAATCGGACCCGGTGGCTCGTCACCTTTCGTCGGGGAAAAACCATGAACTTTGACGCTGGCCGAACTCGAATGTGAGGTCGGGATGCCCTGGGCAGTCGAGTGCCTTGGTGATGGCCACTAGCGGACCCATCCCTTCTCACCCCTCGCTCAGGGTCATCCTGGGGCGGCTGTCGAACCCACGGTGGGCCAGCCTTCGAACCCCTGGATCGTAACGGGCCGTAGGGACGTTTTCAGTCCCGTATCCCTTCTTACCTTTCCATCGAGCCTTGGGCCGAGTGTGGAGGAGATCGTGCGCGCGTACTTCTCGGAAGACGAAGTGGCGGTAGGTGCCGACCCGCGAAACGAGGGGGGAGTGGACGTTTCCTGCAGAGTCGTGCGCACGTCTTCCGAAAAAAAGGGGAACGGGCGTGATGAGGTGTACCTGACGCCGCATTGACTGCGGCGGGCGCGTCCGTTCCGCTTCCCACGCGTCGCTCTATAAGATGGGGGGCCGCTTCACCGGTTTCGCCCTCACCTTGCTTCGAGTCTTTCGCCTTCCCCTTCGCCTTTTGGTTTGCCGTGCGAGCCGTTCGCCTTCTTCTTCCCCAACGCTCCAGCCTTCTTCTCCTCCCACCATCAAGCTTACCTTCCTCGCGCATTGGCGACCTGGGAGCGCTTCAGCTTCGGGACCTCGCGCGCCGACGACCTCTTGAAGAAGGACCAAGCGGGGCGAGTGGAGATTTCCTGGATTGGAGGAGGCGCCGGCTCCGCCCACTGGCTACGTTGTCTCGTTCGCCCATTTCCACAAGAGGGGGTTCGCGGCACCGCCGAGCCTCTTCTTCCGCGGGCTGCTGCACCACTGCGGGCTCGAGCTGCAGCACCTCAACCCCAACGGGATCCAGCACATAGCGGCATTCGTCACGCTGTGTGAAGGATTCCTGGGCATCGAGCCCAATTTCTCGCTGTGGAAGTATTTCTTCACAGTGAGCTTGTACCAGAAGGTCGAGAAGCGAGGCGGCCAGCACCGGACAACCCCGGTGGCGATCGGGTGCGCCGGGATCCACCTTCGCTAGTCCCGCGCCAGGGAGTACATGGCGATGAAGACCGCGGCGTCCCACAAGGGGTGGCATCAGCAGTGGTTCTACGTGAGGAACTACTCTGAGTCCCCCTTGCCGGAGTTCACCGGCCGCGTCTTCGAGGCGGCGCCGGAGGTGTGGGCGTACGGCCCAGTGGAGAAGGAGAAGAAGCGGATCTCCAGCCTTCTTGCGCCATCGAGTACCTGAAGGCGAAGGGGCTCACCGGGGTCGGAGTTATCGGGGCGTACCACTCTCGGAGGGTGGCGCCGCTGATGCTTCGGATCCGCTCGCTCGCCGAGATGGTTCCTGGCGCACCAACCGAGGGCACCGTCCTTGCGACAGGCGCGCTCCCCGCCTCCGAGATCAGTCAGCGCATCCGGGAGGCGCTGGAAGACAAGGACGTCGTCTTCCCGGTGTCCGGCCACCCTCCGATGTGGCCGGACAGGGACGACGGGGACCGCGGCGACCTCGGCAGGGACGGTGGCGCACGAGACGGAGCCGCCGTCGAGGCCAACGGCACCCGTGGTGGCCGTGCCTGCTCCTGCGGCGGCGTCGGGGACAGTGGAGCCGGGGCCCCTGCCCACGCTGGATGACGCCGAGGAGTGGGGGAAGTGGCGGACAATGCAGGGTGTGCTCGACAGCGCCCGTGCCGCCCTTTCTTCCTTGGTGGGGGAGTTCGACGGCGTCGCCGCTCCCGTCGGTCAGGTATGCCATTCTTCGTGGTGATCAATTTTTTCTCCGCCGCTCTATCGCTGAATGTGGGTTGCTTTGCAGGCCCTCCAGGAGTGCAGCTGGGGGAAATCTGATCTCCTTCAGCTTAGGCAGGAGCGCCTCTCCGCGGAGGAGCAGCGGACCAAGGAGCTGGCCGCGCAGGTTGCCGCCGCCCAGTAGGTCATCGATGACCTATGAAGGCGTGAGCAGGCGGCACAGGATGATCTCCAGGCCGCCGTCGAGCAGGCCCGCTGTGCCCGCGTGGACCTCCAGGCCGTTGTCAACAAGGCCCAGCTTGATGCCGCGAAGCTCCTTCAGGGGAAGAAGGAGCATGAGGTGGTGAAGAACGAGCATGAGGCCCTTCAGAAGACCGTCGAGCGCATCCGCCACGAGCGACAACAGGCTTGGCAGGACCGAGATCTTGAGGCGGCCCGAAGGGTCGAGGCCGAGAAGATGGTGGCCGACCTCGGGACGGAGGTTGGTCAGCTTCAGACCGCCGCGACCGCGCTGAAGGCTCAATCCGAGGGTAAGGTTCCTCCTATCTTTCTTCCTTTATGGTGTTGGGGAGGTCTTTGATCCGACAGGTTTTTTCGTACAGGTCTTGCGGGTGAAGTTAAACAGCTGAAGGGGGCCCTTGATGCGGAGCGCGTCGAGCACGACAGCCTGTGGGACGCGGTCCGCGTCATCTGCGATGGCCTCGGCGTGGTCCAGTGGGAAGGGACGAGCTCGCTGGCGGCTCGTGCCCTCGGGGTGTACCAGCGGACCCGCGAGATCGCTCGGGAGGCGCTTCACGTCGGCGTGAAGCGGGCTTTTGGCGTCTTTGGGTCCCATTATATTGGCCTCAACTTTGCCTTGATGAGCGAAGGGTACGGCCCCGGGTACACCGAGGCTGAGCTGGACGAGATTGATGCGTCGGTGCTCGACCCGGCGGAGGCCTTGGCGAAGCAGTTGGAGGATGAGGCCGTCCAGCCGGAGAACCCCTGAACGGGCTAGCTGGGTCGGGTTTAGATGCCCCGTCATGTAAATATGTTAGTTGATTTCATACTTGCTTTTGTAATGGCCGCAGGGGCCATTTCTGTAATTTATCCAAGTTCATTTTCGATCCCCTTCCTTGTCTTTTTGGGTCTGGAAAGTTTAGAGTACGGGTTTGACGCGTCAGTAAGCGCTGATGGGCGATAGTACCATAGCCGCTGGGGCGTAGGCTTTCTCGCAGTCCGATCAGTCTTGCCTGGGCGTCATTTGCGCACTTTCCCCTTTTCACGCCCAAACGTTCTGGAAGGGGGGTCGGCTCAGAGAAAAGTTGTTTTGAGAAGACCTTAGGTGACTTGGGTCAGAGCCTCTGATAGCCCCCGAGGGATATGCGGCCCTGAGGTAGGGTCAGGGTCGGATATCCCGGAGCTCATGACGAGACTCAAAGAAGGTCGACTCAAAATTGCTTTTTTCCGTGAACTAGAAAATTACAGAAATGCGTGTGTTTAAACTTGGAAACAGAATTTAAGGGTAGAAGTGTCTTAGCTATTCTATGTTCCAAGCGTTGCTGAAGATCTGCCCATCGGGGGTCGCCAGCTTGTACGTGCCTGGCCGCAGCACTTGGGCAATGACAAAAGGTCCTTCCCATGGAGGGGTCAGCTTGTGCCGACCCCTGTTGTCCTGGACGAGGCGGAGCACCAGGTCGCCGACGTTAAAGGCCCGGCCTTGCACCTTGCGACTGTGGTGTCGTCATAAGGCCTGCTGGTATTTGGCCAAGTGTAGCAAGGCCACATCACGCGCTTCATCGAGTTGGTCTTGTGCGTCCTCGAGTAACGCCCGGTTCCCTTGCTCGTCATACGCCTTGACCCTCGGCGATCCATACTCTAGGTCGGTGGGGAGGATTGCCTCAGACCCGTAGACCATGAAGAAAGGGGTGAAGCCAGTTGCCCTGCTGGGGGTCGTCCTTAGGCTCCATAGGACCGCGGGGAGCTCCGCGACCCACCGGCCGCCGAACTTTTTGAGGCGGTCGAAGATCCGTGGCTTGAGACCCTAGAGTATCATACCGTTGGCTCGTTCAACCTGTCCATTCGTGCAGGGGTGCGCCACGGCTGACCAGTCCACTCGGATGTGGTGGTCGTCGCAGAATCGGAGGAACTTTTTCCCGGTAAACTGCGTGCCGTTGTCCGTGATGATGGAGTTGGGGACTCCAAAGCGATGGATGATGTCGGTGAAGAACCGCGCCGCCTGTTCAGACGTGATCTGCGCGACGGGTCGTGCTTCGATCCACTTAGAGAACTTGTCGATGGCGACAAGCAAGTGGCACCCTTCGCAGGTGCGGACCACGTGGGTGGCATCGGCGACCGCCGTTGGCCAGTAGAAACCCTGCCGGAAGGCGTTCCCGACGAGGGTTCTTGGCGCGGTGTGGTGGCCACAGGCCCCTGCGTGGATGTCCTGAATCAGCGCCCTTCCTTGCTCGATTGGGATGCAGCGTTGGAGGATGCCGGTGTGGCTCCGTTTGTAGAGCTCCTGGTTGATGATGACGAATGACTTGGCGCGGCGTGCGATCCTTCGTGCCTCCGTCTTGTCCGTCGGGAGCGTTTCACGGATGAGGTAGTCAAGGTACGGAGCTCTCCAGTCAGGCGGGGGTCGAGCCCCGCGGCTGGATTTGCGTCAATCTCCATGACCTCGGGGTTGGAGGGCTCGGCCTCCAAGCCTGGTCCGGACGGAGCATGGGCTACTTCGCCTGGGCCGGCACCCGGACCCGGGACAGGTGGCGCGTCGCCGACCTTTCCCGGTTCCTGACAGCGGACTGAGGGCTCAAACTGATCGCTGATGAAGACGCCGTCGGGAATGGGCTTTCGGCCGGATGCCGCCTTTGATAGTTTGTCGGCTGCCTCGTTAAAACGTCTTGCGATGTGGTTGAGCTCTAGCCCGTCGAAGTTGTCCTCGAGTTTGCGGACCTTGTTGCAGTAAGCTGCCATCTTGGGGTCGTGGCAGCTCCATTCCTTCATGACTTGCTCGACGACTAGCTGGGAGTCGCCTCGGACATCCAGCCGTCGGATGCGCAGCTCGATGGAGATGCGGAGCCCGTTGAGGAGGGCCTCATACTCGGCGACATTATTAGATGCAGGAAAATGGAGGCAGATCATGTACCTCATGCAAACGCCGAGTGGGGAGATGAAGACTAGCCCGGCTCCGGCGCGAGCCTTCATCAGCGACCCGTTGAAGTGCATCGTCCAGTACTCCTGCTTCTCCGGTGCCTATGGCGTCTGGATTTCTGTCCATTCCACCACAAAATCGGCGAGTACCTGGGATTTGATGGCTGTGCGGGGGGCATAGGTGATGCCCTGGTCCATGAGCTCGAGCGCCCACTTCGCGATCCGTCCCGTGGCGTCCTGGTTCTGGACCACCTCACCGAGGGGGAAAGACGAGACGACTCTCACCGGATGGGAGGTGAAGTAATGGCGCAGCTTCCTCTTCGTGATGAGGACGGCGTAGATGAGCTTCTAGATCTGCGGATATCGCGTCTTGGACTCGGACAAGACCTCGCCGATGAAGTAGACTGGGCGCTGTACCTTGAGGGTGTGTCCCTCCTCCTCTCGCTCTACCACCAGAGCCGCGCTGACCACCTGGGTGCTTGCCGCGATGTAGAGCAGGAGGGGTTCTCCATCGGTAGGTGGGACCAGAACTAAGGCTTTCGTCAGGAGGTCCTTGAGCCAGTCAAGTGCCTCCTAGGCCTCGGTGGTCCACTCGAAGCGGTCAGTCTTCTTTAGGAGCCGGTAAAGAGGGAGCCCTCGTTCGCCGAGGCACGAGATGAAGTGACTCAGGGCCGCCAGGCATCCCGTGATACGCTGGACCCCCTTTATATTTCGAATCGGCCCCATGTCATTGATGGCCGCTATCTTCTCCGGGTTGGCTTCGATGCCGCGCACGGAGATGATGAAACCAGCAGCATACCCCTTGGAACCCCAAAAACACACTTCTCAAGGTTGAGCCTGATGCGCTTGTCTCTCAGCCTCTCGAAGGCAAGTTCGAGGTCGGGGATGAGCTGGTCACCCTTCTTGGACTTGACTACGATGTCATCGACATAAGCCTCAACGGTTCGCCCGATGAGGTCCCCAAAACACTTGAGCATACATCGCTGGAATGTAGCCCCCGCGTTTTTGAGGCCGAACGGCATCTTGACGTAGCAATAGGGGCCAAATGGGGTGATGAAAGAGGTCGCGAGCTGGTCGGACTCTTTCATCGCGATTTGATGATAGCCGGAATACGCGTCGAGGAAGCTGAGGGTCTCGCACCCAGCGGTCGAGTCGACTATCTGGTCAATGCGCGGCAAAGGAAACAGATCCTTTGGGCACGCCTTGTTGAGACCGGTGTAGGCAACACACATTCGCCATTTCCCATTCTTTTTTCGTACAAGAACAGGATTAGCTAGCCACTCGGGGTGGTACACTTCCTTGATGAATCCGGCTGCCAAAAGCTTCTGGAGCTCCTCGCCGATGGCTTTGCGCCTCTCCTCGTCGAAGCGGCGCAAACCTTGCTTCACTGGCTTGGAGCCGGCCTTGATGTTCAAGGAGTGCTCGGCGACTTCCCTCGGAATGCCGGGCATATCCGAGGGTTTCCACGCGAAGACATCGATGTTCGCGTGGAGGAAGTCGACGAGCGCGCTTTCCTATTTGGGGGATAGGCTAGCGCTGATTCGGACGGTCTGGCCGTCGGAACAGCTAGGGTTGAGGGGGACCTCCTTGACGCCTTTAGTGGCCTCGAAGGAGGCGGGCGACTGCTGGGAGTTGGGCCGACCCTCGGCGCTCTCCGCGAGCTAGACCGCCAGCTCTTTCGTGACGTTGATGGCCGCGGCGTACTCGCAGCATTCTACATCACACTCGTACGCCTTCTGGAAAGATGTGCCGACGGTGATGACCCTGTTGGGCCCCGGCAGCTTGAGCTTGAGGTAAGTGTAGTTGGGGATGGCTATGAACTTCGCGTACCTTGGCCGCCCCAGGATGGCGTGGTAGGTTCCACGGAAGCCTACCACCTCGAAGGTGAGGATCTCCTTCCTGTAGTTGGACGGAATCTCGAAGGAAACGGGCAGGTCGATCTGCCCGAGAGGCATTGCCTGCTTCCCCGGCAAGATGCCGTGGAAAGGTGCCTTGCTGGGGCGGAGGCGGGAGCGGTCGATCCCCATGGCGTCGAGGGTCTCGGCGTAAAGGATGTTGAGGCTGCTGCCTCCGTCCATGAGCACCTTGGTGAGGCGCGTCGTGCCGATGATAGGGTCGACAACTAGGGGGTAGCGCCCTGGCTGCAGGACGCGCCCCGGGTGGTCGGACCGGTCGAAAGTGATGGCGGATCCCGACCAGTCGAGGAAGGTCGGCGTCGCAGGCTCCGCCGCGTAGACCTCGCGGCATTCCAGCTTCCGGCGGCGTCTGGAATCGTAAGCCGCCGGCCCGCCGAAGATCACGAAGCAGCCGTCCACCTTGGGAAAGCCGTCTTCCTTCCCTCCGTCGTCCTTCTTTTCCTCGTCGGGTTTCCGCCTACGGTCGCCCTTCACAGGGTTGCCTGCAAAGTACCTCTTCATGAGGTTGCAGTCCTTGTAGGCGTGCTTCGCGGGGAACTCGTGGTTCGGGCACGGTCCCTCGAGCAGCTTGTCGAAGAAGCCGGGGGTGCCCTCCGGGGGCGGCTGACCCCGCTTGCACTCAGCAGCCGCCACGAGGGGTGCCTCGCGCCGCTGCTTGTTCTGCTTCTTCTGTGGACGGTTGGAGGTGCCCTCGTCGGCGTCCTCCTTCCACTTCACCTCGCCTTTGGAGCGGTCGAAGATTGCTCCAACGGCCTCCTCGCCCGAGGCGAAGCTGGTGGCGATGTTGAGAAGGTCCTCCGTGGTCCGCGGGCCTCGGCGCCCGAGCTCGTGGACAAGGGGTCGGCAGGAAGTTCCCGCCAGGAACGCCCCTATGACGTTGGCGTCCGCGACGTTGGAGAGCTCGGTGCGCTTCCTAGAGAAGCATCGGATGTAGTCCCGGAGGGATTCACCCGACTCTTGGCGGCAGCTCCAGAGGTCCCAGGAATTGCCAGGGCGCATGTACGTGCCCTGGAAGTTTCCCACGAATATCTCCCTCAAGTCGTTCCAACTGCGGATCCGTCCCGAGGGGATATGTTCTAGCCAGGCTCGCGCTGAGTCGGCTAGAAAAAGTGGGAGGTTGCGGATGATGAACAGGTCATCGTCCGCCCCACCAGCCTGACATGCGAGCCGGTAGTTGCTGAGCCATAGCGCGAGGTTCTTTTCCCCAGAGTACTTGGCCACGTTGGTTGGCTGCCTGAAGCGCGGCGGGAATGGCGCGCTCAGGATGCGGGCGGAGAAGGCCCGGGGCCCCGCCGGGTCGGGGCTGGGGCTACGGTCTTCCTCGCTGTCGTAGCGGCTGCCATGGTGGACATGGTAGCCGCGGTCCACCCCCTCCTCCCTGTCCGCGCGGGAGCGCCTCCGCGCATCTAGGGTGTCACGGGCCTCGCGGATGGGACCGACGCACCGGTGGATGGACGGGGCCCTACCTCCTGCGAGTGGCGACGTCCGTCGAGCGGGCGCGGCCTGGTTCGCCCGGGGAGGAGGCTGGTGGACAGACTCCCCCCGCCTTTCGGAGGGTGTGGTGGGGGCCGCCCCGCTGATGTTTTGCCCGCGTCGCCGGGACGCGGAGCTCTCCGCCTGCTGAACAGCGGCGCACTCAAGCAGGTCGCGCACCTCTCGATGCACCTGGAGTTCTTCGGGCATCTCCGGCTCGGGGAGTCGTCGAAGCAGGGCCGCCGCTGCGGCGATGTTTTGGCTGGCGCGGGCGAAGAGCTGGGGGCGATCCTCGTCAGCGCAGAGCCAGAGGTGATGAAACAAGTGGGTGAGGCGAGGAGGGGGATTAGGTCGATCCCCTCCCCGGTGGCGAGGAAATCCAGGCTCCCAAAGCGGACCAGGGAGCCCGGGGCAAAATTGACGTCGTGGCTGGCCATCTGAAGCCGGTGGTGTATGCGCAAAGGTCCCCTACCTGGCGTGCCAACTGCCGTTGTCAAGATTGGTGATCAAGACTTAGACTAGTAAATTTCTTTTATGCGCGTACGGCTCCGGATGGTTGTGCGGGTGACACGGGGTTTAGACTGGTTCGGGCATGAAGAAGCCCTATGTCCAGTATGGGGAGCTGCTCGTGTTGCCCACGCGGGTTCTGTAGTAGGGGTTACAGAAGGGCGAGAGAGGGAACCGGTCCCAAGTCTCTAAGGTGTGCACTGAAGCTCTATGGTGGGGGCGTGTTCTTCTTCGCAGGGAAGAAGAAGCCCGTGTGAGGAAGTGTGAGTGTGAGCGTATGAGAGTCTAAAATTCTTCTCCCCCGTCTCTTGGGTCCTGGCCTTCCCTTTATAGTTCCAGAGGGACGACCAGGTTACATGCGAGACATGCGGGGAGAGAGAGAGAGAGAGAGAGAGAGTGAGAGCAAAGTCCAAGGGAAGATTCGAACTCCTCGGACGCCACGGCCAGCTTCAGCTTTCGGCTACGGCGGGCGTGCGTGATGATGGCTGTGGCCTTCGTCCCGTCGGGGCAGACGGCTGCCACGACTGCCCCTGTTACACTGCAGGTGGCCTGAGCGGCGAGGGCGTCCCGTCCCTATCACCGAATTTGCAGGGCGCGAGGACTGGTAGGTGAGAGCGAGGACGGTCAGGCGTGCTCCTGTGCCAGGCGACGCAGATCATGATTACCTGACAGCGAATCAGAGAAGACCGCGCTGCTGTGCCGTGCGCGGCGCGGTCGTGGGCGGGTAGGTGTGATGGGTCACATCAGCGGTGTGGTCGCCTTTCTGCGCTCCCGAGCCGTGGAGCATTTATGGCAAAGCTGGCAGAGGGCCCACGTGATCAGCGCCTGCGCACGCGAGTCCGACCCTATACGCCCCGGGTCGGGCGAGGCGGACCCTTGTGGCGAGAGGTCGGGCGAGGCGGACCCTTGTGGCGAGGGGTCGGGCGAGGCAGAGTGTGACAACCCTGGTAATTACATTTCCAAAATCAATGTCATTAGCCTAACTCTATGATTAAACCAACTAATGAAAGGGTGGAAAGAATTAAAACGAGTTCAGTTGGAATTCAAATTTAATTTGAGCACATTTGGTTACTTTTGAACTTTTAAATTTAACTTTCAAACCATAAGCCAAATGAGATTTTGCCTGAAACCAAAGTTGTAGAACTTTTTATTTTGAACAACTTTCGTGTTCAAAAGTTTTTGAAATTCAAATCAGAAAGAGGAGAAAACGCCCTGTTTGCACCCAGCCCCCTGAAGTTTTCCAAATTCTTGCATCCAGGTCCCTCGTTTCCCCTCCCCTCCTCTGCCGCACCGCGCGCGCTCGCCCGCCCGCCGCGCGCCAGGTGGCCGGCGTCGCCTGACCGGCGCGAAGCGCCAGGCCAGTGGCCACCGCACCACCCCGCCACGGCCGGCTTCGCCCCGCCCCCACGCCACGCGGCCAGTCAGCGCCCGCGCGTGCCCGCGACGCAGCCGCGTCCAGCCCCGCCGCCCGTCGCGCCCAGTAGCCGCGCTCCGCCGTGCCGCCCCGGCCCCCGCGCCCCACCAGTCGCCGCGCCCGCCCTCCGCCCGAGCCGCTGCCGCTGCCGCTTCACCACTCCGCGCCCGGAACTATCCCACCGCACTCACGCCATATCGCGGACGCCCAGTCACCGCGCCCGCGCTGCCGCACGTCGCGCCGGCGTTCTGCCGCCGCCCGCCGCAGCCAGTGCACGCCGTTGCCGTGCCCCGCCCCGCGCGTCGCCCAGGCACCTCCACACCCCCTCCTGTCCCTATAAAAGCCCCGCCCCGACCACGCGCGCGAGCCACCACAGCCCAGAACGCCTCGCCGTCGCCATCGCCACCGCCGAGCACCACCCGCCCGTGGACAGCCCTCCGCCGCCGCCCACTGCCCAAACTGAGCCCCCAGCCACCACTACATCACCCCACCGCAGCTCGCCAACCCACCCAACGCCACCCAGAACCACCGGAGCGCCGCCGCCCGCACTGCCGCCGCCGCCGCCGCCCCTGCTCGCCGTGGACAGCACGACCCAGACCCCCTCCGTCCAAGCCGAGCCCCTGAGTAGCTTCCCCACGCGCCACTGAAGCTCACCGACCGGACCACGCCGCCCCAAGCACGCCGGAGCACCGCCGTCGACGCGAGCCGCGCCGCCGCCGCCTCTGCTCCAACGCCGGCGAGCCCTTCCCGGCCGTCCCCCACCTGAACAACACCCCCACAAGGTAGCCCTCGCACCCCTGAACCTTCCCCGACCCTCGCCCCTCGCCGCCGGCGAGCCCCCTCGCCGGAATTTCGGCCGGCCGCCGTACCCGAGCCGCCCGAGGACCCAATTGCAAGAATTTAAATCTTTAGAAGGGTCTGAGCGTAAGATTCAAGGACCTGGTTGTAAAAGAAAGTTTCAAACCTAGATTCAAAATCAGTGAATTTGTAAAATTCGTATAAAATCGTAGAAAATTCAGAAAAATGCAAACTCAACTGTTCTGGAATTCTCAGAATAAACTCTACCACTTTTGTTACAAAAGTTTTCTCAGAATCTCAAAATATTTTGCTCTACTTTAAATAGAAGCTTTAATGGACTTATTTTGTACCCACTGTTCTAGAACAATGCTGACCCTGAATTTTGGGCAGTGAATTAGTTGCTTGATGATTAGGACTGTGTAAAAAGATCAGACCCAAATTCCATCTCTAGATTTACTGTTTGTTAAACTTAGTTTTATATCATGTGTAAGAAGAATGTTTTATCCCTGCAGTTAGGTGGTGAGTCACCCATTTAAATTTTTCCTATGCTAATGTATTGGTACCCAGAAGCCAGAGAAAAATTAGGAGACTTTTTATCTCACACTAACCTACTTATTTGATTTATGTGCTAATAACATACATTAAATCAAGAAAATAGTATCTTAGCTTGGAAAATTCTCAAATTTTTACTGGGAGATAAACTATGGTAGAGGTTGCTGTGTAAAAAGTTCCATGGACAAAAACCCTGTGTAGGGTCCTGTAAAAATGAATCTTTGAATAGCCTAGGTGTAGAATGTCATAATTCCTATGCTCTGAATACTGCATGATAAATCCTACAACAATTACAGTAGCTTCTGCATGCTTAATTGAGAGCTCTGTAAAAATCTTAGACTCAATTGTTGCACCAATTGTTCTGTATAAAAAGAACAAGGATCTAACAGCAACTATGTAATGTATTTTTCATAATTAATCTGTTACATAAAATTGGCTGAAAATTTTACAGTAAGCACATCTTTCCTTGATGTGCCTAAATCCAAAATTTCATGACCAGAAACTATCCCTTGTAGTAATTACTCTCAAATCGTAATCAAGTGCCATTTCCACGACTTAAACTTGTGCACTCATGTAGAATCGACGACTCTCGCCGACGGAACTTACGAGCTGGTGCCCGCGTCCGAGAGTGAGCAGCGTGAAGCTCAAGCAAATCTAACTGAAGCTTTTGAAGACCCGAGCCCAAGTTCGGAAGATCCCCAAGAGAACTGCGAAGGCAAGCCCCGGAGCATAACCCATTCTTTCCGAAATTATGCAACTCATTACTCTTGTTTGTGCATTAAGTTTATAGGAGTTGGATGAAAACTTAGTTGCATGATACTAGGAACCCTTGCTTGAAAACTAGATGTAAGGTTCGATAGAACGCTGTGCTAATAGGACTCCGGTAAAAGTCGAGTGATTTCCTGTCACTCGCGAGAAAATAGGAGTTGAATGGCTACTACACGCTGCAATCATAAGGACACGGACGGGTTACGTAACGATGGTTACGATTGAGGCCCGTGAGGCCCGTCTGTCTAGTGAAAAATGCTAAGGCCGCAGGGTGTGGTAGTGATGGTTAAGTCTTTGAACGTACTAAACACATGCCGAGATTATGGGAATCGGTAAGCTTAAGTACCTGATTGGCCCGGCAAGGGGACGGCATCCTACCCTTTGAACTTCGGTCCCATGTGCATATAGCGAGTGCAGAGAGTGGTCACGACCCGGCGCCGAACCGTGGCGTGGAGCTCTTGTACTCTCGGAGGGTAGCCCCGATCCACGACCCGGAAAGAAAGGGGAAAAGTTGCACGTGTGACTCTAGGGAGTAACCACGTGACGTGTGTTTGGGTTTTCCCTTGCAAGGTTAAGAAATTCGATTCGAATCGTCCGTTTCTCACGGCTATTGAGACTGCTTAACCATTTTTACCCACAGAGTAAGAAGAGGAACAATGATGATGAATGAACTGGTTGGATGAAAAATTTAATGCTTCACCATGTATGCTTTAGATAGCTGCTTATCTAGACTGGCTAACGAAACTAGAATCTTGAGCTAAAAGTTGAAAGTAAGGACCCACCTGTAGATGCTTTTTCGGCAAAACAAACCCCCAAGCCAAAAAGCCTGGCATGTCTAGAGTAGGTGGAGTAGGTTCCACTACACTTGTAAGTCTTGCTGAGTATTAGTATACTCAGTCTTGCTTGTGACTCGATTTCAGGTGAGCCCTTCGAAGACATGATTGCTAGCTTGACTTGGCCCTGCACTCTTCCCCCTGGTTGGTCGGTGGAATGGGATGCGCCCCCGTCCAACGGAGATAAGGCCGAGTGATGTCTCGTACGGGCTTCATCGAGACATCCTGTATCGTCGAGTAGTTTCCGTTGTTTATTTCCGCTGCAACTTAACTCTGAAGAACTTATTTATGTTAATTGGAGTATTTGGTTTCTAAGCTCAGAACTTGGCCTGTAATATTTACTTATGTTAATGTCGTAATATTTGCTGGAATGTGGTATTCTCTGGGCTCATCGTCGCATGAGCATTTGTATGTACGTCGCTCGATCCGTGCACCGTGGTTGTATCGGGAGGTTATACCCGACAGACCAGTGGATTACTCCGTTTGAAGTGTACGGTTAACCGAGAACGCCCTAATGGTGATGGTTAATACACTTGAGCCGGATTAATTCAGGTGGTTCTGCCACAGCTGGTATCAGAGCCGTAGCTGGTGCCACAGCTGGCAACAGCGGACACCAGAGCCGAAATACATACGCCAGAGAATGCTACAAGCCTTAAAAACTCATTTTACTAAAACTTGACTAGAAGGTTGTGTTGCGAAATGCGTTGGTACGTTAAGGATGGTGCCTAGTTCGTAAAGCCCTAAGGGATTTTGGGAAAGTTACTAGGTGGCTATCTAACTTCTATATATATTATCAACTGACTTCCAGCACATTACCTTCTGTCAAAACTTACTTTCATGCACAACCGACCTTAAATTCTGTAACGACGCACTCGTCGCTAAGGTAAGAAGGTAAGGATCCTCAGCCAACTGAGGGAGCTTGGCCTTCCTGTCGGTGATGCGAACCGAACGCTGCCCTCAAGCAGTGGCTTACTTGAGGTGCTGCCAATATGCCAACTGTTAGTTGAACATATTGGGAGTAGAAGGTTTGGCGCAGGGTATGGCGATCGCTGTTCATACCCCCGTCTCATGACGGTACCCCCGTGAATACGCTATCTCGATAGCGTATGTTAACGTCGTCTGTACGGCGGGAATTGTACAGATATCGTTTCTATAAGTAAACGGTAATGAATACGGACGCTTTCATGAGTGCTGGCATGAAAGGTTCATGAGATATATATACTCTATCATCTTCGGCAGGTACACCAACCGCGATTTCGATAAGTTAAGGAACGATTAGAAAGACTCGACTAGCTATTATAGCGAGAGCCGTATTGTGTAAGCCACCGAAACTATCTTCGTAAGACCAAAGTTATTTGGCAATTGTTTTGTTTTGTGAGGACGAATAGGACGTGCATACATCATAAACATATGTATCTGAAATCAAAAATGCGTTGTAAGAGAGTGGTAAGATTCTTGCATATCTAAGCGTGGTTTGCATAAGGACCATCTAGCAAAACTGTCCGAATTCTGCCGTGACCAAAAAGAGCGATTTATTGGCCAAAGAAAATGACCATTTCTGATAAAGTTCATGTTGAAGAAATTGTTCCAAATTTTGTGATCTATCTTCTGTTCAAAAACGAAAAATTCTGAACTTATGGATAGCAAGAAATAACAGAAACCTTGGAATGTCAGAATTCTGTCCAGAATAAGCCCTCCTGCCTCCTAAATTTTTAGGCCCCCTTCCCGCAATTTTCGGCAAAAGAGCACAACACAAAACTTGTTCCAAATTCACCCAGGTAGCTTCTGTTAAAATTTGGTAAATTTTGGCTGGGTAGATTTTCCCTGGTGCACGAAACTCTAGCCCTCTGTTCACTGAAAATTCTGGGTAGACAGCAAGGTAAAACCTGAAAAGAAAGACCATTTTAGAGACCCAATTAGCTCTGGAGTTGACTAGCAAAGTTGTTCACCAATACCTTAGGAGTGATCTGGTGAAATTTGAGAATTTTTGGATGAGAACTGTGGGAGTTATGGTTATTTTTGCACACTATACAGAATCTGTCCTTGTGCTGTTCACAGTTTTTCGCTATCTCACTCCATTTGATCTTTTGTTCAGATGGCCGAGCCTGTTGATATGATGGTGGATGAGGATGGACGCGTACACTCGCAGTGTCTCCACTGGGAGGGCTTTCCCTCTATTTTGTGGGATGTTCTGCGTACCGCGGGCTATCTAGTTCCTCCACGTTACGCCGGACTGGAGTTTGCAGAAAATGGAGTTACCCAGTGCCGTGTCAACGTGACTATCTTTCCGCACCCGCTACGCCCGGAGTGGCCCGCCTTGGAGCTTGAGGCTGTTGGTCGCCGTTTGGCCGATACTTGGGAGCTTGCAGCCATGAGGGCGCTCACCACTTTTTGTGCGCAGCGTCCCGAGATTGTCACACTTACTCCCATTGGATTGTTTCCTGCTGCCCAGGACAACTACCCCTTTTGGCTCAACAGGGTGCAGCACGCACAGTACTTGGTAGACTTTCATGCCCAGGAGACTATTCATACCTCCGTGCGGTGCATGAGTGCTCTCTACCGGCTTCAGACTCTCCAGAGTCAGGCACTTGAGCAGCTCACCGATCTTGCTCAGGCCTACCACATGATGGCAGATACCAGGGATGAGCAGATTAAGGAGCTCAGTCAGGATCTTGAGGACAGAGATGCTCAGATTGGCCAACTTGAGGGCCAAATCCAGGAGCAGGACACTCTCATGGGTGAGAGAGAGATGCCACGGTAGCACAGTTGGAGGAGCAGCTCCATGATCTGAGCCTTGAGTTGGATGATGCTAATGAGCACATTCAGTGGCATCATGATCAGAATGACCATCCCCATGAGGACGACATGGAGGAGGATGGGGAGGAGCCACAGGAGATTGATGGTATCTCAGGTATGGATTTCGAGGGTGAGGTACCACAGGCACCTCAGATGGGAGCTCACTCTCCTGCTCACAGCGAGTCGTCCGTCAACGACTTGGATGATTTCTAGAGGACGACCTAGGAGGACTTTTGCACATACTCCTCGATAGGGTAGCCTAACTTTTGGCAAGTGTTGTAATAGGCTAACTAGGAGTTGAGTAACTCTTTTGTGTTGGGTACACCTGAACCATGTGGATACCCTCAGCATGTAAGGAACGGCGATAAACTTGGATGATTTCGTTGTAATTGGGTAAACGACGGAATCCACAATCGCTGAGACTTGTCGGAATTTTTATCCATGTCTCCTTGCATTTCTTGGCTGAGTGTTGAATACCATACTTGTGCTAAATTTTGTGATCTAGGTTCTCACAAAAATTCAGCATCATTGGACCTCGCTAGCTTAAGATGTAGGCGAAACCGTACCGATCAATCTGCTGAAAAACAGCTAAGACAGTAAGGCCAAGGACGAGCTTTTCGACCACCTTAGCCATAGTCTAGCACCGAAGTTAAATACCAAAGTGGTGCATTCCTAAATTCTCTGACTACTGCAAAAGTCTGAAATGTTTTGGATGGACCCACAGCAGGCTGTGATTTTTCTCGTAGCAAACAGAGATTCTGTCCATACGTCTAGCTGTGACTTCGGAAGTCTAGGACTACACCAATTATTTATGAATCAAGGAAGTAATATGGATCGCGTTGCTAATGGTAACCTTTCACGTTTCAGATGGTTGGATCAACACGTGGCAACCCCGAGGGTTTTGGTGCCGGTGGCAGCCGCTCGCGACAATCGCCACCACCCCCGCCCAGTTTGGTGGAAGTGATGGCCGCTCAAACCGAGCTGCTGCGTCAGATTGTGCAAGGACAACACCAGCAGAGGGGTGGGCACAATGCTCACCAACCACAAGCTGCAGGGTACACGGATTTCCTGGGGACCCAGCCGCCCTTGTTCCATAAGACCGAGGAACCCCTGGACGCAGATGCATGGATTCGCACCATAGAATCCAAGTTCATACTACTTGTGGCCCCATGCTCAGAAGCCAACAAAGCTCGTTTTGCCGCGCAACAGCTTCGCGGTACCGCTCGACTGTGGTGGGACCACTATTTTGCGATGCTCCCGGCTGATCATGTGGTCGACTGGGATGAATTCAAGACCGCGTTCCGGGCACATCATATCCCCGAGGGTCTCATGGAGAGGAAGTTGAATGAGTTCCTGGCACTCACCCAGGGCACCCGCACCGTGCTGCAGTACGCCCAAGCGTTCAACAACTTATGTCAGTATGCGGGCTATCACGCTGATACGGATGCCAAGAAGCATGATCGTTTCCGCCGAGGCCTGAATACCAAGCTCAAGGAACGTCTGAACCTAGCCAGGGCTGACACCTACAACGAGTTGGTCAATATGGCCATTACCCAGGAAGACTGTATCATGGCGCACCGGGCAGAGAAGAAGAGAAAGGCACCCGCGGGACCATCAAGTGTCCAACCACCAAGGTATCGCATCGTGCAAAATACCGCACCCACAGCTCCACCAAGGGCCCCGCAGCCAGGAAGATGGATTGCCAGACCCCCACAGCAGCCAGGCATGGTACGACCCCCGATGCCTTCACAGAATGGTCCGAGGCCCATTCTTCAACAGTCTCTTCGACCTAGCCCCGCGAATCGCTGTTTCAAATGTGGGAGTTCCAGCCACTTCGCACGAGAATGCCCTCAGCCTGGACAGCCCAACCACGGTCAAGGATCCAACCCGAACACTAAGAACAGGGGCAAGAGACAGACCCTGCAAGTCAAGCAAGGACGGATTAACTTCACCACGCTTGCAGAGCTTCCTGAAGGAGCCCAGTGATGTCGGGTACATTCTCTATCCATAACAAGCCTGCAGTTATATTATTTGATTCTGGTGCATCGCATAGTTTTATAAGTGAAAAATTCGGTGCAAAAGTAGGCTTGGATGTTTGTCACACCAAAGGGTCATATATGATATCAACACCGGGTGGTAAAATTGCTTCAAACCAAATGATCAGACAAGTACCAGTCAAATTGGGTAGTAAAACCATCGACACGGACCTTGTCCTTTTACCTCTTGACGGCATGGACATTATTTTGGGAATGAACTGGATGGCTATGCATGGAGTCACACTGGCCCTTTCTTCCCGAGCCGTGGAGATAAATTCATCTAGTCACGGAGCCACTACCCTCTACCTACCGTTCCTAGATTGTACGAATTCCTGTGCTTATAAGATGGAAGGACTTAAGCCAGATAATATTCCAGTGGTAAACGAGTATGCCGATGTTTTCCCGGATGACTTACCCGGAATGCCATCGGATAGGGACATTGAGTTCGTTATTGAACTACAACCAGGCACTGCACCTATATCCAAGAGACCATATAGGATGCACCCTAAAGAGTTGGCAGAGCTGAAAATTCAACTCCAAGAACTACTGGACAAAGGTTTCATTCGCCCTAGCGCGTCACCTTGGGGATGTCCAGCCCTATTCGTAAAGAAGAAGGATGACAGTTTGAGATTATGTGTGGACTACCGACCTCTCAATGCGGTAACTGTTAAAAATAAATACCCCCTTCCTCGCATCGATGTACTCTTCGATCAATTAGCTGGAGCCAGAGTCTTCTCCAAGATTGATCTTCGTTCGGGATATCATCAGATCAAGATTCGCCCGTGCGATATTCCTAAGACTGCCTTCTCCACACGATATGGACTATATGAATTCTTGGTCATGTCCTTTGGACTCACCAATGCCCCTGCCTACTTCATGTATCTCATGAATTCGGTATTCATGCCCGAACTTGACAAATTCGTCGTAGTGTTCATCGACGACATTCTTATCTATTCCAAGGATGAGGAAGAGCATGCCAAGCACCTTCGCGTTGTTCTTCAGCGACTCAGGGACCATCAGCTTTATGCTAAGTTTTCTAAGTGTGAATTCTGGTTGGACACAGTAAAGTTCTTAGGTCACACGATCTCCAGCGAAGGCATAGCTGTTGACCCCAGCAAGGTACAAGAGGTGATGGATTGGAAACCCCTTACCTCTGTTCATCAGATTCGCAGTTTTCTCGGCTTAGCCGGTTATTACCGTCGCTTCATCCCGGATTTCTCTCGAATTGCTAAGCCCATGACGGAACTATTGAAGAAGGAAGTAAAGTTTGTATGGAATGAGAAGTGTGAGGAAGCCTTCCACACTCTCAGAGAGCATCTGACTACTGCACCCGTGTTAGCTCAACCCGATAATACCAAGCCATTCGATGTGTATTGTGACGCATCAGGTACTGGTCTAGGATGTGTGCTTATGCAAGAGAATCGAGTGATTGCATATGCCTCACGAGCCCTTCGGCCCCACGAACAGAATTATCCCACGCATGACCTTGAGCTCGCAGCCGTCATTCACGCTCTGAAGATATGGAGGCACTATCTCATGGGTACACAGTGCAATATCTACACGGATCATAAGAGTCTCAAGTATATCTTCACACAAGCCGATCTGAATATGAGACAACGGAGATGGCTAGAACTAATCAAGGATTATGACCTTGAAGTGCACTATCACCCCGGCAAGGCTAACGTAGTCGCTGATGCACTAAGCCGCAAGTCCCATGGCCATTGCTTATCCATGGAGTTCTACCATGAGACATTATGTGCAGACATGAGGAAGCTTAACTTGGAAATAGTTTCCCAAGGCACTCTAAATCACATCTCAGTTGAGCCCACTCTTCACGACCAAATCGTCATGGCACAACTATAGGATGAAGGAATTAAGATCATCAAACAGAAACTCTCTCTAGGTGAGGAGAAGTACAAATGTTTCCGCCAGGACCATAAGGGAGTTCTATGGTTCGAAGGTCGTATAGTCGTTCCGAAGAAACGTGAACTCCGCAAGCAAATTCTCGATGAGGCACACCTTTCCAAATTCTCTATCCACCCCGGCAGTAGCAAAATGTATCAAGACCTAAGGCAAAACTTCTGGTGGACTAGAATGAAAAGAGAAATTGCTACGTATGTCTCAGAATGTGACACGTGCCAGAGAGTGAAGGCTAGCCACTTAAAGGTAGCCGGTACACTTCAACCGTTACCTATACCATCATGGAAATGGGAAGACATAAGTATGGACTTCATCGTTGGACTACCAAACACGTCCCAGAGACATGATTCCATATGGGTTATCGTTGATAGACTCACGAAGACGGCACATTTTCTTCCGGTACACACCACCTATTCTACCAAGAAATATGCCGAGATTTACCTCGATCGTATTGTTTGCCTGCATGGAATACCTAAGACAATTATTTCCGATCGTGGTCCCCAGTTTGTAGCACGCTTTTGGGAACAACTGCAAACGTCTCTTGGCACAAAGCTGATTCGCAGTTCAGCATACCACCCTCAGACCGATGGACAAACGGAAAGAGTAAACCAAATTCTTGAAGACATGCTGAGAGCCTGTGTCATTCATTATGACAAGAATTGGGACAAATGCCTACCCCTGGCAGAGTTCTCGTACAACAACAGCTACCAAACGAGTTTGAAAATGGCACCATTTGAGGCCCTGTACGGACGAAGGTGTCGAACTCCTTTGAGCTGGTCGCAAACCGGAGAACGTAACATAATTGGACCCGACCTGGTAATCGAGGCAGAGGAGAAAGTAAAAGTAATACAAGCAAATCTTAAAGCCGCACAAGCCCGACAAAAGAGCTATTCTGACAAAAGGAGAAAGCCCCTAAAGTTCGAAGTTGGCGATCATGTCTATCTTCGAGTTTCACCAACCAAGGGAGTGCGAAGATTTGGAATCAAAGGCAAACTAGCTCCCCGCTATATTGGTCCCTACGAAATCATTGAGAGCTGCGGACCCGTAGCCTACAAATTACGACTGCCCCCTCAGCTCAAGGCCACCCATGATGTCTTCCACGTATCTCAACTCAAGAAGTGTATTCGAGTCCCTACCGAGATTGTGGAACAACAAGAAATATCGTTGGAACCCGACCTCTCGTATGTCGAACACCCAGTTAAGATTCTGGATCAAAAAGAAAGAGAGACCAGGAGGAAAGTGATTAGAATGTATAAAATACAATGGAATCGCCACACGGAAGAAGAAGGCACCTGGGAAACGGAGAGCTACCTGAACCAACATTTCCCTGGGTTTCTTGTCTCAACCACTGGTATGTGCACCCACGCCCACACTAAGAATTACCGAATCTCGGGGCGAGATTCTTGTCAAGGGGGGAAGGCTGTGACAACCCTGGTAATTACATTTCCAAAATCAATGTCATTAGCCTAACTCTATGATTAAACCAACTAATGAAAGGGTGGAAAGAATTAAAACGAGTTCAGTTGGAATTCAAATTTAATTTGAGCACATTTGGTTACTTTTGAACTTTTAAATTTAACTTTCAAACCATAAGCCAAATGAGATTTTGCCTGAAACCAAAGTTGTAGAACTTTTTATTTTGAACAACTTTTGTGTTCAAAAGTTTTTGAAATTCAAATCAGAAAGAGGAGAAAACACCCTGTTTGCACCCAGCCCCCTAAAGTTTTCCAAATTCTTGCATCCAGGTCCCTCGTTTCCCCTCCCCTCCTCTGCCGCACCGCGCACGCTCGCCCGCCCGCCGCGCGCCAGGTGGCCGGCGTCGCCTGACCGGCGCGAAGCGCCAGGCCAGTGGCCGCCGCACCACCCCGCCACGGCCGGCTTTGCCCCGCCCCCACGCCGCGCGGCCAGTCAGCGCCCGCGCGTGCCCGCGACGCAGCCGCGTCCAGCCCCGCCGCCCGTCGCGCCCAGTAGCCGCGCTCCGCCGTGCCGCCCCGGCCCCCGCGCCCCACCAGTCGCCGGGCCCGCCCTCCGCCCGAGCCGCTGCCGCTGCCGCTTCACCACTCCGCGCCCGGCACTATCCCACCGCGCTCACGCCATATCGCGGACGCCCAGTCACCGCGCCCGCGCTGCCGCACGTCGCGCCGGCGTTCTGCCGCCGCCCGCCGCAGCCAGTGCACGCCGTTGCCGTGCCCCGCCCCGCGCGTCGCCCAGGCACCTCCACACCCCCTCCTGTCCCTATAAAAGCCCCGCCCCGACCACGCGCGCGAGCCACCGCAGCCCAGAACGCCTCGCCGTCGCCATCGCCGCCGCCGAGCACCACCCGCCCGTGGACAGCCCTCCGCCGCCGCCCACTGCCCAAACTGAGCCCCCAGCCACCACTACATCACCCCACCGCAGCTCGCCGACCCACCCAACGCCACCCAGAACCACCGGAGCGCCGCCGCCCGCACTGCCGCCGCCGCCGCCGCCCCTGCTCGCCGTGGACAGCACGACCCCGACCCCCTCCGTCCAAGCCGAGCCCCTGAGTAGCTTTCCCACGCGCCACTGAAGCTCACCGACCGGACCACGCCGCCCCAAGCACGCCGGAGCACCGCCGTCGACGCGAGCCGCGCCGCCGCCGCCTCTGCTCCAACGCCGGCGAGCCCTTCCCGGCCGTCCCCCACCTGAACAACACCCCCACAAGGTAGCCCTCGCACCCCTGAACCTTCCCCGACCCTCGCCCCTCGCCGCCGGCGAGCCCCCTCGCCGGAATTTCGGCCGGCCGCCGTACCCGAGCCGCCCGAGGACCCAATTGCAAGAATTTAAATCTTTAGAAGGGTCTGAGCGTAAGATTCAAGGACCTGGTTGTAAAAGAAAGTTTCAAACCTAGATTCAAAATTAGTGAATTTGTAAAATTTGTATAAAATCGTAAAAAATTCAGAAAAATGCAAACTCAACTGTTCTGGAATCCTCAGAACAAACTCTACCACTTTTGTTACAAAAGTTTTCTCAGAATCTCAAAATATTTTGCTCTACTTTAAATAGAAGCTTTAATGGACTTATTTTGTACCCACTGTTCTAGAACAATGCTGACCCTGAATTTTGGGCAGTGAATTAGTTGCTTGATGATTAGGACTGTGTAAAAAGATCAGACCCAAATTCCATCTCTAGATTTACTGTTTGTTAAACTTAGTTTTATATCATGTGTAAGAAGAATGTTTTATCCCTGCAGTTAGGTGGTGAGTCACCCATTTAAATTTTTCCTATGCTAATGTATTGGTACCTAGAAGCCAGAGAAAAATTAGGAGACTTTTTATCTCACACTAACCTACTTATTTGATTTATGTGCTAATAACATACATTAAATCAAGAAAATAGTATCTTAGCTTGGAAAATTCTCAAAGTTTTACTGGGAGATAAACTATGGTAGGGGTTGCTGTGTAAAAAGTTCCATGGACAAAAACCCTGTGTAGGGTCCTGTAAAAATGAATCTTTGAATAGCCTAGGTGTAGAATGTCATAATTCCTATGCTCTGAATACTGTATGATAAATCCTACAACAATTACAGTACCTTCTGCATGCTTAAGTGAGAGCTCTGTAAAAATCTTAGACTCAATTGTTGCACCAATTGTTCTGTACAAAAAGAACAAGGATCTAACAGCAACTATGTAATGTATTTTTCATAATTAATCTGTTACATAAAATTGGCTGAAAATTTTACAGTAAGCACATCTTTCCTTGATGTGCCTAAATCCAAAATTTCATGACCAGAAACTATCCCTTGTAGTAATTACTCTCAAATCGTAATCAAGTGCCATTTCCACGACTTAAACTTGTGCACTCATGTAGAATCGACGACTCTCGCCGACGGAACTTACGAGCTGGTGCCCGCGTCCGAGAGTGAGCAGCGTGAAGCTCAAGCAAATCTAACTGAAGCTTTTGAAGACCCGAGCCCAAGTTCGGAAGATCCCCAAGCGAACTGCGAAGGCAAGCCCCGGAGCATAACCCATTCTTTCCGAAATTATGCAACTCATTACTCTTGTTTGTGCATTAAGTTTATAGGAGTTGGATGAAAACTTAGTTGCATGATACTAGGAACCCTTGCTTGAAAACTAGATGTAAGGTTCGATAGAACGCTGTGCTAATAGGACTCCGGTAAAAGTCGAGTGATTTCCTGTCACTCGCGAGAAAATAGGAGTTGAATGGCTACTACACGCTGCAATCGTAAGGACACGGACGGGTTACGTAACGATGGTTACGATTGAGGCCCGTGAGGCCCGTCTGTCTAGTGAAAAATGCTAAGGCCGCAGGGTGTGGTAGTGATGGTTAAGTCTTTGAACGTACTAAACACATGCCGAGATTATGGGAATCGGTAAGCTTAAGTACCTGATTGGCCCGGCAAGGGGACGGCATCCTACCCTTTGAACTTCGGTCCCATGTGCATATGGCGAGTGCAGAGAGTGGTCACGACCCGGCGCCGAACCGTGGCGTGGAGCTCTTGTACTCTCGGAGGGTAGCCCCGATCCACGACCCGGAAAGAAAGGGGAAAAGTTGCACGTGTGACTCTAGGGAGTAACCACGTGACGTGTGTTTGGGTTTTCCCTTGCAAGGTTAAGAAATTCGATTCGAATCGTCCGTTTCTCACGGCTATTGAGACTGCTTAACCATTTTTACCCACAGAGTAAGAAGAGGAACAATGATGATGAATGAACTGGTTGGATGAAAAATTTAATGCTTCACCATGTATGCTTTAGATAGCTGCTTATCTAGACTGGCTAACGAAACTAGAATCTTGAGCTAAAAGTTGAAAGTAAGAACCCACTTGTAGATGCTTTTTCGGCAAAACAAACCCCCGAGCCAAAAAGCCTGGCATGTCTAGAGTAGGTGGAGTAGGTTCCACTACACGGGTAAGTCTTGCTGAGTATTAGTATACTCAGTCTTGCTTGTGACTCGATTTCAGGTGAGCCCTTCGAAGACATGATTGCTAGCTTGACTTGGCCCTGCACTCTTCCCCCTGGTTGGTCGGTGGAATGGGATGCGCCCCCGTCCAACGGAGATAAGGCCGAGTGATGTCTCGTACGGGCTTCATCGAGACATCCTGTATCGTCGAGTAGTTTCCGTTGTTTATTTCCGCTGCAACTTAACTCTGAAGAACTTATTTATGTTAATTGGAGTATTTGGTTTCTAAGCTCAGAACTTGGCCTGTAATATTTACTTATGTTAATGTCGTAATATTTGCTGGAATGTGGTATTCTCTGGGCTCATCGTCGCATGAGCATTTGTATGTACGTCGCTCGATCCGTGCACCGTGGTTGTATCGGGAGGTTATACCCGACAGACCAGTGGATTACTCCGTTTGAAGTGTACGGTTAACCGAGAACGCCCTAATGGTGATGGTTAATACACTTGAGCCGGATTAATTCAGGTGGTTCTGCCACACAGAGCCCTCCTGCCGGGGGGTCGGGAGCGTCCGACCCCGAAGGACGGGGTCGGGCGAAGCGGAGCGTTTCCCTCCCATGTTGGGCTGACGACGGTTGCTGTCGCCGCGAGTGGGTCCGGGCCTCCATGATCGTTGCCGTGATAGTCATTAGGTGATCGTTCACTTTTCCCCCTGACAGGACAGAAGAAGGTTCATCCCCTAAGAGATTTGAGGTGTTTAAGTGATTTCTAGATGGATCATCCTCGAATTGAGAAGAGAACATTGAAGGTTGAATTTCTTCTCCCTTCAATGTTCCTGATTCGAGAGAGGGCTCAACAGACGAATCTTGGGATGTGGGAGATGAAAGCTCGGAATTCACTATTGAGAGACTCTCATGGCTTGACTCGGATTCCTCTCGACGGGGTACGTTATGATCGGTAGAGAAGGAAGAATTTTCTGATAGGTGATCTAGGATCTCTCTTCCTTCCGTCAAAGTTTTGTGCGTAAACGAACCTTCGGTAGTGATGTCAAGGTCAAGGGCAGATTCCATATCTAAACCCGAGTGAAAGATGTCCAATGATACATCTTCAGGTATAGACAAGTCTAGGCTGGATGCCAAAACGCATGAGAATCTCGCCCACGCTGCACCTATGGACTCCTTCTCTAATTTCTTGAAGCTGAGGATGTCAATCGGTAGGGATTCTATGCGTTCCGTAAGGGAGAACGAGTAACAAAAGTCAACTCTAAATTCTCCCTAATTACCGGTCGTACTCCCTATCGTGCGGGTGTACCATTGCTCCGCCTTCCCTATGAGAGAGAGATGAAACAATTTCCACCGCAATGTTTCCTGTGTCGTGCCTGGGATTTCTAAGCATGAGCACAGTTCCTCAAACTTTTGCAGATGATTGTCAGGATCTTCATTGATTGCTCCAGAGATGGGTCAATCCCAAAACATGGCTATAATCCAAGGATGGAGTCCGTAACCAGATGAAGGGGTTGATCTTGAAGTTGGTAAGTGCTTATAGAACTCACACCTTGGGAGAAAGAGTTGTTCAATGGATAGCTTCTCCATGGTAGCAGGGGTAAAGGTAGAATGAAAGAATTGAAAAAGCTACGAGGGCAAACTAGGTCCGAAGAGAATATAGCCACCGTTCCCTGGCAACCGCGCCAGAAAGCTTGTTGAAGCTTCCTAGCGTAACGAAAATAAATCTGCAAGCGCACGGATGACTTTGTAGCTTTCACCCAAGAGTATTCCAAGGGTATCGTATCCACTGAGGAACGTGTGTATACTCTCTAAGGTTCGGGTTCGTCCAAGGACACCACACCGGTTAGAGGAAAGGAGTAGAGAGGATTCCTAAGGATAAGAATCAAAGGTAAGATAGAACTATCCTAGTTGTTCACGTCGGGCTACTGGCTTCTCCCAGAATAAGACTGCTGAGCTCCAGTACTACAGCATTGGGATATACCCGAACGGGGAGGGTTCCGCTGGATAGACAGGGCAGTCACCACCTGCTACCTACCACATCTAACCATGGGATATACCACAACCAACAGGTAAGATCTGATCTAGACACCACGTCTATATCGTCCTTTACTAACACTAGAATCGTAATTATTCTAGAGGCATCCACTACACTAGCAAACTATCGATTCGGCAAACAACTAGGGGAAACTAGCTCTACACTTAACTAAGAAACTAAAGCACAAAAGAAGTCATGAACACTTACTATGACTGATAAGCATCCGTCAAGGTACAAGCTGAAGAAGAGCGCCGGTGTGCACACCGGCTCCTCCGCAACTCCCCCTCACTCTCTCCCTAACTCCTAAGCACTACATAGGCAGCACTAAGGCTCTAAGGAGAAGCCCCAAACTCCAAAAGTGAGAGAGGATGGAGAGGTGAGTTGTGTCTCCTTTAGAAGCCCCTCCCCTCATATATATAGGGGTGAACCAGGGGGCTCTCGCCCGGGATTGCAGCTCTATCCCCTGGAACTGACCTTGGAGTCCAATAGGAACTGCCACGTGCAAGCTTTAAGTCGGTTGAGCTGGTCCTGGGTCGGCCGACCAAGATTTGGATCCGACCGGCCTCATCTTCGGGCAGGAGGCTGGTAAGTGGGCCCTATGGTCCCTGGTGGGTGATTTGGCGCTGTCCTAACTCGGTTGCATGCGTTTGTGGGCCCTTTCATCCCTCGGATGCTGAATGCTTGCGCTTGATTGGTTGGAGAGGTGTTCCCTTGGATCGAAATGTGTTGCCTTGCTCTTGAACTGTGTTTTCTCCTTTGCTTGAGCTGCATACACACATTCACCAATACATACGGAAATTGGCAATTAAACACCTACTCTTTGTTGGTCAGCGAGCTCCGATATATTGGCGTCTTGTGGCATGAATCTTGGAGCTTGCTTTACCTGCATTTCTTGCCCAAATACCTACATTGCAAAATATCCAAGGGAAATATGGAAATGATATTATTTGGGTTAAATACGCACGTTAAGCATGGTAGTCATACCAATTTTTGGGTCAAATTGACGCTCAAAATTGGTCCGTAGCGAGCGTCAACAGTGTCCTTGGACGAACCTGAACCTTAGAGAATATACACACGTTCCTCAGTGGATACAATACCCTTGGAATACTCCTGGGTGAAAACTACAGCGGTATCCGTGCGCTTGCGGATTTATTTCGTGATGCTAGGAAACGTCAAGAATGGGTAAGTGGTGCTTTATGAATCGTTCTACCTCTAAACAGCCCAAGACAAAAAGCCCCATGAAGAGTAAGGTAAAATGGGTGAGGAAAATAGTTGTCAACTTATTCAAAGCAAGGCAGAATATCTTGTTGCAATTATGGTATAACGAAGAGATGAGATATTGCAGCAACTCCTGATCAACAACTTAAGCCCAACTTTGCTCGGGACGAGCAAAGGGCAGCTTGCGGATCTTGTTGACGCTTGCTACGGACAAAAAATGAGCGTCAATTTGGTCATGAAATAAGGATGAACCTGCATTTCTTATACACATTCTGTTAATAAATGTACACATTTCACATGCCCATGGAGAATTTTATGATTTTAGGATTTCAGCTAAAAACAAAGGAAAAAGACACCTCTTTGATCCATGGAAAAGAGGCTCAACCAATCATACGTCACCATGCGTGCATCACATGAATTGGAGGGCCCACAACCGAGGCAAACCAACTTAATTCCACGCCTATCATCAACCAGAGGAGTGAGGACCCACATGGCAGTGATCCAGAAGAAACACAAGCTGGTTGGAGCCAAGCCTGGGTCGGCCGAGCTACATGGTTCGGCCGAACCAGCTTTAGCTCCACCGCCTTACATCTTCCATGTGGCACCTCCACAAGCCTCCTCAAGGTCAGTTCGAGGTGCGCCGAGCTATTTCCACGGGCAGGAGCTGCACTTCCTGTGGCAGAACCACCTGAATTAATCCGGCTCAAGTGTATTAACCATCACCATTAAGGCAATCTCGGTTAACCTTACACTTCAAACGGAGTAATCCACTGGTCTGTCGGGTATAACCTCCCGATACAACCACGGTAGAGCGGATCGAATGCCATACATACAAACGCTCATGCGACGATGAGCCCAGAGAATACCACATTCCAGCAAATATTACAACATTAGCATAAGTAAATATTACAGACCAAGTTCTGAGTTTAGAAACCAAGTACTTCAGTGATCATAACTAATAAGTTCTTCAGAGTTTAAGTTGCAGCAGAAAATAAAACAACGAAAGCTACTTCGACGATAAGGATGTCTCGATGAAGCCCGTACGAGACATCACTCGACATTATCTCCGTTGGACGGAGGCGCATCCCATTCCACCGACCAACCAGGGGGAAGAGTGCAGGGACAAGTCAAGCTAGCAATCATATCTTCGAAGGTCTCACCTGAAAACGAGCCACAAGCAAGGCTGAGTATACTAATACTCAGCAAGACTTACCCGTGTAGTGGAATCTACTCCACCGACTCTAGACATGCAAGGCTTTTTGGCTCAGGGGTTTGTTTTGCCGAAAAGCATCTACAAGTGGGTCCTTACTTTCAACTTTTAGCTCAAGATTCTAGTTTCATTAACCATTCTAGATAAGCAGCCATCCAATAGCATACATGGTGAAGCATTAAATTTTCATCCAACCAGTTCATTCATCCTCATTGTTCCTCTTCTTACTCTGTGGGTAAAAATGGTTAAGCAGTCTCAATAGCCGTGAGAAACGGACGATTCGAATCGAATTTCTTAACCTTGCAAGGGAAACCTAAACACACGTCACGTGGTTACTCACAGAGTCACACGTTCAACTTTTCCCCTTTCTTTCCGGGTCGGGGATCGGGGCTACCTTCCGAGAGTACACGAGCCCTACGCCACGGTTCGGCGCCGGGTCGTGACCACTCGTGCACTCGCCATATAGTGGGACCGAAGTTCAAAGGGTAGGATGCCGTCCCCTTGCCGGGCCAATCAGGTACTTAAGCTTATCGATTCCCATAATCTCGGCATGTGTTTAGTACGTTCAAAGACTTAACCATCACTACCACACCGTGCGGCCTTAGCATTTTTTTACTAGACAGACGGGCCTCCATCGTAACCATCGTTCCATAGCCCGTCCGTGTCCTTATGATTGCAGCGTGTAGTAAACATTCAACTCCTATTTTCTCGCGAGTGACAGGAAATCACTCGGCTTTTACCGGAGTCCTATTAGCACAGCATCCTATCGAACCTTACATCTAGTTTTCAAGCATGGGTTCCTAACATCATGCAACTAAGTTTTCATTCAACTCCTATAAACGTAATGCACAAGTAAAAGAGTAGTGAGTTGCATAATTTAGGAAAAGAAATGGGTTATGCTCCGGGGCTTGCCTTCTTGTGAACAGTTAGCTTGGGGCTCTTCCGAACTTGGGCTCGGGTCTTCAAGAGCTTCAGTTAGATTCACTTGAGCTTCACGCTGCTCACTCTCGGACGCGGGCACCAACTCGTACGTTCCGTCGGCGAGAGTCGTCGTTTCTACATGAATGCACAAGTTTAAGTAGTGGTGATGGTAAACGACATGATTTCCTTCACGATAAAGTTGCAGTTTGTAAATCATGAGTTTTGTTGTGAAGTGAGTTACTTTAACATTTCCTGGGCAATCGTTAATAGAGTTTATCTTAATCTATTTAACTTCATTAAAGAAGAAGGGGTTGTGTTATATTGAAAACTTAGTTTCTTTTTAAACACAAACATGAGTTGAACACAATTACTAATCTAGTTAGCTTCTGGTAATAAAATTTTTATTCAAAGTACATTATGCAGAGATAAGGTCACTGTAAAAATTTCAGACATTTTTGTGTAGCATGTTAAATATGAAAAATGTAATACACAGCCACTGCTAGCATCTAGTTATTTTTATACAGAACAAACCATGCAAGTATTGATGCTAAAAATTTTACATTGTGTTGCTATAACCATATTTCTGTTACCGTAAATTTGTCATATTTTATTACTCACGATATAGAGCATAATAAATGGGACAAGCTACACTCATGTTATTAAAGATTATTTTCTACAGGATGTTATACAGGGTTTCTATGTATGAAACTTTTTGTACAGCTTGAGCTACTCTAATGTGTTGCACAGCGAAAAGATGAACATTTTATAAGCGCTTTACTAATTATTTTGAATTAGTGAAGTTTTCCTACCACAAATTCATATGAACAGGTTAATATAGTAAAAATGTTTCTAAATTTTTCTATGGCCTCTAGGTATTACTACAACAACACAGAAAAAGTTTCATGACATTAAACCTCACAGAACAGCAGGAAAAATTAGTTCTATCACTTTATGGCATAAAACAAGGTTGGACAAAAGGTGTATCTAGAGATGGCTTTTGGTCCTGATCTTTTTACACAGTCCTAAACATTAAGCAACTAACTCACTGCCCAAAATTTAGGGTCAGCAATGATCTACAACAGTGGGTACAAAAGAAGTCCATTAAACCTTCCATTTAATCTAGAGCAACATATATTGAGAATATGAGAAACTTTATGTCACAAAAGTTGTAGAGTTTCTCCTAAAGATTCCAGAACAGTTGAGTTTGCATTTTTCTGAGTTTTCTACGATTTTATACGAATTTTACAAGTTCTCTGATTTGGTTAAAACTTTCTTTACAGAGGGGTCCCTGAAAACTAGCAGAAAACCCCCTAGGAAGATTTGGGCGTTTGCAATGTGGTCCCTGGTCGCGATTCACGGCGGGGGAACATCTGTCCGGCCGAATTCCGGCGAGCTGGGTCGCCGGCGGCGAGGGCAAGGTGGGGAAGCACGGAGAGGGAACCAGGGCGCACCTATTGGTGGTCTTGGAGTGGCTCGGGGTGGCCGGTGGCGGGCTGGCCGCGGAGAGCAGGGGCGGCGGCGGTGGGGCGGCGCGGACGGCGGCGCTCCGGCGATGAGGGCGGCGGGGCTCGGGCTGGGAAGCTTAAGCGCATTGAGGAGGATCCGTTTCAGCGCTTGTCCCGGGTTGAGGAGGGGCGGAGGAGGGGGTTCCACGGCGGCGGCGTGGGGCGGAGCTCGGCTCTGCTTTGCTCTGTTCTGCGGGGAAGAAAGAGGAACAGGGAGAGGAGGGAGGGGCGCTGCGCCGGGCTTTATAGCCGGTGGAGCTCATGGGGGCGGGCTTGGCACGGCCAGAACGCGGGGTGGAGGGGGCGGCGAGGCTGGGCGCCATTGGTGCGGGGCGGCGGTGACCAGAGGCGCTGTGTCGCGTGGCGTGCGTGCGCTGGGCGCGCACCGGGGCGCGACGTCGCGTGCGGGCGACGCGGGCGTGCTACTGTCGAGCGAGATAGCGGCGTGGGCGAGGGAGATGGTGCGCGGCGCGATTGGGCGGGCTGGGCGGCACGACGGGGCACGCCGTTGGGTGACGGGGCGGCGGCTAGCGACTGGGCGGCGGTGCGGCCGGGGCGCTCGGATTGGGCAGGGGCAAGGCGTGCGGGAGGGAGAAGGAGGCGCGGCCGCGGTTGGGCGAGCGGGGGCGGTGCAGCAGGGCGTCGGGGGTTGCCTCGGCGCCTGGTGCTGCGCAGGCGTCGAGGGCCAGGTGGCCGGCGGCGGTCGGGCGAGCTGGGCGGTGCAGCAGAGGAGGGGCAAGGGCCTAAGTGCGAGAATTCGAAAATTTCCAGGGGGCTGGTTGCAAACAGGACGTTTTCTCCACTTTCTAATTCGAATTTCAAAATCTTTTGAATATGAAAGTTGTTCAGAAATAAAAGTTCTACAAGTTTGGTTTCAGGCCAAAGTTCATTTGAGCTTTAGTTCCAAAGTTATTTTTAAAACTTAAAGAAAACTCTATTCGGAGTGCGCGTCATTTTATTTCAAAATTTCATTTTCTTCCCTAGGCTTCAACTAAACTTTTATTGGTCATGCTAATACTGGTGTGCTCATTTAATTTCATAGCCATATCTGCTTTGATGTGAAAGTTATCCAATTTGTTTCATTAAAGTACATGCATTTATGCACATACAAACTTTTAAAGGTAAAAGCAAAACCAAACTTAATCCATTCCTTTTATTTTCTTAGTTAGGGATGCATTTTATTATGCCCGGAAGACTTGTTTAACAATTAAAATACCTGAGGTGTTACAGCCTTCCCCCCTTAAAAAGAATCTCGCCCCGAGATTCGGACAATCAGCTTAGTGTGGGCAGTGTGTGTACATACCCGTGGTTGAGGTAAGGAAACCAGGGAAATTTTGGTTGAGGTAACTCTCGGTTTCCGAGGTGGCTTCTTCTTCAGTGTGATGATTCCATTGAACTTTATACATTTTAATCACTTTCCTCCTGGTCTCTCTTTCTTTTCGATCCAAAATTTTAACCGGGTGTTCGACATACGAGAGGTCGGGTTCTAACAATATTTCTTGCTGTTCCACAATCTCGGTATGGACTCGAATACACTTCTTGAGTTGAGATACGTGGAAGACATCATGGGTGGCCGTGAGCTAAGGGGGCAGTTGTAATTTGTAGGCTACGGGTCCGCAGCTCTCAATGATTTCGTAAGGACCAATATAACGGGGAGCTAGTTTGCCTTTGATTCCGAATCTTTGTACTCCCTTGGTGGGTGAAACTCGAAGATAGACATGATCGCCAACTTCGAATTTTAGGGGCTTTCTCCTTTTGTCAGAATAGCTCTTTTGTCGGGCTTGTGCGGCTTTAAGATTTGCTTGTATTACCTTTACTTTCTCCTCTGCCTCAATTACCAGGTCGGGTCCAATTATTTTACGTTCTCCGATTTGTGACCAGCTCAAAGGAGTTCGACACCTTCATCCGTACGGGGCCTCAAATGGTGCCATTTTCAAACTCGTTTGATAGCTGTTGTTGTACGAGAACTCTGCTAGGGGTAGGCATTTGTCCCAATTCTTGTCATAGTGAATGACGCAAGCTCTCAGCATGTCTTCAAGAATTTGGTTTACTCTTTCCGTTTGTCCGTCAGTCTGAGGATGGTATGCTGAGCTGTGAATCAGTTTAGTACCAAGAGACGTTTGTAGTTGTTCCCAAAAGCGTGCTACAAACTGAGGACCACGATCGGAAATAATTGTCTTAGGTATTCCATGTAGGCAAACAATACGATCGAGGTAAATCTCGGCATATTTCTTGGTAGAATAGGTGGTGTGTACCGGAAGAAAATGTGTCGTCTTTGTGAGTCTATCAACGATAACCCATATGGAATCATGTCTCTGGGAAGTGTTTGGTAGTCCAACGATGAAGTCCATACTTATGTCTTCCCATTTCCAGGATGGTATAGGTAACGGTTGAAGTGTACCGGCTACCTTCAAGTGGCTAGCTTTTACTCTCTGGCACATGTCACATTCCGAGACATACGTAGCAATTTCTCTTTTCATTCTAGTCCACCAGAAGTTTTGCCTTAGGTCCTGATACATTTTGCTACTACCGGGGTGGATGGAGAATTTGGAAAGATGTGCCTCATCAAGAATTTGCTTGCGGAGTTCACGATTCTTCGGAACGACTATACGACTTTCGAACCATAGAACTCCCTTATGGTCCTGGCAGAAACATTTATACTTCTCCTCACCTAGAGAGAGTTCTGGTTTGATGATCTTAATTCCTTCATCATGTAGTTGTGCCATGACGATTTGGTCGTGAAGAGTGGGCTCAACTGAGATGTGATTTAGAGTGTCTTGGGAAACCATTTCCATGTTAAGCTTCCTCATTTCTGCACACAATGTCTCATGGTAGGACTCCATGGATAAGCAATGGCAATGGGACTTGCGGCTTAGTGCATCCGCGACTACATTAGCCTTGCCGGGGTGATAGTGCACTTCAAGGTCATAATCCTTGATTAATTCTAACCATCTCCGTTGTCTCATATTCAGATCGGCTTGTGTGAAGATATACTTGAGACTCTTATGATCCGTGTAGATATTGCACTGTGCACCCATGAGATAGTGCCTCCATATTTTCAGAGCGTGAATGACAGCTGCAAGCTCAAGATCATGAGTGGGATAATTTTGCTCGTGAGGCCGAAGGGCTCGTGAGGCATATGCAATCACTCGATTCTCTTGCATAAGCACACATCCTAGACCAGTACCCGATGCGTCACAATACACATCGAATGACTTGGTATTATCGGGTTGAGCTAACACAGGTGCAGTAGTCAGATGCTCTCTGAGAGTGTGGAAAGCTTCTTCACATTTCTTATTCCATACAAACTTTACTTCCTTCTTTAGCAGTTCGGTCATGGGCTTAGCAATTCGAGAGAAATCCGGGATGAAACGACGGTAGTAACCGGCTAAGCCGAGAAAACTGCGAATCTGATGAACGGAGGTAGGGGGTTTCCAATCCATCACCTCTTGTACCTTGCTGGGGTCAATAGCTATTCCTTCGCTGGAGATGGTGTGACCTAAGAACTTTACAGTATCCAACCAGAATTCACACTTAGAAAACTTAGCATAGAGCTGATGGTCTCTGAGTCGCTGAAGAACAATGCGAAGGTGCTTGGCATGCTCTTCCTCATCCTTGGAATAGATAAGGATGTCGTCGATGAACACTACGACGAATTTATCAAGTTCGGGCATGAATACCGAATTCATGAGATACATGAAGTAGGCAGGAGCATTTGTGAGTCCAAAGGACATGACCAAGAATTCATATAGTCCATATCGTGTGGAGAAAGCGGTCTTAGGAACATCGCACGGGCGAATCTTGATCTGATGGTATCCCGAACGAAGATCAATCTTTGAGAAGTCTCTGGCTCCAGCTAATTGATCGAAGAGTACATCGATACGGGGAAGTGGGTATTTATTTTTAACAGTTACCGCATTGAGAGGTCGGTAGTCAACGCATAACCTCAAACTGTCATCCTTCTTCTTTACGAATAGGGCTGGACATCCCCAAGGTGACGCGCTAGGGCGAATGAAACCTTTGTCCAGTAGTTCTTGGAGTTGAATTTTCAGCTCTGCCAATTCTTTAGGGGGCATCCTATATGGTCTCTTGGATATAGGTGTAGTGCCTGGCTGTAGTTCAATAACGAACTCAATGTCCCTATCGGGTGGCATTCCTGGTAAGTCATCCGGAAAAACGTCGGCATACTTGTTTACCACAGGAATATCCTCCATCTTAAGTCCTTCCATCATGTAAGCACAGGAATTTGTGCAATCCAGGAATGGTAGGTAAAGGGTGGTGGCTCCGTGACTAGGTGAATTTATTTCCACAACTCGGGACGAGGGGTCTAGTGTGACTTTGTGCAAAACCATCCAATTCATGCCCAAAATAAGATCCATGCCGTCAAGGGGTAAAAGAATCAAGTTTGTGTTGATGGTTTTACTACCCAACTTGACTGGTACTTGTCTGATCATTTGATTCGAAGCAATTTTACCACCCGGTGTGGATATCGTATATGACCCTTTTGTGTGACAAACATCCAAGCCTACTTTTGCACCGAATTTTGCACTTATGAAACTATGCGATGCACCAGAATCAAATAATATAACTGCAGGCTTGTTATGGATAGAGAATGTACCTGACATCACTGGGGCTCCTTCAGGAAGCTCTGCAAGCGTGGTGAAGTTAATCCGTCCTTGCTTGACTTGCAGGGTCTGTCTCTTGCCCCTGTTCTTGTTGTTCGGGTTGGATACCTGACCTTGGTTGGGCGGCCCAGACTGAGGGCATGCTCGTGCAAAGTGGTTGGAACTCCCGCATTTGAAACAACGATTCGCGGGGCTAGGTTGAAGAGACGGTTGAAGAGTGGGCCTCGGACCATTTGGTGGAGGCATCAGGGGTCGGACCATGCCTGGCTGTTGTGGGGGTCTGGCAATCCATCTCCCTGGCTGAGGGGCCCTAGGTGGAGCTGTGGGTGCGGCATTTTGCACGATGCGATACCTTGGTGGCTGAACGCCCGAGGGTCCAGCTGGCGCCTTTCTCTTCTTTTCAGCACGATGAGCCTCAATACAGTCCTCTTGGGTGATGGCCATGTTGACTAGCTCATTATATGTATCGGCTTTGACAAGATTCAGTCGTTCCTTGAGTTTAGTACTCAGACCTCGGCGGAAACGATCACGCTTCTTGGCATCTGTGTCTGCGTGATAGCCCGCGTATTGGCATAGGTTGTTGAAGGCCTGAGCATACTGAAGTACAGTGCGGTCACCCTGAGTGAGAGCTAAAAACTCATTTAGCTTTCTTTCTATGAGACCTTCGGGAATATGGTGTGCCCGGAACGCAGTCTTGAATTAATCCCAGGTGACAATGTGATCAGCGGGGAGCATAGCAAAATAGTGGTCCCACCATAGACGAGCTGCACCGCGAAGCTGCTGCGCGGCAAAGCGGGCCTTGTTGGCCTCTGAGCATGGGGCCACAAGTAGTGTGAACTTGGATTCGATGGTGCGAATCCATGCGTCTGCGTCCAAGGGTTCCTCTGTCTTCTGGAACAAGGGAGGCTGGGTCCCCAGAAAATCCGTATATCCTGCAGCTTGGGGGTGGTGGACATTTTGCCCACCCCGCTGGTTGTGTTGCTGTCCTTGCACCAGCTGACGCAGCAGCTCGGTTTGAGCGGCCATCACTTCAACCAAACTGGGCGGTGGCGGCGGCTGTGGTTGTGATCCACTTGCACTAGCACCAAAACCATCCGGGTTACCACGGGTTGCTCCAACCATCTGAAAAGGCGAATGTTCTTCATTAGCAACGTGATCCATGTTGCTTCCATGACTCAAAAAAAAAATCTAACGCCGAATAGTAGACTTCCAAAAGGTCCTGGATGGAATCACGGGCATAAAAACTGTCTGCCATAAGAATCTTATAACTCCTGGTAGGTTCATCCAAAGTTCCTCATATTTTGGCAGTGGATAGGGAATTTAGGGATGTACAACTTTGATAGTCAGTCAAGATGCTAAATCGATGGCTAAGATGGTCAAACGATTCACTCTTTGCTTCGCTGGTTGGCTGTTTTTCAGCAGAACGAGTTATAGTATCTGGCCTATAACTCAAACTAGCAATATCCAATAGGGCTGAAATTTTGTGAGAACCTAGATCACAGAATTTAGGACAAGTTTGGTATTCAACACTTTGGCTGGATTAGGCTCTAAGATGGCTGCTTCCTTAAGGTCTCACTTCTCTGTCTACCCAGAAATTTTCAGTGAATAGGGGGCCAATATTTCATGCACCAGGGAAAATCTACCCAGCCAAAATTTACCATATTTTAACAGCAGCTACCTGGGTAAATTTGGAACAAGTTTTGTGTTGTACCCTTTTGCAGAAAACCGCTGGAACGGGGCCTAAAAATTTAAGAGGCAGAAGTGCATATTCTAGACAGAAATCTGACATCCCAAGGCTTTTGTTATTTCTTACTATCCATAAGTTCAGAATTTTTGATTTTTGAGCAGGGGATAGAACACGAAATTTGGAACAATTCTTTCAACATGAACTTTACCAGAAAAGGTCATTTTCTTTAATCAATAAATCTCTCTTTTCGGTCATGGCAGATTTGTGACAGATTCGCTAGATAGTCCTTATGCAAAATCACGCTTAGATACGCAAGAACCTTACCACTCTCATTCAACGCATTTTCAATTTCAGATATATATGGTCATGATGCATGCACGTCCTATTCGTCCTCACAAAAATAAATTGATTGCCAAATACTTTTGGTCTTACGAAGATAGTTTCGGTGGCATACATGATACGACTCTCACTATAATAGCTAGTCGAGTTTTTCTAACCGTTCCTTAACTTATCGTAATCGCGGTTAGTGTGCCTGCAGAAGATTGATATAGCATATATATATCATGAACCTTTCATGCCAGCACTCATGAAAGCATCCGTATTCATTACCGTTTGCTTATAGAAACGATATCTGTACAATTTCCGCCGTACAAACGACGTTAACATACGCTATCGAGATAGCGTATTCACGTGGGTACCGTCATGAGACGGGGGTATGAACAGCGATCGCCATACCCTGCGCCAAACCTTCTACTCCCAATATGTTCAACTAACAATTGGCATATTGGCAGCACCTCAAGTAAGCCACTGCTTGAAGGCAGCGTTCGGTTCGCATCACCGACAGGAAGGCCAAGCTCTCTCAGTTGGCTGAGGATCCTTACCTTCTTACCTTAGCGATGAGTGCGTCGTTACAGAAATTAAGGTTGGTTGTGCATGAAAGTAAGTTTTGACAGAAAGTAATGTGCTGGAAGTCAGTTGATAATATACAGAAGTTAGATAGCCACCTAGTAAACTTTCCCATAATCCCTTAGGGCTTTACGAACTAGGCACCATCCTTAACGTACCAACGTATTTTGCAACACATCCTTCTAGTCAAGTTTTAGTAAATCGAGTTTTTAAGGCTTGTCGCATTCTCTGGCGTATGTATTTTGGCTCTGGCGCCAGCTGTTGCCAGCTGTGGCACCAGCTACGGCTCTGATACCAGCTGTGGCAGAACCAACTGAATTAATCCGGCTCAAGTGTATTAACCATCACCATTAAGGCAATCTCGGTTAACCTTACACTTCAAATGGAGTAATCCACTGGTCTGTCGGGTATAACCTCCCGATACAACCACGGTAGAGCGGATCGAATGCCATACATACAAACGCTCATGCGACGATGAGCCCAGAGAATACCACATTCCAGCAAATATTACAACATTAGTATAAGTAAATATTACAGACCAAGTTCTGAGTTTAGAAACCAAGTACTTCAGTGATCATAACTAATAAGTTCTTCAGAGTTTAAGTTGCAGCGGAAAATAAAACAACGAAAGCTACTTCGACGATAAGGATGTCTCGATGAAGCCCGTACGAGACATCACTCGGCATTATCTCCGTTGGACGGAGGCGCATCCCATTCCACCGACCAACCAGGGGGAAGAGTGCAGGGACAAGTCAAGCTAGCAATCATATCTTCAAAGGTCTCACCTGAAAACGAGCCACAAGCAAGGCTGAGTATACTAATACTCAGCAAGACTTACCCGTGTAGTGGAATCTACTCCACCGACTCTAGACATGCAAGGCTTTTTGGCTCAGGGGTTTGTTTTGCCGAAAAGCATCTACAAGTGGGTCCTTACTTTCAACTTTTAGCTCAAGATTCTAGTTTCATTAACCATTCTAGATAAGCAGCCATCCAATAGCATACATGGTGAAGCATTAAATTTTCATCCAACCAGTTCATTCATCCTCATTGTTCCTCTTCTTACTCTGTGGGTAAAAATGGTTAAGCAGTCTCAATAGCCGTGAGAAACGGACGATTCGAATCGAATTTCTTAACCTTGCAAGGGAAACCTAAACACACGTCATGTGGTTACTCACAGAGTCACACGTGCAACTTTTCCCCTTTCTTTCCGGGTCGGGGATCGGGGCTACCTTCCGAGAGTACACGAGCCCCACGCCACGGTTCGGCGCCGGGTTGTGACCACTCGTGCACTCGCCATATAGTGGGACCGAAGTTCAAAGGGTAGGATGCCGTCCCCTTGCCGGGCCAATCAGGTACTTAAGCTTACCGATTCCCATAATCTCGGCATGTGTTTAGTACGTTCAAAGACTTAACCATCACTACCACACCGTGCGGCCTTAGCATTTTTTTACTAGACAGACGGGCCTCCATCGTAACCATCGTTCCATAGCCCGTCCGTGTCCTTATGATTGCAGCGTGTAGTAAACATTCAACTCCTATTTTCTCGCGAGTGATAGGAAATCACTCGGCTTTTACCGGAGTCCTATTAGCACAGCATCCTATCGAACCTTACATCTAGTTTTCAAGCATGGGTTCCTAACATCATGCAACTAAGTTTTCATTTAACTCCTATAAACGTAATGCACAAGTAAAAGAGTAGTGAGTTGCATAATTTAGGAAAAGAAATGGGTTATGCTCCGGGGCTTGCCTTCTTGTGAACAGTTAGCTTGGGGCTCTTCCGAACTTGGGCTCGGGTCTTCAAGAGCTTCAGTTAGATTCACTTGAGCTTCACGCTGCTCACTCTCGGACGCGGGCACCAACTCGTACGTTCCGTCGGCGAGAGTCGTCGTTTCTACATGAATGCACAAGTTTAAGTAGTGGTGATGGTAAACGACATGATTTCCTTCACGATAAAGTTGCAGTTTGTAAATCATGAGTTTTGTTGTGAAGTGAGTTACTTTAACATTTCCTGGGCAATCGTTAATAGAGTTTATCTTAATCTATTTAACTTCATTGAAGAAGAAGGGGTTGTGTTATATTGAAAACTTAGTTTCTTTTTAAACACAAACATGAGTTGAACACAATTACTAATCTAGTTAGCTTCTGGTAATAAAATTTTTATTCAAAGTACATTATGCAGAGATAAGGTCACTATAAAAATTTCAGACATTTTTGTGTAGCATGTTAAATATGAAAAATGTAATACACAGCCACTGCTAGCATCTAGTTATTTTTATACAGAACAAACCATGCAAGTATTGATGCTTAAAATTTTACAGGGTGTTTCTATAACCATATTTGTGTTACGGTAAATGTTTCAGATTTTATTACTCATGATATAGAGCATAATAAATGGGACAAGCTACACTCATGTTATTAAAGATTATTTTCTACAGGATGTTATACAGGGTTTCTATGTATGAAACTTTTTGTACAGCTTGAGCTACTCTAATGTGTTGCACAGCAAAAAGATGAACATTTTATAAGCGCTTTACTAATTATTTTGAATTAGTGAAGTTTTCCTACCACAAATTCATATGAACAGGTTACATATAGTAAAAATGTTTCTAAATTTTTCTCTGGCCTCTAGGTATTACTACAACAACACAGAAAAAGTTTCATGACATTAAACCTCACAGAACAGCAGGAAAAATTAGTTCTATCACTTTATGGCATAAAACAAGGTTGGACAAAAGGTGTATCTAGAGATGGCTTTTGGTCCTGATCTTCTTACACAGTCCTAAACATTAAGCAACTAACTCACTGCCCAAAATTTAGGGTCAGCAATGATCTACAACAGTGGGTACAAAAGAAGTCCATTAAACCTTCCATTTAATCTAGAGCAAAATATATTGAGAATATGAGAAACTTTATGTCACAAAAGTTGTAGAGTTTCTTCTAAGGATTCCAGAACAGTTGAGTTTGCATTTTTCTGAGTTTTCTACGATTTTATACGAATTTTACAAGTTCTCTGATTTGGTTAAAACTTTCTTTACAGAGGGGTCCCTGAAAACTAGCAGAAAACCCCCTAGGAAGATTTGGGCGTTTGCAATGTGGTCCCTGGTCGCGATTCACGGCGGGGGAACATCTATCCGGCCGAATTCCGGCGAGCTGGGTCGCCGGCGGCGAGGGCAAGGTGGGGAAGCACGGAGAGGGAACCAGGGCGCACCTATTGGTGGTCTTGGAGTGGCTCGGGGTGGCCGGTGGCGGGCTGGCCGCGGAGAGCAGGGGCGGCGGCGGTGGGGCGGCGCGGACGGCGGCGCTCCGGCGATGAGGGCGGCGGGGCTCGGGCTGGGAAGCTTAAGCGCATTGAGGAGGATCCGTTTCAGCGCTTGTCCCGGGTCGAGGAGGGGCGGAGGAGGGGGTTCCACGGCTGCGGCGTGGGGCGGAGCTCGGCTCTGCTTTGCTCTGTTCTGCGGGGAAGAAAGAGGAACAGGGAGAGGAGGGAGGGGCGCTGCGCCGGGCTTTATAGCCGGTGGAGCTCATGGGGGCGGGCTTGGCACGGCCAGAACGCGGGGTGGAGGGGGCGGCGAGGCTGGGCGCCATTGGTGCGGGGCGGCGGTGACCAGAGGCACTGTGTCGCGTGGCGTGCGTGCGCTGGGCGCGCACCGGGGCGCGACGTCGCGTGCGGGCGACGCGGGCGTGCTACTGTCGAGCGAGATAGCGGCGTGCGCGGCGCGATTGGGCGGGCTGGGGCGGCACGACGGGGCACGCCGTTGGGTGACGGGGCGGCGGCTAGCGACTGGGCGGCGGTGCGGCCGGGGCGCTCGGATTGGGCAGGGGCAAGGCGTGCGGGAGGGAGAAGGAGGCGCGGCCGCGGTTGGGCGAGCGGGGGCGGTGCAGCAGGGCGTCGGGGGTTGGCTCGGCGCCTGGTGCTGCGCAGGCGTCGAGGGCCAGGTGGCCGGCAGCGGTCGGGCGAGCTGGGCGGTGCAGCAGAGGAGGGGCAAGGGCCTAAGTGCGAGAATTCGAAAATTTCCAGGGGGCTGGTTGCAAACAGGACGTTTTCTCCACTTTCTAATTCGAATTTCAAAATCTTTTGAATATGAAAGTTGTTCAGAAATAAAAGTTCTACAAGTTTCGTTTCAGGCCAAAGTTCATTTGAGCTTTAGTTCCAAAGTTATTTTTAAAACTTAAAGAAAACTCTATTCGGAGTGCGCGTCATTTTATTTCAAAATTTCATTTTCTTCCCTAGGCTTCAACTAAACTTTTATTGGTCATGCTAATACTGGTGTGCTCATTTAATTTCATAGCCATATCTGCTTTGATGTGAAAGTTATCCAATTTGTTTCATTAAAGTACATGCATTTATGCACATACAAACTTTTAAAGGTAAAAGCAAAACCAAACTTAATCCATTCCTTTTATTTTCTTAGTTAGTGATGCATTTTATTATGCCCGGAAGACTTGTTTAACAATTAACACACCTGAGGTGTTACACTTCCAAGCCTTTAAATACAAGAGGGGGTCCTTCTATATGAGACACACCAAGATGTAGCCTCTCCTCCTTTGTAAAGCTCTCTCGGGTAGTGGAGTGTAGGTGAAGAGTAGTTCTTCAAGATCTTCTAGTCTTCATGAAGAGTTTGGTATGGTTTTGTATCTTTCTCTTTATGTATGGTTTGGAGTTTAGTAATAAAGTCTAGTTCTTTATCTAGCTTGTGTTTGGTTCGTATGCTTATGTTTAGTATGTGATCCTTTCATAGTCTTGCTTGTGTCATGTATCTTGCATATTTAGACGTGGTAAAACATCTAGGCTACGGCATCGGTATCTTCTCCCCTAGTTGGGGTGTTCTTAGTCTCAATGTAAGGCTAGAGCAATAATGCTTAGCACAGACGTGGTGTCTTGGTTATCGGTTATGTTTGAATGCGGGTCTATACCATGGTTAGATGAGGTAGGCGGCAGGTGGTGACAGCCCTGTTTGTCCAGCGTAACCCTCCCTTTTCGTGTAGTAGCTGTAGGAGGTGCATAAAATAGTCGTGAAGATTTAGTGGCCACCTAGCCATATCTTGTGCGGTCTCTCGGTAGCGCCTGGGAGCCTAGAGCCCGATCCTAAGCATGTGTATGTGTATGTGTTCATGAGTATATTCTATGCTTGCCTAGATAAGAGTTATCCTTTGTATGCCCTTGAAAGCTTCCTTCTATCTTGCTCTGATCCTAGTCTTTCTTTCATAAGGATGGTTGATCTTGTGTCATACTACCTCTCAATCATATTATCAATTACCCCTATTTAGATACTGGATATTTAATCATGATAATCTCATTAGCTTAATAAATCCATTTGAACAACCGCCTTCCCTATGGAAATATAAATATGACCCCGTACTCACGGGTAAAATGCTACAACGGTATTCCGTGCGCTTGGGGATCCTTCTGTAACGTAAGAAATACCCCATGGCATTTCTGGCACCGTTGCTGGGAAACACCTATCCCGGTATTGACACTATGAAATGCCAACAGTCGCCCGGCGCTAGCAATGTTCAAGGTTGCTGTGCACTACGCCTATGGCACCCTGAAGATCCTGGAACCCTTCGGGGTCATCTCCGTTTAGACGGACGTCCAGGGAGCCATGTACTGCGCCGAGAAGCTGTACGACACCATGGCGGCGGCTGCCCCCGAGGACGATGAACTCCCCGACTCGGCATCATCCCCGCCCGTGAAGCAGCGGCTCTCCCTGAACGACGTAGCCCTCACCAAGGAGGTCAGCCTAGGGGGAGATCCCGCGAAGGTGGTGACGATAGGTGCCCGGCTGGGCAAAAAATAGGAAAGCATACTCATCGCCTTCCTCCGTGCTAATGTCGACGTGTTCGCGCGAAAATCGTCTGACATGCCCAGGGTCGCCAGGGAGGTGATTAAGCATCACCAGGCCGCGCACCCCGACGCACGGCTCATCCAGCAGAAGATCCAGCGCCAGGCTCCGGAGAGGCAAGATTTCATCCGCGGGCAAGTGCGGAAGATGTCAAATGCGGGCTTCATCCGGGAAGTCTTCCACCCCGAGTGGCTGGCTAATCCGGTCATCGTTCCGAAGGCTAATGGCAAGCTCCACAAGTGCGTGGACTACACCTTTGACAACCCTGGTAAAAATTTCATTTCTAAAATCAGTATCATTAGCCTAACCCTATGCTTAAACCAACTAATAAAAGGGTGGAAAGAATTAGAACGAGTTCAGTTGGAATTCAAAGTTAATTCGAGCACATTTGGTCACTTTTGAACTTTTAAATTTAACTTTCAAACCATAAGCCAAATGAGATTTTGCCTAAAACCAAAGTTGTAGAACTTTTTATTTTGAACAACTTTCGTGTTCAAAAGTTTTTGAAATTCAAATCAGAAAGAGGAGAAAATGCCCTGTTTGCACCCAGCCCCCTAAAGTTTTTCAAATTTTTGCACTTAGGTCCCTCCCTCACCTCTCCCTACTCTGCTGCACCGCACGCTCGCCCGACCGCCGCTGGCCACCTGGCCCTCGACGCCTGCGCGGCCCCAGGCGCCGAGCCAACCCCGGCGCCCTGCCTGCTGCCCGCCCCCGCTCGGCCAACCGCGGCCGCGCTTTCTTCTCCCTCCCGCACGGCATGCCCCTGCCCAACCGCTGCCCCCTGCACCACCGCACTGCCTCCCAGTCGCTGGCCGCCGCCGCCTGCCCAATAGCGCACCTCTACCCACCGCCGGCAGCGCCCAATGCCTCTGCTCGCCGCCCAGCTCGCCCAACCCGTGGCCGTGCCCTCCTTCTTCCTCACGCGGCAGCCCGCACGGCCAGTACAACGCCACAGCCCCGACGCCCAATGGCGTGCCGCACGCCGCACGCCGCACGCCTCTGGCCGCCGCCCCCTCCACCCAGTGCCCTCGTCGTGCCGCCCGAGCTCCCCAACCGCCCGCCCGCGTCGCCTACACGCGACGTCGCGCCCCAGACGCGCCCAACGCACGCACGCCACGCGCACGACGCGCCTCTGGCCGCTGGTCACCGCCGGCCGCACCAATGGCGCCCAGCCTCGCCGCCCCCCTCCACCCCGCGCCCCGGCCATGGCAAGCCCGCCCCCACGAGCTCCACCGGCTATAAAGCCCGGCGCAGCGCCCCTCCCTCCTCTCCTTTCTTCTTCCCCGCCAGAACAGAGTAGAGCAGCGCTCCATTGCCGCCGGCGCCCCCACCTCGCCGTGGAACCCCCTGCTCCGGCCCACCTCCGCCCGAGACAAGCGCTGAAACGGGTCCCCCTCAGTGCGCTGAAGCTCCCCAGCCCGAGCCCCGCCGCCCTCATCGCCGGAGCGCCGCCGTCCGCGCCGCCCCTACTCTCCGCGGCCAGCCCGCCACCGGCCACCCCGAGCCACTCCAAGACCACCAATAGGTGCGCCCTGGTTCCCTCTCCGTGCTCCCCCACCTTGCCCTCGCCGCCGGCGACCCAGCTCGCCGGAATTTGGCCGGACAGGATGACCCCGCCGTGAAATTGCGACCAGGGACCACATTGCAAACGCCCAAATCTTTCTAGGGGGTTTTCTGCTAGTTTTCAGGGACCCCTCTGTAAAGAAAGTTTTAACCAAATCAGTGAACTTGTAAAATTCGTATAAAATCGTAGAAACTCTACAACTTTTGTTACATAAAGTTTCTCAGATTCTCAATATATTTTGCTCTAGATTAAATGGAAGGTTTAATGGACTTCTTTTGTACCCACTGTTGTAGATCATTGCTGACCCTAATTTTTGGGCAGTGAGTTACTTGTTTGATGTTTAGGACTGTGTAAAAAGATCAGGACCAAAAGCCATCTCTAGATACACATTTTGTCCAACCTTGTTTTATGCCATAAAGTGTTAGAACTAATTTTTCCCGCTGTTCTGTGATGTTTAATGTCATGAAACTTTTTCTGTGTTGTTTTAGTAACACCTAGAGGCCATAGAAAAATTTAGAAACATTTTTACTATATGTAACCTGTTCATATGAATTTGTGGTAGGAAAACTTCACTAATTCAAAATAATTAGTAAAGCGCTTATAAAATGTTCATCTTTTTACTATGAAACACAATAGAGTAGCTCAAGCTGTACAAAAAGTTTCATACATAGAAACCCTGTATAACATCCTGTAGAAAATAATCTTTAATAACATGAGTGTAGCTTGTCCCATTTATTATGCTCTAAATCATGTACAATAAAATCTGAACAATTTACAGTAGCACAAATATGGTTATAGCAACACCCTGTAAAATTTTTAGCATCAATACTTGCATGGGTTGTTCTGTATAAAAATAACTAGATCCTAGAAGTGGCTGTGTATTACATTTTTCATATTTAACATGCTACACAAAAATGTCTGAAATTTTTACAGTGATCTTATCTCTGCATAATGTACTTTGAATAAAAATTTTATTACCAGAAGCTAACTAGATTAGTAATTGTGTTCAACTCATGTTTGTGTTTAAAAAGAAACTAAGTTTTCAATATAACACAACCCCTTCTTCTTTAACGAAGTTAAATAGATCAAGATAAACTCTATTAACGATTGCCCAGGAAATGTTAAAGTAAATAACTTCACAGCAAAACTTATGTCTTATGAACTGCAACCTTATCGTGAAGGAAATCATGTCGTTTACCATCTCCACTACTTAAACTTGTGCATTCATGTAGAAACGACGACTCTCGCCGACGGAACGTACGAGTTGGTGCCCGCGTCCGAGAGTGAGCAGCGTGAAGCTCAAGTGAATCTAACTGAAGTTGCCGAAGACCCGAGCCCAAGTTCGGAAGAGCCCCGGACTAACTTTTCGCAAGAAGGCAAGCCCCGGAGCATGAACCCTATTTTCTAAACTTATGCAACTTATTACTCTACTTTACTTGTGCATTAAGTTTATAGGAGCTGGATGAAAACTTAGTTGCATGATCCTAGGTACCCATGCTCTGAACACTAGATGCAAGGTTCGATAGAATGCTATGCTAATAGGACTCGGTAAAAGTCGAGTGATTTCCTGTCACTCGCGAGAAATTAGGAGTTGATTGTTTACTACACGCTGCAATCATAAGGACGACGGACGGGCTGTGGTACGATGTTTATGTTGATGATTGAGGCCCGTCTGTCTAGTGAAAAATGCTAAGGCCGCAGTGTGTGGTAAGTGATGGTTAAGTCTTTGAACGTACTAACCACATGCCGAGAATATGGTAATCGGTAAGCTTAGTACTGGATTGAACCGAGGCCGGAATATACTCCCCACTGTCTTGAATTCGTTCACATCTAGCTAATGGCGGGTGCATCGGCCGCCATGGCCCGGCTGCGTCCGTGGTCCATGGGGAGGTGTAGTCGAGGGCGGTGGGCCTGTTCCGTGAAGCGGGAATTGAAGGGAAAAGTTGCACGTGTGACACTAGGGAGTAACCACGTGGCGTGTGCTTAGGTTTCCCTTGCAAGGTTAAGAAATTCAATTCGAATCGTCCGTTTCTCACGGCTATTGAGACTGCTTAACCACTTTTACCCACAGAGTAAGAAGAGGAACAATGATGATGAATAAACTTGTTGGATGAAAATGTAATGCTTCACCATGTATGATATTGGATAGTTGCTTACCTAGAATGGTTAAAGAAAGCTAGAACTTGGAGCAAAAATCTGAAAGTAAGGACCTACTATATATGCTTTTTGGCAAAACAAACCCCTCAAGCCAAAAGTCTCGCATGTCTAGGAGTCGGCTAAGTATACCCCACTAGTCGGGTAAGCCTTGCTGAGTATTAGTATACTCAGCCTTGCTTGTGGCTCGTTTTCAGGTGAGACTTTCGAAGAAATGATTGCTAGCTTGACTTGGCCCTGCACTCTTCCCCCTGGTTGGTCGGTGGAATGGGATACGCCCCCGTCCAACGGAGATAATGCCAAGTGATGTCTCGTACGGGCTTCATCGAGACATCCTTTATCGTCGAGTAGCTTTCGTTATTTTATTTCCGCTGCAACTTAAACTCTGAAGAACTTATTAGTTATGATCACTGAAGTACTTGGTTTCTAAACTCAAACTTGGTTTGTAATATTCAATTATGTTAATGTTGTAATATTTGCTGGAATGTGGTCTTCTCTGGGCTCATCGTCGCGTGAGCGTTTGTATGTATGGCGCTCGATCCGCCCTACCGTGGTTGTATCGGGAGGTTATACCCGACAGACCAGTGGATTACTCCGTTTGAAGTGTAAGGTTAACCGAGATTGCCCTAATGGTGATGGTTAATACACTTGAGCCGGATTAATCCAAGTGGTTCTGCCACAGCTGGTATCAGAGCCGTAACTGGTGCCACAGCTGGCAACAGCTGGCGCCAGAGCCAAAATACATACGCCAGAGAATGCGACAAGCCTTAAAAACTCATTTTACTAAAACTTGACTAGAAGGATGTGTTGCGAAATACGTTGGTACGTTAAGGATGGTGCCTAGTTCGTAAAGCCCTAAGAGATTATGGGAAAGTTTACTAGGTGGCTGTCTGACTTATGAAATATTATCAACTGACTTCCAGCACATTACTTTCTGTCAAAACTTACTTTCATGCACAACCGACCTTAAATTCTGTAACGACGCACTCATCGCTAAGGTAAGAAGGTAAGGATCCTCAGCCAACTGAGAGAGCTTGGCCTTCCTGTCGGTGATGCGAACCGAACGCTGCCCTCAAGCAGTGGCTTACTTGAGGTGCTGCCAATATGCCAACTGTTAGTTGAACATATTGGGAGTAGAAGGTTTGGCGCAGGGTATGGCGATCGCTGTTCATACCCCCGTCTCATGACGGTACCCCCGTGAATACGCTATCTCGATAGCGTATGTTAACGTCGTCTGTACGGCGGAAATTGTACAGATATTGTTTCTATAAGTAAACGGTAATGAATACGGACGCTTTCATGAGTGCTGGCATGAAAGGTTCATGAAATATATATGCGTTGTCAATCTTCTGCAGGTACACTAACCGCGATTACGATAAGTTAAGGAACGGTTAGAAAGACTCGACTAGCTATTATAGTGAGAGGCGTATCATGTATGCCACCGAAACTATCTTCGTAAGACCAAAAGTTATTTGGCAATTATTTTATTTGGTGAGGACGAATAGGACGTGCATGCATCATGACCATATATCTGAAATTGAAAATATGATGCGTGAGAGTGGCAAGGTTCATGCGCCCATACGCTTGACTTGCCTAAGGATTATCTAGCAAACCGGTCACTTTCCGCCTTATCCGAAAAGATGAAATTATTAAGCTGAGAAAATGACCCTTTCGGAAGAAACTCAGGTTGAAAGAATTGTTCCAAATTGCGTGTTCTATCTCCTGTTCAAAAATGAAAAATTCTGAACTTATGGATAGTAAGAAATAACAGAAACCTTGGAGTGTCAGAATTCTGTCCAGAATAAGCACTTCTGCCACTTAAATTTTTAGGCCCCCTTCCTACAGTTTTCTGCAAAAGAGTACAACACAAAACTTTTTCCAAATTTACCCAGGTAGCTGCTGTTAAAATTTGGTAAATTTTGGCTGGGTAGATTTTCCCTGGTTCACGAAATATTGGCCCTCTGTTCCCTGAAAATTCTGGGTAGACAGAGAAGTGATACCTTAAGGGAACAGCCATCTTAGAGCCTAATCCAGCCAAAGTGTTGAATACCAAACTTGTCCTAAATTCTGTGATCTAGGTTCTCACAAAATTTCAGTCCTATTGGATCTTGCTAGTTTGAGTTATAGGCTAGATACTATAACTCGTTCTGCTGAAAAACAGCCAACCAGCGAAGCAAAGAGTGAATCGTTTGACCATCTTATCCGTCGATTTAGCATCTTGGCTGAATATCAAAGTTGTACATCCCTAAATTCCCTATCCACTGCCAAGATATGAGGAACTTTGGATGAACCTACCAGGAGTTATAAGATTCTTATGGCAGACAGTTTTTATGCCCGCGATTCCATCCAGGACCTTTTGGAAGTCTACTATTCCGCGTTAGATCTTTTTGGAGTCATGGAAGCAATATGGATCACGTTGCTAATGAAGAGCATTCGCCTTTTCAGATGGTTGGAGCAACCCGTGGTAACCCGGATGGTTTTGGTGCTAGCGCAAGTGGATCACAACCACAGCCGCCACCACCACCCAGTTTGGTTGAAGTAATGGCCGCTCAAACCGAGTTGCTTCGTCAGCTGGTACAAGAACAGCAACACCACCAGCGGGGTGGGCAAAATGTCCCCCACCCCCAAGCTGCAGGATACGCGGATTTCCTAGGGACCCAGCCTCCCTTGTTCCATAAGACAGAGGAACCCTTGGACGCCGACGCTTGGATTCGCACCATCGAATCCAAGTTCACACTACTTGTGGCCCCATGCTCAGAGGCCAACAAAGCTCGCTTTGCCGCGCAACAGCTTCGCGGTACGGCTCGTCTATGGTGGGACCACTATTTTGCTATGCTCCCCGCTGATCACATTGTCACCTGGGATGAATTCAAGACTGCGTTCCGGGCGCACCATATTCCCGAAGGTCTCATAGAAAGAAAGCTAAATGAGTTTTTAGCTCTCACTCAGGGTAACCGCACTGTACTTCAGTATGCTCAAGCCTTCAACAACCTGTGCCAATACGCGGGCTATCACGCAGACACAGATGCCAAGAAGCGTGATCGTTTCCGTAGAGGTCTGAGTACTAAACTCAAGGAACGATTGAATCTTGTCAAAGCCGATACATATAATGAGCTAGTCAACATGGCCATCACTCAAGAGGACTGTATTGAGGCTCATCGTGCTGAAAAGAAGAGAAAGGCGCTAGCTGGACCCTCGGGTGCTCAGCCACCGAGGTATCGCTTGGTGCGAAATGCTGCGCCTACAGCTCCACCGAAGGCCCCTCAGCCAGGGCGTTGGATTATCAGGCCCCCGCAGCAGCCAGGCATGGTACGACCCCCGATGCCTCCACAGAATGGTCCGAGGCCCACTCTGCAACAGCCTCTTCGACCCAGCCCCGCGAATCGTTGTTTCAAATGCGGGAGTTCCGGTCATTTCGCTCGCGAATGCCCTCAACCCAGGCTGCCAAATCAGGGCCAGGACTCTAACCAGAACAATAAGAACAAAGGCAAGAAGCAGACCCTCCAGGTCAAACAAGGACGGATCAACTTCACTACCCTTGCAGAACTTCCTGAAGGAGCACCAGTGATGACGGGTACATTCTCTATCCATAACAAGCCTGCAGTCATATTGTTTGATTCTGGTGCATCACATAGTTTCATTAGTGCAAAGTTTGGTGCAAAAGTAGGCTTGAATGTTTGTCACACCAAAGGGTCGTATATGATATCAACACCGGGTGGAAAAATTGCTTCCAATCAAATAATAAGGCTGGTACCGATAAAGTTGGGAAGTAAAGTCATCAACACGGACCTTGTTCTTTTACCCCTTGACGGCATGGATATTATTTTGGGAATGAACTAGATGACTAGGCATGGAGTCACACTGGACCTTTCTTCCCGAGCCGTTGAGATAAATTCACCTAGTCACGGAGCCACTACCCTTTACCTACCGTTACGGGAGTGCACAAATTCTTGCGCTTTCGTGATGGAAGGGACCAACCTAGAGAATATTCCAGTGGTATGCGAGTATGCCGATGTCTTTCCGGATGACTTACCAGGAATGCCACCGGATAGGGACTTTGAGTTCATCATTGAACTTCAACCAGGCACTGCACCTATATCCAAAAGACCATATAGGATGCCCCCTAAAGAATTGGCAGAGCTGAAAATTCAACTCCAAGAACTACTGGACAAAGGTTTTATTCGCCCTAGCGCATCACCTTGGGGATGTCCAGCCCTATTCGTAAAGAAGAAGGATGACAGTTTGAGGTTATGTGTTGACTACCGACCTCTCAATGCGGTAACTGTTAAAAATAAATACCCACTTCCTCGTATCGATGTACTCTTCGATCAATTAGCTGGAGCCAGAGTCTTCTCCAAGATTGATCTTCGTTCGGGATATCATCAAATCAAGATTCGCCCCTGCGATATTCCTAAGACTGCCTTCTCCACACGCTATGGACTATATGAATTCTTGGTTATGTCCTTTGGACTCACCAATGCCCCTGCCTACTTCATGTATCTCATGAATTCGGTATTCATGCCCGAACTTGACAAATTCGTCGTAGTGTTCATCGACGACATCCTTATCTATTCCAAGGATGAGGAAGAGCATGCCAAGCACCTTCATATTGTTCTTCAGCGACTCAGAGACCATCAGCTCTATGCTAAGTTTTCTAAGTGTGAGTTTTGGTTGGATACTGTAAAGTTCTTAGGTCACACGATCTCCAGCGAAGGCATAGCTTTTGACCCCAGCAAGGTACAAGAGGTGATGGATTGGAAACCGCCTACCTCTGTTCATCAGATTCGCAGTTTTCTTGGCTTAGCCGGTTACTACCGTCGCTTCATCCCAGATTTCCCTCGAATTGCTAAGCCCATGACTGAACTGTTAAAGAAGGAAGTAAAGTTCGTATGGAATGAGAAATGTGAAGAAGCTTTCCACACTCTCAGAGAGCATCTGACTACTGCACCTGTATTAGCTCAACCCGATAATACCAAGTCGTTCGATGTGTATTGTGACGCATCGGGTACCGGTCTAGGATGTGTGCTTATGCAAGAGAATCGAGTGATTGCATATGCCTCACGAGCCCTACGGCCCCACGAACAGAATTATCCCACTCATGATCTTGAGATTGCAGCTGTCATTCACGCTCTGAAAATATGGAGGCACTATCTCATGGGTACACAGTGCAATATCTACACGGATCATAAGAGTCTCAAGTACATCTTCACACAAGCCGATCTGAATATGAGACAACGGAGATGGCTAGAATTAATCAAGGATTATTACCTTGAAGTGCACTATCACCCCGGCAAGGCTAATGTAGTCGCGGACGCACTAAGCCGCAAGTCCCATTGCCATTGCTTATCCATGGAATCCTACCATGAGACATTGTGTGCGGAAATGAGGAAGCTTAACATGGAAATGGTTTCCCCAGGGCACTCTAAATCACATCTCAGTTGAGCCCACTCTTCACGACCAAATCGTTATGGCCCAACTACAGGATGAAGGGATTAAGATCATCAAACAGAAACTCTCTCTAGGTGAGGAGAAGTATAAGTGTTTCCGAAAGGACCATAAGGGAGTTCTATGGTTCGAAGGTCGTATAGTCGTTCCGAAGAATCGTGAACTCCGCAAGAAATTCTCGATGAGGCACACCTTTCCAAATTCTCTATCCACCCCGGCAGTAGCAAAATGTATCAAGACCTAAGGAAAAACTTCTGGTGGACTAGAATGAAAAGGGAAATTGCTACGTATGTCTCGGAATGTGACACGTGCCAGAGAGTAAAAGCTAGCCACTTGAAAGTAGCCGGTACACTTCAACCATTACCTATACCATCATGGGAATGGGAAGACATAAGTATGGACTTCATCGTTGGACTACCAAACACTTCCCAGAAACATGATTCCATATGGGTTATCGTGGATAGACTCACGAAGACAGCACATTTTCTTCCGGTACACACCACCTATTCTACCAAGAAATATGCCGAGATTTACCTCGATCGTATTGTTTGCCTGCATGGAATACCTAAGACAATTATTTCCGATCGTGGTCCTCAGTTTGTAGCACGCTTTTGGGAACAACTGCAAACGTCTCTTGGCACTAAACTGATTCGCAGCTCAGCATACCATCCTCAGACTGACGGACAAACGGAAAGAGTAAACCAAATTCTGGAAGACATGCTGAGAGCTTGCGTCATTCACTATGACAAGAATTGGGACAAATGCCTACCCCTAGCAGAGTTCTCGTACAACAACAGCTATCAAACGAGTTTGAAAATGGCACCATTTGAGGCCCTGTACGGACGAAGGTGTCGAACTCCTTTGAGCTGGTCACAAACCGGAGAACGTCAAATACTTGGACCCGACCTGGTAATCGAGGCAGAGGAGAAAGTAAAAGTAATACAAGCAAACCTTAGAGCCGCACAAGCCCGACAAAAGAGCTATTCTGACAAAAGGAGGAAGCCCTTAAAATTCGAAGTTGGCGATCATGTCTATCTTCGAGTTTCACCAACCAAGGGAGTGCGAAGGTTTGGAATCAAAGGCAAACTAGCTCCCCGTTATGTTGGTCCTTACGAAATCATTGAGAGTTGCGGACCCGTAGCCTACAGATTACGACTGCCCCCTCAGCTCACGGCCACCCATGATGTCTTCCACGTATCTCAACTCAAGAAGTGTATTCGAGTCCCTACTGAGATTGTGGAACAACAAGAAATATCGTTAGAGCCCGACCTCTCGTATGTCGAACACCCAGTTAAGATTTTGGATCAAAAAGAAAGAGAGACCAGGAGGAAAGTGATTAAAATGTATAAAGTTCAATGGAACCATCACACTGAAGAAGAAGCCACTTGGGAAACCGAGAGCTACCTAAACCAACATTTCCCTGGGTTTCTTATCTCAACCACTGGTAAGTGCACCCACGCCCACACTAAGAATTACCGAATCTCGGGGCGAGATTCTCGTTAAGGGGGGAAGGCTGTGACAACCCTGGTAAAAATTTCATTTCTAAAATCAGTATCATTAGCCTAACCCTATGCTTAAACCAACTAATAAAAGGGTGGAAAGAATTAGAACGTGTTCAGTTGGAATTCAAAGTTAATTCGAGCACATTTGGTCACTTTTGAACTTTTAAATTTAACTTTCAAACCATAAGCCAAATGAGATTTTGCCTGAAACCAAAGTTGTAGAACTTTTTATTTTGAACAACTTTCGTGTTCAAAAGTTTTTGAAATCCAAATCAGAAAGTGGAGAAAATGCCCTGTTTGCACCCAGCCCCCTGAAGTTTTTCAAATTTTTGCACTTAGGTCCCTCCCTCACCTCTCCTTCCTCTGCTGCACCGCACGCTCGCCCGACCGCCGCCGGCCACCTGGCCCTCGACGCCTGCGCGGCCCCAGGCGCCGAGCCAACCCCGGCGCCCTGCCTGCTGTCCGCCCCCGCTCGGCCAACCGCGGCCGCGCTTTCTTCTCCCTCCCGCACGGCATGCCCCTGCCCAACAGCTGCCCCCTGCACCACCGCACTGCCTCCCAGTCGCTGGCCGCCGCCGCCTGCCCAATAGCGCACCTCTACCCACCGCCGGAAGCGCCCAATGCCTCTGCTCGCCGCCCAGCTCGCCCAACCCGTGGCCGTGCCCTCCTTCTTCCTCACGCGGCAGCCCGCACGGCCAGTACAACGCCACAGCCCCGACGCCCAATGGCGTGCCGCACGCCGCACGCCGCACGCCTCTGGCCGCCGCCCCCTCCACCCAGTGCCCTCGTCGTGCCGCCCGAGCTCCCCAACCGCCCGCCCGCGTCGCCTACACGCGACGTCGCGCCCCAGACGCGCCCAGCGCACGCACGCCACGCGCACGACGCGCCTTTGGCCGCTGGTCACCGCCGGCCGCACCAATGGAGCCCAGCCTCGCCGCCCCCTCCACCCCGCGCCCCGGCCATGCCAAGCCCGCCGCCACGAGCTCCACCGGCTATAAAGCCCGGCGCAGCGCCCCTCCCTCCTCTCCTTTCTTCTTCCCCGCCAGAACAGAGTAGAGCAGCGCTCCATTGCCGCCGGCGCCCCCACCTCGCCGTGGAACCCCCTGCTCCGGCCCACCTCCGCCCGAGACAAGCGCTGAAACGGGTCCCCCTCAGTGCGCTGAAGCTCCCCAGCCCGAGCCCCGCCGCCCTCATCGCCAGAGCGCCGCCGTCCGCGCCGCCCCTACTCTCCGCGGCCAGCCCGCCACCGGCCACCCCGAGCCACTCCAAGACCACCAATAGGTGCGCCCTGGTTCCCTCTCCGTGCTCCCCCACCTTGCCCTCGCCGCCGGCGACCCAGCTCGCCGGAATTTGGCCGGACAGGATGACCCCGCCGTGAAATTGCGACCAGGGACCACATTGCAAACGCCCAAATCTTTCTAGGGGGTTTTCTGCTAGTTTTCAGGGACCCCTCTGTAAAGAAAGTTTTAACCAAATCAGTGAACTTGTAAAATTCGTATAAAATCGTAGAAAATTCAGAAAAATACAAACGCAACTGTTCTGGAGTCCTTATAAGAAACTCTACAACTTTTGTTACATAAAGGTTCTCAGATTCTCAATATATTTTGCTCTAGATTAAATGGAAGGTTTAATGGACTTCTTTTGTACCCACTGTTGTAGATCATTGCTGACCCTAATTTTTGGGCAGTGAGTTACTTGCTTGATGTTTAGGACTGTGTAAAAAGATCAGGACCAAAAGCCATCTCTAGATACACATTTTATCCAACCTTGTTTTATGCCATAAAGTGTTAGAACTAATTTTTCCCGCTGTTCTGTGATGTTTAATGTCATGAAACTTTTTCTGTATTGTTTTAGGAACACCTAGAGGCCACAGAAAAATTTAGAAACATTTTTACTGTATGTAACCTGTTCATATGAATTTGTGGTAGGAAAACTTCACTAATTCAAAATAATTAGTAAAGCGCTTATAAAATGTTCATCTTTTTACTATGAAACACAATAGAGTATCTCAAGCTGTACAAAAAGTTTCATACATAGAAACCATGTATAACATCCTGTAGAAAATAATCTTTAATAACATGAGTGTAGCTTGTCCCATTTATTATGCTCTAAATCATGTACAATAAAATCTGAAAAATTTACAGTAGCACAAATATGGTTATAGCAACACCCTGTAAAATTTGTAGCATCAATACTTGCATGGGTTGTTCTATATAAAAATAACTTGATCCTAGCAGTGGCTGTGTATTACATTTTTCATATTGAACATGCTACACAAAAATGTCTGAAATTTTTACAGTGATCTTATCTCTGCATAATGTACTTTGAATAAAAATTTTATTACCAGAAGCTAACTAGATTAGTAATTGTGTTCAACTCATGTTTGTGTTTAAAAAGAAACTAAGTTTTCAATATAACACAACCCCTTCTTCTTTAACGAAGTTAAATAGATCAAGATAAACTCTATTAACGATTGCCCAGGAAATGTTAAAGTAAATAACTTCACAGCAAAACTTATGTCTTATGAACTGCAACCTTATCGTGAAGGAAATCATGTCGTTTACCATCTCCACTACTTAAACTTGTGCATTCATGTAGAAACGACGACTCTCGCCGACGTAACGTACGAGTTGGTGCCCGCGTCCGAGAGTGAGCAGCGTGAAGCTCAAGTGAATCTAACTGAAGTTGCCGAAGACCCGAGCCCAAGTTCGGAAGAGCCCCGGACTAACTTTTCGCAAGAAGGCAAGCCCCGGAGCATGAACCCTATTTTCTAAACTTATGCAACTTATTACTCTACTTTACTTGTGCATTAAGTTTATAGGAGCTGGATGAAAACTTAGTTGCATGATCCTAGGTACCCATGCTCTGAACACTAGATGCAAGGTTCGATAGAATGCTATGCTAATAGGACTCGGTAAAAGTCGAGTGATTTCCTGTCACTCGCGAGAAATTAGGAGTTGATTGTTTACAACACGCTGCAATCATAAGGACGACGGACGGGCTGTGGTACGATGTTTATGTTGATGATTGAGGCCCGTCTGTCTAGTGAAAAATGCTAAGGCCGCAGTGTGTGGTAAGTGATGGTTAAGTCTTTGAACGTACTAACCACATGCCGAGAATATGGTAATCGGTAAGCTTAGTACTGGATTGAACCGAGGCCGGAATATACTCCCCACTGTCTTGAATTTGTTCACATCTAGCTAATGGCGGGTGCATCGGCCGCCATGGCCCGGCTGCGTCTGTGGTCCATGGGGAGGTGTAGTCGAGGGCGGTGGGCCTGTTCCGTGAAGCGGGAATTGAAGGGAAAAGTTGCACGTGTGACTCTAGGGAGTAACCACGTGGCGTGTGCTTAGGTTTCCCTTGCAAGGTTAAGAAATTCGATTCGAATCGTCCGTTTCTCACGGCTATTGAGACTGCTTAACCACTTTTACCCACAGAGTAAGAAGAGGAACAATGATGATGAATAAACTTGTTGGATGAAAATTTAATGCTTCACCATGTATGATATTGGATAGTTGCTTACCTAGAATGGTTAAAGAAAGCTAGAACTTGGAGCAAAAATCTGAAAGTAAGGACCTACTATATATGCTTTTTGGCAAAACAAACCCCTCAAGCCAAAAGCCTCGCATGTCTAGGAGTCGGCTAAGTATACCCCACTAGTCGGGTAAGCCTTGCTGAGTATTAGTATACTCAGCCTTGCTTGTGGCTCGTTTTTAGGTGAGACTTTCGAAGATATGATTGCTAGCTTGACTTGGCCCTGCACTCTTCCCCCTAGTTGGTCGGTGGAATGGGATACGCCCCCGTCCAACGGAGATAATGCCGAGTGATGTCTCGTACGGGCTTCATCGAGACATCCTTTATCGTCGAGTAGCTTTCGTTATTTTATTTCCGCTGCAACTTAAACTCTGAAGAACTTATTAGTTATGATCACTGAAGTATTTGGTTTCTAAACTCAAACTTGGTTTGTAATATTCAATTATGTTAATGTTGTAATATTTGCTGGAATGTGGTATTCTCTGGGCTCATCGTCGCGTGAGCGTTTGTATGTATGGCGCTCGATCCGCCCTACCGTGGTTGTATCGGGAGGTTATACCCGATAGACCAGTGGATTACTCCGTTTGAAGTGTAAGGTTAACCGAGATTGCCCTAATGGTGATGGTTAATACACTTGAGCCGGATTAATCCAAGTGGTTCTGCCACAACACCGACCTCAACAAAGCCTGCCCCAAAGATCCTTTGCTTGTTGGATGCATACTTTGGGTACCACCAGATAAGTATGGCAAAGGAGGACAAGGAGAAAACCTCGTTCACCACCCCGATGGGAACGTACTGCTACGTCCGCATGCCCTTTGGGCTCAAGAACGCTGGTCCCACTTTCCAGCGGACCATGCGCATTACCCTACAGGACCTGCAGTCGTGCAATGTCAAGGCGTATGTCAACGACATTGTGGTCAAGACCCGGCATCAGGAGTCCCTCCTGCGGGATCTGTCGGAAGCCTTCGATAGCCTACGCACCACCCGGCTTAAGCTGAACCCCGAGAAATGAGTGTTCGGGGTTCCAGCAGGGAATCTCCTAGGCTTCCTAGTCTCAATCCGAGGCATCAAAGTGAACCCTCAGAAGGTGGAAGCAATCGAGCACATGCAACCCCCAACCCGATTAAAGGAAGCGCAATGCCTTACGGGTTGCATGGCAGCTCTCGGGTGGATTTATTACTGAAAAAAGGTGTATACTTGGTATTTAATTTGTATTATGAAGATACTATTTTGATACTCTAATGATGTATTTATTTAGGCTCCCATTGAAACCATCGCGAAGTTAAAAAAAATCTTTATTTCGGATATGTATTTGTCGTTAACCTTGATCCCGCGATGTTGGTACGGCCATTCGGGGTCAACATCGATATCCGCGATACGGTGCGGTATAAAGACATGATGAAGGAGTACAGCCTTGGTCCCAATGAAGAAATCCTCAACTTTTAGCTGAGGACTTCTTTATTAGGACCAAGACCGTACTCCTTCATCATGTCCCTATGCCGCACCGTGTCGCGGATATCGATGTTGGCCCCGAATGATACTGTCATCACTGCGGGGTCAAGGTTGACGAGATATACATATCCTAAATAAGGATTTTTTTTTCTTTTCGATGGTTTTTGCATAAAGAGTCTGAATAAATGTTCTGAACCATTATTGCATCCCATATGACATGGGATGATGAGTGTTCGCCTCAAACTAAAGAGTATCAAAATAACTAGAGGTTAGAAATAACTATTTTATTTGCATGTGTAGATGTGATTTACTTGTATTAGTTGATGAAAATGTGTATATTGAGTTGAATGTTTATTTTTGAATGGATATGAGCGTGAATTTGATGTCGAGTTGCATGCTACGGATGATGATCGGGAGTTGATGGCTGGACATATGCAAAGCACGAAGCGTCGGGGATGGCCGAAATTGACCGTTCCGTGGCAAGAATTTGGACCTTTTAATTAATCATGTTGTGTAATGGATCATGTAGTCCTTATAATTAATCATGTTGTGTAATGGATCATGTGGACCTATTAATTCTGTACTTCTCAATTTATTTTTCATACTATATCATGAAATTTGTATGCTTAAGGTTTCATGCCCAAATACATTTGTTGGACCAAGCACGGAGAAAGAGGGGTTATAATGGAGAACAATGAAGAAGAAAATTGTCACGAAAACTTTCCTGGACCCTTTGGATTCGGTGCCTTTGATGATGATACTGCAATGGAAGAGCCAGACGGAGAGATGTTAAATCATGATTGCACCGATGATCTTGGGCAGGCATTGCGCGATTCGCGTGAAGATTGTGAAAGTGAGAGGGAGAGGATGAAGTTCCAGCAGGTTGTGAAGATGGCTTGAAGAAGCTCGGTAGCACTCTGGAGTTGCTACAATGGAAGGCAACACATGGTGTATCTGATAAGGGATTTTAGTGAATTACTAAAACTTTTTTAAAAAAATGTTTCCTAAGGATAATGAGTTGTCTAGCACAACATACGAAGCAAAACAACTTGTTTGCCCTCTAGGATTGGAGGTACATAAGATACATGCATGTCCCAATGACTGCATCCTCTACTGAGGAGATGAGTACGAGAATTTGGATGCATGCCCCGTATGCGGTGCATTGAGGTATAAGATAAGGAGAGATGACCCTGGAGAAGTGGAGGGGGAGCATCGTCCCAGGAAGAGAGTTCCTACCAAGGTCATTTGGTACTCTCCGCATACCACGTTTGAAGCATTTGTTTAGGAATAAAGATCATGCTAAGTTGATGCGATGGCACAAAGAAGAACGCAAGCAAGACAACATGTTCAGACACCCAGCTGATGGCTCCTAGTGGAGGAAAATAGATAGAACTTACCCAGACTTTGAACGGGATGAGAGGAACATAAGGTTCGCTTTGAGTACGGATGGCACGAATCCTTTTGGTGAAATGAGCAGTAGCCATAGCACTTGGCCTGTGACTCTATGTATGTACAATCTTCCCCCATGGCTCTGCATGAAGCGGAAATTCATCATGATGACGGTGCTTATACCGGGGCCAAAGCAACCTAGGAATGATATTGATGTGTACCTAAGGCCATTGGTCGAAGAACTGCTTGGCGCGATGAAGGTGTATGGATGTGGGATGAATACCGACAAGAGAACTTTAACCAATGAGCATTGTTGTTTGTAACCATCAATGACTAGCCTTCAGCCTGGGCATAATTAACCGAGAACCTAAAATCGAACCGAAATACCCGAAACCGAGAAATTCGGTCAGCAGTTCGGTTCGAGCTTCTTAGTAACCGAAATAATCTCGGTTAATTCGGTTCCGACCCTCGGGTAACCGAATAAACCGAATTAACCGAGATATATTAATTTGGCCCATCAACAAATTCTAGCCCAGCTCATGAACTCACCCCAGCCCGGCCCATGAACAAACCCTACCCCCACTCCCCAGTTCCCACTTCCTAGGCCACTCGCCTCCCCCATTCCCCCGCCACCCCACGCCCACCCACAGCTCAGCCCCTACCCCCGACCGGTGCGGCTCCTCCCCGGTCGCGCGAGTTCCTCCCGGTGGATCCTCCTCGACAGCGGCTCCACTCGGGCGGTGCGAGCTCCACCCGATGGCGCGAGCTCCTCCCGGTCCTGTACGGCGCCAGCTCCTCCCGGTCCCGGACAGCGCGAGCTCCTCCCAGCGGATTGGACGCGTGTAGGGGCCCATGGCGGAGAGCGAGCATGGGTCCGACGGCGGAGGTCGAGCGCGGGTCCGGCGGCGGAGGTCGAGCACGGGGTTCGGCGGCGGTGGGCGCGCCTAGTGGCCGCCGGCGATGGCGGACTCCCCAGTGGGCGTCACCACCCAAGAATGCTCGGTTCTTTCGGTTCAAACAGAAACCAAACCAAAAAAACCGAAACCAAAGTGCTCGGTTCTTAGTTTTTTTAGGAACCGAACGGTTCTCATTTCTGGAGAACCGATGTTTCCTGAAAAACCAAAGAACTGATCAGTTCGGTTCAGTTAAACCGAATGCCCAGGCTGAACTAGCCTGCTCTTAGTAACTTGTCAGGACAAATGAACAAGGGATATAGAGCCTACACACACTGCTTTGATGAAATCGATAGTCTATACTTGACCCACTACAAAAAGGTTGTATACATGGGTCATCGACGGTTTCTCCCCATCAAACATCAGGTACGAAAGAAAGGCAAGCATTTCAAAGGGCAAGCAGACCACCGTACAAAGCCGACGCACCATAGTGGTACGCAAGTCTTTGATATGGTAAAAGATATTGAAGCAGTTTTTGGGAAGGAACCTTGTAGCCAACTTGTTCCGAGTGAAAATGGAATGGCGCGCAGGTGGAAGAAGAAGTCTATATTTTGGGAGCTACTATATTGGGAAGTCTTAGATGTTCGCAGTGCAATTGACGTGATGCACCTCATGAAGAATCTTTGCGTCAACCTGATAGGATTCATGGGAGTGTATGGGAAGACAAAAGATACACTAGAAGCGCAGCAGGAATGCAACGTATGGAAGAACGAGATGGCCTACATCTAGAATTGAGAGAAAATGAACGGCACTACTTAAGTCCTGCCAGCTATACTGTTAGCAAAGAAGAGAAGGAAAACATGTTTCAATGCTTGAGCAGTATCAAGGTCCCATCTGGATACTTCTCAAACATAAAAGTAATCCTAAATATGCTAGAGAAGAAATTCACAAACCTAAAGTCTCATGATTGTCACATGCTTATGACTCAACTTCTTCCGGTTTTGTTGCGTGGAGTACTGCCTGAGAACGTTCGATTCACAATCATAAATTTGTGTTCTTTGCTCAGCGCAATTTTTCAGAAGCCAATTGATCCAGACAATCTCATAAAGCTGCAGAACGATGTGGTACAATGTCTAGTTGGCTTTGAGTTGATATTTCCACCATCATTCTTCAACATCATGACACATCTTCTAGTTCACCTTGTCAAAGAGATTGATATTCTCGGACCTGTATTCCTACACAATATGTTCCCTTTTGAGAGGTTCATGGTGGTATGAAAGAAACATGTTCATAATTTTGCTCGTCCTGAAGGAAGCATCGCCAGTGGCTATGGAACAGAGAACGTTATTGAGTTTTTTGTTGACTTTATTGATGACATTAAACCAATTGGGGTTTCTGAACCGCGATATGAGGGGAGACTGTGGAAAGGGAACACAAGGAAAGAAATCATATATTTGTAAGGATGATTACTCATTCAAACAAGCAAATTATGCGGTACTTCAACAATCCTCCTTGGTGGATCCATACATTGTGGAACATAAGAACATTCTACACTCTGAATTCCCTGAAAAGTCAGAGGTCTTGATTACACATCAACACATCAATTGTTTTGCCGGTTGGTTGCGGAAGCATCTAATGCATAACATGGATATACCAGAAGATCTAGCGTGGTTGGCTAGGGGACCATCTTGGCATATCTTAACATTCTAGGGGTATGAGATAAATGGGAACACATTCTTCACGATAGCCCAAGATAAAAAGAGCACCAACCAAAATAGCGGTGTCCGTATGGATGCCACAAACAACAATGGTAAAAAGAAGACATATTATGGTTACATAGAGGAGATATGGGAACTGGATTATAGACCAATTTTGAAGATACCTCTGTTTCGGTGCCAATGGGTGAAGCTGACTGGAGGAGGGGTAAAAAAAGATCAGTACGGAATGACAATAGTGGACCTCAACAATCTTGGATATAGAGACGAGCCATTCATCTTAGTCAAGGATGTCGCTCAGGTTTTCTACGTGAAGGACATGTCTAGCAAGCCGAAGAAGGGAATAAACAAGCAAACGGATGAGCCAAAGCGGCACAAAGTTCTTTCAGGAAAAAGAAATATTGTTGGAGTCGAGGACAAGATAGACATGTCAGAGGATTGTAATAAGTTTGTTGAGATTCGACCTTTCGCTGTGAATGTTGATCCACGCATCCTGTTAGCCAATGAGGACGCCCCATACTTGCACAACGATCATAATCAAGGGACATACGTGAAGAAAAAGTCTATTAACATACCAGTAGTAGATGTTGATCTTTAATGTATTAGAATTATTATAAATATGTGATGAACAATTTGTAAATTTCAATTATATGTCCTCCATCATTGTTTGTTGTGTTTTACATACTCATGGATTTTTTATAGTGATAAAAACAAGGAAACAATTCGTGGATTCCATTAAAAATCTTATTGTTGACAATAATATTATGCCAAGGATCATTTTAAACGTTAATATGTTGCAAAAACTCATTTCTTGTCGAAAAGCAATGATTTCAAAATTTTCATTTAGCTAACACATATTTGCATGGTCAAATTAAAAAATATAATGTGTACCAATTTATGTATTACATGGATCAATACACATGATTATAAATTAAATATTTCATATGTGTATATCAAATTAAAATAAAGATAAAAACATTATTTGGAACTTTTTGGACCCATAATCTATTTTTATGCAATTAACAACAAATGACCCATTTATTAAAAGAAACAAAAGAAGATATGAAGAGAAATGAAAAAAGCCCTTTAGTCTGGGATCAATGAACCACCCGGGACCAAACGTAGGCCTTTAGTCCTGGGTGGAGCCACGACCCGGGACTAGAGGTGGGCCAAAAAATTTCCCCCCGACCCGCCAAAAAAACACCCTTTCTTCCCGTTTGGTGGCTTCACCCGGAACTATAGGTAGGCCTTTAGTCCCGGGTGGAGCCACCACCCAGGACTAAGAGCATCTCCAACAGATTACTCATACTTCTCCCCAATATCTAAAAATTAATATTTTGGTGATTGAAGGTGCTCCAGCAGATTACAAATCCAATCCCCATTACCTAAAAATTTTTGGTAATCACCAAACCACACCTTCCTCTCACTTAAATGAAGGGGATTTCCCCTTAACCCTATTCTTAGTAATTGGATTTTGGTAGTCTGTTGGAGCAACCATTACCAAAAAAGTAAAAGTAGTTATTGGTAATGAAGAGAGAATGTGTTTTGGGCATGAGGTATGAGTAATCTTTTGGAGATGCTCTAAAGACCCATTAGTCCCGGTTCTTGGCTCCACCCGGGACTAAAGGCCCTCTCCTATATATCCAGCGACCTCCCCTCTCCCTCTTCCACCTCTCGTACTTAGGAATTTCTTGAACCCTCAAACCCCCCCCCCCCCCCGGCCGCGGCCTCACCATCGTCAACCTCCTCTGCCGTGCCGTCGCCGCTCTCCGCTGCCGCGACGCCGTCACCACGCTCCACCGCCACTGCCTCCTCCACGCGCCACCCCGAGCCACCGCCACTGCCTCCTCCGCGCGCCACCCCGGGCCCGTACATCATCATCCACCGCGCCCTTAGCCCCTGGGCGGCCCGTACATTCTCATCTTGGTAGGGCCGCGCACCGGCCGGCCGGCGGCGGCGTGCATCATTATGTGTGTGCATGTGTGTTGTGTGCTGTGTGTGTGGGGCCGTGTGTGCAGTGTGAGGTGTGTGTATGTGTGTATGTTAATTGAGCTGATTATGGAATTTCCATGCATATGCAGTCTCTCGGGCGGTGCAACGTCCGACGATCCTTGCCGGCACCGCCGTCTTCACTCTCCATTCTCATACTCGCGCGCCGACATCCGATCCTAGACAGCACCGCCACCTTCTTGCTACAAAATTGTATATTGACTATTTTGTCTTCATACATTTGTAGAAAATTCCATTGCAACTTTAGTGATTACATAAAATTTTAGATGAAATTTCATGTACTTTAGTGACTAGAATAAATTTGAGAAATTTTTGTATTTCATGTATATTGCATAGTGACTATAATAAATTTGAGAAATTTTTATATTTGCCCTAGTAACTAGAAAAAATTCTAGAAATTTTTATATGTACATTAGAGACTAGAAAAAATTCTAGAAATTTGTATATGTACCTTAGTGTGGCAGAACCACCTGAATTAATCCAGCTCAAGTGCGCTAACCGTCACCACAAGGGCAATCAGGGCTATCTTGCACTTCAAATGGAATAATCCATTGGTCTGTTGGGTAACCTACCGATACAACCACGGTTTGCCGATCGAAACCACACATACAAAAATTACTCACACGAAGGCGAGCCCAGAGAATACAACATTCCACAAATTTTACATCACAGGTTTCAACATAAATTTATTATTACAGACCAAGTTGAAATTCGTAAAATGAGTACTTCAGAGTTTAAAGTAAACGGGTTCAGATCATTGCAGCAGAAAAACAACGATAAACTACTCGACGATACATGATGTCTCGATGAAGCCCGTACGAGACATCACTCGGCATTATCATCATTGGCCGGGGATGCATCCCATTCCACCGACCAACCAGGAGGAAGAGTACACGGCCAAGTCAAACTAGCAACCATGTCCTCAAAAGTATCACCTGAAAACAAGCCACAACCAAGGCTGAGTATAGTAATACTCAGCAAGGCTTACCCGACTAGTGGAATATACTTAGCCGACTCCTAGACATGCAAGGCTTTATGGCTTGAGGGGTTTGTTTTGCCGAAAAGCATATACAAGTAGGTCCTTACTTTCAAATTTTAGCTCCAGATTCTAGTTTTCTTTAACCATTCTAGGTAAGAAACTATCCAATATCATTAAATAGAAAGAAATAAGGAATAGAAAAGGAAATAGGAGATAAAGAGAAAAAATAAAGGTCAGAACGTACTACCCTGTCAGCTAATGGCTGACGTCCAGACATCTTGTTGCCAAACATGCAGTGAGCCACGGACAGCTGCTTATTGGGCCAAAAATTGATAAAATATGGGCCATATTTTTTCCGCTCCGACCTACTACTCCCTTCGCGGGCCAAAATCAGCCCAACAACGAAATTGGAATCCCTTCAGGTGATGGATCTCCAATTCGTAGCATAAGTGACATATAGTCACAAGAAGCAGGGTGTGTGTGTTGGGGGGGAGGGGGGTTGGGAAGTAAACGTGCCCATCCGAATTCTTTGGTAGGCAACATCTAACAATTAAGGATTCATTTTACATTAAAATAAAACATGACTTTGTGATCAACAAATCATTTTAAATTTAGGTGTTTACAAAATCAAATTAACAGGACATGCCTTTGCGGCACAGAGGAACCATGCTCCCGCTAAGATCCATCATATGTTAAGAATTTGCAATGATACGTGGATCTAGACCTAGCTCATAGATCCAATTGAAAAGAGTATGTTTTCCACACAAAAACTAAGCATAAGACCAGAATTCATATGTGAGCTGAAACGAACCGGGTTTTCAGAACAAGAATCCGACTCTCTGTATCATCCTGATAGTCCATATACCAGTAGCTATCACATACAGAACTCAATTCAATTAGATATCACAGTCATACAACATGATAAATCATTACATGGGTTTATTTATTACATAATCCAAAGAATTGTAATACGAGTTTTCTGGTACAAGCCCCTTGGGCTAAAGGAACAAACATAAATCGGCAGCGGTAGCAAAACTTCTGGGCCATCCTTCATCTTGGGATAACTCTCCTCCACATGCAAACTTGAGCGTAGCACGGGCCGTCCTTAGTTCATCCTTCGCTGTCGGGGTTGACCTTCGTGTCGATCCTCAATCTACCAACTATCCCTAAGGAGTGGGATAGGTTTACGTCACTATCTGTATGCAAGCTTTAAGTGGAATGCAAGTGGTATAAAGAGTAGCCAAAGGGGGAAGGCTGGGGTTTTTCCTATGCAAGCAACAAGCAATTTCTTATCATCAACCACAACATCTCAACACGGGCAATCCTAGCATCCCAGGCTCCCGGGTTACTCACACCTTCCATACCCACCAAGTCGATGCGAGAACTCCTTCTCCTCGCACCTCAAATGCCCCAGGCAGGAATATCAAGACTAGAGGGAGGTAGAGATCAAGTAACACTACTTTATGAAAGTGAAGCCAGATCAAGAGTTGTACATGACCGAGTACGCGGCTATACGTATAGTTTTCACCCTGCAGGGGTTGTACACCTTGACCCACTCTCCTTGAAGTCAGCCGGTCCGTCGACCGACTAACTCCAAGACACCAGTCAACGAAACTAGCTGCAACGGCCCCCACCCTGCTTTCCAGGGTTTGGGATGCATCCTCCCGCAAGAGGTTGCCCGGAACTGTGATGCCTTCTACTCCTAGACCACGCAATATCCTGCCATTCGGGGGATGTGAGGTCAGCACCTCCTCCCCTTACACTGATGCCCTATCCTCCTACAGGAGTGGTGCTGCGCGTTACTAGCTCGACTGGATCTACCCTCATAATAGAGAAGTGGTGTGCACGTTTGACATAGTTCCATCTCTAGGTCCACTAACTAGGGCCTTAATTGATGAGGCAAGCATCTCCCACAAAGACTTATCCGGCGCAACGGTCCGTCAACGGCACCCATTATAGGCATAGCCCTCCAACTCCTCCAAACATCCCGAAGGACCACCCGTCCGGAAGGACATGTACCCGCCATAGGTACTCTGTAGGATGTGCCCAACGCACACCCCAAGCCCTTGATCAGATGACCGAGTTAAGTTTAACTCGTCCCATCTAGATTCCTATTCACCAGTCTCCTCAAAAGAGTATCTCCACTCACGCCAAGATTATATCACCATATCTCACACATACACAACCAACAGTAGCCAAAGCATCTCATGTATATTCAATCCAGGTATTTATAGGAGTACAAGGAATCTAGTTATAAAATAGGCTATGCAGGTTCATTCCAAGGTAACACATCAAGGAGAAATAGCATATCAAGCAAGCAATGCATAATAAGTATTCAAATCATAGATGGGGGTGAACCTGATGGTTCTTTGTAGTTCTTCTAGGTCTTCTATGTGTTAGGGGAGTCCTTCTGGATCTTCTAGTCATCAGGGAAGTCCTCCTAGGTCTTTGGGTCATCCGGTACGTCGGTCAACTCCCTCTCGCAGAGACCTAATCGTAAATACGTGCAAACGTAGGGACCAAAGTGCAAAAGTGCACAAAAGTATCCAAATAAGGACCAAATCACAACAAAACCTACTCTAACGGGTAGAGCAAGATTTTAGAAGAATTATGAAACTGGTTTCATAATTTTCGGAGGTCCAGTTAATTAATTATGAATTTTCTAAGATTAAATCATTTTCTTAAATTAATAAATAATTATCAGAAAAAGAAATTCACACAATCAGCCACGTGGCAGCTCCACGGCGTGCCACGTGTCATGCCGATGTTAGCATGATGTCAGCAGGGTGGTCCGGCTTGGCTGACGTCAGCATGACCAGTGTTGAATTGGTCAATGCTAACGTTAGTGTTGACTTGGTCAACGCTGACCGGTCAACGATTAACTGGTCAAAGTGGGTCCACTAGTCAATGGCCCCACTAGTCAGCCATACATAGAGGCTGACAGGTGGGACCCGTGGTCGGGCCGGGAAAAGGAAAAGGTAAAACGACCGGCTTAGGTTTTGGACCAAAAGAGTTTTGGGCCGGCTCGACGGTCCACATCGGCTTGGCTCGGCTCGGGGTCAGCTCAGCCCGCGGCTATGCAGGCCGGCTAGCGTCGGTGGGTTTCCTAAGGCTGCGGCGCATGGGCAGGGCTGAAGGCTTGGCAGGCCAGCTCGCAGGCTAGGCAGGTCGGCTCGACCACGCAGGCCGATGTCTTGGGCTCCCATGTGCTGGCGTCGGTCCAGTTCTCCTCCTCTTCTCTCCTTACCTCACTGACAAATGTGGCCCATGCATCGGTCGGTCTTCTTTCACTGGCAGGTGGGTCCGGCTGTGGCGTCCTCCCTTCCCAGCTGACAACCGGGTCCCAGGCATCAGTGGGTGCCTGGATCCCGTGTGGCGGGGGCTCCGATCCGATGTGGAGACAACGTGTGCTTGCATGTGCGTGCCTGTGTGTGTGTCGTACGCCCGGCGTGTATTCGAGGTATGCCCACAAGGGCTGGATGTGTCGCGAATGCGACGGCGCGGTCATAAGCGTGCCCGCCGAGGTCATGCGTGTGCAAGTGCGCGCGCACAAGGTGCCCTTAGGGCGTTCGTGGAAAGGCCACAGAGGACCAGGACGTGGCGCATGCGCGACGTCGCGGCGGCTCAAGTGGTGGCTTTGGCGGAACGGGACAGCGGTGAGGCAACGGGTGCAATGCGGGGAGGCCATGGCTGGGTCCTTAGGTCGGCCCGGCTCGGTTCGAGCATGCGCGTGGGCGGTTGGTACCCCAGACCCGCGGTGGTAGCACGACGTCAATTAGGCCGGGTACAGCGGTGGTGCAGCAACGGCAGGGCCGAAGCTTGGCCTTGTGGTTGGCTCAGGCAACGCGTGCCGGCCCTTGGCAGTCCAAGGCAGTGACACGGCCGTGCGTGCACGCCAAAGCCGGCTCTCTAAGCTGGTGGCACGGCGCGGCGGTGGCATGGTGACGACGGGGTGTGGTTTAGCGATGGCGGTACAACAGCGAGGCTCCTGCACAGAATGCGGGCAGGGTGGACCTAGGGGCTTGCACTACTTGAGGGCTCATCGGCGGTGTCGCGCTCGCCGGTAGCAAAACATAGAGGGGCAAGGCGAGGCGGTGCCCCTATCGGCTCAGGTCGTCCACGACAAGCTCAAAGCTGTGGTGAGGCGAGGCGGTGGTGGGTTGGTGCAAAGCCGTGCCGCGCATCTGCTTTGACGTCGTCGATTGGGGCGCCGGCTCGGTGGACAAGCTCCCACGACAGTCGGCGATGGCGAGGTCCTCCTCTTCCTCGGCTCTGGGTACTGCGGCGTCGTCTCCCTCCTCGGCAGCAGGTCATGATGGCGCTCCCCCTCCTACTCTACTTCTTCCTTCCTTCCTTCTCTTCTTGGCCCCCTCTTCCCGATTCGAGGCGGCGGTGGAACAAGGCTCAGGAGGCGGCTAGAGTTTTCCGGCACTTGATTGGGGCGCTTTTATAGGTGGCGGCTAGAGTTTTGGTCACAGACGCCGAGGATCGACGTCAATGGGGGCATGAGGCGCGGTGCGGGGTCACGTGGCGAGCATCCGAGGCTCGGCGCCGCGCGGCTTGGGTGCGTAGAGGTCACCGTCGGCAGCGTGGTTCGCGGCGGCGGTCGCAACAGCCGTTGGAGGCGGCTGTCGCATAGCGGGGGAGGAGTGAGCAGGCATGGGTCTAGGTGCTAGCGCGGCGGCGTCGCGGGTGCGGGGTGCGGTGCGGCTGGAGGTAGGAGAAGGGAAAGCTGTCGGTGGGGTCCCGCGGTCAGCGTCAGCGGCGCGATGAGGCGAGGGCGGCGTGCGTGGAGCAGGCCGGCTCGGCCAATTGGGCTGGGCCGGTGCTGGGCGCACAGCTGGACGAGCGGGTGATGACGCGGTGGGCTAGGCTGTGCACGAAGATGGGTTGGCTAGTGGCGAGTTGGGCTGGAGCGGTAGCAGGCCGGAAGGGTGAGCTGGGTTAGGTCTTGATCACGGGCTGGGCTGGACCAGGGTAGGGTAGGTCCTTTGGATCTAGGTTCGATCAGAGTTAGGGCTAGGGCTGGTTAGCGGGCCGAGTTAGTAGGGTAGTTAACATTTGAAATTAAATTGAAGGGCCCACTTCATTTTAGTTTCCACTTCATTTGATTACAACTAAAATCCAATTTAAATTCAAATAAATAAGGTAGATTCAATTAACTCCAAAATAAAATTCCTAATGTTCGACAGTAACAATATTGTCCTTGTAGTTTAAATAGATTTTATTTCTCTAGGAAATCAAGAGAGGTGAGCTTTATTCTTAAATTATGTAGCTATTTTCACTTCCACACAAAAAGTTTTTAAAATTCATGATTTTTACGTCTATAACATTCCGGGAAAAATCCGGGATGTTACATACTCCCCCCCTCACAAGAATCTCGTCCCCGAGATTAAAGGCTTACTAAGGTTTTGAGAAACTGAGGGTAACTAGTTCTAGCGGGTTACCGCGTTTCAGGGCGGTAGTCAAAGCACAAATTGTTAGATCCATCTTCCCTCCTTGTTTTGGTCAAATCCTGAGGTTTATACCTAGTGCTCTCTACGTGGATCTTCAAGACTTATCAAATGTCGCAGTCGTGTTGGGGTCCAATTCACGGCGGCTTCTGTCTAGCCATGTTCCTAAATCTGTGTCATCCATGCTCTTTGGGTATTTCTCTTGGCTTCTAGAATCGAGCCTTTGTGCATACTGGAGTATTAGAAATTATACAGTTCCTGGTTCCATAAGTTATGCTTGACACCAACTATAACATTATACTTTGGCTGACAACACTTTATCCACATAGGGTCTCTGTCCCTGGAAGCTTTCAAGCAGTTATCGAGCGTTATTGGTTAGTGTCCTGAGGGTTCCTTCTCATAACTCGTGGTTAGGAATCTCAATTTCTCTACCCCTTTCTTTTTGCCCCATGATTGACTACTCCTAATTCTTCAGTCTTCCTGAGGCAATAGGGTTACGTGAACGCACTTTGGGTCCAATCGTTAGTCGCTCTTACTTATAAGGGATCACGATTATATCATTCATCCCTTGGTGTCTTACGTCTTGAATCTAGGACCTTAGTCGCTCCTAGAGTAGGGTTTTCTCCTCACATCATCCTTTACCGAGTTTTCTCGGTTTCTTGCTCATCTTAGTTCAAGTCCGGTGCTCATCGATATATCCATATACATATCTTGGGTGCAAGGATGAGTATGATCCTCCCTCGAGCCATTCATAGTCCTCGTGTTCCTTCGGTGATTAAGTTCTTTATGGCCGGCTCAGCGAGCTGGTATAGTTCTATCCCAAGGGTTCGGTGGTGTTGGCGCTAAAATCGGCCAGGAATCGGCCGATGGTCTTCAGCGTCGGACACACGACCCGGGAGAATCTGCTTAGCTCCTGTTCGGGTTATTTGCCCTGGTGCGGTTCGCGCGGCGTGCCAGTCAATCTGACCTGTTGATTGACAAGGAAATAAGAGTATTAAATTCAGGGCGCTCCGATCGGCTGGGGTTCCGATCTGTCCCTAAGAGCGTGTCGGCGAATCGGTCGATTTGCTATGAAGATGATCGGCTATGGATCAGCCGATAATCGCGTAATAATTGCAAAGAAGACTACTGGAGCGACTTAAACAATTATTACAGATGCAACACTTGAAATAGATCTAATTGGTTGTATGACAATAAATCGAGGAAAAGCGATGATAAAGCCGATAACTCCAATTTCAAGCTGGATAACTGGTGATAATACTAGAACAACAGGTAAAACCTATAATTCTAGTAAATATCGATAACTGGTGAATAAGTCCAAATGAAACCACAGCGATGCGCCCGTAGTTAAAGCTCGGATGTTACTCGATAACCGGAACCTACCAATTGGTCGGAGATTGTAACAACCCTGATAAACTACGTTTCTAAAGCAATGTCATTAACCCAACCCTATGCTTAGCCAACTAACAAAAGGGTGAAAAGAATTAGAACAAGTTAAGTTGAAATTCAAATTAAAATTGGGCCCATATGAATATCTTTGAATTTTTAAATTAACTTTCAAACCACAAGCCAAATGAGGTGTTGCCTGAAACCAAACTTGTAGAACTTTTTATTCTGAACAACTTTCATGTTCAAAAGTTTTTGAAATTCAAATTAGAGAGTGGAGAAAACATCCTGTTTGCAACCAGCCCCTTGGAACTTTTCAAATTCTTGCACATAGGTCCCTCCCTCACCTCCCCCTCCTCTGCTGCACCGCCTCCCTTGCCCGACAGCCGCCGGCCACCTGGCCACCGATGCCTGCGCGGCAATAGGCGCCAAGCCAACCCCCGGCGCCCTGCAGCACCGCCCCCGCTCGCCCAACCGCGGCCGCGTCTTCTTCTCCCCCCCGCACGCCACGGGCACGACGGCCAGTTGTGCTTCTGCTCGCCGCCCAGTCGCTGGCCGCCGCACAGGCACCCAACGGCATGCCCCCGTCGTGCCGCCCGGCCCAGCTCTGCCTGGACCTCTCCTCCCTCCTTCGTGTCTCTCTAAAAGGCCACCCGCGCACTGGTGCTCGCACACAGAACCACCCGCGCCCGTCACCATTGCTGCCTATACCGCTGCTCCGCCGCCGGCCACCACCGCCCCACGCGGAACCGCCGTCCCGGCCCCCCTCCACCCAAACCAAACTCTGAAACGGATTCCCCTCGACGCACTGAAGCTTCCCAGCCCGAGCCCCGCCGCCCAGCTCGCCGGAGTTCGCCGGAATCCCGGCCGCACCTCGACGGAGCCGCTGCTCCACGCCGCGGCACCCCTTCCCGGCCGCCCCAACTCGCACAAAACCCACCCAAAGGTAGCCCCCAACCTCCTCTTGCTCCTCCCCCACCTTGCCCTCGGCGCCGGCGACTGAGCCCGCCGGATTTCGGCCGGACAGGATGTTCCCCGCCATGAATCGCGACCAGGGACCACATTGCAATCGCCCAAATCTTCCTAGGGGGTTTTCTGCTAGTTTTCAGGGACCCCTCTGTAAAGAAAGTTTTAACCAAATCAGTAAGCTTGTAAAATTCATATAAAATCCTAGAAAATTCAGAAAAATGCAAACTCAACTGTTCTGGAACCTTTAGAATAAACTCCACAACTTTTGTTACATGCATCTCCTCAGATTCTAGATAATTTATGCTCTAAATTAAGTAGGCTGTTTAATGACATTTATTCACAACCATTGTTGTAGACACGTGCTGGTCCTGAAAATTTTGCAGTAGGAGATTTACTTGTTATATAAGCCAGTGTAAAAAGATCAGGCCCAAATTCCATATCTATCTACACTGTTTATTAAACTTAGTTTCATACCATGTTTGGATGGAATTAATTGTCTCTGCAGTTAGGTTATGAATCACCTAATGAAACTTTTTCTATACAGGTGTAATGGTACCTAGATGCCAGAGAAAAATTTAGAGACTTTTTATCTCACAGGAACCTATTTATTTGATTTATGTGCTAATAACATGCATTAAATCAAGAAAATAGTATCTTCGCTTGGAAAATTCTCATATATTTACTAGAAGATACTCAGTGGTAGGGGTTGCTGTGTAAAAAGTTTCATAGACAAAAACCCTGTGCAGGATCCTGTAAAAATAAATCCTTGAATAACCTAGGTGTGTAATGTCATTTTTACTAGGCTCTGAAAACTGCATAATAAATCGTATAAAAATTACAGTAGCTCCTGCATGGGTAAATGGAAGCCCTGTAAAAATCTTAGTCTCAGTTTTCACACCATTTGTTCTGTACAAAAAGAACAAAAATCTAGCAGCAACCATATATTATATTTTTCATAATTAATCTGCTGCATGAAAATATCTGAAAATTTTACAGTAAGCATATCTTTTCCTGATGTGCCTGGATCCAAGATTTCATGACCAGAAACTACTCGCTGTAATAGTTACACTTAAATCATGTTTCCATGAGGAACATAAGTTCCCATGAACACTCACCCCACCTTGCTTAACGAAGTCACTTATTGTACTTTTCTACTCTATTAACAATTGCCCACAGAAATCTCAACTAAGTAACATCACAACCCAATCGCTATTTTTGTGAACTACAACTTTGACGTGAGTGAACATGATCGTCATATACCCTCACTATAACTTATATTGGTGCATTCATATAGAATCGACGACTCTCGCCGACGGAACGTACGAGCTGGTACCCGCGTCCGAGAGTGAGCAGCGTGAAGCTCACGTAAATCTAACTGAAGCTCTTGAAGACCCGAGCCCAAGTTCGGAAGAGCCCCAAGCTAACTGTTCACAAGAAGGCAAGCCCCGGAGCATGAACCCTATTTTCTAAACTTATGCAACTTATTACTCTACTTTACTTGTGCATTACGTTTATAGGAGTTGGATGGAAAACATAGTTGCATGATCCTATGTACCCATGCTCTGAACACTAGATGCTAGGTTCGATAGAATGTTGTGCTAATAGGACTCCGGTAAAAGCCGAGTGATTTCCTGTCACTCGCGAGAAAATAGGAGTTGAATGTTTACTACACGCTGCAATCATAAGGACAACGGACGGGCTATGGTACGATGTTTACGATTGAGGCCCGTCTGTTTAGCGAAAAATGCTAAGGCCGCAGTGTGTGGTAGTGGTGGTTAAGTCTTTGAACGTACTAACCACATGCCGAGAATATGGTAATCGGTAAGCTTAAGTACCGGATCGAACCGAGGCCGGAACATACTCCCCACTGTCTTGAATTCGTTCACATCTAGCTAATGACGGGTGCATCGGCCGCCACAGCCCGACGTACCGTGGTCTGTGGGGACGTGTAGTCGAGGGCGGTGGGCCTGTTCCGTGAAGCGGGAATTGAAGGGAAAAGTTGCACGTGTGACTCTGTGAGTAACCACGTGACGTGTGTTTAGGTTTCCCTTGCAAGGTTAAGAAATTCGATTCGAATCGTCCGTTTCTCACGGCTATTGAGACTGCTTAACCCCTTTTACCCATAGAGTAAGAAGAGGAACAATGATGATGAATAAACTTGTTGGATGAAATTTAATGCTTCACCATGAATGATATTGGATAGTTGCTTACCTAGAATGGTTAAAGAAAGCTAGAACCTGGAGCTAAAACCTGAAAGTAAGGACCTACTATTTATGCTTTTCGGCAAAACAAACCCCTCAAGCCAAAAGCCTCACATGTCTAGGAGTCGGCTAAGTATACCCCACTAGTCGGGTAAGCCTTGCTGGGTATTAGTATCTCAGCCTTGCTTGTGGCTCGTTTTCAGGTGAAACTTTAGAGGATATGATTGCTAGCTTGACCTGGCCGTGTACTCATCCCCCTGGTTGGTCGGTGGAATGGGATACGCCCCCGGCCAATGGAGATAATGCCGAGTGATGTCTCGTACGGGCTTCACCGAGACATCCTGTATCGTCGAGTAGCTTTCGTTATTTTATTTCCGCTGCAACTTAAACTCTGAAGAACTTATTGGTTATGATCACTGAAGTACTTGGTTACTAAACTCAAACTTGGTTTGTAATATTCACCTATGATAATTTTGTAATATTTGCTGGAATGTGGTATTCTCTGGGCTCATCGTCGCATGAGCATTTGTATGTATGGAATTTGATCCGCTTTACCGTGGTTGTATCGGGAGGTTACCCGACAGACCAATGGATTACTCCGTTTGAATTGAAGTGTAAGGTTAACCGAGATTGCCCTAATGGTGATGGTTAATACACTTGAGCCGGATTAATTCAGGTGGTTCTGCCATAGAGATCAAGTTGATGCAGCCCTGCCAATCCGTACGAACTCGTGAAAGAAGAAAAAGAATTGGCGAAGTCGCCGACTTGAAAGTAAAGTGCTGGGAAAAAGTACAAGTGTTTTTGTTGATTGATGTGTTGATTTCTTGCAAAGCCCTGGCGACTCCTATTTATACCCTAAAACAAGGACTCCTGGTTGATTATGACTTGTTACAACCTTATTTCAAATAGGAATACTACTATATCTATAATATCTTTTAAAAAGGAAACGAACTCCCGCAGAATCTTCCGCCGCCGTCTCCTAATCCAATCAGCATCGCTCTGTTGACCAACATCAGGCCACTTTTGACCGGGATCCTCTGTTGTGGCTCCAATCTGTTGGCTCAAGCTGTATCACCCATCGGCCGATTTCCAACTGTTACCTCAATCGGCCGATTCTTTACTGTAGCCTTTAGATCTGCCGCATCGGCCAACCTCAACTCCTGACGCCGATTCAACACGTGTCAAAATCTGGCGTCAACACATGCCCCCCAGTTTCGGAGTAAAACATAATTTTTACTTCGAAACTCTTTTCTTTAATCTTTTTCTCCGAAACGGGTGCAGTAAAAATCTCCTTCCATTTCGCGGTCTTCTGCATAATGATTGCAATTTCCTCGGACCGAGCGCGTAAGACGACTGCTCCCCTGGAAATCGTGTACACGGCGCGGCAAAAATCCCGCTTTTACCCTTTCTCTCTCGGATTATCCTTAAGTACTGGCATTCTCCGCCTACTTTTCTCCACGAGCCTAGTATTTTCCTCCAGCGAACCACTGTTCATCTTCCTCTCGAGCCCTCTCGATCTCCAACCGCTCCCTCCGGCAATCTCACTTGCGACCTGCTCCAGCTTCCCAATGGCGTCACCATCAGCAACCTCCCCAACCACGGAGGCTCTGTCGGCAACCCCCTCAGCGGCGGCGGCCCCATCGGCGGCTCAACTGACGGCTCCATCGGCGACGATGAGCTTCATTCTGGATGTAATTATCCGAAATTTTCCCCTTTTGCTCTTCTACTGTTCAAGTATTTCCTGGTCCCATTCTCAGTTTTTCCTTTTTTCCTTCTTTTTAGACATTTAGGCACCAGATTACCATTCCCCTTTCAGAATCCTCCGATCTTATCTGCTTCGGCCCCATGGGGAATCCCGATCCAACTAACCTGATCAACCTAGAGACTCACAGAGTCCCGTTCAAGCAATCGCCCATGGATTTAGATCAGTGGGCAGGTGCCTTTAGGTCCTTGCTGAATGAGACCCTTGGCTGGAGAGAATGGTACCATAGAGTAGCCAGGTCTAGGAAAATTCAGTGGGATGAACTGAAAATCGGCCAATGCATAGACCTCTCTCTGTCCCAGATGGAGAAAAATGAGCCCTTGGTCATAGCAGCTTCTTACTTCTGGTCCGACGCACTCAATGCGTTCCTTTTTGGACATGGACCCATGACTCCAACTTTGGCCGATGTCCTGTTGTTGACCGATCTTGACATCTCCTCCTCTAATACTCCCTTTGACTATCTGATTAAGCCATCACATCGGCTAGAAACCAATGGAATCGGCGGATGGAAGGGGTACATCAGCAAAAATATGAGGACTGGGACAGTTTCAGAGAGAGAGCATACTGCGTTCCTGATGATGTGGCTGGAGAAACATTTTTTCTGTGGCAGAGCAGTTGGCCCTTCTTCTAACACCCAAGCCTTGGCAGAAGCTCTGTCACTAGGATCGGCCGTTCCCCTTGGAAAGCATCTGTTGGGATTGGCCTACCACATGATGCACCAAATCGGCACTAAGCTGTCAAAAGGGGAGCCGATTGGGAACCCTGGCGGTCCCTAGTGGTTCATCACTCTCTGGCTCAACCTATATATGAGCAAGGTCTCTCAGCAACGAATGGAGACCAAAACTTTCCCCAACATTGAGTCAGAGGAAAACCCAACCGTCCAATGACGCTGCAGATCTTTTGGAGACGCGGTATCGGCCTTCCCTAGCTATCAATTCACTGCTGCCCGAACGGCCGAATACTTCAGATGCTTCTACAACGGCTTCAATGAAGAGACTGTCAGTTGGTATCCATATCAGACAGTAGAGCCAATTTTCGAACTTCCCGTCTGCTATGACTCGTCCACTCATACTTTTGATAGGGAACTTATGGATACCCTGATTAAGCTAGGGATTTTGCCGGCCAACTTCTTCTCTGGAAAGGACTCTCCCACATATGAGTTCTATAATCCATCGGCTGCAGCAAGGCAACTGGGCTTTGGTCAATTGCCGATTCGGGTCTACTTTGCCGGTCAAGCAAAAGTCAGAGATGAACTGACCAAGAGTCTTGACTACAATCGGCTGTGCAACTTAGTGCCAGATTCTAGCACCATTGATCTGAACAATTGGACAATGGCCCCTTTTGCCGTTCAGCAATTTAAACTATGGTGGGCAGAATGGAAGCAATACCTCTTCTGCGAATCCCCATCAACATATTGCAACATTCTGGACCCAGAAAACATCGACCCAAGTGCAGCGGTATGTCCTTTCTCCTAGCCGATTTCAATGCTGTCTCTTTCCATACTACCATCTTACCGTTAACTTATATTTATCTTCTTAGTCTGAAAGCCAAGTCCCTCCGATGCGGAGCCGAAGCGGCAGGCCAATAGAGAACAATCATCCATATACGCCATATCCACTCATCGGCTTTCATGCTCCAACCATCAAGGACATCGCTACTGGCCAATTGAAACGAACACCGAAAAGGCCAACCTTGAAGACAAAAAGCCATCGAGTGCGTGCCCGCATCGGACCGACTGACCAATCGGTGGTAGTATCGGCTGAAACTCCGACTCCTCTATCCTTGCCGACTACCGAGATGGCCGATCCTCAAGTCACCGCAGAAGTCGGAGCAGTTGTGGCATCACTGCTAGTGGAAGCTGTTCAGGTAATCTTGCTCACTTCATATATCTTTAAGTGCTCCACTAATACTAACTTTTTCTTTCTGTCAGGCTGCACAAGCCGCTCCAGTGCAGTCCCCACAGCAATCGGCCACATCCCAAGCGGAAGCCGAAACTCCAGCGACCCTTCTCATCGAGGTAGATAATCTCTTAACTCGACCTCTTGACATTCAAGAAACTCACGGACTTTGATACAGGCCGATCTGGGTGCGTCGACTGTATCTCCTCAACAAACACTAGCGTCGACTGTATCCCCACAACAAACATCGGCCGGAAGACCAACAGAGGTATGGCAAATATCTCACATCATCCTATTCAATTATCCACAGTACACTTATAGAATCTATTTCCCATACCTTTTCAGGAAGCTGGCCCAAGCAGAGTGTTGATAGTGGTCGAGTCCTCTTCCTCTGACGAGCCGATCATACCAGTTCACGATACGAGGGAAACACTCCCATCGGCACCAGCAAGAGAGATCTGTTTTAAGGAGGTAACAAAACTTATCACCGGAATCGGCCGATCCCCCTTTACTGCTTACTGATCTTTGTCTTTATTCTTTTGCAGGAACAAGATACCCCGAATAATAGCCTTTTCTCCTTCGCGGTTTCTTTGCCTGATGATGAAGAAGTCACTTCGCGCCAAGTTCCGTCGAGTTTAATTTCTGATGATGTCTGCGCCAAGCTCGAGAGTATGAGGGTCCTCCTCCAAGATGATATCGACCGATTGGTAGAAGATGCCTCGCCGATTCAGCAGCTTTTCAGTGACATCAAGGGCCGAATCCCGGAAGAAGCGACAGAAACTCTGCACCTTGTTGCGTTCATAGAGTGGATGCAGATTCCAGTGTCCAAGGCCCTGCGTCACATGGCCGATCGTGCCCAGCTAGCAAAGACCCGGGAGGAAGCTGATTCTTACAAGCACCGAGCTCAAGAAGTACACCAAGGGCTCAACTTCCTCGAGAGTGCCCGCCCGGATATCGTCGGCACAATAGATCGCCTCAAACGGAGGAGAGCAGAGCTAGCCAAAGAGATGGAGCAAGTAACCAAAGACATAGCTGCTGAAGAAAAGAAGCTTCAAGAGCTCCCATCCGCTATCGCCGGGCTGAAACAAGAAAGACAGAACTTGGCCTGTGAAGCAAACAGACTTCATCGCCGTATGCCAGAAATACCTGGATCGGCCGACGACGACCAAAGAGTATTAGACTCGGCCGATCAGATTAGGCGACGAGCTATTGCTACTATAGATACCCTCCTTGGGTCGTAAAGGATCATGTAAACATTTAATCCTCCTTTAATGTTGATGCGCCGATTTGGTCTTGGACCACTTCTTTTGACAGCTTTGCATTTATGAATGCTTTTACTCCGATAGGACGTGTCCCACTATCTTTTTACTTCCTTCTCTTTATAAGTACGAGATCCCACACCGTCTCCAGAAGTATATGCATTACCCATCTTTTCTCCCTTCAACAACTGGATCTTTATTCTCCCAAACCAAACAGCAAGATGTCTTCTTCGTCTTCTTCCTCTGTCAATCAGGTACGAACTCTCCTCTGCTTCTTCCCTAGACATCTCAATCGCTCTGATGCTGGGTAGCTTTTCATTTCTATTTAGTCAAAACGTCTCAGCCCCAGTCTGGAACGAGCGATCGAAGTTATGCATTCAGACGAACCACTGTCGCAGGCAGACATAGATCTGATAAGAGCTCATTCTGAAGAACTTAAAGATCATGTTCCTGCTGTTGTCCAGAAGTACTGGGACCTTATAGACGCTCACTGCCTGGTCCGTAAGCGACTACCATCTGAAAAGAGTCCTCCACTCCCTCATCAAGTCGAGACTGAAGCCGCCATGGAGAATCTGGAGGAGAAGAAGACCCGCCTCCTGATAGAACTATGCCATCAAGTTGAGACTAGAGCCACCATGGAAAATACAAAGGAGAATAGGACCCGCCTTCTGATAGAACTGGGCCGGATCGAGAGAGAAATCCAGAGCAAGCGTAATCAATAGATATATCAGTATTTTTATTCTAAGGGCGACTTGTAACATGTCGGCCATGTACTCTGTTGTTTTCATCGAATAATGAGCTCATCAAACCGAATCACAATGTTTCTTTCTTAAGGCGATGTCATTCCCACATCGGCTATGTGGACAAACGCCAATAGGGATCGGCCATGTTGTCTTGATATACCTTACTGCAAGTTATGCATCTACCCAAATGCTTGGATAGTACCTCTTCACATATCGTCCATTTAAAGCTCTTGGTAATTCTTCCCCTTCAATAGTTTCCAGAATATATGCATTTCCAGGGGCACATCGGCCGACTCTGTACGGCCCTTCCCAAGTGGGTGACCATTTACCGAATTTGGGATCCTTAGACCCTATCGGCAGCACCAACTTCCATATCAAATCTCCCTGGGAGAATTGTTTAACTTTGACCTTTTTGTCATACCATCTGGCCACCCTTTTCATGTTTTCTTCTATGCTAATCAGGGCCCTCAACCGCTGACCTGCCGAGTCATCGAGCTCATCCTTCATGAGGAAGGAATAGTCATCGGCCGTCAACTGATCTTGAAGCGATATACGCCTTGACCCCGTCCTTGATTCCCAAGGCAGGACTGCCTCGTGACCATAAACCAGCTGATAAGGAGATATCTTAGTAGCTCCGTGGCAAGCCATCATATAAGCCCATAGAGATTCAGCCAAAGACATGTGCCACTTTTTGGGTTGTTCCTCTATCTTCCTCTAGATCAACTTGATTATCCCCTTATTGGACGATTCGGCCTGACCATTGGCTTGAGCATAGTATGGAGAAGAATTTAATAATTTAATCCCCATATCGGCGGTGAATTCTCTGAATTCTCCAGAGGTGAACATTGTTCCCTGATAAGTTGTGATAGTCTGGGGAATACCGAATCGATAGACAATATGGTTCTTAACGAACTCAATCATATCGGCCGATGTCACATTCCTTAAAGGAACTGTCTCCACCCACTTAGTAAAATAATCGGTGGCCACTAATATGAACTTATGCCCTTTACTCGATGGAGGGTGAATCTGTCCGATGAGATCTATTCCCCAACCTCTGAATGGCCACGGCTTGATTACTAGATTCATAGCCGATGCTGGCGCGCGCTGTACATTGCCAAACTTCTGACAGTCTTGGCATCCTTTATAATATTTGAAACAATCCTCAAGAATCGTTGGCCAGTAATACCCATTGTTTCTGATCATCCATTTCATTTTGTGAGCCGATTGATGGGCTCCACATACGCCTTCATGGATTTCTCCCATCAGGACCTATGCTTCTTCTGTTCCCAGGCACTTGAGAAGAACTCCATCAACTGTCCGATAAAATAAATCATCTTCAAGTAACACATAATTTGTGGCTTGAAAACGTATTCGCCGATCCACTTTTCGGGAGGGGTCCTTCAAGTAATTGGCGATTTCCCTTCGCCAGTCATCGGCCGTGAGCTCCAAAATCATAGCTCCCTGAATCGGCCGATATCCGGACGCATGTTGGGCCAGCCTGTTGGCCTCTTCATTATAATTTCTGGGGATATGCTCAACTATTGCAAACTTGAATTCCTTTAAAAGCTGAAGGCAATCTTCATAATAAATCCTCAAGATATCATCTTTGCACTCAGATCGCCCCGTTAACTGATCCACGATGAGCATGGAATACCCAAAAATTTCGACTGCATCAGCTTTGACTTCCCTTAATAATTGGATACCTTTTAGAATGGCTCGATATTCCGCCAGATGATTGGTTGCGGATTCTTCTATCGGCAGAGAGAAATCATAACTTGCCCCCCGAGGCGATACAAGAACGATGCCGATTCCTGATCCGGCCCCACACGAAGAACCATCGAAGTATAGAGTCCATGGAACCGGTTCGACGACAGCGATTTCTAGTCCACAATGCTGAGCTACGAAATTGGCCATGACTTGACCCTTGACAGCTTTGACCGATTCGTACCTTAAGTCGAATTCTGACAGAGCCAGGATCCATTTTCCAATCCGTCCTTTTCAAAATCGGCAATGATAGCATATATTTCACCACATCATCTTTGCATACAACTATGCATTCTGCCGATAACAAATAGTGCCTGAGCTTGATACACGAGAAGTATAGACACAAGCACAGCCGCTCCACCGGGGAATATCTTGTTTCGGCGTCCAGGAGTCTTCTGCTGACATAATATACCACCCGTTCTTTCCCTTCGAACTCCTGTACCAACACCGATCCAATAGCCTGTTCATCAGCCGATAAATATAATTTGAATGGCTTACCAGGCTGTGGCGGGACTAACACCGGAGGTGAAATCAGATATTGCTTGATATCTTCCAACGCTCTGCGTTGTTCTTCTTCCCATACAAATTCCTGATCGGGCTTTAATTTCAACAAAGGAGTAAAAGCTCGAATACGCCCTGATAGGTTGGATATGAATCTTCTGATAAAATTGACCTTGCCGATGAGGGACTGCAGTTCAGTTTTATTCTGTGGAGCCACAACTTTGTTGATGGCGTCTATGGTCTTCCGGTTGACCTCTATCCCGCGCTCATGGACCATGAATCCTAAGAATTGCCCGGCCGATACGCCAAATGCACACTTGTTCAGGTTCATTTTCAACCCATGCTTCCTTGTGCACTCCAGTGCTTCTTGTAAATCGGCCAGATGTTCTCGATGACCTTTTGACTTGACCACGACATCATCTATATAAATTTCCACCGATGTACCAATAAGCTTGTGAAAAATATAGTTCATGGCCCGCTGATATGTAGCACCGGCGTTCTTCAACCCAAAGGTCATTACAACCCATTCGAATAAACCAAGGTGACCTGGACACCTGAAAGCCGTTTTCGAGATATCTTCTTCAGCCATTAATATCTGATTGTACCCGGCATTACCATCCATGAAACTGATGACTTTGTGTCCTGCGGCAGCATCTATCAAGACATCGGCCATCGGCATTGGATATCCGTCCATTGGTGTGGCCTGATTTAGGTTCCTGAAGTCGATGCACACGCGCAGTTTTCCAGTTTTCTTATACACGGGCACAATATTAGAAATCCATTCGGCGTAGCGGCACTGCCGAATAAATCCTGCTTCAATCAATCTTGTGACCTCGGCCTTTATATCAGGTAGAATTTTGGGATTGCATCGTCGTGCAGGCTGCTGATATGGCCGATATCCTGGTTTTATAGGTAACCGATGTTCAACAATGGACCGGTCTAGACCAGGCATCTCATGGTATTCCCAAGCAAAGCAATCCTTGAATTCTTTTAATAATCTTATCAATTTACACTTGTATCCAGGATCTAAGCTAGCACTAATATACGTCGGCCTTGGCTTGCTACCATCTTCCAAATCCACCATCTCTAATGAATCAGCCGATGTAAACCCATGCCCAAGCTTTCCATCTTCTCGGATGAACTGATCCATCTATTCTAAATTTTCAGAGCCGACTGCTTGGATCGGCTGTAGACCAAAATCGGGACACCTTCAGGAAATCAGTCTCCCAAGTCCTGCCAGATATACACCTGACGTGTTCACAGCTTCATTGTTGCGTGTCGGCCGCTGCGACGCTGTAGGCGGAATCGGCGGTGACTATCTCTGTACTATCGCCGACCCATTGCACGAGGCATTGCTGCATTGTAGATGGGACACAGCAGTTTGCATGTATCCAATCGCGACCGAGCAGCATGTTGTAGGACCCCTTACCATTAATAATGAAAAAGGTAGTAGGAAGGGTCTTACTGCCGATGGTGAGGTCGACGCAGAGCGCTCCACGGGCGGGAGACACGTTGCCTTCGAAGTCCTTGAGCATCATGTCCGTCTTAGTCAGATCTTCATCGCTCTTGCCTAGCTTGCGGAACATGGCATACGGCATGATGTTGACTGCGGCGCCTCCATCCACTAGTACTCTGGTAACAGGTCGTCCGTTGACGTAGCCTTTGAGAAACAACGCCTTAAGATGTTGTCGTTTTTCTTCTTCTAGTTTCTCAAAAGTGGCCATCATCGGCTCTAACACCAGTTGCGCCATTTGCTCTTCCATTCTTGTCGCTTTGTCTCGATCGTCAGGCGCCATAAATTCCATCGGCAATATGAACACCATGTTGATGTCAGCTACCGATTCTTGATTGTCTGCTTCCTGGTTTTTGTTTTTCTTGGGGCGCCAAACCCGAGACTTGACGTTTCTCTTTTCTGGCACCTGCCTCTGCTCTTCTTCTTGTTGCTCCCACTGGCGCAGGCGTTGGATCCTCCATTTCTGGGATCTGGATAGACCATCAGGGCACCACCTGGGGTTTACTGATTTGGCCGATGTTCTGGCGTGCTCCCAATCTGGTTCCCTTCCTAGGGGGTTTTCATCTGACACCCTATCATCAGCCATTTCTTCCAGCCGATCGTGTACGCTGATTCCGCCCCCCAGTCGATCCTGTTGGTTGATTCTGCCTTTCGACCGGTGATACCGGTCAACTCTGCCCCCCAGCCGATCATGCACTGAAAGACACCATCCTTCTTGTTCGCGCCGATTTCTGCTGATCGGCTCTGATCCTCTGTCTCTGGAGCGTGATCTTTTGAATGGGTGATCTTTGCAGCTTATCCGTTGCACTCAGGACAGTTATCGGCTGACGGTAATCGGATGTCGTTCTCCCAGCAATGGATGAAGAACGTGTGACAACCCTGGTAATTACATTTCCCAAAATCAATGTCATTAGCCTAACTCTATGTTTAAACCAACTAATAAAAGGGTGGAAAGAATTTGAACGAGTTCAGTTGGAATTCAAATTTAATTTGAGCACATTTGGTTATTTTGAACTTTTAAATTTAACTTTCAAACCAGAAGCCAAATGAGATTTTGCCTGAAACCAAAGTTGTAGAACTTTTTATTTTGAACAACTTTCGTGTTCAAAAGTTTTTGAAATTCAAATCAGAAAGAGGAGAAAACGCCCTGTTTGCACCCAGCCCCCTGAAACTTTTCGAATTCTTGCATCCAGGCCCCTCGCCCCCCCCCTCTCTCTCCTCCGCGCCCGACAGCCGCGCGCCAGGTGGCCGGCGTCGCCTGACCGGCGCGAGGCGCCAGGCCAGTGGCCGCCGCACCACCCCGCCACAGCCGGCTTTGCCCCGCCCCCACGCCGCGCGGCCAGTAAGCGCCCGCGCGTGCTGCCGCGCCCAGTCCGCCGCCCGGCCGCCCAGTCCCCGCGCTCCGCCGTGCCGCCCCGGCCCCCGCGCCCCGCCAGTCGCCGCGCCCGCCCTCCGCCCGAGCCGCTGCCGTTGCTGCTCCACCACTCCGCGCCCCGCGCTATCCCACCGCGCCCGCACCGTATCTCGGCCGCCCAGTCACCGCGCCCGCGCTGCCGCACGTCGCGCCGGCGTTCTGCCGCCGCCCGCCGCGCCCAGTGCGCACCGTGCCGTGCCCCCGCCCCGCGCGCTGCCCAGGCCTCTCCGAACCCCCTCCGGCCGCTATAAAAGCCGAGCTCCGACCGCCCCACGCGAGCCACGCACCAGAACGCACTCGCCGTCGCCATTGCCGCCGCCGAGCGCCGCCCGCCCGTGGACAGCTCTCCACCGCCGCCCACCGCCCACACTGACGCTTCAGCCACCACTACATCATCCCCCTGAAGCTCGCCGACCCGCCCAACGCCGCCCAGAGCCACCGGAGCGCCGCCGCCCGCGCTGTCGCCGCCGCCGCCGCCCCTGCTCGCCGTGGACAGCACGACCCCGACCCCCTCCGTCCAAGCCGAGCCCCTGAGCAGCTTCCCCACGCGCCACTGTAGCTCGCCGACCGGACCACACCGCCCCAAGCCCACCGGAGCACCGCCGTCGACGCAAGCCGCGCCGCCGCCGCCTCTGCTCCAACGCCGGCGAGCCCTTCCCGGCCGTCCCCCACCTGAACAACACCCCCACAAGGTAGCCCTCGCACCCCTGAACCTTCCCCGACCCTCGCCCCTCGCCGCCAGCGAGCCCCCTCGCCGGAATTTCGGCCGGCCGCTGTACCCGAGCCGCCCGAGGACCCAATTGCAAGAATTTAAATCTTTAGAAGGGTCTGCGCGTAAGATTCAAGGACCTAGTTGTAAAAGAAAGTTTCAAACCTAGATTCAAATTCAGTGAACTTGTAAAATTCGTATAAAATCGTAGAAAATTCAGAAAAATGCAAACTCAACTGTTCTGGAATCCTCAGAACAAACTCTACCACTTTTGTTACAAAAGGTTTCTCAGAATCTCAACATATTTTGCTCTACATTAAATAGAAGCTTTAATGGACTTATTTTGTACCCACTGTTCTAGAACAATGCTGACCCTAAATTTTGGGCAGTGTGTTAGTTGCTTGATGATTAGGACTGTGTAAAAAGATCAGGCCCAAATTCCATCTCTAGCTTTACTGTTTGTTAAACTTAGTTTTATATCATGTGTAAGAAGAATGTTTTATCCCTGCAGTTAGCTGGTGAATCACCCAATGAAACTTTTCCTATGCTAATGTATTGGTACCTAGAAGCCAGAGAAAAATTAGGAGACTTTTTATCTCACAGTAACCTACTTATTTGATTTATGTGCTAATAACGTACATTAAATCAAGAAAATAGTATCTTAGCTTGGAAAATTCTCACATTTTTACTGGTAGATACACTATGGTAGCGGTTGCTGTGTAAAAAGTTCCATGGACAAAAACCCTGTGTAGGGTCCTGTAAAAATGAATCCTTGAATAGCCTAGGTGTAGAATGTCATAATTTCTATGCTCTGAATGCTGCATGATAAATCCTACAAAAATTCCAGTAGCTTCTGCATGCTTAAGTGAAAGCTCTGTAAAAATCTTAGACTCATTTGTTGCACCAATTGTTCTGTACAAAAAGAACAAGGACCTAACAGCAACTATGTAACGTATTTTTCATAATTAATCTGTTGCATAAAATTGGCTGAAAATTTTACAGTAAGCACATCTTCCCTTGATGTGCCTAAATCCAAAATTTCGTCACCAGAAACTATCCATTGTAGTAATCACTCTCAAATCGTAATCAAGCACCATTACCACGACTTAAACTTGTGCATTCATGTAGAATCGACGACTCTCGCCGACGGAACTTACGAGCTGGTGCCCGCGTCCGAGAGTGAGCAGCGTGAAGCTCAAGCGAATCTAACTGAAGCCCTTGAAGACCCGAGCCCAAGTTCGGAAGATCCCCAAGCGAACTGCGAAGGCAAGCCCCGGAGCATAGCCCATTCTTTCCGAAATTATGCAACTCATTACTCTTTGCTTGTGCATTAAGTTTATAGGAGTTGGATGAAAACTTAGTTGCATGATATCAGGAACCCTTGCTTGAAAACTAGACGTAAGGTTCGATAGAATGCTGTGCTAATAGGACTCCGGTAAAAGTCGAGTGATTCCCTGTCACTCGCGAGAAAATAGGAGTTGAATGTCTACTACACGCTGCAATCATAAGGACACGGACGGGTTATGTAACGATGGTTACGATTGAGGCCCGTCTGTCTAGTGAAAAATGCTAAGGCCGCAGGGTGTGGTAGTGATGGTTAAGTCTTTGAACGTACTAAACACATGCCGAGATTATGGGAATCGGTAAGCTTAAGTACCTGATTGGCCCGGCAAGGGGACGGCATCCTACCCTTTGAACTTCGGTCCCATGTGCATATGGCGAGTGCAGAGAGTGGTCACGACCCGGCGCCGAACCGTGGCGTGGGGCTCTTGTACTCTCAGAGGGTAGCCCCGATCCACGACCCGGAAAGAAAGGGGAAAGGTTGCACGTGTGACTCTAGGGAGTAACCACGTGACGTGTGTTTGGGTTTCCCTTGCAAGGTTAAGAAATTCGATTCGAATCGTCCGTTTCTCACGGCTATTGAGACTGCTTAACCATTTTTACCCACAGAGTAAGAAGAGGAACAATGATGATGAATGAAACTGGTTGGATGAAAAATTTAATGCTTCACCATGTATGCTTTAGATAGCTGCTGATCTAGACTGGCTAACGAAACTAGAACCTTGAGCTAAAAGCTGAAAGTAAGGACCCACTTGTAGATGCTTTTCGGCAAAACAAACCCCTGAGCCAAAAAGCCTGGCATGTCTAGAGTCGGTGGAGTAGACTCCACTACACGGGTAAGTCTTGCTGAGTATTAGTATACTCAGCCTTGCTTGTGACTCGTTTTCAGGTGAGCCCTTCGAAGACCTGATTGCTAGCTTGACTTGGCCCTGCACTCTTCCCCCTGGTTGGTCGGTGGAATGGGATGCGCCCCCGTCCAACGGAGATAAGGCCGAGTGATGTCTCGTACGGGCTTCATCGAGACATCCTGTATCGTCGAGTAGTTTCCGTTGTTTATTTCCGCTGCAACTTAAACTCTGAAGAAATTATTTATGTTAATTGGAGTATTTGGTTTCTAAACTCAGAACTTGGTCTGTAATATTTACTTATGTTAATGTCGTAATATTTGCTGGAATGTGGTATTCTCTGGGCTCATCATCGCGTGAGCGTTTGTATGTACGACGCTCAATCCGATTACCGTGGTTGTATCGGGAGGTTATACCCGACAGACCAGTGGATTATTCCGTTTGAAGTGTAAGGTTAACCGAGATTGCCTTAATGGTGATGGTTAATACACTTGAGCCGGATTAATTCAGGTGGTTCTGCCACAGCTGGTATCAGAGCTGTAGCTGGTGCCACAGCTGGCAACAGCGGACACCAGAGCCGAAATACATACGCCAGAGAACGCGACAAGCCTTAAAAACTCATTTTACTAAAACTTGACTAGAAGGATGTGTTGCGAAATGCGTTGGTACGTTAAGGATGGTGCCTAGTTCGTAAAGCCCTAAGGGATTATGGGAAAGTTACTAGGTGGCTATCTAACTTCTATATATATATTATCAACTGACTTCCAGCACCTTACTTTCTGTCAAAACTTACTTTCATGTACAACCGACCTTAAATTCTGTAACGACGCACTCATCGCTAAGGTAAGAAGGTAAGGATCCTCAGCCAGCTGAGAGAGCTTGGCCTTCCTGTCGGTGATGCGAACCGAACGCTGCCCTCAAGCAGTGGCTTACTTGAGGTGCTGCCAATATGCCAACTGTTAGTTGAACATATTGGGAGTAGAAGGTTTGGCACAGGGTATGGCGATCGCTGTTCATACCCCCGTCTCATGACGGTACCCCCGTAAATATGCTATCTCGATAGCGTATGTTAACGTCGTCTGTACGGCGGAAATTGTACAGATATCGTTTCTATAAGTAAACGGTAATGAATACGGACGCTTTCATGAGTGCTGGCATGAAAGGTTCATGAAATATATATGCTTGTCAATCTCCTGCAGGTACACTAACCGCGATTACGATAAGTTAAGGGACGAGTAGAAAGACTCGACTAGCTATTATAGGAGAGCCGTATTGTGTAAGCCACCGAAACTATCTTCGTAAGACCAAAGCTATTTGGCAATTATTTTATTTTGTGAGGACGAATAGGACGTGCATACATCATGAACATATGTATCTGAAATCAAAAATGCGTTGTATGAGAGTGGTAAGGTTCTTGCGTATCTAAGCATGGTTTGCATAAGGACTATCTAGCGAATCTGTCACAAATCTGCCATGACCAAAAAGAGCGATTTATTGACCCAAGAAAATGACCTTTTCTGGAGAAGTCCATGTTGAAAGAATTGTTCCAAATTTCGTGTTCTATCTTCTGTTCAAAAATGAAAAATTCTGAACTTATGGATAGTGAGAAATAACAGAAACCTTGGAATGTCAGAATTCTGTCCAGAATAAGCCCTTCTGCCTCTTAAATTTTTAGGCCCCCTTCCCGCGGTTTTCTGCAAAAGAGTACAACACGAAACTTGTTCCAAATTTACTCAGGAAGCTGCTGTTAAAATTTTGTAAATTTTGACTGGGTAGATTTTCCCTGGTGTACGAAACTCTATCCCTCTGTTCACTGAAAATTCTGGGTAGACAGTAAGGTAAAACCTGAAAGGAACGACCATCTTAGAGACCTATTCAGCTCTGGAGTTGACTAGCAAAGCTGTTCACAAATACCTTAGGAGTGACCTGGTGAAATTTGAGAATTTTTGGATGAGAACTGTGGGAGTTATGGTTATTTTTGCACACTATACAGAATCTGTCGTTATGCTGTCACAGTTTTTCACTATCTCACTCCATTTGATCTTTTGTTCAGATGGCCGAGCCTGTTGATATGATGGTGGATGAGGATGGATGCGTACACTCGCAGTGTCTCCACTGGGAGGGCTATCCCTCTATTTTGTGGGATGTTCTGCGTACCGCGGGCTATCTAGTTCCCCCACGTTACGCCGGACTGGAGTTTGCAGAAAATGGAGTTACCCAGTGCCGTGTCAACGTGACTATCATTCCGCACCCGCTACACCCGGAGTGGCCCGCCTTGGAGCTTGAGGCTGTTGGTCGCCGTTTGGCCGATACTTGGGAGCTTGCAGCCATGAGGGCGCTCACCACGTTTTGTGCGCAGCGTCCCGAGGTTGTCACACTCACTCCCATTGGATTGTTTCCTGCTGCCCAGGACAACGACCCCTTTTGGCGCAACAGGGTACAGCACGCACAGTACTTGGTAGACTTTCACGCCCAAGAAACTATTCATACCTCCGTGCGGTGCATGAGTGCACTCTACCGGCTTCAGACTCTCCAGAGTCAGGCACTTGAGCAGCTCACTGATCTTGCTCAGGCCTACCACATGATGGCAGATACCAGGGATGGGCAGATTAAGGAGCTCAGTCAGGATCTTGAGGACAGAGATGCTCAGATTGGCCAACTTGAGGGCCAAATTCAGGAGCAGGACACTCTCATGGGTGAGAGAGATGCCACGATAGCACAGTTGGAGGAGCAGCTCCATGATCTGAGCCTGGAGTTGGAGGACGCGAATGAGCACATTCAGTGGCACCATGATCAGAATGACCATCCCCATGAGGAGGACATGGAGGAGGATGAGGAGGAGCCACAGGAGATTGATGGTATCTCCGGTATGGATTTCGAGGGTGAGGTACCACAGGCACCTCAGATGGGAGCTCACTCTCCTGCTCACAGCGAGTCATCCGTCAACGACTTGGATGATTTCTAGATGACGACCTAGGAGGACTTTTGCACATACTCCTCGATAGGGTAGCCTAACTTTTGGCAAGTGTTGTAATAGGCTAACTAGGAGTTGAGTAACTCTTTTGTGTTGGGTACACCTGAACCATGTGGATACCCTCAGCATGTAAGGAACGGCGATAAACTTGGGTGATTTCGTTGTAATTTGGTAAACGGCGGAATCCACAATCGCTGAGACTTGTCGGAATTTTTATCCATGTCTCCTTGCATTTCTTGGCTGAGTGTTGAATACCAGACTTGTGCTAAATTTTGTGATCTAAGTTCTCACAAAAATTCAGCATCATTGGACCTCGCTAGTTTGAGATATAGGCGAAACCGTACCGATCAATCTGCTGAAAAACAGCCAAGACAGTAAGGCAAAGGACGAGCTTTTCGACCACCTTAGCTATAGTTCTAGCACCGAAGTTAAATACCAAAGTGGTGCATTCCTAAATCCTCTGACTACTGCGAAAGTTTGAGATGTTTTGGATGGACCCACAGCAGGCTATGATTTTTCTCGTAGCAAACAGAGATTCTATCCATACTTCTAGCCGTGACTTCAAGAAGTCTATGACTACACCCAATTATTTATGAGCCAAGGAAGTAATATGGATCGCGTTACTAATGGTAACCTTTCACGTTTCAGATGGTTGGATCAACACGTGGCAACCCCGAGGGTTTTGGTGCCGGAAGCAGCCGCTCGCGACAATCGCCACCACCCCCGCCCAGTTTGGTGGAAGTGATGGCCGCTCAAACCGAGCTGCTGCGTCAGATTGTGCAAGGACAACACCAGCAGAGGGGTGGGCACAATGCTCACCAACCCCAAGCTGCAGGATACACGGATTTCCTAGGGACCCAGCCGCCCTTGTTCCATAAGACAGAGGAACCCCTGGACGCAGATGCATGGATTCGCACTATCGAATCCAAGTTCACATTACTTGTGGCCCCATGCTCAGAGGCCAACAAGGCTCGTTTTGCTGCGCAACAGCTTCGCGGTACCGCTCGTCTGTGGTGGGACCACTATTCTGCGATGCTCCCGGCTGACCATGTGGTCGACTGGGATGAGTTCAAGACCGCGTTCCGGGCACATCATATTCCCGAGGGCCTCATGGAGAGGAAGTTGAACGAGTTCCTGGCACTCACCCAGGGCACCCGCACCGTGCTGCAGTACGCCCAGGCGTTCAACAACTTATGCCAGTATGCGGGCTATCACGCTGATACGGATGCCAAGAAGCGTGATCGTTTCCGCCGAGGTCTGAACACCAAGCTCAAGGAACGTCTGAACCTAGCCAGGGCTGACACCTACAACGAATTGGTCAATATGGCCATTACCCAGGAAGACTGTATCATGGCACACCGGGCAGAGAAGAAGAGAAAGGCACCCGCAGGACCATCAAGTGTCCAACCACCAAGGTATCGCATCGTGCAAAATACCGCACCCACAGCTCCACCAAGGGCCCCGCAGCCAGGAAGATGGATTGCCAGACCCCCACAGCAGCCAGGCATGGTACGACCCCCGATGCCTCCATAGAATGGTCCGAGGCCCATTCTTCAGCAGTCTCTTCGACCTAGCCCCGCGAATCGCTGTTTCAAATGCGGGAGTTCCAGCCACTTCGCACGAGAATGCCCTCAGCCTGGACAGCCCAACCAAGGTCAAGGATCCAACCCGAACACCAAGAACAGGGGCAAGAGACAGACCCTACAAGTCAAGCAAGGACGGATTAACTTCACCACGCTTGCAGAGCTTCCTGAAGGAGCCCCAGTGATGTCGGGTACATTCTCTATCCATAACAAGCCTGCAGTTATATTATTTGATTCTGGTGCATCGCATAGTTTCATAAGTGCAAAATTCGGTGCAAAAGTAGGCTTGGATGTTTGTCACACCAAAGGGTCATATATGATATCAACACCGGGTGGTAAAATTGCTTCAAACCAAATGATCAGGCAAGTACCAGTCAAATTGGGTAGTAAAACCATCGACACGGACCTTGTCCTTTTACCCCTTGACGGCATGGACATTATTTTGGGAATGAACTGGATGGCTATGCATGGAGTCACACTGGACCTTTCTTCCCGAGCCGTTGAGATAAATTCACCTAGTCACGGAGCCACTACCCTTTACCTACCGTTCCTAGATTGTACGAATTCCTGTGCTTATAAGATGGAAGGACTTAAGCCAGATAATATTCCTGTGGTAAACGAGTATGCCGATGTTTTCCCGGATGACTTACCAGGAATGCCCCCGGATAGGGATATGGAGTTCGTTATTGAACTACAGCCAGGCACTGCACCTATATCCAAGAGACCATATAGGATGCCCCCTAAAGAATTGGCAGAGCTGAAAATTCAACTCCAAGAACTACTGGACAAAGGTTTTATTCGCCCTAGCGCGTCACCTTGGGGATGTCCAACCCTATTCGTAAAGAAGAAGGATGACAGTTTAAGATTATGTGTGGACTACCGACCTCTCAATGTGGTAACTGTTAAAAATAAATACCCCCTTCCTCGCATCGATGTACTCTTCGATCAATTAGCTGGAGCCAGAGTCTTCTCAAAGATTGATCTTCGTTCGGGATATCATCAGATCAAGATTCGCCCGTGCGATGTCCCTAAGACTGCCTTCTCCACACGGTATGGACTATATGAGTTTTTGGTCATGTCCTTTGGACTCACCAATGCCCCTGCCTACTTCATGTATCTCATGAATTCGGTATTCATGCCCGAACTTGACAAATTCGTCGTAGTGTTCATCGACGACATTCTTATCTATTCCAAGGATGAGGAAGAGCATGCCAAGCACCTTCGCATTGTTCTTCAGCGACTCAGAGACCATCAGCTCTACGCTAAGTTTTCTAAGTGTGAATTTTGGTTGGATACTGTAAAGTTCTTAGGTCACACGATCTCCAGCGAAGGCATAGCTGTTGACCCCAGCAAGGTACAAGAGGTGATGGATTGGAAACCCCCTACCTCTGATCAGACTCGCAGTTTTCTCGGCTTAGCCGGTTACTACCGTCGCTTCATCCCGGATTTCTCTCGAATTGCTAAGCCCATGACTGAACTGTTAAAGAAGGAAGTAAAGTTTGTATGGGATGGGAAATGTGAAGAAGCTTTCCACACTCTCAGAGAGCATCTGACTACTGCACCTGTGTTAGCTCAACCCGATAATACCAAGTCATTCGATGTGTATTGTGACGCATCAGGTACTGGTCTAGGATGTGTGCTTATGCAAGAGAATCGAGTGATTGCATATGCCTCACGAGCCCTTCGGCCCCACGAACAGAATTATCCCACTCATGATCTTGAGCTTGCAGCCGTCATTCACGCGCTGAAGATATGGAGGCACTATCTCATGGGTACACAGTGCAATATCTACACGGATCATAAGAGTCTCAAGTACATCTTCACACAAGCCGATCTGAATATGAGACAACGAAGATGGCTAGAATTAATCAAAGATTATGACCTTGAAGTGCACTATCACCCCGGTAAGGCTAATGTAGTCGCGGATGCACTAAGCCGCAAGTCCCATTGCCATTGCTTATCCATGGAGTCCTACCATGAGACATTGTGTGCAGAAATGAGGAAGCTTAACATGGAAATGGTTTCCCAAGGCACTCTAAATCACATCTCAGTTGAGCCCACTCTTCACGACCAAATCGTCATGGCACAACTACATGATGAAGGAATTAAGATCATCAAACAAAAACTCTCTCTAGGTGAGGAGAAGTACAAATGTTTCCGCCAGGACCATAAGGGAGTTCTATGGTTCGAAAGTCGTATAGTCGTTCCGAAGAATCGTGAACTCCGCAAGAAAATTCTCGATGAGGCACACCTTTCCAAATTCTCTATCCACCCCGGCAGTAGCAAAATGTATCAAGACCTAAGGCAAAACTTCTGGTGGACTAGAATGAAAAGAGAAATTGCTACGTATGTCTCGGAATGTGACACGTGCCAGAGAGTAAAAGCTAGCCACTTAAAAGTAGCCGGTACACTTCAACCGTTGCCTATACCATCCTGGAAATGGGAAGACATAAGTATGGACTTCATCGTTGGACTACCAAACACTTCCCAGAAACATGATTCCATATGGGTTATCGTGGACAGACTCACGAAGACGGCACATTTTCTTCCGGTACACACCACCTATTCTACCAAGAAATATGCCGAGATTTACCTCGATCGTATTGTTTGCCTGCATGGAATACCTAAGACAATTATCTCCGATCGTGGTCCTCAGTTTGTAGCACACTTTTGGGAACAACTGCAAACGTCTCTTGGCACTAAGCTGATTCGCAGCTCAGCATACCATCCTCAGACTGATGGACAAACGGAAAGAGTAAACCAAATTCTTGAAGACATGCTGAGAGCTTGTGTCATTCACTATGATAAGAATTGGGACAAATGCCTACCCCTAGCAGAGTTCTCGTACAACAACAGCTATCAAACGAGTTTGAAAATGGCACCATTTGAGGCCCTGTACGGACGAAGGTGTCGAACTCCTTTGAGCTGGTCACAAACCGGAGAACGTAAAATAATTGGACCCAACCTGGTAATCGAGGCAGAGGAGAAAGTAAAAGTAATACAAGCAAATCTTAGAGCCGCACAAGCTCGACAAAAGAGCTATTCTGACAAAAGGAGGAAGCCCCTAAAGTTCGAAGTTGGCGATCATGTCTATCTTCGAGTTTCACCAACCAAGGGAGTGCGAAGATTTGGAATCAAAGGCAAACTAGCTCCCCGTTATATTGGTCCTTACGAAATCATTGAGAGCTGCGGACCCGTAGCATACAAATTACGACTGCCCCCTCAGCTCACGGCCCCCCATGATGTCTTCCACGTATCTCAACTCAAGAAGTGTATTCGAGTCCCTACCGAGTTTGTGGAACAACAAGAAATATCGTTGGAGCCCGACCTCTCGTATGTCGAACACCCAGTTAAAATTTTGGATCAAAAAGAAAGAGAGACCAGGAGAAAAGTGATTAGAATGTATAAAATACAATGGAATCACCACACGGAAGAAGAAGCCACCTGGGAAACGGAGAGCTACCTGAACCAACATTTCCCTGGGTTTCTTGTCTCAACCACTGGTATGTGCACCCACGCCCACACTAAGAATTACCGAATCTCGGGGCGAGATTCTTGTTAAGGGGGGAAGGCTGTGACAACCCTGGTAATTACATTTCCCAAAATCAATGTCATTAGCCTAACTCTATGTTTAAACCAACTAATAAAAGGGTGGAAAGAATTTGAACGAGTTTAGTTGGAATTCAAATTTAATTTGAGCACATTTGATTATTTTGAACTTTTAAATTTAACTTTCAAACCAGAAGCCAAATGAGATTTTGCCTGAAACCAAAGTTGTAGAACTTTTTATTTTGAACAACTTTCGTGTTCAAAAGTTTTTGAAATTCAAATCAGAAAGAGGAGAAAACGCCCTGTTTGCACCCAGCCCCCTGAAACTTTTCGAATTCTTGCATCCAGGCCCCTCGCCCCCCCCCCCCTCTCTCTCCTCCGCGCCCGACCGTCGCGCGCCAGGTGGCCGGCGTCGCCTGACCGGCGCGAGGCGCCAGGCCAGTGGCCGCCGCACCACCCCGCCACGGCCGGCTTTGCCCCGCCCCCACGCCGCGCGGCCAGTAAGCGCCCGCGCGTGCTGCCGCGCCCAGCCCGCCGCCCGGCCGCCCAGTCCCCGCGCTCCGCCGTGCCGCCCCGGCCCCCGCGCCCCGCCAGTCGCCGCGCCCGCCCTCCGCCCGAGCCGCTGCCATTGCTGCTCCACCACTCCGCGCCCCGCGCTATCCCACCGCGCCCGCGCCGTATCTCGGCCGCCCAGTCACCGCGCCCGCGCTGCCGCACGTCGCGCCGGCGTTCTGCCGCCGCCCGCCGCGCCCAGTGCGCACCGTGCCGTGCCCCCGCCCCGCGCGCTGCCCAGGCCTCTCCGCACCCCCTCCGGCCGCTATAAAAGCCAAGCTCCGACCGCCCCGCGTGAGCCACGCACCAGAACGCACTCGCCGTCGCCATTGCCGCCGCCGAGCACCGCCCGCCCGTGGACAGCTCTCCACCGCCGCCCACCGCCCACACTGACGCTTCAGCCACCACTACATCACCCCCCTGAAGCTCGCCGACCCGCCCAACGCCGCCCAGAGCCACCGGAGCGCCGCCGCCCGCGCTGTCGCCGCCGCCGCCGCCCCTGCTCGCCGTGGACAGCACGACCCCTACCCCCTCCGTCCAAGCCGAGCCCCTGAGCACCTTCCCCACGCGCCACTGAAGCTCGCCGACCGGACCACACCGCCCCAAGCCCACCGGAGCACCGCCGTCGACGCAAGCCTTGCCGCCGCGGCCTCTGCTCCAACGCCAGCGAGCCCTTCCCGGCCGTCCCCCACCTGAACAACACCCCCACAAGGTAGCCCTCGCACCCCTGAACCTTCCCCGCCCCTCGCCCCTCGCCGCCGGCGAGCCCCCTCGCCGGAATTTCGGCCGGCCGCCGTACCCGAGCCGCCCGAGGACCCAATTGCAAGAATTTAAATCTTTAGAAGGGTCTGCGCGTAAGATTCAAGGACCTAGTTGTAAAAGAAAGTTTCAAACCTAGATTCAAATTCAGTGAAATTGTAAAATTCGTATAAAATCGTAGAAAGTTCAGAAAAATGCGAACTCAACTGTTCTGGAATCCTCAGAACAAACTCTACCACTTTTGTTACAAAAGGTTTCTTAGAATCTCAACATATTTTGCTCTACATTAAATAGAAGCTTTAATGGACTTATTTTGTACCCACTGTTCTAGAACAATGCTGACCCTAAATTTTGGGCAGTGTGTTAGTTGCTTGATGATTAGGACTGTGTAAAAAGATCAGGCCCAAATTCCATCTCTAGCTTTACTGTTTGTTAAACTTAGTTTTATATCATGTGTAAGAAGAATGTTTTATCCCTGCAGTTAGCTGGTGAATCACCCAATGAAACTTTTTCTATGCTAATGTATTGGTACCTAGAAGCCAGAGAAAAATTAGGAGACTTTTTATCTCACAGTAACCTACTTATTTGATTTATGTGCTAATAACGTACATTAAATCAAGAAAATAGTATCTTAGCTTGGAAAATTCTCAAATGTTTACTGGGAGATACACTATGGTAGAGGTTGCTGTGTAAAAAGTTCCATGGACAAAAACCCTGTGTAGGGTCCAGTAAAAATGAATCCTTGAATAGCCTAGGTGTAGAATGTCATAATTTCTATGCTCTGAATGCTGCATGATAAATCCTACAAAAATTCCAGTAGCTTCTGCATGCCTAAGTGAAAGCTCTATAAAAATCTTAGACTCATTTGTTGCACCAATTGTTCTGTACAAAAAGAACAAAGACCTAACAGCAACTATGTAACGTATTTTTCATAATTAATCTGTTACATAAAATTGGCTGAAAATTTTACAGTAAGCACATCTTCCCTTGATGTGCCTAAATCCAAAATTTCGTCACCAGAAACTATCCATTGTAGTAATCACTCTCAAATCGTAATCAAGCACCAGTACCACGACTTAAACTTGTGCATTCATGTAGAATCGACGACTCTCGCCGACGGAACTTACGAGCTGGTGCCCGCGTCCGAGAGTGAGCAGCGTGAAGCTCAAGAGAATCTAACTGAAGCCCTTGAAGATCCGAGCCCAAGTTCGGAAGATCCCCAAGCGAACTGCGAAGGCAAGCCCCGGAGCATAACCCATTCTTTCCGAAATTATGCAACTCATTACTCTTTGCTTGTGCATTAAGTTTATAGGAGTTGGATGAAAACTTAGTTGCATGATATCAGGAACCCTTGCTTGAAAACTAGACGTAAGGTTCGATAGAATGCTGTGCTAATAGGACTCCGGTAAAAGTCGAGTGATTCCCTGTCACTCGCGAGAAAATAGGAGTTGAATGTCTACTACACGCTGCAATCATAAGGACACGGACGGGTTATGTAACGATGGTTACGATTGAGGCCCGTCTGTCTAGTGAAAAATGCTAAGGCCGCAGGGTATGGTAGTGATGGTTAAGTCTTTGAACGTACTAAACACATGCCGAGATTATGGGAATCGGTAAGCTTAAGTACCTGATTGGCCCGGCAAGGGGACGGCATCCTACCCTTTGAACTTCGGTCCCATGTGCATATGGCGAGTGCAGAGAGTGGTCACGACCCGGCGCCGAACCGTGGCGTGGGGCTCTTGTACTCTCGGAGGGTAGCCCCGATCCACGACCCAGAAAGAAAGGGGAAAGGTTGCACGTGTGACTCTAGGGAGTAACCACGTGACGTGTGTTTGAGTTTCCCTTGCAAGGTTAAGAAATTCGATTCGAATCGTCCGTTTCTCACGGCTATTGAGACTGCTTAACCATTTTTACCCACAGAGTAAGAAGAGGAACAATGATGATGAATGAAACTGGTTGGATGAAAAATTTACTGCTTCACCATGTATGCTTTAGATAGCTGCTGATCTAGACTGGCTAACGAAACTAGAACCTTGAGCTAAAAGCTGAAAGTAAGGACCCACTTGTAGATGCTTTTCGGCAAAACAAACCCTTGAGCCAAAAATCCTGGCATGTCTAGAGTCGGTGGAGTAGACTCCACTACACGGGTAAGTCTTGCTGAGTATTAGTATACTCAGCCTTGCTTGTGACTCGTTTTCAGGTGAGCCCTTCGAAGACCTGATTGCTAGCTTGACTTGGCCCTGCACTCTTCCCCCTGGTTGGTCGGTGGAATGGGATGCGCCCCCGTCCAACGGAGATAAGGCCGAGTGATGTCTCGTACGGGCTTCATCAAGACATCCTGTATCGTCGAGTAGTTTCCGTTGTTTATTTCTGCTGCAACTTAAACTCTGAAGAACTTATTTATGTTAATTGGAGTATTTGGTTTCTAAACTCAAAACTTGGTCTGTAATATTTACTTATGTTAATGTCGTAATATTTGCTGGAATGTGGTATTCTCTGGGCTCATCATCGCGTGAGCGTTTGTATGTACGGCGCTCAATCCGATTACCGTGGTTGTATCGGGAGGTTATACCCGACAGACCAGTGGATTATTCCGTTTGAAGTGTAAGGTTAACCGAGATTGCCTTAATGGTGATGGTTAATACACTTGAGCCAGATTAATTCAGGTGGTTCTGCCACAGAACGGACATTGCCTGTGATCCTCGTGTCGGCGTATCATTTCATCGTGATATCTTGACCGTTCCTGCTGCAGCTGATATTTGCTGAGCAAGAATCGGGATGTGACGGGTCTGCGCGATGGTTCTGATCCTTTGCTCTTGTCTTCAGCCCGCCTTTTCCCTTTGACCTCATCCGCCGTGACCTGCTTCCTGGGATCAACGGTGCCGCTCCTTCTTGTCGATTCTGACGTCAGCACCTTGGTTTGAAGTGAATTTCTCCCCGTGTCAACCATGTTAGCCGGGAAAGGATGCTGGTCTATCTTCATCGGTTTTGCCGGTTTAGCCGGGGTTTCAAACTTGAGTTTCCCCTGCTCGATGGCCGATTATATCTGCTGACGAAAGATCTTGCATTCGTTCGTTTCATGAGACGTGGCGTTGTGCCACTTGCAGTACTTCATCTTCTTGAGCTGATCAGCTGAAGGGATGGTATGATACTGAGATAGCTTGATCTGCCGTTCCTGGAGTAATAAGTCGAAAATCTTATCGGCTTTTGATGTGTCAAAGCCGAATGTCTCTGGTTCTTTCTTTCTGAAAGGGCACGATATTGGCTTTTTGCCTTTCACCCACTCTGCCAGGCCGATTTCCTCCTCCCCATCAAATTCAGACCCTTCTAGGTATGCCACCTTCTTCTGGAAATTCCTCCGCTGCTCAAACGGACGGACTTCCTGTCCTGCCAATCGATGAACGATCTGGCTCAGGCTTTCAAATTCTTGCGAAGCATACCTTTCCTTGATTTGTGGCAGGAGGCCTTGGAAGCGATATCGGCCAACTGTGCATCGGTCGGAGCCAGACTGTAGCATTTATTCTTGACTTCTCTGAACCTCTGTATATATCCAGTTACTGGTTTATCACTCCTCTGTCTGAGGCTGGTCAAATCTGAGAGCTTCATCTCATGTACTCCTGCGTAGAAGTACTTATGGAACTGCTTCTCCAGATCGGCCCAAGTAACAATAGAATTTAGTGGCAAAGTGGTGAACCACTGGAAGGCCGATCCAGACAAAGACGATGAAAATAGACGCACCCTCAGAGCATCTTGCGTGGCGGCTTCCCCGCACTGGATGATGAATCTGTTAATGTGCTCAACGGTGGATGTGTCGTCCAACCCTGAAAACTTGGTGAAATCGGGCACCTTGTAGCGGTGTGGAAACGGCAGCAAGTCATAGGCCGATGGGTATGGTGTCTTGTATGTGTAAGTCTGCACCTTCGGCTTCAAGCCGAATTGATCTTGAATTACCTCCACTATTCTTGCCGTCCAATCCACCTGCTACTGATGAACCGCCGTTCGAGGTGCCGGCATATGTTGTAGGACTGGCGGTGGTACGGCCGGGTGATGGATCGAAGCATGCGGCGTATTCTATTGCGTCATGGCCATCTGAGCAGTTGACAGTTGATGGCGAAGCGAATCCGCCGCCCCGTCGTACATCGTTATCGGTGCCGTGCTTCTGAGTGCCTCTACAGCGCCTGCCCCCCTGCCAATTTCTGATGGGACTGGTTGATATTGAGGGACCGTCGGCCGGACGGCCGATTGGAACGGCGCCTGGATTGGATAGCTCCCATGTCCGGTTGATAGATCGGGAAAACTGGTGTCACCAATGCCCCTCAGGGTACTGAGTTTGTGGGCAACGATTGCACAGAAGCAATCTGGACATGCTGAAGCAGTGCTTGCGATGGGAAGCATGGTGTACCGCTATACCTTGGAGACGCTGAAGGCAATGAAGTGTTGTAGCCTTCGCGTTGCGTCGATGTCAGCTGAGGAGCCGATTGGGACGTGCCTGGTAAGCTTCTGGCTGGAAGTGCAATCGGCGGGGCATACACAGGCCCCTGATAGCCTTGAACTGCTCCGCTGGCCAGAGAGCTGATGACGGCGTTGTACACCGTGTTGGTCATCACCGAGGATTGGTCGATGAACGCCTGGTAGACGGACTGTTGGATCATATCGGACATCTTGCCCGAATCCTCAGCAATGGTGATATGGCGGGGAACTGGAAGAGGAGCTTTCTTGACAGCCTCCCCGCTTCTGGTACAACTGAACGACTGCAGATACATCTTCTTGTAATCTTCTAGATGTTTAGCCAATTCTTCCTTCTGGTCGTCCTTGAGATCCGCTTCTGTGATCTCAATGATGTTGCTTTCGGAAACCTCTGCGTATGATAAAGCTGTATGACAATAAATCGAGGAAAAGTGATGATAAAGCCGATAACTCCAATTTCAAGCTGGATAACTGGTGATAATACTAGAACAACAGGTAAAACCTATAATTCTAGTAAATATCGATAACTGGTGAATAAATCCAAACGAAACCACAGCGATGCGCCCGTAGTTAAAGCTCGGATGTTACTCGATAAGCGGAACCTACCAATTGGCCGGAGATCAAGTAGATGCAGCCCTGCCAATCCGTACGAACTCGTGAAAGAAGAAAAAGTATTGGCGAAGTCGCCGACTTGAAAGTAAAGTGCTGGGAAAAAGTAGAAGTGTTTTTGTTGATTGATTTGTTGATTTCTTGCAAAGCCCTAGCGACTCCTATTTATAACCTAAAACCAGGACTCCTGGTCGATTACGACTTGTTACAACCTTATTTCAAACAGGAATACTACTATATCTATAATATCTTTTAAAAAGGAAACGGACTCCCGCAGAATCTTCCGCCGCCGTTTCCTAATCCAATCAGCATCGCTCTGTTGACCAACATCAGGCCACTTTTGACCGGGATCCTCTGTTGTGGCTCCAATCTGTTGGCGCAAGCTGTATCACCAATCGGCCGATTTCCACCTGTTACCACAATCGGCCGATTCTTTACTGTAGCCTTTAGATCTGCCGCATTGGCCAACCTCTCCTCCTGACGTCGATTCAACACGTGTCAAAATCTGGCGTCAACAGGTGGTTCACTTCTTTCTCCCTTAGCGGATCCCTACGTGTCTGAAATGTCTGCGCGCCTTGGAATGTACACTTTCTGTCCTCTTCCAAACTCTGTAGTGTGGGTCCAAGGGGGAAAACGGGTCCCTTTACACTTGCAGATTGGCTTTTCCGTTTTCATGGTATTGACTTAGTAGCTCGTCAATAATCTTTGAGTACACTGAACTATCCCGTGCGAACGCTAAGATTGCTGGTCCAAATGCCCCGATTGCGTCCTTATTCTCAACACTTGGGGTATGATAGGGATCTACTAATCCTTGTTAACTAATGTAGTTCTTGGCAAATTCTACCAGCTTACTCTGTGTTATGGTGTTCTCGCTTCATGGTTATTCTGGGGGAGTTACTCATCCTCCTAACTTATGTCGTTGGTACTTGAACTTCTCGAATAGGGCGGCTTGGTTTTGTTCGCTACTCGGGAGAGTTGTCTCCGTTCTTAGGCTCACATCTTAATCATATTCTCCAATTATTAGGGCATAGGATTTCATCCTTTTGGTCCTGTAGTTCCTGAGGATGTCCATCATCTATCATTCCAATAGCCATTATTCCATGGGATTTCTTTGCTGCGGAGTTGTCTCCGTGACAGGTTTTCCTGAATTCCATGCTTCATCCTATTTTTGTTCGAGTGTCTATTTATTGGTTCCTTTTGTTCTAAGAGACCTCCGAACTATTGTTTGGCGGGGTGATATTACTATCATGATCGGCAGCAGTCGATTATGGTTTCTAGATCTTAGGTCAAGTGGTTCCCAGCTAATTTTTTGGGAAAACACTTTTTGGCTCTTCTTCATTCTTTGGCGCTTCAACAAGTACCTTCCTTTCTTCGGGTAATCCAAGGTCTTCCAAGGTTCTACTTTGATCTTGTGTCATTCCGGGTGCATCCTTGGCATCTCAGTGAACACCCCTTTAGCTTGAGGATCCAACCTTAGACTTGCCTATCCTTGGATGTTCCCGTGTCTCAATCCTTGTGGGGAGAGGAGGAACGGTCTTCCCCATTTGCTTAGGGTTACCAATGAAGGTTCAACAACTGTGGTTTGACCGATGACCGGAGGGAAAAAGGGCTTAGGGTAGTCTTCTAATGGATTTATAGGAACCATACTCCCACTGCTTATCAAAATACATCACTTGGGGATCGGATGGCAGACTCCTTGGTCATGATGCTTGATAGGGGCATTTTCCAATAGCGCTTGGCAAGCATCCTTAATTCTAGCTCAAACTCTGGGTGGTATCTCTGAAGGATCCTCCGGAATGCACTTCCGGTTGCTCTCACTCCTCCAGTTTCTCCTCCATCTGGTTGCATGGTGCGTGTCCCTGGCGCACATTCCCCAATCTCGAGGGTCCAATCACGATTCTGTCCCTTTTTGAGGGTACTCCTGTGTCTTTACTTGTGGCTTCGATAATCGAATTTGGTGTCTGGGTCTTTTCTATATACCTTCTTCAGTCCGACCATTGCTAGGTTTATATGGGTTGTGCTGATAGTTCGTTTGGGATTCCATGCTGTGTTGTCTAGGTTTCCTTGTGGACTCGGTGTTTCTACATGTTGTACTTCTTCATCAAGTGGTTGGTGGTATGTCGAGCAGATGTTGCTTCTCTCAAAACACTTATACGACTTGTGGTTCGGCTTATGGAAAGCAAAGCAGATAATGCTCCTTGTTGTGGTATTGTTCTTCAGCTCGAGCTTCTGGCGGTTACGGTGTCCTTCCACAACATTCTTGCTCAACTCACTGGGGTTTGATCGGAGGTGGTACTAGGGTGGAAAGGTGATGCATCCCTAACTCCCGGAAAGGTCCTATCCCGATCTTCAGGTGAGGCCTTCTGCTTTTTGGTGGTGTTGCACTTGCACGTGCCCGAGTGCTACTTCGTTGAGGTATGTTCCCTACTCAGACCGTGGTCCTGCTTGACCTCGTTGTTCTCATTATGCTCTTGGAACTCTCTCGATGTGCTGGCGTGGGTCTGTGTGATTGGTGTGGTTCGACGCATAGCTCTTTGGCTTGTCCGGTAGCTTTGGTCTTAACATCTGGCCTTCGGTTCCTCGTGATCGCGAAGAGCTAGCGTCCGGTATTGTATAGTGGTGGTCACTAACTAGTAGTGTCGCTCACCTCAAGGGAGGTTATTAAGCAATTACACACATTACAAGTTCACTCAATAGGAAGAAGCAAGTAAAAGCCATATAAAACACATAAGATCCAATTATTCATTCATTCAGCATTACAAGTCTTACACCCTTGTTATCTCGAGGTTACAACCAAACCTTTCAGATAACACAATAGCTAGCATGCCACAAGTACTTTGTGGAGCTTACAGAAAAGGGGTGACTCATAACGTGACTTCTCGGACAACACTGGATAACGTAGGACAAAGCTGGCATGTGACATCAGCTTTAAACACAACTCAGGACATCTCACACCGGAATAGGTCATCGGCTTACGACTCAACTCAGAAGGCTACGCCGAAATGTGACATCGGCATCCTACTTATATTATCACTCTACTTTTACTCAAAGAAGCTCACCACGTACTCTAGTCCTCAGAGCGGCGTGGCTTCTTGCATGCTTGCACCGTCTGGCATTCTTCAGGGTAGCCCTCTGGAAAGATCCAATCATTGGCGATGATCATCAGTACTTTCTCAGTCTCATCCGAGGGTGGCAGGTTCTTGAGCGAGTGCTCCTTCAGGTGAAGGTCCTTGGGAATCACTGAAAAGTCTTCCTTCCTGACAACAGGTTGATACTCTTCTGGCAACTGGTCCAATAGCTCTTGAATCTCATTGACCCGAATCGAGTCCGACTCCATCCAGGTCTTCAGGGTACAGTCAGCCTTGTCCTTCATCAGCTCCATGGCTGCGAGGTACGCTTCTCCCTTGACCTTCATCTTAGCTTGGCGTGTTCTGAACTCAGCAAGCTCGACATTTGCCTGGATTAGCTTGGTTTCTTCTTGGATAAGCTTGCTTTCTGCAGCTAGCCTCAGAGTAATCTCCTTGTTGAGTTTTTGAGCTAGCATGCTCTGGTCCACTCTAGTGCGACGGGCAATCTCAGTCTCTCCGAATGTCATTCTCCAAGATCTGGTTGCGCTACGCATAAGCAACGAAGCCCTCATACATGGTGTGGTGCTCTCTCTCCATATCCCTCAGCAGGCAGTCCACATGGGAAAGGTAAGTCCCGATGGTGTGAATCAAGAGCTGATTCTTTCCTTGTACATGGTACGGAGCAGCGGCAATTGCCGCATGGACAACCTCTATATCTTCGGTAGCAAAAATAGCTCTAGGAATCAATCGATATTGGTTCATCTTGAACCTGGTGTCCCAGAACCAAGCGATGATCCTACTTGTCATATCCTTGGCACTAAATGGTCGTGGTAAGCAGGATACCTGAACTGGAGACCATTTCTCCCGGGAAGTCCGACATTTCTAGATCAGGCATGATAGCCAGTACTGCTGTGCAACGGATGTAATACGAGCAGATGTCCGTCTCCAAGGAAGAGAGCTTGACGCATTTCTTGGTGATGTCGGCTATTCGCAGAATGCGTTCCATCACATAGACAAGCCCCTGGCGGTAAAGGGCGTACGTCTCCGGCTCATGGATTACATTCTCCAACAGGTCTCTCATAGCGGCGTCCATTCTTCGCACACGTAGAAGTGGCGTTAGCTTAGGTAAGAGAGTGAATGGATTAGAGCGAAAAGAGTCAAAGTGTAGAGAGAAAATAGTTCAAGGTAGTATAATACACAGATAGAGTCGTTTAGAGTGTCCTAAATCTATCAACCATTTCTAAGGCTCGTGCTACGGTCCAGTATGGCTCTGATACCAACTGAAACGAACCGGGTTTTCAGAACGAGAACTCGACTCTCTGTATCATCCTGATATTCCATAGATCAGTAGCTATCACATACAGAACTCAATTCAATTAGATATCACAGTCATACAACACGATAAATCATTACGTGGGTTTGTTTATTACATAATCCAAAGGATTGTAATACGAGTTTTCTGGTACAAGCCCTTGGGCTAAAGGAACAAACAGAAATCGGAAGCGGTAGCTAAACTTCTAGGCCATCCTTCATCTTGGGATAACTCTCCTCCACAGGCAAACTTGAGCGTAGCACGGGCCGTCCTTAGTTCATCCTTCGCTGTCGGGGTTGATCTTCGTGTCAATCCTGCATCTACCAACTATCCCCAAGGAGTGGGATAGGTTCACGTCACCATCCGTATGCAAGTTTTAAGTGGAATGCAAGTGGTATAAAGAGTAGCCAAAGGGGTAAGGCCGAGGTTTTTCCTATGCAAGCAGCAAGCAATTTCTTATCATCAACCACAACACCTCAACACAGGCCATCCTGGCATCCCAGGCTCCCGGGTTATTGACACCTTCCATACCCACCAAGTCGATGCAAGAACTCCCTCTCTTGAAACCTCAACTGCCCCAGGCAGGAATATCAAGACCAAAGGGAGGTAGAGATCAAGTAACACTACTTTATGAAAGTGAAGCCGGATCAAGAGTTGTACATGACCGAGTACGCGACTATACATATAGATTTCACCCTGCAGGGGTTGTACACCTGGACCCACTCGCCTTGAAGTCATCCAGTCCGTCGACCGACTAACTCCAAGACACCAGTCAACGAAACTAGCGGCAACGGCCCCCACCCTGCTTTCCCAGGTTTGGGATGCATCCTCCCGCAAGAGGTTGCCCCGGAACTGTGATGCCTTCTACTCCTGGACCACGCAAGATCCTGCCATTCGGGGGATGTGAGGTCAGCACCTCCTCCCCTTACACTGTTGCCCTGTCCTCCTATAGGAGTGGTGCCGCGCGTCACTAGCTCGACTAGATCTGCCCTCATAACAGATAAGTGGTGTGCACGTTTGACATAGTTCCATCTCCAGGCCCACTAACTAGAGCCTTAATTCCTGAGGCGCAACGGTCCGTCAACCGCACCATTACAGGTATAGCCCTCCAACTCCTCCAAACGTCCCGAAGGACCACCCGTCCCGAAGCACATGTACCCGCCACAGGTACTCCGTAGGATGTGCCTGTTGACGCCAGATTTTGACACGTGTTGAATCGGTGTCAGGAGGAGAAGATTGGCCGATGCGGCAGATCTGAAGGCTACAGAAAGGAATCGGCCGATTGAGGTAACAGTTGGAAATCGGCCGATTGGTGACACAGCCTACGCCAACAGGATGGGATTATTTCAGAGGATCCTGGTCAAAAGTTGGTCAAAGGGGGCACGCTAAGTCGGTCGGGGAGTAATTGAAGGAAATCCTGATTGGATTAGGGAGTGGTGGCGGAAGATTCTGCGGGAGTCCGTTTCCTTTTTAAAGTTCGTATAGATATAGTAATTTAAATAAGGTTGTAACAAGTCGTGATCGACCAGGAGTCCTAGCTTTAGGGTATAAATAGGAGTCGTCAGGGTCTTGAAAAGACATCAACACATCAATCAAAAATAATACTTCTACTTTTCGAGCAATTTACTTTCAAGTCGGCGACTTCGCCAATATTTTCTTCTTCCACGAGTTCGTACGAATTGGCAGGGTTGCATCAACTTGATCTCCGGCCAATTGGTAGGTTCCGCTTACTGAGTAATATCCAAGCTTTAACTACGGGCGCATCGTTGTGGTTTCGTTTGGATTTATTCACCAGTTATCGATATTTACTGGAATTGCAAGTTTTACCTGTTATTCTAGTATTATCACCAGTTATCCAGCTTGAGATCAGAGTAATCGGCTTCGTCATTGTTTTTCTTCGATTTAGCATCTTACAGCCGATTAGATCTTTTTCAAGTGTTGCCTTTGCAGTAATCGTTTAGATTGCTCCAGCAGTTTTCTTTACGATTACTACACGATTATCGGCTGATCCATAGCCGATCATCTCTACAGCAAATCGGCCGATTCGCCACCGATGCGCTCCTCAGGACAGATCGGAATCCCAGCCGATCGACGCGCCTGGAATTTAATACTCTATTTCCTTGTCAATCAACAGGTCAGATTGACTGGCACGCCGCGCGAACCGCACCAGGGCGATAACCCGAACAGGAGCTAAGCAGATTCTCCCGGGTCGTGTGTCCGACGCTGAAGACCATCGACCGATTCCTATCCGGCCGATTTTAGCGCCAACACACTTTTGGCACGCCCGGTGGGACCATCCAAGATCTGATATGTCGAAAAACGCAGAAATCTCCGACAGCAACATCATTGAGGTCACAAAAGCAGATCTCAAGGATGAGCAGAGGGAAGAATTGGCCAAACATCTAGAAGATTACAAGAAGATGTACCTCCAGTCATTCAGTCGTACCAGAAGCGGGGAGGCAGTCAAGAAGGCTCCTATTCTAGCGCCTCGCCACATCACCATTGCTGAGGACTCGGGCAAGATTTCAGAGATGATTCAACAGTCCGTGTATCAGGCGTTCATCGACCAATCCTCAGTGATGACCAACACGGTGTATAACGCCGTCGTCAGCTCTCTGGCCAGCGGAGCAGTCCAGGGCTATCAGGGACCGGCATATGCCCCGCCGACCACTCTGCCAGCCAGAAGCTTACCATACACGTCCCAATCGGCTCCTCAGCCAATATTGACGCAACGCGAGGGGTACAACTCTCCACTGCCCCCGACGTCTCCAAGATACAGCGGTGCACCATGTCTCCCATCACAGACACCGCTTCAACCCGTTCAGATTGCTTCTGTGCAGTCACTGGCTACAAGCTCGGCGCCTTGGGGAACATCAGCGACAGCGTATTTTCCCGAGCCAGCGAACGGGTATGGAAGTTATTCAACCCAGGTGCCATACCAATCGGCCGCCCGACCGACGGTTCCCCAGTATCAGCCGATCTTATCAGAAATCGGCAGGGGGGCAAGCACTATAGAAGCATTCAGAGGCACGGCGCCAGCGATGACGTACGATGGGGGTGCGGACTCGTTTCTCCATCAACTATCGGCCGTTCAGCAAAATTCGCCGATTCGTCACCCGGCCGTACCGGCCCTTCAGCACATGCCCACGCCGCGAACAGCTGCTCATCAGCAGCAAGTGGACTGGACGGCAAGAATAGCAGAAGTAATCTAGGATCAGTTTGGATTGAAACCAAAAGTTCAAACTTACACTTACAAGACGCCGTATCCATCGGCCTATGACTTGCTGCCGTTCCCACACCGCTACAAAGTTCCTGATTTCACCAAGTTCTCGGGGACGGACGATACATCCACTGTGGAGCATATCAACAGATTCATCATCCAGTGGGGAGAAGCTGCCACGCAAGATGCTCTGAGGGTGCGTTTATTTTCATCGTCCCTGTCCGGATCGGCCTTCCAGTGGTTCACCACCTTGCAGCCAAATTCCGTCGTTACATGGGCCGATCTGGAGAAACAATTCCACAAGTACTTCTACGCAGGAGTACACGAGATGAAGCTCTCGGATTTGACCAGCCTCAGGCAGAGGAGCGATGAACCAGTGATGGGATATATACAGAGGTTCAGAGAAATCAGGAACAAATGCTACAGTCTGGCTCTGACCGACGCACAGCTGGCCGATATCGCCTTCCAAGGCCTCCTGCCACAAATCAAAGAAAGATATGCTGCCCAAGAGTTTGAAAGCCTGAGCCAGATCGTTCACCGATTGTCAGGACAAGAGGTCCAACCATTTGAACAGCGGAGGAACTTCCAAAAGAAGGTGGCATACTTGGAAGGATCTGAATCAGATGCGGAAGGAAATCGGCCTGGCAGAATGGGTCAAAGGGAAAAAACCGATATCATGCCCCTTTGTTAAGAAGGAGCCAGAGATATTCGGCTTTGACACGTCAAAGGCCGATAAAATTTTTGATCTATTGCTTCAGGAACGGCAGATTAAGCTGTCTCAACATCACACCATCCCTACGGCTGATCAACTTAAGAAGATGAAATACTGCAAGTGGCACAACGCTACTTCTCATGAAACAAATGAATGTAAAGTCTTCTGTCAGCAGATCCAATCGGCCATCGAGCAGGGACGGCTTAAATTTGAAACTCCAGCTAAATCGGCAAAACCGATGAAGATAGATCAGCATCCCTTCCCGTCCAACATGGTTAACGCTGGAGGGGACTCAAGTCAAACTAAGGTGCTGACGTCAGAATCGGCGAGAAGAGGCGGCGCCGTCGATCCAAGGAGGCAGATCACGACGGAAGAAATCAGAAGGAACCGGCGGGGACCAGAACGACCACGCAAGCCCGTCACCTCCCGTTTCTTACTCAGTAAGTATCGGCAGCAGCAAGAACAAGCAAGATACCAGGAAGAGATGATACGCTGGCATGAAGGTCACTGGCAATGTCCGTTCTTCATCCACTGCTGGAAGAACGGCATCAGATTGCCGTCGCCGATAACTGTCCAGAGTGTAACGGATTAAGCCGCAACGATCGCTCGATGCCACATTCTAGGGACAGAGGATCAGAGCCGATCAGCAGAAATCGACGCAAGGAACAGCGCGTTTTGGTGCATGATCAGCTGGGGGGCAAAGTTGACCAGTACCACCGGTCAAAAAGCAAGATCGGCCAACGAGATGGACTGGGGGGCAGGATCAGCGCGCACGATCGGCTGGAAGAGATGGCTGATGACAGGGTATCAGATGAGGATCCCCTAGGAAGGGAACCAGATTGGGAACACGCCAGATCATCGGCCAAACCAACAAATCCCAGGTGGTGTCCCGATGGCCTATCCAGATCCCAGAAACGAAGGATCCAGCGCCTACGCCAGTGGGAGCATCAAGAAGAAGAACAAAGACAGGTGCCAGAGAGAAGGAATGTTAAGTCCTGAGTGTGGCGCCCAAAGAAAAACGATCAAGAAGCAAACAACCAAGAATCGGCAGCCAAAATCGATATGGTGTTCATACTGCCGATGGAGTTCATGGCGCCAAACGATCGGGATAAAATAATAAGAACAGAGGAGGAACAAATGGCACAACTAGTGTTAGAGCCGATGACGGCTACGTTTGAGAAACCAGAAGAGGAAAAACGACAGCATCTTAAAGCGTTGTTTCTCAAAGGTACGTCAACGGAAGACCCGTCACCAGATTACTGGTAGATGGAGGCGTTGCAGTTAACATCATGCCGTATGCCATGTACCGCAAGCTGGGCAAGGGCGATGAAGACCTCACCAAGACGGACATGATGCTGAAGGATTTCGAAGGCAACGTGTCACCCGCCCGTGGAGCGCTCTGCGTCGACCTCACCATCGGCAGTAAGACCCTCCCTACCACTTTTTTCATTATTAATGGCAAGGGGTCCTACAATATGCTGCTTGGTCGCGACTGCATACACGCAAACTGCTGTGTCCCATCTACAATGCATCAATGCCTTGTTCAATGGGTCGGCGATAGTACAGAGATAGTCGCTGCCGATTCCGTCTACAGCGTTGCAGCGGCCGACACGCAACAGTGGAGCTGCGAGCACGTCAAGTGTATATCTGGCAGGACTTGGGACACTGACTTCCTGAAAGTGTCCGATTTCGGTCTATAGCCGATCCAAGCAGTCGGCTCTGAAGATTCAGAATAAATGGATCAGCTCGTCCGAGAAGATGGGAAGCTTGGGCATGGGTTTACGTCGGCCGATTTATTAGAGATGGTAGATTTGGGAGATAGCAGCAAATCAAGGCCGACGTACATTAGTGCCAATTTGGATCCTGAGTACAAATGTAAATTGATAAGTTTATTAAAAGAGTTCAAGGATTGCTTTGCTTGGGAATATCCTGAGATGCCAGGACTGTGACAACCCTGGTAATTTCAATTCCAAAAATCAAAGACTTTAGCCTAACTCTATGTTAAACCAACTAATGAGAGGGGGGAAAGAATTAAAACGGGTTCAGTTGGAATTCAAATTTAATTTAGGCACATTTGGACACAATTGAAACTTTTAAAATAACTTTAAAACCATAAGCCAAATGAAATTTTGCCTGAAACCAAAGTTGTAGAACTTTTTATTTGGAGCAACTTTCGTGTTCAAAAGTTTTTGAAATTCAAATCAGAAAGAGGAGAAAACGCCCTGTTTGCACCCAGCCCCCTGAACTTTTTCGAATTTTTGCATTTCGGTCCCTCGCGTCTCCCCCTCTGCTCTGCCGCGCCGCGCGCGCTCGCCCGCCCGCCGCGCGCCAGGTGGCCGGCATCGCCTGACCGGCGCGAAGCGCCAGGCCCGTGGCCGCCGCACCACCCCGCCACGGCCGGCTTTGCCCCGCCCCGACGCCGCGCGCCCAGTCCCCGCCCGCGCGTGCTGCCGCGCCCAGGCCACCGCCCGCTCGCCCAGTGGCCGCGCTCCGCCGTGCCGCCCCGGCCCCCGCGCCCCGCCAGCTGCCGCGCCTGCCCTCCGCCTGAGCCGCTGCAGCAGCTGCTCCCCAATCTGCATGCCGCGCTATCTCCTCGCGCCCACGCCACAATCGCGGCCGCCCAGTCGCCCGCGCCCGCTCGCCGCACGCCGCGCCGGCGTTCTGCCGCCGCCCGCCGCGCCCAGTGCCCGCCGCTGCCGTGCTCCGCCCCGCACGCTAACCAGGCCCCTCCTGCCCCTATAAAAGCGCCACCCCGGCCACGCGCGCGAGCCCCCGGCCACCAGAACACCTCGCCGTCGCCATCGCCGCCGCCGAGCACCACCCGCCCGTGGACAGCCCACTGCCGCCGCCCACTGCCCAAACTGAGCACCCAGCCACCACTACATCGCCTCACCGCAGCTCGCCGACCCACCCAACGCCACACAGAGCCACCGGAGCGCCGCCGCCCGCGCTGCCGTCGTCGCCGCCGCCCTGCTCGCCGTGGACAGCACGACCCCGACCCCCTCCGTCCAAGCCGAGCCTCTGAGTAGCTTCCCCACGCGTCACTGAAGCTCACCCACCGGACCACGCCGCCCCAAGCCCGCCGGAGCACCGCCGTCGACGCGAGCCGCGCCGCCGCCGCCTCTGCTCCAACGCCGGCGAGCCCTTCCCGGCCGTCCCCCACCTGAACAACACCCCCACAAGGTAGCCCTCGCACCCCTGAACCTTCCCCGACCCTCGCCCCTCGCCGCCGGCGAGCCCCCTCGCCGGAATTTCGGCCGGCCGCCGTACCCGAGCCGCCGAGGACCCAATTGCAAGGATTTAAATCTTTAGAAGGGTCTGAGCGTAAGATTCAAGGACCTAGTTGTAAAAGAAAATTTCAAACCTAGATTCAAATTCAGTGAACTTGTAAAATTCGTATAAAATCGTAGAAAATTCAGAAAAATGCAAACTCAACTTTTCTGGAATCCTCAGAACAAACTCTACCACTTTTGTTACAAAAATTTTCTCAGAATCTCAAAATATTTTGCTCTACATTAAATAGAAGCTTTAATGAACATATTTTATACCCACTCTTCTAGAACAATACTAACCCTGAATTTTGGGCAGTGAACTAGTTGCTGGATGATTAGGACTGTGTAAAAAGATCAGGCCCAAATTCCATCTCTAGATTTACTGTTTGTTAAACCTAGTTTTATATCATGTGTAAGAAGAATGTTTTATCCCTGCAGTTAGGTGGTGAGTCACCCATTGAAATTTTTCCTATGCTAATGTATTGGTAACTAGAAGCCAGAGAAAAATTAGGAGACCTTTTATCTCATAGTAACCTAATTATTTGATTTATGTGCTAATAACATGCATTAAATCAAGAAAATAGTACCTTAGTTTGGAAAATCTCCAAATTATTACTGGGAGTTACACTGTGGTAGAGGTTGCTGTGTAAAAAGTTTCATGGACAAAAACCCTGTGTAGGGTCCTGTAAAAATGAATCTTTAAAAAGCCTAGGTGTAGAATGTCATATTTTCTATGCTCTAAATATTGAATGATAAATCCTACAAAAATTACAGTAGCTTCTGCATGCTCAAGTAAGAGCTCTGTAAAAATCTTAGCCACAATTTTTGCACCAATGGATCTGTACAAAAAAGAACAAGTATCTAACAGCAACAATGAAATCTATTTTTCAGAATTAATCTGTTACATAAAATTGGCTGAAAATTTTACAGTAAGCACACCTTTCCTTGATGTGCCTAAATCCAAAATTTCATGACCAGAAACTATCCCTTGTAGTAACTACTCTCAAATCATAATCAAGTGCTATTTCCACGACTTAAACTTGTGCACTCATGTAGAATCGACGACTCTCGCCGACGGAACCTACGAGCTGGTGCCCGCATCCGAGAGTGAGCAGCGTGAAGCTCAAGCAAATCTAACTGAAGCTTTTGAAGACCCGAGCCCAAGTTCGGAAGATCCCCAAGCGAACTGCGAAGGCAAGCCCCGGAGCATAACCCATTCTTTCCGAAATTATGCAACTCTTTACTCCTTGCTTGTGCATTAAGTTTATAGGAGTTGGATGAAAACTTAGTTGCATGATGTCAGGAACCCTTGCGTGAAAACTAGATGTAAGGTTCGATAGAATGCTGTGCTAATAGGACTCCGGTAAAAGTCGAGTGATTTCCTGTCACTCGCGAGAAAATAGGAGTTGAATGACTACTACACGCTGCAATCATAAGGACACGGACGGGTTATGTAACGATGGTTACGATTGAGGCCCGTCTGTCTAGTGAAAAATGCTAAGGCCGCAGGGTGTGGTAGTGATGGTTAAGTCTTTGAACGTACTAAACACATGCCGAGATTATGGGAATCGGTAAGCTTAAGTACCTGATTGGCCCGGCAAGGGGACGGCATCCTACCCTTTGAACTTCGGTCCCATGTGCATATGGCGAGTGCAGAGAGTGGTCACGACCCGGCGCCGAACCGTGGCGTGGGGCTCTTGTACTCTCGGAGGGTAGCCCCGATCCACGACCCGGAAAGAAAGGGGAAAAGTTGCACGTGTGACTCTAGGGAGTAACCACGTGACGTGTGTTTGGGTTTCCCTTGCAAGGTTAAGAAATTCGATTCGAATCGTCCGTTTCTCACGGCTATTGAGACTGCTTAACCATTTTTACCCACAGAGTAAGAAGAGGAACAATGATGATGAATGAACTGGTTGGATGAAAAATTTAATGCTTCACCATGTATGGTTTTAGATAGCTGCTTATCTAGACTGGCTAACGAAACTAGAATCTTGAGCTAAAAGTTGAAAGTAAGGACCCACTTGTAGATGCTTTTCGGCAAAACAAACCCCTGAGCCAAAAAGCCTTGCATGTCTAGAGTCGGTGGAGTAGTTCCCACTACACGGGTAAGGCTTGCTGAGTATTAGTATACTCAGTCTTGCTTGTGACTCGTTTTCAGGTGAGCCCTTTGAAGACATGATTGCTAGCTTGACTTGGCCCTGCACTCTTCCCCCTGGTTGGTCGGTGGAATGGGATGCGCCCCCGTCCAACGGAGATAAGGCCGAGTGATGTCTCGTACGGGCTTCATCGAGACATTCTGTATCGTCGAGTAGTTTCCGTTGTTTATTTCCGCTGCAATTTAACTCTGAAGAACTTATTTATGTTAATTGAAGTACTTATTTTCTAAACTCAGAATTAGGTTTGTAATATTGACTTATGCAAATGATGTAATACTTACTGGAATGTGGTATCCTCTGGGCTCATCGTCGCATGAGCATTTGTATGTACGGCGCTCGATCCGTTCACCGTGGTTGTATCGGGAGGTTATACCCGACAGACCAGTGGATTACTCCGTTTGAAGTGTAAGGTTAACCGAGGATGCCTTAATGGTGATGGTTAATACACTTGAGCCGGATTAGTTCAGGTGGTTCTGCCACAGCTGGTATCAGAGCCGTAGCTGGTGCCACAGCTGGCAACAGCGGACACCAGAGCCGAAATACATACGCCAGAGAATGCTACAAGCCTTAAAAACTCATTTTACTAAAACTTGACTAGAAGGTTGTGTTGCGAAATGCGTTGGTACGTTAAGGATGGTGCCTAGTTCGTAAAAGCCCTAAGGGATTATGGGAAAGTTACTAGGTGGCTATCTAACTTCTATATATAGTATCAACTGACTTCCAGCACATTACTTTCTGTCAAAACTTACTTTCATGCACAACCGACCCTAAATTCTGTAACGACGCACTCGTCGCTAAGGTAAGAAGGTAAGGATCCTCAGCCAACTGAGGGAGCTTGGCCTTCCTGTCGGTGATGCGAACCGAACGCTGCCCTCAAGCAGTGGCTTACTTGAGGTGCTGCCAATATGCCAACTGTTAGTTGAACATATTGGGAGTAGAAGGTTCGGCGCAGGGTATGGCGATCGCTGTTCATACCCCCGTCTCATGACGGTACCCCCGTGAATACGCTATCTCGATAGCGTATGTTAACGTCGTCTGTACGGCGGAAATTGTACAGATATCGTTTCTATAAGTAAACGGTAATGAATACGGACGCTTTCATGAGTGCTGGCATGAAAGGTTCATGAAATATATATGCTTGTCGAGTTTCTGCAGGTACACTAACCGCGATTACGATAAGTTAAGGGACGAGTAGAAAGACTCGACTAGATATTATAGGAGAGCCGTATTGTGTAAGCCACCGAAACTATCATCGTAAGACCAAAGCTATTTGGCAATTGTTTTATTTGTGAGGACGAATAGGACGTGCATACATCATAAACATGTGTATCTGAAATCAAAAATGCGATGTATGAGAGTGGTAAGGTTCTTGCGTATCTAAACCATGGTTTGCATAAGGACTATCTAGCGAAACTGTCCGAAATTCTGCCGTCACCAAAAAGAACGATTTATTGACCCAAGAAAATGACCTTTTCTGGAGAAGTTCATGTTGAAAGAATTGTTCCAAATTTTGTTTTCTATCTCCTGTTCAAAAATGAAAAATTCTGAACTTATGGATAATAAGAAATAACAGAAACCTTGAAACGTCAGATTTCTGTCCAGAATAAGCACTTCTGCCTCTTAAATTTTTAGGCCCCCTTCCTGCGGTTTTCTGCAAAAGAGCACAACACGAAACTTGTTCCAAATTTACCCAGGAAGCTTCTGTTGAAATTTGGTAAATTTTGGCTGGGTAGGTTTTCCCTGGTGTACGAAACTCTAGCCCTCTGTTCACTGAAAATTCTGGGTAGACAGTAAGGTAAAACCTGGAAAGAAAGACCATCTTAGAGACCCAATTAGCTCTGGAGTTGACTAGAAAAGTTGTTCACAAATACCTTAGGAGTGATCTGGTGAAATTTGAGAATTTTTGGATGAGAACTGTGGGAGTTATGATTATTTTTGCACACTATACAGAATCTGTCCTTGTGCTGTTCACAGTTTTTCGCTATCTCACTCCATTTGATCTTTTGTTCAGATGGCCGAGCCTGTTGAGATGATGGTGGATGAGGATGGACGCGTTCACTCGCAGTGTCTCCACTGGGAGGGCTTTCCCTCTATTTTGTGGGATGTTCTGCGTACCGCGGGCTATCTAATTCCCCCACGTTACGCCGGACTGGAGTTTGCAGAAAATGGAGTTACCCAGTGCCGTGTCAACGTGACTATCTTTCCGCACCCGCTACACCCGGAGTGGCCCGCTTTGGAGCTTGAGGCTGTTGGTCGCCGTTTGGCCGATACTTGGGAGCTTGCAGCCATGAGGGCGCTCACCACATTTTGTGCGCAGCGTCCCGAGGTTGTCACCCTCACTCCCATTGGATTGTTTCCTGCTGCCCAGGACAACGACCCCTTTTGGCTCAACAGGGTGCAGCACGCACAGTATTTGGTAGACTTCCATGCCCAGGAGACTATCCATACCTCCGTACGGTGCATGAGTGCACTCTACCGGCTTCAGACTCTCCAGAGTCAGGCACTCGAGCAGCTCACCGATCTTGCTCAGGCCTACCATATGATGGCAGATACCAGGGATGAGCAGATAAAGGAGCTCAGTCAGGATCTTGAGGACAGAGATGCTCAGATTGGCCAACTTGAGGGCCAAATCCAGGAGCAGGACACTCTCATGGGTGAGAGAGATACCACGATAGCACAGTTGGAGGAGCAGCTTCATGATCTGAACCTTGAGTTGGAGGATGCTAATGAGCACATTCAGTGGCACCATGATCAGAATGACCATCCCCATGAGGACGACATGGAGGAGGATGAGGAGGAGCCACAGGAGATTGATGGTATCTCAGGTATGGATTTCGAGGGTGAGGTACCCCAGGCACCTCGGATGGGAGCTCACTCTCCTGCTCACAGCGAGTCGTCCGTCAACGACTTGGATGATTTCTAGAGGACGACCTAGGAGGACTTTTGCACATACTCCTCGATAGGGTAGCCTAACTTTTGGCAAGTGTTGTAATAGGCTAACTAGGAGTTGAGTAACTCTTTTGTGTTGGGTACACCTGAATCATGTGGATACCCTCAGCATGTAAGGAACGGCGATGAACTTGGGTGAATTCGTTGTAACTTGGTAAACAATGAAATCCACAATCGCTGAGTCTTGTCGGAATTTTTATCCATGACTCCTTGCATTTATTGGCTGAGTGTTGAATACCAGACTTGTGCTAAGTTTTGTGATCTAGGTTCTCACAAAAATTCAGCATCATTGGACCTCGCTAGTTTGAAATATAGGCGAAACCGTACCGATCAATCTGCTGAAAAACAGCTAAGACAGTAAGGCAAAGGACGAGCTTTCCGACCACCTTAGCTATAGTTCTAGCACCGAAGTTAACATACCAAGGTGGTGCATTCCTAAATTCTCTGACTACTGCAAATGATTGAGATGTTTTGGATGGACCCACAGCAGGCTATGATTTTTCTCGTAGCAAACAGAGATTCTGTCCATACTTCTAGCTCAGACTTCGGAAGTCTATGACTACACCAATTATTTATGAATCAAGGAAGTAATATGGATCGCGTGGCTAATGGTAACCTTTCACGTTTCAGATGGTTGGATCAACACGTGGCAACCCTGAGGGTTTTGGTGCCGGTGGCAGCCGCTCGCGACAATCGCCACCACCCCCGCCCAGTTTGGTGGAAGTGATGGCCGCTCAAACCGAGCTGCTACGTCAGATTGTGCAAGGGCAACACCAGCAGAGGGGTGGGCACAATGCTCACCAACCACAAGCTGCAGGATACACGGATTTCCTGGGGACCCAGCCTCCCTTGTTCCATAAGACCGAGGAACCCCTGGACGCAGATGCATGGATTCGCACCATAGAATCCAAGTTCACACTACTTGTGGCCCCATGCTCAGAAGCCAACAAAGCTCGTTTTGCCGCGCAACAGCTTCGCGGTACCGCTCGTCTGTGGTGGGACCACTATTTTGCGATGCTCCCGGCTGACCATGTGGTCGACTGGAATGAATTCAAGACCGCGTTCCGGGCACATCATATCCCCGAGGGTCTCATGGAGAGGAAGTTGAATGAGTTCCTGGCACTCACCCAAGGCACCCGCACCGTGCTGCAGTACGCCCAAGCGTTCAACAACCTATGCCAGTATGCGGGCTATCACGCTGATACGGATGCCAAGAAGCGTGATCGTTTCCGCCGAGGTCTGAGTACCAAGCTCAAGGAACGTCTGAACCTAGCCAGGGCTGACACCTACAACGAGTTGGTCAATATGGCCATTACCCAGGAAGACTGTATCACGGCACACCGGGCAGAGAAGAAGAGAAAGGCACCCGCAGGACCATCAAGTGCCCAACCACCAAGGTATCGCATCGTGCAAAATACCGCACCTACAGCTCCACCAAAGGCCCCGCAGCCAGGAAGATGGATTGCCAGACCCCCACAGCAGCCAGGCATGGTACGACCCCCGATGCCTCCACAGAATGGTCCGAGGCCCATTCTTCCGCAGTCTCTTCGACCTAGCCCTGCGAATCGCTGTTTCAAATGCGGGAGTTCCAGCCACTTCGCACGTGAATGCCCTCAGCCTGGACAGCCCAACCAAGGTCAAGGATCCAACCCGAACGCCAAGAACAGGGGCAAGAGACAGACCCTGCAAGTCAGGCAAGGACGGATTAACTTCACCACGCTTGCAGAGCTTCCAGAAGGCGCCCCAGTGATGTCGGGTACATTCTCTATCCATAACAAGCCTGCCGTTATATTATTTGATTCTGGTGCATCGCATAGTTTCATAAGTGCAAAATTCGGTGCAAAAGTAGGCTTGGATGTTTGTCACACAAAAGGGTCATATATGATATCAACACCGGGTGGTAAAATTGCTTCAAACCAAATGGTCAGACAAGTACCAGTCAAATTGGGTAGTAAAACCATCGACACGGACCTTGTCCTTTTACCCCTTGACGGCATGGACATTATTTTGGGAATGAACTGGATGGCTATGCATGGAGTCACACTGGACCTTTCTTCCCGAGCCGTTGAGATAAATTCACCTAGTCACGGAGCCACTACCCTTTACCTACTGATCCTAGATTGTACTAATTCCTGTGCTTATAAGATGGAAGGACTTAAGCTAGATAATATTCCTGTGGTAAACGAGTATGCCGATGTTTTCCCGGATGACTTACCAGGAATGCCACCGGATAGGGATATTGAGTTCGTTATTGAGCTACAACCAGGCACTGCACCTATATCCAAAAGACCGTATAGGATGCCCCCTAAAGAATTGGCCGAGCTGAAACTTCAACTCCAAGAACTACTGGACAAAGGTTTTATTCGCCCTAGCGCGTCACCTTGGGGATGTCCAGCCCTATTCGTAAAGAAGAAGGATGACAGTTTGAGATTATGTGTGGACTACCGACCTCTTAATGCGGTAACAGTTAAAAATAAATACCCACTTCCTCGCATCGATGTGCTCTTCGATCAATTAGCTGGAGCCAGAGTCTTCTCAAAGATTGATCTTCGTTCGGGATATCATCAGATCAAGATTCACCCGTGCGATATTCCTAAGACTGCCTTCTCCACACGATATGGACTATATGAATTCTTGGTCATGTCCTTTGGACTCACCAATGCCCCTGCCTACTTCATGTATCTCATGAATTCGGTATTCATGCCCGAACTTGACAAATTCGTCGTAGTGTTCATCGACGATATTCTTATCTATTCAAAGGATGAGGAAGAGCATGCCAAGCACCTTCGCATTGTTCTTCAGCGACTCAGAGACCATCAGCTCTATGCTAAGTTTTCTAAGTGTGAATTCTGGTTGGATACTGTAAAGTTCTTAGGTCACACGATCTCCAGCGAAGGCATAGCTGTTGACCCCAGCAAGGTACAAGAGGTGATGGATTGGAAACCCCCTACCTCTGTTCATCAGATTCGCAGTTTTCTCGGCTTAGCCGGTTACTACCGTCGCTTCATCCCGGATTTCTCTCGAATTGCTAAGCCCATGACGGAACTATTGAAGAAGGAAGTAAAGTTTGTATGGAATGAGAAGTGTGAAGAAGCCTTCCACACTCTCAGAGAGCATCTGACTACTGCACCTGTGTTAGCTCAACCCGATAATACCAAGCCATTCGATGTGTACTGGTCTAGGATGTGTGCTTATGCAAGAGAATCGAGTGATTGCATATGCCTCACGAGCCCTTCGGCCCCACGAACAGAATTATCCCACGCATGACCTTGAGCTCGCAGCCGTCATTCACGCTCTGAAGATATGGAGGCACTATCTCATGGGTACACAGTGCAATATCTACACGGATCATAAGAGTCTCAAGTATATCTTCACACAAGCCGATCTGAATATGAGACAACGGAGATGGCTAGAACTAATCAAGGATTATGACCTTGAAGTGCACTATCACCCCGGCAAGGCTAACGTAGTCGCTGATGCACTAAGCCGCAAGTCCCATGGCCATTGCTTATCCATGGAGTTCTACCATGAGACATTATGTGCAGACATGAGGAAGCTTAACTTGGAAATAGTTTCCCAAGGCACTCTAAATCACATCTTAGTTGAGCCCACTCTTCACGACCAAATCGTCATGGCACAACTACAGGATGAAGGAATTAAGATCATCAAACAGAAACTCCCTCTAGGTGAGGAGAAGTACAAATGTTTCCGCCAGGACCATAAGGGAGTTCTATGGTTCGAAGGTTGTATAGTCGTTCCGAAGAATCGTGAACTCCGCAAGCAAATTCTCGATGAGGCACACCTTTCCAAATTCTCTATCCACCCCGGCAGTAGCAAAATGTATCAAGACCTAAGGCAAAACTTCTGGTGGACTAGAATGAAAAGAGAAATTGCTACGTATGTCTCAGAATGTGACACGTGCCAGAGAGTGAAGGCTAGCCACTTAAAGGTAGCCGGTACACTTCAACCGTTACCTATACCATCATGGAAATGGGAAGACATAAGTATGGACTTCATCGTTGGACTACCAAACACGTCCCAGAGACATGATTCCATATGGGTTATCGTTGATAGACTCACGAAGACGGCACATTTTCTTCCGGTACACACCACCTATTCTACCAAGAAATATGCCGAGATTTACCTCGATCGTATTGTTTGCCTGCATGGAATACCTAAGACAATTATTTCCGATCGTGGTCCCCAGTTTGTAGCACGCTTTTGGGAACAACTGCAAACGTCTCTTGGCACAAAGCTGATTCGCAGCTCAGCATACCACCCTCAGACCGATGGACAAACGGAAAGAGTAAACCAAATTCTTGAAGACATGCTGAGAGCCTGTGTCATTCATTATGACAAGAATTGGGACAAATGCCTACCCCTGGCAGAGTTCTCGTACAACAACAGCTACCAAACGAGTTTGAAAATGGCACCATTTGAGGCCCTGTACGGACGAAGGTGTCGAACTCCTTTGAGCTGGTCGCAAACCGGAGAACGTAACATAATTGGACCCGACCTGGTAATCGAGGCAGAGGAGAAAGTAAAAGGAATACAAGCAAATCTTAAAGCCGCACAAGCCCGACAAAAGAGCTATGCTGACAAAAGGAGAAAGCCTCTAAAGTTCGAAGTTGGCGATCAGGTCTATCTTCGAGTTTCACCAACCAAAGGAGTGCGAAGATTTGGAATCAAAGGCAAACTAGCCCCCCGTTATATTTGTCCTTACGAAATCATGGAGAGCTGCGGACCCGTAGCCTACAAATTACGACTGCCCCCTCAGCTCACGGCCACCCATGATGTCTTCCACGTATCTCAACTCAAGAAGTGTATTCGAGTCCCTACCGAGATAGTGGAACAACAAGAAATATCGTTGGAACCCGATCTCTCGTATGTCGAACACCCAATTAAGATTCTGGATCAAAAAGAAAGAGAGACCAGGAGGAAAGTGATTAGAATATATAAAATACAATGGAATCGCCACACGGAAGAAGAAGCCACCTGGGAAACGGAAAGCTACCTGAACCAACATTTCCCTGGGTTTCTTGCCTCAACCACTGGTATGTGCACCCACGCCCACACTAAGAATTACCGAATCTCGGGGCGAGATTCTTGTTAAGGGGGGAAGGCTGTGACAACCCTGGTAATTTCAATTCCAAAAATCAAAGACTTTAGCCTAACTCTATGTTAAACCAACTAATGAGAGGGGGGAAAGAATTAAAACGGGTTCAGTTGGAATTCAAATTTAATTTAGGCACATTTGGACACAATTGAAACTTTTAAAATAACTTTAAAACCATAAGCCAAATGAAATTTTGCCTGAAACCAAAGTTGTAGAACTTTTTATTTGGAGAAACTTTCGTGTTCAAAAGTTTTTGAAATTCAAATCAGAAAGAGGAGAAAACGACCTGTTTGCACCCAGCCCCCTGAACTTTTTCGAATTCTTGCATTTCGGTCCCTCGCGTCTCCCCCTCTGCTCTGCCGCGCCGCGCGCGCTCGCCCGCCCGCCGCGCGCCAGGTGGCCGGCGTCGCCTGACCGGCGCGAAGCGCCAGGCCAGTGGCCGCCGCACCACCCCGCCACGGCCGGCTTTGCCCCGCCCCGACGCCGCGCGCCCAGTCCCCGCCCGCGCGTGCTGCCGTGCCCAGGCCGCCGCCCGCTCGCCCAGTGGCCGCGCTCCGCCGTGCCGCCCCGGCCCCGGCGCCCCGCCAGCTGCCGCGCCTGCCCTCCGCCTGAGCCGCTGCAGCAGCTGCTCCCCAATCCGCACGCCGCGCTATCTCCTCGCGCCCACGCCACAATCGCGGCCGCCCAGTCGCCCGCGCCCGCTCGCCGCACGCCGCGCCGGCATTCTGCCGCCGCCCGCCGCGCCCAGTGCCCGCCGCTGCCGTGCTCCGCCCCGCACGCTAACCAGGCCCCTCCTGCCCCTATAAAAGCGCCACCCCGGCCACGCGCGCGAGCCCCCGGCCACCAGAACACCTCGCCGTCGCCATCGCCGCCGCCGAGCACCACCCGCCCGTGGACAGCCCACTGCCGCCGCCCACTGCCCAAACTGAGCACCCAGCCACCACTACATCGCCTCACCGCAGCTCGCCGACCCACCCAACGCCACCCAGAGCCACCGGAGCGCCGCCGCCCGCGCTGCCGTCGCCGCCGCCGCCCTGCTCGCCGTGGACAGCACGACCCCGACCCCCTACGTCCAAGCCGAGCCTCTGAGTAGCTTCCCCACGCGTCACTGAAGCTCACCCACCGGACCACGCCGCCCCAAGCCCGCCAGAGCACCGCCGTCGACGCGAGCCGCGCCGCCGCCGCCTCTGCTCCAACGCCGGCGAGCCCTTCCCGGCCGTCCCCCACCTGAACAACACCCCCACAAGGTAGCCCTCGCACCCCTGAACCTTCCCCGACCCTCGCCCCTCGCCGCCGGCGAGCCCCCTCGCCGGAATTTCGGCCGGCCGCCGTACCCGAGCCGCCGAGGACCCAATTTCAAGGATTTAAATCTTTAGAAGGGTCTGAGCGTAAGATTCAAGGACCTAGTTGTAAAAGAAAATTTCAAACCTAGATTCAAATTCAGTGAACTTGTAAATTTCGTATAAAATCGTAGAAAATTCAGAAAAATGCAAACTCAACTGTTCTGGAATCCTCAGAACAAACTCTACCACTTTTGTTACAAAAATTTTCTCAGAATCTCAAAATATTTTGCTCTACATTAAATAGAAGCTTTAATGAACATATTTTATACCCACTGTTCTAGAACAATACTGACCCTGAATTTTGGGCAGTGAACTAGTTGCTGGATGATTAGGACTGTGTAAAAAGATCAGGCCCAAATTCCATCTCTAGATTTACTGTTTGTTAAACCTAGTTTTATATCATGTGTAAGAAGAATGTTTTATCCCTGCAGTTAGGTGGTGAGTCACCCATTGAAATTTTTCCTATGCTAATGTATTGGTAACTAGAAGCCAGAGAAAAATTAGGAGACCTTTTATCTCAAAGTAACCTAATTATTTGATTGATGTGCTAATAACATGCATTAAATCAAGAAAATAGTACCTTAGTTTGGAAAATCCCCAAATTATTACTGGGAGTTACGCTGTGGTAGAGGTTGCTGTGTAAAAAGTGTCATGGACAAAAACCCTGTGTAGGGTCCTGTAAAAATGAATCTTTAAAAAGCCTAGGTGTAGAATGTCATATTTTCTATGCTCTAAATATTGAATGATAAATCCTACAAAAATTACAGTAGCTTCTGCATGCTCAAGTGAGAGCTCTGTAAAAATCTTAGCCACAATTGTTGCACCAATGGATCTGTACAAAAAGAACAAGTATCTAACAGCAACAATGAAATCTATTTTTCAGAATTAATCTGTTACATAAAATTGGCTGAAAATTTTACAGTAAGCACACCTTTCCTTGATGTGCCTAAATCCAAAATTTCATGACCAGAAACTATCCCTTGTAGTAACTACTCTCAAATCATAATCAAGTGCTATTTCCACGACTTAAACTTGTGCACTCATGTAGAATCGACGACTCTCGCCGACGGAACCTACGAGCTGGTGCCCGCATCCGAGAGTGAGCAGCGTGAAGCTCAAGCAAATCTAACTGAAGCTTTTGAAGACCCGAGCCCAAGTTCGGAAGATCCCCAAGCGAACTGCGAAGGCAAGCCCCGGAGCATAACCCATTCTTTCCGAAATTATGCAACTCTTTACTCCTTGCTTGTGCATTAAGTTTATAGGAGTTGGATGAAAACTTAGTTGCATGATGTCAGGAACCCTTGCGTGAAAACTAGATGTAAGGTTCGATAGAATGCTGTGCTAATAGGACTCCGGTAAAAGTCGAGTGATTTCCTGTCACTCGCGAGAAAATAGGAGTTGAATGACTACTACACGCTGCAATCATAAGGACACGGACGGGTTATGTAACGATGGTTACGATTGAGGCCCGTCTGTCTAGTGAAAAATGCTAAGGCCGCAGGGTGTGGTAGTGATGGTTAAGTCTTTGAACGTACTAAACACATGCCGAGATTATGGGAATCGGTAAGCTTAAGTACCTGATTGGCCCGGCAAGGGGACGGCATCCTACCCTTTGAACTTCGGTCCCATGTGCATATGGCGAGTGCAGAGAGTGGTCACGACCCGGCGCCGAACCGTGGCGTGGGGCTCTTGTACTCTCGGAGGGTAGCCCCGATCCACGACCCGGAAAGAAAGGGGAAAAGTTGCACGTGTGACTCTAGGGAGTAACCACGTGACGTGTGTTTGGGTTTCCCTTGCAAGGTTAAGAAATTCGATTCGAATCGTCCGTTTCTCACGGCTATTGAGACTGCTTAACCATTTTTACCCACAGAGTAAGAAGAGGAACAATGATGATGAATGAACTGGTTGGATGAAAAATTTAATGCTTCACCATGTATGGTTTTAGATAGCTGCTTATCTAGACTGGCTAACGAAACTAGAATCTTGAGCTAAAAGTTGAAAGTAAGGACCCACTTGTAGATGCTTTTCGGCAAAACAAACCCCTGAGCCAAAAAGCCTTGCATGTCTAGAGTCGGTGGAGTAGTTCCCACTACACGGGTAAGTCTTGCTGAGTATTAGTATACTCAGTCTTGCTTGTGACTCGTTTTCAGGTGAGCCCTTTGAAGACATGATTGCTAGCTTGACTTGGCCCTGCACTCTTCCCCCTGGTTGGTCGGTGGAATAGGATGCGCCCCCGTCCAACGGAGATAAGGCCGAGTGATGTCTCGTACGGGCTTCATCGAGACATTCTGTATCGTCGAGTAGTTTCCGTTGTTTATTTCCGCTGCAATTTAACTCTGAAGAACTTATTTATGTTAATTGAAGTACTTGTTTTCTAAACTCAGAATTAGGTTTGTAATATTGACTTATGCAAATGATGTAATACTTACTGGAATGTGGTATCCTCTGGGCTCATCGTCGCATGAGCATTTGTATGTACGGCGCTCGATCCGTTCACCGTGGTTGTATCGGGAGGTTATACCCGACAGACCAGTGGATTACTCCGTTTGAAGTGTAAGGTTAACCGAGGATGCCTTAATGGTGATGGTTAATACACTTGAGCCGGATTAGTTCAGGTGGTTCTGCCACAAGGACTAGACCGGTCTATTGTTGAACACCGGCTACCTATAAAATCAGGATATCAGCCATATCAGCAACCTGCACGATGGTGTAACCCCAAGATTCTACCTGATATAAAGGCCAAGATTACAAAGTTGATTGAAGCAGGATTTATTCGGCAGTGCCGCTACGCCGAATGGATTTCTAATATTGTGCCTGTATACAAAAAGAATGGAAAATTACGTGTGTGCATTGATTTCAGGAACTTAAATCAGGCTACGCCAATGGATGGATATCCGATGCCGACAGCCGATATCTTGGTGGATGCCGCCGCAGGCCACAAAGTCATAAGTTTTATGGATGGGAATGCCGGGTACAATCAGATATTAATGGCCGAGGAAGATATTTCGAAAACGGCTTTCAGGTGCCCAGGTCATCTTGGTTTGTTTGAATGGGTGGTTATGACTTTCGGGTTGAAGAACGCCGGCGCTACATATCAACGGGCCATGAACTACATCTTTCACAAGTTCATTGGTTCATCGGTGGAAATTTATATAGATGACGTCGTGGTCAAGTCAAAAGGTCACCAAGATCATCTGGCCGATTTACAGGAAGTACTGGAGTGCACAAGGAAACATGGGTTGATGTAACAACCCTGATAAATTACATTTCTAAAGCAATGTCATTAGCCCAACCCTATGCTTAACCAACTAATAAAAGGGTGAAAAGAATTAGAACAAGTTAAAGTTGAAATTCAAATTGAATTTGGGCACATATGAATACCTTTGAATTTTTAAATTAACTTTCAAACCACAAGCCAAATGAGGTGTTGCCTAAAACCAAACTTGTAGAACTTTTTATTCTGAACAACTTTCATGTTCAAAAGATTTTGAAATTCAAATTAGAAAGTGGAGAAAACATCCTTTTTGCAACCAGCCCCTTGGAACTTTTCAAATTCTCGCAAAAAGGCCCTTCGTCCCTCCTCTCTCTCCCCTCCCCGCCCGACAGCCCGGCCAGGTGGCCGGCGATGCCTGACCGGCGCAAGCCGCCAGGCCAGTGGCCGCCGGCCCTCGCCCCTGTGACAACCCTGATAATTTACATTTCTAAATCAATGTCATTAGCCTAACCCTATGCTTAACCAACTAATAAAAGGGTGAAAAGCATTAGAACAAGTTAAGTTGAAATTCAAATTGAATTTGGGTACATTTGAATACTGTTGACGTCGGCGTCAGGAGAAGAAGATTGGCCGATGCGGCAGATCTGGGAGCTACAGTAAGGAATCGGCCGATTGGTGGCGCAGCCCACACCGACAGGATAGGATTATTCCAGAAGATCCTGGTTAGAAGCTGGTCAACGAGGTATGCTAAGACGGCCGAAAAGCAATTGAAGAGGTTCTGGCTGGATTAGGAAGCGGCGGCGGAAGATTCTGCGAGAGTCCGTTTCCTTTTTTAAAGTTATTATAGATATAGTAGTTTTCCTGTTTTAAATAAGGTTGTAACAAGTCGTAATCGACCAGGAGTCCTAGTTTCAGGGTATAAATAGGAGTCGCTAGGGTTTTGCAAAGGAGAACCAACATCAATCAACAAAATACTTCTACTTTTTACCAGTACTTTACTTTTCAAGTCGGCGACTTCGCCAATATTTTCTTCTTTCACGAGTTCGTACGGATTGGCAGGGCTGCATCAACCTGATCTTCGGCCAATTGGTAGGTTCCGCTTATCGAGTAATATCCGAGCTTTAACTACGGGCGCATCACTGTGGTTTCATTTGGATTTATTCACAAGTTATCGATATTTACTAGAATTGCAAGTTTTACCTGTTACTCTAGTATTATCACCAGTTATCCAGCTTGAGATCAGGGTAATCGGCTTCGTCATTGTTCTCCTTCGATTCATCGCCATACAGCCGATTAGATCTGTTTGAAGTGTTGCTTCTATAGTAATTGTTTAGGTTGCTCCAGCAGTTCTCTTTACAATTACTATACGATCATCGGCTGACCCATAGCCGATCATCTCTACAGCAAATCGGCCGATTTGCCGCCGACGCGCTCCTCAGGACAGATCGGAAATCCAGCCGATCGACGCGCCTGGAATTTAATACTCTATTTCCTTGTCAATCAACAGGTCAGATTGACTGGCACGCCGCGCGAACCGCACCAGGGCGATAACCCGAACAGGAGCTAAGCAGATTCTCCCGGGTCGTGTGTCCGACGCTGAAGACCCATCGGCCGATTCCTATCCGGCCGATTTTAGCGCCAACACACTTTTGGCACGCCCGGTGGGACCATCCAAGACCTGATATGTCGAACAACGCAGAAATCTCTGACAGCAACACCATTGGGGTCACAGAAGCTGATCTCAAGGACGACCAGAGGGAGGACTTGGCCAAACATCTAGAAGATTACAAGAAGATATACCTCCAGTCGTTCAGTCGTACCAGAAGCGGGGAAGCAGTTAGGAAGGCTCCTATTCCAGCACCTCGCCACATCACCATTGCTGAAGACTCGGGCAAGATGTCAGAGATGATTCAACAGTCCGTGTATCAAGCATTCATTGACCAATCCTCGGTGATGAGCAACACGGTGTACAACGCCGTCGTCAACTCTCTGGCCAGCGGAGCCGTTCAAGGTTATCAGGGACCGGCATATGCCCCTCCAACTACCTTGCCGGCCAGAAGCTTACCGTACACATCCCAATCGGCTTCTCAGTCGATATTGACGCAGCGCGAAGGATACAACTCTCCACCACTTCCGGCGTCTCCAAGATACAGCGGTGCACCATGTCTCCCATCGCGAGCGCCGCTTCAACCCGTTCAAATGGCTTCTGTGCAAACACTGCCTACGAGCTCAGTGCCTTGGGGGGCATCAGCCACGACGTATTTCCCCGGGCCAGTGAACCGGCATGGCACTTATCCGTTTCAGGTGCCGTACCAATCGGCCGCCCGGCCGGTGGTCTCTCAGTACCAGCCGATCTTACCAGAAATCGGCAGGGGGGCAAGCACTGTGGAGGCATTTAGAGGCACGGTGCCAGCAACGACGTACGAAGGGGGTGCGGACACATTTCGCCAGCAGTTATCGGCCGCTCAGCAAACTTCGCCGATTCATCACCTGGCCGAACCAGCCCTTCAACACGTGCCCGCGCCGCGAACAACTGTTCATCAGCAGCAGGTGGACTGGACGGCAAGAATAGCAGAAGTAATCCAGGATCAGTTTGGGCTAAAGCCGAAAGTTCAAACTTATACTTACAAGACGCCGTATCAATCGGCCTATGATTCGTTGCCGTTCCCACACCGCTACAAGGTTCGTGATTTCACCAAGTTCTCAGGGACGGATGACACATCCACTGTGGAGCACATTAACAGATTCATCATCCAGTGCGGAGAAGCTGCCACGCAAGACGCTCTGAGGGTACGGTTATTCTCTTCATCTCTATCCGGATCGGCCTTCCAGTGGTTCACCACTTTACCGCCAAATTCTATCGTCACGTGGGCCGATCTGGAGAGACAATTCCACAAGTACTTCAATGCAGGAGTACACGAGATGAAGATTTCGGATCTAACCAGCCTCAGGCAGAGGAGCGATGAACCGGTAACAGGGTATATACAGAGGTTCAGAGAGATCAAAAACAAGTGCTACAGCCTGGCTCTAACCGATGCACAGTTGGCCGATATCGCTTTCCAGGGCCTCTTACCGCAAATCAGAGAGAGATATGCCGCCCAAGACTTTGAGAGCCTGAGTCAAATCGTCCACCGATTGTCAGGGCAGGAGATCCGACCACTTGAACAGCGGAGGAGCTTTCAGAAGAAGGTGGCGTACTTGGAGGGATCCGAATCTGACGCGGAGGAAGAAATCGGCCTGGCGGAATGGGTAAAAGGGAAAAAACCAATATCCTGCCCCTTTGGCAAGAAGGAGCCAGAGTCATTCGGCTTTGACACGTCAAAGACCGATAAAATTTTCGATCTACTGCTTCAGGAGGGACAGATTAAGCTGTCGCAATATCACACCATCCCTACGGCCGATCAGCTGAAGAAGATGAAGTACTGCAAGTGGCACAACGCTACCTCTCATGACACCAATGAATGTAAAGTCTTCCGTCAGCAGATACAATCGACCATTGAACAAGGGCGGCTCAAGTTTGAGACTCCAACCAAATCGGCAATGCCAATGAAGATAGATCAGCATCCCTTCCCGGCCAACACGGTCAACGCTGGAGAAGAATCAAGTCAAACCAAGGTGCTGACGTCAGAATCGGCAAGAAAAGACGGCGTTGTCGATCCTAGGAGGCAGATCACGATGGAAGAAATCAGAAGGAACAGGCGAGGACCAGAACGACCACACAGGCCTGTCACCTCCCGATTTCTACTCAGTAAATATCGGCGGCAGCAAGAACAAGCACAACACTAGGAAGAGACGATACGCCGGCGTGAAGATCACTGGCAGTGTCCCTTCTTCATCCACTGCTGGGAGAACGATATCAGATTGCCATCTGCCGATAACTGTCCGAAGTGCAACGGATCAAACCGCAACGATCGACCGAAGCCACACTCTAGGGATAGAGGATCAGAGCCGATCAACAGAAATCGGCGCGAAGAACGGCGCGTTTCGGTGCATGATCGGCTGGGGGGCAGAGTTGACCAGTACGGCAGGTCAAAAACCAAGATCGGCCAGCAAGATGGACTAGGGGGCAGGATCAGCGTACACAATCGGCTGGAAGAGATGGCCGATGATAGGGTGTCAGACGAAGACCCCCTAGGTAGGGAACCAGACTGTGAACACGCCAGATCATCGGCCAAACCAGTGAATCCCAGGTGGTGTCCCGATGGCTTATCCAGATCCCAAAAGTGAAGGATCCAACGCCTACGCCAGTTTGAGCATCGAGAAGAAGAACAAAAATAGGTGCCAGAGAGAAGGAATGTGAAATCTCGAATTTGGCGCCCAAATAAAAATGATCAGGAAGCAAACAGCCAAGAATCGGCGGCCGAAATCGATATGGTTTTCATACTGCCGATGGAGTTCATGGCGCCAAGCGATCGGGACAAAGTGACAAATACAGAGGAAGAGCAAATGGCACAACTGGTATTAGAGCCGATGACGGCTATGTTTGAGAAGCCAGAGGAAGAAAAACGACAGCACCTCAAAGCGCTGTTTCTCAAGGGCTATGTCAACGGAAGACCCGTCACCAGACTACTGGTAGATGGAGGCGCGACAGTCAACATCATGCCGTATGCCATGTTCCGCAAGCTGGGCAAGGGCGATGACGACCTCACCAAGACGGACATGATGCTGAAGGATTTCGAAGGCAACGTGTCGCCTGCCCGCGGGGCATTCTGCGTCGACCTCACCATCGGCAGTAAGACCCTCCCCACTACTTTCTTCGTCATTAATGGCAAAGGGTCCTATAATATGCTGCTTGGTCGCGACTGGATACATGCAAACTGCTGTGTCCCATCTACTATGCATCAATGCCTTGTGCAATGGGTCGGCGACAGTACAGAGATAGTAGCTGTCGATTCTGTTTACAGCGTTGCAGCGGCCGACACACAACAGTGGAGCTGCGAACACGTCAAATGTATATCTGGCAGGACTTGGGACACTGACTTCCTGAAAGTGTCCGATTTCGGTCTACAGCCGATCCAAGCAGTCGGCTCTGAGGATTCAGCTCGTTCGAAAGGATGAGAAGCTGAGGCATGGGTTCACGTCGGCCAATTCATTAGAGATGGGAAATTCGAGAAATAGTATCAGATCAAGGCCGACGCACGTTGGTACCGATTGGGATTCTGAGCACAGAAGGAGATATTGGGATTCATTATTAAGTGGAAATTACGGATTACATGAAGCAGTTCAAAACCAGATCGGCGCGGTGGCATCAAGGAACAATAATGTTTAACATATTGATTACAGCCCAAGGAAAGTATCTATGGCTACAATCGCTCGTCGTCTAATTTGATCGGCCGATTCTACTATCCTCTGATCACTTTCGGCCGATCCTGACACTTCTGACACGCGGCGACGGAGTCTTATTGCTTCACGGGCCAGATGTTGTCTTTTTTGCTTCAGCTCGCTGATCATGGTTGGGAGTTCTTGGAGCTTTTTCTCTTCAGCGGCTATCTCTTTGGTTACTTGTTCCATCTCCTTGGCTAGTTCTGCTCTCCTCCGTTTCAGCCGATCTATTGTGCCAACAATATCCGGACGGCAGTTCTCGAGGAAGTTGATTTTGTGATGTACTTCCTGGGCCTGGTGCTCGTACGAGTCAACCTCCTCCTGAGTTTTGGCCATCTGAGCGTGATCGGCCATACGTCGCAGCGCCCGCGAGACCGGAATCCGCATGCCCTCTATATAGGCAGCATACCCCAAGTCTTCCGACACTTCTTCTGGGATGTGATCTACGACCTCGTTGAAAAGTTGTCGGATCGGCGATGCATCTTTCACCAGTCGGCCGATGTCACCTTGGAGGAGAGTACGGATGCTCTCGAGCTTAGAGCGGACATCGTCGGAGGCAGAACTCGGTGGAACCACATGTGAGGCAGTTTCTTCTTCATCGGTCAAGGAGACAGCGAAAGAAAAAATACTATTGTTGGGAGAATCTTGCTCCTGTAAGGGAACGAAGCAAAGGGTAAGTAAGTAGTGAAAGGAAATCGGCCGATTCTGATGGTAAGATTGTTACCTCTTTGAAACGAATCTCTCTTGCCTGCGCCGGTGGAAGTATTTCCCTTGTTTCAGGGATTGGTGCACTGGGTTCACCAGAAGAAGAAGATTCGATCATCATTGGTGCTCCGCTTGGGCCAGCTTCCTGAGAAAGATATAAATGCTCGTGAGGATACTATGGGAAAATAAGATAAGATGGTAGTGGGAATTTGACATGCCTCTGCGGGTTCTCCGGCCGATTCCAGCTGTGGAGTTACAATCGGCGTACCCAAGTCAACCTGCATCAGAATTGGTTAAGTTTCCTGAATATTAAGGATGCAGGGTAAGAGATCATTTACCTCGGCAACAGGACCTGCTATAGTTTTAGTCCCTACTTGAGACGTGGCCGACAGCCGTGGAGATTGTGGTGGGACAACTCGTGCAGCCTGGTAAAGGGATGAAATTGATGTCAGCAGAAGGTTTTTGAGGAATACATGAGATAAATAAAGTTACCTGGACAGCCTCTACTAAGAGCGATGCTGCAGCAGCCCCGGCTTCGGCGGTGACTTGGGGATCGGCTGTCTCGACCACTGGTGAAGGTGAAGGATCTGGGGTCTCGGCGCGTATCACTCCCATCTGATCGGCTGATCCAACACGGGGAATCTTGGCCGATATTGCTGCCATCTGGCTAGCCGATCCGATACAGGAAATTTCAGCTGATGTTATTGTCGTCCGATCGGCCGATTCAATGCGGGCCCGCATCCAACGGCTGGATATCTTCGGTGTTGGTCTCTTGGGCGTTCGTCTTGATCGGCCGGTGGAGATATCTCTGATAGATGGAGCATGGAAGCCGATGAGCGGCTGCACTGTGTATTGATGATGACTATCAATCGGCCGGCCGCTTCGGCTCCGTGTTGGGGGAGCATGGCTTTCAGACTGAAGAGGTAAACATAAGTTAACAGCAAGATGATAGTGCAACATTGAAATCGGCTGAAAAGAAAAGGACATACCGCAGCATTTGGGTCGATGTTCTCTGGGTCCAGAATGTTGCAGTAAATTGATGGGGATTTACAGAAAAGATGCTGCTTCCATTCTGCCCACCATAATTTGTACTGTTGGGTGGCGAAAGAGGCAACTGACCAGCCGTTTAAGTCAATGGTGCTAGAGTCAGGTACTAAATCGCACAATCGGCTGTAGTCGAGACTAGAGGTTAATCCGTCTCTGAATTTTGCTTGGCCGGCGAAATAGACTCGGATCGGCAATTGGCCAAAACCTAGTTGCCTTGCTGCAGCTGACGGACAGTAGAACTCATAAGTGGGTGAGTCCTTCCCCGAGAAGAAGTTAGCCGGCAGAATTCCCGGCTTAATCAAGACATCCATCAACTCTCTATCAAATGTGTGGGTGGAGAAGTCGAAGCATATAGGCAATTCAAAAATCGGCTCCGCGGTTTGATATGGATACCAGGTGATCATCTCCTCACTAAGTCCATTATAGAAGCATCTGAAATATTCGGCTACCCGGGTAGCGGTGAACTGGCAGCCAGGAAAGGCCGATGCCGCCTCTCCGACAGATCTGCAGCGGTGACGGACCGATGGATTCTCCTCTGACTCAATGTTGGGAAAGGTCTTTGTCTCTATCCTCTGCTGAGAGACCTTGCTCATGTGTAGATTGAGCCAGAGGGTGATGAACCACCAGGGACCGCCTGGATTCCCTATCGGCTCTCCTTTCGACAGCTTGGCGCCGATTTGATGCATCATATGGTATGCCGATCCCAGCAAATGTTTACCCAGGGGGACGGCCGATCCTTGTGCAAGGGACTCTGCCAGAGCTTGAGTGTTGGAAGAGGGACCGACCGCTCTGCCACAAAAGAGATGTTTCTCCAGCCACATCATCAGGAAGGCGGTGTGCTCTCTCTGTGAGACTGTCCCTGTCTTCATGTTCTTACTGATGTATCCTTTCCACCCGCCGATTCCTTTGGTATCTAGCCGATGAGATGGCTTGAACAGGTAGTTGAAAGGGGTATCGGCGGAGGAAACATCTAGGCCGGTCAGCAGCAAGACATCGGCCAAGGTCGGGGTCATGGGTCCGTGTCCAAAAAGAAATGCGTTGAGCGCATCGGACCAGAAATAAGAGGCTGCCATAACCAAACGTTCGTTCTTTTCCATCTGAGACAGGGACAAATCTATGCACTGGCCGATTTTTAGTTCTTCCCATTGGACTTTCCAAGACCCGGCTACCCTCTGGTACCACTCTCTCCACCCGGGTGTTTCGTTCGGCCAGGATCTGAATGCGCCTACCCAGTGATCTAAATCCATAGGTGACTGCTTGAAGGGGATTCTGTGAGTTTCTAAACTAATTAGATCCGTTGGATCAGGACTCCCCATAGGGCCTAGGCAGATGAGGTCAGGAGACTCTGAGAGAGGAATGGTGATCCTGTGCCTAAGGGCCTAAAAAAGAAAGGGAAAAAGGGAAGAAACTAAGAAAGGGACCGGAAAATACTGAAGAAGCAAGGCGAAAAGGAAAAGTTTTTCGGACATTTACCTCTGGGATGGAAGCCATCGTCGCTGATGACGCTGCTGGAGAAGCCGCCGATTGGGCCGCCGCCGCCAAAGGAGCAGCCGATGGAGCCTCTGTAGATGGGGTGGTCGCTGACGGAGACGCCATTGGGGTCGGAGCAAGCTGCGGACGAGGTCGCCGGAGAAGGGGAAACGCTTGGAAATCAAAAGAACTTGGGGGAAGATGAACAGTAATGTGGCAGAAAGGATGCTGGATTCGTGGAGGACAAGAGGTGGACAAAACCAGTACTTAAGATAAGGGGGTAAGGGCAAAGATGGTATTCTTACCACACCGTCTACACGAGTTCCAGGGGAGCAATCGTTTCGCGTGCTCGGATCGAGGAAATTGCAATCATTGTGCCGCGGAACGGAAGGAGATTTTTACTGCGCCCATTTCGGAAAAAAGGATTAAAGAGGGAGTTTCGAAGAAAAAGTTATATTTTACTCCGAAACTGGGGGGCATGTGTTGACGCCGGATTTTGACACGTCTTGAATCGGCGTCAGGAGAAGAAGATTGGCCGATGCGGCAGATCTGGGAGCTACAGTAAGGAATCGGCCGATCGGGGTATCAGTTGAAAATCGGCCGATTGGTGGCGCAGCCCACACCGACAGGATAGGATTATTTCAGAAGATCCTGGTTAAAAGCTGGTCAACGAGGTATGCTAAGACGGCCGAAAAGCAATTGAAGAGGTTCTGACTGGATTAGGAAGCGGCGGCGGAAGATTCTGCGGGAGTCCGTTTCCTTTTTTAAAGTTATTATAGATATAGTAGTTTTCCTGTTTTAAATAAGGTTGTAACAAGTCGTAATCGACCAGGAGTCCTAGTTTTAGGGTATAAATAGGAGTCGCTAGGGTTTTGCAAAGGAGAACCAACATCAATCAACAAAATACTTCTACTTTTTACCAGTACTTTACTTTTCAAGTCGGCGACTTCGCCAATATTTTCTTCTTTCACGAGTTCGTACGGATTGGCAGGGCTGCATCAACCTGATCTCCGGCCAATTGGTAGGTTCCGCTTATCGAGTAATATCCGTGCTTTAACTACGGGCGCATCGCTGTGGTTTCGTTTGGATTTATTCACAAGTTATCGATATTTACTAGAATTGCAAGTTTTACCTGTTATTCTAGTATTATCACCAGTTATCCAGCTTGAGATCAGGGTAATCGGCTTCGTCATTGTTCTCCTTCGATTCATCGCCATATAGCCGATTAGATCTGTTTCAAGTGTTGCTTCTATAGTAATTGTTTAGGTTGCTCCAGCAGTTCTCTTTACAATTACTATACGATCATCGGCTGACACATAGCCGATCATCTCTACAGCAAATCGGCCGATTTGCCGCCGACGCGCTCCTCAGGACAGATCGAAAATCCAGCCGATCGACGCGCCCGGAATTTAATACTCTATTTCCTTGTCAATCAACAGGTCAGATTGACTGGCACGCCGCGCGAACCGCACCAGGGCGATAACCCGAACAGGAGCTAAGCAGATTCTCCCGGGTCGTGTGTCCGACGCTGAAGACCCATCGGCCGATTCCTATCCGGCCGATTTTAGCGCCAACAAATACTTTTGAATTTTTAAATTAACTTTCAAACCACAAGCCAAATGAGATGTTGCCTGAAACCAAACTGGTAGAACTTTTTATTCTGAACAACTTTCATGTTTAAAAGTTTTTGAAATTCAAATTAGAAAGAGGAGAAAACACCCTGTTTGCACCCAGCCCCATGAAACTTTTCAAATTTTCGCGTTTAGGCCCCTCGCTCCTCTCTCTCTCTCCCCTCCCCGCCCGACAGCGCACGCCACGTCGCCGGCGATGTCTGACCGGCGCGAGTCGCCAGGCCAGTGGCCGCCGCGCCTCGTCCCCAAGCACGGCTTTGCCCCCCCCCCCCACCGCCGCGCTGCCCAGTACGCGCCCGCGCGTGCGCACGCCGTGCCGTGCCCCGGCTCGCCGCCCGCCGTGCCCAACCGCCGCGTCGCGCCGTGCCGTCCCGACCCCCGCGCCCTGCCTATCGCTGTGCCTGCCTCCCGCCTGAGCCGCTGCTGCAGCTGTTTCTCCAATCGACGGGCCGCGCTATCTCCTCGCTCCCACGCCAAATCCCCGGCCGCCAGTCGCTCGCCTCCGCCCGCCGCACGCCGCGCCGGCGTCCTGCTGCCGCCCGCCGTGGCCAGTGGCACGCCTTTGCCGTGCCTCCGCACCGCGCGTCGCCCAGGCACCCCCACCCCCTCCTGCCCCTATAAAAGCCGCGCCCCCGGCCGCCCGCGTGAGCCACAGCAGCCAGAGCACCTCGCCGCCGCCATTACCGCCGCTGAGCTTCGCCCGCTCGTGGACAGCCTCCCACAGCCGCCCCCTGCCCAAATTGAAGCGTCAGCCACCACTACATCATCCCCCGGAAGCTCGCCGACCCGCCCCACACCGCCCAGGACCGCCGGAGCGCTGCCGCCCGCACTGTCACCGCCACCGCCGCCCCTGCTCACCGCGGACAGCTCGACTCCGACCTCCTCCACCCAAGCCAAGCACCCGAGCAGCTTCCCCATGCGCCACTGAAGCTTCCCGTCCAGACCAGGCCGCCCCAAGCCCGCCGGAGCACCGCCGTCGATGCGTGCCGCCGCCGCCGCCGCCTCTGCTCCAACGCCAGCGAGCTATTCCCGGCCGTCCCCCACCCGAACAAGACCCCCACGAGGTAGCCCTCGCACCCCTGATCCTTCCCCGACCCTCACCCCTCGCCGCCGGCGAGCCCCTCGCCGAAATTTCGGCCGGCCGCCGTACCCGAGCCGCCCGAGGACCCAATTGCGATAATTGAAATCTTTAGAAGGGTCTGCACGTAAGATCCAAGGACCCAGTTGTAAAAGAAAGTTTCAAATCTAGATTCAAATTCAGTGAACTTGTAAAATTCGTATAAAATCGTAGAAAATTCAGAAAAATGCAAACTCGACTGTTCTGGAATCCTTACAAAACGTTTCTCAGATTCTCAATATATTTTGCTCTACATTAAATGGAAGTTTAATGGACTTCTTTTGTACCCACTGTTGTAGATCATTGCTGACCCTAAATTTTGGGCAGTGAGTTAGTTGCTTGATGTTTAGGACTGTGTAAAAAGATCAGGCCCAAATCCCATCTCTAGCTACACTGTTTATTAAACTTAGTTTCATACCATAAGTGGCTAAATATTTTTATCCCTGCAGTTAGGTTATGAATCACCTAATGAAACTTTTTCTATGCTAGTGTAATAGCACCTAGATGCCAGAGGAAAATTTAGAGACTTTTTATCTCACAGGAAACTATTTATTTGATTTATGTGCTAATAACATGCATTAAATCAAGAAAATAGTATCTTAGCTTGGCAAATTCTCAAATTTTTACTAGGAGATACACAGTGGTAGTGGTTGCTGTGTAAAATGTTTCATGGACAAAAACCCTGTGTAGGGTCCTGTAAAAATAAATCCTTGACTAACCTAGGTGTATAATGTCACATTTACTATGCTCTGAAAACTGCATAATAAATCGTATAAAAATTACAGTAGCTCCTGCACGATTATATGAAAGCCCTGTAAAAATCTTAGACTCAGTTTGTGCACCATTTGTTCTGTAAAAAAAGAACAAGGGTCTAACAGCAACTATGTAATATATTTTTCATAATTAATCTGCTGCATGAAATCGTCTGAAAATTTGACAGTAAGCATATCTTTCCCTGATGTGCCTAAATCCAAAGTTTCATGACCAGAAACTATCCACTGTAGTAATTACACTTAAATCGTGTCGTTTACCATCACCACTACTTAAACCTGTGCATTCATGTAGAATCGACGACTCTCGCCGACGGAACTTACGAGCTGGTGCCCGCGTCCGAGAGTGAGCAGCGTGAAGCTCAAGTAAATCTAACTGAAGCTCTTGAAGACCCGAGCCCAAGTTCGGAAAGAGCCCCAAGCTAACTGCTCACAAGAAGGCAAGCCCCGGAGCATGAACCCTATTTTCTAAGCTTATGCAACCTATTACTCTACTTTTACTTGTGCATTAGGTTTATAGGAGTTGATTGAAAACTTAGTTGCATGATCCTAGGTACCCATGCTCTGAACACTAGATGCAAGGTTCGATAGAATGCTATGCTAATAGGACTCGGTAAAAGTCGAGTGATTTCCTGTCACTCGCGAGAAATTAGGAGTTGATTGTTTACTACATGCTGCAATCATAAGGACAACGGACGGGGCTATGGTACGATGTTTATGTTGATGATTGAGGCCCCGTCTGTTTAGTGAAAAATGCTAAGGCCCCAGTGTGTGGTAGTGGTGGTTAAGTCTTTGAACGTACTAACCACATGCCGAGAATATGGTAATCGGTAAGCTTAAGTACCGGATTGAACCGAGGCCGGAATATACTCCCCACTGTCTTGAATTCGTTCACATCTAGCTAATGGCGGGTGCATCGGCCACCACAGCCCGACGTACCATGGCCTGTGGGGACGTGTAGTCGAGGGCGGTGGGCCTGTTCCGTGAAGCGGGAATTGAAGGGAAAGGTTGCACGTGTGACTCTGGGAGTAAACACATGACGTGTGTTTAGGTTTCCCTTGCAAGGTTAAGAAATTCGATTCGAATCGTCCGTTTCTCGCGGTTATTGAGACTGCTTGACCCTTTTACCACATAGAGTAAGAAGAGGAACAGGGATAATGATTAATCTTGTTGGATGCAAATAATTCTCCACCATGAATGATTTTGGATAGCTGCTTACCTAGAATGGTTAAAGAAAGCTAGAACTTGGAGCTAAAATCTGAAAGTAAGGACCTACTATATATGCTTTTCGGCAAAACAAACCCCTCAAGCCAAAAGCCTCGCATGTCTAGGAGTCGGCTAAGTATACCCCCTAGTCGGGTAAGCCTTGCTGAGTATTAGTATACTCAGCCTTGCTTGTGGCTTGTTTTCAGGTGAAACTTTCGAGGACATGATTGCTAGCTTGACCTGGCCTTGTACCCTTCCTCCTGGTTGGTCGGTGGACTGGGATGCGCCCCCGACCAATGGTGGTGATACCGAGTGATGCCTCGTACGGGCTTCATCGAGACATCCTTATCGTCGAGCAGCTTTCATTATTTTATTTCCGCTGCAACTTAAACTCTGAAGAACTTATTGGTTATGATCACTGAAGTACTTGGTTACTAAACTCAAACATGGTTTGTAATATTCACGTATGATAATTTTGTAATATCTGCTGGGATGTGGTATTCTCTGGGCTCATCTTCGCATGAGCATTTGTATGTATGGCTTCGATCCGCTTTACCGTGCTTGTATCGGGAGGTTACCCGACAGACCAATGGATTACTCCGTTTGAAGTGTAAGGTTAACTAAGGTTGCCCTAATGGTGATGGTTAATACACTTGAGCCGGATTAATTCAGGTGGTTCTGCCACAGCTGGTATCAGAGCCGTAGCTGGTGCCACAGCTGGTAACAGCTGGCACCAGAGCCGAAATGCATACGCCAGAGAATGCGACAAGCCTTAAAAACTCGTTTTCCTAAAACTTGACTAGAAGGATGTGTTGCGAAATACGTTGGTGCGCTAAGGATGGTACCTAGTTCGTAAAGCCCTAAGGGATTATGGGAAAGTTACTAGGTGGCTATCTAACTTCTATATATTATCAACTGACTTCCAGCACATTACTTTCTGTCAAAACTTACTTTCATGCACAACCGACCTTAAATTCTGTAACCGACCTTAAATTCGGAAGAGCCCCAAGCTAACTGCTCACAAGAAGGCAAGCCCCGGAGCATAACCCATTTCATTTCCTAAATTATGCAACTCACTACTCTTTTGCTTGTGCATTAAGTTTATAGGAGTTGAATGAAAACTTAGTTGCATGATGTTAGGAACCCATGCTTGAAAACTAGATGTAAGGTTCGATAGAATGATGTGCTAATAGGACTCCGGTAAAAGCCGAGTGATTTCCTGTCACTCGCGAGAAAATAGGAGTTGAATGTTTACTACACGCTGCAATCATAAGGACAACGGACGGGCTATGGTACGATGTTTACGATTGAGACCCGTCTGTCTAGTGAAAAATGCTAAGGCCGCATTGTGTGGTAGTGATGGTTAAGTCTTTGAACGTACTAAACACATGCCGAGATTATGGGAATCGGTAAGCTTAAGTACCTGATTGGCCCGGCAAGGGGACGGCATCCTACCCTTTGAACTTCGGTCCCATGTGCATATGGCGAGTGCAGAGAGTGGTCACGACCCGGCGCCGAACCGTGGCATGGGGCTCTTGTACTCTCGGAGGGTAGCCCCGATCCACGACCCGGAAAGAAAGGGAAAAAGTTGCATGTGTGACTCTGTGAGTAACCACGTGACGTGTGTTTAGGTTTCCCTTGCAAGGTTAAGAAATTCGATTCAAATCGTCCGTTTCTCACGGCTATTGAGACTGCTTAACCCCCTTTACCCACAGAGTAAGAAGAGGAACAATGATGATGAATAAACTTGTTGGATGAGATTTAATGCTTCACCATGAATGCTATTGGATAGCTGCTTATCTAGAATGGTTAATGAAACTAGAATCTTGAGCTAAAAGTTGAAAGTAAGGACCCACTCGTAGATGCTTTTCGGCAAAACAAACCCCTGAGCCAAAAAGCCTTGCATGTCTAGAGTCGGTGGAGTAGATTCCACTACACGGGTAAGTCTTGCTGAGTATTAGTATACTCAGCCTGGCTTGTGGCTCATTTTCAGGTGAGACCTTCGAAGATATGATTGCTAGCTTGACTTGGAGATGATGAAAAGCTACCCCCCTGGTTGGTCGGTGGAATGGGATACGCCCCCGTCCAATGGAGATGATGCCGAGTGATGTCTCGTACGGGCTTCATCGAGACATCCTTATCGTCGAGTAGCTTTCATTGTTTTATTTCCGCTGCAACTTAAACTCTGAAGAACTTATTGGTTATGATCACTGAAGTACTTGGTTTCTAAACTCAAACTTGGTCTGTAATATTCACTTATGATAATTTTGTAATACTTGCTGGAATGTAGTATTCTCTGGGCTCATCGTCGCATGAGCATTTGTATGTATGGCATTCGATCCGCTCTACCGTGGTTGTATCGGGAGGTTACCCGACAGACCAGTGGATTACTCCGTTTGAAGTGTAAGGTTAACCGAGATTGCCCTAATGGTGATGGTTAATACACTTGAGCCGGATTAATTCAGGTGGTTCTGCCACAGCTGGTATCAGAGCCGTAGCTGGTGCCACAGCCGGTAACAGTTGGCACCAGAGCCGAAATGCATACGCCAGAGAATGCGACAAGCCTTAAAAACTTATTTTCATAAAACTTGACTAGAAGGATGTGTTGCGAAATACGTTGGTTCGTTAAGGATGGTGCCTAGTTCGTAAAGCCCTAAGGGATTATGGGAAAGTTACTAGGTGGCTATCTAACTTATGAAATACTATCAACTGACTTCCAGCACATTACTTTCTGTCAAAACTTACTTTCATGCACAACCGACCTTAAATTCTATAACGACGCACTCATCGCTAAGGTAAGAAGGTAAGAATCCTCAGCCAACTGAGAGAGCTTGGCCTTCCTGTCGGTGATGCAAACCGAACGCTGCCCTCAAGCAGTGGCTTACTTGAGGTGCTGCCAATAGGCCAACTGTTAGTTGAATATATTGGGAGTAGAAGGTTTGGCGCAGGGTATGGCGATCGCTGTTCATACCCCCGTCTCATGACGGTACCCCCGTGAATACGCTATCTCGATAGCGTATGTTAACGTCGTCTGTACGGCGGAAATTGTACAGATACCGTTTCTATAAGTAAACGGTAATGAATACGGACGCTTTCATGAGTGCTGGCATGAAAGGTTCATGAAATATATATGCTTTGTCAATCTTCTGCAGGTACACTAACCGCGATTACGATAAGTTAAAGAACGATTAGAAAACCTCGACTAGCTATTATAGTGAGAGGCGTATCATGTATGCCACCGAAACTATCTTCGTAAGACCAAAAGTATTTGGCAGTTATTTTATTTTGTGAGGACGAATAGGACGTGCATGCATCATGACCACATATATCTGAAATCGAAATGCGTTGTATGAGAGTGGTAAGGTTCTTGCGTATCTAAGCGTGGTTTGCATAAGGACTATCTAGCGAATCTGTCACAAATCTGCCATGACCAAAAAGAGAGATTTATTGATCAGAGAAAATGACCTTTTCTGGTAAAGTTCATGTTGAAAGAATTGTTCCAAATTTTGTGTTCTATCTCCTGTCTAAATATGAAAAATTTTGGACATATGGGTAATAGGAAACAACAAAAACCTTGGAATGTCAGATTTCTGTCCAGAATAAGCACTTCTGCCCCTTAAATTTTTAGGCCCCCTTCCTACAGTTTTCTGCGAAAGAGTACAACACAAAACTTGTTCCAAATTTACCCAGGTAGCTGCTGTTAAAATTTGGTAAATTTTGGCTGGGTAGATTTTCCCTGGTGCACGAAACTCTAGCCCTCTATTCACTGAAAATTCTGGGTAGACAGAGAGGTAAAACCTGAAAAGAAAGACCATCTTAGAGACCTATCTAGCTCTGGAGTTGACTAGCAAAGTTGTTCACCAATACCTTAGGAGTGATCTAGTGAAATTTGAGAATTTTTGGAAGAGAACTGTGGAAGTTATGGTTATTTTTGCACACTATACAGAATCTGTCCCTGTGCTGTTCACAGTTTTTCACTATCTCACTCCATTTGATCTTTTGTTCAGATGGCCGAGCCTGTTGCTATGATGGTGGATGAGGATGGACGCGTACACTCGCAGTGTCTCCACTGGGAGGGCTTTCCCTCTATTTTGTGGGATGTTCTGCGCACCGCGGGCTATCTAATTCCCCCACGTTACGCCGGACTGGAGTTTGCAGAGAATGGAGTTACCCAGTGCCGTGTCAACGTGACCATTTTTCCGCACCCACTACACCCGGAGTGGCCCGCCTTGGAGATTGAGGCTGTTGGTCACCGTTTGGCCGATACTTGGGAGCTTGCAGCCATGAGGGCGCTCACCATTTTTTGTGCGCAGCGTCCCGAGGTTGTCACACTCACTCCCATTGGTTTGTTTCCTGCTGCCCAGGACAACGACCCCTTTTGGCTCAACAGGGTGCAGCACGCACGGTACTTGGTAGACTTTCACGCCCAGGAAACTATCCATACCTCCGTACGGTGCATGAGTGCACTCTACCGACTTCAGACTCTCCAGAGTCAGGCGCTTGAGCAGCTCACTGATCTTGCTCAGGCCTACCACATGATGGCAGATACCAGGGATGAGCAGATTAAGGAGCTCAGTATGGATCTTGAGAACAGGGATGCTCAGATTGGCCAACTTGAGGGCCAAATTCAGGAGCAGGACACCCTCATGGGTGAAAGGGAAGCCATGATAGCACACTTGGAGGAGTAGCTCCATGATCTGAGCCTTGAGTTGGAGGATGCTAATGAGCACATCCAGTGGCACCATGATCAGAATGACCATCCCCATGAGGAGGACATGGAGGAAGATAAGGAGGAGCCACAGGAGATTGATGGTATTTCAGGAATGGACTTCGAGGGTGAGGTACCACAGGCACCTCAGATGGGAGCTCACTCTCCTACTCACAGCGAGTCGTCCGTCAACGACTTGGATGACTTCTAGATGATGACCTAGAAGGACTTTTGCACATACTCCTCGATAGGGTAGCCTAACTTTTGGCAAGTGTTGTAATAGGCTAACTAGGAGTTGAGTAACTCTTTTGTGATGGGTACACCTGAACCATGTGGATACCCTCAGCATGTAAGGAACGGCGATAAACTCGGGTGATTTCGTTGTAAGTTGGTAAACGATGAAATCCACAATCGCTGAAACTTGTCAGAAATTTTATCCATGTCTCCTTACATTTCTGAGCCATGAGTTGAATACCAAACCTGTCAGGAATTTTGTGATCGTGGTCCTCACAGAAATTCAGCATCATTGGACCTCGCTAGTTTGAGTTATAGGCAAAACATCACCTATCGATCTGCTGAAAAACAGCTGGGACAGTAAGGCAAAGGACGAGCCTTTCGACCATCTTAGCTATAGTTCTAGCACCGGAGTTAAATACCAAAGTGGTGCATCCCTAAGTTCTCTAACTACTGCCAAGTATGAGATGTTTTGGATGGACCCACAACAGCCAGGCATGGTACAACCCCCGATGCCTCCACAGAATGGTCCAAGGCCCACTCTTGAACAGTCTCTTCGACCCAGCCCCGTGAATCGTTGTTTCAAATGCGGGAGTTCCAACCACTTTGCACGAGAATGCCCTCAGTCTGGGCCGCCCAACCAAGGTCAGGGATCCAACCCGAACAACAAGAACAGGGGCAAGAGACAGACCCTGCAAGTCAAGCAAGGACGGATTAACTTCACCACGCTTGCAGAGCTTCCGGAAGGAGCCCCAGTGATGTCGGGTATATTCTCTATCCATAACAAGCCTGCAGTTATATTATTTGATTCTGGTGCATCGCATAGTTTCATAAGTGCAAAATTCGGTGCAAAAGTAGGCTTGGATGTTTGTCACACAAAAGGGTCATATATGATATCAACACTGGGAGGTAAAATTGCTTCAAACCAAATGGTCAGACAAGTACCAATCAAGTTGGGTAGTAAAACCATCGACACAGACCTTGTTCTTTTACCCCTTGACGGCATGGATATTATTTTGGGAATGAACTGGATGACTATGCATGGAGTCACGCTGGACCTTTCGTCCCGAGCCGTTGAGATAAATTCACCTAGTCTCGGAGCCACTACCCTTTACCTACCATTCTTGGATTGCACGAATTCCTGTGCTTACGCGATGGAAGGACTTAAGCTAGAGGATATTCCTGTAGTAAACGAGTATGCCGACGTTTTTCCGGATGACTTACCAGGAATGCCACCAGATAGGGACATTGAGTTCGTTATTGAACTACAGCCAGGCACTGCACCTATATCCAAAAGACCATATAGGATGCCCCCTAAAGAGTTGGCAGAGCTGAAAATTCAACTCCAAGAACTTCTGGACAAAGGTTTTATTCGCCCTAGCGCGTCACCTTGGGGATGTCCAGCCCTATTCGTAAAGAAGAAGGATGACAGTTTGAGGTTATGTGTGGACTACCGACCTCTCAATGCGGTAACTGTTAAAAATAAATACCCACTTCCCCGCATCGACGTTCTCTTCGATCAATTAGCTGGAGCCAGAGTCTTCTCAAAAATTGATCTTCGTTCGGGATATCATCAGATCAAGATTCGCCCGTGCGATATTCCTAAGACTGCCTTCTCCACACGATATGGACTATATTGTGGCAGAACCACCTGAATTAATTCGGCTCAAGTGTGTTAACCATCACCATTAGGGCAATCTCGGTTAACCTTACACTTCAAACGGAGTAATCCATTGGTCTGTCGGGTATAACCTCCCGATACAACCACGGTAAGCGGATCGAATGCCATACATACAAATGCTCATGCGAAGATGAGCCCAGAGAATACCACATTCCAGCAAATATTACAACATTAGCACACGTAAATATTACAGACCAAGTTTTGAGTTTAGAAACCAAATACTTCAATGATTATAAATAAGTTCTTCAGAGTTTAAGTTGCAGCGGAAAATAAAACAACGAAAGCTACTCGACGATAAGGATGTCTCAATGAAGCCCGTACGAGACATCACTCGGCATTATCTCCGTTGGACGGGGGCGTATCCCATTCCACCGACCAACCAGGGGGAAGAGTGCAGGGCCAAGTCAAGCTAGCAATCATATCTTCGAAGGTCTCACCTGAAAACGAGCCACAAGCAAGGCTGAGTATACTAATACTCAGCAAGACTTACCTGAGTAGTGGAATCTACTCCACCGACTCTAGATATGCAAGGCTTTTGGCTCAGGGGTTTGTTTTGCCGAAAAGCTTCTACAAGTGGGTCCTTACTTTCAACTTTTAGCTCAAGATTCTAGTTTCGTTAACCATTCTAGATAAGCAACTATCCAAAAGCATACATGGTGAAACATTAAATTTTCATCCAACCAGTTCATTCATCCTCATTGTTCCTCTTCTTACTCTGTGGGTAAAAATGGTTAAGCAGTCTCAATAGCCGTGAGAAACGGACGATTCGAATCGAATTTCTTAACCTTGCAAGGGAAACCCAAACACACGTCACGTGGTTACTCCCTAGAGTCACACGTGCAACTTTTCCCCTTTCTTTCCGGGTCGTGGATCGGGGCTACCCTCCGAGAGTACAAGAGCCCCACGCCACGGTTCGGCGCCGGGTCGTGACCACTCTCTGCACTCGCCATATGCACATGGGACCGAAGTTCAAAGGGTAGGATGCCGTCCCCTTGCCGGGCCAATCAGGTACTTAAGCTTACCGATTCCCATAATCTCGGCATGTGTTTAGTACGTTCAAAGACTTAACCATCACTACCACACCCTGCGGCCTTAGCATTTTTCACTAGACAGACGGGCCTCAATCGTAACCATCGTACCATAGCCCGTCCGTGTCCTTATGATTGCAGCGTGTAGTAGACATTCAACTCCTATTTTCTCGCGAGTGACAGGAAATCACTCGACTTTTACCGGAGTCCTATTAGCACAGCATTCTATCGAACCTTACGTCTAGTTTTCAAACAAGGGTTCCTAACATCATGCAACTAAGTTTTCATTCAACTCCTATAAACTTAATGCACAGGCAAGGAGTAATGAGTTGCATAATTTAGGAAAGAGATGGGTTATGCTCCGGGGCTTGCCTTCACAGTTAGCTTGGGGCTCTTCCGAATTTGGGCTCGGGTCTTCGAGAGCTTCAGTTAGATTCACTTGAGCTTCATGCTGCTCACTCTCGGACGCGGGCACCAGCTCGTAAGTTCCGTCGGCGAGAGTCGTCGATTCTACATGAATGCACAAGTTTAAGTCGTGGTAATGGTAATCGATACGATTTAAGTGTAATTACTATAATGGATAGTTTCTGGTCATGAAATTTTGGATTTAGGCACATCAGGGAAAGATGTGCTTACAGTAAAATTTTCAGCAAATCTTATGTAACAGATTAATTATGAAAAATATATTACATGGTTGCTGTTAGATCCTTGTTATTTCTGTACAGAACAATTGGTGCAACAACTGAGTGTAAGGTGTTTACAGCGCTTTCACTTAAGCATGCAGAAGCTACTGTAATTTTTGTAGGATTTATTATGCAGTATTCAGAGCATAGAAAATACGACATTATACACCTAGGTTATTCAAGGATTCATTTTTACAGGACCCTACACAGGGTTTTTGTCCATGGAACTTTTTACACAGCAACCTCTACCACAGTGTATCTCCTAGTAAAAATTTGAGAATTTTCCAAGCTAAGATACTATTTTCTTGATTTAATGTATTTTATTAGCACATAAATCCAATAATTAGGTTCCTGTGAGATATAAAGTCTCCCAATTATTCTCTAGCATCTGGGTTCCAATACACTAGCAGAGAAAAAGTTTCATTAGGTGATTCATCACCTAACTGCAGGGATAAAATATTCTACTTGAACATGGTATGAAACTAAATTTAATAAACAGTAAAGCTAGAGATGTAATTTGGGCCTGATCTTTTTACACAGTCCTAAACCTCAAGCAACTAACTCACTGCCGAAAATTTAAGGTCAGCATTGTTCTACAACAGTGGGTACAAAATAAGTCCATTAAAGCTTCCATTTAATGTAGAGCAAAATATGTTGAGATTCTGAGAAACTTTTTGTAACCAAAGTGGTAGAGTTTGTTCTAAGGATTCCAGAACAGTTGAGTTTGCATTTTTCTGAATTTCTACGATTTTATACGAATTTTACAAGTTCACTGAATTTGAATCTAGATTTGAAACTTTCTTTTACAACTAGGTCCTTGAATCTTACGCGCAGACCCTTCTAAAGATTTAAATTCTTGCAATTGGGTCCTCGGGCGGCTCGGGTACGGCGGCCGGCCGAAATTCCGGCGAGGGGCTCGCCGGTGGCGAGGGGTGAGGGTCGGGGAAGGTTCAGCGGTGCGAGGGCTACCTCGTGGGGTTGTTGTTCAGGTGGGGGACGGCCGGGAAGGGCTCGCCGGCGTTGGAGCAGAGGCGGCGGCGGCGGTGGCGCGCGTCGACGGCGGTGCTCCGGCGGGCTTGGGGCGGCCTGGTCCGGTCAGCGAGCTTCAGTGGCTCGTGGGAAAGCTGCTCAGGGGCTTGACTTGGACGGAGGAGGTCGGGGTCGAGCTGCCCACGGCGAGCAGGGGCGGCGGCGGCGGTGACCGTGCGGGCGGCGGCGCTCCGGTGGTCCTGGGCGGCGTTGGGTGGGTCGGCGAGCTTCAGGGGGATGATGTAGTGGTGGCTGGAGGCTCAATTTGGGTGGTGGGCGGCGGTGGAGGGCTGTCCACGGGCGGGCGGCGCTCGGCGGCGGCAATGGCGGCGGCGAGGCGTTCTGGGTGCGTGGCTCGCGCGGGCGGCCGGGGCGCGGCTTTTATAGGGGCAGGAGGGGGTGTGGAGGGGCCTGGGTGGCGCGCGGGGCGGAGGCATGGCACGGCGCGGCACTGGGCACGGCGGGCGGCAGCAGAACGCCGGCGCGGCGTGCGGTAGGCGGACGCGGGCGACTGGGCGGCCGGGATTTGGCGTGGGCGCGGGAGATAGTGTGGCGCGCGGAGTGGTGGAGCAGCTGCTGCAGCGGCTCGGGCGGAGGGCAGGCGCAGCGACGGGCGGGGCGCGGGAGCCGGGGCGGCACGGCGGGGTGCGGTGGTTGGGTGCGGCGGGCGGCGAGGCGGAACGCGGCAGCGGCGTGCGCACGCGCGGGCGGCTACTGGGCAGCGCGGTGTGGGGAGGGGGCAAAGTCGGCCGTGGCGGAGTGGCGCGGCGGCCACTGGCCTGGTGCCTCGCGCCGGTCAGGCATCTCCGGCCACCTGGCGCGCGGCGGTCGGGCGGGGAGGAGAGAGAGGGGGGGAGCGAGGGGCCTGATTGCGAGAATTTGAAAAACTTCAGGGGGCTGGGTGCAAACCGGGCGTTTTCTCCTCTCTCTAATTTGAATTTCAAAAACTTTTGAACACGAAAGTTGTTCAGAATAAAAAGTTCTACAAGTTTGGTTTCAGGCAACATCTCATTTGGCTTATGGTTTGAAAGTTAAATTTAAAGTTCAAAAGTAACCAAATGTGCTCAAATTAAATTTGAATTCCAACTGAACTCGTTCTAATTCTTTCCACCCTTTTATTAGTTGGTTTAAGCATAGGGTTAGGCTAATGATACTGATTTTAGAAATGAAATTTTTACCAGGGTTGTCAGACATATGAATTCTTGGTCATGTCCTTTGGACTCACAAATGCCCCTGCCTACTTCATGTATCTTATGAATTCGGTATTCATGCCCGAACTTGACAAATTCGTCGTAGTGTTCATCGACGACATCCTTATCTATTCCAAGGATGAGGAAGAGCATGCTAAGCACCTGCACATTGTTCTTCAGCGTCTAAGAGACCATCAGCTCTATGCTAAGTTTTCTAAGTGTGAATTCTGGTTGGATACTGTAAAGTTCTTAGGTCACACGATCTCCAGCGAAGGCATAGCTGTTGACCCCAGCAAGGTACAAGAGGTGATGGATTGGAAACCCCCTACCTCTGTTCATCAGATTCGCAGTTTTCTCGGCTTAGCCGGTTACTACCGTCGCTTCATCCCGGATTTCTCTCGAATTGCTAAGCCCATGACTGAACTGTTAAAGAAGGAAGTAAAGTTTGTATGGAATGAGAAATGTGAAGAAGCTTTCCACACTCTCAGAGAGCATCTGACTACTGCACCTGTGTTAGCTCAACCCGATAATACCAAGTCGTTCGATGTGTATTGTGACGCATCGGGTACTGGTCTAGGATGTGTGCTTATGCAAGAGAATCGAGTGATTGCATATGCCTCACGAGCCCTTCGGCCCCACGAGCAGAATTATCCCACTCATGATCTCGAGCTTGCAGCTGTCATTCACGCTCTGAAAATATGGAGGCACTATCTCATGGGTACACAGTGCAATATCTACACTGATCATAAGAGCCTCCAGTATATCTTCACACAAGCCGATCTGAATATGAGACAACGGAGATGGCTAGAATTAATCAAGGATTATGACCTTGAAGTGCACTATCACCCCGGCAAGGCTAATGTAGTCGCGGACGCACTAAGCCGCAAGTCCCATTGCCATTGCTTATCTATGGAGTCCTACAATGAGACATTGTGTGCAGAAATGAGGAAGCTTAACATGGAAATGGTTTCCCAAGGCACTCTAGATCACATCTCAGTTGAGCCCACTTTTCACGACCAAATCGTCATGGCACAACTACATGATGAAGGAATTAAGATCATCAAACAAAAACTCTCTCTAGGTGAGGAGAAGTATAAATGTTTCCGCCAGGACCATAAGGGAGTTCTATGGTTCGAAAGTCGTATAGTCGGTCCGAAGAATCATGAACTCCGCAAGCAAATTCTCGATGAGGCACACCTTTCCAAATTCTCTATCCAGCCCGGTAGTAGCAAAATGTATCAAGACCTAAGGCAAAACTTCTGGTGGACTAGAATGAAAAGAGAAATTTCTACGTATGTCTCAGAATATGACACGTGCCAGAGAGTAAAAGCTAGCCACTTGAAGGTAGCCGGTACACTTCAACCGTTACCTATACCATCCTGGAAATGGGAAGACATAAGTATGGACTTCATCGTTGGACTACCAAACACTTCCCAGAAACATGATTCCATATGGGTTATCGTTGATAGACTCACAAAGACGGCACATTTTCTTCCGGTACACACCACCTATTCTACCAAGAAATAAGCCGAGATTTACCTCGATCGTATTGTTTGCCTACATGGAATACCTAAGACAATTATTTCTGATCGTGGTACTCAGTTTGTAGCACGTTTTTGGGAACAACTGCAAACGTCTCTTGGTACTAAACTGATTCGCAGCTCAGCATACCATCCTCAGACTGACGGACAAACGGAAAGAGTAAACCAAATTCTTGAAGACATGCTGAGAGCTTGCGTCATTCACTATGAAAAGAATTGGGACAAATGCCTACCCCTAGCAGAGTTCTCGTACAACAATAGCTATCAAACAAGTTTGAAAATGGCACCATTTGAGGCCCTGTACGGACGAAGGTGTCGAACTCCTTTGAGCTGGTCACAAACCGGAGAACGTAAAATAATTGGACCCGACCTGGTAATCGAGGGAGAGGAGAAAGTAAAAGTAATACAAGCAAATCTTAAAGCCGCACAAGCCCGACAAAAGAGCTATTCTGACAAAAGGAGAAAGCCCCTAAAATTCGAAGTTGGCGATCATGTCAGTCTTCGAGTTTCACCAACCAAGGGAGTGCAAAGATTCGGAATCAAAGGCAAACTAGCTCCCCGTTATGTTGGTCCTTACGAAATCATTGAGAACTGCGGACCCGTAGCCTACAAATTACGACTGCCCCCTCAGCTCACGGCCACCCATGACGTCTTCCACGTATCTCAACTCAAGAAGTGTATTCGAGTCCCTACCGAGATTGTGGAACAACAAGAAATATTGGTAGAACCCGACCTCTCGTATGTCGAACACCCGGTTAAAATTTTGGATCAAAAAGAAAGAGGGACCAGGAAAGTGATTAAAATGTATAAAGTTCAATGGAATCATCACACTGAAGAAGAAGCCACCTGGGAAACCGAGAGCTACCTAAGCCAAAATTTCCCTGGTTTTCTTATCTCAACCACTGGTACGTGCACCCCTGTCCACACTAAGATTTACCGAATCTCGGGGCGAGATTCTTGTTAAGGGGGGAAGGCTGTGACAACCCTGATAATTTACATTTCTAAAACAATGTCATTAGCCTAACCCTATGCTTAACCAACTAATAAAAAGGTGAAAAGCATTAGAACAAGTTAAGTTGAAATTCAAATTGAATTTGGGTACATTTGAATACTTTTGAATTTTTAAATTAACTTTCAAACCATAAGCCAAATGAGATGTTGCCTGAAACCAAACTTGTAGAACTTTTTATTCTGAACAACTTTCATGTTCAAAAGTTTTTGAAATTCAAACTAGAAAGAGGAGAAAACACCCTGTTTGCACCCAGCCCCCTGAAACTTTTCAAATTTTCGCGTTTAGGCCCCTCGCTCCTCTCTCTCTCTCTCTCCCCTCCCCGCCCGACAGCGCACGCCACGTCGCCGGCGATGTCTGACCGGCGTGAGCCGCCAGGCCAGTGGCCGCCGCGCCTCGCCCCCAAGCACGGCTTTGCCCCCCACACCGCCGCGCTGCCCAGTACGCGCCCGCGCGTGCGCACGCCGTGCCGTGCCCCGGCTCGCCGCCCGCCGCGCCCAACCGCCGCGTCGCGCCGTGCCGTCCCGACCCCCGCGCCCCGCCCATCGTTGTGCCTGCCTCCCGCCTGAGCTGCTGCTGTAGCTGCTTCTCCAATCCACGCGCCGCGCTATCTCCTCGCTCCCACGCCAAATCCCCGGCCGCCAGTCGCTCGCCTCCGCCCGCCGCACGCCGCGCCGGCGTCCTGCTGCCGCCCGCCGTGGCCAGTGGCACGCCTTTGCCGTGCCTCCGCCCCGCGCGTCGCCCAGGCACCCCCACCCCCTCCTGCCCCTATAAAAGCCGCGCCCCCGGCCGCCCGCGCGAGCCACAGCAGCCAGAGCACCTCGCCGCCGCCATTACCGCCGCCGAGCTCCGCCCGCTCGTGGACAGCCTCCCACAGCAGCCCCCTGCCCAAATTGAAGCGTCAGCCACCACTACATCATCCCCCGGAAGCTCGCCGACCCGCCCCAGACCGCCCAGGACCGCCGGAGCGCCGCCGCCCGCACTGTCACCACCGCCGCCGCCCCTGCTCACCGCGGACAGCTCGACTCCGACCTCCTCCGCCCAAGCCAAGCACCCGAGCAGCTTCCCCACGCGCCACTGAAGCTTCCCGTCCAGACCAGGCCGCCCCAAGCCCGCCGAAGCACCGCCGTCGACGCGTGCCGCCGCCGCCGCCGCCTCTGCTCCAACGCCGGCGAGCTAGTCCCGGCCATCCCCCACCCGAACAAGACCCCCACGAGGTAGCCCTCGCACCCCTGATCCTTCCCCGACCCTCACCCCTCGCCGCCGGCGAGCCCCTCGCCGGAATTTCGGCCGGCCGCCGTACCCGAACCGCCCGAGGTAGAGGTTGCTGTGTAAAATGTTTCATGGACAAAAACCCTGTGTAGGGTCCTGTAAAAATAAATCCTTGACTAACCTAGGTGTATAATGTCACATTTACTATGCTCTGAAAACTGCATAATAAATCCTATAAAAATTACAGTAGCTCCTGCACGATTTGTTCTATACAAAAAGAACAAGGGTCTAACAGCAACTATGTAATATATTTTTCATAATTAATCTGCTGCATGAAATCGTCTGAAAATTTTACAGTAAGCATATCTTTCCCTGATGTGCCTAAATCCAAAGTTTCATGACCAGAAACTATCCACTGTAGTAATTACACTTAAATCGTGTCGTTTACCATCACCACTACTTAAACTTGTGCATTCATGTAGAATCGACGACTCTCGCCGACGGAACTTACGAGCTGGTGCCCGCGTCCGAGAGTGAGCAGCGTGAAGCTCAAGTAAATCTAACTGAAGCTCTTGAAGACCCGAGCCCAAGTTCGGAAGAGCCCCAAGCTAACTGCTCACAAGAAGGCAAGCCCCGGAGCATGAACCCTATTTTCTAAACTTATGCAACCTATTACTCTACTTTTACTTTTGCATTAGGTTTATAGGAGTTGATTGAAAACTTAGTTGCATGATCCTAGGTACCCATGCTCTGAACACTAGATGCAAGGTTCGATAGAATGCTATGCTAATAGGACTCGGTAAAAGTCGAGTGATTTCCTGTCACTCGCGAGAAATTAGGAGTTGATTGTTTACTACATGCTGCAATCATAAGGACAACGGACGGGGCTATGGTACGATGTTTATGTTGATGATTGAGGCCCCGTCTGTTTAGTGAAAAATGCTAAGGCCGCAGTGTGTGGTAGTGGTGGTTAAGTCTTTGAACGTACTAACCACATGCCGAGAATATGGTAATCGGTAAGCTTAAGTACCGGATTGAACCGAGGCCGGAATATACTCCCCACTGTCTTGAATTCGTTCACATCTAGCTAATGGCGGGTGCATCGGCCACCACAGCCCGACGTACCATGGCCTGTGGGGACGTGTAGTCGAGGGCGGTGGGCCTGTTCCGTGAAGCGGGAATTGAAGGGAAAGGTTGCACGTGTGACTCTGGGAGTAACCACATGACGTGTGTTTAGGTTTCCCTTGCAAGGTTAAGAAATTCGATTCGAATCGTCCGTTTCTCGCGGTTATTGAGACTGCTTGACCCTTTTACCACATAGAGTAAGAAGAGGAACAGGGATAATGATTAATCTTGTTGGATGCAAATAATTCTCCACCATGAATGATTTTGGATAGCTGCTTACCTAGAATGGTTAAAGAAAGCTAGAACTTGGAGCTAAAATCTGAAAGTAAGGACCTACTATATATGCTTTTCGGCAAAACAAACCCCTCAAGCCAAAAGCCTCGCATGTCTAGGAGTCGGCTAAGTATACCCCCTAGTCGGGTAAGCCTTGCTGAGTATTAGTATACTCAGCCTTGCTTGTGGCTTGTTTTCAGGTGAAACTTTCGAGGACATGATTGCTAGCTTGACCTGGCCTTGTACCCTTCCTCCTGGTTGGTCGGTGGAATGGGATGCGCCCCCGACCAATGGTGGTGATACCGAGTGATGCCTCGTACGGGCTTCATCGAGACATCCTTATCGTCGAGTAGCTTTCATTATTTTATTTCCGCTGCAACTTAAACTCTGAAGAACTTATTGGTTATGATCACTGAAGTACTTGGTTACTAAACTCAAACATGGTTTGTAATATTCACGTATGATAATTTTGTAATATCTGCTGGGATGTGGTATTCTCTGGGCTCATCTTCGCATGAGCATTTGTATGTATGGCTTCGATCCGCTTTACCGTGCTTGTATCGGGAGGTTACCCGACAGACCAATGGATTACTCCGTTTGAAGTGTAAGGTTAACTAAGGTTGCCCTAATGGTGATGGTTAATACACTTGAGCCGGATTAATTCAGGTGGTTCTGCCACAGCTGGTATCAGAGCCGTAGCTGGTGCCACAGCTGGTAACAGCTGGCACCAGAGCCGAAATGCATACGCCAGAGAATGCGACAAGCCTTAAAAACTCGTTTTCCTAAAACTTGACTAGAAGGATGTGTTGCGAAATACGTTGGTGCGCTAAGGATGGTACCTAATTCGTAAAGCCCTAAGGGATTATGGGAAAGTTACTAGGTGGCTATCTAACTTCTATATATTATCAACTGACTTCCAGCACATTACTTTCTGTCAAAACTTACTTTCATGCACAACCGACCTTAAATTCTGTAACGACGCACTCATCGCTAAGGTAAGAAGGTAAGAATCCTCAGCCAACTGAGAGAGTTTGGCCTTCCTGTCGGTGATGCGAACCGAACGCTGCCCTCAAGCAGTGGCTTACTTGAGGTGCTGCCAATATGCCAACTGTTAATTGAATATATTGGGAGTAGATGGTTTGGCGCAGGGTATGGCGATCGCTGTTCATACCCCCGTCTCATGACGGTACCCCCGTGAATACGCTATCTCGATAGCGTATGTTAACGTCGTCTGTACGGCGGAAATTGTATAGATATCATTTCTATAAGTAAACGGTAATGAATACGGACGCTTTCATGAGTGCTGGCATGAAAGGTTCATGAAATATATATGCTATATCAATCTTCAGCAGGTACACTAACCGCGATTACGATAAGTTAAAGAACGGTTAGAAAATCTCGACTAGCTATTATAGTGAGAGGCGTATCATGTATGCCACCGAAACTATCTTCGTAAGACCAAAAGTTATTTGGCAATTATTTTACTTTGTGAGGACGAATAGGACGTGCATGCATCATAACCTTATATATATCTGAAATTGAAAATGCATTGAATGAGAGTGGTAAGGTTCTTGCGTATCTAAGCGTGATTTTGCATAAGGACTATCTAGCGCATCTGTCACAAATCTGCCATGACCGAAAAGAGAGGTTTATTGATCAGAGAAAATGACCCTTTTTGGTAAAGTTCATGTTGAAAGAATTGTTCCAAATTTTGTGTTCCATCTCCTGTTCAAAAATGAAAAATTCTGAACTTATGGATAATAAGAAATAACAGAAACCATGGAATGTCAGATTTCTGTCCAGAATAAGCACTTCTGCCCCTTAAATTTTTAGGCCCCCTTCCTACAGTTTTCTGCAAAAGAGTACAACACAAAACTTGTTCCAAATTTACCCAAGTAGCTGCTGTTAAAATTTGGTAAATTTTGGCGGGGCAGATTTTCTCTGGTGCACGAAATATTGGCCCACTGTTCACTGAAATTTCTGGGTAGACAGAGAAGTGAGACCTTAAGGGAACAGCCATCTTAGAGCCTAATCCAGCCAAAGTGTTGCATAGAAAAGTGGTGCACAAATACCTTAGGAGTGTTCTGGTGAAATTTGAGAATTTTTGGATATGAACTGTGGAAGTTATGGTTATTTTTGCACTCTATACAGAATCTGTCCCTGTGCTTTTCACACTCTTTCTTGGCCTTACCCATTTGGTCTTTTGTTCAGATGGCCGAGACAGCTGCCATGATGGTGGATGAGGATGGATGCGTTCACTCACAGTGTCTCCACTGGGAGGGCTTTCCCTCCATTTTGTGGGACGTGTTGGGCACCGCGGGCTATCTAATTCCCCCACGTTACGCCGGACTGGAGTTTGCAGAGAATGGAGTTACCCAGTGCCGTGTCAATGTCACCATTTTCCGCACCCGCTACACCCGGAGTGGCCCGCCTTGGAGATTGAGGCTGTTGGTCGCCGTTGGCCGATACTTGGGAGCTTGTAGCCATGAGGGCGCTCACCACTTTTTGTGCGCAGTGCCCCGAGGTTGTCACACTCACTCCCATTGGTTTGTTTCCTGCTGCCCAGGACAACGACCCCTTTTTGGCTTGACAGGGTGCAGCATTCACAGTACTTGGTGGACTTTCACGCCCAGGAGACTATCCAGACCTCCGTACGATGCATGAATGCGCTGTACTGACTGCAGGCACTCCAGAGTCAGGCGCTTGTGCAGCTCACTGATCTTGCACAGGTCTACCACATGATGGCAGATACCAGGGATGAGCAGATTAAGGAACTCAGTGAGGAACTCGAGGACAGAGACACCCGGATTGGCCAACTTGAGGGCCAAGTACAGGAGCTCGACACTCTCATGGGTGAGAGAGATGACATGATAGCACACTTGGAGGAGCAGCTCCATGATCTGAACCTTGAATTGGAGGATGCTAATGAGCACATTCAGTGGCACCATGATCAGAATGCCCCTCCTGGCGTGGTGGCTATGGAGGAGGATGAGGAGGAGCCACAGGAGATTGATGGTATTTCAGGAATGGACTTTGAGGGTGAGGCACTGCAGCCACTTCCGATGGGAGCTCACTCTCCTACTCACAGCGAGTCATCCGTCAACAACCTCGACGATTTCTAGCCGATAACTTAGGAGGACTTTTGCATATACTCCTCGATAGGGTAGCCTAACTTTTGGCAAGTGTTGTAATAGGCTAACTAGGAGTTGAGTAACTCTTTTGTGATGGGTACACCTGAACCATGTGGATACCCTCAGCATGTAAGGAACGGCGATAAACTTGGGTGATTTCGTTCTAAGTTGGTAAACGATGAAATCCACAATCGCTGAAACTTGTCGGAAATTTTATCCATGTCTCCTTACATTTCTGAGCTGTGAGTTGAACACCAAATCTGTCAGGAATTTTATGATCGTGGTTCTCACAGAAATTCAGCATCATGGGATCTTGCTAGTTTGAGTTATAGGCCAGATACTATAACTCGTTCTGCTGAAAAACAGCCAACCAGCGAAGCAGAGAGTGAATCGTTTGACCATCTTAGCCATCGATTTAGCATCTTGGCTGAATACCAAAGTTGTACATCCCTAAATTCCCTATCCACTGCCAAAATATGAGGAACTTTGGATGAACCTACCAGGAGTTATAAAATTCTTATGGCAGACAGTTTTTATGCCCATGATTCCATCCATGACCTTTTGGAAGTCTACTATTCCGCGTTAGCTCTTTTTGAGTCATGGAAGCAATATGGATCACGTTGCTAATGAAGAACATTCTCCTTTTCAGATGGTTGGAGCAACCCGTGGTAACCCGGATGGTTTTGGTGCTAGCGCAAGTGGATCACAACCACAGCCGCCGCCACCACCCAGCTTGGTTGAAGTAATGGCCGCTCAAACCGAGTTGCTTCGCCAGCTCATGCAAGGACAGCACCAGAAGCGGGGTGGGCACAATGCTCACCACCCCCAAGCTGCAGGATATACGGATTTTCTGGGGACCCAGCCTCCCTTGTTCCATAAGACAGAGGAACCCTTGGACGTAGACGCATGGATTCGCACCATCGAATCCAAGTTCACACTACTTGTGGCCCCATGCTCAGAGGCCAACAAGGCCCGCTTTGCCGCGCAGTAGCTTCGCGGTACGGCTCGTCTATGGTGGGACCACTATTTTGCTATGCTCCCCGCTGATCACATTGTCACCTGGGATGAATTCAAGACTGCGTTCCGGGCACACCATATTCTCGAAGGTCTCATGGAAAGAAAGCTAAATGAGTTTTTACCTCTCACTCAGGGTAACCGCACTGTACTTCAGTACGCTCAAGCCTTCAACAACCTGTGCCAATACGCGGGCTATCACGCAGATACAGATGCCAAGAAGCGTGCTCGTTTCCGCCGAGGTCTGAGTACTAAACTCAAGGAACGACTGAATCTTGTCAAAGCCGATACATATAATGAGCTAGTCAACATGGCCATCACTCAAGAGGACTGTATTGAGGCTCATCGTGCTGAAAAGAAGAGAAAGGCGCCCGCTGGACCCTCGGGTGCTCAGCTACCGAGGTATCGCTTGGTGCGAAATGCTGCGCCTACAGCTCCACCGAAAGCCCCTCAGCCAGGGCGTTGGATTATCAGGCCCCCGCAGCAACAAGGTGTTGTACGACCCCCTATGCCTCAAAAAACTGGACCCCGGCCCGCTACTAAGCAGTTTCTTTGACCGAGCATCACCAATCGTTGTTTCAAGTGCGGGAGTTCCGGTCATTTCGCTCGCGAATGCCCTCAACCCAGGCTGCCAAATCAGGGCCAGGACTCTAACCAGAACAATAAGAACAAAGGCAAGAGGCAGACCCTCCAGGTCAAACAAGGACGGATCAACTTCACCACCCTTGCAGAACTTCCTGAAGGAGCACCAGTGATGACGGTAACATTCTCTATCCATAACAAGCCTGCAGTCATATTGTTTGATTTTGGTGCATCACATAGTTTCATTAGTGCAAGGTTTGGTGCAAAAGTAGGCTTGAATGTTTGTCACACAAAAGGGTCGTATATGATATCGACACCGGGTGGAAAAATTGCTTCCAACCAAATAATAAGGCTGGCACCGATAAAATTGGGAAGTATAATCATCAAAACAGATCTCGTACTTTTACCCCTTGACGGCATGGATATTATTTTAGGAATAAACTGGATGACTATGCATGAAGTCACACTGGACCTTTCTTCCCGAGCCGTTGAGATAAATTCACCTAGTCACGGAGCCACTACCCTTTACCTACCGTTACGGGAGTGCACAAATTCTTGTGCTTTCGTGATGGAAGGGATCAACCTAGAGAATATTCCAGTGGTATGCGAGTATGCCGATGTCTTTCTGGATGACTTACCCGGAATGCCACCAGATAGGGACATTGAGTTCGTTATTGAACTACAGCCAGGCACTGCACCTATATCCAAAAGACCATATAGGATGCCCCCTAAAGAATTGGCAGAGCTGAAAATTCAACTCCAAGAACTACTGGACAAAGGTTTCATTCGCCCTAGCGCGTCACCTTGGGGATGTCCGGCCCTTTTTGTAAAGAAAAAGGATGACAGTTTAAGATTATGTGTGGACTACCGACCTCTCAATGCGGTAACTATTAAAAATAAATACCCACTTCCCCGCATCGACGTTCACTTTGATCAATTATCTGGAGCTAGAGTCTTCTCAAAAATTGATCTTCGTTCGGGATATCATCAGATCAAGATTCGCCCGTGCGATATTCCTAAGACCGCCTTCTCCACACGATATGGACTATATGAATTCTTGGTCATGTCCTTTGGACTCACAAATGCCCCTGCCTACTTCATGTATCTCATGAATTCGGTATTCATGCCCGAACTTGACAAATTCATCGTAGTGTTCATCAACGACATCCTTATCTATTCCAAGGATGAGGAAGAGCACGCTAAGCACCTGCACATTGTTCTTCAGCGACTCAGAGACCATCAGCTCTATGCTAAGTTTTCTAAGTGTGAATTCTGGTTGGATACTGTAAAGTTCTTCGGTCACACGATCTCCAGCGAAGGCATAGCTATTGACCCCAGCAAGGTACAAGAGGTGATGGATTGGAAACCCCCTACCTCTGTTCATCAGATTCGCAGTTTTCTCGGCTTAGCCAGTTACTACCGTCGCTTCATCCCGGATTTCTCTCGAATTGCTAAGCCCATGACTGAACTGTTAAAGAAGGAAGTAAAGTTTGTATGGAATGAGAAATGTGAAGAAGCTTTCCACACTCTCAGAGAGCATCTGACTACTGCACCTGTGTTAGCTCAACCCGATAATACCAAGTCGTTCGATGTGTATTGTGACGCATCGGGTACTGGTCTAGGATGTGTGCTTATGCAAGAGAATCGAGTGATTGCATATGCCTCACGAGCCCTTTGGCCCCACGAGCAGAATTATCCCACTCATGATCTTGAGCTTGCAGCTGTCATTCACGCTCTAAAAATATGGAGGCACTATCTCATGGGTACACAGTGCAATATCTACACTGATCATAAGAGCCTCCAGTATATCTTCACACAAACCGATCTGAATATGAGACAACGGAGATGGCTAGAATTAATCAAGGATTATGACCTTGAAGTGCACTATCACCCCGGCAAGGCTAATGTAGTCGCGGATGCACTAAGCCGCAAGTCCCATTGCCATTGCTTATCCATGGAATCCTACAATGAGACATTGTGTGCAGAAATGAGGAAGCTTAACATGGAAATGGTTTCTCAAGGCACTCTAAATCACATCTCAGTTGAGCCCACTCTTCACGACCAAATCGTCATGGCACAACTACATGATGATGGAATTAAGATCATCAAGCAAAAACTCTCTCTAGGTGAGGAGAAGTATAACTGTTTCCGCCAGGACCATAAGGGAGTTCTATGGTTCAAAAGTCGTATAGACGTTCCGAAGAATCATGAACTCCGCAAGCAAATTCTCGATGAGGCACATCTTTCCAAGTCCTCTACCCACCCCGGCAATAGCAAAATGTATCAAGACCTAAGGCAAAACTTCTGGTGGACTAGAATGAAAAGAGAAATTGCTACGTATGTCTCAGAATGTGACACGTGCCAGAGAGTAAAAGCTAGCCACTTTAAGGTAGCCGGTACACTTCAACCGTTACCTATACCATCCTGGAAGTGGGAAGACATAAGTATGGACTTCATCGTTGGACTACCAAACACTTCCCAGAAACATGATTCCATATGGGTTATCGTTGATAGACTCACAAACACGGCACATTTCCTTCCGGTACACACCACCTATTCTGCCAAGAAATATGCCGAGATTTACCTCGATCGTATTGTTTGCCTACATGGAATACCTAAGACAATTATTTCTAATCGTGGTACTCAGTTTGTAGCACGCTTTTGGGAACAACTGCAAACGTCTCTTGGTACTAAACTGATTCGCAGCTCAGCATACCATCCTCAGACTGACGGATAAACGGAAAGAGTAAACCAAATTCTTGAAGACATGCTGAGAGCTTGCGTCATTCACTATGACAAGAATTGGGACAAATGTCTACCCCTAGCAGAGTTCTCGTACAACAATAGCTATCAAACGAGTTTGAAAATGGCACAATTTGAGGCCCTGTACGGACGAAGGTGTCGAACTCCTTTGAGCTGGTCACAAACCGGAGAACGTAAAATAATTGGACCCGACCTGGTAATTGAGGCAGAGGAGAAAGTAAAAGTAATACAAGCAAATCTTAAAGCCGCACAAGCCCATCAAAAGAGCTATTCCGACAAAAGGAGAAAGCCCCTAAAATTCGAAGTTGGCGATCATGTCTATCTTCGAGTTTCACAAACCAAGGGAGTGCAACTAGCTCCCCGTTATGTTGGTCCTTACGAAATCATTGAGAACTGTGGACCCGTAGCCTACAAATTACGACTGCCCCCTCAGCTCACGGCCACCCATGATGTCTTCCACGTATCTCAACTCAAGAAGTGTATTCGAGTCCCTACCGAGATTGTGGAACAACAAGAAATATTCGTAGAACCAGACCTCTCGTATGTCGAACACCCGGTTAAAATTTTGGATCGAAAAGAAAGAGGGACCAGGAGGAAAGTGATTAAAATGTATAAAGTTCAATGGAATCATCACACTGAAGAAGAAGCCACCTGGGAAACCGAGAGCTACCTAAACCAAAATTTCCCTGGTTTTCTTATCTCAACCACTGGTATGTGCACCCATGTCCACACTAAGATTTACCGAATCTCGGGGCGAGATCCCTATTAAGGGGGGAAGGCTGTAACAACCCTGATAAATTACATTTCTAAAGCAATGTCATTAGCCCAACTCTATGCTTAACCAACTAATAAAAGGGTGAAAAGAATTAGAACAAGTTAAAGTTGAAATTCAAATTGAATTTGGGCACATATGAATACCTTTGAATTTTTAAATTAACTTTCAAACCACAAGCCAAATGAGGTGTTGCCTGAAACCAAACTTGTAGAACTTTTTATTCTGAACAACTTTCATCTTCAAAAGTTTTTGAAATTCAAATTAGAAAGTGGAGAAAACATCCTGTTTGCAACCAGCCCCTTGGAACTTTTCAAATTCTCGCAAAAAGGCCCTTCGTCCCTCCTCTCTCTCCCCTCCCCGCCCGACAGCCCGGCCAGGTGGCCGGCGATGCCTGACCGGCGCAAGCCGCCAGGCCAGTGGCCGCCGGCCCTCGCCCCCAAGCGCGACCTTGCCCCCCCCCCCCCCCACCGCCGCGCTGCCCAGTCTGCGCTCGCCGCGCGCGCCATGCCAGCCCCGCCTCTGCTCGCCGCCCGCCGCGCCCAACGGCCGCGCCGCACCGTGCCGCACCGCCCGCTGCGACCCGCCCGTCGCTGAGCTCGCCGCCCGCCCGAGCCGCTGCTGCAGCTGTCCCCCAATCCCGTGGCGCGCTATCTCCTCGCCCCCCCACGCAAAATCCCCGGCGCCAGTCACACGCCTCCGCCCTCCGCACGCCGCGCCGGTGAACCGAGCCGCCCACCGCGGCCAACCCCGCGCCATTGCCGTGCTCCACCCCCCCCCCACCCCCCCCGCGCGTCGCCCGGCACCCCTACCTCCCTCCTGCCCCTATAAAAGCCGCCCCAGGCCGCCCGCGCGAGCCACCAGCAGCCAGAACGCCCGCCGCCGCCATTGTCGCCGCCGAGCTCCACCCGCTCGTGGACAGCCTTCCACAGCCGCCCCCTGCCCAAATTGAACTTCCAGCCACCACCACATCATCCCACCGGAGCTCACCGACCCGCTCAACGCCGCCCAGGACCGCCGGAGCACTGCCGCCCGTGCTGTCGCCGCCGCCGCCGCCCCTGGTCACCGCGGACAGCTCGACTCCGACCTCCTCCGCCCATGCCAAGTATCGGAGCAGCTTCCCCACGCGCCACTGAAGCTCCCCGTCCAGACCAGACCGCCCCAAGCCCGCCGGAGCACCGCCGTCGACGCGTACCGCCGCCGCCGCCGCCCCTGCTTCAACGACGACGAGCTACTCCCGGCCGCCCCCCACCCAACCAAGACCCCCACGAGGTAGCCCTCGCACCCCTGATCCTTCCCCGGCCCTCACCCCTCGCCGCCGGCGAGCCCCTCGCCGGAATTTTGGCTGGCCACCGCACCCGAGCCGCCCAAGGACCCAATTGCAGTAATTGAAATCTTTAGAAGGGTCTGCACGTAAGATTTCAAGGACCCAGATGTAAGAGAAAGATTCAAACCTAGATTCAAAATCAGTGAACTTGTAAAATTCGTATAAAATCGTAGAAAATTCAGAAAAATGAAAACTCAACTGTTCTGGAATCTCTAGGATAAACTCCACAACTTTTGTTACATGCATCTCCTCAGATTCTAGCTAATTTATGCTCTAAATTAAATAGGCTGCTTAATGACCTTTATTCACAACCATTGTTGTAGACAAGTACTGGTCCTAAAAATTTTGCAGTAGGAGATTTACTTGTTATATAAGCCAATGTAAAAAGATCAGGCCCAAATTCCATCTCTATCTACACTGTTTATTAAACTTAGTTTCATACCATGTTTGGATAGAATTAATTGTCCCTGCAGTTAGGTTGTGATTCACCTAATGAAACTTTTTATATACTGGTGTAATGGTACCTAGATGCCATAGAAAAATTTAGAAACTTTTAATCTCACAGGAACCTATTTATTTGATTTATGTGCTAATAAAATACATTAAATCAAGAAAATAGTATCTTAGTTTGGAAAATTCTCATATTTTTTCTAGAAGATATTCAGTGATAGTGGGTGCTGTGTAAAAAGTTTCATGGACAAAAACCTTGTGTAGGGTCCTGTAAAAATAAATCCTTAAATAACCTAGGTGTGTAATGTCATATTTACTATGCTCTGAAAACTGCATAAAAAATCCTATAAAAATTACAGTAGCTCCTGCATGATTAAATGAAAGCCCTGTAAAAATCTTAGTCTCAGTTTTTGCACCTTTTGTTCTGTACAAAAAGAACAAAAATCTAGCAGCAACCATGTATTATATATTTCATAATCAATCTGCTGCATGAAAATATCTGAAAATTTTACAGTAAGCATATCTTTCCCTGATGTGTCTAGATCCAAGGTTTCATGACCAGAAACTACTCGCCGTAGTAGTTACACTTAAAATCATGTTTCCATGAGGAACATAAGTTCCCATGAACACCCACCCCACCTTGTTAACGAAGTTACTTATTGTACTTTACTACTCTATTAACAATTGCCCACAGAAATCTCAACTAAGTAACATCACAACCCAATCGCTATTTTGTGAACTACAACTTTGACGTGAGTGAACATGATCGTCATATGCCCTCACTATAACTTATATTGGTGCATTCATATAGAATCGACGACTCTCGCCGACGGAACGTACGAGCTGGTACCCGCGTCCGAGAGTGAGCAGCGTGAAGCTCAAGTAAATCTAACTGAAGCTCTTGAAGACCCGAGCCCAAGTTCGGAAGAGCCCCAAGCTAACTGTTCACAAGAAGGCAAGCCCCGGAGCATGAACCCTATTTTCTAAACTTATGCAACCTATTACTCTACTTTTACTTGTGCATTAGGTTTATAGGAGTTGATTGAAAACTTAGTTGCATGATCCTAGGTACCCATGCTCTGAACACTAGATGCAAGGTTCGATAGAATGCTATGCTAATAGGACTCGGTAAAAGTCGAGTGATGCTAATAGGACTCGGTAAACGTCGAGTGATTTCCTGTCACTCGCGAGAAATTAGGAGTTGATTGTTTACTACATGCTGCAATCATAAGGACGACGAATGGGGCTATGGTACGATGTTTATGTTGATGATTGAGGCCCCGTCTGTTTAGTGAAAAATGCTAAGGCCGCAGTGTGTGGTAGTGGTGGTTAAGTCTTTGAACGTACTAACCACATGCCGAGAATATGGTAATCGGTAAGCTTAAGTACCGGATTGAACTGAGGCCGGAATATACTCCCCACTATCTTGAATTCGTTCACATCTAGCTAATGATGGGTGCATCGGCCGCCACAGCCCAACGTACCGTGGTCTGTGGGGACGTGTAGTCGAGGGCGGTGGGCCTGTTCCGTGAAGCGGGAATTGAAGGGAAAGGTTGCACGTGTGACTCTGGGAGTAACCACGTGACGTGTGTTTAGGTTTCCCTTGCAAGGTTAAGAAATTCGACTCGAATCGTCCGTTTCTCGCGGTTATTGAGACTGCTTGACCCTTTTACCACATAGAGTAAGAAGAGGAACAAGGATAATGATTAATCTTGTTGGATGCAAATAATTCTCCACCATGAATGATTTTGGATAGCTGCTTACCTAGAATGGTTAAAGAAAGCTAGAACTTGGAGCTAAAATCTGAAAGTAAGGACCTACTATATATGCTTTTCGGCAAAACAAACCCCTCAAGCCAAAAGCCTCGCATGTCTAGGAGTCGGCTAATTATACCCCCTAGTCGGGTAAGCCTTGCTGAGTATTAGTATACTCAGCCTTGCTTGTGGCTTGTTTTCAGGTGAAACTTTCGAGGACATGATTGCTAGCTTGACCTGGCCTTGTACCCTTCCTCCTGGTTGGTCGGTGGAATGGGATGCGCCCCCGACCAATGGTGGTGATACCGAGTGATGCCTCGTACGGGCTTCATCGAGACATCCTTATCGTCGAGTAGCCTGCAACTTAAACTCTGAAGAACTCTATCTACACTGTAATATTCACGTATGATAATTTTGTAATATCTGCTGGGATGTGGTATTCTCTGGGCTCATCTTCGCATGAGCATTTGTATGTATGGCTTCGATCCGCTTTACCGTGGTTGTATCGGGAGGTTACCCGACAGACCAATGGATTACTCTGTTTGAAGTGTAAGGTTAACCAAGGTTGCCCTAATGGTGATGGTTAATACACTTGAGCCGGATTAATTCAGGTGGTTCTGCCACAGTTGAAGATGAACCCAAACAAGTGTGCATTTGGTGTATTGGCCGGGCAATTCTTAGGATTTATGGTCCATGAGCGCGGGATAGAAGTCAACCGCAAGACCATAGACGCCATCAACAAAGTAGTGGCCCCACAAAATAAAACTGAACTACAGTCCCTCATCGGCAAGGTCAATTTCATCAGAAGATTCATATCCAACCTGTCAGGGCGTATTCAGGCTTTTACCCCTCTGTTGAAATTAAAGCCCGACCAGGAATTCGTATGGGGAGAAGGACAGCGCAAGGCACTGGAGAATATCAAGCAGTATCTAGTTTCACCTCCGGTATTAGTTCCACCACAGCCTGGTAAGCCGTTCAAGTTATATTTATCGGCTGATGAACAGGCTATTGGATCGGCGTTGGTACAGGAGTTTGAGGGGAAAGAACGAGTGGTATACCAGCAGAAGACTTTTAGACGCCGAAACAAGATATTCCTCGGTGGAGCGACTATGCTTGTGCTTGTACTTTTCATGTACCAAGCTCAGGCACTATTTGCTATCGGCAGAGTGCATAGTCGTGTGCAAGGATGATGTGGTGAAGTATATGATATCATTGCCGATTTTGAAAGGGCGGATTGGAAAGTGGATCCTGGCTTTGTCAGAATTCGATTTAAGGTACGAATCGGCCAAAGCCGTCAAAGGTCAAGTGATGGCCGATTTCGTAGTTTAGCATTGTGGACCATAAATCGCCACCGTTGAACCAGTTCCATGGACTCTATATTTTGATGGTTCTTCGTGTGGGGCCGGATCAGGATTCGGCATTGTTCTTGTGTCGCCTCGGGGGGCAAGTTATGATTTCTCTCTGCCGATAGAAGCCTCTGCAACTAATAACCAGGCGGAATATCGAGCTGTTCTGAAAGGCATCCAATTATTAAGGGAAGTCAGAGCTGATGCAGTCGAAATTTTTGGGGATTCCATGCTCATTGTGGATCAGTTGACGGGGCGATCTGAGTGCAAGGATGATATCTTGAGGATTTATTATGAGGATTGTCTTCAACTTTTAAAAGAGTTCAAGTCTGCAATAATTGGACACATCCCCAGAAATTATAATGAAGAAGCCAACAGACTGGCCCAACATGCTTCTGGGTATCGGCCGATTCAGGGAGCGATGACGCTAGAGCTCGCGGCCGATGACTGGCGAAAGGAGATCGCCGATTACTTGAGAAATCCATCCCAAAAGATGGATCGGCGAACACGTTTTCAGGCTACAAAATATGTGTTGCTTGAGGATGATTTATTTTATCGGACGATAGATGGAGTTCTTCTCAAATGCCTGGGAATAGAAGAGGCAAAGGCTCTGATGGGAGAAATCCATGAAGGCGTGTGTGGAGCTCATCAATCGGCTCACAAAATGAAATGGATGATCCGGAATAATGGATATTACTGGCCGACCATCCTTGAGGATTGTTTCAAGTACTACAAAGGATGCCAAGACTGTCAGAGGTTTGGCAATGTGCAGCGCGCGTCAGCATCGGCTATGAATCCAATAATTAAGCTGTGGCCGTTCAGAGGTTGGGGAATAGATCTCATCGGACAGATTCATCCTCCATCAAGCAAAGGGCATAAGTTCATATTGGTGGCTACAGATTATTTTACTAAGTGGGTGGAGGTAGTTCCTTTGAGGAACGTGACATCGGCCGATATGATTGAATTTGTTAAAAGCCATATTATATATCGATTTGGTATTCCTCAAACCATCACAACTGATCAAGGGACAATGTTCACTTCTGGAGAATTCGGAGAGTTTGCCGCCGATATGGGGATTAAATTATTGAATTCTTCTCCATACTATGCTCAAGCCAATGGCCAAGCAGAGTCGTCTAACAAAGGGATAATCAAGCTAATCAAGAGGAAGATAGAAGAGCAACCCAAGAAGTGGCATATGTCTTTGGCTGAATCTTTATGGGCATACAGGATGGCTTGTCATGGAGCCACTAAAATATCCCCTTATCAGTTGGTTTATGGTCATGAGGCGGTCTTGCCATGGGAGATAAGGACAGGGTCAAGACGTATATCGTTACAAGATCAGTTAACGGCCGATGACTATTCCTTTCTCATGAAAGATGAACTTGACGATTCGGCGGGTTTACGATTGAGGGCCCTGATTAGTATAGAAGAAAACAAGAAAAGGGTGGCTAGATGGTATGACAAAAAGGTAGAGGGGGAGTTCATACCTGGTTGACAGAGTTAGAGGATGAGGAGGACGAAGAAGACATCTTGTCGTTCAGTCTGGGACAGTAAAAGAAGGAGAGGAGATAAGTAATGCGTGTGCCTCTAGAGATGGTGAACGGTCTGCTTATAAATGAAGAGAAGGTAGATGGATGGTGAGACACGTCCTATCGGAGTAAATTCATACATAAATGCAAAGCAGACAGAAGGAGCAGTTCAAAACCGAATCGGCGCAGTGACATTAAAGGAGCAATAATGTTTAACATATTTTTTACAACCCAAGGAAAGCATTTATGGCTACAATCGCTCGTCGTCTAATTTGATCGGCCGAGTCTACTACTCTCTGATCATCATCGGCCGATGCTGGTACTTCTGACACGCGGTGACGGAGCCTTATTGTTTCACGGGCCAGATGTTGTCTTTCTTGCTTCAGCTCGCTGATGATGGATGGGAGTTCTTGGAGCTTCTTCTCTTCAGCGGCTATCTCTTTGGTTATCTGTTCCATCTCCTTGGCCAGTTCTGCTCTCCTCCGTTTCAGCCGATCTATTGCGCCGATGATGTCCGGACAGCAATTCTCGAGGAAGTTGATCCTGTGGTGTACTTCCTGAGTCTGGTGCTTGTACGAGTCGACCTCCTCCTGAGTTTTGGCCATCTGAGCACGATCGGCCATACGTCGCAGCGCCCTGGAAACCGGAATCTGCATGCCCTCTATATAGGCAGCATACCCCAAATTTTCCGATACTTCATCCGGGATGCGATCTTTGACCTTGTTGAAAAGTCGTCGAATCGGCGATGTATCTTCCACCAATCGGCCGATGTCATCTTGGAGGAGAGTACGAATGCTTTCGAGCTTGGAGCGGACATCGTCGGAGGTGGAGCTCGATGGAATTGGGTGTGAAGCGATTTCTTCGTCATCGGCCAAGGAGACGGCAAAAGAAAAGATGCTATTGTTGGGGGTATCTTGCTCCTGTAAGGAAATAAAGTAAAGGGTAAGCAAGCGGTGAAAGGAAATCGGCCGATTCTAATGGTAAGACTGTTACCTCTTTGAAGCGGATCTCTCTTGCCTGCGCCGGTGGAAGTGTTTCCCTTGTCTCAGGGACTGGTGCATTTGGTTCGTCGGAAGAAGAAGATTCAATGGTTATTAGCGCTCCGCTTGGACCAGCTTCCTGAGAAAGACATAAAAGAAGATTCCCGTGAAAATGCTATGGGAAATTGAAATAAGATAGTAATAGAAATTTGCCATGCCTCTGTGGGTCTCCCGGCCGATGCCTGTTGTGGAGTTATAATCGGCATACCCAAATCGGCCAGCATCAAAATTGGTTAAGTTTTCTAAATATTAAGGATTCAAGGTAAGAGATCGTTTACCTCGGCGGCAGGAGCTGCTGGAATCTCGGTTCCCACTTGAGACGTGGCCGACTGTTGCGGAAACTGCGGTGGGATAACTTGTGCAGCCTGGCAGAGGAATAGAATTGATGTTAGTAGAAGGTTTGGAGAATATATGAGATAAATAAGATTACCTGAACAGCTTCTACTAATAGTGATGCTGCAGCAGCCCCGACTGCAGCAGTGACTTGGGGATCGGCCATCTCGACAACCGGCAGGGGTAAAGGACCTAGAGTCTCGGCGGGTGTCACTACTACTTGGTCGGCCGATCCGACGCGGGAAGTCTCGGCCGATACCACTGCCATCTGGCTGGCCGATCCGATGCGGGGGACTTCAGCCGATGTTATTGCCGTCTGATCGGCCGATCCAATGCGAGCTCGCACCCGACGGCTCGTTATCTTTGATGTTGGCCTTTTTGGTGCTCGCCTTGATCGGCCGGTGGAGATATCTCTGACAGTTGGAGCATGGAAGCTGATAAGTGGATGCGGCGTGTATTGGTGATGGCTATCAATCGGCCGGCCGCTTCGGCTCCGCATCGGGGTAACATGGCTTTCAGACTGAAGAGATGAACATGAGTCAACAACAAGATGATAATATAACATTGGAATCGGCTAAAGAAGAAGGACATACCGCTGCATTTGGATCAATGTTCTCTGGGTCCAGAATGTTGCAGTAAGACGATGGAGATTTACAGAAAAGGTGCTGCTTCCATTCTGTCCACCATAATTTAAACTGCTGGATGGCGAAAGAGGCAACTGACCAACCATTAAGGTCAATGGTACTGGAGTCGGGTACTAGAGGTTAGTCCATCTCTGAATTTTGCCTGGCCGGCGAAGTAGACCCGAATCGGTAGTTGGCCAAACCCCAGTTGCCTTGCCGCAGCCGATGGACTGTAGAACTCGTAGGTGAGTGAGTCCTTTCCTGAGAAGAAGTTGGCCGGCAGAATCCCCGGCTTGATCAAGACATCCATTAACTCTCTGTCAAAGGTATGAGTGGAGAAATCGTAGCATACAGGCAATTCAAAAATTGGCTCTACTGCCTGATATGGGTGCCAGCTGATCATCTCTTCACTAAGGCCATTGTAGAAGCATCTGAAGTATTCAGCTGTGCGGGTGGCAGTGAATTGGCAGCCAGGAAAGGCCGATACCGCTTCTCCAAAAGATCTGCAGCGGCGACGGACCGATGGATTCTCCTCTGACTCGATATTGGGAAAAGTCTTTGTCTCTATCCGCTGCTGAGAAACCTTGCTCATGTGTAAGTTGAGCCAGAGGGTGATGAACCACCAAGGACCACCTGGGTTCCCTATCGGCTCCCCCTTCGATAGTTTGACGCCGATTTGGTGCATCAGATGGTACGCCGATCCCAGCAAATATTTCCAAGAGGGATGGCCGATCCTTGTGAAAGAGCCTCTGCCAAAGCTTGAGTGTTTGAAGAGGGGCCGACTGCTCTGCCATAGAAGAAATGCTTCTCCAGCCACATCATCAAGAAGGCAGTATGCTCCCTCTGCGAGACTGTCCCGGTCTTCATGTTTTTACTGATGTATCCTTTCCACCCGCCGATTCCTTTGGTCTCCAGCCGATGAGATGGCTTGAACAGATAATTGAAGGGGGTATCGGCGGAGGAAACATCGAGGCCGGTCAGCAGCAGAACATCGGCCAAGGTCGGGGTCATGGGTCCGTGTCCGAAAAGGAACGCGTTAAGTGCATCAGACCAAAAATAAGAGGCTGCCATAACCAGAGGTTCGTTCCTTTCCATCTGAGACAGGGATAAGTCTATGCACTGGCCGATTTTGAGTTCTTCCCACTGAACCTTCCAAGATCCGGCTACCCTCTGGTACCATTCTCTCCACCCGGGTGTTTCATTTGGCCAGGATCTGAAAGTGCCTACCCAGTGATCTAAATCCATAGATGATTGCTTAAAAGGGATCCTGTGGGTTTCTAAACTGATCAGGTCCATTGGATCAAGACTCCCCATAGGGCCCAAACAGATGAGGTCAGGGGATTCTGAAAGGGGAATAGTGATTCGGTGCCTAAGTGCCTAAAAAAGGGGAAAAGGGAAGAAACTAAGAGAGGGTCCAGAAAATACTGAAGCGGTAAAAAGGCGAAAAGGAAAAAATTTCGAGCATTTACCTCTGGGATGGAGGCCATCATCGCCGATGACACCGCTGGGGAAGCCGCCGATTGGGCTGCCGCCGCCGAAGGAGTAGCCGATAGAGCCTCTGTAGATGGAGTGGTTGCCGATGGAGACGCCATTGGGGGTCGGAGCAGGCAGCGGATGAAATCGCCGGAAAGGGGGAAGCGCTTGGAGATCGGGAGAGCTTGGAGGAAGACGAACAGTGGTGCGATGGGAAAAAATGCTAGATTCGTGGGGAAGGATAGGCGGAGAAAGCTAGTATTTAAGAAAATCAGGGAAGCGAGGGCAAATATGGTATTTTTACCGCGCCGTATACACGAGTTCTAGAGGAGCGGTCGTTTCGCGCGCTCGGTTCGAGGAAATTGCAATCATTGTGCCGCGGAACGGAGGGAGATTTTTACTGCGCCCGTTTCGGAGGAAAGGATTAAAGAAAGAGTTTCGAAGAAAAAGTTATATTTTACTCTGAAACTGGGGGCATGTGTTGACGCCAGATTTTGACACGTGTTGAATCGGCGTCAGGAGGAGAAGATTGGCCGATGCGGCAGATCTGAAGGCTACAGAAAGGAATCGGCCGATTGAGGTAACAGTTGGAAATCGGCCGATTGGTGACACAGCCTACGCCAACAGGATGGGATTATTTCAGAGGATCCTGGTCAAAAGTTGGTCAAAGGGGGCACGCTAAGTCGGTCGGGGAGTAATTGAAGGAAATCCTGATTGGATTAGGGAGCGGTGGCGAAAGATTCTGCGGGAGTCCGTTTCCTTTTTAAAGTTCGTATAGATATAGTAATTTAAATAAGGTTGTAACAAGTCATGATCGACCAGAAGTCCTAGCTTTAGGGTATAAATAGGAGTCGTCAGGGTCTTGAAAAGACATCAACACATCAACCAACAACAATACTTCTACTTTCTAGCAATTTACTTTCAAGTCGGCGACTTCGCCAATATTTTCTTCTTCCACGAGTTCGTACGAATTGGCAGGGCTGCATCAACTTGATCTCCGGCCAATTGGTAGGTTCCGCTTACCGAGTAATATCCGAGCTTTAACTACGGGCGCATCGCTGTGGTTTCGTTTGGATTTATTCACCAGTTATCGATATTTACTGGAATTGCAAGTTTTACCTGTTATTCTAGTATTATCACCAGTTATCCAGCTTGAGATCAGAGTAATCGGCTTCGTCATTGTTCTTCTTCGATTTAGCATCTTACAGCCGATTAGATCTATTTCAAGTGTTGCCTTTGCAGTAATCGTTTAGATTGCTCCAGCAGTTTTCTTTACGATTACTACACGATTATCGGCTGATCCATAGCCGATCATCTCTACAGCAAATCGGCTGATTCGCCGCCGACGCGCTCCTCAGGATAGATCGGAATCCCAGCCAATCGACGCGCCTGGAATTTAATACTCTATTTCCTTGTCAATCAACAGGTCAAATTGACTGGCACGCCGCGCGAACCGCACCAGGGCGATAACCCGAACGGGAGCTAAGCAGATTCTCCCGGGTCGTGTGTCCGACGCTGAAGACCATCGGCCGATTCCTATCCGGCCGATTTTAGCGCCAACAGTGCCCAACGCACACCCCAAGCCCTCGATCAGATGACCGAGTTAAGTTTAACTCGCCCCAGCTAGATTCATATTTACCAGTCTCCTCAAAAGAGTATCTCCACTCACGCCAAGACTATATCACCATATCCCACACATACACAACCAACAGTAGCCAAAGCATCTCATGTATATTCAATCAAGGTATTTACAGGAGTACAAGGAATCTAGGTATAAACTAGGCTATGCAGGTTTATTTCAAGGTAACACAACACGGAGCAATAGCATATCTAGCAAGCAATGCCTAATAGGTATTCAAATCATAGATGGGGGTGAACCTGATGGTTCTTCGTAGTTCTTCTAGGTCTTCTGTGTGTCGGGGGGGTCCTTCTGGATCTTCTGGTCGTCCGGGAAGTCCTCCTGGGTCTTTGGGTCGTCCGGTACGTCGGTCAACTCCCTCTCGTAGGGACCTAATCGTAAATACATCCAAACATAGGGACCAAAGTGCAAAAGTGCACAAAAGTATCCAAATAAGGACCAAATCACAACAAAACCTACTGTAATGGTTCGAGCATGATTTTAGAATAATTATGAAACTGGTTTCATAATTTTTGGAAGTCCAGTTAATTAATTATGAGTTTTCTAAGATTAAATCATTTTCTTAAATTAATAAATAATTACCGGAAAAAGAAATTCACACAGTCAGCCACGTGGCAGCTCCAGGGTGTACCACGTGTCATGCTGATGTCAGCAGGGGGTCCAGCTTGGCTAACGTCAGTGTTGACTTGGTCAACGCTGACCGATCAACGGTCAATGGTCAACTGGTCAAAGCGGGTCCACTGGTCAGCCATACGATAGGCTTAGGTTTTGGGCCGGCTCGGCGGTCCACATTGGCTTGGCTCAGCTCGGGCTTAGCTCGGCCCGCGGCTATGCAGGCCGGCTAGCGTCGGTGGGCTGCCTAAGGCTGCGGCTCATGGGTAGGGCTGAAGGCTTGGCAGGCCGACTCGCAGGCTAGGTAGATCGGCTCGACCACGCAAGCCGACGTCTTGGGCTCCCATGGGCTGGCGTCGGTCCAGTTCTCCTCCTTTTCTCTCCTTACCTCGCTGACAAACGTAGCACACGCGTCGGTCGGTCTTCTTTCACTGGCGGGTGGGTCCGGCTATGGCGTCCTCCCTTCCCAGCTGACAACCGGGTCCCAGGCGTCAATGGGTGCCTGGATCCCGTGCAGCGGGAGCTCCAATCCAATGTGGAGACAGCGTGTGCGTGCGTGTGTGCGCCTGTGTGTGTGTGTGCGCCATACGCCCGACTATGTTCAAGGTAATGCCCACAAGGGCTGGCTATGTCGCGAACGCGACGGCGCGGTCGTGAGCGTGCCCGTCGGGGCCATGGCGAGGCACGGGCGTGCGCGTTCTCGCGGCGGCTTGGCACTCCAAAGCTGCGGCGGAAACGTCGGCGAGGTACGGTAAGGGCAAGGGCGGCGGAGCATTGCAGGGCAAGGTGAGATGGGGCCAAGGCGTCGGCAGGGCTAGGGCGGAGGCGAGGCCAAGGCGACGGGGCAGAGTGGAGCTAGAATCAGCGAGGCAGGGCGAAGAGTTGGCCCTGCAGCCGGGGTTAGGCGTGTGCACGTGCGCGCGCACGAGGTGCCCTTAGGGCGTTCGTGGAAAGGCCACAGAGGACCAGGACGTGGCGCACGCGCGATGCCGCGGCGGCTCAAGCGGTGGCTTCAGCGGAACAGGACAGCGGTGAGGCAACGGGTGCGATACAGGGAGGCCGTGGCTGGGTCCTTAGGTTGGCCCGGCTCGGTTCGAGCACGCGCCTGGGAGGCTGGTACCTCAGACCCACGGCGGCGGCGCGACGTCGGTGAGGCCGGGTACGGCGGTGGAGCAGCGACGGCAGGGCCGGAGCTTTGCTTTGTGGTCGGCTCAGGCAACACGTGCGGGCCGTGCGTGCACGTGAAACCCGGCTCTCCGAGCTCATGGCACGGCGCGACGATGGCATGGTGACGGCGGGGTGTGGTTTAGCGACGGCGGTACGACGGCGAAGCTCCTGCACAGAACGTGGGTAGCATGGACCTAGGGGCTTGCACTACTTGAGGGCTCATCGGCGGCGTCGCGCTCGCCGACAGCAAAACAGAGAGGGGCAAGGCGAGGTGGTGCACCTACCGGCTCAGGTCGTCGGCGACAAGCTCGAAGCTGTGGCCAGGCGAGGCGGCGGTGGGTTAGTGCAAGGCCGTGCCGCGCAGTTGCGTTGACGTCGTCGATTGGGGCGCCGATTCGATGGAGAAGCTCCCGCGGCGGTCGGCGACGGCGAGGTCCTCCTCCTCCTCGACTCTGGGTACTACAGCGGTGTCTCCTTCCTCGGCAGCGGGTCGTGACGGCGCTCCCCCTCCTACTCTGCTTCTTCCTCCCTTCCTTCTCTTCTTGGCCCTCTCTTCCCGATTCAATGCGGCGGCGGTAGTGGAACAAGGCTCAGGAGGTGGCTAGGGTTTTCCAGTGCTCGATTGGGGCGCTTTTATAGGTGGCGGCCAGGGTTTTGGGCACGGACGCCGATGATCGATGTCGATGGGGCAAAATGCGTGGCGTGGGGTCATGTGGCGAGCATCCGAGGCTCGGCGCTGCGCGGCTTCGATGCGTGGAGGTCACGATGGGCAGCGCGGTTCGCAGCGGGGGTCGCGAGGACCGTTAGAGGCTGCCATCGCGTAGCGGGGGAGGCGTGAGCAGGCACTGAGTGTGGGTGCCAGCGCGGCGGTGTTGCAGGTGCGGGGTGCGGTGCGGCTGGAGGTAGGAGAAGGGAAAGCTGCAGGTGGGGTCCCTTAGTAATAATTTAGATAACCTTTGGAAACATCAATTTAATAATGACCTATTTTTAAAATACAACAATTTGGTAAGGCTTTCCAAATTTTAGTAATAAAGGCACTAATATATCGTTGATATATTTAACTCTCACAACTCATCATATAGTTAAGTGTCTATTTTTACTTTGTTGCTTAAATCACTATTCATCCGTGCCGGTGAAATTGGAGCCTAGCACACATAAGTCATGCATGCCGGATAACTTTTTATAAACACTATTCTTGTTTGGAAATTTATATCTATCCATAGAGACTCGAATAGAGACACACTTTGTATGGAAATCATTGGGTTCCACAAGACCTACAATTTTTTAATTGAAAAGCTTTTGATTTGATGTGGTTTTGACATTTAAATAGTTGATCAAAATTTAAGATAATAGAAGTCAAAATGAATAAAAGTCCATATTGAAGCAATAATGATATATAGCTGGGATGGTAAGAACGGATCATGTGAGGAGAGAGAGGTTGTAGGTTCAAATCCTAGAAGAAACATGTGTTTTATTTTTTATTTTGCTAGCTTTTGCTATTTTAAACATGTGTTTTATTTTTATTTTGCCAGTTTTTGCTATTTTTTGATAACAGACACTACAAGCAGTGGTCGCATTGATCAAGGTTTGTAGTAACTAGTCTTTATTATTAATAAAAAAAAGTTTTTATATGTGTTTACCCTTGTGATATTAGCTAGAAAACCGGACATGAATGTTTTCTTGTAACACTATAGATGTATCATTATTTTGTGTTACTATATAAAAAATATGACGCATTTTACACCTTTCAGTTATGTGTTACAATATACTACTATCTTTGTAACACTTTAGGTGTAACATTAATTTTATTTTACTATAATCTTTGTCTGTAACACAACTTTAAAGACCAAACGCTATGTGTTACTAGCTCTTCTGTAATACTTAGTTTTGTGTAACTATGAAACTTCTTTGTAACTTATTGGTCTATATGTTACAAGAGTGTGTTACAATACCTATGCTTTGTAGTAGTGTGGAGAAGTTTAACTTAAAAAAATAAGTGAAATGTAATTGAAAATTTAGGAGTAACAGGCAATAAATCACATCCTTTGGGCTTCCATGGACCACAATGGTTCAAAACGTTGACAGTATACTACTTAGTCAGCAAAATACCAATTTTCCTACGCTAATGAAACAAGAAGCCACATGCCCACATCCACATATCCGGCACATCAAAGAATAGAAGGTAACCCGATTTTCAGAGGTAGTTGCTGGTAAATTAGACAAAGGTGTGGCAGCATACAACTAGCTTATGCTCGCTGGGTTGCTGCATATTATTCGGTCGTACGGATCTGTCTCCGCACCTTGCAGATCACTCGTGACTAGCTCTCACTCTCCTGGGTCTTATTACACAAGGGAATTGTGAAACTGGAACAAACACACCATGCACGGACACAGGTGGGAGTGGAGATCTTCACTCAGCAGCGGTACGGGACGAACCCAATCTTCCCTCCGCGCACGTCGTACACCACCTCCATCGACGACTGCGCCCTGTTCCCGATCACCGCTGCTTCCCGCGCGTTCGTCGTCGGCGCCGCTGCGAAAGCGAGGCAAGCGATGGAGAAGTGGTTGCCGGGGTCGGGGAAGTACATCATCCCATTCATGGACAGGTCGACGTCTGCCGCGCCGTTGAACTTGAGCGTGACGCCCGGCACGGCGAAGAAGTTCCGCCCCGTGAAGTTGTAGCACGTGTCGAGCACGCCGAGCGGCGGCGCCGGCTTGTACTCTGTCATCCACTGGCGGAAGTTGTCGCGGAGGACCGAGTACACCTCGGGCCTCAGGTAGGTGAAGGTCGTGTGCAGGTCGACGATTGTGTCGCCGGCGAAGGCGGTGGGCGGGACCGAGAGGTCATGACCGCCGAGGCCCACCCCCACGAGCTCCACGACGTAGAGGTTCCCGTTGCCGGGGTTGCTCCGCAGCGGGGTGTAGCTCACCTTGTGCCCGGAGAGGTCTGGCTTGGGGGCGCCGAGGGAGAGGGAGCCCACGGTACCTGCGGACGACGGCAGGCAGTAGGAGAAGGCGACCGTGTCCGGCGAGGAAGGAACGCGGGACGCCAGCGAGTGGCTGTTCCGGCTGAGGTCTAGGATGCCGGTGGAGTCATCCCTCGGCCTGAAGCCGGCCTCCATGCACGCGAACCTGAAGTTTTCCACGGTGGCCCACGACGTCAGCGTTAGCTTGTCGGTCACGAAGGTTGCGTTGCCCAGCAAAGTATTGTTCATGCTGATGCTGAGAGTGCAGCTGGGACCGGAGCAGCCACGGAACGGGCAGTCCGGCGAGCCGCAGGGGATCTGAGCGAGGGAGGACGACGCCGACGGCTCGAAGGCCTGGTCGCACGGCTCTGTGGCGGCGCACGGCGTGCACTTGAGCAGCGTGGCGCCCGTGGTGCGGGTGTCGAACCCCACCGTGAGCTCCTGCACCGGGGTGCCGAAGCCAACCACGACGTGGTACTCGAACGCCCCGGGCAGCGATTCCATCGGGTCGCCTCTGACGGGGATGGAGACCCAGGCACCGCCAGGTGCTGACGGTCCGGGCGCAGGGGCCGGGGCCCAATGGTTGTCCTCTCCGCGAAGGGAGCGGAGGTCGAGCGAACGGAGAGCGTAGTGCTTTCCGCCATGGGTGTAGTAGCTGGTGTGGTAGGAGCAGCCAAGGTAAGGTGAAGCAAGTAGCACCAAGCAGAAGAGCAGCGATGGAAACGCTGAAGCCATTGCTGCTCCAAATTAAGCTCGGTGAGAGGAGAGAGGGGTACGGTGGTGGTTGCAGGGTAGGTAGCATGAGCCCTCCGTATATATAGGGATGGCCAGCATTGTTCTTGTAGCATTCTCGTATACGATGATTGAAGACGACGGAGGGTATAGAATGATTATCCCCTGCTTTGTGCTCGGTTTCCTAACTTTGTTTTTGCAATAACTTTGTTTTTGCAAGCCTCCGCGTTCAGCCCAAGGCGTTGCGTTCGTGCCGACGGAAGCGGCGGTTGAGTGAGTTGGGAGTAACGCCCAGCCGTACGTGGAGAAATTTACCGTGCAAGTTCCTATTTGGTTAGAAGCCGGCACAGCTAAGCCACAAACGTCTATGCACATTTCTTCATTGAAAGTTGTGAAATTTGTATGTTTCACCACAATTAGACTAGAGCGCTCTTACATTGGTGAGGGACTGTCATGTTGTCCTTCATTCCTAACCAAGAAGTTGCGTGAAATTCCGCATAAAAGGATGATGACGAATGGATTACTACAAGTCAGTACAAATTATGCATATGAATAATTGAAATTTGTGTTAGTACAAAGCAAAACATCTGTTATAAATTCATACAGGTCCTAAAAGTATGAGGAAGAATTCGTAGCTAGCTAGTTGACATTATAAAATTAACTATTTTAGTCCAAGATCATTTATAAAGAAAAAAAACCATAATAACCAGTCTCTTCCACTGACCTGCATGCTGCAGGAGTTGTGGAGAACTCGAGATGGCAACCGAGGAGAGAAAAAAAGATAAAATATATCTTAAAATTCCTTAAAGTCATATCCTACGTGATGATCAACATAGTCGATCCAAAATTTGTCAAAGGTATTGAGGTATTTTTAAAAGATGGTTTAACAAAAGATGTGAGGAATTGACAATACCACAAATTAGGATAAATTATTCGCTACAGACATCTAAAAAAATTAGATTTTCTTAAAAAAAGTATTTTAATTAAGACAATTATATTGAGTTGATACAAGCATCTTGAAAACACACCTGACCTCTGCAATAATGAAATGCACATAGCTAAATAAGTTTGGCAAACCCATACACTCTAATGACTATCAATCCTCATATTAGATTGTTACCCATATGTCTAGGTAATATGTAGTCTCTGACCACAATTTAATTTTTGTAGGGGTGAGGACATGAGCGCTCCTTCCAGGGCGACGCATCCCGATCGGAGTCTCCGCCTACCTCTCGCGAGCAGGAAAGGAATCCACCGCTTTCAAACGCCAGGTCCACACCTTCCAGTGGGTCGTCGTCTTCTCCAGGCTCCTCTCACGAGGGGACATGGCGGCAGATCGGGAGGGGACTCGAGGGATCCTGCGGTTGATGATGAAGCAAAATTACACCCGGAGGAGGAGATAGAGTCCTTCTTCGGCCAACTATGGGTGATCCCCTCTTCCTCCCCCCGCCGCCACCAACCTAGGGTTCCTGAGCCCGGAGGTTTCCTCGCTTGGATCCGCAAGGATCTGGCGAGGGAGAAGCGAATCACTCTAGAGGAATGCTATCCAGTGCGCAGATCTGAGTTCATTGCCGACAAACCCACTCGGATTCATTAGAAGATGTCCTACGCTGAGATCGTGAAGAAGATGGTGGACGAAACGGGCAGATGGATGTGGCAAACGGAGCAATGGCCAGTACAGCGCCCTCAACCTCCATGCCCTACTCGCCGTGACCCTCCTCCGGTGCGTCAGCAGCAGCAGCAACCTGCTCCGACGCAACCGCAACAGCAGGTGGGCGCTTCCAGCAGGGCCCTAACCCTGGGATGCGTCAGCAGCAAGGTGTCCCAGCATTCAGGCCGCCACCCCAACAAAAGATATAGAAGAATCTGAAGGAGCAAGGGGATGTGTTCGGGACACCGCCTGTCATTGATGCCAGGTATCGCTCACAGACCTGTTTCAATGGCGGTGAACCAGGACATTTCGTTGGAATCTGCAGTAAGCCAAAGGTTTGCTTCATGTGTGCAATCCCGGGGCACCATATGGATGCTTGTCCTGTTTGGGATCAATCTCACCCAGTAGCTACTTACTATGGTAGTGCTAGTCAGGGATTGGGGTTTTACCATGTTGAGGTTGCTGAGAAAAACCCAAGCCAGTGGTTGAATCCGACTAATTGTGGAGTGGTTAGAGTGCTATCAGGATAGATTTCTCTAATGGAGCTGGAAAAGGATATATATTGCAGAGATTGGCCATGGCAAATTAGAGAGCTCGAGCCAGGAAATTTCCTAGTCAGGTTGCCTCCCCACAAAAAGATATCTGATATTAAGAATTATCCTTCTTTTGGTTTGAGGAAACCTGGTGTGCAGGTGGAAGTGCTGGAATGGGTAGGTGATACTATGCCTGTGGACGAGTTACAAGAAACCTGGATCCAGATTAGGGGCATACCTCCTAAATGGTGTGACTGGAAGGTTTTTGCCCAAATCACCTCTGGTTTTGGGTTGCTCATGGATGTTGATTGGCCTACCATATTCAAATCTTTCTATGAAGTTGTGAGAATTAAGCTGGCCTGCCGAGACCCCTCCAAAATTCCAATGGAGAGACAACTTGAAATGAAGAAAAAGCTCTTGTCATCTCTTTCCTGGTAGAAGGGGACCAGCAGCCAAAACAAGATCCAGTGGATAATAATCCAGATAATGGAGATGGTGGAGATTGGGGGGGGGGGGGGGGGGGGGTGATGAGGATGATGAGGCTGATGACTTGGACAATGAACAAGATGACCTAAACAACATGGATACACATGGGAAAGTGGAAGGACCTCCAAGCAACAACAAAGCTGATAAAACTGAGAACACCAAAAACCTTAATTCTGCTCAGAAGGCTAAGATAGTGCCCTGCTTACATTACAGTCAGCTTGATAAAGAGCAACAACAGAAACATTAGATTACTATGAAGATGCCAGTTGTGAACTGTGAAGCTACTACTGAAGATTCTGATAGTCACTCCAGGTGGGACCAATTTCGTGAGATGGCTAATGAGGAACTCGACAAACAGGGTTGTTCTGCTTTGCTGAGAGATATGGAGATGATGGACAATAGTGAATCTGAAGGAGAAGATGCTGAGAGGCTGCAGTTTACCTCAACCAACAGAAATCTCATTGTTGAGCTTGATGACTGTGCCTCCTCTCACAACAAGCCAGTGCCCATGCCACAAGCCCAACCAACCAAACCTAAGAAAATCAAGTGGGGGCCTGAGCCATTGGTGGATAGACTAAGAAGAAATTCTGGTGATAACAGAACTATTACGCAAAAGGCTGCTGAATTCAAGAGCTTCAAGAATCTGGAAATCCCTACTAAGGGTACAGGTAACTCCTTTGCTGCTCTTGACTCTCAGTACTTATCCCAAATTGCTAGTAAAGTAGATGTTTCTTTGGGTATTGATACTCAAGAATGTTTGAATACTATTGATTGCATGAAATATGATGAGAATAAAAGAAGTATGACATTTGAACAGGATTACCCTGAAGTTACTTTACCTGCTGAGACATATATAGTTGAGAATCATGTTAATGATCACAATATACCTATGAGGCAACAATCTGAAGATATTTATCTTCAGTTTGTTAATGATAAGAAAGAGACCTGGTCTCAAATAGTTCAAAAAAGCATATGATGAAAAACAAAACAAGCTATTAAATGATAGGAGCCTTCTGGAACATAAGAGGCCTTAATAAATCAGGCAGAATGGAATGCTTAAAAGATTTTATTGTAAACAACAAACTGTATTTTATTGGTATCCAGGAAAAAAAAAGGACTCCTTCCACCAATCCTTTTTTAATTCTGTAGGGGCTCCTTTTGACTGGAATTTTCTCCCTGCTTCATAGTTGTTACGGCGGCGCGGCGAGGCGCGGCGACCCACCGCCTTCACACCTTTACAACATCTATGGCGCGCGGCGTGGTGTCGCCATACACACATCGGCGTGGCGAATACATACATTATAGTCTAGGATATTAGGAAATTATACTGACAAATAGTAATGCAAATGTAGGTTAAAAGGTATGGTCTACAATATTAGCAACTCAAAATAGCAATGTAAATGTAGCACAAAAGACATAGAACTCTCTCATTTCTCAAACTTTCAAATCTCTCATCTCTCAAAAGTCGTCCAATGCAAACTCATCGAGACCGTTACAAGCATCCACGTTCTCTCCACCATCTTCGGTAGCATCCATTGGTTGTTCACCAAAATTATCTATATCATCATCATCCAAAATGATCTCTTCTTCCTCTTCCTCTTCCTCATCTTCTTCAACCACTTTTGGTATATGTCTTGCGCGACGAGTGTAGATCCTAGGAAGATTACGACCTCGAAGCTCACGTGATGCACCAATGGCTTCATCAACTTGATCCCATGTTAGTTCCGAACCACGAGCACCTTCAGGTTGGGCCATTGGGTCTACCCATTCATTGTTCCAATCAAAATCTTCTATAACCAAAGGGTCATAGCTTTTACCCGCTTCCTCGCGGCGCTTTCGGAACCTACTAGTCATTTTCCGATTATAGGAAACATAAACCAAATCATTCAATCTTTTATGCTCCAGCCGGTTTTTTTTCTTAGTATGAATCTACAATTGATCATAAAGCAAGCAAATTTAAAAAAATATGTTTAACCGGTTTCATTCAATTGAATAATGGAACTTGAGTACTTTACTTACAAATTCAAAAGTGCTCCAATTACGCTCACAACCGGATGATGATACACAAAGACTAACAATACGCTTTGCCAATCTTTGTAGGTCAATGCATCGGCCACCATACGTACGCCACCAATCAACTAAATTAACAATACGTCAGTACACATTCATATATTAGGATTTAAACCTTAAATAACATGCAGCAATTAAATTTTTAAATCACTTACGAGGGTTCTTTGACTTCACGGTTTGGAGGGCCATGCAATTCTTGAAGATATCTCCACGTTGATCTTCATAGAGCATGGATTGTTGATCAATTTTTTTTCAAATGCTCTCATCTTGCACCATTCGTGCAAGCACATCATTGAAACAACCCTTAGATGACCAACATATTCATCATTCTCCTTTTGGATGGTATAGAATTTTTCTGGGTTCAAAAAGAGGGCAGCGCCATAGAGTGGGGTATCCATTTGCCTATCCCAACGGCTCTCAATAATTTGTATGATTTTGTTGAGCAAGCTTCTCTTGTTTTCAGTAGAGAAGCTAGTCTTGATCTTCTCCTTTGCATGATTCATGAGAGCATCAACCTCTGGCATGGCAGGCCTCTCATCACCATCAACCACACTCAACACAATGATAAGTGGTAGAGAAGCTCTAAGGCAATCCTCAATGGAGTTCCAAAACACCCTAGAAAGCAAAATATCATACACTTTTTTCCCGGCCTCTGTCTTTGCTAGTTTGCAACCAGTCCATTCCTCGGAGGTAAACAGAAATCTTAATGCATCTTTGTGCTTGTACAAAATCTTATATGAACTTCACTTGATGCATCAACTGACTCCAAGAAGAAAGTCCCCTCTGGACTATTGACTAGAAAGTTGATCAAATGATGTCCCCTCCTATCCGTCCATCCATCTGACATCAATGTGCAGCCATATTGTTTCCATGCATCCTCATGTTTCTTTCTCAAATCATCTGTCTCCTTAACAACCTTTTCGAGCAATGGCTCCCTAAGCTCATGGTAGGTAGGAGGCCTATACCCAGAACCGTACTGTGCAGTGGCCTCTATAGCAATCTCAAACTGCCTAGAATTTGCGGTATTGAATGGTATGCCACACTCATAAAAGAACCTGGCCCACTCTAAGTTGACAGCTTCTCTTTCTTTCTTTGTCCTTATGCTAGCTTGAATACTGACTTGAAAAGAACCCTTCGAGTGTCTTTCTTCCACAACCTCTGTTGGAGTTTTCCGAAGCATTGAACCAACTGACTTGGTGTTGGGCTCTTTTGGTTCACTGAACTTCAATGTGGATTGTTTCCTTTTGGCAGCTGTCCTTGAACTAGGATGCACAATGCGCCTAGCAACATCTTGGGACTCCTCTGTCAAAACAATCACATTATCTTCCCCTTGTTGCTCTCCTTCTTCATCATCAAGGACGAGTGGTCTCTTCTTCTTCTTCATAGCATCTTGCATCTCTCGTGCAATAGTTGTTGTGGTTTTGACACATTTCTGAACATCTCCATAACCACCCACAAGATGCTTCCTTGAGCCTTGTAATTCCTCCCGTTATTCTTCTATCACATAAGCAACACTGCACAACATCTCTATTGCCAATAGTTGGCCAAAATCCATATTTCCACCCAGGATCATTTGACTTTGCCGGCTTCCGCTTTGGATCAGTCTTTGGATCAACATTTAATGCTTCGTCCGAGGCCTCCGCGCTTCCAGTCCCTTGCGTAGCCATGTTCTGTACTTCTGTGACAGGGTTATCCCTAAAATCTGCATACAGGGCCGGGGGCGATGGGAGCGACGGCGGCGAAGTCGGCGGACAGGTCGCGGCGGCGAAGAAGGGCCGGCGGCGGCGGCTCGGGCAGGCGGCGGCAGCTCGGGCCGGCGGAGGGCGGGCGAACAGGGGAAGAAGGGCCGGCGGCGGCGGATCGGGCCGGCGGAGGGCGGGCGAACAGGGGAAGAAGAGCCGGCGGCGGCGGCTCGGGCAGGCAACGGGAGGGCGAGGAGATAGCGGTGGCGGCGGGGCGGGGAGACTGCGGCCGGACTGAGCGGTGCGTTTTGAGCCCTGCATCTCATATACCTAGATGCACAGTGTATGGCGCCCGCCACAGAGCCATACGGCGCCACAGGACGCCATATCGGTGCCACGGGGACGCCATGGCTCTGTGGCGGACGCCATACTCGTCGAACTCGTGGCATCGCCGTGGCGAGAGGGAAAAAACCGCCACAACGATATGGCAACGTTATGGCGACGATATGGCGACGCCATAACAACTATGCCCTGCTTGTGGTACTGCTGGTGGTATCCTAATAGGTTTTAGATAGAATAATTTTGATGTCATGAGATGGGAGATGAAAAAGTTCTGCCTCTCGGCTAATGTCAAAAACACTTGTGACAATTTCTCTTGGAGATTGATCACTGTGTATGGGTCTGCTTATGAAGAAGGTAAACAAGAGTTCATTGATGAATTTCATGACTCTGGGTAAGGGAAAGAAGAAAGAAGAAGAAGGCGCCGACAGGTGGGTCCTAGCTGTCGGTGGAAGAAAGAGTCGGGTGAGGGAATCGGCCACTGAGTGGGCCGCGGGAAAAAGAAAAGAAGTAGAGGAAAAGAATTGGGCTGGCTGGAAGAAAGAATAGAAATAAAGATGCATGCACAATTTTAATTTATGATTTTTATGAAAATACTTTTAAAAGTTTCAACTCCTATATTTTGGGTGTTACATGGAGCAAGCTGATTTCCATGATATTGTGAAAGACACTTGGGAAGCTCATTATCCCCTGACAAGTCCTATAGAGATTTGGCAATTTAAAATTAAAGCCCTAAGAAGAAAATTAAAAGGCTGGTCCTTAAACATCAATGCTGATATTAGAAGAAGGAAGCAAGCTTTAAGTGAGGAGTTTGATATTTTGGATGTTTTCTCTGAAGAAAATACCTTAACTGATCTAGAAAAAGAAAGAATGAGGGATGTCAAGATGCAATTAGAGCATATTTGGCATGTAGATGAAAACAAGGCCAAGCAAAGGTCCAGGGACAGATCTATTAAAGAAGGTGATTCCAATGCTGCCTACTTTCAAGCAATTGCCGACCAAAGGAAAAGGAAAAAGAAGATCAACTCCCTCTAGGGGGCTGAGGGGGAAGTGACTGACCCAAAAGAGATGCTCCTGATAGCTACCAACTTTTACAGAAGTCTTTTTGGATATGAAAATAAACTAAATATCCACCTGATGGGCTCCTTTTGGAGAGATGATGAGATGGTGTCTGATGCAGAAAATACTTTATTAACCTCACCTATCTCTGAAGAAGAAGTCAAAACTGCCATCTTTGGCTCCTATGCTGATGGGGCATCTGGGCCTGATGGCTTCCCTTTCCTCTTTTATCAGAGGTTCTGGGATGTAATTAAAAAAGACTTCTTGGCCTTAGTCAGAGCTTTTGAATAAGGGCACCTAGATATCATTAGACTAAATTATTTGAAGCTGACTCTTATCTTGCCTTGCTAGCCTTCCAATTTATCTCCTGTCTGTTATCAAATTTCCAAAATGGGTGATTGAGAATATAAACTCTCAAATGGCTAATTTTATCTGGAATGACCATGAAGGCAAACACAAGTACCACCTCTCAAACTGGCACAGTCTAGCACATAAAATGGAATTTGGTGGTTGGGGCATTCCTGATCTTGGATCCTTGAACATGAGCTTAATTACTAGCTGCATGGATCAATAGATATCACCTTAGTGATGATGTGATCTGAAAAAAAAATCATTGACTATAAATATAAGACCAGAAAATCAAATCGTTTTTGCTGTCCTGAGATTGGTGCCTCTCCCTTCTGGAAAGGTGTCCTTTGGGCCAGCAAGGCAGCTCAATTAGGAGTTAGATGGAAAATTGGGGATGGGAAAACAATAAGGTTTTGGGAAGACCTATGGTTTGGTACCTGGAGCTTAGCAATCCAATTATGGGATCTCTATGTTATAGCTGATCAGAAAAATGCTAGTGTGGCTGATCTGTGGGATGGGGAAGATCTGAAAATCTCCTTTAGGAGAAATGTGTCCCCAAGGCTTATGCAGATGTGGTTAGAACTGGTCTCCATAGCAGAATCTATTACTTATAACGATGATTGTGATGCAATTATTTGGTCCTTTGCTGATAGCAATAGCTTTTCGGTGCAGGCTGTTTATAAAACTATTAGCTTTAGAGGGGTGCAACCTGTTTATAGTCCTAGTATTTGGAAGCTCACCGTCCCTCCTCGCATTCATATTTTCCTTTGGTTGCTGTCCAATAACAAAACTCTGACCAGAACTAACCTGGCGAAAAGACGACATGTAGAGGACCAATCCTGCTTGTTTTGCAACGAGCTGGAGACTGTTACACATCTGTCTTTTTGATTGTTGCATAGCAAAAGTCTTATGGTCTTGTCTGATAATATTCATCTTCCGCTTGGCAATGATTATGAGTCTATAGCCCGTTGGTGGGTTAGTGATAATAAATATAAGATTACGAATGATTGTTCTGCCACATTAATGTGGTCCTTATGGAAGTTTCGTAATGAGATGTGCTTTCAGGGCAAAATCTGGATGGGGGAAAGAATATGCTGAGAAAACTTCTGAACACATTGAAAAACTGGAGATCTCTCTACTCCGAAGAGGATGCAGTGAAGCTGGACCAAGTGATGGCGATTCTGTCAAACAAGCTGGAGGCTCCGCGGTGATTACCTGCTCCACCGCTGAGGCGCCCACAGAGATCATCTTCCCTGGAGGGGAGCGCGTCAAGTTTGGGAACGTCTGCTGGGAGAACAAGCACCAATGCCACTACGCGTTCGGAAGTCGCTGAAGCTCCTTTGCTGATTCTGTCAGATGAGTTGGAAAACAGTTTTACTAGTCATTCCTCTGTAATAGGAAGTAGCCGTGCTCTGAACATCAAAACTTCAGCTTAGAATACGCTGAACCTTATGAACTTTTACTTTTTTCCTTGAAATAAAGCGGGGAAACCTTTTCTCTAAAAAAATTTAATTGTTGTCATGCCACCGCAACCAAAATCTGTTAACCCGACTTGTGGAGGACGACCTAGGTACAGAGCTTGTTGATAATAACTAAGTAAAAAGCCTGCAAAGGAGGAGGAATACCTAGGTTCAACAGGTGCTACTGGGTTTTTTTGCGCTTGATGGTGGTTGCATTTTCCCAGTGCACCTTTCCGTTGATTCCTGATGCCGTGGGTTTTTTTGCACTTGGTGGTTGCATTTTCCCAGTGCACCTTTCCGTTGATTCCTGGTGCCGTCCCTTTAACCGGTTGGCTGTTTTAGCTGACACTTGTCCAATTCGCCTTGGCTGTTAATTGGACCTCACTATCACTTGAATATCTTGTATGTGAATTGGATTTCATTCTTGGAACCCAAAAATCCTACAAATTTGAGCTCACAAACTTGTTAGTCCCATTGACTATGTTGTCACACAGTCACCAAATAAAATCACAATTAGAGCCTAATGGGACTATATTTCTTACACTTATCAAAAACCATATAATTCCTATAAAGCCAAAAGGACCAACATGTTGCATCCGGCCCTAGCAGTACCAGCATTTTTAGGTCTTTCCCAGTACCCGATGGCAATTACCAAACATATGAGACATGACATGGTATGAGGTTGAGATAATATCCAAAGCAATATCACTAATAGACCACACACTGCTTGAACAAACTGGCATTCAAGAAATGAATATTTAATTGTCTCTTAACTCCAATATCATCTATCGTTTCTGTACACTATTTGGAAATTTGTTTTGCAAGGACCTGATTACTAAAGATATACACCCATCAATACAATACATGAATCAAGAAACTATCCTTTCACTACCGCAAAATCTGTCATTCCAAATGTCTCGTCACCACCGGTTTGAATCAAACCAGCAGTGGTAGTCCATCACCATCGGTTCCCTTTAGAACTGGCGGTGAAAGTGACCATCACCGCCGGCCCGTATTAAAATAGCCATCACCGCTGCATCATATTACTAACCGGCGGAGATGGATGAACCCTTCTTTTCATCTATATGATCATTATCTGCCTTTCCTCTCTCCCTCTCTACCGCCGCCACCCCTCCCCTCCCTTCTTCCCACACCTCCCCTTCCCTCCCTTGTCGGCTCAACTCCCGCCGTCGCCCCCTCTGTGCACCCCACCCCTCCCTTCTTCCACTCTCCTCCCTCTCTCCCCTCCCCTTCCCATCTCTGGCAGCGCGGCAGCACGTGGGTCCCCTCCCTTCTTCCCCTCTCCCCTCCGCTTCCCCTTACCCTCTCCGGCAGCACGGCGTCACGTGGGGCTGTGGCAGCGCGCATGGTGTCGGTGTTTTACCGGCAAGCCTACCTAGGGATAACCTAAGGTAATAGACTTGTGGTTAGGGTATCGCCGAGATTAGGAACTCGATGGTGTAAGGAACACAAGGATTTAGACAGGTTCGGGCCGCAGTATGCGTAATACCCTACGCCTTATATGGTTTGTATTGCCTTGAGGTTATGAGATGATTTGGAGGGGGTCCCTGCCGCCCTTATATATCCTGGGGGATAGGATTACATGGAAGTTCTAGCCCCGTACAAGCTTAGGAGTCCTACCTGATTACTTTTTGGGTAGTTTCTTTCTGTACCGACTAGTTGTACTCGTATCCGAGTACTTTCCAGTATGGATAAGGTATGGGACATGCCCTACCCCTTACTCTAAAATGTTCTACGCTACGCGCGCAGTTCCGTAGCCCCGGGTCTGACACATGGTCCCCCATGGTCACGGCGGCAGGTGGCAGCAGCAGAGTGCGGGGTGGTTCTTTTTTCGTTCTTTTATGGCATCACCACCGGTTCTGGACCCGACGGTCATGCTCGACCCCATCACCGCCGTTTAAATCCAACGGGCACCCAAACCGGTAGCGTGATACCCAATTTGAACAGGCGGTAATGGAACGCTGGAGTAGTGGTTCTATTTAAACTAAGTGATTCTCCGTGTACTATCCTAGATGGGATGCCTCGTGTAATGATTTAGTGCCGGTTAAATCTTAGTACATACTCCCTACGTTTCAAATTATATATTGTATTGACTTTTCTAAATACATAGTTTCTATTGTATTGAGATATGTATTGAGACATAGTGTATATCTAAATGTATAGTAAAAACTATATATATAGAAAAGTCAAAATGACCTGTAATTTGGAATGGAGGGCCGGACCAAACAACATTCCCATAGTAATAGTTTGGGAATAGATTAGATGGTCTAACACATTAACATATTTTCTTCATACATCGAAATAGAGCACATAGATGCAATATACACTCCAACTACTAATAATCAGCACGGCTTCCATTCCACCCTCAAAATAAATGTCTGTTTCATCATACAATCGCCGTGCTTATTAGGGCATTATTGCTTCCTTTGCCGTCGTCTTCCTGTTTGTGAGGCATCAAGTCCGTGTACCCGATGCTCTTCCTGGTCGTCGGAAAGATCATGAACACCATGCTAGCCAGTAACCCTAGCCCCACTGGCAGGTTCATGAGCATCTCCCTGACGTCCGGTCCGATGTCCGGGAAGAGGCAGCTCTGTACGCCGGCGTTGCCGAGCGCGACGATGACAAACAGGACCGCTGAGACCAGCGCGTGCACGAAGTCCAGCGGCCTGACCTTCATCCGGGGCAGGTCCCCGAACTTGCGCCTCCTCTCCTCGCCCGTGCCGTCGAAGTTGAACGGGTAGAAGCCCCGCGGCGTGGCCACGCCGTAGTAGAGCCGGCCGTCGCGGCCGACGAGGCTGTCGGTGAAGGAGAGCAGCACGCAGGCGGCGGCGCAGGCGCCGACCAGCGCGAGGGTGAGGTACTGGCTGGCCACCCCACACGCGCCGTGGTTGCTGAAAGACGGTGCCAGGGCGTGGAAGACCGTGACCGTGCCGGTGGGCAGGAGCTTGATGATGTCGCAGGCGCCGCACAGGGTCTTGTCGACCAGTGGCGGCGGTTGCTTGGTGGCGCCGCCGTGGGGCACCAGGAGCTTCATGTCTCGGGTGGAGTCGTCGGCCATTTGGGTCTGCACGGTGGCGTTGTGTCCCATCTTATTTATCACCAGATGGTCGCGGACTTGCACTCGGCTGTTACTGCACACACTTTTATGGCCGTTGTGCACAGTAGTTGCAGGATGCGACATGTAATGTCACAATTTGTGGTGCATCCGTGCTTGGACAGGAAACTCGTGCCATGTAGCTAGCTAGATTGTTAAAGTTGACGTTGACGCTTCATAGACCATAGTGTTATAGAGATTAAAGTACGTGTGATCGATGGAAGATATATTATGTTTAGTGTTCTCTTTTGTTTCTGTGCAATGTGAATTTACATGTTTTGGGTATCATATATAGGTTCGAAGGAAAAAGTTCACCGCATGAAAGGAAAAGATCCACGCTAGAAAAATGGTCATTCGTCCCACACGTTAGTACCGGATATATTTTGGTCCGGTACTAAAGTTTCCCCCACACCATTTTAGTATCGGATCCAAATTTGAAAGCTCCCGGAGCCATTTTAGTACCGGACCGAGACACCGACCGGTACTAAATGTCGCGTTTTAGTACCAGCTGGTGTTCCGGCCCGGTACTAAAATAGCGTGCCCATTTAGTACCGGACCAAGACACGGGCCGGTACTAAATGTCATCATTTAGTACCGGCCGGTGTTTTGGACCGGTACTAAATGGATCTCCACGGGTTACTTTAAAAGGAATGCATCTCCCATCCAGTCACATATGATGCATAGGTGGGATGGTAAGGAAGCTATGCGTGAGGTTGGAGGTCATGGGTTCGAATCCTCACGGCTGTGTCACTATGTAAGAAAAACTCTATAGTGACGGACATCATCTCCCTAAATTGACGGGCAAAGAGCCCGTCACCTCTACTGCGTCACTGTTTTGAACAGAAAGATGACGGGTGTCTGCCCGTCACCTATGTGACGCAATAGGTGACGGACTTCACTAGAGAACTATCACCTTTCTTGGTGACCAGGCCCCCCTATGAAGTGTAGCAAAGAGTCCGTCACCTCTACTGCGTCACTGTTTTGAACAGAAAGATGACGGGTGTCTGCCCGTCACCTATGTGACGCAATAGGTGACGGACTTCACTAGAGAACTATCACCTTTCTTGGTGACCAGGCCCCCCTATGAAGTGTACGCCCGTCACCTATATCCAATACAGGTGACGGGCCTAACACATAGCCCGAGCATAAGTGACGGGCGTAGAACAACACTTGTCACTTGGAATTTTTAAAGGTGACGGGTTGTGCTTCCAGGTGTCGTCACCTTATGTATATTAAAGGTCCACATGATCCATTACACAACATGATAAATTATAAGAACTTGATAAATTATACAGGTCTACATGATCCATTAAACAATATGATAAATTATAAGAACTTGATAAATTATACCAGTCCACATGATCCAGTACACAACATGATAAATTATAAGAACTACATGATCCACTACACGACATGATTACATAAAAGGACTACTTGATCCATTACACGACATGATTACATAAAATAACTACATGATCCATTACACAACATGATTACATAGAAGGACTGCATGCAAATACAAACTACTCGTGAGACCTATTAACCGATGCCTCGTGAATCGCCGCGCGAACTCTCGCAACGGAACGGTCAATTTCTGGCATCCCCGGCTCTTCGCGCCTTGCATTTCGAACCATCAACTCGCGGTCATCATCCGTACCATGCAACTCGACATCAAATTCATGCTCAAATTTGCCAAGCATGAGGCAATGGAATGCTTTCCTAATCCCACAACAAATACGACCACTAACAAGTCCAAGGCGCTCTTTAGGGCGGAACTCAAGGGAATGACCGGCGCACTTCAAATTAATGCGTACCGATGCATGAGCAGACGCACGACGCTCCAACCCATCATGTTGTAAAGTCATTTCTACGGATTAAACATTAACATTCCATTCGATGTCTAATACCAAGTACACACATTCATCCCCATTTTCATCAACTAATTAATACTAGTAAATCACATCTACACATGCAAATAAAAAAAGTTATTTCTAAAATCAAATTATTTTGATACTCTTCAGTTTGAGGCAAACACTCATCGTCCTATGTCATATGGGATGAAATAATGGTTCAGAATATTTATTCAGGCTCTTTATGCAAAAACCATCGAAAAGAAAAAAATTCTTATTTACGATATGCATATGTTGTCAACCTTGATCCTGCGGTGATGACACTATCATTCGGGTCCAACATAGATATCCGCGACACAGTGCGGTATACGGACGTGATGAAAGAGTACGGCCTTGGTCCTAATAAAGAAGTTCCCAGCTAAAAAGTTGAGGATTTCTTTATTGGAACCAAGACCGTACTCCTTCATCACGTCCCTATACTGCACCGCATCACGGATATCGATGTTGGCCCCAAATGGCGGTATCAACACCGCAGGATCAAGGTTAACAACATATACATATCCGAAACAAAGATTTTTTTAACTTCACGATGGTTTCAATGGGAGCCTAAATAAATACATCATTAGAGTATCAAAATATAAAAACATTCAACTCAATATACTCATTTTCATCAACTAATACAAGTAAATCATATTATTTAGCATTTCAAAAGGCATAAAAAATGGGAGAGATATGTTTGCATTATAACAATCCATGAAGATCTCACCCTCGAAAGGCATAAGCTACTGTATACTTGATATGAACACCTCAGCCTCGCTGTGTGGCATGTGCTTCATGCCTTTTGAGGCAGAGGCGTTCATGTGCAAGTATACAATAGCTTATAAGAACAAACTGCTTTAATTTGGATGTGCATTATCTCTCAATCTATCATGGTGAACACTCTCCCATATCATCATTTGCCAACAAATATCAGTAGGATTTTTTTTAACTTCTCGATGGTTTCAAACATTCACATTTCACAAATAAAAGTATCTAGATCTGTATAGAAGCAATATCAAATACTGACAGTGGCGGAGAGGAACGACGGGCGGGCACCTGGTGGCGCGACGAGGAGGCACGACGGCGTGCCCCGCTCTCGTCCTTGCCTGCGGGCGGCGACTCGGCGCCGGCGGGTGGCACGACGAGGAGGCGCGACGGCGTGCCCCGCTCTCCTCCTTGGTTGCAAGCGGTGGCTCGACGCAGGCGGGCAGCCACCTGGTGGCGCGATGAGGAGGCGCGACGGCGTGCCCCGCTCCCCTCCTTGCCTATGGGCGGCGGCTCGGCGCCGGCGGGCGGACGCCTGTTGGCGCGATGAGGAGGCTAGGAGGTGGGCACTAACCTAGGGTTTCAAATGGATAAGGTAAGGAACTAAGTCAAAGGGGTGGCTTCAAATGGGAGAAAAGGAAACAAGTGACGGGCAACACATGTGCGGCCCGTCACCTATGATATCAATTAGACCAGTCACCTATGTCATGAATACAGGTGACGAGCAACCCGCTCCGGCGCCTGCTCCGGCCCCTGCTCCGGCCGCTGACGATCCTGAGTTCGATCCGGACCACCCCTTCGGCTTGGGCGACGCCTGGGCAATCATCGTCACGAGGGATTCGTTCAAAGAGTTGAACGAATACCTCGGCCGCCTTGGGAAGCCGAAGGTGCAGCCGCCACCAGTGGAGAACGTCACCGGATACGTCTACGCCATCTTCAGGGTGGTGGAAGTTATAAAGGACCTGCCATGACTATGTATAACATAGTTTGTATGTAGATCCCTTTGTATATATATATATCTCGCAATATAAATTTGTGCCTCGTTATATATCTCGCATTGTTACCTCGCAATATAATCTCAGCATTTTTACCTCGCAATTTTCACGTAATGCTCGTAATGCGAATATGACGAACTATATATCTCGAAATAATCCCTTTTGTTAGATAGGGCATACACATAGGTGACGAACTATACACGTAATGCGTCACCTTTCAAGGACCATAGGTTAAACGCATCAAAAGACGTGGTAACACACTAAGTAAAGGTCGTCACATTTACTTGAGGGATACTAACTCGGGCATGCGTCACCTATAACATGACTACGGGTGACGGGCGCTAAATAAAGCCCGTCACCTGTAATATAGGTGATGGGCTTCATGAGCCGCGTTACTTTTGCTCGGTCATAGACAATGGGCCACTTTCAGCCGGGGGCCCTAGGAGAATAGAAAGGTGACGCACCTAATCTATGCACGTCACTTTTCGAATACAGATGACGCGCAATAACCACTCGTCACCTTTATGCGCGTCACTATAGGGAGGTTCTTAGATAGTGTGTACACACATTTACGCGTGAAAAATTTGCTTGACTTGTGAAAAATAAAGTTGCGTCTGTGTGGGCCTTCGGGGGTTCGTAGTTTTTTTTTCATTTTTTCTGGGTGGCGGTGGCCTGTTTAGTACCGGTCGTAGCGACCGGTACTAAACGGCACTCCAGTTAGTACCGGCCAGGCTGTACGGGTCAACCGGAACCGGTACTAACCTAGCCATGCAGCCGGTACTAGTAGTGTTTTTTCTGGCAGTGTTCAAAGAATTAGGAGTGGCTAGTTTGGCAATCCATGCATACTTTAAATGTCATACTTATTGCAATAAATTATGTTTCTTCAAGACATTGCAGGAATACCTTCGTCAAACATGTTCAAGCTAGCATCATTTTATTTGGTTATGGAATCAAAACACAGCCGCAGTATATATGTTGACGAAATACAACTTTTTTCATGCTATTTTTTTTTGGCATGCAGTGACAGCGCATGCATTGTGGATAGAGTCTTAAGATTTTGGGGGCTCATCTTCGCCTTAATCACCCTCTGTCCTCTCTTTTTTTCTTTTTCATCCTCTTTTTCCTTTTCTTGTTCCTCTTTATCCATAGCTGAAATTTCTAGGTTTTGTCTCTACACCACTCCACCCCACAATGTGGAACTTAAAAAGCTACAGGGTCATCATCGAACGATTTATGAATGTCAATTTATTTATTTTCACTCAGTTGAAAAAATAACATCCGCCATTTTTTATTAAGGAAAACCTCCACAATTTGCAGTGGAAAAATGATTCTTAATGTGGCCATCTATGAAACACTATCTTTGTTGGCCCTCCAACTGTCCAACACCCTCCAACCTGGCCACCGTGAAGCCGGCTTTCTCCATGCACCTGCGCACGACCTCACCGGATGGGATTGGTTTTGAGTCCACAAGAATCATAGCGTGGAGCTGAACAGGAGAATTATATCGTGGAGCTGAAGGGAGAGGACAAAATATAATGGGATGATGGAGGATATGAAACAACCAGGCTCCATCTAATTCCCGTTTTAGGTTTTAAACCATCGACCTAATAATCCTTTCGGCCCATCGAGGAGACAGGGTCATCCCTTGCCGGTCGGTTAATGACATCCCATCCGGTTAATGACATCATCCCATGAGCAGCGATATCATCCATTCTGTGTCGACGTCTCAGTCCAGTGCCTGCGCACTTGCACTAAAACTTGCATTGGAAGGCAGCACGAGCCTTCCCGTTTCACCGTCTGTCGAGTTTAGGATGAACCATTGTCTATCTAGGCATATCCATTCGATCCAATCTATGTGATAACATGCAATGTGGAGTACAGTACAGATCCAAAATAATTTCAAGCTTCTTGTGGGACAATGATAGGCCTAACCAACAATGCGATTCGAAACACCAAGCCGGCAATAATGGCTTTTTTGCCTCCATAACAGCTGCAAATAAACCAATCCAGTGGATGTATAGAACAGACGCTAGTGTATCTCTGCTCATATATGTATATTCCCAGATACCCTAGCTGTACACGCCTGTAACCCTGTAGAAGCATAAGGGTCCCGATCTATAACTCCCTGTTGATCCAGTGATTGCAGCTGATTGGTTTGTCCCAGCACGGAGGCATGATATTTTTTAGGCACGGAGGCATGATATGGATTCGTATGTCCGGATGACCAATTCAAACACAGCCATCCATCGATTTCTTACATCAACGAGCGTTAGAGTTATAAACTCAGACGTGTACAAGAGGATGCAACAAGAACAAAATGCCAATCGTGGCACGAGGCACGTTATATATATAGAATTCTCACCAGCAGATAGTTTGCAACTGCTTTGATATTCATAAGGTTCACTTACTGATAAGTAGTAACGCTAACTAGATTGGACCAAGCTGCTAATCAGCCATGGCTTCAGCCATGCCTCTGGCCAGCCTTCTGCTCCTGTGCCTTCTCGTCACTCACACCCATGGGTCAAGGCCCGTCCTTCTCCGTTCGACCGACGACTCTGGTGCCTCGCCATCGTCGGACGCCTGCCGGTCCATAGCTTCAGGTACAATGCCGAACTTTGCCATTTCGGCGTCAATTCCACTACTCACAAAATGAACCTTGTCACGTGTTAACTAGCTGTTTGTCGTGATGGTCCAGGACACGGCAATGGCAACAAGCTGCCGTTGGTGCACCGGCTGAGCCCGTGCTCTCCTCTCGGCGGCAGCGGCGCCCGGAAGCATGGCAAGGCGTCGCTGGATGAGATCCTCCACCGGGACGGCCTCCGCCTGCGCTACCTCTCCGAGGTCCAGGCTGCGGCCGCCGCATCAGCTCCTGCCCCTGCCCCCTCGGCCACGCCGGCGTCGGGCCTGTCCGTCCCCGCCACGCAGAACGTCATCAGCAGCCTCCCCGGAGTGTTCGACTACACGGTGCTCGCCGGGTACGGCACTCCGGCGCAGCAGCTCCCTCTCTACTTCGACGTCAGCGGCATGTCCAATTTCCGGTGCAAGCCGTGCTTCTCCGGTTCCTCCGGGGCCGCGCCGTGCGACCGGGCCTTCGACCCCTCCCTGTCCTCGTCGTTCAGCGCCGTGCCGTGCGGGTCGCCGGACTGCAGGCAGACGACGTGCTCGTCCGGGTCCTCCTGCACCTTCACGTTCCAGAACTCGACCTTCGTCTTCGGCAACGGCACCGTCGTGACGGACACGCTGACGCTCTCGCCCTCGGCCACGTTCGAGGACTTCGCCGCCGGGTGCATGCAGCTCGACAACCTGTTCAGCGACGGTGCGGCCGTCGGGAACATCGACCTCAGCCGGAGCCGCCACTCGCTGGCGACCCGTGTGCTGATCTCGTCGCCGCCCAGCACGGCCGCGTTCTCCTACTGCCTCCCGGCGGACACGGACACGCATGGCTTCCTCAACATCGCCCCCGCACTGTCGGACTACTCCGGCCTCGCCGGCGTCAAGTACGTGCCGCTGGTGACAAACCCGAGTGGGCCGAACTTCTATTACGTCGACCTCGTTGCCATCACCATCGACGGCAAGGACCTCCCAATCCCGCCGGTGACGTTCAGGGGCAACGGGACGATGATCGACTCGCAATCGGCCTTCACTTACCTGAACCCGCCGATCTACGCCGCGCTCCGCGACGAGTTCCGGAGGGCGATGGCCAAGTACCCGCCCGCGCCGGCGTTCAGCGACCTCGACACGTGCTACAACTTCACGGGGCTCCAGTACATCGAGCTCCCGGAGGTCACGCTCAGGTTCGGCAACGGTGAGACCATGGACCTCGACGACCGGCAGTTCATGTACTTCTTCCGCGAGCACCTCGACGACGACTTCCCGTTCGGGTGCCTGGCGTTCGCCGCGTCCCCCGACACAAATTTCCCCTGGAACTTGCTGGGGTCTCAGGTGCAGCGGACCAAGGAGATCGTGTACGACGTGCGGGGTGGCATGGTTGCCTTTGTCCCCAGCCGCTGCGGGTTGCGCTGATGCTTGAAGGCGACCGTTAGTTGGAGGCTTGGAGCGTCCTCTACTTCCTATTCGCCCTTGTGTTGTGCGCCCGTGTGTTTTGTTAGTTTCTCGCATTTCGATGTCTTCCGAAGTTGTTTTGGGTGTTTTTGAATGTTATAACAATTGGTTTGCGATAATTGTTACACCATTTATGTTTTTCAGGACTGTGCAATGATGCGGGTGCTTCATTGAGCCACCACTCAACCCTTATCGTGGTACTAAAAGCCTGTTTACCACATACATGAGCCACATTCATCCGGAGTCCCAGCAACGACGATTCGTCGGTTGAGACATCAAACTCATCAGGTCCCAGATCCAATCCGGCCCTCACCAGTTCGATCATCAAGCGAGTGGGCAATCTTTCTCTCGCAGGCTCGGCCCAGAGTCGTGCCACAGTCGCCCCACCGTCATCTCGGATGATCTGATCTCCCTATTAGATTGTACCAGGTAAACCATCGCCGGGTGCATGGGGCTTGCTGAGTCGGCCCTCCACGATCGAGTGTAGCGGCACGCGACTCACCCCAGCTACCGCTCGGCCTACAAAATGGTGCCGCCTCCTTCTCGGATTAGATCCATCATCTGATGGGCGATATCCCCAGAACAGATCGGTAACAACTTAGTGTTGCCATATTGATGCTTCATTGGCTACCGAGCTGATGGTCAAATTTCAGGATGCTTTGTTCACCCCCCATAATCTTGTTAGCAACAAGGCGAGCTCCGAGCATCTACCAAGTTTTCATCTCCAATGATTATCGCACGATCGATGGTGAAAACAACATTGATTGCACCGCAAAACTAACCCACAACCAGGGTCGTGCCCAACACCGGGCAGCTGAAGCAGCCCATGACGATAGCCACAATGCTACAAGCACACCCTAGGGTCCCACCTCATCGACGGCCGATCACACTGCGAAACCTCGAACATGATTTTATCCTCAAACTCAACGGTCAAGTGGTCTTTGCCACTCCATCCGCCAACATGATAGTCGTCCTCCAAATACTCCCCTTGGACTTAAGGAGGCGGCATGGGTGGGGTCGGAGGCAGGTGGTGGTGGCGGTCCATGCCTGGGTCAGAGCGGAAGCCTCTTCATCGAGTCGGAGTGGGCGGTGGCTGTGGTCCTTGTGGGTTTAGGGGTAGGGGGGGGGGGGGGAGTGGAGCGATGGCTTGGAGGTCGCATTGGAGTGGGCGGCGGCGGTGGTCGTCCCTGCCTGGGTTCGGAATAGCGGAGTGGTGGGAGAGGATGGGTGAGGCCTATTGAGAAGAAGATGAGGATAAGGTTACGGTTTGGGTTTGGAAAGTATATATATATCCAGACATGTCGGCGCAACAATTTTAAAATAAGAAACAAAAAACCATATACTCAGCATAATAAAATAACAACATAGATAGAACATTGAATAATATTCATTATGCACTAAATCGAAGCAATCGGGTCCTTGGTCGGAGCAGCCATGATTGGGGGCCAAATCTGGCGAGGGGGAGCTCGCAGGCGGCAGCTATGGAGGGGTGGGGGAGCATGAGGTAGGCGAGAGATACCTGAGGGTGGTCGCGATGGGGTCGGAGGTGGCCGGAGGAGGGCCGGTGGCGGAGCAGTGCTCCGGCGGCCATGGGCGCGGCGCACGGCGGCGCTTCCGGCGAGGGAGGGAGGCGGTGGGTAGGCCTGTGGGCACCAGCAGGTCGAGGGCGACCCGTTCCGAGGGTCGGTTTGGGCGGAGGAGGACCGGAGAAGGGGCTCGACGTTGGGGGCGGAGCTTCAGGCTGTAGCAGCAATGGCGGGTGGGGCACCTTCAATTTCCGGCCGTGTAGGTCATGGCCGGCGACGGTGAGGCTCATGGGGTGTCGTGCAGAGGTGAGGAAGGTGGTGATGGAGGTGATTTGCAAACGATTGTAGGGGTGAGGGGAATTTGGCAGAGGAGCAGAGCTGGCTCGGCTCGACCTGCCCTTCTCGAGGAAGAAGAAGGGAGGGACAAGGAGAGGGAGAGGAAGGGGAATGGGGTGCTGAAGGTGGAGATAAGGCCGTGGCGACGCTAGTGGCCGCGCTCGGGGGTGCAGTGCGCGAGGACGGCGAGCAGTGCCGCAATGACGGCCGGCCGGGCGTCATCGCGCGACGGTGCAGTGAGGGGAGCGGACGTCGGCGGCATGGGCGCGGCGGGCAAGTGGGCAGGGTCGTCGTGGCGTCGTGCGGCTCGCGTGCCGCGGAAGCCGGCGCGTGGCACGGCAGAGCACGCCGGCGAGCGTCCGCGCGTCGTGCGCCCACGGGTGCCGTACTGGAGCAGGCGAGGGTTTTAGGATGTTTTTGACCCGTTTTGACTGTAATTCTGGACTATTAATTCAGATTTTTAGACTATAATATTATATTCATGATAAGTATATACATTGGAGTGTCAATTTGATATTGCCTCAACTCCAAGTGTTTAGTTAGGATGTAATTTATCTATTCTTTTATGCATGCACAATTTATGATAATGATCATGTAAAATTATGATAAATTTCTAATACAAGGTAATTAACACTCGGGGTGTTACAATCCTACCCCCTTAAAAAAATGTCGCCCCGAGATTCCTGCGCAGGAAGAAGCAAGGAAGAATAGAGTTACAAAGGTTTTCACTTTTTTTTAACGATTGCTCCACCGTTGCATTGTAAAATTCAAAGGCTTCTTCATTTCTAGAATATAGGAAGATATTCTGGACCAACATAAATCAAGGAGGTTCTCGAAAGAATCAAATTTTTAATTCGGTGGTAAATCCGGATAGAAAGGATATCAAGGCGAGTTTTTCTCAAGAACATTCTTGCTCAATATTACTTATTAATTGAGTTGCATGATGCAAGACGCACATGGTGTAATACACGTTAACGTTCGACAACTCCCAAAAACTCAAACTTTATCTATCCATTCGCGTTGTTACTCGTTTATGGCCTACCCCCTTGAAAAGAACAGAGTAGAGAAAAACATTTTAAGGGTTATATGAAAAGACAGTCGTAGCAGGTCATATTCACACGTACTTAAGCACCAGCGCGCACCCAGTGGCACAGTCCTACGGCTGCAGTCCACACGAGACCCTAGCTCCCGTCGCGGTGGGGACAATCACCACTAAGAAAAAAATCACAGAGAGCAACCCAAATAGCACGCGCTCAGAGAGAGGTTTCCAGCCTTTGAATCAAGAGTTATATGTAGACATACGGGACACATGACGTTAGTTATCCTGCCACCTGAGTTTCACCATGTCAAACCCCATGCCTAAGCACTGTGTGATTATGCAATGCAACAATGTTGCAATCCTATCCTTGCATGATGACTATAATGTAGGGATGAAAACGGACGGGAACGGGCAGCAAAACCCCTCGACCATTTCCATTCCCGTATTTTATTGCAGGAAACGAGAGCGGGAGCGGAAACAGGATATACGAGTTACAAAATCGGGCGGGAAGCGGAAACTTTACCGGAATACATTATTGTTTAATCACCGTTCACCTCGCATGAATATAATGTTACACACTCTTTTACACAAGATACTTTTTAAAAATATAATTAAGGTTTCACGTTTCCTATGTTTAAACCATGAAGTGCACCGATTAATGTTGAAAAATAAAAGAGGATATATGGTGTGCCTATTAAATTTTTTCTGCATTTTATAAATACGGAATAAATATGGGATCATCCCGGATAAAAACGGGATCCCGCAAATACGGGCGGGATACACCCCTTCCCGCTTCCCGTCCTATTTTCGTATTTTTTCGCAAATACGGAAACGGGCGGGATAAATATAGAAATACGGGCGGGACGGGACGAGATTTTTTCTGTCCATTTTCATCCTTACTATAATGTATGTGATCAAGCTTTTAATTTATTCACATTTATTTGAGCAAGACTGCAAGCGGATCCATTTTAGGTATAGGAATCAAGGTGATTAGAAATAAACCAATATCAACGCTGAAAGAACAATAGGATGCTTTTAGTCATAAAGAATGACCCGGATGAATTATTTTTGAACATTTAAATGAATGGCCTAAAGATGAGGTTATACGATCTCAAATTAACCCTGACCAATATCGAAATATCAATGTTTAGACAAGATGGAATGATCATTGAGCCACGGATTGGATAAGGTTAACTGATTATGATGGGAAAAGGTATATCAAGAAAAATGGTCAAGGGATTTATCTTAGGATAACATCCTTATTTTGACTGTCAGAAAAAATAAGATTAGTCAGAAGATTTTTATCCACGGGAATGAGAAATATCAACCATACTACTAGATTCGTACTCTGCACTCCAATTACTTGAACAACGAGATATGTTTGTTTTGATACGGCTCACTTGTTCTTTCGCTTCCTTAACTAGATCAGGTTCGAACGGCAGATAGTGAGATCTGCACAAGTGTAAAGAAGACTACCCGAAAGTGTTAATAAAACAAAAACACAAAAACTCCTAAAGTGTTAATAAAACAAAAACATAAAAACTCAATGAGATGATATGATGCATACATGACTTATACGTCCTCACAAAAGAAATTTTTGCCAAAAATACTATGGCAATATACAGAGATCATTCGGTGGCACAATACGTACTCTCCCTATATATACTAGCCATTTGCTATGAATTTCCTTACGTAACGTCGTTAGTGTACCTACAGAAAATCACAAGATATATCCACAACTGACAAATGGTGTTGATGCTTGCTACGGACCAATTTTGAGCGTCAATTTGACCCGAAAAGTTCGATGATTGACATGCTTAACCTTCTTATTTAACCCGAATAATATTATTTCCATATTTTCCTCGGAGATTTTGCATTGTAGGTTTTTGGGACGGAAATGCAGGTAAAATAAACTCCAGGATTCAAGCCACAAGATGCCAACATATCGGAGCGCCCTGACCAACAAAGAGTAGCTATTCATTTACCAAATTCTATATGCCTTGGTGAATATGTGTATGCAGCTCAAGCAAACTAGGAAACACATCTCAAGAGCAAGGCAACACACTTCAATCCAAGGGAACACTCCTCCGACCAATCAGAGCGCACCGTTCGGCGTCACACGGATTGAAGGGCCCGCTAGAGCATGCAACCGACATAGGTATGTGCCAACTCATTCACCAGGGACTATAGGGCCCACTTACCAGCGTCCTGCCCGAAGATGAGGCTGGTCGGAGCCAAACCTGGGTCGGCCGACCCAGGTAGGTCGGCCGAACCAGGCCGGCCACAACCGACCTACTTCCTCATTGGATGCCACGGTCGGTTCCTGGTGATAGCCCCTCGTTTGCTGGCTGGAGCACCCCTTGGACGCCCCTATAAATATAAGGGGAGGGGCTTCTAAAGGAGACACAACTCACCTCTCCACCCTCTCTCACTTTTGGAGTTTGGGGCTTCTCCTTAGAGGCTTAGTGCTGCCTAGGTAGTGCTTAGGAGTTAGGAAGAGAGTGAGGGGGAGTCGGGGAGGTGCCGGTGGGCCCACCGACACTCTTCTCCATCTTGTACCTCAACGGATGCTTATCAATCATAGTAAGTGTTCGTGACTCCCTTTGTGCTTTAATTTCTTAGTTAAGTTTAGAGCTAGTTCCTCTTAGTTGTTTGCCGGATCAATAGTTTGCTAGTGTAGTGGATGCCTCTAGAATAGGAACGATTCTAGAGTTAGTAAGAAACGGTGTAGACGTGGTGTCTATATCATTCCTTACCTATTGGTTGTGGTATATCCCATGGTTAGATGAGGTAGGTAGCAGGTGGTGACAGCCCTTTCTATCCAGCGGAACCCTCCCCATTCGAGTATATCCCAGTGCCGTATTACTAGAACTCACTAGTCTTATTCTGTGAGAAGTCAGTAGCCCGACACGAACGACTAGGATAGTTCTATCTTACCTTTGATTCTTAGCCATAGGAATCCTCTATACTCCTTGCCTCTAGTTGGTGTAGTGTTCTTGGATGAACTCGAACCTTAGAGAATATACACACGTTCCTTAGTGGATACGATACCCTTGGAATACTCCTGGGTGAAAGCTACAACGGTATCCGTGCGCTTGCGGATTTATTTTCGTGACGCTAGGAAACGTCAACAAGCTTTTTGGTGTTGTTGCCGGGGAACAGTTGCTATATTCTCTTCGGACCTAGTTCGCCCTCGTACCTTTTTCATTTCTTTTATTCTACCTTTAACCCCCGCTACCCATGGAGAAGCTATCCATTGAACAACTCTCTCTCCTAAGGGGTGACTTCTATAAGCACTTACCAACTTCAAGATCAACCCCTTCACCTGGCTATGGTCTCCATCCTCGGATTATAGCCATGTTTCAGAATCAACCCTTTTCTGGAGCAATTACTGAAGATCCCGACGATCATCTGCAAAAGTTTGAGGAACTATGCTCATGCTTGGACATCCCAATTATGACACAGGAAACATTGTGGTGGAAATTGTTTCCTCTCTCTCTCTCACAGGGAAGGCGGAGCAATGGTACACTCGTGTGATAGGGAGTACGACCGGTAATTGGGGAGAATTTAGAGTTGACTTTTGTTACTCGTTCTCCCTTACGGAACGCGTAGAATCCCTACCGTTTGACATCCTCAGCTACAAGCAATTAGAGAAGGAGTCCATAGGTGCAGCATGGGCTAGATTATCATGCCTTTTGGCATCCAACCCAGACTTGTCTATACCCGAAGATGTATCATTAGACATCTTTTGCTCAGGTTTAGATATGAAATCTGCCCTTAATTTCGACATTGCCACCGGAGGTTCGTTTACGCACAAAACTCTGTCAGAAGGAATAGAGATTCTAGGTGACCTCTTAGAAGACTCGTCTTTCCCTACAGATTGTAACGAACCCCGTCGAGAGGAATCCGAGTCAAGCCATGAGAGTCTCTCAATAGCGAATTCCGAGCTTTCATCTTCCACATCCCAAGATTCGTCTGTTGAGCCCTCTCCTGAACCAGGTGTCAGACCCGGGGCAGCGGGACTGCACACTTGGTATACATATTCTTGTGGTAAGGGATGGCGCATGGGCCATACCTTATGCTCATTGTAACTAGTCATATAGAGCTAGGACTAGTCGGACGTAAGGAAACAACCCGACAACATACTAGGGTAGGACTCCTAAGGCCGTCCCCGACTAGGACTTCCATGACCACACAGGACGTAGGGTATTACGCTCTCGGCGGCCCGAACCTGTCTAAACTTTGTGTTCCTTGCACCTTCAAGTTCCTGATCTCGGTGACACCCTACCTACAACCTACCACCTCGGGGGTATCCCTTGATGGGCTTGGCGGTAAAACACCGACAGCTGGCACGCCAGGTAGGGGTGTTCATCGAGCATCCACCAGAGAACTTGATGGCATCCTTCAACTTCACCAGCGCCGTGCTCAACAAGGGCAGAACTTTCATCTTCGGCTCTTGGATCTGCATCGCCAACGGCTCGGGCGGCTTCGACAGCCACCTGACCAACACCACAGAGCCTGAAGACTCGAGCTGTTCGAGCGAACTCGACGAGTTCATCGATAGTTTCAACAAGATGCATCCACTTCTCACCTCGGAGACTGAGGAGAATTCCGTCATCAAAGCATTTTCGACTCGTGTTCCGACACGACTCTCCGGCTCGGATCCGATCCAATCTGGAGAATAGCGTACCCGATACTATTTCGGACTACGCAACGCGGCTTCCTCCTTCGCGGAGGCCCTATGGTCTAGGTCCCTCTCCGACTCAGAAGCAGACTTAGATCTCCTACTCAAGCTCGGAGACGAGGACGCCACCGCTAGCCGGGAGGCTCCCGTTTTTGACGCATACTAGGATTCAGATGATGAGCCCAACTTCTCCGCGGTCAGTCATCTGGGTTTGAGCATTACGACTACCACGCAGGACAGATTCGTGTATTGGAAGGGCATGGAGCCCTCCAAACTACTCGATGATGACGCCTGCTTAGTAGCCACCATCCAGCAACATCCTTTTCAAAAGGACAGACCTCTTTATCCAGTCCAGCAAGAGATGTCTAGGACCTCCACTTCCACTGTCCTGGCCACCGACTATTCTAGCGACTACTCGCCGGAGCACGAAGTCTAAATGGCTTCCATCCACGACCTCGGGGACGACGAGCCGGGCATCGAGTTCGACAACGAGCTCGAGGACGAGATCTCCGCCAACCAAGAAACTGCCGACGCTCCGCAGGACAAAGCTGAGGAGCAAAGGTGGGTACGCAGGTGGAAGAACACCAGGAGGAACAAGCGTAGGTGCAATGCTCAAGAGCGCGCCTGCAACCCGCAATGGCGTAGAAACCTACGCGGGGATTTTGACGCAGCAACTAGCGAAGAATTTGTTATCCCCATGGGTAACATCTACGAAGCTTTCCTGCTCCTGCAACAGATCGCCCAAACGGACGCAACTCAGCGGATCATGCAACTTGTCAAGCAAGCCGCAGTCCAGCCCGACAAGATGGACCCACTGAAATCCGTCCAGAACACCCATTCCAGGTCGGAACGTCATGGCAGCTCTGCACCCTAGGGCAGTCGTGCCATCGCGGGTCATCCCAACCCCTGCAACAACCGACAAGCTGAACAGGAGGTTCAACAACAAGGCCATAGGCCCAGGGGTGGGGGGCAACCCGCAGGAGGCCAAGGCCACCAGGGTAACCAGCTTCCTCCACATCATGGTGACTTAAGGCAGCACATCAACAGCAACCGCGACGTGCGCTCCATCATCACCAATAGGCAGCGTGAACGGTTGGAGAATGCTGCTCGTGACGATAGTGATCGTTTCTCGGCCTTCACAGAAAGCATCACTAACCGCGGGACTTCAAGCCTACAAACATCCTGATGTACGATGGGAAACAAGATCCGCGATAGTGGCTGCGATGCTGTTCTGTGGCCATCGAAGTATGTGGGGGCTCTAATTCGACTAAAGCCCTCTACTTCCCGATGGCCCTAGAATCAGCACCACTCACATGGCTCGAATCCCTCCGACCAAACTCCATCGACTTCTGGGAAGCCCTGAAGCAGGTCTTCGTCGACAACTTCCAGGGCTCCATGATCCCGGCAGGTACTCGTCATGACTTGTCGTAGGTCAAGCAGGAGGATAACGAGACCCTGAGGTCGTACACGCGCTGCTTCTTCGACACCCGCGCCACCAATGCCAACATCGCCGATGAGGAGGTCATCCGCTGCTTCCGCAATGGACTGGCCACAAAGCAGACGTACCGCGGGTTCGGGAGGAACCTCCTGACTACCGTACTCGAGCTCCACAACATGATGCAGCGATGGGCGGATCAAGAAGACGAGGAGAATGAATGCTTCCCCAAGCGCAAAAACGACAAGGGCAAAAACAACAACCGCTCTGACAAGGGCCAGTACAACAACCCGGGGGCCGCTCGCAAGCAGAAGCCGGAGGATCAAGTGGCCAACGTCGAGCGCAACCCTCGCAGCAAGAAGTCAGGCAAGCTTCAGGATCAGTACAAAAAGATCCTCCACAAGCAGTGTCCGATGCACCCGAAGGCCAAGCACACTATGTTCCAGTGCACCATCCTCTGCAAAAGCCACAATGCACCACCTCCTCCTATTGACGAGGAGAAGGACAAGGACAAGGCAGATGAGGGCACTGACAAGTCAGGACCTCCGGGTTTCCAATATCCGACTAACACCGTAAACGTCATCTTTGGAGGCGACGACGGTATTCTCACCAAGCGCGCGCAGAAGCGGTTTCGGCACGAGATCTTGGCAGTCGAGCCAGCGGTGCCACGTCTTTTGAGACACAGCGAGGTCCCGATCTCTTTTTCTAGAGAGGATCAGTGGACCAGCTTCTCCGAGCCGGGAAAACTTCCGCTCGTACTGGACTCGGTAGTCGCCGGCTCTACACTGACCCGGGTACTCATCGACAGGACAAGCGGGTTGAACCTGCTCTTCCCGAGTACTCTGAAGAAAATGAGGATGGACATCGGCAAGATGCTCACCCCCAACAAAGCTCCGTTCTATGGGATTGTCCCGGGTAACGTGGCTATACCGATCAGCTCGGTCATTCTGCCAGTACCTTCGGGACGGCTGACAATTTCCGTACGTAGTACATCAAGTTCGAAGTCGCCAACTTTGAATCTTCGTACCACGCCATCCTTGGCAGGCCTGCTTTGGCCAAGTTCATGGCGGTACCCCATTACATCTACTTGGTCTTAAAAATGCCAGGTACCAATGGTGTACTCTCCCTTCACGGCGACATCGAGAAGTCCTACGACTGCGACCAGGAGGCGATCAAGTATGCTGCATCAGCGCGCGTGCCAGAGCCTTCATCCGAAGTACTCGCGGCCGCATAGCAACTCTCCGAGACAGAGCTGGAGGTGGCAAACAAGAGGCCAAGCCAGTCGAGGGTCAAGCCGAACCCCGACATCAGCATCAAGACCATCCAGCTACAGGAGGGTGACTCAACCAAGACCGCCCTGATCGGCGAAAACATGGACAACAAATAGGAATTTGCGCTCGCCAACTTTCTTAGGGCCAACAGAGACATTTTCACTTGGAAACCAGCGGATATGCCAGGTGTGCCCAAGAAGTTGATCGAGCATGCTTTGAAAGTTGATCCCAAGGCCACTCCGAGGAAGCAACGACTACGTCGTTTCTCTCCAGAAAAGAGGCAGGCCATCAAAAAAGAGCTAGCTAAACTACTCACGGTTGGTTTCATCAAAGAGGTGTACCACCCACAGTGGCTAGCCAACCCTATACTCATCCTGAAAAAGAATAATAATGAATGGAGGATGTGTGTCGATTATACCGATCTCAATAGGCACTGCCCGAAAGATCCTTTCGCGCTTCCCCGCATCGATCAGGTTATTGACTCCACTGCCGGCTGTGTCCTGCTCTCCTTCCTTGACTACTACTCAGGTTATCATCAGATTTCCCTCAAGGAAGAAGACCAGATCAAGACTGCCTTCATTACCCCGTTCGGTGCCTACACATACACGACTATGTCGTTTGGGCTGAAGAACGCGGGTGCAACATACCAACGAGCCATACAGCTATGCCTCGCTGAGCAACTACACCGCGACGTTGAAGCCTACGTGGATGACATGGTTATTAAAATCAGAAATCCTGACAAGTTCATCTCTGATCTCGAGGAAACTTTCAACAGTCTGCGAAGATTTCAGTGGAAGCTCAACCCGACTAAGTGCGTCTTCGGTGTACCCTAAGGGAAACTCCTCGGTTTCATCGTCAGTCACCGCGGCATTGAGGCTAACCCTGAGAAGATAACCGCCATCACAAGCATGGGGGCTCCACAGAAGATCAAAGATGTGCAGAAGCTCACCGGCTGTATGGCGGCACTAAACAAATTCATCTCCAGACTTGGAGAATGGGGTCTACCCTTTTTCAAGCTCTTCAAGCGGGCAAGACAATTTTGTTTGGACCGAGGAAGCGGCGCAGGCATTGGAGGACCTCAATGCTCACCTCCAATCGCACCCCATCCTCATGGCTCCGAACCCAGGTGAGAACCTGCTACTTTACATTGCTGCGACTACTCATGTAGTCAGCACGGTCATTATGGTGGAGCAAAATGATGGGGGCCATGGCTTTGGTGTGCCGCGGCTAGTGTATTTCGTTAGCCAAGTCCTTTCTGAGTCAATGGTTCCTTATCCTTCAATTCAGAAACTTCTCTACGTGATACTCATCACCTCCAGAAAGCTTCATCACTACTTCGACGAGTACAAAATCTCAGTTGTCACTGACTTCCCGTTAGCGGATATACTTCACAACCGGGACGCCACTAGGTGTATCTCCAAGTGGGCAGTGGAACTGGGGGCTCTCAACATCAACTTCAAGCCATGCACTGCCATCAAGTCGCAAGCTCTAGTCGATTTCTTGGCAGAGTGGCAAGAAAACCAAGTACCAACTCCAGCTGACAAGCCAAAGCATTGGGTCATGTACTTCGATGGCTCCCTCAAGCTCAACCGCGGTGGCGTAGGAGTACTCTTCATCTGTCCGACTGGTGAGCAACTTAAATACGTATTTCAAATACTATTTAAGGTCTCCAACAATGAGGCCGAGTACGAGGCACTACTCCACGGGCTACGCCTGGCTGTCTCCCTTGGCATCAAGCGACTACTCGTCTTTGGCGACTCTTTACTGGTGGTCCAACAATGCAACAAGGAGTGGGACACCAACAAAGAAACCATGGACGCGTACGTTGCAGAAATTTGTAAGCTTGAGAACAAATTCTCGGGTCTCGAGATCCGTCATGTACTCTGCGATAACAACGTTGGGGCAGACGTACTCTCAAAGCTAGGCTCTGAGCGAGCCAAAGTTCCAGCTGGAGTCTTTGTCCATGAGCTCCACCACCCCTCTATTCCAAGAATAGAGCCAGGCACCATCGACCAAGGCCCTGCGGAGTCTAGTCGAGAGGTCCTGATGATTGATGTGGACCAGCGCTCCCAGTTCATCGACTTGATCGAGGAGAAGAAGCTACCTCCCCACCTCGACCCCAAGAGCGCTGAGGCTATTCGACTAGTCAGGCGCAGCAAGGGTTATCTTCTGGTGGGAGATAAGCTCTACAAGCATGGATCAGCATTGGGGGTACTCATGAAGTGTGTTACTACCGTAGAAGGGCGAGAAATCCTGGAGGAAATCCATGAGGGCACGTGCGGCAATCATGCAGCCTCCCGTACACTAGTTGGGAAGACCTTCAGGTCTGGGTTCTATTGGCCTATGGCTTTGGCAGATGCCGAAGACCTCGTTCATCGATGCACCAACTACCAATTCTTCGATAAACAAGCTCATGTCCCTGCGCACAAGCTGATCGCCATACCACCATCTTGGCTGGTTGGCTGTTGGGGCCTTGACATGATCGGTCCACTGACAACAGCGCGAGGAAGCTTTACCCACGTCTTGGTGTCCATCGACAAGTTCACCAAGTGGATCGAGTACAAGCCTATTACGACCCTGACCCGACAGAGTAGTTACCTTCATCTGTGACATACTTCACCATTTTGGTTTCCATCATACAATCATTACTGATCTGGGATCCAAATTCACTTCACATGAGTTCTGGGAGTTCTGTGAACAAATCGGCATTTTGACACATGTTGAATCGGCGTCAGGAGGAGAAGATTGGCCGATGCGGCAGATTTGAAGGCTACAGTAAGGAATCAGCCGATTGAGGTAACAGTTGGAAATCGGCCGATTGGTGATACAACTTGCACCACTAGGATGGAATTATTTCGGAGGGTCCTGGTCAAAAGTTGATCAACAGGGTAACGTCCTGATTGGATTAGGGGACGGCAGCGGAAGATTCCGTGGGAGTCCGTTTCCTTTAAAAGTTATTATAGATATGGTAATTTTCTTGTTTTTTAAATAAGATTGTAACAAGTCGTGATCGACCAGGAGTCCTAGTTTTATGGTATAAATAGGAGTCGTCAAGGTCTTGCAGACATGAACACATCAATAAACAACAATACTTCTACTTTTTCAGCAATTTACTTTCAAGTCGGCGACTTCGCCAATACTTTTCTTCTTTCACGAGTTCGTACGGATTGGCAGGGCTGCATCAACTTGATCTCCGGCCAATTGGTAGGTTCCGCTTATCGAGTAATATCCGAGCTTTAACTACGGGCGCATCGCTGTGGTTTCGTTTGGATTTATTCACCAATTATCGATATTTACTAGAATTGCAAGTTTTACCTGTTATTCTAGTATTATCACCAGTTATCCAGCTTGAAATCAGAGTAATCGGCTTCGTCATTGTTCTTCTTCAACTTATCATCACATAGCTGATTAGATCTATTTCAAGTGTTGCCTCTGTAGTAATCGTTTAGATCGCTCCGGCAGTTTTCTTTACAATTACTACGCGACTATCGGCTGATCCATAGCCGATCATCTCTACAGCAAATCGGCCGATTCGCCGCCGACGCGCTCCTCAGGACAGATCGGAACTCCAGCCGATCGAAGCGCCTGGAATTTAATACTTTATTTCCTTGTCAATCAACAGATCAGATTGACTGGCACGCCGCGCGAACCGCACCAGGGCGATAACCCGAATAGGAGCTAAGCAGATTCTCCCGAGTCGTGTGTCCGACGCTGAAGACCATCGGCCAATTCCTATCCGGCCGATTTTAGCGCCAACACACTTTTGGCACGCCCAGTGGGAGTAATCCAAGATCTGATATGTCGAAAAACGCAGAAATCTCCGACAGCAACATCATTGAGGTCACAGAAGCGGATCTCAAGGATGACCAGAGGGAAGAATTGGCCAAACATCTAGAAGATTACAAGAAGATGTACCTCCAATCGTTCAGTCGTACCAGAAGCGGGGAGGCTGTCAAGAAGGCTCCTATTCTAGTTCCCCGCCACATCACCATTGCTGAGGACTCGGGCAAGATGTCAGAGATGATCCAACAATCCGTCTATCAAGCATTCATCGACCAATCCTCAGTAATGACCAACACGGTGTATAACGCCGTCGTCAGCTCTCTGGCCAGCGGAGTAGTCCAAGGCTATCAGGGACCAGCATATGCCCCGCCAACCACTCTGCCAGCCAGAAGCTTACCATACACGTCCCAATCGGCTCCTCAGCCGATATTGACGCAACGTGAGGGGTACAACTCTCCATTGCCCCTAGCGTCTCCAAGATACAGCGGTGCACCATGTCTCCCATCACAAACACCGCTTCAATCCGTCCAGATTGCTTCTGTGCAATCGCTGCCCACAAGCTCAGCACCTTGGGGAACATCGGCGACGACGTATTTTCCCGAGCCGGCGAACGGATACGGGAGTTATTCAATCCAGGTGCCACACCAATCGGCCGTCCGGCTGACGGTTCCCCAGTATCAACCGATCTCATCTGAAATCGGCAGGGGGGCAAGCGCTGTAGAAGCATTCAGAGGCGCGGTGCCAACAATGACATACGATGGGGGGGGCGGATTCACTTCGCCATCAACTATCGGCTGCTCAGCAAAATTCGCCGATTCATCACCCAGCCGTGCCAGCTCTTCAGCACATGCCCGCACCGCGAACAACTATTCATGAGCAGCAGGTGGGCTGGACAGCAAGAATAGCAGAAGTAATCCAGGATCAGTTTGGATTGAAGCCAAAAGTGCAAACTTACACCTACAAGACGCCATATCCATCGGCCTATGACTTGCTGCCGTTCCCACACCGCTACAAAGTTCCTGATTTCACCAAGTCCTCAGGGACGGACGATACATCCACTGTGGAGCACATCAACTGATTCATCATCCAGTGCGGGGAGGCTGCCACGCAAGATGCTCTGAGGGTGCGTTTGTTTTCATCGTCTCTGTCCGGATCGGCCTTCCAGTGGTTCACCACCTTGCCGCCAAATTCTATTATTACATGGGCCGATCTGGAGAAACAGTTCCACAAGTACTTCTACGCAGGAGTACACGAGATGAAGCTCTCGGATTTGACCAGCCTCAGGTAGAGGAGCGATGAACCAGTGATGGGATATATACAGAGGTTCAGAGAAGTCAGGAACAAATGCTACAGTCTGGCTCTGACCGATGCACAGTTGGCCGATATCGCTTTCCAAGGCCTCTTGCCACAAATCAAAGAAAGATATGCTGCCCAAGAGTTTGAAAGCCTGAGCCAAATCGTCCACCGATTGTCAGGACAAGAGGTCCGACCATTTGAACAGCGGAGGAATTTCCAAAAGAAGGTGGCATACTTGGAAGGATCTGAATCCGATGGGGAAGAGGAAATCGGCCTGGCAGAGTGGGTCAAAGGGAAAAAACCGATGTCATGCCCTTTTGGGAAGAAGGAGCCAGAGACATTCGGCTTTGACACATCAAAGGCCGATAAAATTTTTGATTTATTGCTTCAGGAAGGACAGATTAAGCTATCTCAGCATCACACCATCCCTTCGGCCGATCAACTTAAGAAGATGAAATACTGCAAGTGGCACAACGCCACTTCTCATGATACAAATGAATGCAAAGTCTTCCGTGATCATAACTAATAAGTTCTTCAGAGTTTAAGTTGCAGCGGAAAATAAAATAACGGAAGCTACTCGACGATACAGGATGTCTCGGTGAAGCCCGTACGAGACATCACTCGGCATTATCTCTATTGGCCGGGGGCGTATCCCATTCCACCGACCAACCAGGGGGAAGAGTGCAGGCCAAGCCAAGCTAGCAATCATATGTTCGAAGGTCTCACCTGAAAACGAGCCACAAGCAAGGCTGAGTATGCTAATACTCAGCAAGACTTACCCGTGTAGTGGACTCTACTCCACCGACTCTAGACATGCAAGGCTTTTTGGCTCAGGGGTTTGTTTTGCCGAAAAGCATCTACGAGAGGGTCCTTACTTTCAACTTTTAGCTTAAGAGACTAGTTTCATTAACCATTCTAGATAAGCAGCTATCCAATAGCATTCATGGTGAAGCATTAAATTTTATCCAACAAGTTTATTCATCATCATTGTTCCTCTTCTTACTCTGGGTTGGAGGGCAGCTGCAGCAGCGGCTCGGGCGGGCGGGAAGCGCAGCGACGGGCGGGTCGCGGCGGGCGGTGCGGCACGGCGCGGCGCGTTCGTTGGGCGCGGCGGGCGGCGAGCAGAGGCGGGGCTGGCGTGGCACGCGCGGCGAGCGCGGACTGGGCAGCGCGGCGGTGGGGGGGGCAAAGCCGGGCTTGGGGGCGAGGACCGGCGGCGACTGGCCTGGCGGCTCGCGCCGGTCAGGCATCGCCGGCCACCTGGCCGGGATGTCGGGCGGGGAGGGGTGAGAGAGAGAGGAGTAAGGCCCTATTTGCGAGAATTTGAAAAGTTCCAGGGGGCTGGTTGCAAACAGGATGTTTTCTCCACTTTCTAATTTGAATTTCAAAAACTTTTGAACATGAAAGTTGTTCAGAATAAAAAGTTCTACAAGTTTGGTTTCAGGCAACATCTCATTTGGCTTATGGTTTGAAAGTTAATTTAATAATTCGAAGGCATTCATATGTGCCCAAATTAAATTTGAATTTCAACTTAACTTGTTTTAATCCTTTTATTAGTTGATTAAGCATAGGGTTGGTTTAATGACATTGCCTTAGGAACGTAATTTATCAGGGTTGTTACAATTGCTGGGAGAATGACATCAGATTGCCGTCTGCCGATAACTGTCCAGAGTGTAACGGATTAAGTTGCAATGATCGCCCGAAGCCACACTCTAGGAACAGAGGGTTAGAGCCGATCAGCAGAAATCGGCGCGGACGAGAGGAACAGCGCGTTTTGGTGCATGATCGGCTGGGGGGCAGAGTTGACCAGTACCACCGGTCAAAAGGCAGGACCAACCAACAGGATGGACTGGGGGGCAGGATCAGCGTGCACGATCGGCTGGAAGAGATGGCCAATGACAGGGTGTCGGATGAAAATCCCCTAGGAAGAGAACCAGATTGGGAACACGCCAGATCATCGGCCAAACCAGCAAATCCCAGGTGGTGTCCCGATGGCCTATCTAGATCCCAGAAGCGAAGGATCCAACGCCTACGCCAGTGGGAGCATCAGGAAGAAGAACAGAGGCAGGTGCCAGAGAAAAGAAATGTTAAGTCTCGGGTGTGGCGCCCAAAGAAAAACGATCAAGAAGCAAACAACCAAGAATCGGCAGCCGAAATCGATATGGTGTTCATACTGCCGATGGAGTTCATGGCGCCCAACGATCGGGATAAAGTAACAAGAACGGAGGAAGAACAAATGGCAAAACTGGTGTTGGAGCCGATGACGGCTACGTTTGAGAAACCAGAAGAGGAAAAACGACAGCATCTTAAAGCGCTATTTCTCAAAGGCTATGTCAACGGAATACCCGTCACCAGATTACTAGTAGATGGAGGCGCTGCAGTTAACATCATGCCGTATGCCATGTTCCGCAAGCTAGGCAAGGGCGATGAAGACCTCACCAAGACGGACATGATGCTGAAGGATTTCGAAGGCAACGTGTCTCCCGCCCGCGGAGCGCTCTGCGTCGACCTCACCATCGGCAGCAAGACCCTCCCTACCACTTTTTTCGTTATTAATGGCAAGGGGTCCTACAACATGCTGCTTGGTCGCGACTGGATACACGCAAACTGCTGTGTCCCATCTATGATGCATCAATGCCTTGTGCAATGGGTCGGCGACAGCACAGAGGTAGTCACTGCCGATTCCGTCTACAGCGTTGCAGCGGCCGACACGCAACAGTGGAGCTGCGAGCATATCGGATTTCGGTCTACAGCCGATCCAAGCAGTCGGCTCTGAAGATTCAGAATAAATGGATCAGCTCGTCCGAGAAGATGGGAAGCTTGGGCATGGGTTTACGTCGGCCGATTTATTGGAGATGGTAGATTTGGGAGATAGCAGCAAATCAAGGCCGACGTATGTTAGTGCTAATTTGGATCCTGAGTACAAATGTAAATTGATAAGTTTATTAAAAGAGTTCAAGGATTGCTTTGCTTGGGAATATCATGAGATGCCAGGACTAGACCGGTCTATTGTTGAACACCGGTTACCAATAAAATCAGGATATCGGCCATATCAGCAACCTGCACGGCGGTGTAACCCCAAGATTCTACCTGATATAAAGGCCGAAATTACAAAGTTAATTGAAGCAGGATTTATTCGGCAGTGCCGCTACGCCGAATGGATTTCTAATATTGTGCCTGTATACAAGAAGAATGGAAAGTTACGTGTGTGCATCGATTTCAGGAATTTAAATCAGGCCACGCCAATGGATGGATATCCGATGCCAACGGCCGATGTATTGATAGATGCTGCCGCAGGACATAAAGTCATAAGTTTCATGGATGGGAATGCAGGGTACAATCAGATTTTAATGGCCGAAGAAGATATCTCGAAAACGACTTTCAGGTGCCCAGGTCATCTTGGTTTATTTGATGTGGCAGAACCACCTGAATTAATCCGGCTCAAGTGTATTAACCATCACCATTAAGGCAATCTCGGTTAACCTTACACTTCAAACGGAATAATCCACTGGTCTGTCGGGTATAACCTCCCGATACAACCACGGTAATCGGATCGAGCGCCGTACATACAAATGCTCACGCGATGATGAGCCCAGAGAATACCACATTCCAGCAAATATTACAAAATTATCATAGGTGAATAATACAGACCAAGTTTTAGTTTAGAAACCAAATACTTTAGTGATCATAACTAATAAGTTCTTCAGAGTTTAAGTTGCAGCGGAAAATAAAACAACGAAAGCTACTCGACGATACAGGATGTCTCGGTGAAGCCCGTACGAGACATCACTCGGCATCATCACCGTTGGACGGGGGCGTATCCCATTCCACCGACCAACCAGGGGGAAGAATGCAGGGCCAAGTCAAGCTAGCAATCATATCTTCGAAGGACTCACCTGAAAACAAGCCACAAGCAAGGCTGAGTATACTAATACTCAGCAAGGCTTACCCGACTAATGGGGTATACTTAGCCGACTCCTAGACATGCGAGGCTTTTGGCTTGAGGGGTTTGTTTTGCCAAAAAGCATATATAGTAGGTCCTTACTTTCAGATTTTAGCTCCAAGTTCTAGCTTTCTTTAACCATTCTAGGTAAGCAACTATCCAATATCATACATGGTGAAGCATTAAATTTTCATCCAACAAGTTTATTCATCATCATTGTTCCTCTTCTTACTCTGTGGGTAAAAGTGGTTAAGCAGTCTCAATAGCCGCGAGAAACGGACGATTCGAATCGAATTTCTTAACCTTGCAAGGGAAACCTAAACACACATCATGTGGTTACTCCCTAGAGTCACACGTGCAACTTTTCCCTTCAATTCCCGCTTCACGGAACAGGCCCACCGCCCTCGACTACACCTCCCCATGGACCACGGACGCAGCCGGGCCATGGCGGCCGATGCACCCGCCATTAGCTAGATGTGAACGAATTCAAGACAGTGGGGAGTATATTCCGGCCTCGGTTCAATCCAGTACTAAGTTTACCAATTACCATATTCTCGGCATGTGGTTAGTACGTTCAAAGACTTAACCATCACTTACCACACACTGCGGCCTTAGCATTTTTCACTAGACAGACGGGCCTCAATCATCAACATAAACATCGTACCACAGCCCGTCCGTCGTCCTTATGATTGCAGCGTGTAGTAAACAATCAACTCCTAATTTCTCGCGAGTGACAGGAAATCACTCGACTTTTACCGAGTCCTATTAGCATAGCATTCTATCGAACCTTGCATCTAGTGTTCAGAGCATGGGTACCTAGGATCATGCAACTAAGTTTTCATCCAACTCCTATAAACTTAATGCACAAGTAAAGTAGAGTAATAAGTTGCATAAGTTGAGAAAATAGGGTTCATGCTCCGGGGCTTGCCTTCTTGCGAAAAGTTAGTCCGGGGCTCTTCCGAACTTGGGCTCGGGTCTTCGGCAACTTCAGTTAGATTCACTTGAGCTTCACGCTGCTCACTCTCGGACGCGGGCACCAACTCGTACGTTCCGTCGGCGAGAGTCGTCGTTTCTACATGAATGCACAAGTTTAAGTAGTGGTGATGTTAAACGACATGATTTCCTTCACGATAAAGTTGCAGTTTGTAAAACATGAGTTTGTTGTGGAGTGAGTTACTTCATCAATCGTGGGTAATCGTTAATAGAGTTTATCCTAATCTATTTAACTTTATTAAAGAAGAAGGGGTTGTGTTATATTTAAACACCAACATGAGTTGAACACAAATACTAATCTAGTTAGCTTCTGGCAATAAAATTTTTATTCAAGGTACATTATGCAGAGATAAGATCACTGTAAAAATTTCAGACATATTTGTGTAGCATGTTAAATATGAAAAATGTAATACACAGCCACTGCTAGAATCTAGTTATTTTTATACAGAACAAACCATGCAAGTATTGATGCTACAAATTTTACACGGTGTTTCTATAACCATATTTGTGCTACTGTAAATTTTTCAGATTTTATTGTACATGATTTAGAGCATAATAAATGAGACAAGCTATACTCATGTTATTAAAGATTATTTTCTACAGGATGTTATACAGGGTCTCTATGTATGAAACTTTTTGTACATCTTGAGATACTCTAATGTGTTTCATAGTAAAAAGATGAATATTTTCTAAGCAATTTACTAATTATTTTGAATTAGTGAAGTTTTCCTAACACAAATTCATATGAACAGGTTACTTATAGTAAAAATGTTTCTAAATTTTTCTTTGGCCTCTAGGTGTTACTACAACAACACAGAAAAAGTTTCATGACATTAAACATCACAGAACAGCGGGAAAAATTAGTTCTAACACTTTATGGCATAAAACAAGGTTGGACAAAATGTGTATCTAGAGATGGCTTTTGGTCCTGATCTTTTTACACAGTCCTAAACATCAAGCAAGTAACTCACTGCCCAAAATTTAGGGTCAGCAATGATCTACAACAGTGGGTTCAAAAGAAGTCCATTAAACCTTCCATTTAATCTAGAGAAAAATATATTGAGAATCTGAGAAACGTTATGTAACAAAAGTTGTAGAGTTTCTTCTAAGGATTCCAGAACAGTTAAGTTTGCAATTTTCTGAATTTTCTACGATTTTATACGAATTTTACAAGTTCACTGATTTGGTTAAAACTTTCTTTACAGAGGGGTCCCTGAAAACTAGCAGAAAACCCCCTAGAAAGATTTGGGCGTTTGCAATGTGGTCCCTGGTCACAATCTCACGGCGGGGTCATCCTGTCCGGCCAAATTCCGGCGAGCTGGGTCGCCGGCGGCGAGGGCAAGGTGGGGGAGCACGGAGAGGGAACCAGGGCGCACCTATTGGTGGTCTTGGAGTGGCTCGGGGTGGCCGGTGGCGGGCTGGCCGCGGAGAGCAGGGGCGGCGGCGGTGGGGCGGCGCGGACGGCGGCGCTCCGGCGATGAGGGCGGCGGGGCTCGGGCTGGGAAGCTTCAACGCACTGAGGAGGGTCCGTTTCAGCGCTTGTCTCGGGTCGAGGAGGGGCGGAGGAGGGAGTTCCACGGTGAGGTGGGGGCGGCGCTCGGCTCTGTTGTGCTCTGTTCTGCGGGGAAGAAGAAAGGAGGGGAGGGAGGGGCGCTGTGCCGGTTTTATAGCTGGTGGAGCTCGTGGGGGCGGGCTCGGCATGGCCTGGGCGCGAGGTGGAGGGGGGGGTGGTGAGGCTGGGCGCCATTGGTGCGGCCGGCGGTGACCAGCGGCCAGAGGCGCGTCGTGCGCGTGGCATGCGTGCACTGGGCGCGTCTGGGGCGCGACGTCGCGTGTAGGCGACGCGGGCGGGCGGTTGGGGAGCTGGGGCGGCACGACGGGGGCACAGGGTGGAGGGGGCGGCGGCCAGAGGCGTGCGGCGTGCGGCACGCCATTGGGCGTCGGGGCGGTGGCGTTGTACTGGCCGTGCGGGCTGCCGCGTGAGGAAGAAGGAGGGCACGGCCACGGGTTGGGCGAGCTGGGCGGCGAGCAGAGGCATTGGGCGCTGCCGGCGGTGGGTAGAGGTGCGCTATTGGGCAGGCGGCGGCGGCCAGCGACTGGGAGGCAGTGCGGTGGTGCAGGGGGCAGCGGTTGGGCAGGGGCATGCCGTGCGGGAGGGAGAAGAAAGCGCGGCCGCGGTTGGCCGAGCGGGGGCGGGCAGCAGGCAGGGCGCCGGGGTTGGCTCGGCGCCTGGGGCCACGCAGGCGTCGAGGGCCAGGTGGCCGGCGGCGGTCCGGCGAGCGTGCGGTGCAGCAGAGGAGGGAGGGGTGAGGGAGGGACCTAAGTGCAAAAATTTGAAAAACTTCAGGGGGCTGGGTGCAAACAGGGCGTTTTCTCCTCTTTCTGATTTGAATTTCAAAAACTGTTGAACACGAAAGTTGTTCAAAAATAAAAAGTTCTACAACTTTGGTTTCAGGCAAAATCTCATTTGTCTTATGGTTTGAAAGTTAAATTTAAAAGTTCAAAAGTGACCAAATGTGCTCAAATTAACTTTGAATTCCAACTGAACTCGTTCTAATTCTTTCCACCCTTTCATTAGTTGGTTTAATCATAGAGTTAGGCTAATGACATTGATTTTGGAAATGTAATTACCAGGGTTGTCACATTTGAATGGGTTGTTATGACTTTTGGGTTGAAGAACGCTGGCGCTACGTATCAACGGGCCATGAATTACATCTTCCACAAGCTCATTGGTTCATCGGTGGAAATTTATATAGATGACGTCGTGGTCAAGTCAAAAGGTCACCAAGAACATCTGGCCGATTTAAAAGAAGTACTGGAGTGCACAAGGAAACATGGGTTGAAGATGAACCCAAACAAGTGTGCATGTGGTGTATCGGCTGGGCAATTCTTAGGATTCATGGTCCATGAGCGTGGGATAGAAGTCAACCGCAAGACCATAGACGCCATCAACAATGTGGTGGCCCCACAAAATAAAACTGAGCTACAGTCCCTCATCGGCAAGGTCAATTTTATCAGAAGATTCATATCCAACCTGTCAGGACGTATTTAGGCTTTTTCCCCTCTGTTGAGATTAAAGCCCGACCAGGAATTCATATGGGGAGAGGGACAGCGTAAGGCACTGGAGAATATCAAGCAGTATCTGGTTTCACCTCCGGTATTGGTCCACCACAGCCTGGTAAGCCGTTCAAGTTATATTTATCGGCTGATGAACAAGCTATTGGATCGGCGTTGGTACAGGAGTTTGAGGGGAAAGAACGAGTGGTATACTACGTCAGCAGAAGACTTTTAGATACCGAAACAAGATATTCCTTGGTGGAGCGACTATGCTTGTGTCTATACTTCTCATGTACCAAGCTCAGGCACTATTTGTTATCGATAGAATGCATAGTCGTGTGCAAGGATGATGTGGTGAAGTATATGCTGTCGTTGCCGATTTTGAAAGGACGGATTGGAAAATGGATCCTGGCTCTGCTAGAATTCGACTTAAGGTACGAATCGGCCAAAGCCGTCAAAGGTCAAGTAATGGCCGATTTCGTAGTTCAGCATTGTGGACCAGAAATCGCCACTGTTGAACCAGTTCCATGGACTCTATATTTTGATGGTTCTTCGTGTGGGGTTGGATCAGGAATCGGCATTGTTCTTGTGTCGCCTCGCGGGGCAAGTTATAATTTCTCTCTGCCGATAGAAGCCTCCGCAACTAATAACCAGGCGGAATATCGAGTCATTCTGAAAGGCATCCAATTATTAAGAGAAGTCAAAGCTGATGCAGTCGAAATTTTTGGAGATTCTATGCTCATTGTGGATCAGTTGACGGGGCCATCTGAGTTCAAAGATGATATCTTGATGATTTATTATGAGGATTGCCTTCAGCTTTTAAAAGAATTCAAGTATGCAATAATTGAGCATATCCCCAAGTATTATAATGAGGAGGCCAACAAACTGGCCCAACAGGCTTCCGGGTATCGGCCGATTCAAGGAGCGATGATACTAGAACTCGCTGCCGATGACTAGCGGAAAGAAATCGCCGATTACTTGAAAAATCCATCCCAAAAAGTGGATCGGCGAGTACGTTTTCAAGCTACAAAGTATGTGTTGCTTGAGGATGATTTATTTTATCGGACGATTGATGGAGTTCTTCTCAAGTGCCTGGGAACAGAAGTGGCAAAGGTTCTGATGGGAGAAATCCATGAAGGCGTGTGCGGAGCTCATCAATCGGCTCACAAAATGAAATGGATGATCCGGAACAATGGGTATTATTGGCCGACCATCCTTGAGGATTGTTTCAAGTACTACAAAGGATGCCAAGATTGTCAGAAGTTTGGCAATGTACAGCGCGCGCCAGCATCGGCTATGAATCCAATAATTAAGCCGTGGCCGTTCAGAGGTTGGGGAATAGATCTCATCGGACAGATTCACCCTCCATCAAGCAAAGGGCATAAGTTCATATTGGTGGCTACAGATTATTTTACTAAGTGGGTGGAGGCAGTTCCTTTATGGAACGTGACATCGGCCGATATGATTGAATTTGTTAAAAGCCATATTATTTATCGATTTGGTATTCCTCAAACCATCACAACTGATCAAGGGACGATGTTTACTTCTGGAGAGTTCGGGGAGTTTGCTGCCGATATGGGGATTAAATTATTAAATTCTTCTCCATACTATGCTCAAGCCAATGGCCAAGCAGAATCGTCCAATAAAGGGATAATCAAACTAATCAAGAGGAAGATAGAGGAGCAACCCAAAAAGTGGCATTTGTCTTTGGCTGAATCTTTATGGGCATATAGGATGGCTTGTCATGGAGCCACTAAAATATCTCCTTATCAGTTGGTTTATGGTCATGAGGCGGTCTTGCCATGGGAGATAAGGATAGGGTCAAGACGCATATCGTTACAAGATCAGCTAACGGCCGATGACTATTCCTTTCTCATGAAAGATGAACTTGACGATTCGGCAGGTTTACGGTTGAGAGCCCTGATTAGTATAGAAGAAAACAAGAAAAGGGTGGCCAGATGGTATGACAAAAAGGTCAAAGTTAAACAGTTCTCTCAGGGAGATTTGGTGTGGAAGTTAGTGCTGCCGATAGGATCCAAAGATCCCAAATTCGGTAAATGGTCACCCACTTGGGAAGGGCCGTACAGAATCGGCCGATGTGGCCCTGGGAATGCATATATTCTGGAGACAGTCGAAGGGGAGGAATTCCCAAGAGCTTTAAACGGACGATATCTGAAGAGGTACTATCCAAGCATTTGGGTAGATGCATAACTTGCAACAAAATATATCAAGATAACATGGCCGATTTCTCATTGGTTTTTGTCTACACATCTGGTGAAGAAAACATTGGGATTCATTATTGGATGAAAATGACAGAGTACATGGCCGACATGGTGCAAGTCGCCCTTAGAATAAAAATACCGATATGTCTACTGATTACGCCTACGCTGGATTTCTCTCTCGATGCGACCCAGTTCTATCATAAGGGTGAGCCTTTTCTCCTTCGGGTCCTCTGCACAGCTTGGTTGCAAAGTTCTATCAGCAGGCGGGTCTTCTTCTCCTCCAGATCTTCCATGGCAACTTCGGTTTTAGCTTTACAAGGAAGTGGAGGACTTTTTTCAGAAGATGGTCGCTTGCGGACCAAAAAGTGAGCATCTATAAGGTCCGAGTATTCCTGGACAGCAGCGGGGACATGATCTCTGAGTTCCTTAGCATGAGCTCTTATCAGATCTCTGTCTGCATGTGATAGTGGCCCTACTGAATGCATGATTTCTATCGCTCGTTCTAGACCAGGGCTGAAACGTTTCGGCTAAACAGAGATAAAAGGGGTTACCCAGCATCAGAGCGATTGAGATGCTTGGGAGAAAGGCAGAAGAGAAGTTCATACCTGGTTGACAGAGGAAGAAGATGAAGAGGACGAAGAAGACATCTTGCCGTTCAGTTTGGGACAGTAAAAGAGGAAGAGAAGATAAGTGATGTGTATGCCTCTGGAGATGGTGAATGGTCTACTTATAAAGGAAGGGGAGGTAGATGGATGGTGAGACATGTCCTATTGGAGTAAATACATACAAAAATGCAAAGCTGACTGAAGAAGCAGTTCAAAACCAAATCGGCGCAGTGACATTGAAGGAGCAATAAATGTTTAACATATTCTTTACAATCCAAGGAAAGCGTCTATGGCTACAATAGCTTGTTGTCTAATTTGATCGGCCGAGTCTAGTACTCTCTGATCATCATCGGCCGATCCTGGTACTTCTGACACACGGCAACGAAGCCTTACCGTTTCGCGGGCTAGATGCTGTGTTTCTTGCTTCAGCTCGCTGATGATGGATGGGAGTTCTTGGAGCTTCTTTTCTTCAGCGGCTATCTCTTTTGTTATCTTTTCCATCTCCTTGGCCAGCTCTGCTCTCCTCCGTTTCAGCCGATCTATTGCGCCGACGATGTCTGGACGGCAGTTTTCGAGGAAATTGATCCTGTGGTGTACTTCCTGAGTCCGGTGCTTGTATGAATCGGCCTCCTCCTGAGTTTTTGCCATCTAGGCACGATCGGCCATATGGCGCAGCGCCCTGGAAATCGGAATATGCATGTGCTCTATATAGGCAGCATGCACTAAATTTTCTGATACTTCTTCCAGGATTCGTCATTTGATCTTGTTGAAAAGTCGTCGAATTGGCGACGCATCTTCTACCAATCGGCCGATGTCGTCTTGAAGGAGAGTGCGCATGCTTTCGAGCTTGGCGCGGACATCGTCGGAGGTGGAGCTCGATGGAATTGGGTGTGAAGCAATTTCTTCGTCATCAGGCAAGGAGACGGCAAAAGAGAAGATGCTGTTGTTGGGGGTATCTTGCTCCTGTGAGGAAATAAAGTAAAGGGTAGGCAAGCAGTGAAAGGAAATCGGCCGATTCTAATGGTAAGTTTGTTACCTCCTTGAAGCGAATTTCTCTTGCCTGCGCCGGTGGAGGCGTCTCCCTTGTCTCAGGGACTGGTGCATTTGGCTCGTCGGAAAAAGAAGATTCAACGATTATTAGCGCTCCGCTTGGACCAGCTTCCTAAAAAAGACATAAAAGAAGATCCTGTGAATATGCTATGGGAAATTGAAATAAGATGGTGATAGAAATTTGCCATGCCTCTGTGGATCTCCCGGCCGATGCCTGTTGTGGGGTTGTAGTTAGCATACCCAAATCGGCCTGCATCAAGATCGGTTAAGTTTTCTGAGAATTAAGAATTTAAGGTAAGAGATCGTTTACCTCGATGATAGGAGCTGCTGGAGTCTCGGTTCCCACTTGGGACGTGGCCGATTGTTGCGGAGATTGCGGTGGGATAGCTTGTGCAGCCTGGCAGAGGAATAGAATTAATGTCAGTGGAAGATTTGGAGAATATATGAGATAAGTAAGATTACCTGAACAACTTCTACTAATAGTGATGCTGCAGCTGCCCCGACTTCGGCGGTGACTTGGGGATTGGCCATCTCGACAACCGGCACAGATAAAGGGATCGAAGTCTCGGCCGGTGTCACCGCCATCTGATCGGCCGATCTAATGCGGGGAGTCTCGGCCGATGCCACTGCCATCTGGTCGGGTGATCCGATACGAGGAACCTCAGCCGATGCTATCGCCGTCTGATCGGCCGACCTGATGCGAGCTCGCACTCGACGGCTGGTTATCTTCAATGTTGGCCTTTTCGGTGCTCGCTTCGATCGGCCAGTGGAGATATCTTTGACAGTTGGAGCATGGAAGCCGATAAGTGGATATGGCGTGTATTGATGATGACTATCTATCGGCCTGCCGCTTCGGCTCCGCATCGGAGGGACGTGGCTTTCAGACTAAGGAAATAAACATGAGTTAATAACGAGATGATAATGTGGAAAGAAATAACATTGGAATCGGCTGAGGAAAAAGGACATACCGTTGCGTTTGGATCAATGTTCTCTGGGTCTAGGAGGTTGCAGTAAGACGATGGAGATTTACAGAAAAGATGTTGCTTCCATTCTGCCCACCATAATTTGAATTGCTAGGTGGCAAAAGAGGTAACTGACCAATTATTCAGGTCAATAGTACTGGAATCGGGTACTAAATCGCACAGCCGACTGTAATCAAGACTTGAGGTCAGTCCATCTCTGAATTTCGCCTGACCGGCGAAGTAGACCCGAATCGGCAGTTGGCCAAAACCCAGTTGCCTTGCCGCAGCCGATGGATTGTAGCACTCGTAGGTGGGAGAATCCTTTCCTGAGAAGAAATTGGCCGGCAGGATCCCCGGCTTGATCAAGACATCCATAAGCTCTCTGTCAAAAGTGTGGGTGGAGAAATCGTAGCTTATGGGTAATTCAAAAATCGGCTCCACTGCTTGATATGGGTGCCAGCTGATGGTTTCTTCACTAAGGCCATTACAAAAGCATCTGAAATACTCAGCTGTGCGGGTAGCAGTAAACTGGCAGCCGGGGAAGGCCGATACCGCTTCTCCAAAAGATCTGCAGCGGCGTCGGACTGATGGATTCTCCTCTGACTCAATATTGGGGAAGGTTTTGGTCTCTATCCGTTGCTGAGAGACCTTGCTCATATGTAAATTGAGCTAGAGGGTGATGAACCACCAGGGACCACCAGGGTTCCCGATCGGCTCCCCCTTCGACAGCTTTGTGCCGATTTGGTGCATCAGGTAATAGGCCGATCCCAGCAAATGTTTTCCAAGGGGGATGGCCGATCCTTGTGACAAAGCTTCTGCTAAAGCTTGGGTGTTTGAAGAGGGGCCAACTGCTCTGCCATAGAAGAGATGCTTTTCCAGCCACATCATCAGAAAGGCAGTGTGCTCCCTCTGTGAGACTGTCCCGGTCTTCATGTTTTTGCTAATATACCCTTTCCACCCGCCGATTCCTTTGGTCTCTAGCCGATGTGATGGTTTGAACAGATAATTGAAAGGGGTATCGGCGGAGGAGACATCAAGGCCGGTCAACAGCAGAACATCGGCCAAGGTCGGGGTCATAGGTCCACGTCCGAAAAGGAATGCATTAAGTGCATCAGACCAAAAATAAGAGGCTGCCATGACCAGAGGTTCGTTTCTTTCCATCTGAGATAGAGATAAGTCTATGCACTGGCCGATTTTTTGTTCCTCCCACTGAACCTTCCAGGATCTGGCCACCCTCTGGTACCATTCTCTCCACCCGGGGGTTTCGTTCGGCCAGGATCTGAAAGTGCCTACCCAGTAATCTAAATCCATGGATGATTGCTTAAAAGGGATTCTATGAGTTTCTAGGTTGATCAGGTCCGTTGGATCGGGGTTCCCCATAGGGCCCAAACAGATGAGGTCAGAGGATTCTGAGAGTGGAATGGTAATTCGGTGCCTAAGTGCCTAAAAAAAGGGGAAAAGGGGAAGAAACTGAGAAAGAATCTGGAAAGTGCTGAAGCAGTAGAAAAGCGAAAAGGGAAAAATTTCGAACATTTACCTCTGGGATGGAAATCATCGTCGCCGATGGGACTGCTGGGGAAGCCGCCGATTGGGCCGCCGCTGCCGAAGGAGTCGCCGATGGAGCCTCTGTAGATGGAGCGGTCGCCGATGGTGACGCCATTGGGGGGTTGGAGGAGGCCGCGGATGAGATCGCCGGAAAGGGGGAAGCGCTTGGAGATCAAGAGAGCTAGGAGGAAGACGAACAGTGGTTCGTTGGAAGAGAATGCTAGATTTGTGGGCAAGGATAGGCGGAGAAGGCCAGTACTTAAGAAAAATCAGGGAAGCGAGGACAAAGATGGTATTTTTACCGCGCCGTCTACATGAATTCCGGAGGAGCAGTCGTTTCGCGCGCTTGGTCCGAGGAAATTGCAATCATTGTGCCGCAGAACGGAAGGAGATTTTACTGCGCCCGTTTCGGAGGAAAGGATTAAAGAAAGCGTTTCGAAGAAAAAGTTATGTTTTACTCCAAAACTGGGGGGCATGTGTTGACGCCGGATTTTGACACGTGTTGAATCGGCGTCAGGAGGAGAAGATTGGCCGATGCGGCAGATCTGAAGGCTATAGTAAGGAATCGGCCGATTGAGGTAACAGTTGGAAATCGGCCGATTGGTGATACAACTTGCGCCACCAGGATGGAATTATTTCGGAGGGTCCTTGTCAAAAGTTGATCAACAGGGTAATGCTAAGTCGGTCAAAGAGCAATTGAAAAGAATCCTGATTGGATTAGGGGACGGCGGCTGAAGATTCCGCGGGAGTCCGTTTCCTTTAAAAGTTATTATAGATATGGTAATTTTCTTGTTTTTTAAATAAGATTGTAACAAGTCGTGATCGACCAGGAGTCCTAGTTTTAGGGTATAAATAGGAGTCGTCAGGGTCTTGCAGATATGGACACATCAATAAACAACAATACTTCTACTTTTTCAGCAATTTACTTTCAAGTCGGCGACTTCGCCAATACTTTTCTTCTTTCACGAGTTCGTACGGATTGGCAGGGCTGCATCAACTTGATCTCCGGCCAATTGGTAGGTTCCGCTTATCGAGTAATATCGGAGCTTTAACTACGGGCGCATCGCTGTGGTTTCGTTTGGATTTATTCACCAATTATTGATATTTACTAGAATTGCAAGTTTTACCTGTTATTCTAGTATTATCACCAGTTATCCAGCTTGAAATCAGAGTAATCGGCTTCGTCATTGTTCTTCTTCAACTTATCATCACACAGCCGATTAGATCTATTTCAAGTGTTGCCTCTGTAGTAATCGTTTAGATCGCTCCGGCAGTTTTCTTTACAATTACTACGCGACTATCGGCTGATCCATAGCCGATCATCTCTACAGCAAATCGGCCGATTCGCCGCCGACGCGCTCCTCAGGACAGATCGGAACTCCAGCCGATCGAAGCGCCTGGAATTTAATACTTTATTTCCTTGTCAATCAACAGATCAGATTGACTGGTACGCCGCACGAACCGCACCAGGGCGATAACCCGAACAGGAGCTAAGCAGATTCTCCCGGGTCGTGTGTCCGACGCTGAAGACCATCGGCCGATTCCTATCCGGCCGATTTTAGCGCAAACACACCTATACACAGAGGTTCTACGAACGCAACTCGGTACAAAAGTACAAATCTAGTACACAGTTCGCCAACTGAAGCGATGCCTTTAGGGTAACTATACACTGGAAGTAACGTACTAAAGTGCTTAACGATTACGTTTCAACACGCCACTTCACAAGTCGAGCGTAGCAAACAATGATCAAACAAAGTATTAATATATTACACGACCAATTGTTGTTTTTCATACAAAACATACATAGTTCATCATGGCTCAAAAGAGCAGAAGGTCATTGACTATTTGATGAGCAACATCTTGCACTTCGGCACGGTACTCGTTGAAGCGCTCCTCGGTGCACTCCCCGGAGACGCCTTCTGCAAACGGACTAACGTCCATGCCTGGGAAATACGACTTCACCACTGCCAAGGTATGTACTAGCACAACCTTGGCAGTGCTAGACGCATACCCAGCAATGCTTGTCGGAGCATCGACTAGTCGCTGCACCAAGGAGCGCCCATCTGTCACGGGGTGCACAAACTCACACAGTTGGAATGCCGCGGTCCCAAGCTGATCCAGCTCCTTCTGTTGACGCTCCTTGTCGCGGTTAAGCGACTGGATCATTCGCATATTCTCCACGAGCTGTTTGTCAACATCTTTCAGCTGGCGAGTCACGGTCTTGTGCTCCTCGTCTAGATCTGAGTACTTGAGCTGGAGCTCCTCCAGTGCCTTCTGCAGTTGTTCCTTTTCCTCTGTAAGTTCGTATATATCACACTTCCAGTCAGTTAACGCTCTTTCAATACGAGCATACTCTGAGAAAAAAGTACATATATACAACTCAGAAGAAGGACAGAGAGATAACACTACTCGGGTCAGAGGAACAGACTACTTACTCTCTTTCTGAGCAGTCAAATCTTTGACCTTCCGAATCGCCAAGTCGTGCTTCTGCTGCTGATCTATCATGGCGTCCATGCGAGGTCTTCAGGGCCTCGAGTTCCTCCTGGAGCTTGAGGCTCTTGGCTTTCTCAGCCTCCAGGTTGTCCTCCGCCTCGTGGGTATGCGGTAGCACGTCCCCAATCCGGATCAGCAGGGCTGACTTCTCCCTGGAGCGCTCAACGAGGCTCTATACAAAGCAAGACAACAAGTCAGTATACCTCTACAATAGAATATCAACGCTAGAGGAAGTACTCGACTACATACCTTGGTGTAGTTGGTGAAGCGGCGTCCTAGCTCCATCATGAGCGTGACGGTCTCCGGCTCCACCAATGGGTCCTCAAAGAGCTCGGCGCGAGGAGGAGGGATTTCTTCCTCCTGCTACTCTAGCACCCGGGAGTCCTCCGGGGTCTCCTCCTGTTGCCGAGCCCGAGAGCTTTCCAGGGCATCCTGCGCCCGGGAACTCCCTGGGACCTCCTGCTGGTCCGGGGTACTCGCGATCACCCGCTGAACGATCTGAGCACCATCTTCAAGGTTTGCCCTAGGAGTACTCCCGGGGGCTTCTGTCGCCGGCTGCGCCTCCGCATTGGCCGGAGGCTCGAGATCTTTTCCTCCGGTGCCCGCCGGCACATCCTCGATGACAGGAGGCTCGGCGGTACTTGCGGCTGCAGAGTCTTTTGGCAACAAGTCTGCACTCGTGCCCACCTGGCCCGTACTGGAGGTCACCAGTTTGGGAGTCTCTGACTTCCTGGATCAGATGTGTTAGTACTCAGCATTAACACAAAAGCTACAACACGATACTTCCGAGTTGCTAACCTTGCGGGCTTCCTGAGGGGAAGTGCCGTTGGCACGACCAGCCCTCGTGGCACGGTCTTTTTTCCGGTACGGGTTGAGAATGGCGGGCTAGTCGCGGGCGGTGATCGCCCCGATGCCGGACTCCTCTCCCCAGTCACATCGACTACCCCTTGCCTCGGGGGCTCGGGGTTCTCATCAATGCCACTATAGGAGCAGATTACCTAAGTACTTGTGGAAGAATGGCAAGATCAAGCAGCTAAAGAAGTACAGACTACTTACGTCACCTGGCGACAACTTGGTGTTGCCACTGCTGCAACGGCTCTCCGCTTCCGCGTCGCCACTCGCTGTGGGCGCTGTGGATCGGCTGCAGCATCGCCCGTGTCTCTCTCACGGGGCGGGTCTCGGGCTGGCTCCTCGAAAACTGGCTCAGACGGGTCAGACCTGAGCCGCTCTACGTTGCCCTATAGATCAAAGCGGACTGTCAAACAACAACTCTGTCAACAAGATTACATCCAAAGGTACTTGAGAAAACACTTACCAGGTTCAGCGAGTAGTCTGCGCCGAACAATCTTGGGATGAAAGGCTCCGAGTTCAGCCCCGTGAACAGGAGGGTGACCCGGCGCATGATTTCTTCAACGGATGGCTCATCCCTGACCATCCATGATGGGTCTCGAATACCTTCGTACTCGAACCCAAGGTGAACGCATTGCTGGAGGGGCTGGATGCGGCGCTCGATGAACGAGTATGCCACAGACTCCCCAGTGACGCCCTTGTCCTTCAGGACCTTGATCCACTGCATCAGCTCGGGGATGTCGCGGCGTTCCTCCTCCGTCGGCTTCTTCAGCCAACACTATTGGCGCTTGGGCGGGGAGTTGTCCCGTCCAGGGAGGCTAGGCTGATGGTTCCCAATGTAGAACCACTGCGCGTGCCACCCGGACAGGCTACTCGGGGTGGTGTACTTGAGGTACAGCGCCTTGTCGCGCAGCTGCACCCCGGCACCCCCGACTAGCGCTGGATTGTCCTCATCCGGCTGGGGTTTGAGGCGGAAGAGGTAGCGGAAAAGATTGAAGTGCAGGCGAATTCCTAGGAATGCCTCGCACAGATGCACAAAAATAGAAATGTGCAAAACAGAATTCGGGGGGAGATGGTAATGCTTGATTTTGTAAAATCCAAGCAAACCTTAAAAGAAATTGGAAGAATGAAGAGCGAGGCCACGGTCGGCAAAAGGGGTGAACATCACGGTCTCACCGGTGTTCTCCCACTGCGATGAGTCGGTGCCGGCAGTCCGTCACTGAACCACCCCCTCCTCTTGCAGTATCCGCTCGTCAACAAGCCGGAGCAGGTCCCTTTCCTTGATGGTTGAGGCCCTCCACGACGAGCCCTCCGCCGCCGTCTTGGCGACTTTCACCGACGACGGCGATCCGCCTTCTCCTTCACCCTCCCTCTTCCTTCCACGACCGACGACTGACTTCTTCGGCATCCTGGGTCGAAATGTCACCGGGGTTTTCGTGCGTATGCCACGGGGAACCCATGTGGGTGTGGATGAGGACGGGGATCAGGGATTCAGGCTAATCTTGGCTTGGATTCGGGTGGAGAGGTGGTCGATTTTGGAGTGGCGTCAGTGGCTAGGGTTCTCGGCCAAGCAGATCTGTTTTTACTGCAGTGAAAACAGGGTGGGGTAAAAACCCTAAGGGGTAACGCGGGGTTATTTATAACCAGCGGCTCCCCATTTTTCCGTTGGAAGCCGAAGAGTTTTCTTAGGATAACGATTTGATTTTGAGAGGGTTTTACGAGTTTCTGTGCAACGGATAATGGAAACTAGCCGTTTCTCAGGTATAGGCTCCCGAGAATTCGGACATTTCAACTTCCAACGTAATTTTATTCTAAAAATCATCAAATTGAGTTCAAAAACATACATTCCATGCCACGACTCTTTAGATCCTTTTTTCCAAACCTGGGAATTTGGATTAAAGGCTCGGGGGCTGCGGGATACGTGTCATCAATGACTTATTTTTTAAAAATTCTTGGAAAATACAAACCAAAGATTCAAGACTAATTTGACCCTCAGCCTGATTCTTCGATTCAACCTAAGGCTTGGGGGCTACTCCATATGGAGTGTGAGTTCATCGCACCCCATATAAAAGAAGACTTGAAAACTACTTGGGGCTGGAGCACCTCACAGCCTCGATGCAGCCAAGGAAGTACTCGGAAGACACGTTCTCAAGGGGACTCAGTAGGGACCTGAAGACACCTCCAGAAGTACTCGGAAGCCTGCAGTACTCAGCTACGAAGAGCTCGGGGGCTTGTCAGACCCGGGGCAGCGACACTGCACACTTGGCGTACATATTCTTGTGGTAAGAGATGGTGCATGGGCCATACCTTATCCTCATTGTAACTAGTCGTATAGAGCTAGGACTAGTCGGACGTAAGGAAACTACCTGACAACGTACTCGGGTAGGACACTTAAGGCCGTCCCCGACTAGGACTTCCATGTAACCCTGTCCCCCCAAACTATATAAGGGCGGGCAGGGACCCCTCCAAAACAGATCGTGCATACGCATAACCTCTAAGGCAATACAAACGACATAGGACGTAGGGTATTACGCTCTCGGTGGCCCAAACCTGTCTAAACTTTGTGTTCCTTGCACCTTCAAGTTCCTGATCTCGGCGACACCCTACCTACAACCTACCACCTCGGGGGTATCCCTCGGTGGGCTTGGTGGTAAAACACCGACACCAGGAACATCAGAGGGAGAAGAAATTCAACCTTCGATGTTCTCTTCTCAATTCAAGGATGATCCATCTAGAAATCACATAAACACCTCAAATCTCTTAGGGGAGGAACCTTCTTCTGTCCATACAGATCAATCTCAAAATCCCTTGACAGAACCTTCCCTTAAGCCTATGGTACCCCCTGTACCTCTCGATCCTCTCAACAAAGCAAATCTCAAGGATGTCACGAAGGAGAAATTGTCGGATGATGTGAGACACTTTTCCGAAGCAATTTGGATTAGTTCACCCTCCATGATCATCCCCTGCTCTATAAGGGGAATTACCGTAGAAGCCGATGTTAACCTCCATAACCCCCTTATGGAGGTTAACATCATGCCATGGACACACTTTTGGGCGATGTTACGCTAAAACCATTCGGCAAGCTCATCAAGAGTTATCCCTTTGGACACATCCTTGAATTTCGGGGGTTCACAAGTGTTGTGATGCTTAAAATAGACAAAATCAAGGTCAAGGTAGACTTCCATATCTTCGACATCCTCGATTTTGATCTTCTCCTAGGCTACCCACTTGAAGAATTTCTCACTTCTCATCACTAGAGCCTAGATGAAAAGCTTAGGGAAACCACTTCTGCCATCACTACCCCCTGTTTAGAACATCGTAAGGCGAAGCCATTTCCCAAGCGAGACGCGCTCGAGAAGATGATGCACACATCTCCGTTCATATCATCCAAACCCGTTCTCTTTGAGGTTGCAAAATCCACGACTTCCAAAGAGTACGATTCGGAAGAAATTCTTCACCTTTGTGAAGATGAACGATCATCATCACCCTCAATCGAGTTAGAGCCTCTTTCCGCTAGCCCGGAGTACGTTGTCCTCGACCATCGAGATACGACTACAATCTTTTACGATGTATCTCTTGAGATGGAGAACCCATGGGCCATGGAATTTTGTGAGGCACCGACTCTGGAGCTCGAAGGAAAGGATTCCATAAATGAGCATGGAAGCTTCATTCTTGAAATACCACAGGAACCATGCTCATTCAATACCTCTCCAGAGTCAGGCATGCTTTGTGCCCCGAGCACACACGAGGACTACAACCACCCTACGGTCCTCTTTTGCAAAATATTTAGAAGGTTGGTTGTAGATGCATATATTTATCATAAGCACTGCAAATTTGTGGATGCTCTGTGGCGCTAACCTTGCAGCTAAAGCTTCATGGAACATCAACATTTTGTGGTGAGAAGGGAACGACATCACCAATGATAGCTGCAAGAGGAAGTTCCCATGGTCGAGCTTCTAACCATAAACAAAGCACTGCCAGGAGATGATCCGGATTATCATTTTATTTCCCTTCAATAAAAAGCAAGAACATGTCCTAGGATAAGCTTCTCCTTCGGGTATTTCTAGTCGCTAACCATTTCAGGTGGAGGTCAAAGAGAACGACGGATAGATGACACCTACAAACATGAGAGCTACACCAACTACAACACCATGGTAATGCTTGGTGAGGGAACGATTATGAAGGAAAGCTAGAACTCCACACACTTGAGTTGTGTTGCCCAGCGATGCAAACTCCAAGTGTGGTGGAGCTATGCGGGATCCCAAGTAAGTTCCTTTCGTGCCCACTCTTACCTTGGTTTGGAGATGGCGGTAGTTCTTGCATCTTGCCCCATTAAAAAAAATAAAAAAAGAGAAGAGTTACCACGGTGGCAATACTGAAGTTCTTCATCAAGAAAACACCATGGTAAGTTTTCTCAGGTATGTCTTGCTTTTGACTTTAAACAAAGCCCTTCCGGAAGGTAACCCGAGGATCACCACTCTCTCACTCATGCTTTTCTCTTTTTGAATAAAGCTTGATCATGCTTTTGTGCTTCCTTTATCTATGTGTTGGCGCTAAAATCGGCCAGGAATCGGCCGATGGTCTTCAGCGTCGGACACACGACCCGGGAGAATCTGCTTAGCTCCTGTTCGGGTTATTTGCCCTGGTGCGGTTCGCGCGGCGTGCCAGTCAATCTGACCTGTTGATTGACAAGGAAATAAGAGTATTAAATTCAGGGCGTTCCGATCGGCTGGGGTTCCGATCTGTCCCTAAGAGCTCGTCGGCGAATCGGCCGATTTGCTATGAAGATGATCGGCTATGGATCAGCCGATAATCACGTAATAATTGCAAAGAAAGCTGCTGGAGCGACTTAAACAATTATTACAGATGCAACACTTGAAATAGATCTAATCGGCTATACGACGATGAACGAGGAAGAGCGATGATGAAGCCGATAACTCCAATCTCAAGTTGGATAACTGGTGATAATACTAGAACAACAGGTAAAACCTATAATTCTAGTAAATATCGATAACTGGTGAATAAATCCAAATGAAACCACAGCGATGCGCCCGTAGTTAAAGCTCAGATGTTACTCGATAAGCGGAACCTACCAATTGGCCGGAGATCAAGTTGATGCAGCCCTGCCAATCCGTACAAACTCGTGAAAGAAGAAAAAGTATTGGCGAAGTCGCCGACTTGAAAGTAAAGTACTAGGAAAAAGTAGAAGTGTTTCGTTGATTGATGTGTTGATATCTTACAAAGCCCTGGCGACTCCTATTTATACCCTAAAACCAGGACTCCTGGTCGATTACGACTTGTTACAATCTTATTAAAAACTGCTATATCTATAATCGGCCGATTCTTTATTGTAGCCTTTAGATCTGCTGCATCGGCCAATCTTTTCTCCTGACGCCAATTCAACACGTGTCAAAATCTTGCGTCAACACATGCCCCCCAGTTTCGGAGTAAAACATAATTTTTACTTCGAAACTCTTTTTCTCCGAAACGGGCGCAGTAAAAATCTCCTTCCATTTCGCGGTCTTCTGCATAATGATTGCAATTTCCTCGGACCGGGCGCTCGAGACAACTGTTCCCCTGGAATTCGTGTAGACGGCGCGGCAAAAATCCCGCCTTTACCCTTTCTCTCTCGGATTATCCTTAAGTACTGGCATTCTCCGCCCACTTTTTTGCACGAGCCTAGTATTTTCCTCCAGCGAACCACTGTTCATCTTCTTCCCGAGCCCTCTCGATCTCCAACCGCTCCCTCCGGCGATCTTACTTGCGACCTGCTCCAACCTCCTAATGGCGGCACCATCAGCAACCTCTCCAACCACGGAGGCTCTGTCGGCAACCCCCTCAGCGACGGCGGCCCCATCGGCGACTCAACGGGCGGCTCCATCGGCGACGATGAGCTTCATCCCGGAGGTAATCATCCAAAATTTTCCCCTATTGCTCTTCTACTGTTCAAGTATTTTCTAGACCCATTCTCAGTTTTCCCCTTTTTCCTTCTTTTTAGGCATTTAGGCACCAGATTACTATTCCTCTTTCCGAATCCTCCGAACTCATCTGCTTAGGCCCCATGGGGAATCCCGATCCAACTGACTTGATCAACCTAGAGACTCACAGAATTCCGTTCAAGCAATCGCCCATGGATTTAGGTCAATGGGCAGGTGCCTTTAGGTCTTGGCCGAATGAGACCCCTGGCTGGAGAGAATGGTACCATAGAGTAGCCAGGTCTAGGAGAGTTCAATGGGATGAACTGAAAATCGGCCAGTGCATAGACCTCTCTCTGTCCCAGATGGAGAAAAACGAGCCCTTGGTAATAGCGCCTTTTTACTTCTGGTCCGACGCACTCAATGCGTTCCTTTTTGGACATGGACCCATGACTCCAACTTTGGCCGATGTCCTGTTGTTGACCGGCCTTGATATCTCCTCTTCTGACACCCCCTTTGATTATCTGATCAAACCATCTCATTGGCTAGAAACCAAAGGAATCGATGGATGGAAGGGGTATATCAGCAAGAATATGAGGACTGGGACAGTTTCAGAGAGAGAACATACGGCATTCCTGATGATGTGGCTGGAGAAACATTTTTTCTGTGGCACAACAGTTGGCCCTTCTTCTAATACCCAAGCCCTGGCAGAAGCTCTGTCACTAGGATCGGCCGTCCCCCTTGGGAAGCATCTGTTGGGATCGGCCTACCACATGATGCACCAAATCGGCACTAGACTGTCAAAAGGGGAGCCGATCGGCAATCCTGGTGGTCCCTGGTGGTTTATCACACTCTGGCTCAACCTATATATGAGCAAGGTCTCCCAGCAACAAATAGAGACCAAGACTTTTCCCAACATTGATTCAGAGGAAAACCCCACCATCCGACGACGCTGTACATCTTTCGGAGAAGAGGCATCGGCCTTCCCTGGCTGTCAATTCACTAATACTCGAACACCCGAATACTTCAGATGCTTCTACAACGGCTTTAGTGAAGAGACTGTCAGTTGGTATCCATATCAGACAGTAGGGCCGATTTTCGAGCTTCCTGTCTACTACGACTCATCCACTCACACTTTTGATAGTGAACTTATGGATACCCTGATCAAGCCAGGGATTTTACCGGCCAACTTCTTCTCTGGAAAGGATTCTCCCACATATGAGTTTTATAATCCATCGGCCGCAGCAAGGCAACTAGGCTTTGGTCAACTGCCGATTCAGGTCTACTTTGCCGAGAAAGCAAAATTCAGAGATGAACTGACCAAGAGCCTTGACTACAATCGGCTGTGCAACTTAGTGCCAGACTCCAGCACTATCAACCTGAACAACTGGACGGTGGCCCCTTTTGCCGTTCAACAATTCAAACTGTGGTGGGCAGAATGGAAGCAACACCTCTTTTGTTTATCTCCATCAGCATATTGCAACAGTTTGGATCCAGAGAACATTGATTCAAGTGCAGCACTATGATCTTTCTTCTAGCCGATTTCAATATTGTCTCTTTCCATGCTACAATCTTACCGTTAACTTGTGTTTATTTCTTCAGTCTGAAAGCCAAGTTCCTCCGATGCGGAGCCGAAGCGGCAGGCCGATAGAGAGCGATCTTCCATATACACCATATCCTCTTATCGGCTATCATGCTCCAAGCATCAAGGACATCACTAGCGGCCGATGGAAACAAGCGTCGAGAAAGCCAACTTTGAAGACAACAAGCCGTCGAGTGCAAGCCCGCATAGGACCAACTGACCAATCGGCGGTAGTGTCGGCTGAAACTCCAATTCCCCCAGCCTTGCCGACTACCGAAATGGCCAATCCTCAAATAACCGCAGAAGTCGGAGCGGCTGCGGCATCACTGCTAGTGGAAGCTGTTCAGGTAATCTCGCACACTTCATATATCTTTAAGTGCTCCACCAATACTAACTTTTTCTTTCTGCCAGGCTGCACAGCCCGCTCCAGTACAATCTCCACAGCAATCGGCCACATCCCAAGCGGAAGCCGAAGCACTAGCGACCCTCCTCATCGAGGTAGATAATCTCTTGACTCAATTTTTCAGCTTTCAGAAAACTAACTGACTCTGATGCAGACCGATCTGGGTGTGTCGACCGTACTCCCTCAATGAACATCGGCCGAAAGACCAACAGAAGTATGGCAAATATCTCATACCATCCTATTCAATTATCGTAGTATACTCACAGAATCTATTTGTCATACCTTTCCAGGAAGCTGGCCCAAGCAGAGCATTAATAGTGGTCGAGTCCTCTTCTTCTGACGAGCCGATCGTACCGGTCCCTGAGATGAGGGAGGCACTCCCATCGGCGCAAGCAAGAGAGATACGCTTCAAGGAGGTAATAAACTTAACACCGGAATCGGCCGATTCCCTTTTATTGCTTGCTAATCCTTGTCTTTATTCTTCCGCAGGAACAAGACACTCCCAACAATAGCCTTTTCTCCTTTGCGGTCTCCTTGCCCGATGATGAAGAAGTCGCTTCACGCCAAGTTCCATCGGGCTCGATTTCTGATGATGTCCGCGCCAAGCTTGAGAGCATGCGGACTCTCCTCCAAGATGATATCGGCCGATTAGTGGGAGATGCCTCACCGATTCGGCGGCTTCTCAATGACATGAGAGGCCGAATTCTGGAGGAAACAACAGAAACTTTGGAACTTGCTGCATATATAGAATCGATACAGACCTCAGTTTTCAGGGCCCTGCGTCATATGGCCGATCGTGCCCAGCTAGCAAAGTCCCGGGAGGAAACCGATTCCTACAACCACCGAGCCCAAGAGGTACACCAACGGATCAACTTCCTCGAGAGCTCTCGCCCGGATATCATTGGCATGATAGATCGCCTTAAACGGAGGAGAGCAGAGCTAGCCAAAGAGATGGAGCAAGTAACCAAAGACATAGCTGCTGAAGAAAAGAAGCTTCAAGAGCTCCCATCCGTCATCACCGAGCTGAAACAAGAAAGACAGAACCTGGCATGTGAAGCGATAAGACTTCGTCGCCATATGCCAGAAATTCCCGGATCGGCCGACGACGACCAAAGAGTTTTAGACTCGGCCGATCAGATTAGGCAACGAGCTATCGCGGCCATAGATGCCCTCCTTGGGTTGTAAAGAATGTTGTAAACATTTAATGGTCCTTTAATGTTAATGCGCCGATTTGGTCTTGGACCACTTCTTTTAACAGCTTTGCATTTATGAATGCTTTTACTCTGATAGGACGTGTCCCACCATCTATTTACCTCCTTCTCTCTATAAGTATGAGATCCCACACCCTTTCCAGAGGCATATGCGTTACCCATCTTCTCCTCCTCCAATAACTGGATCTTTATCCTCCCAAACTGGACATCAAAATGTCTTCTTTGTCTTCTTCCTCCTCTGTCAACCAGGTACGAACCCTCTTCTATTTCTCCCCTTGACATCCCAATCGCTCTGATGCTAGGTAGCTTTTTATCTCTCTTTAGCCAAAACGTCTCAGTCCCAGCCTGGAACGAGCGATTCAGGTTATTCATTTAGACGAACCACTGTCGCAGGCAGACATAGATCTGATAAGAGCTCACTCTGAAGAACTTAAAGGTCACGTTCCTGCTGATGTCCAGAAGTATTGGGACCGTATAAATGCTCACTGCTCCAAGCGATTGTCAACTGAAAAGAGTACTCCACTCCCTTATCAAGTTGAGACTGAAGCCACCATGGAAAATCTGAAGGAAAAGAAGACCCGCCTTCTGCTAGAACTGAGCCATCAAGTTGAGACTGAAGCCACCATGTTGAATCTGAAGGAGAAGAAGACCCGCCTTCAGATAGAACTGGGCCGGATCGAGAGAGAAATCAAGAGCAAGCGTAATCAATAGATATATCGGTAACAAATTGGTCAGACCGAATCACAATGTTTCCTTCTTAAGGCGATGTCATTTCCACATCGGCTATGTAGACAAAAGCCGATAGGGGTCGGCCACGCCATCTTGATGTATCTCTCTGCAAGTTATGCATCTACCCAAATGCTCGGATAGTACCTCTTCAGATATCTTCCATTTAAAGCTCTTGGGAATTCTTCCCCTTTGATAGTTTCCAGAATATATGCATTTCCCGGGGCACATCGGCCGATTCTATACAGCCCTTCCCAAGTGGGCGACCATTTACCGAATTTGGGATCCTTAGACCCTATCGGCAGCACCAACTTCCATACCAAATCTCCTTGGGAGAATTGTTTAACCTTGACCTTCTTGTCATACCACCTGGCCACCCTTTTCTTGTTTTCCTCGATGCTAATCAGGGCCCTCAATCGCTGACCCGCCGAATCATCGAGCTCTTCCTTCATGAGGAAGGAATAGTCATCGGCCGCCAACTGATCTTGAAGTAATATACGCCTTGATCCCGTCCTTAATTCCCAAGGCAAGACTGCCTCGTGACCATATACCAGCTGATAGGGAGATATCTTAGTGGCTCCGTGGCAAGCCATCCTATAAGCCCATAGAGATTCAGCCAAAGACATGTGCCACTTTTTGGGTTGTTCCTCTATCTTCCTCTTGATCAACTTGATTATCCCCTTATTGGACGACTCGGCCTGGCATTGGCTTGAGCATAGTACGGAGAAGAATTTAATAATTTAATCCTCATATCGGCGGCGAATTCTCCAAATTCTCCAGAAGTGAACATCATTCCTTGATCAGTTGTGATAGTCTGAGGAATACCGAATCGATAAACAATATGGTTCTTAACGAACTCGATCATATCGGCCGATGTCACGTTTCTTAGAGGAAGTGCCTCCACCCACTTAGTAAAATAATCGGTGGCCACCAATATAAACTTATGCCCATTGCTCGATGGAGGGTGAATCTGTCCGATGAGATCTATTCCCCAACCTCTGAATGGCCACGGCTTGATTACTGGATTCATAGCCGAAGTTGGCGCGCGCTGCACATTGCCAAACTTCTGACAGTCTTGGCATCCTTTATAATATTTGAAACAATCCTCAAGAATCGTTGCTCAGTATACCCATTGTTTCTGATCATCCACTTCATCTTGTGAGCCGATTGATGGGCTCCACATACGTGTAACACCTCAGGTGTTTAAATTATAAAATAAGCCTCTTTACCTTAACGCGGTGCATGAATAATTAGGAGGACTTTCAACGAAATAAGTTTCTAAAATAACTTCTAAACTAGAACTCAAACAAACTTTGGCCTGAAGCAAAACTTGTAGAACTTTCCATTTTGAACAACTTTCGCGTTGAAGGATTTTCGTGTTGCAACACAAAAAGTTGAGAACCACTTGGATTTGCGAACCAGCCCCTGCCTTTTCTTCTTTTTTTTCGCTGCAGACCCTTCCGTTTCGCCCGACCCTTTTCATTTCGCCCGACCCTTTCTGTTTCGCCCGACCCTTTTCGCTTTCGCCCGACCCTTTTCGTTTCGCCCGACCCTCGGCTTCGCTGCGGCCCTCGCTTCGCCCGACCCTCGCCGCCGAGCAGTCGCCGCAGGCCACTTGGCCGGCGATGCCTGACCGCGCTAGGTGCCAAGCCAATGCCTGGCCGCGCCTGCACGCGCGCCCGCACGCCGCGTTCCTCCCCAGTCCGCGCACGCCACGCGCAAGCTGGAGACCCGCGCCCCTGCTCGCCGCCCCCATGCCCAATAGACGAACCGCGCCGTGCCCGTGTCTCCGCAGCATTCCGCCAGTCGCCGCGCTCGCCGCCCGGCAAGGCAGCTGCTGCACCTCTTCGCCCAACCCGCGCGCCGCGTGATCTCCAGCTTCACACGCCAAATCCTCAGCGCCCAGTCCCCTGCCCGCGCCTGCCGCACGCCGCGCTGGCTTCTGTTCACCGCCCGCCGTCGCCAGTCGCGCGCCCCCATCGTGCCGCCGCCCCCGCGTCTCACAGTCAAGTCCCGCCCCTCCTCCCGCCTCGCTGCTGAAAAGGCCAAGCTGAGTTTTCCCCCTTCGCGCGCCCAAACACCAGAACGCCGCCGCCACCACCATTAACGCCGTCGCGCTCAGCTCACCGTGGAACTCACCTCTCCGGCCACCCTTTGCCAAAGCTGAGCCTTCCACAGCACCCCACCGCAGTTCACTGCACCAACCATCGTCGCCCAGAGCCACCGGAGCACCGCCAGCGCCGCCTGCGCCGCCGCCGCTCCTTGTTGCTCCGTGGACAGCCCGCACCGAAGCTCCGCCGTCCCAGACAAGCTTTGAAGCGGTTTCCCCCTCGACGCCGCGAAGCTACTCGACCGGCCCACGTTGTTCCCTTCTAGCCGAGCACCGCCGCCGACGTTCCGCCCCGTCGCCGCCCCTCTGCTCCGCGCCGACGAGCCACCTTCGGCCACTCCCAACCCCGACAAAGGCCACCCAAGGTAGCTCTCATCTCCCTGGATCTCCCCGACCATTTTTCCCTCGCCACCAACGAGCCCCCTCACCGGAATCTGGACGGCCGCCATGCCAGCGCCGCCTAGGGACCCAATTGCTTTGGTTGGAATCTTTGAAAGAGTCTGCACGCAAGTTTCCAGGGGCATATCTGTAAACCTGTGTTCAAACTTTAAAATCAAACACAGCGAACTCGTAAAATTCATTTAAAATCATAGAAAATCTGAAAAATACAAACTCCGCTGTTCTGGAATCTTTAGATGAAAATCTGCAACTGTTGTACATGCATTTCTTCAGTTGCTCACTAAATCTTACTATAAGTTAAATGGAAGGTTTAATAGACTTTAAATGTACCCCCTGTTGTAGGCAAAGTCTAAATCTGAAAATTTTACAGTAACACACTTATGGATAGATTAACACCCTGTAAAAGTTTTAGCTTCAATACTTGAATGGTTTGTTCTGTATAAAAATATCTAGGTGCTAGCAGTGGTTGTGTTTTACCTTTTTCATAATTAATCTGCTGCGTAAAAATGTCTGAAATTTTTACAGTGCTTTTGTCTCTGCTTGTTGTGCTCTAAATAAAAATTTCATCACCAGAAGTTACCTAATCCAGAAGTTGTGATTAATCCATGTGTGCTTGGAAAATTCAGTTTCTATTATATCACAACCCCTTCTTGTTTAATGAAGTTAATAGTTTAAGTTATACTCTTTAACAATTGCCTACCAAAATCTCAACTGAGTAACATCACAACCAAATTGATGTTTTGTGAACTACAACTTTAACGTGAATGAAAATAGTCGTCATATAACCTCACTATAACTTATATTGGTGCATTCATATAGAATCGACGGCTCTCGCCGACGGAACGTACGAGCTGGTGCCCGCGTCCGAGAGTGAGCAGCGTGAAGCTCAAGTAAATCTAACTGAAGCTCTCGAAGACCCGAGCCCAATTTCGGACGAGCCCCAAGCTAGCCTTTCCCAAGAAGGCAAGCCCCGGAGCATGAACCCTATTTTTCCAAACTTATGCAACTTATTACTCTACTTTACTTGTGCATTAAGTTTATAGGAGTTGGATGAAAACTTAGTTGCATGATCCTAGGTGCCCATGCTCTGAACACTAGATTCCAGGTTCGATAGATTTCTATGCTAGTAGGACTCGGTAAAAGTCGAGTGATTTCCTGTCACTCGCGAGAAATTAGGAGTTGATTGTTTACTACATGCTGCAATCATAAGGTCGACGGACGGGGCTATGGTACGATGCTTATGTTGATGATTGAGGCCCCGTCTGTTCAGTGAAAAATGCTAAGGCCGCAGTGTGTGGTAGTGGTGGTTAAGTCTTTGAACGTACTAACCACATGCCGAGAATATGGTAATCGGTAAGCTTAAGTACCGGATTGAACCGAGGCCGGAATATACTCCCCACTGTCTTGAATTCGTTCACATCTAGCTAATGGCGGGTGCATCGGCCGCCACAGCCTGACGTACCGTGGTCTGTGGGGAGGTGTAGTCGAGGGCGGTGGGCCTGTTCCGTAAAGCGGGAATTGAAGGGAAAAGTTGCACGTGTGACTCTGGGAGTAACCACGTGACGTGTGTTTAGGTTTCTCTTGCAAGGTTAAGAAATTCGATTTGAATCGTCCGTTTCTCGCGGATATTGAGACTGCTTGACCCTTTTACCACATAGAGTAAGAAGAGGAACAATGATAATGATTAATCTTGTTGGATGCAAAAATAATTCTTCCACCATGTATGATATTGGATAGTTGCTTACCTAGAATGGTTAAAGAAAGCTAGAACTTGGAGCTAAAATCTGAAAGTAAGGACCTACTATATATGCTTTTCGGCAAAACAAATCCATCAAGCCAAAAGCCTCGCATGTCTAGGAGTCGGCTAAGTATACCCCACTAGTCGGGTAAGCCTTGCTGAGTATTAGTATACTCAGCCTTGCTTGTGGCTTGTTTTCAGGTGAAACCTTCGAGAACATGATTGCTAGTTTGACTTGGCCTTGTACCCTTCCTCCTGGTTGGTCGGTGGAATGGGATACGCCCCCGGCCAACGGTGGTGATACCGAGTGATGCCTCGTACGGGCTTCATCAAGACATCCTTTATCGTCGAGTAGTTGTCGCTATCTTTTCCGCTGCTTGAACTCTGAAGAACCCTTTATTTCAAAATCTGAAGTACCTTGTTTTACGAATTTGAACTCTATTGTAATGTTCATTTATGATGAACCCCGTGGTGTAAAAATGTGGAATGTTGTATACTCTGGGCTCACCTTCGTGTGAGTACATGTATGTGTGGCTTCGATCCGCAAGAACCGTGGTTGTATCGGGAGGTTACCCGACAGACCAGTGGATTATTCTGTTTGAAGTGCGAGTTAGCCCAGATTGCCCTTGTGGTAATGATTAGCGCACTTGAACCGGATTAATTCAGGTGGTTCTGCCACAATACGCCTTCATGGATTTCCCCCATCAGGAATTTTGCTTCTTCTGTCCCCAGGCATTTGAGAAGAACCCCATCAATCGTCCGGTAAAACAAATCGTCTTCAAGTAACACATATTTTGTGGCCTGGAAGCGCACTCGCCGATCCACCTTCTGGGACGGATCCCTCAAGTAATCGGCAATCTCCTTTCGCCAGTCATCGGCCACGAGTTCTAAAATCAAAGTTCCCTGAATCGGTCGATATGCGGACGCGTGTTGTGCCAGCCTATTGGCCTCTTCATTATAATTTTTGGGGATATGCTCAATTATCGCAGACTTGAATTCCTTTAACAGCTGGAGGCAATCTTCATAATAAATCCTCAAGATATCATCTTTGCATTCAGATTCCCCCGTTAACTGATCTACGATGAGCATGGAATCTCCAAAAATTTTGACTGCATCAGCTTTGACTTCCCTTAATAATTGGATACCTTTTAGGACGGCTCGATATTCCGCCTGGTTATTGGTTGCGGATGCTTCTATCGGCAGAGAGAAATCATAACTTGCCCCCCGAGGCGATACAAAAACAATGCCAATTCCTGATCCGGCCCCACACGAAGAACCATCAAAGTACAGAGTCCATGGAACCGGTTCAACGACAGCAACTTCCGGTCCACAATGTTGGGCTACGAAATCGGCCATGACTTGACCCTTGACAGCTTTGGCCGATTCGTACCTTAAGTCAAATTCTGACAGAGCCAGGATCCATTTTCCAATCCGTCCTTTCAAAATCGGCAGCATATATCTTACCACGACATCTTTGCATACCACTATGCACTCTGCCGATAACAAATGGTGCCTGAGCTTGGTACACGAGAAGTATAAACACAGGCACAGCCGTTCCACCGGGGAATATCTTGTTTCGGCGTCCAGGAGTCTTCTGCTGACATAATATACCACTTGTTCTTTCCCTTCGAACTCCTGTACCAACGCCGATCCAATAGCTTGTTCATCAGCCGATAAGTATAATTTGAACGGCTTACCAGGCTGTGGCGGGACTAACACCTGAGGTGAAATCAGATAATGCTTGATATCTTCTAACACTCTGCGTTGTTCTTCTCCCGACACGAATTCCTGGTCGGGCTTCAATTTCAACAAATGAGTAAAAGCTCGAATACCATGAATCCTAAGAATTGCCTGGCCGATATGCCAAATGCACATTTGTTCGGGTTCATTTTCAAACCATGCTTCCTTGTGCACTCCAGTACTTCTTGTAAATCGGCCAGATGTTCCTGATGACCTTCTGACTTGACCATAACATAATCTATGTAAATTTCCACCGATGTACCAATGAGCTTGTGAAAGATATAGTTCTTTAACCCAAAGGTCATTACAACCCACTCGAATAGACCAAGGTGACCTGGACACCTGAAAGCCGTTTTCGAGATATCTTCTTCGGCCATTAATATCTGATTGTACCCGGCATTACCATCCATGAAACTGATGACTTTGTGTCCTGCGGCGACATCTATCAAGACATCGGCCGTCGGCATTGGATATCCGTCCATTGGTGTAGCCTGACTCAGGTTCCTGAAGTCGATGCATACGCGTAGTTTTCCGTTTTTCTTATACACGGGCACAATATTAGAAATCCATTCGGCGTAGCGGCACTACCGAATAAATCCTGCTTCAATCAACTTTGTGATCTCGGCCTTTATATCAGGTAGAATTTTGGGGTTGCACCGTCGTGCGGGTTGCTGATATGGCCGATATCCTGATGTTATAGGTAACCGGTGTTCAACGATGGACCGGTCTAGACCAGACATCTCATGGTATTCCCAAGCAAAGCAATCCTTGAATTCGTTTAATAAACTTATCAATTTACACTTATATCCAGGATCCAGGTTAGCACTAATATACGTCGGCCTTGATTTGCTACTATCTCCCAAATCCACCATCTCTAATGAATCGGCCGACGTAAACCCATGCCCAAGCTTTCGGTCTTCTCGGACAAGCTGATCCATCTATTCTGAATCTTTAGAGCCGACTGCTTGGATCGGCTGTAGACCAAAATCGGACACCTTCAGGAAATCAGTGTCCCAAGTCCTGCCAGATATACACCTGACGTGTTCACAGCTCCACTGTTGCGTATCGGCCGCTGCGACGCTATAGGCGGAATCGGCGATGACTATCTCTGTACTGTCGCCGACCCATTGCACGAGGTATTGGTGCATTGTAGATGGGACACAGCAATTCACATGTATCCAGTCGCGACCGAGCAACATGTTGTAGGACCCCTTACCATTAATAACAAAAAAGATAGTAGGAAGGGTCTTACTACCGATGGTGAGGTCGACGCAGAGCGCTCCACGGGCGGGAGACACGTTGCCCTCGGAGTCCTTGAGCATCATGTCCGTCTTGGTCAGGTCTTCATCGCTTTTGCCCAATTTGCGGAACATGGCATAAGGCATGATGTTGACTGTGGCGCCTCCATCCACTAGTAGCCTGGTAATACAAGAAAACCTCAGAGCCGCACAATCCAGACAAAAGAGCTATTTCGACAGAAGGAGAAAGCCACTGAAATTCGAAGTTGGCGACCACGTCTACCTTCGAGTTTCACCAACCAAGGGTGTCCAACGATTCGGAGTCAAAGGAAAACTATCTCCCCGTTATGTTGGTCCCTACGAAATCATCGAAAGCTGTGGACCCGTAGCCTATAGAATTCGACTGCCCCCTCAGCTTGTAGCCATCCACGATGTCTTTCACATATCTCAACTCAAGAAGTGTGTTCGAGTCCCTACCGAGGTTATTAAACAACAGGAGATCTTACTCGAGCCCGACCTTTCATACGTTGAGTACCCTATCAAAATCATGGATCAAAAAGAAAGAAGCACTAGGAGGAAAGTGATTAAAATGTACAAAATTCAATGGAATCATCACACGGAGGAAGAAGCCACGTGGGAAACTGAAAGTTTTCTAAAACAGTACTTCCCGGGTTTTCTCAACTCCACCGAAGGTACACACCCCCTCCACCTTAAGCCTATTGTCCGAATCTCGGGGCGAGATTCTTTTTAAGGGGGGAAGGCTGTAACACCCCAGGTGTTTAAATTGCCAAATAAGCCTCTTTACCTTAAAGCGGTGCATAAATAATTAAGAGAAATTTCAACTAAATAAGTTTTTAGAATAATTTCTAAAAACTAGACCTCAAATAAACTTTGGCCTGAAGCAAAACTTGAAGAACTTTCCATTTTGAACAACTTTCGCGTTGAAGGATTTTCGAGTCGCAGCACAAAAAGTTGAGAAACACTTGGATTTGCGAACCAGCCCCTGCCTTTTCTTTTATTTCGCTGCAGACCCTTCCGTCTCGCCCGACCCTCCGACGCGCAGCCGTTCGCCCGACCCTTTCCGTTTCGCCCGACCCTTTCACTCGCCGACCCTCGCTTCGCCCGACCCACGCCGCCGCGCAGTCGCCGCAGGCCACTTGGCCGGCGATGCCTGACCGCGCGAGGCGCCAAGCTGTGACAACCCTGGTAAAATTTCATTTCTAAAATTAATGTCATTAGCCTAACCCTATGCTTAACCAACTAATAAAAGGGTGAAAAGAATTAGAACGAGTTAAGTTGAAATTCAAATTTAATTTGGGCACATTGGGATACATTTGAAATTTTTAAATTAACTTTCAAACCATAAGCCAAATGAGATGTTGCCTGAAACCAAACTTGTAGAACTTTTTATTCTGCACAACTTTCGTGTTAAAAAGTTTTTGAAATTCAAATTATAAAGAGGAGAAAATGCCCTGTTTACGCCCAGCCCCCTGAAACTTTTCGAATTTATGCATTCAGGCCCCTCGCTCCCTCCCTCTCTCTCCCCTCCCCGCCCGACCGCCGCGCGCCAGGTGGCCGGCGACGCCTGACCGGCGCGAGGCGCCAAGCCAGTGGCCGCCGCGCCCCTCCCCCACGCCCGGCTTTGCCCCCTCCCCACGCCGCGCTGCCCCGTATACGCCCGCGCGTGCGCACGCCGCTGCCGCGCCCCACCTCGCCGCCCGCCGCGCCCAACCGCCACGACGCGCCGTGCCGCCCCGGCTCCCGCGCCCCGCCCGTCGCTGCGCCTGTCCTCCGCCCGAGCCACTGCAGCAGCTGCTCCCCAATCCGCACGCCGCGCTATCTCCTCGCGCCCACGCCAAAATCCCGACCGCGCAGTCGCCCGCGCCCGCCCGCCGCACGCCGCGCCGGCGCCCTGCTGCCGCCCGCCGTGGCCAGTGCACGCCGTGCCGTGCCTCCGCCCCGCGCGTTGCCCAGGCACCTCCACACCCCCCTCCTGCCCCTATAAAAGCCGCGCCCCAGCCGCCCGCGCGAGCCACCGCACCTAGAACGCCTCGCCGCCGCCATTGCCGCCGCCGAGCGCCGCCCGCTCGTGGACAGCCCTCCACAGCCGCCCCCTGCCCAAATTGGAGTGCCAGCCACCACTACATCATCCCCCTGAAGCTTGCCGACCCGCCCAACACCGCCCAGGACCACCGGAGCGCCGCCGCCCGCGCTGCCGCCGGCGCCGCCGCCCCTGCTCACCGTGGGCAGCTCGACCCCGACCTCCTCCGCCCAAGCCAAGCCCCTGAGCAGCTTCCCCACGCGCCACTAAAGCTTTCCGTCCGGACCAGGCCGCCCCAAGCCCGCCGGAGCACCGCCGTCGACGCGTGCCGCGCCGCCGCCGCCTCTGCTCCAACGCCGGCGAGCCCTTCCCGGCCGTCCCCCACCCGAACAAGACCCCCACGAGGTAGCCCTCGCACCCCTGAACCTTCCCCGACCCTCACCCCTCGCCGCCGGCGAGCCCCTCGCCGGAATTTCGGCCGACCACCGTACCCGAGCCGCCCGAGGACCCAATTGCAAGGATTTAAATCTTTAGAAGGGTCTGCACGTAAGATTCAAGGACCCAGTTGTAAAAGAAAGTTTCAACTCTAGATTCAAATTTAGTGAACTTTTAAAATTTGTATAAAATCGTAGAAAATTCAGAAAAATGCAAACTCAACTGTTTTGGAATCCTTAGAAGAAACGCTACAACTTTGGTTACAAAAAGTTTCTCAGTTTCTCAACATATTTTGCTCTACATTAAATGGAAGCTTTAATAGACTTATTTTGTACCCACTGTTGTAAATCAGTACTGACCCTAAATTTTGGGCAGTGAGTTAGTTGCTTGATGTTTAGGGCTGTGTAAAAAGAGCAGGCCCAAATTCCATCTCTAGCTTTACTGTTTATTAAACTTAGTTTCATGCCATGTTTAGGTAGAATATTTTATCCCTGCAGTTAGGTTATGAATCACCTAATGAAACTTTTTCTGTACTGGTATAATGGTACCTAGATGCTAGAGAAAAATTGGGAGACTTTATATCTCACAGGAACCTAATTATTGATTTATGTGCTAATAACATACATTAAATCAAGAAAATATTATCTTAGCTTGGAAAATTCTCAAACTTTTACTAGGAGATACACTGTGGTAGAGGTTGCTGTGTAAAAAGTTTCAAGGACAAAAACCCTATGGATGATCCTGTAAAAATAAATCCTTGAATAACCTAGGTGTGTAATGTCATATTTTCTATGCTCTGAAAACTGCATAATAAATCCTATAACAATTACAGTAGCTCCTGCATGCTTAAATGAAAGCTCTGTAAAAATCTTAGACTCAGTTGTTGCACCATTTGTTCTGTACGAAAAGAACAAAGGTCTAACAGCAACTATGTAATATGTTTTTCATAATTAATCTGTTACATAAAATTGTCTGAAAATTTTACAGTAAGCACATCTTTCCCTGATGTGCCTAAATCCAAAATTTCATGACCAGAAACTATCCACTGTAGTATTTACACTTAAATCATGTCATTACCATCACCACGACTTAAACTTGTGCATTCATGTAGAATCGACGACTCTCGCCGACGGAACTTACGAGCTGGTGCCCGCGTCCGAGAGTGAGCAGCATGAAGCTCAAGTAAACCTAACTGAAGCTCTTGAAGACCCGAGCCCAAGTTCGGAAGAGCCCCAAGCTAACTACGAAGGCAAGCCCCGGAGCATAACCCATTTCTTTCCTAAATTATGCAACTCATTACTCTCTGCTTGTGCATTAAGTTTATAGGAGTTGAATGAAAACTTAGTTGCATAATGTTAGGTACCCATGCTTGAAAACTAGACGTAAGGTTCGATAGAATGCTGTGCTAATAGGACTCCGGTAAAAGCCGAGTGATTTCCTGTCACTCGCGAGAAAATAGGAGTTGAATGTTTACTACACGCTGCAATCATAAGAACAACGGACGGGCTATGGTACGATGTTTATGAATGAGGCCCGTCTGTCTAGTGAAAAATGCTAAGGCCGCAGAGTGTGGTAGTGATGGTTAAGTCTTTGAACGTACTAAACACATGCCGAGATTATGGGAATCGGTAAGCTTAAGTACCTGATTGGCCCGGCAAGGGGACGGCATCCTACCCTTTGAACTTCGGTCCCATGTGCAAATGGCGAGTGCAGAGAGTGGTCACGACCCGGCGGCGAACCGTGGCGTGGGACTCTTGTACTCTCGGAGGGTAGCCCCGATCCACTACCCGGAAAGAAAGGGGAAAAGTTGCACGTGTGACTCTAGGGAGTAACCACGTGACGTGTGTTTGGGTTTCCCTTGCAAGGTTAAGAAATTCGATTCGAATCGTCCGTTTCTCACGGCTATTGAGACTGCTTAACCATTTTTACCCACAGAGTAAGAAGAGGAACAATGAGGATGAATGAGCTGGTTGGATGAAAATTTAATGCTTCACCATGTATGCTATTGGATAGCTGCTTATCTAGAATGGTTAATGGAACTAGAATCTTGAGCTAAAAGTTGAAAGTAAGGACCCACTTGTAGATGCTTTTCGGCAAAACAAACCCCTGAGCCAAAAAGCCTTGCATGTCTAGAGTCGGTGGAGTAGATTCCACTACATGGGTAAGTCTTGCTGAGTATTAGTATACTCAGCCTTGCTTGTGGCTCATTTTCAGGTGAGACCTTCGAAGATATGATTGCTAGCTTGACTTGGCCCTGCACTCTTCCCCCTGGTTGGTCGGTGGAATGGGATGCGCCCCCGTCCAACGGAGATAATGCCGAGTGATATCTCGCACGGGCTTCATCGAGACATCCTTATCGTCGAAGTAGCTTTCGCTGTTTTATTTTCCGCTGCAACTCAAAAGGACTTATTAGTTATGATCATTGAAGTACTTGGTTTCTAAACTCAAAACTGGGTCTGTAATATTTACTTATGCTAATGTTGTAATATTTGTTGGAATGTGGTATTCTCTGGGCTCATCGTCGCATGAGCGTTTGTATGTATGGCATTCGATCCGCTCTACCGTGGTTGTATCGGGAGGTTATACCCGACAGACCAGTGGATTACTCCGTTTGAAGTGTAAGGTTAACCGAGATTGCCTTAATGGTGAGGGTTAATACACTTGAGCCGGATTAATTCAGGTGGTTCTGCCACACAAGCCAAGGCCTGCACGCGCGCCCGCACGCCGCGCTCCTCCCCAGTCCGCGCACGCCACGCGCGCGCCGGCGACCCGCGCCCCTGCTCGCCGCCCACCGTGCCCAATGGACGAACCGCGCCGTGCCCAATGGACGAACCACGCCGTGCCCAATGGCAGCTGCTGCACCTCTTCGCCCAACCCGCGCGCCGCGTGATCTCCAACTTCACACGCCAAATCCTCAGCGCCTAGTCCTCTGCCCACGCCTGCCGCACGCCGCACTGGCTTCTGTTCACCGCCCGCCGCGGCCAGTCGCGCGCCCCCGTCGTGCCGCGCGCACCTGCGTCTCACAGTCAAGTCCCGCCCCTCCTCCCACCCCTCTGCTGCCAACAAAAGGCCAAGCTGAGTTCCCCCCCCCCCTCTCGCACGCCCAACCACCAGAACGCCGCCGCCGCCACCATTAACGCCGTCGTGCTCAGCTCACCGTGGAGCTCACCTCTCCGGCCACCCTTTGCCAAAGCTGAGCCTTCCACCACCACCACAACACCGCACCGCAGCTCACTGCACCACCCATCATCGCCCAGAGCCACCGGAGCACCGCCAGCGCCACCCGCGCCGCCGCCGCTCCTTGCTGCTCCGTGGACAGCCCACACCGAAGCTCCTCCGTCCAAGCCAAGCTTCAAAACGGGGTCCCCTCGACGCCGCGATACTACTCGACCGGCCCACGTTGTTCCCTTCTCGCTGGAGCACCGCCGCCGACGTTCCACCCCGTTGCCCCCCCCGGCTCTGCACCGACGAGCCACCTTCGGCCACTCCCAACCCCGACCAAGGCCACCCAAGGTAGCTCTCACCTCCCTGGATCTCCCCGACCATTTTTCCCTCGCCGCCAACGAGCCCCTCGCCGAAATCTGGACGGCCGCCATGCCAGCGCCGCCCAGGGACCCAATTGCTTTGGTTGAAATCTTTAAAAGAGTCTGCACGCAAGTTTCCAGGGGCATATCTATAAACCTGTGTTCAAGCTTTAAAATCAATCACAGTGAACTTGTAAAATTCATTTAAAATCGTAGAAAAATCGGAAAAATACAAACTCCACTATTCTGGAATCTTTAGATGAAAATCTACAACTTTTGTTACATGCATTTCTTCAGTTTCTTACTAAATCTTACTATAAATTAAATAGAAGGTTTAATAGACTTTAAATGTACCCCCTGTTGTAGGCAAAGTCTAAATCTGAAAATTTTACAGTAATACACTTATGGATAGATTAACACCCTGTAAAAGTTTTAGCTTCAATACTTGAATGGTTTGTTCTGTATAAGAATATCTAGGTGTTAGCAGTGGTTGTGTTTTACATTTTTCATAATTAATCTGCTGCGTAAAAATGTCTGAAATTTTTACAGTGCTTTTGTCTCTGCTTATTGTGCTCTAAATAAAAATTTCATCACCAGAAGTTACCTAATCCAGAAGTTGTGATTAATCCATGTGTGCTTGGAAAATTCAGTTTCTATTATAACACAACCCCTTCTTGTTTGATGAAGTTAATAGTTTAAGTTATACTCTTTAATAATTGCCCATAGAAATCTCAACTAAGTAACTTCACAACCAAATTGATGTTTTGTGAACTACAACTTTAACGTGAATGAAAATAATCGTCATATACCCTCACTATAACTTATATTGGTGCATTCATATAGAATCGACGACTCTCGCCGATGGCACGTACGAGCTGGTGCCTGCGTCCGGAGTGAGCAGCGTGAAGCTCAAGTACATCTAACTGAAGCTCTTGAAGACCCAAGCCCAAGTTCGGACGAGCCCCAAGCTAGCTTTTCCCAAGAAGGCAAGCCCCGGAGAATGAACCCTATTTTTCTAAACTTATACAACTTATTACTCTACTTTACTTGTGCATTAAGTTTATAGGAGTTGGATGAAAACTTAGTTGCATGATCCTAGGTACCCATGCTCTGAACACTAGATGCAAGGTTCGATAGAATGCTATGCTAATAGGACTCGGTAAAAGTCGAGTGATTTCCTGTCACTCGCGAGAAATCAGGAGTTGATTGTTTACTACATGCTGCAATCATAAGGTCGACGGACGGGGCTATGGTACGATGTTCATGTTGATGATTGAGGCCCCGTCTGTTTAGTGAAAGATGCTAAGGCCGCAGTGTGTGGTAGTGGTGGTTAAGTCTTTGAACGTACTAACCACATGCCGAGAATATGGTAATCTGTAAGCTTAAGTACTAGATTGAACCAAGGCCAGAATATACTGCCCATTGTCTTGAATTCGTTCACATCTAGCTAATGGCGGGTGCATCGGCCGCCACAGCCCGACGTACCGTGGTCTGTGGGGAGGTGTAGTAACCACGTGACGTGTGTTTAGGTTTCCCTTGCAAGGTTAAGAAATTCGATTTGAATCGTTCGTTTCTCGCGGATATTGAGGCTGCTTGACCCTTTTACCACATAGAGTAAGAAGAGGAACAATGATAATGATTATTCTTGTTGGATGCAAAAATAATTCTTCCACCATGTATGATATTGGATAGTTGCTTACCTAGAATGGTTAAAGAAAGCTAGAACTTGGAGCTAAAATCTAAAAGTAAGGACCTACTATATATATGCTTTTCGGCAAAACAAACCCCTCAAGCCAAAAGCCTCGCATGTCTAGGAGTCGGCTAAGTATACCCCACTAGCCGGGTAAGCCTTGCTGAGTATTAGTATACTCAGCGTTGCGTGTGGCTTGTTTTCAGGTGAAACATTCGAGGACATGATTGCTAGTTTGACTTGGCCTTGTACCCTTCCTCCTGGTTGGTCGGTGGAATGGGATACGCCCCCGGCCAATGGTGGTGATGCCGAGTGATGCCTCGTACGGGCTTCATCGAGACATACTTTATCGTCGAGTAGTCGTCGTTATCTTTTCCGCTGCTTGAACTCTGAAGAACTCATTTATTTCAAAATCCGAAGTACCTTGTTTCACGAATTTGATCTCCATTGTAATAATAATTCGTGATGAATCAGAGTCGTGAATTGTGGAATGTTGTATACTCTGGGCTCACCTTCGTGTGAGTACATGTATGTGTGGCTTCGATCCGCAAAAACCGTGGTTGTATCGGGAGGTTACCCGACAGACCAGTGGATTATTCCGTTTGAAGTGCGAGTTAGCCCTGATTGCCCTTGTGGTGATGAATAGTGCGCTTAAACCGGATTAATTCAGGTGGTTCTGCCACAGGCGCCAGACCCGAGACTTGACGTTTCTCTTTTCCAGCGCCTGCCTCTGCTCTTCTTCTTGTTGCTCCCATTGGCGCAGGCGTTGGATTCTCTGCTTCTGAGATTTAGATAATCCATCAGGGCACCATCTGGGGTTCACTGGTCTGGCCGACGATTTGGCGTGCTCCCAATCTGGTTCCCTTCCTAAGGGGTTTTTGTCCGACACCCTGTCATCAGCCATCTCTTCCAGCCGATCGTGTACGCTGGTCCTACCCCCCAGTCACTCCTGCTGGTTGATCCTGCCTTTCGACCAGTCATATCGGTCAACTCTGCCCCCCAGTCGCTCCTGCTGGTTGATCCTGCCTTTCGACCGGTGATATCGGTCAACTCTGCCCCCCAGCCGATCATGCACTGAAAGGCACCGCCCTTCTTGTTCGCGCCGATTTCTGCTGATCGGCTCTGATTCTCTATCTTTGGAGCGTGATCTTTTGAACGGGCGATCATTGTGGCTCAATCCGTTGCACTCAGGACAGTTATCGGCTGAGGGCAATCAGAGGTCGTTTTCCCAGCAGTGGATGAAGAATGGACATTGCTAATGGTCCTCGTGTTGGCGTATCATCTCTTCGTGGTATCTTGACTGTTACTGCTGTCGCTGATATTTGCTGAGCATGAATTGGGAAGTGATGGGTGATGAGGACATCACTCCTACGGATATACACGAGGCTTCTTCGCTGGACATCCAAACCATTCAAGGCCCAATCACAAGAGCTCGCGCGACAATTAAATTTAGAGGTGAGCTCGCTCCTAAGTGTTTCTCTTAATAGTTTCGAGAATAGTTTGCTACCTAATGTTTATAATGTGATTAGAAACCAAGGAGAATATAAGATGACACATGGAGAGGAGCATGGAGTCGTGGAGGGACAGCAAGGGGCGTCCAAGCTACGTGGAGGCCCAATACAACTCAACTTCGAGTCCACCTCGGAGTCCAGGAGCAGTTTGACTTGAATTGGACGCCCAGGCCGCATCCGAAGTCCGATTTCGAAAATCTACATATGGGTGGAAAGACAATTTGATAGAGCTTCCAATGGCTTTGGTTTGAGGCCCAAATTCATTATGAGTCGTCGGGAATCGTCCGAGGAAGTTGGCGTCCAGAATCTGTCCCGATGCTGCGTCACCGTATTTTGGCCTTTGGGCCATGTATCGTCGTCGAGTCCTTTAGGGTTGCGTCCAGGTACTTGGACACGACCCTAAACCCTATATATCAGTAGCCGCCGCCCTCGTTAGGATTCGGGTTTTACTTAGATTATTCTGTCAAGAACTGTTTCGCCGTACTCGGCTTGTGAGACCCCAACTCGTGAGCTAATCATACATCTGCAATTGGTTTGCAATCTCCCTTGTTCTTGCTTGTGTTCTTCGATTTGCAGGCAGGGATTAGCCTTCTTGGCGAGGTCGACCGTGTATTCGCCGGTCGATAACCTGAGGAGACGTGGTGCTACGATTGCGGGGTTTCGGGACGTGTTGCCGGAAGCCGGATCGATTCGTGTCGCGACTCCACCAAATCGAGAGTTATCAGAACCTTTCAGAAGATCGGGAACCCTCGTTCACATTAACCCTTGCAATCGTGGCCTACGCCTTCCAGGTATCCTTTGCCTTGCTGGTAAGAACTTTGTAAGAGCTTGGTAAGGTGTTTCCTTTGCTGTGTAGATTGAATTGAGAGGCACCACCACACCTGCGTAGGAGATTTTTAGGGATAACCTTCACTGTTTGTTTGTTCCTGTTTTTTTTTTGTGTCTACAATGGTAGGCAACGATGGAGACACTCCCAAGGACTTAAACGAGTGTGTTAGCCAAGCTCAGCTGCATGCTTTCATGGAGGACACACGAAACAAGATACGCGAGGCAGTTACCAGGGCCGTCACCGAGAACATCAACGAACTCCAACTTGCTGACCTCGTTGGGGAGTTTAACGGACGGATAGCCATGCTAACTAACAGAGTTGCTGCGTTGGAAAACCGTCCACCACCTCAGCCAGCCGATCCTCAAGACGTGGTGTATGACGTCCATGGCAACGTTGACGAGGCAGCTACACGAGAGGCCCGCATACGAGCGCGTGTTCGCGTGAACAACGCAGGAGGTAACCGTGCCCCCGCTGATCCTTATGCTAAGGTTAAATTTACTATACCGTCTTTTCCTGGACATTATGATGCTGAGGGATATCTTGATTGGGAGATGACGGTTGACCAAAAATTTAGTGCCCACCTAGTGCCTGAGCAACATAGAGTTCGACAAGCCACTAGTGAATTTAAAGATTTTGCTATCATTTGGTGGACTGGTTTAGTTGCTTCAGGTCTTGCACCTACTACTTGGGAACACCTCAAGGTTGCTATGCGTGATAGGTTTGTCCCTCCTTCTTATCATAGAGAACTGCGTGCCAGTTTGATGCATTTAGATCAGGGTACTAAATCTGTGCAGGACTACTATGGTGAGCTTCAGAAGGGTTTGATGCGTTGCGGGATAGTTGAGGGACCCGAGGATGCTCTTGTTCGTTTTTATTCGGGTCTGAGACGTGAGATTCAGGACATAGTTGATTATAAGGATTTCACTACTATCAACCAGTTGTTCCAGTTTGCTATGCTTGCAGAAGGAATTGCAGGGTCGTCAGCTACAGGACAGGACCAGCGCCCGGACGTCCTTTGCCTCATGCACACCGACGCTTTCAGGGGTGCCCAAGCCTTCGAGTTTTCGAGCACCTCCACCAGCGGGCAAGAAAACAACGACGAGTGGTGTTTCGACTACACCAAACAAATCTTCTTCACGTGCTACAGATTCAGGTAACAATGTTGTGCAGGTCCCGGCTCAGAGTTCTTCATCCGCTGCATCGACGGGACGCACCTCCGGCATTCAATGCTATCGCTGCCATGGGATTGGACACGTGAAGAAGGATTGCCCAAGTCAGCGGGCATATTTGGCGACAGAAGATGGAGGTTACATCAGCACCTCCGACATAGAAGATGATGATGAAGCGGTCGCTGCTGAGGACGTCGACAACCTGGTCATTCATGGTGGACAGACTGCGGGCTTCTTGAACATTATTGTTCAGTGTGTACTCAGCACGCAAATACAACAGCCTGAGAGGTTGCAGCGACACAATTTGTTCCAGACCTTTTTCGTCATCAAGCAGCGACGTGCTCGTGTGATTATTGATGGAGGAAGCTGCAACAACTTGGTGAGTTCAGATCTGGTCAAGAAGCTTGGCTTGACCACACGACCACATCCACATCCATACTATGTTCAGTGGTTAAATGACTCCGGTAAAGCTAAGGTAACACAAACTTGCAGAGTTTCTTTTTCCATTGGTGCATATGCTGATTTTGCTGATTGCGATGTGGTACCTATGCAAGCTTGTTCACTTTTGTTGGGTCGTCCATGGGAACATGATAATGATGCTACACACCATGGTAGAAGTAATAATTATACCTTCATGCATAAAGGGAAGAAAATTACTTTGGTTCCTTTGACACCTGCTGAAATTGCACAAGCCGATCAAGAAAGAGCTGCTAGTTTGAGTAATGATAAATCTGAAAATCAGCAAGTTGCTAATTCTATGTTCCCACCTAAAAAGGAGAAACACACTCATAAATCAGAGGCCGAGGGAATTAAATTAGGGGGTCAAGTTATGCTTGTAACAAAATGTTACCTCGCTGAAATTTCTGATGATGATATTTGCTATGCCTTGTTTTGCAAACGAACCTTATTTTCACTTCATGATATTGCTAGCTCTTTGCCTCCTGTGGTTACTAACATTTTGCAGGAGTACGCGGACGTTTTTCCAGCTGAGATACCTCCGGGGCTGCCACCTTTGAGAGGAATAGAACATCAAATTGATTTGATCCCCGGCGCCTCTCTGCCAAACCGTGCTGCCTATAGAACCAACCTCGGGAGACTAAGGAAATTCAGCGACAAGTCCAAGACCTTTTGGACCGTGGGTATGTACGTGAGAGCCTTAGTCCTTGTGCTGTTCCTGTGCTTTTGGTTCCGAAGAAAGATGGTTCGTGGCGTATGTGTGTTGATTGTAGAGCCATTAATAATATTACTATTCGATATCGTCATCCTATTCCTAGGTTGGACGACATGCTTGATGAGTTGTGTGGTTCTATAATTTTCACAAAGATTGATTTGCGTAGTGGTTACCACCAAATAAGAATGAAGCTTGGAGATGAATGGAAAACTGCTTTTAAAACTAAATTTGGGTTGTATGAGTGGTTAGTGATGCCTTTTGGTTTAACCAATGCACCTAGTACCTTCATGCACTTGATGAATGAGGTTTTGAGGGCTTTTATTGGTCGATTTGTGGTGGTTTACTTTGATGATATATTGATTTACAGCAAGTCTTTGGATGAACATATGGATCATTTACGTGCTGTTTTTGATGCGTTGAGAGTAGCACAATTGTTTGCTAACCTTGAGAAGTGCACCTTTTGCACCGATCGAGTTTCTTTCCTTGGCTATGTTGTTACTCCACAGGGCATTGAGGTGGATGAGATGAAAATTGAAGCCATTGAGAGTTGGCCGTTGCCCCAAAACATCACACAGGTGAGGAGTTTTCTTGGTCTTGCAGGTTTCAGCACCATTGCTGCACCGCTGCATGAGTTGACGAGGAAGGGTGTGGTGTTTCGTTGGGGAAAAGCACAAGAGGAGTCATTTGTCACTTTGAAGGACAAGCTTACGCATGCGCCGTTGCTGCAACTTCTGCATTTTGGACAAGTATTGTTGTTGATTGATGTGTTCATTTTTTTGCAAAGCCCTGACGACTCCTATTTATACCCTAAAACTAGGACTCCTGGTCGATTACGACTTGTTACAACCTTATTTAAAAACAGGAAAACTACTATATCTATAATATCTTTTAAAAAGGAAACGGACTCCCGCAGAATCTTCCGCCACCGTCTCCTAATCCAATCAGGACTTTTTCAATTGCTTCCTGACCGACTTAGCGTCGCTCTGTTGACCACCTTTTGACCGGGACCCTCCGAAGTAGTCCCATCTTGTTGGCGCAAGCAGCATCACCAATCGGCCGATTTTCAACTGTTACCTCAATCGACCGATTCTTTACTGTAGCCTTCAGATCTGCTGCATCGGCCAATCTTCTCCTCCTGACGCCGATTCAACACATGTCAAAATCTGGCGTCAACACATGCCCCCTAGTTTCGGAGTAAAACATAACTTTTTCTTCGAAACTCTTTCTTTAATCCTTTTCTCCGAAATGGGCGCAGTAAAAATCTCCTTCCGTTCCGCGGTCTTCCGCACAATGATTGCAATTTCCTCGGACCGAGCGCGCGAAACGACCGCTCCCCTGGAATTCGTGTAGACGGCGCGGCAAGAATACCATCTTTACCCTTGTCTTCCCAGTTTATCCTTAAGTATTGGCATTCTCCGCCTTCTCTTCCCCACAAACCTAGCATCTACTTCCAGCGAACCACTGTTCGTCTTCCTCCGAGCCCTCTCGATCTCCAACCGCCCCCTCCGGCAACCTTACTCGCGACCTGCTTCAACTTCCCAATGGCATCACCATCGGCGACCACTCCAACCACGGAGGCTCTATCGGCGATCCCTTCAGCGGCGGCGGCTCCACTGGCAGCCCCATCGGCAACGATGATCTTCATCCCAGAGGTAAACACTTGAAATTTTCCCCTTTTGCTTTTCTACTGCTCCAGTATTTTCCGGATCCTTTCTCAGTTTTTTCCCCTTTTCTTCCTTTTTTAGGCACTTAGGCACCAGATCACCATTCCACTTTCGGAATCCCCTGATCTTATCTGCTTAGGCCCCATGGGGAACCCCGATCCAACTGACCTGATTAATCTAGAGACTCATAGAGTCCCATTCAAGCAATCACCCATGGACCTAGATCAGTGGGTAGGTACCTTTAGATCCTGGCCAAATGAGACCCCCGGCTGGAGAGAATGGTACCAAAGAATAGCCAGGTCTAGGAGGGTTCAGTGGGGTGAAAAAAAAATCGGCCAATGCATAGACCTCTCTTTGTCCCAAATGGAGAAAAATGAACCTTTGGTCATAGCAGCTTCTTACTTTTGGTCCGACGCACTCAATGCGTTTCTTTTTGGACATGGACCCATGACCCCAACTTTGGCCGATGTCCTGCTGTTGACCGGCCTTGACATCTCCTCCGCCGATATCCCTTTTAACTTTCTGATTAAGCCATCACATCGGCTAGAGACTAAAGGAATCGGCGGGTGGAAGGGGTACATCAGCAAAAATATGAAGACTGGGACAGTTTCAGAGAGAGAGCATACTGCTTTTCTGATGATGTGGCTGGAGAAGCACTTTTTCTGTGGCAGAGCAGTCGGACCTTCCTCTAACACTAAAGCTTTAGCGGAAGCTCTGTCACTAGGATCGGCCATCCCCCTCGGAAAACATCTGCTGGGATCAGCCTACCACCTGATGCACCAAATCAGCACCAAGCTGTCAAAGGGGGAGCCGATTGGGAACCCTAGCGGTCCCTGGTGATTCATCACTCTCTGGCTCAATTTACATATGAGCAAGGTCTCTCAGCAATGGATAGAGATCAAAACTTTCCCCAATATTGAGTCAGATGAGAATCCAACCGTCCGACGACGCTGCAGGTCTTTTGGAGAGGCAGCATCGGCCTTCCCTGGCTGTCAGTTTACTGCTGCCCGTACGGCTGAATATTTCAGATGTTTCTATAATGGCCTCAGTGAAGAAACCTTCAGTTGGCATCCATATCAGATAGTAGAGCCGATTTTTGAACTTCCCATCAGCTACGACTTCACCACCCATACTTTTGATAGGGAACTTATGGATGCCCGGATTAAGCCAGGAATTTTGCCAGCCAACTTTTTCTCTGGAAAGGACTCTCCCACATATGAGTTCTACAATCCATCGGCTGCAGCAAGGCAACTTGGTTTTGGTCAATTGCCGATTCGGATTTACATCGCCGGTCAAGCAAAATTCAGAGATGAACTGACTACAAGTCTTGACTACAATCGGCTGTGCGATCTGGTGCCAGATTCTAGCACCATTAACTTGGACAATTGGTCAGTGGCCCCTTTTGCCACTCAGCAATTTAAATTATGGTGGGCAGAATGGAAGCAATACCTTTTTTGCAAATCTCCGTCAACTTATTGCAACATTCTGAACCCAGAAAACATCAACCCAAATGTAGCGGTATGTCCTTTCTCCCAGCCGATTTCAATGCTATCTCTTCCCATACTTTCATCTTATCATTAACTCACATTTATCTTCTTAGTCTAAAAGCCAGGTTCCTCCGATGCGGAGCCGAAGCGGCAGGCTGATAGATAATTACCATCCATATACACCATATCCACTCATCGGCTTCCATGCTCCAACCATCAAGGACATTTCCACTGGCCGATCGAAACGAGCACCGAAAAGGCCAACTTCAAAGATAACAAGCCGTCGAGTGCGAGCTCGCATCGGATCGGCTGACCAAACGGCGGTAGCATCGGCCGAGACTCTGAGTCCATTATCTTTGCCAACTACCAAGATAGCCGATCCTCAAGTCACCGCGAAGTCAGGGCAGCTGCGACATCACTACTAGTAGAAGCTGCTCAGGTAATCTTGCTTATTTCATATATCCTTTAAGTGCTCCACTAACACTAACTCTCTCTCTCTGTCAGGCTGCACAAGCTGTTCCACCGCAGTCTCCACAGCAATCGGCCACGTCCCAAGTGGAAGCCGAAACTCCAGCAGCTCCTCCTGTCGAGGTAAATAATCTTACCTTAATCTCTTGATATTCAGAGGACTTAACCGATCCTGATGCAGGCCGATTTGGGTACTCTGGCTATAACCCCAAAACAAACATCGGCCGGAAGATCAACAGAGGCATGGCAAATTTCTCATACCATCTTATTTCAATTACCCATAGCATACTCACAGGATCTGTTTTCCATGTCTTTTCAGGGAGCTGGTCCGAGCGGAGCATTAATAGTTGTTGAATCTTCTTCCTCTGACGAGCCGATTGTACCAGCCCTTGAAACGAGGGAGGCGCTCCTATCGGCGCAAGCAAGAGAGATCCGTTTTAAGGAGGTAATAAACTTATCACCGGATCGGCCGATTCCCTTTTACTGCTGGCTAATCCTTTTCTTTATTCTCCCGCAGGAACAAGACACCCCGAATAATAGCCTCTTTTCCTTTGCGGTTTCTCTGCCTAAAGATGAAGAAGTCGCTTCGCACCAAGTTCCGTTGAGATTAATTTCTGATGATGTCCGTGCCAAACTCGAGAGTATGCGGGTCCTTCTCCAAGATGACATCGGCCGACTGGTAGAAGATGCCTCGCCGATTCGGCAGCTTTTCAGTGACATCAAGGGCCGAATCCCGGAAGAAGCGATAGAAACTCTGCACCCTGCTGCGTTCATAGAGTGGATGCAGATTCCGGTGTCCAGGGCCCTACGTCACATGGCCGATCGTGCCCAGCTAGCAAAGACCCGGGAGGAAGCTGATTCTTACAAGCACCGAGCTCAAGAAGTACACCAACAGATCAACTTCCTCGAGAGTGCCCGCCCGGATATCGTCGGCACAATAGATCGCCTCAAACGAAGGAGAGTAGAGCTGGCCAAAGAGATGGAGCAAGTAACCAAGGACATAGCCGCTGAAGGAAAGAAGCTTCAACAGCTCCCATCCGTCATCGCCGGGCTGAAACAAGAAAGACAGAGCTTGGTCTGTGAAGCGATAAGACTTCATCGCCGCATGCCGGAAATACCTGGGTCGGCCGACGATGACCAGAGAATAGTAGACTCGGCCGATCAGATTAGGCGACGAGCTATTGCTACTATAGATACCCTCCTCGGGTTGTAAAGGATCATGTAAACATTTAACACTCCTTCAATGCTATTGCGCCGATTTGCTCCTTTAATGTTACTGCGCTTCTTTTGCCAGCTTTGCATTTATGAATGCTTTTATTCTGATAGGACGTGTCTCACCATCTATCTACCTCTCTTTCCTTTATAAGTAGATCCTTCACCGTCTCCAGAGGCATACGCATTACTTATCTTCTCTCTCTCTCCAACACCAGATCTTTATCCTCCCAAACCAAACAACAAGATGTCTTCTTCGTCTTCTTCATCTTCTTCCTCTGTCAACCAGGTATGAACTCTCTCCTGCCTTTCCCCTAGACATCTCAATCGCTCTGATGTTGGGCAGTCTTTTCGCCTCTGTTTAGCCAAAACGTCTCAGCCCTAGTCTGGAATGAGCGATCGAAATCATGCATTCTGACAAACCACTGTCACAGGCAGACAAAGATCTGATAAGAGCTCATGCTGAGGAACTCAGAGATCATGTTCCCGCTGTTGTCCAGGAGTATTGGGACCTTATAGATGCTCACTGCTTGGTCCGTAAATGACCACCTTCTGAAAAGAGTCCTCCACTCCCTCATCAAGTCAAGACTGAAGCTAAAATGGAGAGTTGGAGGAGAAGAAGACCCGCCTCCTGATAGAACTTTGCAATCAAGCTGAGACTGGAGCCACCGTAGAGAATCCGAAGGAGAATAGGATCCGTCTTATGATAGAACTGGGTCGCGTCGAGAGAGAAATCCAGAGCAGGCGTAATCAATAGATGCATCAGTATTTTTATTCTAAGGGCGACTTGTACCATGTCGGCCATGTACTCTGTTATTTTCATCCAATAGTGAACTAGTCGAAATGAATCCCAATGTTTCTTTCTTCAGGCAACGTCATCTCTGCACCAGATATGCAGATGAAAGCCGATGGAAAATCGGCCATGTTGTCTTGATATGTCTTACTGCAAGTCATGCATCTACCCAAATGCTTGGATAGTACCTCTTCAGATATCGTCCGTTTAAAGCTCTTGGGAACTCTTCCCCTTCAATGGTTTCTAAAATATATGCATTTCCAGGGGCACATCGGCCAATTTTGTACGGCCCTTCCCAAGTGGGTGACCATTTACCGAATTTGGGATCCTTAGATCCAATCGGCAGCACCAACCTCCATACCAAATCTCCCTGAGAGAATTGTTTAACATTGACCTTTTTGTTATACCATCTGGCCACCCTTTTCTTGTTTTCTTCTATACTAATCAGGGCCCTTAACCGTAGACCTGCCGAGTCATCAAGTTCGTCCCTCATGAGGAAGGAATAGTCATCGGCTGTCAGCTGATCTTGAAGAGATATACGTCTTGACCCCGTCCTTAACTCCCAAGGCAAAACTGCCTCATGACCGTAAACCAGCTGATAAGGAGATATTTTGGTGGTTCCATGACAAGCCATCCTATAAGCCCATAAAGATTCAGCTAAAGACATATGCCACGTTTTGGGTTGTTCCTCTATTTTCCTCTTGATCAACTTGATTATCCCTTTATTGGACGATTCTGCTTGACCATTGGCTTGAGCATAATATGGAGAAGAATTTAATAATTTAATCCCCATATCGGTGGCAAACTCTCCGAATTCTCCAGAAGTAAACATTGTTCCCTGGTCAGTTGTGATGGTCTGAGGAATACCAAATCGATAGATAATATGGTTCTTAACGAACTCAATCATATCGGCCGATGTCACGTTCCTTAAAGGAACTGCCTCCACCCACTTAGTGAAATAATCCGTGGCTACCAATATGAACTTATGCCCTTTGCTCGATGGAGGGTGAATCTGTCCGATGAGATCTATCCCCCAACCTCTGAACGGCCACGGCTTAATCACTGGATTCATAGCCGATGCTGGCGCGCGCTGTACATTGCCAAACCTCTGACAGTCTTGGCATCCTTTATAATATTTGAAACAGTCCTCAAGGATAGTTGCCCAATAATACCCATTATTTCTGATCATCCATTTCATTTTGTGAGCCGACTGATGGGCTCCACATACGCCTTCATGTATTTCTCCCATGAGAACCTTTGCTTCTTAAGTTCCAAGGCACTTGAGAAGAACTCCATCAATCGTCCGGTAAAATAAATCATCCTCAAGCAACACATATTTTGTAGCTTGAAAACGTATTCGCTGATCCACCTTTCGGGATGGATCTTTCAAGTAATCGGCGATTTCCTTTCGCCAGTCATCGGCCGCGAGGTCTAGCATCATCGCTCCCTGAATCGGCCGATACCCGGAGGCATGTTGGGCCAGCCTGTTGGCCTCTTCATTATAATTTCTGGGGATATGCTCAATTATTGCAGACTTGAATTCTTTTAAAAGCTGAAGGCAATCTTCATAATAAATCCTCAAGATATCATCCTTGCACTCAGATCGCCCCGTTAATTGATCCACAATGAGCATGGAATCTCCAAAAATTTTGACTGCATCAGCTTTAACTTCCCTTAATAATTGGATTCCTTTTAGAATGACTCGATATTCTGCCTGATTATTGGTTGTGGATGCTTCTATCGGCAGAGAGAAATCATAACTTGCCCCCCGAGGCGATACAAGAATGATGCCGATTCCTGACCCAGCCCCACACGAAGAACCATCAAAATACAGAGTCCATGGAACCGGTTCAACGACGACAATTTCTGGTCCACAATGCTGAGCTACGAAATTGGCCATGACTTGACCTTTGATAGCTTTGGCCGATTCGTACCTTAAGTCGAATTCTGATAGAGCCAGGATCCATTTTCCAATCCGTCCTTTCAAAATCGGCAATGATAGCATATATTTCACCATGTCATCTTTGCGTATAACTATGCATTCTGCCGATAACAAATAGTGCCTGAGCTTGGTACATGAGAAGTATAAACAGAAGCACAGCCGCTCCACCGGGGAATATCTTGTTTCGGCGTCCAGGAGTCTTCTGCTGACATAATATACCACCCGTTCTTTTCCTTCAAACTCCTGTACCAACGCCGATCCAATGGCCTGTTCATCAGCCGATAAATATATTTTGAACGGCTTACCAGGCTGTGGCGGGGCTAACACCGGAGGTGAAACCAGATATTGCTTAATATCTTCCAATGCTCTGCGTTGTTCTTCTCCCCATATAAATTCTTGATCAGGCTTAATCTCAACAGAGGAGTAAAAGCTCGAATTCTCCCTGACAGGTTGGATATGAACCTTCTGATAAAATTGACCTTACCGATGAGGGACTGTAGCTCAGTTTTATTTTGTGGGGCTACAACTTTGTTGATGGCGTCTATTGTCTTCCGGTTGACTTCTATCCCGCGCTCATGAACCATGAATCCTAAGAATTGCCCGGCATACACCAAATGCACACTTGTTCAGGTTCATCTTCAACCCATGCTTCCTTGTGCACTCCAGTACTTCTTGTAAATCGGCTAGATGTTCTTGGTGACTTTTTGATTTGGCCATGACTTCATCTATATAAATCTCCACCGATGTACCAATAAGCTTGTGGAAGATATAGTTCATGGCCCGCTGATATGTGGCACTGGCGTTCTTTAACCCAAAGGTCATTACAACCCATTCAAATAAACCAAGATGACCTGGACACTTGAAAGCCGTCTTCGAGATATCTTCTTTGGCCATTAATATCTGATTGTACCCTGCATTACCATCCATGAAACTGATGACTTTGTGTCCTACGGCAGCATCTATCAAAATATCGGCCGTTGGCATCGGATACCCATCCATTGGTGTGGCCTGATTTAAGTTCCTGAAATCGATGCACACACGCAACTTTCCATTCTTTTTATACACGGGCACAATATTAGAAATCCATTCGGCGTAGCGGCACTGCCAAATAAATCCTGCTTCAATTAACTTTGTGATCTAGGCCTTTATATTAGGTAGAATCTTGGGGTTGCACCGTCGTGCAGGTTGCTGATATGGCCGATATCCTGATTTTATAGGTAACCGGTGTTCAACAATGGACCGGTCTAGACCTGGCATCTCATGATATTCCCAAGCAAAGCAATCCTTGAATTCCTTTAATAAGCTTTTCAATTTACACTTATACTCAGGATTCAAATTAGCACTAATATACGTCGGCCTTGATTTGCTATTATCTCCCAAATCTACCATCTCCAATGAATCGGCCGACGTAAATCCATGCCCAAGCTTCCCGTCTTCTCGGACGAGCTGATCCATCTATTCCGAATCTTCAGAACCGACTGCATGGATCGGCTGTAGATCGAAATCGGACACCTTCAGAAAGGCAGTGTCCCAAGTCCTGCTAGATATACACCTGACGTGCTCGCAGCTCCATTGTTGTGTATTGGCCGCTGCGACGCTGTAGGCGGAATCAGCGGTGACTATCTCCGTACTGTCGCCGACCCATTGCACGAGGCATTGATGCATTGTAGATGGGACACAGCAGATTGCATGTATCCAGTCGCGACCGAGCAGCATGTTGTAGGATCCCTTACCATTAATAACGAAAAAGGTGGTAGGAAGGGTCTTACTGCCGATGGTGAGGTCGACGCAGAGTGCTCCACGGGCGGGAGACACGTTGCCTTCGAAGTCCTTTAGCATCATGTCCATCTTGGTGAGATCTTCCTCGCTCTTGCCTTGCTTGCGGAACATGGCATACTGCATGATGTTGACTGCGACGCCTCCATCTACTAGTAGTCTGGTGATAGGTCGCCCGTCAACGTAGCCTTTGAGAAACAGCGCCTTGAGATGTTGTCGTTTTTCTTCTTCTGGTTTCTCAAAAGTAGCCGTCATCAGCTCTAACACCAGTTGTGCCATTTGTTCTTCCATTCTTGTCGCTTTGTCTCGATCATCAGGCGCCATGAATTCCATCGGCAATATGAACACCATGTTGATGTCGGCTGCCGATTCTTGATCGTCTGCTCCTTGGCTGTTGTTTTTCTTTGGGCGCCAAACCCGAGACTTAACGTTTCTTTTCTCCGGCACCTGCCTCTGCTCTTCTTCTTGTTGTTCCCACTGGCGCAAGCGTTGGATCCTCCGTTTCTGAGATCTGGAGAGGCCATCGGGACACCACCTGGGGTTTACTGGCTTAACCGATGATCTGGCGTGTTCCCAATCCGGTTCCCTTCCTAGGGGGTTGTTGACACCGGATTTTGACACGTCTTGAATCGGCGTCAGGAGAAGAAGGTTGGCCGATGCGGCAAATCTGAGAGCTACAGTAAGGAATCGGCCGATCAAGGTAACAGTTGAAAATCGGCCGATTAGTGGCGCAGCCCATACCGACAGGATAGGATTATTCCAGAAGATCCTGGTCAAAAGCTGGTCAATAAGGTATGCTAAGACGGCCGGAAAGCAATTGAAGAGGTCCTGACTGGATTAGGAAACGGCGGCGAAAGATTCTGCGGGAGTCCGTTTCCTTTTTTAAGTTATTATAGATATAGTAGTTTTCCTGTTTTAAATAAGGTTGTAACAAGTCATAATCGACCAGGAGTCCTAGTTTCAGGGTATAAATAGGAGTCGCTAGGGCTTTGCAAAAACAATCAAATCAATCAACAAAACACTTCTACTTTTTACCAGTACTTTACTTTTCAAGTCGGCGACTTCGCCAATATTTTCTTCTTCCACGAGTTCGTACGGATTGGCAGGGCTGCATCAACCTGATCTCCGGCCAATTGGTAGGTTCCGCTTATCGAGTAACATCCGAGCTTTAACTACGGGCGCATCGCTGTGGTTTCGTTTGGATTTATTCACAAGTTATCGATATTTACTAGAATTGCAAGTTTTACCTATTATTCTAGTATTATCACCAGTTATCCAGCTTGAAATCAGAGTAATCGGCTTCATCATTGTTCTCCTTCGATTCATCGCCATATAGCCGATTAGATCTATTTCAAGTGTTGCTTCTATAGTAATTGTTTGGATTGCTCTGGCAGTTCTCTTTACGATTACTGTACGATTATCGGTTAACCCACAGCCGATCATCTCTACAGCAAATCGGCCGATTTGCCGCCGACGCGCTCCTCAGGACAGATCAAAAATCCAGCCGATCGACGCGCCTGGAATTTAATACTCTATTTCCTTGTCAATCAACAGGTCAGATTGACTGGCACGCCACGCGAACCGCACCAGGGCGATAACCCGAACAGGAGCTAAGCAGATTCTCCCGGGTCGTGTGTCCGACGCTGAAGACCCATCGGCCGATTCCTATCCGGCCGATTTTAGCGCCAACAGGGGTTTTCATCTGACATCCTATCATCAGCCATCTCTTCCAGCCGATCGTGCACGCTGATCCTGCCCCCAGTCCATCCTGTTGGCTGATCCTGTCTTTTGACCGGTGGTACTGGTCAACTCTGCCCCCCAGCCGATCATGAACTGAAATGTGTTGTTCCTCTCGTCCGCGCCGATTTCTGCTGATCGGCTCTGATCCTCTGTCCCTAGAGTGTGACCTCGGGCGATCGTTGCAACTCAATCCGTTACACTCCGGACAGTTATTGGCAGACGGCAATCTGATGTCGTTCTCCCAGCAATGGATGAAGAACGGACATTGCCAGTGATCTTCATGCCGGTGTATCATCTCGTCGTGGTATCTTGATTGTTCCTGCTGCTGCCGATATTTGCTGAGCAAGAACTGGGAGGTGACGGGCTTGCGTGGTCGTTCTGGCCCCCGCCTGTTCTTTTTGATCTCGTCTGCTATAATCTGCCTCTTGGGATCGACGGCGCCGCCCCTTCTTGCCGATTCTGACGTCAGCACCTTGGTTTGACGTGAATTTCCCCCCGTGTCAACCATGTTAGCTAGGAAGGGATGCTGATCTATCTTCATCGGCTTTGCCGATTTAGCCGGGATTTCAAATTTGAGCCTCCCCTGCTCGATGGCCGATTGTATCTGCTGACGAAAGACTTTGCATTCATTCGTATCATGAGATGTGGCGTTGTGCCACTTGCAGTACTTCATCTTTTTGAGCTGATCGGCCGTAGGGATGGTATGGTACTGAGAAAGCTTAATTTGCCCTTCCTGGAGTAATAAGTCGAAAATTTTATCGGCTTTTGATGTGTCAAAGCCGAATGTCTCTGGCTCTGTTTTTCTGAAAGGGCACGATATTGGTTTTTTGCCTTTCACCCACTCTGCCAGGCCGATTTCCTCTTCTCCATCCGATTTAGATCCTTCTATATATGCCACCTTCTTCTGAAAATTCCTCCTTTGCTCAAACGGACGGACTTCTTGTCCTGCCAATCGGTGAACGATCTGGAGAAATATCTTTCCTTGATTTGTGGCAGGAGGCCTTGGAAAGCGATATCGGCCAACTGTGCATCGGTCAGAGCCAGACTGTAGCATTTGTTTCTGAGTTCTCTGAACCTCTGTATATATCCAGTTACTGGTTCATCGCTTCTCTGTCTGAGGCTGGTTAAATCTGAGAGCTTCATCTCATGTTCCTGCGTAGAAGTACTTGTGGAACTATTTCTCCAGATCGGCCCAAGTAACAATAGAATTTCGTGGTAAAGTGGTGAACCACTGGAAGGCCGATCCGGACAGAGACGATGAAAATAGCCGCACCCTCAGAGCATCTTACGTGGCAGCTTCTCCGCACTGGATGATGAACCTGTTGATGTGCTCCACGGGGGATGTATCGTCCAGTCCTGAAAATTTGGTGAAATCGGGCACCTTGTATCGGTGTGGAAACGGCAGCAAGTCATAGGCCGATGGATATGGCGTCTTGTATGTGTAAGTCTGCACTTTTGGCTTCAACCCAAACTGGTCTTGAATCACTTCTGCTATTCTTGCCGTCCAGTCCACCTGCTGCTGATGAACGACCGTTCGCGGTGCCGGCATATGTTGAAGGGCTGGTACGGCTGGGTGATGAATCGAAGCATGCGGCGAATTTTGCTGAGCAGCTGATAGTTGATGGCGAAGTGAATCCGCCGCTCCGTCGTACGTCATCACTGGCACCGTGCTTCTGAGTGCTTATACAGCGCTTGCCCCCCTGCCGATTTCTGATGAGATTAGCTGATACTGAGGGACCGTCGGCCGGACGGCCGATTGATGCGGCGCCTGGATTGGATAGCTCCCGTATCCGATTGTTGGCTCGGGAAAAACCATCGTCGCTGATGTCCCCCAGGGCACTGAACTTGTGGGTAGCGATTGCACAGAAGCAATCTGGACGGGTTGAAGCGGTGCCTGTGATGGGAAGCATGGTGTGCCGCTGTATCTTGGAGACGCTGGAGGCAACGGAGTGTTGTACCCCTCGCGTTGCGTCAATATCGGCTGAGGAGCCTATTGGGACGTGCTTGGTAAGCTTCTGGCTGGAAGCGTAATCGGCGGGGCATACGCCGGCCCCTAATAGCCTTGAACTGCTCCATTGGCCAGAGAGCTGATGACGGCGTTATACACCATGTTGGTCATCACCGAGGACTGGTCGATGAACGCTTGGTAGACGGACTGTTGGATCATATCGGACATCTTGCCCGAGTCCTCAGCAATGGTGATGTGGCGGGGAATTGGAATAGGAGCTTTCTTGACAGCCTCTCTGCCTCTGGTACGACTGAACGACTGCAGGTATATCTTCTTGTAATCTTCTAGATGTTTAGCTAATTGTTCCCTCTGATCGTCCTTGAGATCTGCTTCTGTGACCTCGATGATGTTGCTGTCGGAAATTTCTGCGTTCTTCGACATATCAGATCTTGAAGTTGTCCCACTGGGCGTGCCAAAAGTGTGTTGGCGCTAAAATCGGCAAGACCGGAATTGGCCGATGGTCTTCAGCGTCGGACACACGACCCGGGAGAATCTGCTTAGCTCCTGTTCGGGTTATCGCCCTGGTACGGTTCGCGCGGCGTGCCAGTCAATCTGACCTGTTGATTGACAAGGAAATAAGAGTATCAAATTCCAGGCGCTCCGACTAGCTAGAGTTCCGATCTGTCCTGAAGAGCGCGTCGGCGAATCGGCCGATTTGCTGTAAAGATGATCGGCTATGGATCAGCCGATAATCGCGTAATAATTGTAAAGAAGACTGCTGGAGCGATCTAAACAATTATTACGGACGCAACACTTGAAATAGATCTAATCGGCTGTAAGATGATAAATCGAAGAAGAATGATGACGAAACCGATTACTCTGATCTCAAGCTGGATAACTGGTGATAATACTAGAACAACAGGTAAAACTTGCAATTCTAGTAAATGTCGATAACTGATGAATAAATCCAAACGAAACCACAGTGATGCGCCCGTAGTTAAATCTCGGATATTACTCGATAAGCGGAACCTACCAATTGGCCGGAGATCAGGTTGATGCAGCCCTGCCAATCCGTACGAACTCGTGAAAGAAGAAAAAGTGTTGGCGAAGTCGCCGACTTGAAAGTAAATTGCTGGAAAAAGTAGAAGTATTGTTGTTGATTGATGTGTTCATTTTTTTGCAAAGCCCTGACGACTCCTATTTATACCCTAAAACTAGGACTCCTGGTCGATTACGACTTGTTACAACCTTATTTAAAAACAGGAAAACTACTATATCTATAATATCTTTTAAAAAGATAACGGACTCCCGCAGAATCTTCCGCCGCCGTCTCCTAATCCAATCAGGACTTTTTCAATTGCTTCCTGACCGACTTAGCGTCGCTCTGTTGACCACCTTTTGACCGGGACCCTCTGAAGTAGTCCCATCCTGTTGGCGCAAGCTGCTTCACCAATCGGCCGATTTCCAACTGTTACCTCAATCGACCGATTCTTTACTGTAGCCTTCAGATCTGCCGCATCGGCCACTCTTCTCCTCCTGACGACGATTCAACACGTGTCAAAAATCTTATCGGCCTTTGTCATATCAAAGCCGAATGTCTCTGGTTCTTTCTTTCCGAAAGGGCACGATATTGGCTTTTTGCCTTTTACCCATTCTGCTAGGCCGATTTCTTCCTCTCCCTCCGACTTAGATTCCTTCTAGATATGCCACCTTCTTCTGAAAATTCCTCCGCTGCTCAAACAGACGGACTTCCTGGCCTGCCAATCGGTGAACGATCTGGCTTAAGCTTTCAAATTCCTGTGAGGCATACCTTTCCTTGATTTGTGGCAAGAGGCCTTGGAAAGCGATATCGGCCAACTGGGCATCGGTTAGAGCCAGACTGTAGCATTTGTTCCTGATTTCTCTAAACCTCTGTATGTATCCAGTTATAGGTTCGTCGCTCCTCTGCCTGAGGCTGGTCAAATCTGAGAGTTTCATCTCATGTACCCCCGCGTAGAAGTACTTATGGAACTGCTTTTCTAGATCGGCCCAAGTAACAATGGAATTGGGTGGTAAAGTGGTGAACCACTGGAAGGCCGATCCAGACAGAGACGATGAAAACAGGCGCACCCTCAAAGCATCTTGCGTGGCGGCTTCCCCGCACTGGATGATGAATCTGTTAATATGCTCCATGGTAGATGTGTCGTCCAGCCCCGAAAACTTGGTAAAATCAGGAACCTTGTATCGGTGAGGAAACGGCAGCAGGTCGTAGGCCGATGGGTATGGCGTCTTGTATGTATAAGTCTGCACTTTCGGCTTCAACCCAAACTGGTCCTGAATTACCTCTGCTATTCTTGCCGTCCAGTCCACCTGCTGCTGATAAACGGCCGTTCGAGGTGCCAGCATATGTTGGAGGATTGGCGGCGGTGCGGCCGGGTGATGGATTGAAGCATGAGGCGAATTCTGTTGTGTTGTGGCCATCTGAGCAGCTAACAGTTGATGGCGAAGCAAATCCGCTGCCCCGTCGTACATTGTCATTGGTGTCGTGCTTCGGAGTGCCTCTACAGCGCCTGCCCCCCTGCCAATTTCTGACGGGGCTGGTTGATACTGAGGGACCGTTGGCCGGACGGCCGATTGGAACGGCACCTGAGTCGGATAGCTCCCATGCCCGATTGATGGATCGGGGAAAGCCGTCGTTACCGATGCCCCCCAGGGTACTGAGTTTGTGGGTAGCGATTGCACAGAAGGAATCTGGACAGGCTGAAGCGGTGCCTGTGATGGGAAACATGGTGCACCACTATACCTTGGAGACGCTGGAGGCAACGGAGTGTTGTATCCCTCGCGTTGCGTCGACATCGGCTGAGGAGCCGAGTGGGACGTGACTGGTGAGCTTCTGGCTGGAGGTGCAATAGGTGGGGCATACGCTGGCCCCTGATATCCTTGAGCTGCTCTGCTGACCAGAGAGCTGATGACGGCGTTATACACCGTGTTGGTCATCACCGAGGATTGGTCGATAAAAGCCTGATAGACGGACTGTTGGATCATAGACGGAGCTTTCTTGACTGCTTCCCCGCTTCTGGTACGACTGAACGACTGCAGATACATCTTTTCGTAATCTTCAAGATGTTTAGCCAATTCTTCCTTCTGGTCATCCTTGAGATCCGCTTCTGTGACCTCAATGATATTGCTCTCGGAAACCTCTGCGTTCTTAGACATATTGGTTCTTGAAGTTGGTCCCACTGGGCGTGCCAAAAGTGTGTTGGCGCTTAAATTGGCCAGGAATTGGCCGATGGTCTTCAGCGTCGGACACACGACCCGGGAGAATCTGCTTAGCTCCTATTCGGGTTATTTGCCCTGGTGCGGTTCGTGTGGCGTGCCAGTCAATATGACCTGTTGATTGACAAGGAAATAAGAGTATTAAATTCAGGGCATTCCGATCGGCTGGGGTTCCGATCTGTCCCTAAGAGCGCGTCGGCGAATCGGTCGATTTGCTATGAAGATGATCGGCTATGGATCAGCCGATAATCATGTAATAATTGCAAAGAAAGCTGCTAGAGCGACTTAAACAATTATTACAGATGCAACACTTGAAATAGATCTAATCGGCTATACGACGATGAACGAGGAAGAGCGATGATGAAGCCGATAACTCCAATCTCAAGCTGGATAACTGGTGATAATACTAGAACAACATGTAAAACCTATATTTCTAGTAAATATCGATAACTGGTGAATAAATCCAAATGAAACCACAGCGATGCGCCCGTAGTTAAAGCTCAGATGTTACTCGATAACCGGAACCTACCAATTGGTCGGAGATCAAGTTGATGCAGCCCTGCCAATTCGTACGAACTCGTGAAAAAAGAAAAAGTATTGGCGAAGTCGCCGACTTGAAAGTAAAGTACTAGGAAAAAGTAGAAGCCCTGGCAACTCCTATTTATCCACTAAAATCAGGACTCCTGGTCGATTACGACTTGTTACAATCTTATTAAAAACTGCTATATCTATAATATTCTTATAAAGGAAACGGACTCCCGCAGAATCTTCTGCCGCCGTCTCTTAATCCAATCAGGACTCTTTTCTTTTCCCTCTTGACCGAATCAACATTGTTCCGTTGACCAACATTAGGCCACTTTTAACCGGGATCCTCTGTTGTGGTCCCAATCTCGTTGGCGCAAGTTGCATCGCCAATCAGTCGATTCCCAACTGTAACCTCAATCAGCCGATTCTTTAGTGTAGCCTTTAGATCTGCTGCATCAGCCAATCTCTTCTCCTGACGCCGATTCAACACGTGTCAAAATCTGGCGTCAACACTATGCTTATTTGCTCTGGTTTGAATGTGTGGTATACAACACATTCATAGGCCTTTTTAAGTTAAGCATGGTGCTGAGGTTAAAAAGCCTTCTTTAATCAAACTAGACATGGTGTTAATACTTGTATAGATATCGGTTGTATATGTGGACTAAGCCCTACAGGAAAATGTTCAAATCCAAATGGGTAAGTCATTGACCTGAATTCAAATGGAAAGGTAAGCCAAGGCATCGAATTCATGTTGATGAAACATCAATTCTTCCTTGCTTGAGTAAGTCTCATGGTGAGATTAAAATTTTAGTTCTAATAAATTTTAGGGCTTCCTGGTTCTTAAAACCGGTTGAGCCATTATTTTGTTTGCACCCTTTTTGTTTTCGAATAAGCACCAGGTACAAGATCAAGTGTGGGGGAGAGAGTTTTGACACATATACATTCGAGATCTCCCACAGACAGATGCACAAGACCGAAAGAACCAGCAAGCAAAAAGCCTATACCACATCGCAATGGTTTGTGCACTCTACCCCTCAAATCTCCCTGATCCATGAGTTTAAATGAAATTCACTACTAACCACTAAAGTTAAACTCAATGGTGCTTGATGGTCGCATACTTCAAGTTTGATTAGCTTGCATATGTTTTATTCCTTGCTAAACTTGAGCTTGTGAATCATATCTTAGGGAACCCATTATTGTTAAATTGTTGAATGGTGAGATGTGGCTTGCATATGTCTGGGAATTTTATTTTAAAAATAAAACCCCTTCATAGCTTTATAAACTCCCTGTGTTTGTCCTACCAAAGCCATATGTCGATCTTCATGCATCAAACCTTATACATATGTGCCTTGTTGTTTCCTTGAGCTTCATCAAATTTTGTGACCCTAGTTAGATGTCATTTCATATTTGCTTGATCAAGATCACGTACACCCCACATGGTAAACTTCTACACTGGAAGTTAGCCACTCCATTCCATCCATCCACAAAATAAAACTCCATGTGTAATGATCTCTCTCTCTAGTACTCCTTGAAAGAGGCATGGGCTATATGTAAAAAAAAAGAAGAAAAAAAATTTCGACACATGAAGGTCCAAGTGTTGAAAAAAAAAATTGGACACAAGGTCCAAGAAAAAAAATAGAGAGTTATATAGCCATGTCCTCAAGTCTTCAAAGTAAAGGAGAGAGAGAGTTTCATAAAAAAGATTGGATCCATGGAGATGACACATCATACAAGTTGATCAAGATTGCAAAAGCTCCTACCAATCTCCTACCATGAGCTCCACATAAGCTATCTTTAGAAGTAGGTTGAAAAGAGGCAATGCCTGGGTGAGGATACAAACACACTGAGTGAAATGAGAGATCCCATGGAGTAGTAAAGCTGTGGTAGGTCTTTTAAAAAAACTTTCAAACACCCAGTCATACAGCAGAGAAGTGGAGGAGACTCGAGTCAATACCGTTCCACTCTTCAACTTCCAAAACTATTATGGTAGACACATCAAGATTCACAGATAACACTACTAGAAATCGGTGCATCCGTGATGAAATTCCGCGTGACGTTTCCAACTTCTTCACAGAACATGCCCCTTTTATGATGAAACCCGAGTTTCATCACATTTCATCGGCGCCAGCCCTCAGCCCCTACTCAACTTTGATGAAAGTAAAATGAGCGTCGTAGAACAGCATATCCTATCATCACAGAAAGGGTGCGCCATCAAGTCCAAGTATCTATGTCAACTCGGGTCCACTGTAGAGGTGTGACCCGGGCATCCGGGTGTACGAGGGCGGGCCTAGTTGGCCGACGTTGCTAACACATGTACCTGGAGGCCCACGTGTCAGGGTTGAGGGTCAAATATGTGAACGTGACGTCCACTGTGGAGGTGGGACCCGACCGTCCACGTGTACGTGTGCGGACCCAGCACGTGGCTAACAAGTGTACCTGTGGGTCCCGGTTGTCAGGTCCAGCATGTCTACCGAGCAGCCAAGTGTGCTGAGTGGGACCCGAAGGCCAACGTGTCAGGGTTGTGGGTCAAATATGTGAACGCGGGGTCCACTGCAGAGGTGGGACCAGGCCGTCCACGTGTACATGTGCGGGCCCAGCTGGCCGACGTGGATAACACGTGTATCCATGGGTCCCGGTTGACAGGTCTAGCATGTCTACCAGGCAGCCACGTGTGATGGCCTGCTGGGTTCGACCCGAAGGCCCATGTGTCAGGGTTGCAGGTCAAATATATGAATGCGGGGTCCACTGCAGAGGTGGGACCAGGCCGTCCACGTGTACGTGTGCGGGCCCAGCTGGCCAACGTGGCTAACACGTGTATCTGTGGCTCCCGGTTGATAGGTCTAGCATGTTTGCCAGGCAGCCACGTGTGCTAGGTGGGACCCGAAGGCCCACGTGTCAGGGTTGTGGGTCAAATATGTGAACGCGGGGTTTACTGCAGAGGTGGGACCAGGCCATCCACGTGTACGTGTGCGTGGCCAGCTAATAAGTCCTGGGTCTGTTTCAAAGTTGGGCCATCTGGCCCAGGTTTGAGTGAGGAACCAGGATCCACTCGATCCGGCCCAGGAAGAGAAAAAGGCCCGCTGTGAAAATAGGTGTGCTGAAGGAGCCATAAAAAGGAAGGCCTAGCTGGCCGACGTTGCTAACACGTGTATCTGTGGGTCCCGGTTGACAAGTCCAGCATGTCTACCAGGCAGCCACGTGTGCTATTGTGACACCCTAGGTGTTTAAATTTCTAAATCAAGAATCACCACTTTGAGTCATACATGAAGGAGTAAGAGAATTATAAAGCAACACATAAAAACTCATATATAAGCATTTGTATATGTGTATGTATATATATATATATAAAATATAGCAAGTACTTAAACAAAGAAGTCCTTATAACTTCTACAAACTTGTATTAATGACCATGAAATTGGATAGGCACCACAATCATCATGATAGCAATAAAAGTCAAGTTGAACATCAGGGGTAAAAATGAAAGTTTCCACATAAAATGATAGGTTTATCAAATCATAGTTTTTGGAATATTTAAAATAACTTTCAACCCTATTCTTCAATCATTTTTTTTCCAACACGAAAGTTGTAGATCTTGAAAAACTGAACAAGTTTGGTGTTCAATAGTTTTTTATTTGACCTCAGGAAGTGGGAGAAATTCTTAGTTTTCCAACCAGGTCCCTACAATTTTCTCTAATTACGTTTGAGGTCCTGCTCCACTCCTTCTCCCTCCTCTCCCCTGCCACCGTCCTGTCCCATCGCCGGCGACAGCTGGCCGGCGTACCCGCCGCCACCCCAACCTTGTGGGCCCCGAAGATTCTTCCTGGAGGGAATATCTGCGTCGTGGGCCCACAAAATCCCGTTTTCCCCACCTGGCTCAAGCCACGGAGCGGCCGTCGTCTGCCCGTGCGACACGGCAGCTCGCCGGCAAGCCAAACCACCGACCAAGCCCCTAGTTTGCCCTGCGCTGGCTCCTCTGCATGTAGAAATGACGCAGAGGCTCCAGCTGCCCTCCCTCCGCGCCTATAAAAGCCACCCGAAACCCTTGGAGCCTCCGCACCGCTAGCCGTTGCTCCGGCGAGGTCGACCTCGCCGTGAACCCGCCTCCTCCGCCCCGCATTACCCCAACCGAGGGCATAAATCGAACCCCCACTCCTCTGTGAACCTCCTAAGCCAAGACACACCATTCCTACCCCTCCGGAACGTCGCCGTCAACGAGCCGCGCCATCGCCGTCCGCGCCCTCACGCCGGCGAACCGCACCTTTATACCCGCAGCCTCGACAAGGATACCTGGAGGTGCGTCTTGAGCTCCTCTTGCTTCCTAGACCCCTAGCCCTCGCCGCCGTTGAGTCGGTTCGCCGGAACATCGCCTCTGTCAGCCAGGGACCCGATTGCAAAGCCCCAAATTTTTGTAGGGAGATTTATATAAGTTTCCATGGACCCAGATGTAAAATGAAACTTGAACTTTGAAATCAAAACTGGGATTTTTTAAAATTCATATCAAATCACAGAAAAATCATAAAAATGCAAACTAAAGTATGTTAGGTTCCTTGTACTGAAATGTATCACATTGTCATAAGACCATGAACAGTTTCCACATATTTATGCTTATTGAATCATTTAGTTTTAAATCAAACTTTAATAGCACTTAAATGTAAATCGAGTTCTAGAGTTGAACTGCTTATAATTTTTGGATGATAGAACCACTTCTATTTGTTGTAAGCTAGATCCAAAAGCTACTATTTGTTCTTGATGTTCTACTTCTTAGTTTTAGATGACACTTTAAGAGAACCTTGTTGATACTATTTAGAAGCTACATAAAAATTTTGAACTAGTTTGTTTCACTGGAACTTATTGAATCATTTAGTCCAAGTTTAATCAACTAAAATTCAAACTAATAGTTCTGGTACTAGAACAGTTATGATCTTTTTACCAGATTCCACCTTTGTATGGTTTGTGCATGTTAAACTTATTTTTCTATACTCTGTAACCTGCTTAGTAAAATCTATAAAATTTATATTAAAATGGTTACATACTTAAAACTACTCAGTAAAATTTTGAGCATCAGTACTGCCATCGTTTAATCTGAATAAATAGATCTTAGCATTAGTTGTTTGTTATGTTTTTCATGATTAATCTATTAGTTGAAAATGATTAAAAATTTATTGGTAAGTTTGTTTCTAAGTAAAGATCTTTACATAAAAATCTTAGGACCAAAAACTCACTTGAACAACAAATATAAATAATCCATGTGTATGCTTGTTAAAAATAAAGCTCTCAAGATGATAAAACCCCTGCTTACTTAATGAAGATAACTACTTTAAGATGTACTCGATAAATGATTGCCCAAGAAATCTTAACTAAGAAACTTCACAATAAAATCCATGTTTGTTGGACTGCAACTTTATCGTGAAGGAAATAACATCATATGTCACTTCAATAATATGAAACCTTTTGCATATCATATAGAATCATCTACTTTCGCCGACGGGACATACGAGTTGGTGTTGAGACCTGAGAACAAGCAGCACGATGCCCAAGTGAATCTAACAGAAGCTCTTGAAGACCTGAATGAAGTTTTGGAAGAGCCCAATGCTGGTTTTGCTCAAGAAGGCAAGCCCCGGTGCATAACTCAATTTTTCTAAATTGCAACTACTTTTCCTATTTACTTGTGCATTTAAGTTTATAGGAGTTGATTGGAACCCTAGAGTCGAGGATGGTGACCCTGATCCACGACCCGGAGAGAAAGGGGAACACTTGCTTAGGGTGACCCTTCGGTACTCTAGGCGTGTGTGTTAGGTTTTCCCTTGCAAGGTTTATAAACTCGATTTGAATCGTCCGTTTCTCGCGGTATATGAGACTGCTTAATACTTCTACCACATAGAGTAACAAGTGGAATGATGATGGTGAATAATCTTGATTGATGATTAATGTTCTACCATGCTTGAGTAGAAGTATAGACTCACTTAGAATGGTTAAGTTGAACTAGAATCTTGAAAGCTAAAATCTGAAAATAAGGACTTACTCTTTGTTATTTTTCAGCAAAATAAAACCTAGAGCTTTAGAGCCATGCATGTTTAGGAGTTGGTAAACATTTACCCGACGGGTAAGTCTTGCTGAGTATTAGTATACTCAGCCTTGCTTGCGTTGTGGTTTTCAGGTGAATCGTTTGAAGATATGATAGCCAGTTTGACTTGGCCTTGTACCTTGCCGCCTGGTTGGTCCATGGAATGGGAATACGTCTTCGGCCAATAATAACTCAGATGAGTGATGCCATGTATGGGCTTTGTCGTGGTATCTGAATAAATGTTTCATGTTGAAACTATGTTGTATTTGTTTCATGAACTCAATTTTGGAACTCGGTTTGTAATAAATAGATGTCAGACTTTGTAAAAAGTTGTGGAATATTGTACCCTTTGGACTTGCCTTCGTGTGAGTATTTGTACACTGAGTTCGATCGACTTTGTTCAAGTGGTTTGTGGCAGAACCACCTGAATTAATCCGGCTCAAGTGTATTAACCATCACCATTAGGGCAATCTCGGGTAACCTTACACTTCAAACGGAGTAATCCACTGGTCTGTCGGGTATAACCTCCCGATACAACCACGGTAGAGCGGATCGAATGCCATACATACAAATGCTCATGTGACGATGAGCCCAGAGAATACCACATTCCAGCAAATATTACAAAATTAACATAAGTGAATATTACAGACCAAGTTTTGAGTTTAGAAACCAAGTACTTCAATGATCATACTAAGAAGTTCTTCAGAGTTTAAGTTGCAGCGGAAAATAAAACAACGGAAGCTACTCGACGATACAGGATGTCTCGATGAAGCCCGTGCGAGACATCACTCGGCATTATCTCCGTTGGACGGGGGCGCATCCCATTCCACCGACCAACCAGGCGGAAGAGTGCAGGGCCAAGTCAACCTAGCAACCATGTCTTCGACAGTCTCACCTGAAAACGAGCCACAAGCAAGGCTGAGTATACTAATACTCAGCAAGGCTTACCCGACTAATGGGGTATACTTAGCCGACTCCTAGACATGCGAGGCTTTTGGCTTGAGGGGTTTGTTTTGCCAAAAAGCATATATAGTAGGTCCTTACTTTCAGATTTTAGCTCCAAGTTCTAGCTTTCTTTAACCATTCTAGGTAAGCAACTATCCAATATCATACATGGTGAAGCATTAAATTTTCATCCAACAAGTTTATTCATCATCATTGTTCCTCTTCTTACTCTGTGGGTAAAAGTGGTTAAGCAGTCTCAATAGCCGTGAGAAACGGACGATTCGAATCGAATTTCTTAACCTTGCAAGGGAAACCTAAACACACGTCACGTGGTTACTCCCAGAGTCACACGTGCAACTTTTCCCTTCAATTCCCGCTTCACGGAACAGGCCCACCGCCCTCGACTACACCTCCCCACAGACCTCGGTACGTCGGGCTGTGGCGGCCGATGCACCCGCCATTAGCTAGATGTGAACGAATTCAAGACAGTGGGGAGTTTGTTCCGGCCTCGGTTCAATCCGGTACTTAAGCTTACCGATTACCATATTCTCGGCATGTGGTTAGTACGTTCAAAGACTTAACCACCACTACCACACACTGCGGCCTTAGCATTTTTCACTATACAGACGGGCCTCAATCGTAAACATCGTACCATAGCCCGTCCGTTGTCCTTATGATTGCAGCGTGTAGTAAACAATCAACTCCTAATTTCTCGCGAGTGACAGGAAATCACTCGACTTTTACCGAGTCCTATTAGCATAGCATTCTATCGAACCTTGCATCTAGTGTTCAGAGCATGGGTACCTAGGATCATGCAACTAAGTTTTCATCCAACTCCTATAAACTTAATGCACAAGTAAAGTAGAGTAATAAGTTGCATAAGTTTAGGAAATAGGGTTCATGCTCCGGGGCTTGCCTTCTTGTGAACAGTTAGCTTGGGGCTCTTCCGAACTTGGGCTCGGGGCTTCAAGAGCTTCAGTTAGATTTACTTGAGCTTCACGCTGCTCACTCTCGGACGCGGTCACCAACTCGTACGTCCCGTCGGAGAGAGTCATTGTTTCTACATGAATGCACAAGTTTAAGTAGTGGTGATGGTAAATGACATGATTTCCTTCACGATAAAGTTGCAGTTTGTAAAACATGAGTTTTGTTGTGAAGTGAGTTACTTTATCATTTCCTGGGCAATCGTTAATAGAGTTTATCTTAATCTATTTAACTTCATTAAAGAAGAAGGGGTTGTGTTATATTGAAAACTTAGTTTCTTTTTAAACACAAACATGAGTTGAACACAATTACTAATCTAGTTAGCTTCTGGTAATAAATTTTTTATTCAAAGTACATTATGCAGAGATAAGATCACTGTAAAAATTTCAGACATTTTTGTGTAGCATGTTAAATATGAAAAATATAATACACAGCCACTGCTAGGATCTAGTTATTTTTATACAGAACAAACCATGCAAGTATTGATGCTAAAAATTTTACAGGGTGTTGCTATAACCATTTCTGTGTTACTGTAAATTTTTAGATTTTATTGTACATGATATAGAGCATAATAAATGGGACAAGCTACACTCATGTTATTAAAGATTATTTTCTACAGGATGTTATGCAGAGTTTCTATGTATGAAACTTTTTGTACAGCTTGAGCTACTCTAATGTGTTTCATAGTAAAAAGATGAACATTTTCTAAGCGCTTTACTAATTATTTTGAATTAGTGAAGTTTTCCTACCACAAATTCATATGAACAGGTTACATATAGTAAAAATGTTTCTAAATTTTTCTATGGCCTCTAGGTATTACTAAAATAACACAGAAAAAGTTTCATGACATTAAACATCACAGAACAGCAGGAAAAATTAGTTCTATCACTTTATGGCATAAAACAAGGTTGGACAAAAGGTGTATCTAGAGGGGGCTTTTGGTCCTGATCTTTTTACACAGTCCTATACATCAAGCAACTAACTCACTGCCCAAAATTTAGGGTCAGCATTTATCTACAACAGTGGGTACAAAAGAGGTCCATTAAACCTTCCATTTAATCTAGAGCAAAATATATTGAGAATCTGAGAAACTTTTTGTAACAAAAGTTGTAGAGTTTCTTCTAAGGATTCTAGAACAGTTGAGTTTGCATTTTTCTGAATTCTCTACGATTTTATACGAATTTTACAAGTTCACTGATTTGGTTAAAACTTTCTTTACAGAGGGGTCCCTGAAAACTAGCAGAAAACCCCCTAGGAAGATTTGGGCGTTTGCAATGTAGTCCCTGGTCGCGATTCACGGCGGGGGAACATCCTGTCCGGCCAAATTCCGGCGAGCTGGGTCGCCGGCGGCGAGGGCAAGGTGGGGGAGCACGGAGAGGGAACCAGGGCGCACCTATTGGTGGTCTTGGAGTGGCTCGGGGTGGCTGGTGGCGGGCTGGCCGCGGAGAGCAGGGGCGGCGGCGGTGGGGCGGCGCGGACGGCGGCGCTCCGGCGATGAGGGCGGCGGGGCTCGGGCAGGGAAGCTTCAGCGCATTGAGGAGGACCCGTTTCAGCGCTTGTGTCGGGCGGAGGTGGGGTGGAGGAGGGAGTTCCACGGCGGCGGCGTGGGGCGGAGCTCTGCCTCTGCGGGGAAGAAGGAGGAACAGGGAGATGAGGGAGGGGCGCTGCGCCGGGCTTTATAGCCGGTGGAGCTCATGGGGGCGGGCTTGGCACGGCCGGGGCGCTGGGTGGAGGGGGCGGCGAGGCTGGGCGCCATTGGGTGCGGCCGGCGGTGACCAGAGGCGTGCGGCGTGCGGCATGCGTGCGCTGGGCGTGCTCCGGGGCACGACGTCGCGTGCGGACGACGCGGGCGTGCTACTGGCGAGCTGGGGCGGCATGATGGGGCACGCCGTTGGGTGGCGGGGCGGCGGCCAGCGACTGGGCGGCGGGGCGGTGCGTTGTACTGGCCGTGCGGGCTGCCGCGTGAGGAAGAAGGAGGACACGGCCGCGGGTTGGGTGAGCTGGGCGGCGAGCAGAGGCATTGGGTGCTGCCAGCGGTGGGTAGAGGTGCGCTATTGGGCAGGCGGCGGCGGCCAGCGACTGGGCAGCACGGTGGCGCACTGAGGATTGGGCAGAGGCACGGCGTGGGGGGGAGAAGAAGGTGCGGCCGCGGTTGGGCGAGCGGGGGCGGTGCAGCAGGGTGCCGGGGGTTGGCTCGGTGCCTGGTGCCGCGCAGGCGTCGAGGGCCAGGTGGCCGGCGGCGGTCGGGCGAGGGAACGGTGCAGCAGAGGAGGGGCAAGGGCCTAAGTGCAAGAATTCGAAAATTTCCAGGGGGCTGGTTGCAAACAGGACATTTTCTCCACTTTCTAATTCGAATTTCAAAATCTTTTGAACATGAAAGTTGTTCAGAATAAAAAGTTCTACAAGTTTCGTTTCAGGCCAAAGTTCATTTGAGCTTTAGTTCCAAAGTTATTTTAAAACTTAAAGAAAGCTCTATTCGGAGGGCGCGTCATTTTATTTCACAATTTCATTTTCTTCCCTAGGCTTCAACTAAACTTTTATGGGTCATGCTAATACTGGTGTGCTCATTTAATTTCATAGCCATATTTGCTTTGATGTGAAAGTTATCCAATTTGTTTCATTAAAGTACATGCATTTATGCACATACAAACTTTTAAAGCTAAAAGCAAAACCAAACTTAATCCATTCCTTTTTTTTTAGTTAGTGATGCATTTTATTATGCTAATAAGACTTGTTTAACAATTAAAACACCTGAGGTGTTACATGGTTATACTGGGATTTACCCGACAAACTGTCGAATTACTCCGTTTGAAGTGCGTATGAGCTATCTCGTCTATATGGATGATGGCTAGTGCACTTGAGCCGGATTAATTTAGGCGATTCTGCCACAGCTGGTATCAGAGCTCGATGTGTACAACAGAGGGTGTGACAGGCCTTAAAAATAAGTTTCTTAAAAACTGGCTTCAAAATTTATGTTTGAAAAATACGTTGGAATCGATAATGATGAATACTTAGCTCATAAAGCCCTGGGTTATTTGGGGGTTATCCTAGGTGGCTATCTAACTTTAGGATGTATATTTAGGTATACAAATCTTCTGCAGGTACGCTAACTTCGAATGCGTTAAGCTAAGAACGAAGAGAGTTCGGCTAGATAAAATAGGGAGCGACGTATTCAAAAGCCACCGAAATTAACTCCGTAGTGCCAAAGAAATGGCAATGGTAAATGTGTGAGGAAGGAAAGGTTGCACTTTTGCATATCATGAAAATCGAATAAAATGTTAAGATATACCGAGGCATGACCAAAAATTCACCCCAAATTGATAAATCACCTCTTAAGGTTCATCTAGTTTCTGTTTTTCTATCCAGCTAAGGAAAATTAGCCAAATAAAAATAGCAGATGATTTAATCTTTAGAGGTCAGGTTGAGAGTTTGGTTCAAGGACTTGTTTAGTAGCTACTGTAAAATTTTGGCTATTTTTGGACCATTGCACAATAGGATATACTAGGAAGCCCTACTTGCAGTTTTTCTGTCTAGTTGGAACAGTTTCTGTTACTTAAAATATTCGACCTTCTTAGATCCACATTCTGAAGAAACGTTCAATACAAAACTTGTTCTAAATAAGATGAAGGACCTACTGTTAAAATTTGAAAATTTTTGGCTGAGTAAATTTCTTCAGGTGCGCAGAATATTAGCCCTCTATTTTCTGAAATTCCAGAATGACAGTTAGAAGTGAGGGAATATGTCTATCTTAGAGTCTGTTTAGTTTTGGGGTTGACTAGCAAACTTGTGTATAATGATCCTAGGAATGTCCTGGTAAAATTTGGAAATTTTTGGATACCAGATGCTTAAGATATGATCCATTTATTGCACTGTCCAAAATCTGTTTTCAGCTTTTGCCCAGTTTTTCAGTATCTCACCCTTTGATCTTTGGATCCAGATGGCTGCACCTGCCGTCATGATATGGGATGAGGAAGGGCGTGCACATCAGCATGCCTGCACTGGGAGGGCTTTCCCTCCATTTTGTGGGGAGTGTTGCAAGCAGCGGGTTATCCGAATCCGCCGATCTATGTTGGACAGGAGTTTATGGATGAAGGTGTTAGAAGGTGTAGAGTGAATATGACCATTCCGCAGCACCCGCTCAACCCCGGGTGGTTAGCTATTGATACTGAAGTGATCGAGCATCGTTGTATTTACTCTTGGGAGCTTGCAGCGATGAAGACACTCACCACTTTTTGTGAGCAGCACCTGGTCGAGGTGGTCCTATCTCCTATTTGGCTGTTTCCGTCGGTTTAGGAGAACGATACGCTATGGGTTGATAGAGTGGATCACATTGGAGACTTGGCAGCTATGGACCCTGTTTGGACCATCACTACTTCGGTAAGGTGCATGAATGCATTTTACAGACTTCAGGCTTTACAGAGTCAGAGTATGGCGCGGATAGTGGACCTTGCTCAGTCCTTCCAGATGTCAGTACACTTGAGGGATGAGCAAATACAGGATCTTGGTGAGGAGATTGGTGAGAGGGACATCACCATTGCTCCGGTTGAGGCACAGGTTCAGGATCATAACACCTTGCTAGCTGATCGCGATGCAGTGATTGGAGGTTTACAGGATCAGGTTAATGACCTGCATCTTGAGCTTGACCGGGCTTTTGCACACATAGAGATGCACCACGCTCAGCAGGTTCCTCCTGAGGAGATGGAGTTACATGGTGAGGAACCCATTGAGGTATTGGGAGTTTTAGGACTTGACACCAAGGACATGCCTCTGCAGCCACACCCTCACAGAGCCAGCTCTTCTATGAGCAGCGCATCGTCAGTCAACAACCTCGACGATTTTAGACGATGATCTTAGGAAGCTTGTGTATATAACTCCTCCTAGTTTAGCCTAACTTTTGGCAAGTGTGGGATTAGGCTAGCTTAGAGTTGAGTACCCCCAGCTAAAAATAAATGTAACTTGGTAGTTTGAACTCTCTAATCAGGTAGTCTTTAGTGAAGGACTCTATGGTTGGATGTAAATTAGGATGGTAGTTGGAAATCGATGATGCAGTAGCCTGTTTAAGTTTTTATCTATGTTTCTCTGTATTTTGGGCCGTATGATGAATACCAAAGTTGTCACAAATTCCATGATCTAGGTGCTCATAAAATTTCAGCTTCATTGGACCTTTGTCCCAAGAGTTATAGGCAATATACTATAGCTCGACCTGCTGAAAAATAGCTAAAACAGAGAAGTAGTCATTGAATTTTTCGACCATCTTATTTACCAAATTAGCCTTGGAGTTGAATACCGAAGTTATAAGACATGAAATTTTCTAGTTGCTGGTAAAATTTGAAGGGTTTATGTTTAACAGAACAGGAGTTACGAATTTTCTTGTAATCAGCAACGTCTTGTACTGTTTTGTTAAAGATTAGTTGAGCTCTATGTATTCCTATTTGTTCCTTTGAACTTTGGAAATAATATGAACCTTTGATCTAATCAAAAGTCTTCCGCGTTTTAGATGGTGGGAGCAACACGTAGTAACCCCAAAGGGTTTGGGGCTAGTGGCAGCCGCTCACAGCAAACGCCGCCCCCTCCACCCAACTTGGTTGAAGTTATGGCTACTCAACCCGAGTAGCTACGCCAACTAGTTCAAGGGCAACAGCAGCAGCAGCGAGGTGGGCACAATGTCCACCAACCTCAATCTGCGGGTTATCAGGAGTTCTTTGCTACCCGGCCCCCTTTGTTTCATAAAACAGAGGAGCCCTTGGATGCGGACGCTTGGATTCGAACTATTGAGTCCAAGTTTTCTCTATTGGTGGTACCATGCTCGGACGCAAACAAAGCTCGTTTTGCGGCACAACAGCTCTGTGGTATTGCACGTTTGTGGTGGGATCACTATTTCGCTATGCTTCTGGCAGACCATGTCGTTACATGGGATGAATTCAAGAATGCCTTTAGAGCTCATCATATTCCAGAAGGACTTATGGAGCGAAAACTGAATGAATTTTTGGCTCTCACTCAGGGTACTCGCACTGTTCTTCAGTATGCCCAAGCCTTCAACAGTCTTTGTCAGTACGCGGGTTATCATGCTGACACTGACGCCAAGAAGTGTGATCGCTTCCGTTGCGGACTTAATACCAAACTCAAGGAATGGCTGAATCTTGTTAAGGCTGACACTTACAATGAGTTGGTCAATATGGCAATAACTCAGGAAGATTATATCATGGCTCATTGTGCTGTGAAAAAGAGGAAAGCTCCAGTTGGACCATCAAATACTCAGCCACCAAAGTATCGCTCGATGCAGAATACTGCATAGAAGACTATTTAGAATGTCCCTCAGCCAGGACGTTGGATTATCAGGTCTCCTCAGCAGCAGGGCACGACAAGACCTTTTGTTCCACAACAAACAGGTCCAAGGCCCAATAATCAGCAGCCACTTCCTCCTAGCAACGTAAATCGATGTTTCAATTGTGGGAGTTCCAGCCATTTTGCTCGAGATTGCCCGCGACCCAAACAGCAACCACAAGGTCAAGGTGCTATTCAAAACAACAAGAATAAAGGCAAACGACAGGTTATTCATGTTAAGCAAGGGCGAGTTAACTTCACTACTCTTGAAGAACTTCCGGATGGCGCACCAGCGATGACAGGTACATTCTTTATTCATCACAAGCCTGCCATTATATTATTTGATTCTGGAGCATCGCATAGTTTCATTAGTGCAAAGTTTGGTGCAAAAGTGGGTTTGGATTTTTGTCATACAAAAGGATCATACATGATAAAAACCCCTGGTGGAAAAATTGTATCAAATCAAATCATAAGAAATGTACCAATTAAGATGGGTAGTAAAATCATAAAAACCGACTTGATTCTTTTGACACTAGAAGGCATGGACACTATTTTGGGAATGGATTGGATGACTCGACATGGGGTAACTTTAGATATTCACTCCTGAGCTGTTGAAATCAATTCTTCGTATCAAGGAAACACCACTTTTTACCTACCATCCCACGAATACATAAATTCCTGTGCTTTCTCTATGGAAGGGGTCAAACTAGAAGATATTCCGGTAGTATGCGAGTATGCAGATGTCTTCCCAAATAACTTACCCGGAATGCCACCCGATAGGGAAATTGTGTTTGTCATTGAGTTGCAACCAGGCATTGCCCCCATCTCTAAACGACCCTATCGAATGCCACCCAAAGAATTAGCCGAATTGAAAATTCAGCTTCAAGAACTTCTTGATAAAGGCTATATTTGTCCAAGTGCTTCACCATGGGGTTGCCCAGCCCTATTCATGAAGAAAAAGGATAATAGTCTAAGATTGTGTGCGGATTACCGACCTCTCAATGCGGTGACAATCAAAAACAACTACCCACTACCTCGCATTGATGTTCTTTTTGATTAATTGGCGGAGCTAAAGTTTTCTCCAAGATTGATCTTCGTTCTGGTTATCATCAAATCAATATTCGACCAAGTGACATACCTAAAACGGCTTTCTCTACTCGATATGGGCTATATGAATATTTAATGATGTCTTCTGGTCTCACAAATTCTCCTGCCTATTTCATGTATCTCATGAATTCGGTGGTTGTGCTGGTGCTTGACAAGTTTGTCGTGATTTTCATTGACAACATTCTGATCTATTCTAAAAATAAGGAGGACCATGTCAAGCATTTACATATAGTGCATCGTGACCACCAGTTATATGCGAAATTCTCTAAATGTGAATTCTGGCTTGATAGTGTGAAATTTTTGGGCCATACTATCTCCAGTGAAGGCGTATCGGTTGATCCTAGCAAAGTTCAAGAGGTGATGGATTGGAAACCTCCTACCTCGGTTCATTAGATTCGCAGTTTCCTTGGTTTAGCCGGATATTATCGGCATTTCATTCTGGATTTATCCAGAATTGCTAAACCAATGACTGAACTATTGAAGAAGGGAGTAAAGTTTGTTTGGGATGAAAAGTGTGAAGTAGCTTTCTGTTGACGCCAGATTTTGACACGTGTTGAATCGGCGTCAGGAAAGGAAGAGACTAGCCGATGCGGCAGATTTAAAGGCTACAGTTGGAGATCAGCCGATTGAGGCTACAGTTAGGGATCGGCCGATTGGCGATGCAGTTTGCGCCAACAGATAGGGGGATGAAGCTAATGGAATCCCAACAGAGGATCCCAGTCAAAGATGACCTGACATTGGTCAAAGAACGATGCCGACTCGATCGTGAAGCAATGGAAAGAGTTCGGATTGGACTAGGAGATGGCGGCGGATCTGCGGGAGCCCGTTTCCTTGAGGAAAATATTATAGATATAGTAGTTTTCTATTTAAATCAAGTTTTTAACGGATCGTAATCGATCAGGAATCTTAGTCCTAGGGTATAAATAGGAGCAGTCAGGGTTTTGTAGAACATACATCAATCAATCAACAAAAACAATCTACTTTTTCATCGTACTTTACTTTCAAGTCGGCGACTTCGCCAATACTTCTTTTTCTTTCATGAGTTCGTACGGATTGGCAGGGCTGCATCGACACGATCTCCGGCCAATTGGTAGGTTCCGCTTATCGAATAACATCTAAGCTTTAACTTCGAGCGCCTCACCGTTGTTTCGTTTAGATTTATTCACCAGTTATCGATATTTACCAGAATTATAGGTTTTAACTATTGTTCTAGTTTTATCACTAGTTATCCAGCTTGAGATCGAAGCTATCGGCTTTATCATCCCATTCCCTCGTTCATTGTCATACAGCCGATTAGATCTATTTCAAGTATTGCATCTGTAAAAATTGTTTAAGTTGCTCCAGCAGTTTTCTTTGCAATTATTACGTGATTATCTGCTAATCCATAGCCGGTTATCTTTATAGCAAATCGGCCGATTCGCTGATACGCTTTTCGGGACAGATCGGAAACTCAGCCGATCGGGGCACCCGAAATTTAATACTTTTATTTCCTTGTCAATCAACAGGTCAGATTGACTGGCACGCCGCGCGAACCACACCAGGGCAATAACCCGAACAGGAGCTAAGCAGCTTCTCCCGGGTCGTGTGTCCGACGCTGAAGGTCATCGACCAATTCCTGGCCGATTTTTAGCGCCAACAGCACCTTGATTTCCTTCTCTCGAATTCTTATGCTTTCTACGAGCTCGATGAGGCTTTCAATGGCAGGAATGGCTAGATCCTCCTGTTTCTTCTTGGATCTTTTCTCGGGCTCTTTGTCAAGCCTTTTCTCAGATTGTTTTTTTTGGTTGACTATCTTGACTTGGGAACACTGTTCTACCTTCGGTCTGAAGGAGAACTTCTCTTCATGCCCATTGATGTTGAGCTGGATTACTCCAGCTCCCACATCAATATGTGCATTTGCTGTGCTCAAGAATGGCCTCCCTAGGATGATAGGGGTCTTGGTGTCGACTTCCATGTCTAGGACGATGAAGTCTACGGGGACGAAAAAGTTCTGGATTTTCATCGGAATATTTTCAGCGATCCTCGCGGGGTAGCGAACTGATTGGTCCGCTAGCTACAAAAACATGGCAGTAGGAGCAAGCGCATGATGGTTAAGTTTGTCATAGAATACCTTAGGCATGACGCTAACGCTTGCCCCCAAGTCACAGAGTGCGTGCTTGAAGTTCCGATTGAGCATGTGATGGTAGGACATCCTAGGTCTTTCTTTTTCTTCGGGAGAGGATCGAGTATAGCTGCGCTACACTCTTCTGTGAGCTGTACTACCTTGGTGGTCGGCAGGTTCTTCTTATTTCCAAGAATATCCTTGACATACTTGGCATACGTAGGTACCTGCATTGTATCAAGCAGTGGTATATTGACATACAAATTCTTGATTACCTCGACGAACTTTCAGGTTATGGAAGCAGATCTCAAGGACGACCAGAAAGAGGAACTGGCAAGACACCTAGAAGACTACAAAAGGGTGTATTTGCAATCTTTCAGTCGTACCAGAAGCGGGGAGACAATCAAGAAAGCTCCTCTTACAGTTCCCCGCCACATCACCATCGCTGAGGATTCGGGCAAGATGTCCGATATGATCAACAGTCCGTCTATCAGGCTTTCATCGACCAATCCTCAGTAATGACCAACACGGTGTATAACGCCGTCATCAGTTCTCTGGTCAGCGGAGTAGCTCAGGGATATCAGGGGCCAGCATACACCCCACCTATTGTACCTCCAGCCAGAAGCTTACCAGGCACATCTCACTCGGCTCCTCAGCCGATGTCGATGCAACACGAAGGATACAACACTTCGTTGCCTTCAATGCCTTCAGGGTATAACGGTGCACCATGTTTTCGATCGCTAGCGCCGCTTCAGCCTGTCTAGATTGCTTCCGTGCAATCGCTGCCCTCAAACTCAGTACCTTGGGGGGCACTAGCAACGACGGCTTTTCCTGATCAATCAACCGGACATGGGAGCTATCTGATCCAGGCACCGTTCCATTCGGCCGTCCCGCCGACGGTCCCTCAGTATCAACCGGCCATGTCAGAAATCGGCAGGGGGGCAGATGCCGCAGAAGCACTCAGAAACACGGCGCCGATGACGATGTACGATGGGGCGGCAGATTCGCTCCGCCATCAGGTGTCAACTGCTTAGACGGCCGCGATGCAACAGAATCCGCCACACGCTTCGATCCATCACCTGGCTGTACCACCGCCGATCCACCAACATACGATGGCGCCCCGACCAGCTGTTCATCAGCAGCAAGTGGATTGGACAGCAAGAATAGCGGAGGTAATTCAAGACCAATTCGGGTTAAAGCCGAAAGTACAAACTTATACGTACAAGATGCCATACCCATCGGCCTACGATCTACTATCGTTTCCCCATCGGTACAAAGTTCCTGACTTCACCAAATTTTTGGGGTTGGATGACGCCTCAACCGTGGAGCACACAAATAGATTCATCATCCAGTGCGGGGAAGCCGCCACACAAGATGCTCTGCGGGTGCGTCTATTCTCGTCGTCTCTATCTGGGTCGGCCTTCCAGTTGTTCACTACCTTACCACTCAATTCCATCGTTACTTGGGCTGATCTGGAAAAGCATTTCCATAAGTACTTCTACGCGGGAGTTCACGAGATGAAGCTTTCAGATTTGACCAGCCTCAGGCAAAGGAGCGATGAACCAGTAACTGGCTACACACAGAGGTTCAGAGAGGTCAGAAACAAATGCTATACCCTAGCCCTGACCGATGCTCATTTGGCCGACATCGCCTTCCAAGGCCTCCTGCCACATATCAAGGAGAGGTACGCCTCAAAAGAATTTGAAAGCTTAAGTCAGATCGTTCACCAATTGGCCGGTCAGGAAGTACGTCCGTTTGATCAGCGGAGGAATTTCCAGAAAAAGGTGGCATATTTGGAAGGGTCTGAATCCGAGGAAGAAGAAGAAATTGGCCGAGCAGAATGGGTCAAAGGGAAAAAGCCGATATCGTGCCCTTTCGGCAAGAAAGAACCAGAGGCGTTCGGTTTTGACACGTCAAAGGCCGATAAAATCTTTGAATTACTTCTCCAAGAGGAGCAGATCAAGCTCTCACCTTACCACTCCATTCGCTCGGCCGATCAGCTCAAAAAGATGAAGTATTGCAAATGGCACAATGCTACATCTCATGACACAAATGAGTGCAAGATCTTCCATCAGCAGATACAGTCGGCCATCGAGCAAGGCAGACTCAAGTTCAAAGTCCCGGCGAAGCCAGTAAAGCTGATGAAGATTGATCAGCATCCTTTCCCTGCCAACATGGTTGACACGGGAAAAAACTCACTCCAAACCAAGGTGCTGATGTCGGAATCGGCTAGAAGAAGCGGCGCCGTGGACCCCAGAAAGTAGGTCATGATAAACGATGTCAAAGGGAAAAGACGGGTTGAAGACGAGGGCGAAGGATCAGAACGATCGCGTAGACCCGTCACTTCCCAATTCTTACTCAGCAAATATCGGTGGCAGCAGGAAAGGTCGAGACACCACGATGAGATGATACGCCGACACGAAGATCATTGGCGATGTCCGTTCTTCATCCATTGCTGGGAAAATAACCTCAGATTGCCATCAGATTGCTGGGAAAATGACCTCAGATCGCGCTTCAGAGACAGAGGATCCGAGCCGATCAGCAGAAACTGGCGCGAACAAGAGGGTCCGCGCCTTTTAGTGCATGATCGTCTGGGGGGGAGAGTTGACCGGTATGACCGGTCGAAGGGCAAGATCAACCAGCAGAAGCTACTCGGGGGCAGAACCAGCGTACATGATCGGCTACAAGAAATGGCTGGTGCTAGGGTGTCAGATGAGAACCCCTGTTGGCGCTAAAATCGGCCAGACAGGAATCGGCCGATGGTCTTCAGCGTCGGACACACGACCCAGGAGAATCTGCTTAGCTCCTATTCGGGTTATCGCCCTGGTACAGTTTGCGCGGCGTGCCAGTCAATCTGACCTGTTGATTGACAAGGAAATAAGAGTATTAAATTCCAGGCGCTCCGATCGGCTGGAGTTCCGATCTGTCCTGAAGAGCGCGTCGGCGAATCGGCCGATTTGCTGTAAAGATGATCGGCTATGGATTAGCCGATAATCGCGTAATAATTGTAAAGAAGACTGCTGGAGCGATCTAAACAATTATTACGGATGCAACACTTGAAATAGATTTAATCGGCTGTAAGATGATAAATCGAAGAAGAACGATGACGAAGCCGATTATTCTGATCTCAAGCTGGATAACTAGTGATAATACAAGAACAACAGGTAAAACTTGCAATTCTAGTAAATATCGATAACTGGTGAATAAATCCAAACGAAACCACAACGATGCGCCCGTAGTTAAAGCTCAGATATTACTCGATAAGCGGAACCTACCAATTGGCTGGAGATCAAGTTGATGCAGCCCTGCCAATCCGTACGAACTCGTGAAAGAAGAAAAGTATTGGCGAAGTCGCCGACTTGAAATTAAATTGCTGGAAAAAGTAGAAGTATTGTTGTTGATTGATGTGTTGTCCCTTGCAAAGCCCTGACGACTCCTATTTATACCCTAAAAACTAGGACTCCTGGTCGATTACGACTTGTTACAACCTTATTTAAAAACAGAAAAACTACTATATCTATAATATCTTTTAAAAAGGAAACGGACTCCCGCAGAATCTTCCGCCGCCGTCTCCTAATCCAATCAGGACTTTTTTCAATTGCTTCCTGACCGATTTAGCGTCGCTCTGTTGACCAACTTTTGACCGGGACCCTCCGAAGTAGTCCCATCCTGTTAGCGCAAGCTGCATCACCAATCGGCCGATTTCCAACTGTTACCTCAATCGGCCAATTCCTCACTGTAACCCTCAGATCTGCCGCATCGGCCAATCTTCTCCTCCTGACGCCGATTCACCACGTGTCAAAATCTGGCGTCAACAACACCCTAGGAAGGGAACCAGACTGGGAGCACGCCAAACTACTGGTGAAACCAGTGAACCCTAGGTGGTGCCCTGATGGACTGTCTAAATCTCAAAAACGAAGGATCCAACGTCTGCGCCAATGGGAACAACAAGAGGAAGAGCAGAGGCAGGTGCTGGATAAGAAAAACGACAGGTCTCGAGTCTGGCACCCCAAGAGAAACAACAACAAGGAGGGCGACAATCGAGAATCGGCAGCTGAGGTCAACATGGTGTTCATATTGCCGATAGAGTTCATGGCGCCCGCCGATCGAGATAAAGCGACAAGGATGGAGGAGCAAATGGCGCAGTTGGTTTTGGAGCCGATGACAGCCACTTTTGAGAAACCAGAAGACGAAAAACGGCAACATCTCAAGGCTCTATCTCTCAAAGGACACGTTAACGGACAACCCGTTACCAGGCTACTAGTGGACGGAGGCGCTGCAGTCAATATCATGCCATATGCCATGTTCTGGAAGTTAGGAAAAAGCGATGAAGACCTGACCAAGACGGACATGATACTCAAAGACTTCGAAGGCAACGTGTCTCCCGCCCGCGGAGCGCTCTGCGTCGACCTCACCATCGGCAGTAAGACCCTTCCCACTACCTTCTTTATTATTAATGGTAAGGGGTCCTACAACATGTTGCTCGGTCGCCATTGGATACACGCGAATTGCTGCATCCCGTCTACAATGCACCAATGCCTTGTACAGTGGGTCGATGACAGTATAGAGATAGTCACCACCGATTCCACCTACAGTGTTGCGGCGGTCGATACGCAACAGTGGAGTTGTGAACACATCAAGTGTATATCTGGTAGAACTTGGGACATTGATTTCCTGAAAGTGTCCGATTTTGGTCTACAGCCGATCCAAGCAGTCGGCTCTGAAGATTCAGATTAGATGGATCAGTTCGTCCGAGAAGACGGGAAGCTTGGGCATGGATTTACGTCGGTCGATTCATTGGAGATGGTGGATTTAGGAGATGGTAGCGAGCCAAGGCCGACGTATATTAGTGTTAGCCTGGATCCCGATTACAAATGTAGATTAATAAGTTTATTAAAAGAATTCAAAGATTGCTTTGCTTGGGAATACCATGAGATGCCTGCCCTAGACTGGTCCATTGTCGAACACCGGTTGCCTATAAAACCAGGATATCGGCCATATCAGCAGCCTGCACGACGATTTAACCCTAAAACCCTACCTGATATAAAGGCCGAGATCACAGGATTGATTGAACCAAGATTTATTCGGCAGTGCCATTACGCCGAATGGATTTCTAATATTGTACCCGTATAAAAGAAAAAGGGAAAGTTGCGCGTATGCATCAACTTCAGAAACCTAAATCATGCTACACCAATGGACGGGTATCCGATGCCGACAACCGATGTCTTGATAGATGCCGCCGTAGGACATAAAGTCATCAGTTTCATGGATGGTAATGTTGGGTACAATCAAATATTAATGGCCGAAGAAGATATTTTGAAGACGGCTTTCAGGTGTCCGGGACACCTCGGTTTATTCGAGTGGACTGTAATGACCTTTGGGTTAAAGAACGCCGGCGCTACATACCAGCGGGCTATGAATTATATCTTTCACAAGCTCATTGGTGTATCGGTGGAAATCTACATCGACGATGTTGTAATCAAGTCAAGAGGTCATCAGGAACATCTGGCCGATTTACAAGAGGTATTGGAGTGCACAAGGAAGCATGGGTTGAAAATGAACCCGAACAAGTGTGCATTCGGCGTGTCGGCCGGGCAATTCTTAGGATTCATGGTCCATGAGTGCGGGATAGAGGTTAACCGGAAGACCATATCCGCCATCAATAAGGTTGTGGCCCCGCAGAATAAAATTGAGCTGTAGTCCCTAATTGGCAAGGTCAACTTTTTCGGAAGATTTATATCCAACTTGTCCGGGCGTATTCAAGCTTTCACTCCTTTGTTGAAATTGAAGCCCGATCAGGAATTCGTGTGGGGAGAAGAACAACGCAAAGCATTAGAAGATATCAAGAAATATCTAATTTCACCACCGGTGTTAGTCCCGCCACAGCCCGATAAGCCGTTCAAACTATACTTATCGGCTGATGAACAGGCTATCAGATCGGCGCTAGTACAGAAGTTCGAAGGAAAAGAACGGGTGGTATATTATGTCAGCAGAAGACTCCTGGACGCCGAAACAAGATATTCCCCGGTGGAACGGTTGTGCCTGTGTCTATATTTCTCATGTACCAAGCTCAGGCACTATTTGTTATCGGCAGAGTGCATAGTCGTATGCAAGGATGATGTGGTAAAATATATGCTATCACTGCCAATTTTGAAAGGACGGATTGGAAAGTGGATCCCGGCTCTGCCAGAGTTTGACTTAAGGTACGAATCGGCCAAGGCTGTCAAATTTTAGGTCATGGCCGATTTCGTGGCTCAGCATTGTGGACCGGAAATTGTTGTCGTTGAACCGGTTCCATGGACTCTATACTTCGATGGTTCTTCGTGTGGAGCCGGATCGGGAATCGGCATCGTTCTTGTATCGCCTCAGGGGGCAAGCAATGATTTCTCTCTGCCGATAGAGGCATCCGCAACCAACAACCAGGCGGAATACCGAGCCGTCCTAAAAGGTATCCAATTGTTAAGGGAAGTCAAAGCTGATGCAGTTGAAATTTTTGGAGATTCCATGCTCATTGTAGATCAATTGACGGGGAGGTCTGAATGCAAAGATGATATCTTAAGGATTTACTATGAAGATTGCCTCCAGCTGTTAAAGGAATTCAAGTCTGCGGTGATTGAGCACATTCCCAGAAATTACAATGAAGAGGCCAATAGGCTTGCCCAACACGCGTCCAGGTATCGGCCGATTCAAGGGGCCATGATTCTGGAACTTGCGGCCGACGATTGGCGAAAGAAGATTGCCGATTACTTGAAAGATCCATCCCAGAAGGTGGATCAGCGAGTGCGTTTTCTGGCCACGAAATATGTGTTACTCGAAGACGATTTGTTTTACCGGACGATTGATGGGGTTCTTCTCAAATGCCTGGGAACAAAAGAAGCGAAGGTTCTGATGGGGGAAATCCACGAAGGCGTATGCGGAGCCCATCAATCGGCTCACAAGATAAAGTGGATGATCAGAAACAATCGGTATTATTGGCTGACGATTGTCGAAGATTGTTTCAAATATTATAAAGGTTGTCAAGACTGTCAGAAGTTTGGCAATGTGCAGCGCGCGCCAGCTTCGGCTATGAACCTGGCAATCAAGCCATGGCCATTTAGAGGTTGGGGAATAGATCTCATCGGACAGATTCACCCTCCATCAAGTAGAGGGCACAAGTTTATATTAGTAGCCACTGATTATTTTACCAAATGGGTGGAGGCAGTCCCGTTGAAGACCGTGACATCGGCCGATATGATCGATTTCGTTAACAACCACATTGTTTATCGGTTCGGTATTCCTCAAACTATCACAACTGATCAAGGAACGATGTTCACCTCAGGGGAGTTCGGAGAATTCGCCGCCGATATGGGGATTAAATTGTTGAATTCTTCTCCGTACTATGCTCAAGCCAACGGCCAGGCCGAATCATCCAATAAGGGGATAATCAAGTTGATCAAGAGGAAGATAGAGGAACAACCCAAGAAGTGGCACATGTCTTTGGTTGAATCTCTATGGGCTTATAGGATGGCTTGCCACGGGGCCACTAAGATATCTTCTTATCAGTTGGTATATGGTCACGAGGCAGTCTTGCCTTGGGAATTAAGGATGGGGTCAAGACGTATATCGCTTCAAGATCAGTTGATGGCTGATGACTATTCCTTCCTCATGAAGGAAGAGCTCGATGATTCGGTGGGTCAGCGATTGAGGGCCCTGATTAGCATCAAAGAAAACAAGAAAAGGGTGGCCAGGTGGTCTGACAAGAAGGTCAAGGTTAAACAATTATCCCAAGGAGATTTGGTATGGAAGTTGGTGCTGCCGATAGGGTCTAAGGATCCCAAATTCAGTAAATGGTCGCCCACTTGGGAGGGGCCGTATAAAATCGGCCGATGTGCTCCGGGAAATGCATATATACTAGAAACTATCGAAGGGGAAGAATTCACAAGAGCCTTAAACGGGAGATATCTGAAGAGGTACTATCCAAGTATATGGGTCGGTGCATAACTTGCGATAGGGTGCATCAAGACAACATGGCCAACTCCTATTGGCTCCTGTCTATATAGCCGATGTAAAAATGACATCGCCTTAAGGAGGAAGCATTTTGATTTAGTCTGACTAATTCATTATTCAGTGAAAACAACAGAGTACATGGCCGACATGGTACAAGTCGCCCTTAGAATAAAAGTACCAGTATATCTATTGATCATGCTTTTTCTTGATCCCTCTCTCAATCCGGCCTAATTTTATCAAAAGGCGGATGCTCTTCTCCTCCAGATCCTCCATGGTGGCTTCAGCCTCGACTTGACGAGGGAGTGGATGGCTCCTGTCAACAGGTGGTTGGGATGTTCCCGCCGCAGCATCTTCAAGGGCAACTGAGCGAGGGAGTGGATGACTCCTTTCAGTTGGCGGTCGCCTGGAGCAGTTAGCGTCTATATGGTCCAAGACTTTCTGGACATCAGCAGGAACATGACCTTTGAGTTCTTCAAAATGAGCTTTTATCAGATCTATGTCCGCCTACAACAATGGTTCATCTGAATGCATAACTTCAATCGCTCGTTCCAGACTGGGACCAAGGCGTTTCGGCTAAAGAAAGAGCAAACAACTACCCAGTGTCAGAGCGATTGAGATGTCAAGGGAGGAAATAGAAGAGGTTTCATACCTGGTTGACAGAGAAGGAAGAAGATGAAGAAGACATCTTGATGTCTAGCCTGGGAGGACAGAGATCAAATTATTGGAGGGGAAGAAGATGGGTAATACGGACGCCTTTGGAAACGATATGGAATCTCATACTTATAGAAGGAAGGGGGTTGAGAGATGATAGGATGCGTCCCATCGGTGTAAAAGTGTTAATAAATGAAAAGTTGGCAAAGAGGATGGTCCAAGTTTGAATCTGCGCATCAACAGAGAGAAGGCATTAAATGTTTACAGGATTTTTTACAGTTCACCCAAGGAGGACATCAATAGCCGCAATCACTCGTTGCCTAATTTGATTGGCCGAGTCTACAATTCTTTGGTCGTCATCAGCCGATCCGGGGACTTCTGGCATATGACGATGGATTTTTATTGCTTCACGGGCCAGGTTATGTCTTTTCTGCTTCAGTTTGGCGATGACAGATGGGAGGTCTTGGAGTCTTTTTTCTTCAGCAGCTATGGCCTTGGTCACCTGCTCCATCTCTTTGGCTAGCTCTGCCCTTCGCTGTTTAAGGCGATCGATGGCACCGACGATATCTGGACGAGAGTTCTCAAGGACGTTGATTCACTGATGCACCTCTTGGGCTCGATGTTTGTAGGAGTCTTCTTCCTCGCGGGCTTTCGCTAGCTTGGCACGATCGGCCATATGGCGCAAGGCCCTGAACACTGAAGTCTGCATTGACTCTATATATGCAGCAGGATCCAGAGCCTCTGTCGCTTCCTCTGGAATTCGGCCTCTGATTTCATTAAGAAGTTGCCGAATCGATGAGGCATCTCCCACTAATCAGCCGATATCGTCTTGGAGGAGGGTCCGCATACTCTCGAGCTTGGCACAAACGTCATCAGGGATTGAGCTCGGTGTGACTTGGTGTGAAGCGACCTCTTCATCGTCAGAAACGGGAACCGCGAAAGAAAAAAGACTGTTATTGGGAGTGTCCTGCTCCTGCGAAAGAATAAAAGAAGAAAAAATACGGATTAGTAGACAGTAAGGCGGAATTGGCCGATTTGGGTGATAAGTTTCCTACCTCTTTGAAACGGATTTCTCTTGCTTGTGCCGGCGGAAGTGCCACCCTCGTCTCAGGAACTGGCGCGATCGGCTCGTCAGAAGAAGAAGACTCGACGACTATCAGTGCCCTGCTCGGGCCAGCCTCCTGAAAAGGTATAGGAAGCAGATTTATGAGTATACTGCAAATAATTAAGTCTGATGATATATGATGCCTGCCATACCTCTGTGAGTCTTCCAGCCAATGTTTGTTGGGGGGTACAATCGACGCACCCAGATTGGCCTGCATCAAAAATTGGTTAGTTTTTTGTTGAGTATCAAGAAATTGAGTTAAGAAACTCTCTACCTCGGTGAGGGAAATTGCTGGCGTTTCGGCTTCCGCTTGGGATGTAGCCGATTGCTGCGGATACTGCGCTGGGGTGATTCGTGCAGCCTGGCAGAAGGAAGAGGTTAATATCGATAGAATACTTAGAAGTATGTGAAGTGTGCAGAATTATGTAAACAGCTTCTACCAGCAATGATGCAGCGGCCGCTCCAACTTCTGTAGCAGTCTGGAGATCGACCTCCTCATTAATCGGCAAAGTTGGTGCAGTTCAAGGTTCAGCCGATGCCGCCGCCGATTGATCAGCCGGTTCTATGCAGGCACGCACTCGGCGGCTCGTCTTCTTTAAAGTGGGCCTCTTCAGTGTTTGCTTCCATCGGCCGCTGGTGATGTATTTGATGGTTGGGGCGTGATGGCCGATAAGTGGGTATGGTGTGTATGGGCGGTTGCTCTCTATCGGCCTACCACTTCGGCTCCGCGTCAAGGGAAGTTGATTTTCGGATTGAAAAGGGAAATACGAGTTAGCGGCAAGATTGTAGCATGAAAAGGGATAATGTTGAAATCGGCTGGGAGAAGGGCAGTACCGCTGCATTTGAGTCTATGTTGTCGGGGTCCAGATTATTACAATATGTTGAAGGAGATGAACAGAAGAGATGTTGCTTCCATTCTGCCCACCATAATTTGAATTGTTGGACGGCAAAGGGAGCCACTATCCAGTTGTTTAGATCGATGGTACTGGAGTCTAGCACTAGATTGCACAGCCGACTGTAGTCGAGGCTCTTGGTGAGTTCATCTCGGAATTTTGCATGGCCGGCAAAATAAACTTGAATCGGCAGCTGACCAAAGCCGAATTGCCGTCCTGCGACTGATGGCTCATAAGTTGGAAAGTCTTTCCAAGAGAAGAAGTTTGCCAGTAAAATCCCTGACTTGATCAAAATATCCATGAGATCACCATCAAAACAGTTGGACGATAAATCATAACAGACAGGAAGCTCAAAGAGAGGCTCTGTCATCTGGTACGGATACCAGCTGGTGGTCTCTTCACTGAAGCCGTTGTAAAAACATCTGAAATATTCGGCCGTTCGGGTGGCAGTGAACTGGCAACCAGGGAAAACTGATGCTGCTTCTCCGAAAGAGGTGCACCGTCGTCGTATGGTGGGGTTCTCCTCTGACTCGATGTTGGGGAATATTTTGGTCTCTATCTGCTGTTGGGAGACCTTGCTCATGTACAGGTTAAGCTAGAGGGTGATGAACCACCAGGGGCCACTAGGATTACCAATCAGCTCTCCTTTTGATAATTTAACGCTGATTTGGTGCATCATATGGTAGGCCGATCCTAACAGATGCTTCCCAAGGGGGATGGCGGATCCTATTGACAGGGCTTCTGCCAGAGCTTGTGTATTGGAGGAAGGGCCAACTGCTCTGCCGCAGAAGAAGTGCTTCTTTAGCCACATCATCAAAAATATTGTATGTTCTCTCTCTGAAATCGTCTCGGTCCTCATGTTTCTGTTGATGTATCCTTTCCACCCGCTGATTCCTTTCGTCTCTAGCCGATGGGTTGGTTTGATCAGATAATCACAAGGTGTATCAGGGGAGGAAATGTCAAGGCCGGTCAGCATCAGGACATCGGCCAGAGTTGGAGTCATGGGTCCGTGCCCAAAGAGAAACGTGTTGAGTGCGTCGAACCAGAAATAGGAGGCCGCTATTACCAAGGGTTCATTTTTCTCCATCTGGGACAAAGAGATTGATGCACTGGCCGATTTTTAACTCATCCCACTGAACTCTCTTGGAGTTGGCTAATCTTTGGTACCATTCTTTCCAGCCGGGGGTTTCATTCGGCCAAGATCTAAAAGCGCCTAACCACTGACCCAAATCCATAGGTGATTGCTTGAAAGGGATTCTATGGGTTTCTAAGTTGATCAAATTAGTTGGATCTGGATTCCCCATAGGACCTAAGCAGATGAGACCAGGGGCTTCGGAAAGGGGAATAGTGATTTGGTGCCTAAATGCCTAAAAAAAGGGGGAAAAGGGAAGAACTGAGAATAGATCTAAAAAGTGCCTAAGCAGTAAAAAGTAAAGGGGAAAGTTTCAAATGATTACCTCCGGAATGAAGCTCATCGTCGCCGATGGAGTCACCGATGGAGTCGCTGATGGGACCGCCATCGCCGATGGAGTTGTTGGCGGAACCTCCGCGGTTGGTGGAGTTGCTGATGGCGCCGCCATTGGAGGGATGAAGCAGATTGCAGGCGTGAGAAAGATCGCCGGAGAATACGGTTGGAGACCTAGAGGGCGCTGGGAGAAGATGAACAGTGATTCGCTGGGGAGGAGATTACTAAGCTCGTGGAGAAAAAGCGGCGGAGAACGCCGATACTTAAAGATAGTCCGAGAGAGAAAGGGTAAAGGCGGGATTTTTGCCGCGCCGTCTACACGAATTCCAGGGGAACAGTTGTCTCAAGCGCCCGGTTCGAGAAGATTGCAATCATCATGTAGAAGACCGCGAAATGGAGGGAGATTTTTTGCTGCGTTTGTTTTGAAGGAGAGATTAAAAAAAGAATTTCGAAGTAAAAGTCAATTCTTACTCCGAAACCGGGGGGCATGTGTTGATGCCAGATTTTGACACGTGTTGAATTGGCGTCATGAAAGGAAGAGACTGGCCGATGCGGCAGATTTAAAGGCTACAGTTGGAGATCGGCCGATTGAGGCTACAGTTAGGGATCGGCCGATTGGCGATGCAGCTTGCGCCAACAGATAGGGGGATGAAGCCAATGGAATCCCAACAGAGGATCCCAGTCAAAGATGACCTGACGTTGGTCAAAGAATGATGCCGACTCGGTCGTGAAGCAATGGAAAGAGTCCGGATTGGACTAGGAGATGGCGGTAGAAAATTCTGCGGGAGCCCGTTTCCTTTAGGAAAATATTATAGATATAGTAGTTTTCTATTTAAATCAAGTTTGTAACAGATCGTAATCGATCAGGAATCTTAGTCTTAGGGTATAAATAGGAGCAGTCAGGGTTTTCTAGAACATACATCAATCAATCAACAGAAACAATCTACTTTTTCATCGTACTTTACTTTCAAGTTGGCAACTTCGCCAATACTTCTTTTTCTTTCACGAGTTCATACGGATTGGCAGGGCTGCATCGACACGATCTCCGGCCAATTGGTAGGTTCCGCTTATCGAATAACATCTAAGCTTTAACTTCGGGCGCATCGCCGTTGTTTCGTTTAGATTTATTCACTAGTTATCGATATTTACCAGAATTATAGGTTTTACCTATTGTTCTAGTTTTATCACCAGTTATCCAGCTTGAGATCAAAACTATCGGCTTTATCATTACTTTCCCTTGTTCATTATCATACAGCCGATTAGATCTATTTCAAGTGTTGCATCCGTAGCGATTTTTTAAGTTACCCCAATAGTCTCTTAGCAAATTGTTATATGATTATCGGCTGATCCATAGCCGATCATCTTCATAGCAAATTGGCTGATTCGCTGATACGCTTTTCGGGACAGATCGGAACCTCACCCGATCGGAACCCCGGAATTTAATACGTTTATTTCCTTGTCAATCAACAGGTCAGATTGACTGGCACGCCGCGCGAATTGCACCAGGGAAATCACCCGAACAGGAGTTAGTAGATTCTCCCGGGTCGTGTGTCCGACGCTGAAGGTCATCGGCCGGTTCCTGGCCGATTTTCAGCGCCAACACTTTCCATGCTCTCAGAGCACATTTGACTACAGCCCCAGTTTTAGCTCAATCTGATAATACAAAGCCATTTGACGTCTACTGTGACGCTTCTAGTACTGGTTTAGGCTGTGTACTTATGCAAGAAATAGGATTACTGCCTATGCTTCACGAACCCTTCAGCCTCATGAAAAGAATTATCCAACACATGATCTTGAATTAGCTGCAATCATTCATGCCCTCAAGATTTGGAGGCATTATCTCATGGGCACACATTGCAATATTTTTACCGACCATAAAAGTCTCAAGTATATTTTCACTCAAGCCGATTTAAACATGAGGCAGAGACGCTTGTTGGAATTAATCAAGGACTATGATCTTGAAGTCCACTATCATCCAGGCAAGGTCAATGTAGTAGCGGATGCACTCAGTCGCAAGGTTCACTGCAATTGCATATCCGCCAAATTCTACAATGAAACACTATGTCATGAGATGAGACAGCTTAATCTCGAAATGATATCTCAAGGCACTCTAAATCATATATCAGTTGAACCCACCCTCCACGACCAAATCATCATGGCACAATTACACGATGAAGGTGTTAAGATTATCAAACAAAAATTGTCCGTAAGAGAAGAGAACTATAAGTGTTTTCGCCAAGATCACAAGGGTATTATATGGTTTGAAAGTCGCATTGTTGTTCCAAAGAATAGTAATCTTCGGAAACAAATCCTTGATGAAGCCCATCTATCCAAATTCTGTATCCATCCTGGTAGTAGTAAGTTGTATCAAGATCTCAAACAAAATTTCTGGTGGACTAGGATGAAGAGGAAAATTGCCCAATATGTTGCAGAGTGTGATACTTGCCATCGAGTGAAGGCTAGCCATTTAAAGACTGTTGGGACACTCCAACCTCTGCCAATACCATCATGGAAATGGGAGGATATTAGTATGGATTTCATTGTTGGCTTACCAACTACCTCTCAAAAGCACAATTCTATATGGGTTATTGTTGATAGGCTCACCAAGACAGCCCATTTCATTCCGGTGCACACCACTTACAATTCCAAGAAGTATGCTGAAATCTATTTGAATCAAATTGTTTGCCTACACGGTGTACCTAAGACGATTATTTTAGATCGTGGTACCCAATTCGTAGCAAGATTTTGGGAGTAGCTACAAGCATCTCTTGGTACTAAATTAATTAGAAGCTCAGCTTATATTCCTCAGACCGATGGTCAAACCGAAAGAGTGAATCAAATCCTCGAAGACATGCTTAGAGCCTGTATCATTGATTATGACAAGAATTGGGATAAATGCTTATCTCTGGCAGAATTCTCATACAACAACAGCTATCAAGCAAGTCTGAAAATGGCACCGTTCGAGGCATTGTATGGTCGAAGGTGTCAAACTCATTTAAGTTGGTCACAGGCGGAGGAACATAAAATCTATGGACCAGATTTCGTGAGGGAGGTAGAAGAAAAAGTGAGGATTATTCAATTCCATCTTAGAGCCGCATAGTCACAACAGAAAAGTGTAACACCTCGGGTGTTTAAATTACAAAATAAGCCTCATTAGCTTAACACGATGCATAAATAATTGAGAAAAGTTTAAAAGAAACGAATTATAAATTGGTTTTGCTTTGAATTGAAAATAGTTGGGTATATGTGCATAAGTATATGTACGTTAATCAAATAAATTAAATAACTTTCAAATCGATGCAAACATGGCTAAGAAATTTGAATAGGCACATCGTTATTGACATGATAAACAAAAGTCTAGTTGAAGCTTAGGAGAGAATACAAATTTTTGCCCAGGAAATAACGTGCCCTCCGAATCATACTTTTTGAGTATTTAAAATAACTTCTAAACTAGAGCTCAAATGAACTTTGGCCTGAAACAAACTTGTGTAACTTTTCATTTTGAACAACTTTCATGTTCAAGGATTTTTGAGTTGCAACACAAAAATTTGAGAAACGCTTGAATTTGCAAAACAACCCCTGCCTTTTCTTCTATTTCCATTGCAGACCCTTCTTTCTCCGCTCGCCCAACCCTCGCTTCGCCCCACCCTCGCTTCGCCCGACCCTCGGCTTCACCCGACCCACCGCCTGCCACGCAGTCACTGCAGGCCACCTGGCCGGAGATGCCTAACCGGCGCTAGGCGCCAAGCCAATGCCTGGCCGCGCCCCCACGCCGCGCTCCTCCCCAGTCCGCGCACGCCACACGCACGCCGGCGACACGCGCCTCTGCTCGCCGCCCGTCGCGCCCAATGGACAAGCCGCGGCACGTCCTGTAGAAATAAATCTTTATTAACATAAGTGTATCTTGTCCAATTTATTATGCTCTGTATCCTGCACAATAAAATCTGAAAAATTTACAGTAACACATATATAGTTATATTAACCCCCTGTAAAATGTTTGGCATCAACCCTTGCATGGTTTATTCTGTATAGAAATAACTAGTTTCTAGCAGTGGCTATGTAATGCATTTTTTTTCATATTTATTCTGCTGCATAAAAATGTCTGAAATTTTTACAGTAGTCTTATCTCTGCATAATGTACTCTAAATAAAAATTTCATCACCAGCGGTTACCTAAATCAGTCTTTGTGCTTAATCCATGCTTATATTGCGAAAATTAAAAATTTCCGATACAACACCACCCTTTCTGTTAAAGATTGCCCAAGAAATCGTAACTAAGTAACTTTACAACCAAATCTATGTTTTTGTGGACTGCAACTTTGTCATGAAGAAAATAAATATCACGTGCCATCACTACAACTTACACTTGTGCATTCATATAGAATCGACTACTCTCGCCGACGGAACGTACGAGCTGGTGCCCGCGTCCGAAAGTGAGCAGCATGAAGCTCAAGTGAATCTAACTGAAGCTTTTGAAGACCCGAACCCGAGTTCGAACGAGCCCCAGACTAACTTTACCCAAGAAGGCAAGCCCCGGAGCATGAACCCTATTTTCGAAATTATGCAACTTGTTACACTACTTACTTGTGCATTAAGTTTATAGGAGTTGAATGAAAACTTAGTCGCTTGATCCTAGGTACCCATGCTCTGAACACTAGATGTAAGGTTTGATAGAATGCTATGCTAATAGGACTCGGTAAAAGTCGAGTGATTTCCTGTCACTCGCGAGAATATAGGAGTTGAATGTTTACTACATGCTGCAATCATAAGGTCGACGGACGAGGCTATGGTATGATGTATATGTTGATGATTGAGGCCCCGTCTGTTTAGTGAAAAATGCTAAGGTCGCAGTGTGTGGTAGTGGTGGTTAAGTCTTTGAACGTACTAAGCACATGCCGAGAATATGGTATTCGGTAAGCTTAAGTACCTAATCGGACCGGCAAGTGGACAGCATCCCACCCTCTCAACTTCGGTTCCATGCGCGCACATGGTGGGTGCAGAGCTAGGCTCTGTAGTCTCGGATGGTGGCCCTTATCCACAACCTAGGAAGAAAGGGAAAAAGTTGCACGTGTGACTCTGTGAGTAACCACGTGACGTGTGTTTCGGTTTCCCTTGCAAGGTTAAGAAATTCGATTCGAATCGTCTGTTTCTCGCGGTTATTGAGACTGCTTGACCCTTTTACCACATAGAGTAAGAAGAGGAACAATGGTGATGATTAATCTTGTTGGATGCAAATTAATTCTTTCACCATGTATGATATTGGATAGTTGCTTACCTAAAATGGTTAAAGAAAACTAGAACTTGGAGCTAAAATTTGAAAGTAAGGACCTACTTATATATATGTTTTTCGGCAAAACAAACCCCTCAAGCCAAAAGCCTTGCATGTCTCGGAGTCGGCTAAGTATATTCCACTAGTCGGGTAAGCCTTGCTGAGTATTAGTATACTCAGCCTTACTTGTGGCTTGTTTTCAGGTGATACTTTTGATACTTTTCAGGTAATTACATTTCGATCCCTGCTCCACTCCTCCCTCCCTCCTTTCCCCTGCCGCCGTCCTGTCCCATCGCCGGCGACAGCTGGCCGGCGCACCCGCCGCCACCCCGACCTTGTGGGCCCTGAAGATCCTTCCTGGAGGGAATATCTGCGCCGTGGCCCCACAAAATCCTGTTTTCCCCCACCTGGCTCAAGCCACGCGGCGGCCGTTGTCTGCCCGTGCGACACGGCAGCTCATCGGCGAGCCAAACCGCTGACCGAGCCCCTGGTTTGCCCTACCCTAGCTCCTCTTCGCGCAGGAATGACGCAGAGGCGCCAGCTGCCCTCCCTCCGAGCCTATAAAAGCCGCCCGAGACCGTCAGAGCCGCCACACCGCTCGCCATTGCTCCGACGAGCTCCACCTCTACGTGGACCCGCCTCCTCCGACCCCCATTGCCCCAACCGAGGGCATAAATCAAACCCCCACTCCTCCGTGAACCTCCCAAGCCAAGACACACCATCCCTACCCCACCGGAACGTCACCGTCGACGAGCCGCGCTGCTGCTGTCCGCGCCCTCACATCGGCGAGCCACACCTGTATACCCCTAGCCTTGACAAGGATACCTGGAGGCGCGTGTTGAGCTCCTCTTTCTTCCTAGACCCCTAGCCCTCGCGGTCGTTGAGCCGGTTCGCCGGAACATTGCCGTAACCGTGCGCCTCCATCAGCTAGGGACCCAATTGCAAAGCCCCAAATTTTTCTAGGGAGATTTATATAAGTTTCTAGGGACCCAGATGTAAAATGAAACTTGAACTTTGAAATCCAAACTGGGAATTTTGATAATTCATATCAAATCACAGAAAAATCATAAAAATGCAAACTAAAGTATGTTAGGTTCCTTGTATTGAGATCTATCACTTTGTCAAAAGACCATGAACAGTTTCCAAATATTTTATGCTATAGTTTTAAATCAAAGTTTAATAGCACTTAAATGTTCTAGGAGTTCTAGAGTTGCACTGCTTATAATTTTTGGATGGTAGAACCACTTATAGGGGTAGAGCTTCACATGAAAATTTCATGACTAGAAACCAAGTGGAACTATATGTTTCATGTACATTTTTTTGTATGCTAGATCCAAAAGCTACTATTTGTTCTTGATGTTGTACTGCTTAGTTTTAGATGAAACTTTAACAGAACCTTGTTGATACTATTTAAAAGGTACATAAAAATTTTGAACTAGTTTGTTTTACTAGAACTTGTTGAATCATTTAGTACAAGTTTAATCAACTAAAATTCAAACCAATAGTTCTGGTACTAGAACAATTATGATCTTTTCACCAGAGGCCACCTTTGTATGGTTTATCAATCTGGAAAAGTTTGAGACACATACACAGTATAGATCATTCTGTAGATTTATTTATTTATTGTTGCAGGTGCATGTTAAACTTATTTTTCTATACTCTGTACCTGCTTAATAAAATCTATTAAATTTACAGTAAAATGGTTACATACTTAAAAGTACTAAGTAAAATTTTGAGCGTCAATACTACCATGTTTAACCTGAATAAATAGATCTTGATCTCTAGTATTAGATGTTTGTTATGTTTTTCATGATTAATCTGTTAGTTGAAAATGATTGAAAACTTATTGGTAAGTTTGTTTCTAAGTAAAGATCTTTACATAAAAATCTCAGAACCAGAAACTCTATTGAACAACAAATATAATTAATCCATGTGTATGCTTGTTAAAAATAAAACTCTCAAGATGATAAAACCCCTGCTCACTTAATGAAGATAATTACTTTATGTTGTACTCGATAAACGATTGCCCAAGAAATCTTAACTAAGTAACTTCACAATAAAATCCATGTTTTGTTGGACTGCAACTTTATCGTGAAGGAAATAACATCATATGTCACTTCAATAATGTGAAACCTTTTGCATATAATATAGAATTGTCTACTTTCGCCGACGGGACATACGAGTTTGTGTCGGGACCTGAGAGCAGGCAGCATGACGCCCAAGTGAATCTAACAGAAGCTGTTGAAGACCCGAACCAAGTTTCGGAAGAGCCCAAGGCTGGTTTTGCTCAAGAAGGCAATCCCCGGTGCATAACCAAGTTTTTCTAAATTGCAACTACTTTTCCTATTTACTTGTGCATTAAGTTTATAAGAGTTGATTGGAACCCTAGTTGCATGATCCTAGGTACCTTTGTGCTGAACACTAGAACTTGAGTCCGAATAGATGCTTTGCAAATAGGATCGGTAGAAGTCGAGTGATTTCCTGTCACTCGCGAGAATCATAGGAGTTGAATGTTTACTACACGCTGCAACTATAAGGTCGACGGGCGGGGTTGTGGTACGATACTCTTGAATAAGGCCCCTTCTGTATAGTAAAAGATGCTAAGGCCGCAGTGTGTGGTAGTGCTAGTTAAGCGTTTGAACGTACTAGCCACATGCCGAAAATATGGTAATCGTTAAGCTAATTACCTGATTGGCCCGGCAAGTGGACTTTACTTTCACCATACTTGGAGGATGTTTTGCATGCTTGCAACTGCGGAGCGAAGCCCTGTAGTTGAGGATGGTGACCCTGATCCATGACCCGGAAAGAAAGGGGAACAGTTGCTTGGGGTGACCCTTCGGTACTCCAGGCGTGTGTGTTAGGTTTTCCCTTGCAAGGTTTATAAACTCGAATCGAATCATCCGTTTCTCGCGGTATATGAGACTGCCACATAGAGTAACAAGTGGAATGATGATGGTGAATAATCTTGATGGATGATTAATGTTCTACCATGCTTGAGTAGAACTATAGACTCACTTAGAATGGTTAAGTTGATCTAGAATCTTGAAAGCTAAAATCTGAAAATAAGGACTCACTCTTTGTTGCTTTTCAGCAAAATAAAACCTAGAGCTTTAGAGCCATGCATGTTTAGGAGTCGGTAAACTTTTACTCGATGGGTAAGTCTTGCTGAGTATTAGCATACTCAGTCTTGCTTGCGTTGTGGTTTTCAGGTGAATCGTTTGAAGATATGATAGCCAGTTTGACTTGGACTTGTACCTTGCCGCCTGGTTGGTCCGTGGAATGGGATACGTCTTCGGCCAACAAGAACTCAGACGAGTGATTCCATGTATGGGCGTCGTGGTATCCGAAGCAATGATAGATGATCGTGTTTTATTTCCACTGCTATGAACTTTGAATAAATGTTTCTTGTTGAAACTATGTCGTATTTGTTTCATGAACTCAATTTCAGAACTCGGTTTGTAATAAATAAATGTCAGACTTTGTAAAAAGTTGTGGAATGTTGTAACATCTGGACTTGCCTTCATGTGAGTATTTGTACACTGGGTTCGATCGACGTTTTTCAAGTGGTTTTATCTGTATTTACCCGACAGACTGTCGAATTACTCCGTTTGAAGTGCGTATGAGCTATCTTGTCTATACGGATGATGTCTAGGACACTTGAGCCGGATTAATTTAGGCGGTTCTGCCACAGCTGAGTGGGACCCTAAGTCCCACGTGTCAGGGTTGTGGGTCAAATATGTGAACGCGGGGTCCACTGCAGAGGTAGGACCAGGCCGTCCACATGTACGAGTGCAGGGCTAGCTAATAAGGCCTGGGTCTATTTCAAAGTCGGGCCATCTGGCCCAGGTTTGAGTGTGGAACCAGGATCCACTCGATCCGTCCCAGGAAGAGAAAAAGGCCCGCTGTAAAAAAGGGAAGGCCCAGACGGTTACTGTTTCCGCGCACCGTCCTGAGACGGTTGCCATCCACAAGAGGGGAATTGAAGAAATATCAAAGACAGGATTTCAAGATGTACTGCAGGCCTACTCCCTTCGCCATTACGCTCTCGCCCTCCTTCCAAAAAACCCTCGTCCCTTCGCCTATGACGCCTGCGAGATCTCTCACCGACCTTCTAGAAGAGATCCACATTGACGTCGCCGCCCGCGTCGCGGCATCATCCAGCTTCCCCACGGCCGATCTCCGTCGCCTTAGGGTGCCTTGCTCTGTCATGCGAGACAGGGTGTGCGGCGCGCCGCTGGTGTGCCGCAGTCTGAACCTGAGGCGGGCACTGCGGCAGTCGGACGACGTGGAGACTCGCGAGCGACTGATCGCGAACACCTACACCGCGGGCAACCTGGAGGCGCACATCATCAAGGGGATGAGGGTCGTGTTCCGAGAGCACGGCGGGGCTCTTCATGCGCTGCTGGACAAGGTAGATCAGGCTGCCCACTGGGGCCACAAGCCGGCGGCGTACATGCTCGTTATGCTCCTGTGGCGAGCAAATAGTGATGCCAAGGCCGACCTCCGGGCCAAGGAGCTCCTGGCCGAGGCGTTGGATGACGACCCGGCGCTCGCCTTCTGGAACGATCGCGGGCTTGCGTGTCCAGTCGAGGAAGCCTTCGACATGCTGTGGATGGAGGTATGGCCTAACTTCGACCAGCAAGTCCCCTTGCCTGGCCCAATGCGTCGCACCGACGTTCACTAATGCGCGTGCTGGGAGAGGCGGTCGGATGCGTGCAGTGCTGGTGCGGCGTGCCTGCCGGCCACGACGGATGGTGTGGCAGAACCACCTGAATTAATCCGGCTCAAGTGTATTAACCATCACCATTAAGGCATCCTCGGTTAACCTTACACTTCAAACGGAGTAATCCACTGGTCTGTCGGGTATAACCTCCCGATACAACCACGGTGAACGGATCGAGCGCCGTACATACAAATGCTCATGCGACGATGAGACCAGAGGATACCACATTCCAACAAGTATCACATCATTTGCAGAAGTCAATATTACAGACCTAGTTCTAAGTTTAGAAAACAAGTACTTCAATTAACATAAATAAGTTCTTCAGAGTTAAATTGCAGCGGAAATAAACAACGGAAACTACTCGACGATACAAGATGTCTCGATGAAGCCCGTACGAGACATCACTCGGCCTTATCTCCGTTGAACGGGGGCGCATCCCATTCCACCGACCAACCAGGGGGAAGAGTGCAGGGCCAAGTCAAGCTAGCAATCATGTCTTCAAAGGGTTCACCTGAAAACGAGTCACAAGCAAGGCTGAGTATACTAATACTCAGCAAGACTTACCCGAGTAGTGGGAACTACTCCACCGACTCTAGACATGCCAGGCTTTTTGGCTCGGGGGTTTGTTTTGCCGAAAAGCAACTACAAGTGGGTCCTTACTTTCAACTTTTAGCTCAAGATTCTAGTTTCGTTAGCCAGTCTAGGTAAGCAGCTATCTAATGCATACATGGTGAAACATCAAATTTTCCATCCAACCAGTTCATTCATCATCATTGTTCCTCTTCTTACTCTGTGGGTAAAAATGGTTAAGCAGTCTCAATAGCCGTGAGAAACGGACGATTCGAATCGAATTTCTTAACCTTGCAAGGGAAACCCAAACACACGTCACGTGGTTACTCCCTAGAGTCACACGTGCAACTTTTCCCCTTTCTTTCCGGGTCGTGGATCGGGGCTACCCTCCGAGAGTACACGAGCCCCACGCCACGGTTCGGCGCCGGGTCGTGACCACTCGTGCACTCGCCATATAGTGGGACCGAAGTTCAAAGGGTAGGATGCCGTCCCCTTGCCGGGCCAATCAGGTACTTAAGCTTACCGATTCCCATAATCTCGGCATGTGTTTAGTACGTTCAAAGACTTAACCATCACTACCACACCCTGCGGCCTTAGCATTTTTCACTAGACAGGCGGGCCTCAATCGTAACCATCGTTCCATGGCCCGTCCGTGTCCTTATGATTGCAGCGTGTAGTAGACATTCAACTCCTATTTTCTCGCGAGTGACAGGAAATCACTCGACTTTTACCGGAGTCCTATTAGCACAGCATTCTATCGAACCTTACGTCTAGTTTTCAAGCAAGGGTTCCTAACATCATGCAACTAAGTTTCCATTCAGCTCCTATAAACTTAATGCACAAGCAAAGAGTAATGAGTTGCATAATTAGGAAAGAAATAGGTTATGCTCCGGGGCTTGCCTTCTTGTGAATAGTTAGTCCGGGGATCGTCTGAACGTTGACCCGGGTCTCAACTGCTTCAGTTAGATTTTCCTGGGCTTCTTGCTGCTCACTCTCGGACTCGGGCACCAACTCGTACGTCCCGTCGGCGAGAGTAGTCGTTTCTACATGAATGCACAAGTTTGAGCAGTGGTGATGGTAAACGACATGATTTCCTTCATGATAAAGTTGCGGTTCATAAGACATAAGTTTTGCTGTGAAGTTATTTACTTTAACATTTCCTGGGCAATCGTTAATAGAGTTCGTCTTAATCTATTTAACTTTATTAAAGAAGAAGGGGTTGTGTTATATTGAAAACTTAGTTTCTTTTTAAACACAAACATGAGTTGAACACAATTACTAATATAGTTAGCTTCTAGTAATAAAATTTTTATTCAAAGTACATTATGCAGAGATAAGATCACTGTAAAAATTTCAGACATTTTTGTGTAGCATGTTAAATATGAAAAATGTAATACACAGCCACTGCTAGGATCTAGTTATTTTTATACAGAACAACCCATGCAAGTATTGATGCTACAAATTTTACAGGGTGTTTCTATAACCATATTTGTGCTACTGTAAACTTTTTAGATTTTATTGCACATGATATAGAGCATAATAAATGGGACAAGCTACACTTATGTTATTAAAGATTATTTTCTACAGGATGTTATACATGGTTTCTATGTTTGAAACTTTTTGTACAGGTTGAGCTACTCTATTGTGTTTCATAGTAAAAAGATGAACATTTTATAAGGGCTTTACTAATTATTTTGAATTAGTGAAGTTTTCCTACCACAAATTCATATGAACAGGTTACATATAGTAAAAATGTTTCTAAATTTTTCTATGGCCTCTAGGTATCACTACGACAACACAGAAAAAGTTTCATGACATTAAACATCACAGAACAGCAGGAATAATTAGTTCTATCACTTTATGGCATAAAGCAATGTTGGACAAAAAGTATATCTAGAGATGGCTTTTGGTCCTGATCTTTTTACACAGTCCTAAACATTAAGCAAGTAACTCACCGCCCAAAAATTAGAGTCAGCAATGATCTACAACAGTGGGTACAAAAGAAGTTCATTAAACCTTCCATTTAATCTAGAGCAAAATATATTGAGAATCTGAGAAACTTTATGTAACAAAAGTTGTAGAGTTTCTTATAAGGATTCCAGAACAGTTGAGTTTGCATTTTTCTGAATTTTCTACGATTTTATACGAATTTTACAAGTTCACTGATTTGGTTAAAACTTTCTTTACAGAGGGGTCCCTGAAAACTAGCAGAAAACCCCCTAGAAAGATTTGGGCGCTTGCAATGTGGTCCCTGGTCGCAATTTCACGGCGGGGTCATCCTGTCCGGCCAAATTCCGGCGAGCTCGGTCGCCGGCGGCGAGGGCAAGGTGGGGGAGAACGGAGAGGGAACCAGGGCGCACCTATTGGTGGTCTTGGAGTGGCTTGGGATGGCCGGTGGCGGGCTGGCCGCGGAGAGCAGGGGCGGCGGCGGAGGGGCGGCGCGGACGGCGGCGCTCCGGCGAGGAGGGCGGCGGGGCTCGGGTTGGGGAGCTTCAGCGCACTGAGGGGAATCCGTTTCAGTGCTTGTCTCGGGCGGAGGTGGGCCGGAGCAGGGGGTTCCACGGCGAGGTGGGGGCGCCGGCGGCAATGGAGCTCTGCTCTGCGTTGCTCTGTTCTGCGGGGAAGAAGAAAGGAGGGGAGGGAGGGGCGCTGTGCCGGCTTTATAGCTGGTGGAGCTCATGGGGGCGGGCTTGGCACGGCCAGAACGCGGGGTGGAGGGGGCGGCGAGGCTGGGCGCCCTTGGTGCGGGGCGGCGGTGACCAGAGGCGCGCCATGCGTGGCGTGCGTGTGCTGGGCGCGCACCGGGGCGCGACGTCGCGTGCGGGCGACGCGGCGTGCTACTGGCGAGCTGGGCGGCACAACGGGGCACGCCGTTGGGTGGCGGGGCGGCGGCCAGTGGCTGGGCGGCGCGGCGGTGCAGCAGAACCACGGGTTGGGCAGGGGCATGCCGTGCGGGAGGGAGAAGAAAAGGCGCGGCCGCGGTTGGGCAGCGGGGGCGGGCAGCAGGCAGGGCATCGGGGGTTGGCTCGGCGTCTGGTGCTGCGCAGGCGTCGAGGGCCAGGTGGCCGGCGGCGGTCGGGCGAGCTTGCGGTGCAGCAGAGGAGGGAGGGGTGAGGGAGGGACCTAAGTGCAAGAATTTGAAAAACTTCAGGGGGCTGGGTGCAAACAGGGCGTTTTCTCCTCTTTCTGATTTGAATTTCAAAAACTTTTGAACACGAAAGTTGTTCAAAATAAAAAGTTCTACAACTTTGGTTTCAGGCAAAATCTCATTTGGCTTATGGTTTGAAAGTTAGATTTAAAAGTTTCAAATGTGTCCAAATGTGCCCAAATTAAATTTGAATTCCAACTGAACCCGTTTTAATTCTTTCCACCCTTTCATTAGTTGGTTTAATCATGGAGTTAGGCTAATGACATTGATTTTGGAAGAGTAATTACCAGGGTTGTCACAGCCTTCCCCCCTTAACAAGAATCTCGCCCCGAGATTCGGTAATTCTTAGTGTGGGCGTGGGTGCACATACCAGTGGTTGAGACAAGAAACCCAGGGAAATGTTGGTTCAGGTAGCTCTCCGTTTCCCAGGTGGCTTCTTCTTCCGTGTGGTGATTCCATTGCATTTTATACATTCTAATTACTTTCCTCCTGGTCTCTCTTTCTTTTTGATCCAGAATCTTAACTGGGTGTTCGACATACGAGAGGTCGGATTCCAACGACATTTCTTGTTGTTCCACAATCTCGGTAGGGACTCGAACACACTTCTTGAGTTGAGATACGTGGAAGACATGATGGGTGGCCGTGAGCTGAGGGGGCGGTCGTAATTTGTAGGCTACGGGTCCGCAGCTCTTAATGATTTCGTAGGGACCAATATAACGGGGAGCTAGTTTGCCTTTGATTCCGAATCTTCGCACTCCCTTGGTGGGTGAAACGCGAAGGTAGACATGATCGCCAACTTCGAACTTTAGGGGCTTTCTCCTTTTGTCAGAATAGCTCTTTTGTCGGGCTTGTGCGGCTTTAAGATTTGCTTGTATTACTTTTACTTTCTCCTCTGCCTCGATTACCAGGTCGGGTCCAATTATTTTACGTTCTCCGGTTTGTGACCAGCTCAAAGGGGTTCGACACCTTCGTCCGTACAGGGCCTCAAATGGTGCCATTTTCAAACTCGTTTGGTAGCTGTTGTTGTATGAGAACTCTGCCAGGGGTAGGCATTTGTCCCAATTCTTGTCATAATGAATGACACAAGCTCTCAGCATGTCTTCAAGAATTTGGTTTACTCTTTCCGTTTGTCCATCGGTCTGGGGATGGTATGCTGAGCTGCGAATCAGCTTGGTGCCAAGAGACGTTTGCAGTTGTTCCCAAAAGCGTGCTACAAACTGAGGACCACGATCGGAAATGATTGTCTTAGGTATTCCATGCAGGCAAACAATACGATCGAGGTAAATCTCGGCATATTTCTTGGTAGAATAGGTGGTGTGTACCGGAAGAAAATGTGCCGTCTTCGTGAGTCTATCAACGATAACCCATATGGAATCATGTCTCTGGGACGTGTTTGGTAGTCCAACGACGAAGTCCATACTTATGTCCTCCCATTTCCATGATGGTATAGGTAACGGTTGTAGTGTACCGGCTAGCTTCAAGTGGCTGGCTTTTACTCTCTGGCACGTGTCACATTCCGAGACATACGTGGCAATTTCCCTTTTCATTCTAGTCCACCAGAAGTTTTGCCTTAGGTCTTGATACATTTTGCTACTGCCGGGGTGGATAGAGAATTTGGAGAGGTGTGCCTCATCAAGAATTTGCTTGCGGAGTTCACGATTCTTCGGAACGACTATACGACTTTCGAACCATAGAACTCCCTTATGGTCCTGGCGGAAACACTTATACTTCTCCTCACCTAGAGAGAGTTTTTGTTTGATGATCTTGATTCCTTCATCATGTAGTTGTGCCATGACGATTTGGTCGTGAAGAGTGGGCTCAACTGAGATGTGATTTAGAGTGCCTTGGGAAACCATTTCCAAGTTAAGCTTCCTCATGTCTGCACATAATGTCTCATGGTAGGACTCCATGGATAAGCAATGGCAATGGGACTTGCGGCTTAGTGCATCCGCGACTACATTAGCCTTACCGGGGTGATAGTGCACTTCAAGGTCATAATCTTTGATTAATTCTAGCCATCTTCGTTGCCTCATATTCAGATCGGCTTGTGTGAAGATGTACTTGAGACTCTTATGATCCGTGTAGATATTGCACTGCGTACCCATGAGATAGTGCCTCCATATCTTCAGAGCGTGAATGACGGCTGCGAGCTCAAGGTCATGCGTGGGATAATTCTGTTCGTGGGGCCGAAGGGCTCGTGAGGCATATGCAATCACTCGATTCTCTTGCATAAGCACACATCCTAGACCAGTACATGATGCGTCACAATACACATCGAATGACTTGGTATTATCGGGTTGAGCTAACACAGGTGCAGTAGTCAGATGCTCTCTGAGAGTGTGCAAGGCTTCCTCACACTTCTCGTCCCATACAAACTTTACTTCCTTCTTTAACAGTTGAGTCATGGGCTTAGCAATTCGAGAGAAATCCGGGATGAAGCGACGGTAGTAACCGGCTAAGCCGAGAAAACTGCGAATCTGATGAACAGAGGTAGGGGGTTTCCAATCCATCACCTCTTGTACCTTGCTGGGGTCAACAGCTATGCCTTCGCTGGAGATCGTGTGACCTAAGAACTTTACAGTATCCAACCAGAATTCACACTTAGAAAACTTAGCATAGAGCTGATGGTCTCTGAGTCGTTGAAGAACAATGCGAAGGTGCTTGGCATGCTCTTCCTCATCCTTGGAATAGATAAGGATGTCGTCGATGAACACTACGACGAATTTGTCAAGCTCGGGCATGAATACCGAATTCATGAGATACATGAAGTAGGCAGGGGCATTGGTGAGTCCAAAGGACATGACCAAGAATTCATATAGTCCATATCGTGTGGAGAAGGCAGTCTTAGGAATATCGCATGGGCGAATCTTGATCTGATGATATCCCGAACGAAGATCAATCTTGGAGAAGACTCTGGCTCCAGCTAATTGATCAAAGAGTACATCGATGCGAGGAAGGGGGTATTTATTTTTAACTGTTACCGCATTGAGAGGTCGGTAGTCCACACATAATCTCAAACTGTCATCCTTCTTCTTTACGAATAGGGCTGGACCTCCCCAAGGTGACGCGCTAGGGCGAATGAAACCTTTGTCCGGTAGTTCTTGGAGTTGAATTTTTCAGCTCGGCCAATTCTGTAGGGGGCATCCTATATGGTCTTTTGGATATAGGTGCAACGCCTGGTTGTAGTTCAATGATGAACTCAATATCCCTATCCGGTGGCATTCCCTGGTAAGTCATCCGGAAAAACGTCGGCATACTCGTTTACCACAGGAATATCATCTAGCTTAAGTCCTTCCCTCTGGTAAGCACAGGAATTAGTACAATCTAGGAACGGTAGGTAAAGGGTAGTGGCCCCGTGACTAGGTGAATTTATCTCAACGGCTCGGGAAGAAAGGTCCAGTGTTACTCCATGCATAGTCATCCAGTTCATTCCCCAAAATAATATCCATGCCGTCAAGAGGTAAAAGGACAAGGTCTGTGTCGATGGTTTTACTACCCAATTTGACTGGTACTTGTCTGACCATTTGGTTTGAAGCAATTTTACCACCCGGTGTGGATATCATATATGACCCTTTCGTGTGACAAACATCCAAGCCTACTTTTGCACCGAATTTTGCACTTATGAAACTATGCGACGCACCAGAATCAAATAATACAACTGCAGGCTTGTTAATAAAATAGAGGATGTGCGTGTTATTAAGGGTGCACCTTTAGGGAGCGCTTCAAGCTGATCAATCTGTCCTTTGCTCTTGTTCCTCTGTCTTTTACGCTTGTTCTGATGGGTTTGGCTAGAACCTTGGCCCTGCTTTGGCTTCCTAGGCTGAGGGCATTCTCGAGCGAAATGGCTAGCACTGCTACAATTGAAGCAACGGTTTTTGTCACTTGGACGACGGGGTTGTTTGTTATCTGAAGATATCGCTACTGGCATACCCAATGAACCTCCCTTGGGTGTGGTGCATTTGGCAGGGTCTATCTTTTCCGGAACAGGTGAGCGAGTTTGTGTTCGAAGGACTGTGCCGGCGTCAGTAGTTTTGCTAACTTGACGTCGGCCCCGTGGGATGAATTCTGTGCAGGTAATTTCCCATCCAGTCAAGTCTATGCTGCATGGGTCAGGCTTGAGAGTCCGACGCTTTACTTGGTGATCCTTAAGTTTCATCGGAAGTTGTGATGGGGGCAATAAGGAGTCTGAGTAAACGTCTCTTGTGTCCATCATCTTGTTATTGAGCTCGGGATAGCTAGCAACCTGAGGATGGTGGACATTGCACCCATCCCCTTGATGGTGTAGTTGCTGCAGGCATTGAAAAATCGCTTCCTGCCCCTTGACAAGCTGACGAAGTATCTCGGTTTGAGCGGCCATTACTTCCACCAAACTGGGTGGTGGCGGCGGCTGTGGTTGTGATCCACTTGCGCTAGCACCAAAACCATCCGGGTTACCACGGGTTGCTCCAACCATCTGAAAAGGCGAATGTTCTTCATTAGCAACGTGATCCATATTGCTTCCATGACTCAAAAAGCTCTAACGCAGAATAGTAGACTTCCAAAAGGTCCTGGATGGAATCACGGGCATAAAAACTGTCTGCCATAAGAATTTTGTAACTCCTGGTAGGTTCATCCAAAGTTTCTTATATTTTGGCAGTGGATAGGGAGTTTAAAGATATACCACTTTGGTATTCAGCCAAGATGCTAAATCGATGGCTAGGATGGTCAAACGGTTCACTCTTTGCTTCCCTGTTTTGGCTGTTTTTCGGCAGAGCGAGTTATAGTATCTGGCCTATAACTCAAACTAGCAAGATCCAATAGGGTTGAAATTTTGTGAGACCCTAGATCACAGAATTTCTGACAGGTTTGGTAGTCAACTCACAGCTCAGAAATGTAAGGAGACATGGACAAAATTCCCGACAAGTTTCAGCGATTGTGGATTTCATCGTTTTACCAACTTACAACGAAATCACCCAAGTTTATCGCCGTTCCTTACATGCTGAGGGTATCCACATGGTTCAGGTGTACCCATCACGAAAGAGTTACTCAGCCCCTAGTTAGCCTATTACAACACTTGCCAAAAGTCAGGCTACCCTATCGAGGAGTATGTGCAAAAGTCCTTCTAGGTCATCATCTAGAAGTCATCCAAGTCGTTGACGGACGATTCGCCGTGAGCGGGAGAGTGAGCTCCTAAGTATCGGCCAAACGGCGACCAACAGCCTCGATCTCCAAGGCGGGCCACTCCGGGTGTAGCGGGTACGGAAAAATGGTCACGTTGACACGGCACTGGGTAACTCCATTCTCTGCAAACTCCAGTCCGGCGTAACGTGGGGGAATTAGATGACCCACGGTGCTCAACATGTTCCACAAAATAGAGGGAAAGCCCTCCCAGTGGAGACACTGTGAGTGAACGCGTCCATCCTCATCCACCATCATGGCAGCTGTCTCGGCCATCTGAACGAAAGATCAAATGGATGAGGCCGAGAAAAAGTGTGAAAAGCACAGGGACAGATTCCGTATAGAGTGCAAAAATAACCATAACTCCCACAGTTCTCATCCAAAAATTCTCAAATCTCACCAGATCACTCCTAAGGTATTGGTGAACAACTTTGCTAGTCAATTCCAGAGATAATTGGGTCTCTAAGATGGCTGTTCCCTTAAGGTCTTACTTCTCGGTCTACCCAGAATTTTCAGTGAACAGGGGGCCAATATTTCGTGCACCAGGGAAAATCTACCCAGCCAAAATTTACCAAATTTTAACAGCAGCTTCTGGGATAAATTTGGAACAAGTTTTGTGTTGTACTCTTTTGCAGAAAACCGCAGGAAGGGGGCCTAAAAATTTAAGAGGCAGAAGTGCTTATTCCGGACAGAATTCTGACATTTCGAGGTTTCTGTTATTTCTTATTATCCATAAGTTCAGAATTTTTCATTTTTGAACAGAAGATAGGGCACAAGATTTGGAACAATTTCTTCAACATGAACTTTATCAGAAATGGTCGTTTTCTTTGGTCAATAATTCGCTCTTTTCGGTCGTGGCAGATTTGGGACAGTTTTCTCTAGATAATCCTTATGCAACCATGCTTAGATACGCAAGAACCTTTCCACTCTCACACAACGCATTTTCTGACTTCAGACACACACGTTCATGATGTATGCACGTCCTATTCGTCCTCACAAAATAAAATAATCGCCAAATAGCTTTGGTCTTACGAAGATAGTTTCGGTGGCTTACACAATACGGCTCTCGCTATAATAGCTAGTCGAGTCTTTCTAATCGTTCCTTAACTTATCGTAATCGCGGTTAGTGTACCTGCAGAAAATCGACAAGCATATATATATGAACCTTTCATGCCAGCACTCATGAAAGCGTCCGTAATCATTACCGTTTACTTATAGAAACGATATCTGTACAATTCCCGCCGTACAGACGACGTTAACATACGCTATCGAGATAGCGTATTCACGGGGGTACCGTCATGAGACGGGGGTATGAACAGCGATCGCCATACCCTGCGCCGAACCTTCTACTCCCAATATGTTCAACTAACAGTTGGCATATTGGCAGCACCTCAAGTAAGCCACTGCTTGAGGGCAGCGTTCGGTTCGCATCACCGACAGGAAGGCCAAGCTCTCTCAGTTGGCTGAGGATCCTTACCTTCTTACCTTAGCGACGAGTGCGTCGTTACAGAATTTAAGGTCGGTTGTGCATGAAAGTAAGTTTCGACAGAAAGTAATGTGCTGGAAGTCAGTTGATAATATATATAGAAGTTAGATAGCCACCTAGTAACTTTCCCATGATCCCTTAGGGCTTTACGAACTAGGCACCATCCTTAACGTACCAACGCTTTTCGCAACACAACCTTCTAGTCAAGTTTTAGTAAAATGAGTTTTTAAGGCTTGTAGCATTCTCTGGCGTATGTATTTCGGCTCTGGTGTCCGCTGTTGCCAGCTGTGGCACCAGCTACAGCTCTGATACCAGCTGTGGCAGAACCACCTGAATTAATCCGGCTCAAGTGTATTAACCATCACCATTAAGGCATCCTCGGTTAACCTTACACTTCAAACGGAGTAATCCACTGGTCTGTCGGGTATAACCTCCCGATACAACCACGGTGAACGGATCGAGCGCCGTACATACAAATGCTCATGCGACGATGAGACCAGAGGATACCACATTCCAACAAGTATCACATCATTTGCAGAAGTCAATATTACAGACCTAGTTCTAAGTTTAGAAAATAAGTACTTCAATTAACATAAATAAGTTCTTCAGAGTTAAATTGCAGCGGAAATAAACAACGGAAACTACTCGACGATACAAGATGTCTCGATGAAGCCCGTACGAGACATCACTCGGCCTTATCTCCGTTGAACGGGGGCGCATCCCATTCCACCGACCAACCAGGGGGAAGAGTGCAGGGCCAAGTCAAGCTAGCAATCATGTCTTCAAAGGGTTCACCTGAAAACGAGTCACAAGCAAGGCTGAGTATACTAATACTCAGCAAGACTTACCCGAGTAGTGGGAACTACTCCACCGACTCTAGACATGCCAGGCTTTTTGGCTCGGGGGTTTGTTTTGCCGAAAAGCAACTACAAGTGGGTCCTTACTTTCAACTTTTAGCTCAAGATTCTAGTTTCGTTAGCCAGTCTAGGTAAGCAGCTATCTAATGCATACATGGTGAAACATCAAATTTTCCATCCAACCAGTTCATTCATCATCATTGTTCCTCTTCTTACTCTGTGGGTAAAAATGGTTAAGCAGTCTCAATAGCCGTGAGAAACGGACGATTCGAATCGAATTTCTTAACCTTGCAAGGGAAACCCAAACACACGTCACGTGGTTACTCCCTAGAGTCACACGTGCAACTTTTCCCCTTTCTTTCCGGGTCGTGGATCGGGGCTACCCTCCGAGAGTACACGAGCCCCACGCCACGGTTCGGCGCCGGGTCGTGACCACTCGTGCACTCGCCATATAGTGGGACCGAAGTTCAAAGGGTAGGATGCCGTCCCCTTGCCGGGCCAATCAGGTACTTAAGCTTACCGATTCCCATAATCTCGGCATGTGTTTAGTACGTTCAAAGACTTAACCATCACTACCACACCCTGCGGCCTTAGCATTTTTCACTAGACAGGCGGGCCTCAATCGTAACCATCGTTCCATGGCCCGTCCGTGTCCTTATGATTGCAGCGTGTAGTAGACATTCAACTCCTATTTTCTCGCGAGTGACAGGAAATCACTCGACTTTTACCGGAGTCCTATTAGCACAGCATTCTATCGAACCTTACGTCTAGTTTTCAAGCAAGGGTTCCTAACATCATGCAACTAAGTTTCCATTCAGCTCCTATAAACTTAATGCACAAGCAAAGAGTAATGAGTTGCATAATTAGGAAAGAAATAGGTTATGCTCCGGGGCTTGCCTTCTTGTGAATAGTTAGTCCGGGGATCGTCTGAACGTTGACCCGGGTCTCAACTGCTTCAGTTAGATTTTCCTGGGCTTCTTGCTGCTCACTCTCGGACTCGGGCACCAACTCGTACGTCCCGTCGGCGAGAGTAGTCGTTTCTACATGAATGCACAAGTTTGAGCAGTGGTGATGGTAAACGACATGATTTCCTTCATGATAAAGTTGCGGTTCATAAGACATAAGTTTTGCTGTGAAGTTATTTACTTTAACATTTTCTGGGCAATCGTTAATAGAGTTCGTCTTAATCTATTTAACTTTATTAAAGAAGAAGGGGTTGTGTTATATTGAAAACTTAGTTTCTTTTTAAACACAAACATGAGTTGAACACAATTACTAGTATAGTTAGCTTCTAGTAATAAAATTTTTATTCAAAGTACATTATGCAGAGATAAGATCACTGTAAAAATTTCAGACATTTTTGTGTAGCATGTTAAATATGAAAAATGTAATACACAGCCACTGCTAGGATCTAGTTATTTTTATACAGAACAACCCATGCAAGTATTGATGCTACAAATTTTACAGGGTGTTTCTATAACCATATTTGTGCTACTGTAAACTTTTTAGATTTTATTGCACATGATATAGAGCATAATAAATGGGACAAGCTACACTTATGTTATTAAAGATTATTTTCTACAGGATGTTATACATGGTTTCTATGTTTGAAACTTTTTGTACAGGTTGAGCTACTCTATTGTGTTTCATAGTAAAAAGATGAACATTTTATAAGGGCTTTACTAATTATTTTGAATTAGTGAAGTTTTCCTACCACAAATTCATATGAACAGGTTACATATAGTAAAAATGTTTCTAAACTTTTCTATGGCCTCTAGGTATCACTACGACAACACAGAAAAAGTTTCATGACATTAAACATCACAGAACAGCAGGAATAATTAGTTCTATCACTTTATGGCATAAAGCAATGTTGGACAAAAAGTGTATCTAGAGATGGCTTTTGGTCCTGATCTTTTTACACAGTCCTAAACATTAAGCAAGTAACTCACCGCCCAAAAATTAGAGTCAGCAATGATCTACAACAGTGGGTACAAAAGAAGTTCATTAAACCTTCCATTTAATCTAGAGCAAAATATATTGAGAATCTGAGAAACTTTATGTAACAAAAGTTGTAGAGTTTCTTATAAGGATTCCAGAACAGTTGAGTTTGCATTTTTCTGAATTTTCTACGATTTTATACGAATTTTACAAGTTCACTGATTTGGTTAAAACTTTCTTTACAGAGGGGTCCCTGAAAACTAGCAGAAAACCCCCTAGAAAGATTTGGGCGCTTGCAATGTGGTCCCTGGTCGCAATTTCACGGCGGGGTCATCCTGTCCGGCCAAATTCCGGCGAGCTCGGTCGCCGGCGGCGAGGGCAAGGTGGGGGAGAACGGAGAGGGAACCAGGGCGCACCTATTGGTGGTCTTGGAGTGGCTTGGGATGGCCGGTGGCGGGCTGGCCGCGGAGAGCAGGGGCGGCGGCGGAGGGGCGGCGCGGACGGCGGCGCTCCGGCGAGGAGGGCGGCGGGGCTCGGGTTGGGGAGCTTCAGCGCACTGAGGGGAATCCGTTTCAGTGCTTGTCTCGGGCGGAGGTGGGCCGGAGCAGGGGGTTCCACGGCGAGGTGGGGGCGCCGGCGGCAATGGAGCTCTGCTCTGCGTTGCTCTGTTCTGCGGGGAAGAAGAAAGGAGGGGAGGGAGGGGCGCTGTGCCGGCTTTATAGCTGGTGGAGCTCATGGGGGCGGGCTTGGCACGGCCAGAACGCGGGGTGGAGGGGGCGGCGAGGCTGGGCGCCATTGGTGCGGGGCGGCGGTGACCAGAGGCGCGCCATGCGTGGCGTGCGTGTGCTGGGCGCGCACCGGGGCGCGACGTCGCGTGCGGGCGACGCGGCGTGCTACTGGCGAGCTGGGCGGCACAACGGGGCACGCCGTTGGGTGGCGGGGCGGCGGCCAGTGGCTGGGCGGCGCGGCGGTGCAGCAGAACCACGGGTTGGGCAGGGGCATGCCGTGCGGGAGGGAGAAGAAAAGGCGCGGCCGCGGTTGGGCAGCGGGGGCGGGCAGCAGGCAGGGCATCGGGGGTTGGCTCGGCATCTGGTGCTGCGCAGGCGTCGAGGGCCAGGTGGCCGGCGGCGGTCGGGCGAGCTTGCGGTGCAGCAGAGGAGGGAGGGGTGAGGGAGGGACCTAAGTGCAAGAATTTGAAAAACTTCAGGGGGCTGGGTGCAAACAGGGCGTTTTCTCCTCTTTCTGATTTGAATTTCAAAAACTTTTGAACACGAAAGTTGTTCAAAATAAAAAGTTCTACAACTTTGGTTTCAGGCAAAATCTCATTTGGCTTATGGTTTGAAAGTTAGATTTAAAAGTTTCAAATGTGTCCAAATGTGCCCAAATTAAATTTGAATTCCAACTGAACCCGTTTTAATTCTTTCCACCCTTTCATTAGTTGGTTTAATCATGGAGTTAGGCTAATGACATTGATTTTGGAAGAGTAATTACCAGGGTTGTCACAGCTGGTACCAGTGGTCGTACTTCTGCAGCAAGGAATACAGGATCCAGAGCCTGTGCGAGGACATCTTCCGCATTCTCGGGGATCATCCTTAGGTCGATTAGCTTCCTCTTCGAGCAGGCGTGAACAGTCCCTGCCAAGATGATGACTAGAGCAAGACTAGAAAAGGGAAGTGATTACTGAGAAGTCCTATTTTGCCAAGAGCATAAACTCTTACAATTGACCTCAAACTGTATTTTGTTAGCTATTTATGTTTCACCCTGTTATGTAGTGTACAAAATGTCTATATAATGTGTTATGCAGTGTACAAGTATATATAACTATTGCTTTTCTGTTGGTTTTGCTTCATGATGTCCAAGGAACTTGTGGGCAATATGATTAATGAACATGTTATGTTACCCTCAAAAAAATACAAAAAACTTTCTCAATTTGTTACAACTATATAAATAGTCTTCGATAAGGGACCAAACTAATCATACCATAAACCAATTCAATCAGCAAATGACACGAGAGCATATATAAATTAGCATAATTAACAAGGTAGCATATACATACACATCTAGCTACTTGTATTGTTCTTAACATACCATAGTACTGCCATAGATCTGGTTGTTCATTACACAAAATAAAAGCAAAAGATCAAAGCTAAAAGACTAGCCAACTAAGTCTTCGTCGTTGTCGGTTTTGCTGTCGGTGTACCACTCTTGCTCGATCAGCTTCCGCTTGACAGCAACGCGAAGCTCCTCGACCTTCTTTCAGATCTGATATATATTTTAGAAGGGGTTCGATCAGTTAGCATGTGTGGAAAAGATAAACTGCATTGTTCATGCCAATTGCAGTACATACTTAAAGGGTAGGAAAATCACCTTTTTATTAGACAGGGTAGGAACATCATCGTCGTCATTGCTGGCAAGACTGATGATCATCGAACATGCCATCCTTGGGAAAGCAATGTTATACTTCTTTCCTGCATGCTTCATTATTACAAGCAAAACAGGGTCATAATGCAATTACATAGAACATATCCACCATGACAGCTACATATTTTTATATATATAGCACATTTTACTCCATTGCATTTATATTACACACACACACACAGATATATATATATATATATCCTTGTGCACATAATATCTTCATCTATCATTACTTATCTCAAACTGTAAACCCCAATATGTTGTGGTAGCATTGCTCACCTTTCTCCCGTGAAAGCCGGCAAAATCGATTTTTTTCAGAGCTTGCTGGAAAGTCTACCGAGTTGTACTGCACATTTGGCTCGGACTTGGTGGGCAAATCATCGGTGAAGATGTGGCGGCTCCGGCGGCGCTGGCACCTGCGGTTGAATGGTGGCCCCTATATATCATGACATTGTTATATTTGGGACAAATTTTGAACGCTTAGGAGGGAGTATATGATTATATGCTTCTATCATTAATGTGTACCAAATTATGGATTGAACCTTTCTACATTTAGTTGGAATCTGATTGCAACAGAAAATTAAATGTCAATCTAACAAAAGTGAATTTTTATCTACTGGAAGAGTCTGGCTCACCGAGTCATGCCGTGCGATGCTGATGAGGTGGTGGCACCTTTGAGCTTCATGTCCGCATCGACCATGGCGGGCGCTGCATCATCTTGTTCGTTCCTACGGGCGGCGGTGAGTTTTTCAAAGCCCGGTGGCACGTCTTCTAGTCCTAGCTTGTCGGCCGCGTCGTCGACGAGCAAGGCGGGCGGCGCATTGATGGCTGGCGGGCTGCTCCCCATGGTGGATGATGGGCCGCGCCGCCTCACCGACGTCCTAGAGGTCGTCGCTGGGCTTTGCGACAACTCATCTTGTGCATCACGCGCCTGTTTGCGACTCGCCGTTGTCGCAATGAAGGTGGGCGAGAAGTATGCGGGCGGCGATGGGAGGTTGAAGAAGGCGATGCGGGCGGCGATGGAAGAAAACCCCACCTTTGATGGGACAGTTTGGGGGAAGAGGGCAAAAAGGCACCGATGCGGTTCGGCTTCTCAAGGAAGAAAGTGGGGACTCGGTAGTTGTTTCCAGCTAGCAGCCACTGACATATCGGGCCAACAAGCCATGGCCCACAAGCAGGTGATGAGACGCGCCGACCAGGAGGCGCGCCTTGCCCTCGCGTGGGCCGACGCGCTGACCAGGAGCCGCCTTCTCCTCGGGTGTCTTCTATGAGATTGACATGCGGGTCCCACCTGTCGGGGCCCGGCGCACCTCCCGGGACGCGGCGCCGCCTGAACCTCCTGTCGACGGGAGAGGCAATGGAGAAAAACAATCCGAAATCTGCCTGCCAAACACTTTTGTCTCCAGTACCATGCAGCAGTATCCCAACAGCCACTGACATATCAGGCCAACAAGCAATGGCCCACAAGCAAGTGACGCAACGCATTGACTATGCTGCTGGATCGAGCCAAGGAAGAGGAAAAGGCCCGCTGGATCTTCCCCGATCTTCTTCCTCTCCTATCGCTGGAAAGGCTGCGACGGTTCCTGTACCGCGCACCTTCCCGACGAGGTTGCCATCCCCCCGAGACATGGCATCGCCTGAACTTCCTAGCAAATGGCAACGCACTCAAGTGGCAACGCATTTAAGATCTTGAACAAGAACTCCAACTGTAGCTCAGCTCGCCCCCCTCCAGCGCTAGGGCTCGCCGCCGTCCATGCGCCGCTCTACCTATCCACCGCTCTGGCTCGCCGTCGTCCACAAGCCGCTACACCTATCCCGCTCTCCAGCTCGCCATTGTCCACGTGCCGCAGCTCCATCCACGCCCTCGAGTGTGACCTTGTCTCGCGCTCCTGCTTTCGCGACGTCGTCGACACCACCGGCACTCATGGCGGCAAGGCAGCCCCGGTTGTCGCTGATGGCGGATCTCCCTACCGATGTGGCCATTCAGATCGCAGGCCACCTCGCTGAGACCTCGGAGCGGCCAATGGATGACCTCCGCGTGCTTCGAGCGACCTGCCGCCGCATGCACCTCGTGTGCCGCAACCCTGAAGTCGGCCGGCGCATCAACGTAGCGGGGTTGACCAACATGGCGTGGCACACCCCTAATGCCTACCACACCTTTGTTGCTCGCCTCGCTCAACTCAGTAATCTGTAGGCCAGCTTCATTCATGGTGTGAATGTCATCTTCCATGGACCTGTGATCACGCCCCTGGCAGTCCTTGACGAGAATATCGAGCGCGCCGCTGTGAGCGGCCATGAAGTGGCAGCCTATGTGGCCACCGTCCTCCTGAACATGGCCAATGGCGGCACCTGCGTCGACGCTACTGCTAGGTAGTACATGAGAAAGGCAGCCATGGTCATGGACAACACATGGCCGCGGCCGGCGGGGGTCTGCGACGACAAGTTTAGGGAGTGTTTCAGGATTCGCTGGAGGGCCACGCTTGTGGTCTGGAGAAGGTGGGGGCGCAGGTCCATTCGTGTGGCACCGGCACCACTGCGAGCTGATCTTTCGTGCGCAGGCGAGGATTGCCGAGTGGCTCTAGAATGGTCATGGAGACAGTATTGCAGCGAGGATTGCCGGACGCGTGGCGAAATGAAGTGGTTCTTGTGACTAATTTTAGATTGAAGAAGTCTAGTGTGTGTATTGCTTTAATTTCTGTTGCTTTTGCTTCATGAGGTCCAAGGATATTGTGGCCAATGTAATATATATGTATGATTAATGAACATCTTATGCTAATTTAATTAGTACTGTAACTTGCTATTGCTTTAGGCATTGCCAATGGTAGAAAAACCCCAATTTTGATGGGACAAATTGGGGGAAATGCACCGCGTGTCCTCAAGGAAGAAATTGGGGACACGGCAGTTGTTTCCACTGAACAACCACTGACATATATGGCCCACAAACCATGGTCCACCTATCAGCGAGAACACAACGACTAGGTATTTCATTTATATAAGTTGAGGTACGACATGGATGACATCGACAAACTCCACTCGCCATTCTCCACTCTCAATCCTTTTGGCCCACCTATCGGCGAGAACACATCGACTAGGTATTTCATTTATATAAGTTGAGATACGACATGGATGACATCAACAAACTCCACTCGCCACTCTCCACTCTCAATCTTTTTGAGCAAAAATCTCATGGGTGAGCACATCGTGCAATCCCTTGGCGCGAAGACAGTTGCTGTTCCAGCAGAACTTCCCGCTCCGTCTCGCCGACGCCCACGCGCCCGGCGTTCTACGACGTCATCGACAATGTCATCACACTAATGGAGGCGAGGCGGTGGCACCGGTCGTCACTGGCGGAACTCTGGACCGACCTGGCCATCAAGATCGTGGGCCGCCTCGTGGCCACCTCGGAGCGGCCAATAGACGACATCCGCGTGTGCGACGAACCCAAAGTCGGCCGGCGCGTCGCACTAGGGAGGTTCGCCGACGACATGTCGTGGGACGACCCCATTGGCTACGCCACACTCGTTGGTCGCCTGACCAAAGTCAGCAACCTCGAGGCGTGCTTCCTAACCAGGATGGAAGTCCCGTTCCGTAAAGACATGCCCTTGGCCCCGGTATGCACCGTCGAGCTCCAATGCGCCACCAAGTTCGGGCACAATCTAGCGGCCTATGTGGCTTCCATCCTCCTCTACAGGGCCAATGACGGCGCTGTGAGCAACAATGTTGCGAGGCGGTACATGAGACAGGTCGAGGGCGAGGAAGAAGCGGTGGCGGCGTTGGCGGCGGGCCGCGAGGATGGTGGACCTCAGTTTTGCTACGACAGGTGTTTGCGCAGGCGCGAGGAGGCCATGGAGCGCATCTGGCGAACGCATTGGCACAGGATCTTGGACCTGCTGGAGCCAGCGGCGGTGCCGGTGCCGCACGGTGATCTTCCGTGTGCAGACGGCATGTGCGGCAGTCCTGTCAATCCATGGGAGCCTCAAGGATTGACCAAGTATTGCCGCGAGGACTATAGGATTCAAAGTGAAGTCGAAATTCTCTGCAGGAGATTTCGCTCCTACTAGGGTGCTAGGACTGGCTGCGCATGCGCCTCTGATTTTGGTTGCTTTTGTGTTCTTTTAGCTCTAGAGTGAGAGAGTGTAGTACTCCTAGGTGGTATTGCTGTTCTCTTGCTTTTGCTTCAGGAGGTCCTTGTTGCAATGTAAATACAAGTATGGTTAACGAAGATCTTATGTTTCCCTCAAATTAAGGTACAAACTCATATTATTACATGAATTCAGCATTATTATTACATGAATTAATCTAATAACACAACAGTAATCATCATAAAAAATTCAGCATTATTATTACATGAATTAATCTAATAACACAACAGTAATCATCATAAAAAATTCAGCATTATTATTACATGAATTAATCCAATAACAGGCAATCAACAACACCACACACACATGGCCAGAGGCAATGCAAACTCCTATAGATCATCATCATCGTCCTCGGCTACATCATGTACACTGTTCACATGGTCATCACTGTCACTACAGTACTCCAAGATAGTGTCATCTTCATCCTCATTTTTTGCCTGACCTACAGTACTATCTCTTACAAGTTTTGCTAAATTAGCTTCAATGACTGTGCCTACTACATCATGCTCTTCCTGGTGCACATCCTCAGCCTCTGCATCACCTTCACGCACTGCACGCTCCGTATCAAAATAGTAATCATCTTGAAGTACGTCAGCATCCATTTCAGGCACGTTATACATGCCCCTCTGCTCAATTTTCTGCACAACTCGCCAATCTTTGCCTAAATCATTATCCTGCAAATAAAATATCTTGGTGGCTTGTGTCATGAAAATAAAAGGATCAGACTTGTACCAAAATGAGTTGATGTTAACAGACTTGAAATGTCCATCATCTCTAATGCCTACAGTCTTGCCCCTTTGATTATACCAAACGCATTGAAATAGAACAACTGTCTGACGGTATTCTAGATTAGAGTTGTATTGCAACTCAATTACCTCTTTGAGTACACCATAAAATTCAATTTCTTCGCCTCTATCTGTCCCCTTGGTCATGACATCACTATTTTGTGTCTTTTGGTTTTTCTCACGGTCAGCAGTGTTGTAGCGTACTCCATTGACAGTGCAAGCTGAACAGATCTTGACTCGGAGATCAGGAGAAGGAGATAGTGCAACCAATTCGTTGCTGACCTGATTAGGATCCTGTCTAAGCAGCTTCTTAATCTACAGCCAAGCGTATAAAGTAGTTGAGTCTAGTGTGATGTTAGTGACTTCCAAAATGATAGCATGTCATTAATTAACTTACATGATCCTCAAACCATTCAGCAAATTCTTTCGGTTGCCTTTTTTGGACATCGATATCATGTACCCCTTGTTGCAGCAATAATTCCTTGTGCATGCTGTATGACAAAGCTTAAACATTATTAGGAATAAACATCGGTCAACATATACTTAATATACATGAGGACAAAGTAGAACATATACGTACTTCACATAAGGCTCAACTTGTTCACAGTTATTCAGTACAAACCAAATTAGTTGGTCCATGAGATTGTCAGGGATGTATTTCATCCGATCCACGCCAACAAGTCGAGCACCATGCATGAATACAGAGATGTCACCATCTAATGGCCCTTCAAATTAAGGACCTGTGTTGACATCGTCGGTATACATAGAACAAAATGCCAAGACCTCACTTTCTATGTAGGTTTCAGCAATTGATCCTTCAGGCCTAGCCCTATTCCTTACAAAATTCTTCAATGTGCCAAGCCGTCGTTCAATAAGATACATCCAACAATATTGTACAGGGCCTCTAAGCAGTGCCTCGTCAGGTAGATGGATTGCAAAGTGCACCATCACATCAAAGAAGGCAGGAGGGAAGATCTTCTCAAGCTTGCATAGGATCAGTGGGATCTCTTTTTTCAGGCGTTGCACGACTACCTTCCTCAGATTTCGAGTACATAACTCCCGAAAGAAGTTCCCAAGCTCTGCAACTGCTTCATATACATCAGGATGCACGAGGCCTCTTAAGCCAGCAGGTATGATTCTTTGTAGAAGGACATGGCAAGAATGAGTTTTCATCCGGCCTTGGAGCTTTGTACCATCAGGAGCAATGTATCTTCCTAGGTTAGCTGCATATCCTTCTGGAAACTTGACACCTTTGAGGAAGTTACAAAATGCACTTCGTTGTGAAGGTTTCAACACATAGGAAGCATGTGGAGTTCTTACCACGTTACCATCCTGGTAAGGGTGCAAATGAGATCTTATGCTCATATCAGCCTGTTGACGCCAGATTTTGACACGTGTTGAAATCGGCGTCAGGAAAGGAAGAGACTGGCCGATGCGGTAGGTTTAAATGCTACAGTTGGGAATCGGTCGATTGAGGCTACAGTTAGGGATCGGCCAATTGGCGATGAAGCTTGCACCAACAGATAGGGGGATGAAGCCATTGGAAACCCAACAGAGGATCTCAGTCAAAAAAAAATGACCTGACATGGGTCGAAAGAATGATGCCGACTCTGTCGTGAAGCAATGGAAAAAGTCTGGATTGGACTAGAAGATGGCGGCAGAAGATTCTGCAGGAGCCCGTTTCCTTTCGAAAAATATTATAGATATAGTAGTTTTCTATTTAAATCAAGTTTGTAACAGATCGTAATCGATCAGGAGTCCTAGTCCTAGGGTATAAATAGGAGTCGTTAGGGTTTTGTAGAATATACATCAATCAATCAACAAAATAATCTACTTTTTCATCGCACTTTACTTTCAAGTCGGCGACTTCGCCATTACTTCTTTTTCTTTCACGAGTTTGTACGGATTGGCAGGGCTGCATCGACACGATCTCCGGCCAATTGGTAGGTTCCGCTTATCGAATAACATCTAAGCTTTAACTTCGGGCGCATCGCCGTTGTTTCGTTTTGACCAGCCTTAGGCAGAGGAGCGATGAACCAGTAACTGGATACATACAGAGGTTCAGAGAGGTCAGAAAAAAATGCTATACCCTAGCTCTGACCGATGCCCAGTTGGCCGATATCGCTTTCCAAGGCCTCCTGCCACATATCAAGGAGAGGTACGCCTCACAAGAATTTGAAAGCTTAAGTCAGATCGTTCACCGATTGGCCGATCAGGAAATACGTCCGTTTGAGCAGCGAAGAAATTTCCAGAAAAAGGTGGCATATTTGGAAGGGTCTGAATCCGAGGAAGAGGAAGAAATCGGCCTAGCAGAATGGGTCAAAGGGAAGAAGCCGATATCGTGCCCTTTTGGGAAGAAAGAACCAGAAGTGTTCGGCTTTGACACATCAAAGGCCGATAAATTTTTCGACTTACTGCTCCACGAAGGGCAGATCAAGCTCTCACCATACCATACCATTCCTTCGGCCGATTAGCTCAAAAAGATAAAGTACTGCAAATGGCACAACGCTACATCTCATGACACAAATGAGTGCAAGATCTTCCGTCAGGAGATACAGTCGGCCATTGAGCAAGGAAGACTCAAGTTCGAAATCCTGGCAAAGCCAGCAAAGTCGATGAAGATTGATCAGCATCCTTTCTTGGCTAACATGGTTGACACGGGAAGAAAGTCACTTCAAACCAAGGTGCTGACGTCGGAATCGGCTAGAAGAAGCGGCGTCGTGGATCCCAGGAAGCAAGTCACGGTGGACGATGTCAAAGGGAAAAGACAGGCTGAAGACGAGGGCGAAGCATCAGAATGATCACGTAGACCCGTCACTTCCCAATTCTTGCTCAGCAAGTATCAACGGCAGCAGGAACGGTCGAGGCGCCGCGATGAGATGATACACCGACACGAAGATCATTGGCGATGTCCGTTCTTCATCCATTGCTGGGAAAATGACCTCAGATTACCATCGGCCAATAATTGCCCTGAGTGCAGCGGATCCAGTCGCAACAATCGCCCGCTCAAAAGATCGCGCTCCAGAGACAGAGGATCAGAGCCGATCAGCAGAAACTGGCGCGAACAAGAAGGTCCGCGCCTTTCAGTGCATGATCGGCTGGGGGGCAGAGTTGACCGGTATGACCGATCGAAGGGCAGGATCAACCAGCAGAAGCGACTGGGGGGCAGAACCAGCGTACACGATCGGCTGGAAGAAATGGCCGATGCTAGGGTATCACATGAATACCCTCTAGGAAGGGAACCAGACTGGGAGCACACCAAACCATCGGCCAAACCAGTAAACCCCAGGTGGTGCCCTGATGGACTGTCTAAACCTCAAAAATGAAGAATCCAACGCCTGCGCCAATGGGAACAACAAGAGGAAGAGCGGAGGCAGGTGCTGGATAAGAAGAACGAAAGGTCTCGGGTCTGGCGCCCCAAGAGAAACAACAACAAGGAAGGCGACAATCAAGAATCGGTAGCTGATGTCAACATGGTGTTCATATTGCCGATGGAGTTCAGGTGTTAGTCCTACCACGGCCTGGTAAGCCGTTCAAATTATATTTATCGGCTGATGAACAAGCTATCGGATCAGCGCTGATACAGGAGTTCAAATGAAAAGAACAGGTGGTATATTATGTCAGCAGAAGACTCCTGGATGCCGAAACAAGATATTCCCCGGTGGAATGGTTGTGTCTGTGTCTATACTTCTCGTGTACCAAGCTCAGGCACTATTTGTTATCGGCAGAGTGCATAGTCGTATGCAAGGATGATGTGGTGAAATATATGCTATCACTGCCGATTTTGAAAGGAAGGATTGGAAAATGGATCCTGGCTCTGTCAGAGTTCGACTTAAGGTACGAATCGGCTAAGGCTGTCAAGGGTCAAGTCATGGCCGATTTCGTGGCTCAACATTGTGGACCGGAAATTACTGTCGTTGAACCGGTCCCATGGACTCTATACTTCGACGGTTTTTTGTGCGGAGCCGGATCGGGAATCGGCATCGTTCTTGTATCGCCTCGGGGGGCAAGCTATGATTTCTCTCTGCCGATAGAAGCATCCGCAACCAACAACCAGGCGGAATACCGAGCTGTCCTAAAAGGTATCCAATTGTTGAGGGAAGTCAAAGCTAATGCAGTCGAGATTTTTGGAGATTCCATACTCATCGTAGATCAATTAACGGGGAAATCTAAATTCAAAGATGATATCTTAAGGATTTACTATGAAGATTGCCTCCAGCTATTAAAAGAATTCAGGTCTGCGATAATTGAGCACATTCCCAGAAATTACAATGAAGAGGCCAATAGGCTTGCCCAACACGCGTCCGGATATCGGCTGATTCAAGGGGCCATGATTCTGGAACTTGCGGCCGATGATTGGTGGAAGGAGATTGCCGATTACTTGAAGGACCCGTCTCAAAAGGTGGATCGGTGAGTGTGTTTTCAGGCCACAAAATATGTGTTACTCGAAGACGATTTGTTTTACCGGATGATTGATGGGGTTCTTCTCAAATGCCTAGGAACGGAAGAAGCAAAGGTCCTGATGGGGGAAATTCATGAAGGTGTATGCGGAGCCCATCAATCGGCTCAGAAGATGAAGTGGATGATCATAAACAATGGGTATTATTGGCCGACGATGCTCGAAGATTGTTTCAAATATTATAAAGGTTGCCAAGACTGTCAGAAGTTTGGCAATGTGCAGCGCGCGCCAGCTTCGGCTATGAATCCGGTAATCAAGCCGTGGCCGTTCAGAGGTTGGGGAATAGATCTCATCGGGCAGATTCACCCTCCATCAAGCAAAGGGCACAAGTTTATATTAGTAGCCACAAATTATTTTACCAAATGGGTGGAGGCAGTTCCGTTATAGACCGTGACATCGGCCGATATGATCAATTTCGTTAAGAACCACATTGTTTATCGGTTCGGTATTCCTCAGACTATCACAGCTGATCAAGGAACAATGTTCACCTCAGGGGAGTTCGGGGAATTCACCGCCTATATGGGGATTAAACTGTTGAATTCTTCTCCGTACTATGCTCAACCCAATGGCCAGGCCGAATCATCCAATAAGGGGATAATCAAGTTGATCAAGAGGAAGATAGAAGAACAACCCAAGAAGTGGCACATGTCTTTGGCTGAGTCTCTATGGGCTTATAGGATTGCTTGCCATGGGGCCACTAAGATATCTCCTTATCAGTTGGTATATGGTCACGAGGCAGTCTTGCCTTGGGAATTAAGGATGGGGTCAAGGCGTGTATCCCTTCAAGATCAGTTGACGGCCGATGACTATTCCTTCCTCATGAAGGAAGAGCTCGATGATTCGGCGGGTCAGCGATTGAGGGCCCTGATTAGCATCGAGGAAAACAAGAAAAGGGTGGCCAGGTGGTATGACAAGAAGGTCAAGGTTAAACAATTCTCCCAAGGAGATTTGGTATGGAAGTTAGTGCTGCCGATAGGTCTAAGGATCCCAAATTCGGTAAATGGTCGCCCACTTGGGAAGGGCCGTATAGAATCGACCGATGTGCTCCGGGAAATGCATATATACTAGAAACTATCGAAGGGGAAGAATTCGCAAGAGCCTTAAACGGGAGATATCTGAAGAGATACTATCCAAGTATATGGGTAGGTGCATAACTTGCGGTAAGATGCATCAAGACAATGTGGTCAATTCCTATCGGCTTTTGTCTAATAGCCGATGTAAAAATGACATCGCCTTAAGGAGGAGACATTTTGATTTGGTCTGACCGATTCATTATTCGGTGAAAACAGCAGAGTACATGGCCGACGTGGTACAAGTCGCCCTTAGAATAAAAAAGTACAATATATCTATTGATCACGCTTTTTCTTCATCTCTCGCTCAATCCGGCCTAATTTTATCAAAAGTAGGATGCTCTTCTCTTCTAGATCCTCCATGGTGGCTTCAGCCTCGACTTGATGAGGGAGTGGATGGCTCCTGTCAAGAGGTGGTTGGGATGTTCCCGCCGCAGCATCTTCGAAGGCAACTGAGCGAGGGAGTGGATGACTCCTTTCAGTTGGCGGTCGCCTGGAGCAGTTAGCGTCTACATGGTCCCAGATTTTCGGGACGTCGGCAGGAACATGACCTTTGAGTTCTTCAAAGTGAGCTTTTATCAGATCCATGTTCGCCTGCGATAGTGGTTCGTCTGAATACATAATTTCAATCGCTCGTTCCAGACTGGGACTAAGGCGTTTCGGCTAAGAAGAAGAAAACAACTACCCAGAGTCAGAGCGATTGGGATGTCAAGGGAAGAAATAGAAGAGGGTTCTCACCTGGTTGACAGAGAAGGAGGAAGATGAAGAAGACATCTTGATGTCTAGCCTGGGAGGACAAAGATCAAATTATTGGAGGGGGAGAAGATGGGTAATACAGACGCCTCTGGAAACAATGTGGGATCTCGTACTTATAGAAGGAAGGGGGTAAAGAGATGGTAGGATGCGTCCCATCGGAGTAAAAGCGTTCATAAATGAATTGCTGCCAAAGAAGACGGTCCAAGTTCGAATCGGCGTGTCAACAATAAGAGGGCATTAAATGTTTACATGATTCTTTACAATTCACCCAAGGAGGGCATCAATGGTCACAATCTCTCGTTGCCTAATTTGATCGGCCGAGTCTAACACTCTTTGGTCGTCATCGGCCGATCCGGGAATTTCTAGCATATGACGATGAAGTTTTATTGCTTTACGGGCCAGGTTATGTCTTTCTTGCTTCAGCTCGGCGATGACAGATGGAACGTCTTGGAGTTTCTTTTCTTCAGCAGCTATGGCCTTGGTCACCTGCCCCATTTCTTTGGCTAGCTCTGCCCTTCGTTGTTTGAGGCGATCTATGGCACCGACGATATCTGGACGAGAGTTCTCAAGGAAGCTGATTCGCCGATGCACCTCTTGGGCTCGGTGTTTGTAAGAGTCTTCTTCCTCGCGGGCTTTCGCTAGCTTGGCGCGATCGGCCATATGGCGCAAGGCCCTGAACACTGAAGTCTGCATCGATTCTATGTATGCAGCAGGATCCAGAGTCTCTGTCGCTTCCTCTGGATTTAGGCCTCTGATGTCATTAAGAAGTCGCCGAATCAATGAGGCATCTCCCACTAATCGGCCGATATCATCTTGAAGGAGGGTCCACATACTCTCGAGCTTGGCACGAACGTCATCAGGAATCGAGCTCGATGTAACTTGGTGTGAAGCGACCTCTTCATCATCAGAAAGGGCAACCGTGAAAGAGAAAAGACTGTTATTAGGAGTGTCTTGTTCCTGCGAAAGAATATGAAAAAGTGAAGATACGGATTAGCAGACAGTAAGGGGGAATCGGCCGATTTGGGTGATAAGTTTCTTACCTCTTTGAAGCGGATTACTCTTGCTTGCGCCGGCGGGAGTGCCACCCTCGTCTCAGGAATCGGCATGATCGGCTCATCAGAAGAGGAAGACTCGACGACTATCAGTGCCCTGCTCGGGCCAGCTTCCTGAAAAGGTATGGGAAACAGATTTTATGAGTATACTGTGAATAATTAAGTCTGATGATATGAGATACCTGCCATACCTCTGTGAGTCTTCCGGCCGATGTTTGTTGGGGGCGTACAATCGACGCACCCAGATTGGCCTGCATCAAAATCGGTTAGTTTTTGTTGAATATCAAGAGATTGAGTTAAGAGACTCTCTACCTCAGTGAGGAGAATCGCTGGCGTTTCGGCTTCCGCTTAGGACATAGCCGATTGCTGCGGAAATTGCGCTGGAGCAATTTGTGCAGCCTGGCAGAAGGAAGAGGTTAATATTGATAGAATACTTAAAGGTATGTGAAGTATGCGAGGTTACCTGAACAACTTCTACCAGCAGTGATACAGCGACCTCCTCGGCAATCGGCAATCGGCAAAGCTGGCGCAGTTGGAGTTTCAGCCGGTGCCGCCGCCGATTGATCAGTCGGTCCTATGCGGGCACGTACTCGGCGGCTTGTCTTCTTTAAAGTAGGCCTTTTCGGCATTTGCTTTCATTGGCCGCTGGTGATGTCTTTGATGCTCGGGGCGTGATGGCCGATAAGTGGGAATGGTGTGTATGGGCGCTTACTCTCTATCGGCCTGCCACTTCGGCTCCGCGCCGGGGGAAGTTGACTTTTGGACTGAAAAGAGAAATACAAGTTAGCGGCGAGATTGTAGCATGAAAAGGGACGATGTTGAAATCGGCTGGGAGAAAGATAATACCGCTGCACTTGAATCGATGTTGTCTGGGTCCAAACTATTACAATATGGTTAGGGAGACGAACAGAAGAGATGCTGCTTCCATTCTGCCCACCATAGTTCGAATTGTTGGACGGCAAAGGGAGCCACTATCCAGTTGTTCAAATCGATGGTACTGGAGTCTGGCATCAGATTGCATAGCCGACTGTAGTCAAGGCTCTTGGTGAGTTCATCTCGGAATTTCGCACGGCCGGCAAAATAGACATGAATCGGCAGCTGACCAAAGCCGAATTGCTGTGCTGCGACTGATGGGTTATAGAATTCGTAGGTTGGATTCATTCGGCCAAGATCTAAAAGCACCTGCCCACTGACCCAAATCCATAGGTGACTGTTTGAAAGGAATTCTATGGGTTTCTAAGTTGATCAAATCAGTTGGGTCTGGATTCCCCATAGGACCTAAGCAGATGAGACCAGGAGCCTCGGAAAGGGGAATGGTGATTTGGTGCCTAAATGCCTAAAAAAGGGGGAAAAGGGAGAAAACTGAGAATGGATCTAAAAAATGCCTGAGCAGTAAAAAGTAAAAGAGGAAAGTTTCGGATGATTACCTCAGGAATGAAACTCATCGTCGCCGATGGGGTCACCGATGGAGTCGCCGATGGGACCGCCGTCACCGAGGGAGTTGCTGGCGGAGCCTCCGTGGTTGGTGGAGTTGCTGATGGTGCCGCCATTGGAGGGATGAGGCAGATTGCAGACGTGAGGAAGATCGCCGGAGGATGCAGTTGGAAATCGAGAGGGCGCTGGGAAGAAGATGAACAGTAATTCGCTGGGGAGGATATTACTAGGCTTGTGGGGAAGGAGCGGCGGAGAACGCCAGTACTTAAAGACAGTCCAAAAGAGAAAGGGTAAAGGCGGGATTTCTGCCGCGCCGTCTACACGAATTCCAGGGGAACAGTTATCTCAAGCGCTCGGTTCGAGAAGATTGCAATCATCATGTAGAAGACCGCGAAACGGAGGGAGATTTTTGCTGCGATTGTTTCGGAGGAAAGATTAAAAAAAGGAGTTTCGAAGTAAAAGTTATGTTTTACTCCGAAACTGGGGGGCATGTGTTGACACCAGATTTTGACACGTGTTGAATCGGTGTCAGGAAGGGAAGAGACTGGCCGATGCGGCAGATTTAAAGGCTACAGTTGGGAATCGGCCGATTGAGGCTACAGTTAAGGATCGGCCGATTGGCGATGCAGCTTGCGCTAGCAGATAAAGGGGATGAGGCTATTGGAATCCCAATAGAGGATCTCAGTCAATAGTTACCTGACGTTGGTCAAAAGAACGATGCTGACTCGGTCGTGAATCAATGGAAAGAATCCTGATTGGACTAGGAGATGGCGGCAAAAGATTCTACGGGACCCCGTTTCCTTTATGAAAGTACTATAGATATAGTAGTTTTTTATTTAAATCAAGTTTGTAACGGATCATAATCGATCAGGAGTCTTAGTTTTAGGGTATAAATAGGAGTCGTCAAGGCTTTGTGGAATATACATCAATCAATCAACAAAACAATCTACATTTTCATCGTACTTTACTTTCAAGTCGGCGACTTCGCCTGTGGCAGAACCACCTGAATTAATCCGGCTCAAGTGTATTAACCATCACCATTAAGGCAATCTTGGTTAACCTTACACTTCAAACGGAGTAATCCACTGGTCTGTCGGGTATAACCTCCCGATACAACCACGGTAGAGCGGATCGAATGCCATACATACAAATGCTCATGCGACGATGAGCCCAGAGAATACGACATTCCAGAAAATATTACAACATTAGCATAAGTAAATATTACAGACCAAGTGTTGAGTTTAGAAACCAAATACTTCAATGATCATACTAAGAAGTTCTTCAGAGTTTAAGTTGCAGCGGAAAATAATCAACGGAAGCTACTCGACGATACATAATGTCTCGATGAAGCCCGTACGAGACATCATTCGGCATTATCTCCGTTGGACGGGGCGTATCCCATTCCACCGACCAACCAGGGGCAAGAGTGCAGGGCCAAGTCAAGCTAGCAATCATATCTTCGAAGGTCTCACCTGAAATGAGCCACAAGCAAGGCTGAGTATACTAATACTCAGCAAGACTTACTCGAGTAGTGGGATCTACTCCACCGACTCTAGATATGCAAGGCTTTTGGCTCAGGGGTTTATTTTGCCGAAAAGCTTCTACAAGTGGGTCCTTACTTTCAACTTTTAGCTCAAGATTCTAGTTTCATTAACCATTCTAGATAAGCAGCTATCCAAAAGCATACATAGTGAAGCATTTAATTTTCATCCAACCAGTTCATTCATCATCATTGTTCCTTTTCTTACTCTGTGGGTAAAAATGGTTAAGCAGTCTCAATAGCCGTGAGAAACGGACGATTCGAATCAAATTTCTTAACCTTGCAAGGGAAACCCAAACACACGTCACGTGGTTACTCCCTAGAGTCACACGTGCAACCTTTCCCCTTTCTTTCCGGGTCGTGGATCGGGGCTACCCTCCGAGAGTACAAGAGCCCCACGCCACGGTTCGGCGCCGGGTCGTGACCACTCTCTGCACTCGCCATATGCACATGGGACCGAAGTTCAAAGGGTAGGATGCCGTCCCCTTGCCGGGCCAATCAGGTACTTAAGCTTACCAATTCCCATAATCTCGGCATGTGTTTAGTACGTTCAAAGACTTAACCATCACTACCACACCCTGCGGCCTTAGTATTTTTCACTAGACAGACGGGCCTCAATCGTAACCATCGTTCCATAGCCCGTCCGTGTCCTTATGATTGCAGCGTGTAGTAGTCATTCAACTCCTATTTTCTCGCGAGTGACAGGAAATCACTCGACTTTTACCGGAGTCCTATTAGCAAAGCATTCTATCGAACCTTACGTCTAGTTTTCAAGCAAGGGTTCCTAACATCATGCAACTAAGTTTTCATTCAACTTCTATAAACTTAATGCACAAGCAAAAGAGTAGTGAGTTGCATAATTTAGGAAAGAGATGGGTTATGCTCCGGGGCTTGCCTTCGCAGTTCGCTTGGGGCTCTTCCGAACTTGGGCTCGGGTCTTCAAGAGCTTCAGTTAGATTCGCTTGAGCTTCACGCTGCTCACTCTCGGACGCGGGCACCAGCTCGTAAGTTCCGTCGGCGAGAGTCGTCGATTCTACATGAGTGCACAAGTTTAAGTCGTGGCAATGGTACTCGATACGATTTAAGAGTAATTACTACAATGTATAGTTTCTGGTCATGAACTTTTGGATTTAGGCACATCAGGGAAAGATGTGCTTACTGTAAAATTTTCAGCCAATTTTATGTAACAGTTTAATTATGAAAAATATATTACATAGTTGCTGTTAGATTCTTGTTCTTTTTGTACAGAACAATTGGTGCAACGACTGAGTCTAAGATTTTTACGGAGCTTTCACTTAAGCATTCAGAAGCTACTGTAAGTTTTGTAGGATTTATCATGCAGTATTCAGAGCACAGAAAATATGACATTCCACACCTAGGCTATTCAAGGATTCATTTTTACAGGACCCTACACAGGGTTTTTGTCCCTGGAACTTTTTACACAGCAACGTCTACCACAGTGTATCTCCTAGTAAAAATTTGAGAATTTTCCAAGCTAAGATACTATTTTCTGGATTTAACGTATGTTATTAGCACATAAATCAAATAAATAGGTTACTCTGAGATAAAAAGTCTCCTAATTTTTCTCTGGCTCCTAGGTACCAATACATTAGCTTAGAAAAAGTTTCGTTGGGTGATTCACCACCTAACTGCAGGGATAGAATATTTTACTTAAACATGGTATGGAACTAAGTTTAATAAACAGTAAAGCTAGAGATGGAATTTGGGCCTGATCTTTTTTCACAGTCCTAAACATCAAGCAACTAACCTATTGCCCAAAATTTAGGGTCAGCATTGTTCTACAACAGTGGGTACAAAATAAGTCTATTAAAGCTTCCATTTAATGTAGAGCAAAATATGTTGAGATTCTGAAAAACTTTCTGTAACAACAGTGGTAGAGTTCGTTCTACGCATTCCAGAACAGTTGAGTTTGCATTTTTCTGAATTTTCTACGATTTTATACGAATTTTACAAGTTCACTGAATTTGAATCTAGAATTGAAACTTTCTTTTACAACTAGGTCCTTGAATCTTACGTGCAGACCCTTCTAAAGATTTCAATTCTTGCAATTGGGTCCTCGGGCGGCTCGGGTGCGGCGGCCGGCCGAAATTTCGGCGAGGGGCTCGCCGGCGGTGAGGGGTGAGAGTCGGGGAAGGTTCAGGGGTGCGAGGGCTACCTTGTGGGGGTGTTGTTCAGGTGGGGAACGGCCGGGAAGGGCTCGCCGGCGTTGGAGCAGAGGCCGCGGCGGCGCGGCACGCGTCGACGGCGGTGCTCCGGCGGGCTTGGGGCGGCCTGGTCCGGTCAGCGAGCTTCAGTGGCGCGTGGGGAAGCTGCTCAGGGGCTTGGCTTGGACGGAGGAGGTCGGGGTCGAGCTGTCCACGGCGAGCAGGGGCAGTGGCGGCGGCGGCAGTGCGGGCGGCGGCGCTCCGGTGGTTCTGGGCGGCGTTGGGCGGGTCGGCGAGCTTCAGGGGGATGATGTAGTGGTGGCTGAAGCTTCAGTTTGGGCGGCGGGCGGCGGTGGAGGGCTGTCCACAGCGGGCGGCGCTCGGCGGCGGCAATGGCGGCGGCGAGGCCGTTCTGGGTGCGTGGCTCGCGCGGGCGGTCGGGGCTTGGCCTTTATAGGGGCAGGAGGGAGTGTGGAGGGGCTTGGGCAATGCGCGGGGCGGGGGCACGGCACGGCGCGCACTGGCCACGGCGGGCGGCAGCGGAACGCCGGCGCGGCGTGCGGCGTGCGGCGTGCGGGCGCGGTGACTGGGCGGCCGGGATATGGCGTGGGCGCGAGGTGATAGCGCTGGGCGTGGAGTGGTGGAGCAGCAGCTGCAGCGGCTCGGGCGGAGGGCGGGGCGCAGTGATGGGCGGGGCGCGGGAGCCGGGGCGGCACGGCGGGGCGCGGTGACTGGGCGCGACGGGCGGCGGGGCTGGGCGCGGCAGCGGCGTGCGCACGCGCGGGCGCTCACTGGGCTGCGCGGCGTGGGGAGGGGGCAAAGCCGGCCGTGGCGGGGTGGCGCGGCGGCCACTGGCCTGGCGCCTCGCGCCCGTCAGGCGTCGCCGGTCACCTGGCGCGCGGCGGTCGGGCGGGGAGGAGAGAGAGAGAGGGGGGGGGGGGCGCGAGGGCCTGAATGCGAGAATTTGGAAAACTTCAGGGGGCTGGGTGCAAACCGGGCATTTTCTCCTCTTTCTAATTTGAATTTCAAAAACTATTGAACACGAAAGTTGTTTAGAATAAAAAGTTCTACAAGTTTGGTTTCAGGCAACATCTCATTTGGCTTATGGTTTGAAAGTTAAATTTAAAAGTTCAAAAGTTACCAAATGTGCCCAATTTAAATTTGAATTCCAACTGAACTTGTTCTAATTCTTTCCACCCTTTTATCAGTTGGTTTAAACATAGGGTTAGGCTAATGATACTGATTTTAGAAATGAAATTTTTTTTTTTACCAGGGTTGTCACAGCCTTCCCCCCTTAACAAGAATCTCGCCCCGAGATTCGGTAATTCTTAGTGTGGGCGTGGGGGCACATACCAGTGGTTGAGATAAGAAACCCAGGGAAATGTTGGTTCAGGTAGCTCTCAGTTTCCCAGGTGGCTTCTTCTTCCGTGTGGTGATTCCATTGTACTTTATACATTCTAATCACTTTCCTCCTGGTCTCTCTCTCTTTTTGATCCAAAATCTTAACTGGGTGTTCGACATATGAGAGGTCGGGTTCCAACGATATTTCTTGTTGTTCCACAATCTCGGTAGGGACTCGAATACACTTCTTGAGTTGAGATACGTGGAAGACATCATGGGTGGCCGTGAGCTAAGGGGGCAGTCGTAATTTGTAGGCTACGGGTCCGCAGCTCTCAATGATTTCGTAAGGACCAACGTAACGGGGAGCTAGTTTGCCTTTGATTCCAAATCTTCGCACTCCCTTGGTTGGTGAAACTCGAAGATAGACATGATTGCCAACTTCGAACTTTAGGGGCTTTCTCCTTTTGTCAGAATAGCTCTTTTGTCGAGCTTGTGCGGCTCTAAGATTTGCTTGTATTACTTTTACTTTCTCCTCTGCCTCGATTACCAGGTCGGGTCCAATTATTTGACGTTCTCCGGCTTGTGACCAGCTCAAAGGAGTTCGACACCTTCGTCCGTACAGGGCCTCAAATGGTGCCATCTTCAAACTCGTTTGATAGCTGTTGTTGTACGAGAACTCTGCTAGGGGTAGGCATTTGTCCCAATTCTTGTCATAGTGAATGACGCAAGCTCTCAGCATGTCTTCCAGAATTTGGTTTACTCTTTCTGTTTGTCCATCAGTCTGAGGATGGTATGCTGAGCTGCGAATCAGTTTAGTACCAAGAGACGTTTGTAGTTGTTCCCAAAAGCGTGCTACAAACTGAGGACCACGATCGGAGATAATTGTCTTAGGTATTCCATGCAGGCAAACAATACGATCGAGGTAAATCTCGGCATATTTCTTGGTAGCATAGGTGGTGTGTACCGGAAGAAAATGTGCCGTCTTCGTGAGTCTATCCACGATAACCCATATGGAATCGTGTTTCGGGGAAGTGTTTGGTAGTCCAACGATGAAGTCCATACTTATGTCTTCCCATTTCCATGATGGTATAGGTAACGGTTGTAGTATACCGGCTACCTTCAAGTGGCTAGCTTTTACTCTCTGGCACGTGTCACATTCCGAGACATACGTAGCAATTTCCCTTTTCATTCTAGTCCACCAGAAGTTTTTTCTTAGGTCTTGATACATTTTGCTACTGCCGGGGTGGATAGAGAATTTGGAAAGGTGTGCCTCATCCAGAATTTGCTTGCGGAGTTCACTATTCTTCGGAACGACTATACGACTTTCGAACCATAGAACTCCCTTATGGTCCTGGCGGAAACATTTATACTTCTCCTCACCTAGAGAGAGTTTTTGTTTGATGATCTTAATTCCTTCGTCATGTAGCTGTGCCATGACGATTTGGTCGTGAAGAGTGGGCTCAACTGAGATGTGATTTAGAGTGCCTTGGGAAACCATTTCCATGTTAAGCTTCCGCATTTCTGCACACAATGTCTCATGGTAGGACTCCATGGATAAGCAATGGCAATGGGACTTGCGGCTTAGTGCATCCGTGACTACGTTAGCCTTGCCGGGGTGATAGTGCACTTCAAGGTCATAGTCCTTGATTAATTCTAGCCATCTCCGTTGTCTCATATTCAGATCGGCTTGGGTGAAGATATACTTGAGACTCTTATGATCCGTGTAGATATTGCATTGTGTACCCATGAGATAGTGCCTCCATATTTTCAGAGCGTGAATGACCGCTGCAAGCTCAAGATCATGAGTGGGATAATTCTGTTCGTGGGGCCGAAGGGCTCGTGAGGCATATGCAATCACTCGATTCTCTTGCATAAGCACACACCCTAGACCAGTACCTGATGCGTCACAATACACATCGAATGACTTGGTATTATCGGGTTGAGCTAACACAGGTGCAGTAGTCAGATGCTCTCTGAGAGTGTGGAAAGCTTCTTCACATTTCTCATTCCATACAAACTTGACTTCCTTCTTTAATAGTTCAGTCATGGGCTTAGCAATTCGAGAGAAATCCGGGATGAAGCGGCGGTAGTAACCGGCTAAGCCGAGAAAACTGCGAATCTGATGAACAGAGGTAGGGGGTTTCCAATCCATCACCTCTTGTACCTTGCTGGGGTCAACAGCTATGCCTTCGCTGGAGATCGTGTGACCTAAGAACTTTACAGTATCCAACCAAAACTCACACTTAGAAAACTTAGCATAGAGCTGATGGTCTCTGAGTCGCTGAAGAACAATATGAAGGTGCTTGGCATGCTCTTCCTCATCCTTGGAATAGATAAGGATGTCATCGATGAACACTACGACGAATTTGTCCAGTTCGGGCATGAATACCGAATTCATGAGATACATGAAGTAGGCAGGGGCATTGGTGAGTCCAAAGGACATGACCAAGAATTCATATAGTCCATATCGTGTGGAGAAGGCAGTCTTAGGAATATCGCACGGGCGAATCTTGATCTGATGATATCCCGAACGAAGATCAATCTTTGAGAAGACTCTGGCTCCAGCTAATTGATCAAGAGTACATCGATGCGAGGAAGGGGGTATTTATTTTTGACAGTTACTGCATTGAGAGGTCGGTAGTCCACACCTAATCTCAAACTGTCATCCTTCTTCTTTACGAATAGGGCTGGACATCCCCAAGGTGACGCGCTAGGGCGAATGAAACCTTTGTCCAGTAGTTCTTGGAGTTGAATTTTCAGTTCTGCCAATTCTTTAGGGGGCATCCTATATGGTCTTTTGGATATAGGTGCAGTGCCTGGTTGTAGTTCAATGATGAACTCAATGTCCCTATCCGGTGGCATTCCTGGTAAGTCATCCGGAAAAACGTCGGCATACTCGTTTACCACAGGAATATCATCTAGCTTAAGTCCTTCCATCTTATAAGCACAGGAATTCGTACAATCTAGGAATGGTAGGTAAAGGGTAGTGGCTCCGTGACTAGGTGAATTTATCTCAACGGCTCGGGAAGAAAGGTCCAGTGTGACTCCATGCATAGCCATCCAGTTCATTCCCAAAATAATGTCCATGCCGTCAAGGGGTAAAAGGACAAGGTCTGTGTCGATGGTTTTACTACCCAATTTGACTGGTACTTGTCTGACCATTTTGTTTGAAGCAATTTTACCACCCGGTGTTGATATCATATATGACCCTTTTGTGTGACAAACATCCAAGCCTACTTTTGCACCGAATTTTGCACTTATGAAACTATGCGATGCACCAGAATCAAATAATATAACTGCAGGCTTGTTATGGATAGAGAATGTACCCGACATCACTGGGGCTCCTTCAGGAAGCTCTGCAAGCGTGGTGAAGTTAATCCGTCCTTGCTTGACTTGCAGGGTCTGTCTCTTGCCCCTGTTCTTGGTGTTCGGGTTGGATCCTTGACCTTGGTTAGGCTGCCCAGACTGAGGGCATTCTCGTGCGAAGTGGTTGGAACTCCCGCATTTGAAACAGCGATTCACGGGGCTAGGTCGAAGAGACTGCTGAAGAATGGGCCTCGGACCATTCTGTGGAGGCATCGGGGGTCGTACCATGCCTGGCTGCTGTGGGGGTCTGGCAATCCATCTTCCTGGCTGCGGGGCCCTTGGTGGAGCTGTGGGTGCGGTATTTTGCACGATGCGATACCTTGGCGGTTGGGCACTTGATGGTCCTGCGGGTGCCTTTCTCTTCTTCTCGGCCCGGTGTGCCATGATACAGTCTTCCTGGGTAATGGCCATATTGACCAATTCGTTGTAGATGTCAGCCCTGGCTAGGTTCAGACGTTCCTTAAGCTTGGTGTTCAGACCTCGGCGGAAACGATCACGCTTCTTGGCATCCGTATCGGCGTGATAGCCCGCATACTGGCATAGGTTGTTGAATGCTTGGGCGTACTGCAGCACGGTGCGGGTGCCCTGGGTAAGTGCCAGAAACTCATTCAACTTCCTCTCCATGAGGCCCTCGGGAATATGATGTGCCCGGAACGCGGTCTTGAATTCATCCCAGTCGACCACATGATCAGCCGGGAGCATCGCAAAATAGTGGTCCCACCACAGTCGAGCGGTACCGCGAAGCTGTTGCGCGGCAAAATGAGCTTTGTTGGCCTCTGAGCATGGGGCCACAAGTAGTTTGAACTTGGATTCGATTGTGCGAATCCATGCATCTGCGTCCAGGGGTTCCTCGGTCTTATGGAACAAGGGCGGCTGGGTCCCCAGGAAATCCGTGTATCCTGCAGCTTGGGGTAGGTGAGCATTGTGCCCACCCCTCTGCTGGTGCTGTCCTTGCACGATCTGACGCAGCAGCTCGGTTTGAGCGGCCATCACTTCCACCAAACTGGGCGGGGGTGGTGGCGATTGTCGCGAGCGGCTGCCACCGGCACCAAAACCCTCGGGGTTGCCACGGGTTGATCCAACCATCTGAAACGTGAAAGGTTACCATTAGCAACACGATCCATATTACTTCCTTGATTCATAAATAATTGGTGTAGTCATAGACTTCCGAAATCACAGCTAGAAGTATGGACAGAATCTCTGTTTGCTACGAGAAAAAAATCATAGCTTGCTGTGGGTCCATCCAAAATATCTCATACTTTGGCAGTAGTCAGAGAATTTAGGAATGCACCACTTTGGTATTTAACTTCGGCGCTAGAACTATGGCTAAGGTGGTCGAAAGGCTCATCCTTTGCCTTACTGTCTTAGCTGTTTTTCAGCAGATTGATCGGTACTGTTTCGCCTATATCTTAAACTAGCGAGGTCCAATGATGCTGAATTTTTGTGAGAACCTAGATCACAAAATTTAGCACAAGTTTGGTATTCAACACTCAGCCAAGAGATGCAAGGAGACATGGATAAAAATTCTGACAAGTCTCAGCGATTGTGGATTTCATTGTTTACCAACTTACAACGAAATCTCCCAAGTTTATCGCCGTTCCTTACAAGTTGAGGGTATCCACATGGTTCAGGTGTACCCATCACAAAAGAGTTACTCAACTCCTAGTTAGCCTATTACAACACTTGTCAAAAGTTAGGCTACCCTATCGAGGAGTATGTGCAAAAGTCCTCCTAGGTCGTCATCTAGAAATCATCCAAGTCGTTGACGGACGACTCGCTGTGAGCAGGAGAGTGAGCTCCCATCTGAGGTGCCTGTGGTACCTCACCCTGAAAATCCATACCGGAGATACCATCAATCTCCTGTGGCTCCTCCTCATCCTCCTCCATGTCCTCCTCATGGGGATGGTTATTCTGATCATGGTGCCACTGAATGTGCTCATTAGCATTCTCCAACTCAAGGCTCAGGTCATGGAGCTGCTCCTCCAACTATGCTATCGTGGCATCTCTCTCACCCATGAGAGTGTCCTGCTCCTGAATTTGGCCCTCCAGTTGGCCAATCTGAGCATCTCTGTCCTCAAGATCCTGACTGAGCTCCTTAATCTGCTCATCCCTGGTATCTGCCATCATGTGGTAGGCCTGAGCAAGATCAGTGAGCTGCTCAAGCGCCTGACTCTGGAGAGTCTGAAGCTGGTAGAGTGCACTCATGCACCGCTCGGAGGTATGAATAGTTTCTTGGGCGTGAAAGTCTACCAAGTACTGTGCGTGCTGCACCCTGTTTAGCCAAAAGGGGTCGTTGTCCTGGGCAGCAGGAAACAATCCAATGGGAGCGAGTGTGACAACCTCGGGACGCTGCGCACAAAAAGTGGTGAGCGCCCTCATGGCTGCAAGCTCCCAAGTATCGGCCAAACGGCGACCAACAGCCTCAAGCTCCAAGGCGGGCCACTCCGGGTGTAGCGGGTGCGGAAAAACGGTCACGTTGACACGGCACTGGGTAACTCCATTTTCTGCAAACTCCAGTCCGGCGTAACGTGGGGGAACTAGATAGCCCGCGGTACGCAGAACATCCCACAAAATAGAGGGAAAGCCCTCCCAGTGGAGACACTGCGAGTGTACGCGTCCATCCTCATCCACCATCATAGCAACAGGCTCGGCCATCTGAACAAAAGATCAAATGGAGTGAGATAGCGAAAAACTGTGAACAGCACAAGGACAGATTCTGCATAGTGTGCAAAAATAACCATAACTTCCACAGTTCTAATCCAAAAATTCTCAAATTTCACCAGATCACTCTTAAGGTATTTGTGAACAACTTTGCTAGTCAACTCCAGAGCTATATAGGTCTCTAAGATGGTCTTTCTCTTCAGGTTTTACCTTACTGTATACCCAGAATTTTCAGTGAACAGAGGGCCAGAGTTTCGTGCACCAGGGAAAATCTACCCAGCCAAAATTTACCAAATTTTAACAGCAGCTACCTGTGCAAATCTGGAACAAGTTTCGTGTTGTGCTCTTTTGCAGAAAACCGCAGGAAGGGGGCCTAAAAATTTAAGAGGCAGAAGTGCTTATTCTGGACAGAATTCTGACATTCCAAGGTTTCTGTTAATTCTCACTGTCCATAAGTTCAGAATTTTTTTCATTTTTGAACAGAAGATAGAACACAAAATTTGGAACAATTTCTTCAACATGAACTTTATCAGAAAAGGTCATTTTCTTTGGCCAATAAATCGCTCTTTTCGGTCACGGCAGATTTCGGACAGTTTCGCTAGATGGTCCTTATGCAAACCACGCTTAGATACGCAAGAACCTTACCACTCTCATACAACGTATTTTCAATTTCCGATATATATGGTGATGATGCATGCACGTCCTATTCGTCCTCACAAACTAAAATAATTGCCAAATACTTTTGGTCTTACGAAGATAGTCTCGGTGGCATACCCAATACGGCTCTCGCTATAATAGCTAGTCGAGTCTTTCTAATCGTTCCTTAACTTATTGTAATCGCGGTTAGTGTACCTGCAGAAGATTGACAAGCATATATATTTCATGAACCTTTCATGCCAGCACTCATGAAAGCGTCCGTATTCATTACCGTTTACTTATAGAAACGATATCTGTACAATTTCCGCCGTACAGACGACGTTAACATACGCTATCGAGATAGCGTATTCATGGGGGTACCGTCATGAGACGGGGGTATGAACAGCGATCGCCATACCCTGCGCCAAACCTTCTACTCCCAATATGTTCAACTACAGTTGGCATATTGGCAGCACCTCAAGTAAGCCACTGCTTGAGGGCAGCGTTCGGTTCGCATCACCGACAGGAAGGCCAAGCTCTCTCAGTTGGCTGAGGATCCTTACCTTCTTACCTTAGCGATGAGTGCATCGTTACAGAATTTAAGGTCGGTTGTGCATGAAAGTAAGTTTTGACAGAAGGTAATGTGCTGGAAGTCAGTTGATAATATTTCATAAGTCAGATAGCCACCTAGTAAACTTTCCCATAATCCCCTAGGGCTTTACGAACTAGGCACCATCCTTAACGTACCAACGTATTTCGCAACACACCTTCTAGTCAAGTTTTATGAAAATAGGTTTTTACGGCTTGTCGCATTCTCTGGCGTATGTATTTTGGCTCTGGCGCCAGCTGTTACCAGCTGTGGCGCCAGCTACGGCTCTGATACCAGCTGTGGCAGAACCACCTGAATTAATCCGGCTCAAGTGTATTAACCATCACCATTAAGGCAATCTTGGTTAACCTTACACTTCAAACGGAGTAATCCACTGGTCTGTCGGGTATAACCTCCCGATACAACCACGGTAGAGCGGATCGAATGCCATACATACAAATGCTCATGCGACGATGAGCCCAGAGAATACGACATTCCAGAAAATATTACAACATTAGCATAAGTAAATATTACAGACCAAGTGTTGAGTTTAGAAACCAAATACTTCAATGATCATACTAAGAAGTTCTTCAGAGTTTAAGTTGCAGCGGAAAATAATCAACGGAAGCTACTCGACGATACATAATGTCTCGATGAAGCCCGTACGAGACATCATTCGGCATTATCTCCGTTGGACGGGGCGTATCCCATTCCACCGACCAACCAGGGGGAAGAGTGCAGGGCCAAGTCAAGCTAGCAATCATATCTTCGAAGGTCTCACCTGAAATGAGCCACAAGCAAGGCTGAGTATACTAATACTCAGCAAGACTTACCCGAGTAGTGGGATCTACTCCACCGACTCTAGATATGCAAGGCTTTTGGCTCAGGGGTTTGTTTTGCCGAAAAGCTTCTACAAGTGGGTCCTTACTTTCAACTTTTAGCTCAAGATTCTATTTTCATTAACCATTCTAGATAAGCAGCTATCCAAAAGCATACATAGTGAAGCATTTAATTTTCATCCAACCAGTTCATTCATCATCATTGTTCCTTTTCTTACTCTGTGGGTAAAAATGGTTAAGCAGTCTCAATAGCCGTGAGAAACGGACGATTCGAATCAAATTTCTTAACCTTGCAAGGGAAACCCAAACACACGTCACGTGGTTACTCCCTAGAGTCACACGTGCAACCTTTCCCCTTTCTTTCCGGGTCGTGGATCGGGGCTACCCTCCGAGAGTACAAGAGCCCCACGCCACGGTTCGGCGCCGGGTCGTGACCACTCTCTGCACTCGCCATATGCACATGGGACCGAAGTTCAAAGGGTAGGATGCCGTCCCCTTGCCGGGCCAATCAGGTACTTAAGCTTACCAATTCCCATAATCTCGGCATGTGTTTAGTACGTTCAAAGACTTAACCATCACTACCACACCCTGCGGCCTTAGTATTTTTCACTAGACAGACGGGTCTCAATCGTAACCATCGTTCCATAGCCCGTCCGTGTCCTTATGATTGCAGCGTGTAGTAGTCATTCAACTCCTATTTTCTCGCGAGTGACAGGAAATCACTCGACTTTTACCGGAGTCCTATTAGCAAAGCATTCTATCGAACCTTACGTCTAGTTTTCAAGCAAGGGTTCCTAACATCATGCAACTAAGTTTTCATTCAACTCCTATAAACTTAATGCACAAGCAAAAGAGTAGTGAGTTGCATAATTTAGGAAAGAGATGGGTTGTGCTCCGGGGCTTGCCTTCGCAGTTCGCTTAGGGCTCTTCCGAACTTGGGCTCGGGTCTTCAAGAGCTTCAGTTAGATTCGCTTGAGCTTCACGCTGCTCACTCTCGGACGCGGGCACCAGCTCGTAAGTTCCGTCGGCGAGAGTCGTCGATTCTACATGAGTGCACAAGTTTAAGTCGTGGCAATGGTACTCGATACGATTTAAGAGTAATTACTACAATGTATAGTTTCTGGTCATGAACTTTTGGATTTAGGCACATCAGGGAAAGATGTGCTTACTGTAAAATTTTCAGCCAATTTTATGTAACAGTTTAATTATGAAAAATATATTACATAGTCGCTGTTAGATCCTTGTTCTTTTTGTACAGAACAATTGGTGCAACGAATGAGTCTAAGATTTTTACAGAGCTTTCAGTTAAGCATGCAGAAGCTACTGTAAGTTTTGTAGGATTTATCATGCAGTATTCAGAGCACAGAAAATATGACATTCCACACCTAGGCTATTCAAGGATTCATTTTTACAGGACCCTACACAGGGTTTTTGTCCCTGGAACTTTTTACACAGCAACCTCTACCACAGTGTATCTCCTAGTAAAAAGTTGAGAATTTTCCAAGCTAAGATACTATTTTCTGGATTTAATGTATGTTATTAGCACATAAATCAAATAAATAGGTTACTCTGAGATAAAAAGCCTCCTAATTTTTCTCTGGCTTCTAGGTACCAATACATTAGCATAGAAAAAGTTTCGTTGGGTGATTCACCACCTAACTGCAGGGATAGAATATTTTACTTAAACATGGTATGGAACTAAGTTTAATAAACAGTAAAGCTACATATGGAATTTGGGCCTGATCTTTTTACACAGTCCTAAACATCAAGCAACTAACCTATTGCCCAAAATTTAGGGTCAGCTTTGTTCTACAACAGTGGGTACAAAATAAGTCTATTAAAGCTTCCATTTAATGTAGAGCAAAATATGTTGATATTCTGAGAAACTTTCTGTAACAAAAGTGGTAGAGTTCGTTCTACGGATTCCAGAACAGTTGAGTTTGCATTTTTCTGAATTTTCTACGATTTTATACGAATTTTACAAGTTCACTGAATTTGAATCTAGAATTGAAACTTTCTTTTACAACTAGGTCCTTGAATCTTACGCGCAGACCCTTCTAAAGATTTAAATTCTTGCAATTGGGTCCTCGGGCGGCTCGGGTGCGGCGGCCGGCCGAAATTCCGGCGAGGGGCTCGCCGGCGGTGAGGGGTGAGAGTCGGGGAAGGTTCAGGGGTGCGAGGGCTACCTTGTGGGGGTGTTGTTCAGGTGGGGAACGGCCGGGAAGGGCTCGCCGGCGTTGGAGCAGAGGCCGCGGCGGCGCGGCACGCGTCGACGGCGGTGCTCCGGCGGGCTTGGGGCGGCCTGGTCCGGTCAGCGAGCTTCAGTGGCGCATGGGGAAGCTGCTCAGGGGCTTGGCTTGGACGGAGGAGGTCGGGGTCGAGCTGTCCACGGCGAGCAGGGGCGGCCGCGGCGCGGGCGGCGGCGCTCCGGTGGTTCTGGGCGGCGTTGGGCGGGTCGGCGAGCTTCAGGGGGATGATGTAGTGGTGGCTGAAGCTTCAGTTTGGGCGGCGGGCGGCGGTGGAGGGCTGTCCACGGCGGGTGGCGCTCGGCGGCGGCAATGGCGGCGGCGAGGCCGTTCTGGGTGCGTGGCTCGCGCGGGCGGTCGGGGCTTGGCCTTTATAGGGGCAGGAGGGAGTGTGGAGGGGCCTGGGCAACGCGCGGGGCGGGGGCACGGCACGGCGCGCACTGGCCACGGCAGGCGGCAGCGGAACACCGGCGCGGCATGCGGCGTGCGGGCGCGGTGACTGGGCGGCCGGGATATGGCGTGGGCGCGAGGTGATAGCGCTAGGCGTGGAGTGGTGGAGCAGCAGCTGCAGCGGCTCGGGCGGAGGGCGGGCGCAGTGACGGGCGGGGCGCGGGAGCCGGGGCGGCACGGCGGGGCGCGGTGACTGGGCGCGACGGGCGGCGGGGCTGGGCACGGCAGCGGCATGCGCACGCGCGGGCGCTCACTGGGCCGCGCGGCGTGGGGAGGGGGCAAAGCCGGCCGTGGCGGGGGTGGCGCGGCGGCCTCTGGCCGGGCGCCTCGCGCCGGTCAGGCATCGCCGGCCACCTTGTGCGCGGCGGTCGGGCGGGGAGGAGAGAGAGAGGGGGGGGGGGGGCGCGAGGGCCTGAATGCGAGAATTTGGAAAACTTCAGGGGGCTGGGTGCAAACCGGGCGTTTTCTCCTCTTTCTAATTTGAATTTCAAAAACTATTGAACACGAAAGTTGTTCAGAATAAAAAGTTCTACAAGTTTGGTTTTAGGCAACATCTCATTTTGCTTATGGTTTGAAAGTTAAATTTAAAAGTTCAAAAGTAACCAAATGTGCCCAATTTAAATTTGAATTCCAACTGAACTCGTTCTAATTCTTTCCACCCTTTTATCAGTTGGTTTAAACATAGGGTTAGGCTAATGATACTGATTTTAGAAATGAAATTTTTTTTTTACCAGGGTTGTCACATCGCCATTACTTCTTTTTCTTTCACGAGTTCGTACGGATTGGCAGGACTGCATCGACACGATCTCCGGCCAATTGGTAGGTTCCGCTTATCGAATAACATCTAAGCTTTAACTTCGGACACATCGCCGTTGTTTCGTTTAGATTTATTCACCAGTTATCGATATTTACCAGAATTATAGGTTTTTACCTATTGTTCTAGTTTTATCACCAGTTATCCAGCTTGAGATCGAAACTATCGGCTTTATCATTGCTTTCCCTCGTTCATTATTATACAGCCGATCAGATCTATTTCAAGTGTTGCATCTGTAATAATTGTTTAAGTTGCTCCAGCAGTTTTCTTTGCAATTATTACGTGGTTATCGTTTGATCCATAGCCGGTTATCTTCATAGCAAATCGGCTGATTCGCTGATACGCTTTTCAGGATAGATCGAAACCTCAGCCGATCGGAACCTCCACAATTTAATAAGTTTATTTTCTTGTCAATCAACAGGTCAGATAGAATGGCACACCGCGTGAACCGCACCAGGGCAATCACCCGAACAGGAGTTAAGCAGATTCTCTCGAGTCGGGTGTCCGACGCTGAAGGTCATCGGCCGATTCCTGGCCGATTTTTAGTGCCAACAAGGTTAATATTGGTAGAATACTTAAAAGTATGTGAAGTAAGTGGGATTACCTGAACAGCTTCTACCAGCAATGATGCAGCGGCCGCTCCATCTTCTGTAGCAGTCTGGAGATCGACCTCCTCGGCAATCGGCAAAGCTGGCGCAGTTGGAGTTTCAGCCGATGCCGCCGCCGATTGATCAGCCGGTTCTATGCGGGCACGTACTCGGCGACTCGTCTTCTTCAAAGTGGGCCTTTTCGGTGTTTGCCTCCATCGACGGCTGGTGATGTCTTTGATGGTCGGGGCGTGATGGCCGATAAATGGAAATGGTGTGTATGGGCGATTGCTCTCTATCGGCCTACCACTTCGGCTCCGCGTCGAGGGAATTTGACTTTCGGACTAAAAAGAGAAATACAAGTTAGCGGCGAGATTGTAGCATGAAAAGGGACAATGTTGAAATCAGCTCGTAGAAAGGTAATACCGTAGCACTTGAATCGATGTTGTCTGGGTCCAAACTATTACAATATGTTGAGGGAGACGAACAGAAGAGGTACTGCTTCCATTCTGCCCACCACAGTTTGAATTGTTGGACGGCAAAGGGGGCCACTATCTAGTTGTTTAGGTCAATGGTACTGGAGTCTGGCACTAGATTGCACAGCCGACTGTAGTCGAGGCTCTTGGTCAGTTCATCTCAAAATTTTGCACGGCCGGCAAAGTAGACTTGAATCGGCAGCTGACCAAAGCCGAATTGTCGTGCTGCGACTGATGGATTGTAAAATTCATAGGTTGGGAAGTCTTTTCCAGAAAAGAAGTTGGCAGGTAAAATCCCTGGCTTGATCAGAATATCCATGAGATCACCGTCAAAGGAATTGGATGATGAATCATAACAGACAGGAAGCTCGAAAATCGGCCCTATCATCTGGTACGGATACCAGCTGGTGGTCTCTTCACTGAAGTCGTTGTAGAAACATCTGAAGTATTCGGCCGTTCGGGTGGCAGTGAACTGACAACCAGGGAAGGCTGATGCTACTTCTCCAAAAGAGGTACACCGTCGTCGTATGGTGGGGTTTTCCTCTGACTCGATATTAGGAAATGTTTTTGTCTCTATTTGCTGCTGGGAGACCTTGCTCATGTACAGGTTGAGCCAGAGGGTGATGAACCACCAAGGACCACCAGGATTACCAATCGGCTCCCCTTTTGATAATTTGACGCCGATTTTGTGCATCATATGGTAGGCTGATCCTAACAGATGCTTCCCGAGGGTGATGGCCGATCCTATTGACAGAGCTTCTACCAGAGCTTGTGTATTGGATGAAGGACCAACTGCTCTGCCACAGAAGAAGTGCTTCTCTAGCCACATCATTAAGAACACTGTGTGTTCTCTCTCTGAAATCGTCCCGGTCCTTATGTTTTTGCTGATATACCCCTTCCACCCGCCGATTCCTTTTGTCTCTAGCCGATGGGTTGGTTTGATCAAATAATCAAAGGGTGTATCAGGGGAGGAGATATCAAGGCCGGTCAGCATCAGGACATCGGCCAAGGTTGGAGTCATAGGTCCGTGCCCAAAGAGAAACGCGTTGAGTGCGTCAGACCAGAAATAAGAGGCCGCTATTACTAAGGGTTCATTTTTCTCCATTTGGGACAAAGAGAGATTGATGCACTGGCCGATTTTTAACTCATCCCGCCATTCTTTCCAGCTAGGGGTTTCATTCGGCGAAGATCTAAAAGCACCTGCCTACTGACCCAAATCCATGGGTGATTGCTTGAAAGGAATTCTATGGGTTTCTAAGTTGATCAAATCCGTTGGGTCTGGATTCCCTATGGGACCTAAGCAGATGAGACCAGGGGCTTCGAAAAGGGGAATAGTAATCTGGTGCCTAAATGCCTAAAAAAGGGGGAAAAGGGAGAAAATTGAGAATGGATCTAAAAAGTGCTCGAGCAGTAAAAAGTAAAAGAGGAAAGTTTCGGATGATTACCTCCGGAATGAAACTCATCGTTGCCGATGGAGTCGCCGATGGGACCGGCATCGCCGAGGAAGTTGCCGGCGGAACCTCCGCGGTTGGTGCAGTTGCTGATGGCGCCGCCATTGGAGGGATGAAGCAGGTTGCAGGCGCGAGAAAAATCGCCGGAGGAAGCGGTTGGAGACCAAGAGGGCGCAGGGAGAAGATGAACAGTGATTTGCTGGGAGGAGATTACTAGGCTTGTGGGGAAGGAGTGGCAGAGAACACTGGTACTTAAGGACAATCCGAGAGAGAAAGGGTAAAGGCAGGATTTTTGCCGCGCCGTCTGCACGAATTAAAGGGGAACAGTTGTCTCAAGCGCTCGGTTCGAGAAGATTGGAATCATCATGTAGAAGACCGCGAAACGGAGGGAGATTTTTGCTGCGTTTCTTTCGGAGGAAAGATTAGAAAAAAGAGTTTCGAAGCAAAAGTCATGTTTTACTTCAAAACTGGGGGGCATGTTTTGACGCCAGATTTTGACACGTATTGAAATCGGCGTCAGGAAAGGAAGAGACTGACCGATGCGGCAGGTTTAAATGCTACAGTTGGGAATCGGCCAATTGAGGCTACAGTTAGGGATCGGCCGATTGGTGATGCAGCTTGCACCAACAGATAGGGGGATGAAGCCATTGGAATCCCAATAGAGGATCTCAGTCAAAAAAAATGACTTGACGTGGGTCGAAAGAACGATGCCGACTCGGTCGTGAAGCAATGGAAAGAGTCCGGATTGGACTAGGAGATGGCTGGAGAAGATTCTGCGGGAGCCCGTTTCCTTTAGGAAAATATTATAGATATAGTAGTTTTCTATTTAAATCAAGTTTGTAACAGATCGTAATCGATCAGGAGTCGTCAGGGTTTTGTAGAATATACATCAATCAATCAACAAAATAATCTACTTTTTCATCGCACTTTACTTTCAAGTCGGCGACTTCGCCATTACTTGTTTTTCTTTCACGAGTTCATACGGATTGGCAGGGCTGCATCGACACGATCTCCGGCCAATTGGTAGGTTCCGCTTATCGAATAACATCTAAGCTTTAACTTCGGGCGCATCGCCGTTGTTTCTTTTAGATTTATTCACCAGTTATCGATATTTACCAGAATTATAGGTTTTACCTATTGTTCTAGTTTTTATCACCAGTTATCCAGCTTGAGATCGAAACTATCGGCTTTATCATCGCTTTCCCTCGTTCACTGTCATACAGCCGATTAGATCTATTTCAAGGGTTGCATCTGTAATAATTGTTTAAGTTGCTCCAGCAGTTTTCTTTGCAATTATTACGTGATTATCAGTTGATCCATAACCGGTCATCTTCATAGCAAATCGGCCGATTCGTTGATACGCTTTTCGGGACAGATTGGAACCTCAGCCGATCGGAGCGCCTGGAATTTAATATATTTATTTCCTTGTCAATCAACAAGTCAGATTGACTAGCACGCCGCGCGAACTGCACCAGGGCAATAACCCGAACAGGAGTAAAGCAGATTCTCCCGGGTCGTGTGTCCGACGCTGAAGGTCATCGGCCGATTCCTTGCCGATTTTTAGCGCCAACACAGCCAAATCTAGCCTAGCATTCAGTGTGTCCTTTGTCTTCCCCTCCAGTTTCAGCAATGTGCCAAGGAGGTTGTCACATATATTCTTCTCTATGTGCATCACATCAAGATTGTGGGGCAGCAGCAGGAATTTCCAATATGGCAGCTTCCACCACCCAGCTTTGCAGTTATAAATTACTCGTTCTCCATCCTCTCCACTCTTTCTATTTTTGGTGCATTATTACGTAAACCTGGGCTGACATTGCTGACCCTTTCTAGTAGCTCAGCGACCTCTTCTGCAGTGAACTTTCCTGGTGCCTCATGCATCTCTACCGTCCCATCGAATAAAAATTTGTTTTTCCGCCAAGGATGTGCCATGTGAAGGTAACGACGGTAACCAATGTAGCATAACTTTCTCCTTATTGGCCGTGACAATGGGTTTTTGTCACAATGAATACATGCAAAATAACCTTTTGTTGTTCGACCTAACAAGGTGCTTAATGCTGGATAGTCATTTATGCTCCAAAGCACAGCTGATCGCAGATTAAACTTTGAACGACTGGCAGCATCGTATGTACTGACACCACTCCAGAGCTGAAGAAGTTCTTTTATAAGAGGCTCCAAGAATAAATCAAAATCCTTTCCTAGCGATTTTTGATGTGGGATCAGTAAAGACATGAAGCGGTTCGAAGGATTGGCACATTGCCATGGTGGAAGATTTAAGGGGATAACAAGCATTGGCCACATGCTATATGTCGTGCTAAAGTTGCCAAATGGATTGAAACCGTCAGTAGCGACGACAAGTCTCAGGTTCCTTGCATCATCTGCAAACTCTGGATACTTGACGTCGAAGTGACTCCATGCCATCCCATCAGCTGGATGGCTCATTTGGCCATCAACGGTGCCCGCTTCATCTTGTGCCACTGGATGTCCTTAGTTGTTCGGCTTGAAGCAAACATCCTCTTCAACCTTGGGACTAGTGGGAAATGCCTCAAAACCTTACGAGGAACACGCCTGCAGCCATCCTTGTCCTCCCATCTAGATTCCTTGCATTTTGGGCAGACATCCAATTTGGCATAATCATTCCTGAACAGCACACAATTATTATAGCACACATGGATCGTGTCGTATCCAAGGCCCAGTTCAGGAAGATACTTCCTTGCCTCGTCATATGTAGATGGTAATTCGGACCGAGGGAATGATAAGGACATCAGCTTCAATATTCTGTTGAATGTTGTATTGCTCATTCGATAGCGCGACTTGATACGAAGCAGCCTCACAACAAAGGAGAATCTTGAGTTTCTAGATCCTGGGCAAAGAGTCCGCTTCAACGTTTCAAGCACTCTCGTAAATTTTGGCTGCTGTCCACCCTCCTCCGTAGTTGTGTACAATTCTGATATCATCTCCAGGTCTGGCATTTCTTCATTATCATTATTGGCTTCCTCAACCACATCAATCCCATCATAATGGTGAAATTCATCCTCTTGAAAGTCAAGCCCATAGTCATATTCATGTCCATGCACCTGCTCTTAAAACTCATCAACAGGCGCAACATTTGCAGCTTCCCCATGATGAGTCCACCTTGTATATGTACCTGACATCCGAAACAGAAGAAGGTGGTCACGTACCTCATGCTGACCCAATTCATATAGATTTAGACATCGAGAGCATGGGCAATGTATATTGCTCTGTTCAGTGAATCGTTGCTTAACAAATTCCATGAATTGCTCGACTCCATGGATGTAAGAGAAGGTGTGAATTTTCTCACACTAGATATTCATGTTCCGTCCATCGATATTGAAAGTTCCTAAACAAGGCAGCTTCTACAACCATACGACAACCATTCGACATGTGTGCAAGACTAAATTCAACACTAGCAGACCAAACTATAATCATATTGGACAAATTGATGGTTGCAGAAGTAGGTACTTACTTCTAGTAGGCCGAATTGGTACCGCCTGATCGAGGACTCCACGACGCACGCCTGCACAGCGAACGTGCGGCCTAGCAGCGGCAAGGAAAGGGAAAGCACGAGGATGTCTCTGCCCAAGGTGCCGGGGACACCAGGACACCTCCCCAGCATCGTCAATCGGGATCCGCCAGCCGTCGAGTAGGAATGGGGGGGGGGTTTGGATTGGGTTTGGACGAGCAACAAGTGACTGGCTAGTGGGGATGACCATGTACGTCAACCAAACGACAATTCATTGACTGGGAATCGTGGCCATTGCGTTATGATCCAACGGTTCAGAATCCTCTGAGATGCTCAATTTGAACTACGTCTACCACGAATAAGATTCAAAAAAATACAAAAAAAGTATTCAGGGACATATATACTATTATACCCTAAGTCCGAGATATGGAAACAAAATTCAACTGTTTCATATGGATAATTCAAACTCCTAAGTCTAAGGTAGTACAAAAAAACTAATAATATCAAAAGATTGTTAAGAAATTTTACAAACTAACACAACAACACATTTTAGGACCATAAGCCTGAGGAAAAAAAATTCAAATAGTTTTAACAAAGTCGGGCCATACATTGTTCACAAATGAATACATCTCCCACATAGTTTCCTAGAACTTAACTCAAACATCCAATTTTGCATAGCTCACAATACTTTTCACATCATATACACCTCAAATTTTGACACAAACTCGTATTGACCTTACAATTACAGAATGTGAAGTTATACTTGCAATTCTCATGCAGTATCATTTTGTTTTTTTCCTACGTTGGTGTATAAAACTATGCGCTAGGTAAAAGATCTAAGAAATAGAAACTAACTAGAATACAGACACCACTAAATGGTAGAGTGTGATTTTAGATGAAACTAGGAAAATGAATCATAAATTTCGGAGTACTTATGAGGGAGAAATACTAGTTACAAGTTTTAATTCTAGATTAAAAAGAGAAAGATGGACTATTTACAAGCTCTTATGTGTCTCAGCCAATCACGCGGCTCCTAGTCAGCGCGTCGCGTTGCTTGCTTGTGGGCCCCATATGTCAGTGGCTCTAGGGTGGAAACAACTGCCGTGTCCCCAGTTTATTCCTAAACAAGCCGAACCGACGCGTGGTCGGCGCGTTGCGTCACTTGCTTGTGGGCCAAGGCTTGTTGGCCCGATATGTCAGTGGCTGTTGGGTGGAAACAACTGCCGTGTCCCAACTTTCTTCCCTGAGAAGTCGAACCACCCCTTTGCCTTCATCCTTGAGGACACGCGGCGCATTTCCCCCAATCTGTCCCATCAAAATTGGGGTTTTTCTCCCATCAACGCAAGTTACAGTACTTCCCCCAATGCTGGGTTTTTTATCCATCGCCGCCCGCATCACCGACATATGGGGTCCATGGGTTAGAGAGGACATGCTGGCCTTTGGTTGACTGAGGACATGCTGGCCTTTGGTTGACTGAGGACATATGGGTCAACCAAACGACCATTTGTTGATTGGGGATCATGGCCATTGCGTTAGGATCCAATGCCTCAGAATCCTCCGAGACGCGCACGACTGGGGAAGCTCTGTTCTCCTTTAATTTGCTTAGCGATGGCACATCTGACTATATTAGAGATGACACACATGTAAAAGATTTGCACAAAATCTATTCACAACTCCATCATGTTCACCATGCAAACTAAGATACAAACATCAAATAACACAAATTAGCTCCCGTGTGAACATAGCACACGTGCGATCCACAACGATGACACGGCGAGGCATCACTTGCTTCTTTCTGTGCTCTGGCCGCAGCCTGCTGACGGTGTATGTTACCGGGTCATTCATTCTCCGCGTCCAGAGGTCAAGCTCATGACGGATGCGGCAATCCGCGCTGCAGTACCGGATGATGAATCTCCTAGTAACCCCCCAGCGCCTGCATTCCGCCCATGTGCAGACGTGGAGATCCTCGACGAGCAGCGCCGCGTCGCGGTCAGGAAGCCAGTTCTGGAACGCAATGTTGTGAAGGTCCTGCTAGACCAAGCCGCGCAGCCGCGGCAGGCCGTGGTTCTCCCACAGGCCGTCATGGAGCGACGGGCTGCCGCTGATTCCATGGAGCAGCGCCAGCGCTACGGGGTCCGTTGGGTTCCTACGGTACCGCAGCATCACCAAGAAGTAAGCAGCGCCGGAGTCCCCAGCGTCATCGGTTTGGTTGACGAGCGCCAGCCCGATGGCGGGATCCTGCCGCGTCATCAACCTCTTCATCCCCTCGTAGCATACAGGCTCCGGATTATCAACGAGGCGCAAGCGCTGCTCGAAGTGCAACTTGACGTCGCGCCTTAAATGACGGCAGTGCTCACGAAGCTCATGGAACGATAGGCGACGGAGCACCTCGGTGGAATCGCAGATGCGGCGGAAGCGGACGCAGACCTAACGAAGCATCAAATACATATAGGCGCTCCCATCCTCAATGCAGTCAAGGATGATATGTCTGATCAGATCCTCTGGCAGTAGCATCACCAGCAAGAACGTCGCCGCACTAGGGTCTCCCATCGCGTCTAGTTCTACGCTTGATTCTTCTCCGTGACGATGAGGCCAAGCTGCGCCTGACGATTCGCCTGGTTCCATTATTTCGTGGCACGGCGATGGGAGAAGAAGGCGATGCGGCGGATGGCGAGAGGGAGGGAAAGAAGAATACAGTGGTGTTTGATGGGACACTTTGGGGGAAGTGGGCACATATAGGCAATAAAAGGTAACTGCAGGGGAACTCGGTCACTTACACGTGGGGCCAGGCGAAAAGGCTTCCTCCATCGACAGTTACCCCATTCGTTTAGCCCTTCTCTGGTGGCGAAGCGGCTTCCATCGTCGACTCTGGAGGAGCTGCCGCTCGACTTGGCGATTAAGATCGCAGGCCATCTCGCTGCAACCTCAAGATGTTTGGATTCTAGGTTTAATTTGCTTGCATTGTATGCTTTAATTTGGATCTATGCCGAGTTAACAATCCCAATCGTGCGTAACTATTTTTGTTCATAGTAACAATTGAACTCCAATTAATTAATACGAGTACATTCATTAAAACATATATATATATATACATAAACAGCACACGTGGAGTTCCAAAACCCGAACGATCGAGTGCCTAAACTGCAAGCTAAGCTAGGACGACGAAGATGACAGACATCAATAATTAAGCTACGACATGAAACTGCTGAAATTAGAGTAGCTCCCGTGTGGAACTTAGCACACATGGAGCGGTAATCGACGACGATGACACACGCCACGGCGGCGAGGCTCTGTGCGCAGGCAGTCACCGCGTTCCACATTCCCGGTGACCAGCGCATGCAGCGCGTGGCTCGCTCACATCCACCCCTCGTTCCGGGCTAGGACGTGCTGGCGGCTGTACTTCTTCTTGTTCTCAGCCCTCATGGCCGAGGAGTTGGCCTTCCCCACGACGTGGTCCCTGACCTCATTCGGCCTGGTCCACAGTTGCCTCAAGCCGGGGCAGACAGGGCACCTGTAGATGTCATCGGCGCGGTGGTAGACGCGCAGAGCTGAGCCGCGGGGGACTGGTTTGATGTAGCCACGGTTCTGGTCATTAGACCCGTCCGTCTCTGTCTGGGTGTCGGAGTCGGCATCATCATCAGAATCGTAGAAGGCCGTAGGAAGTGTGACAACCCTGGTAATTACATTTCCAAAATCAATGTCATTAGCCTAACCCTATGGTTAAACCAACTAAGGAAAGGGTGGAAAGAATTAAAACGAGTTCAGTTGGAATTCAAATTTAATTTGAGCACATTTGGTTACTTTTGAACTTTTAAATTTAACTTTTAAACCATAAGCCAAATGAGATTTTGCCTGAAACCAAAGTTGTAGAACTTTTTATTTTGAACAACTTTCATGTTCAAAAGTTTTTGAAATTCAAATCAGAAAGAGGAGAAAACGCCCTGTTTGCACCCAGCCCCCTGAAGTTTTTCAAATTCTTGCACTTCGGTCCCTCGCTCACCCCTCCCTCCTCTGCTGCGCCGCGCGCTCGCCCGACCGCCGCCGGCCACCTGTCCCCCAACGCCTGCGCGGCACCAGGCGCCGAGCCAACCCACGGCGTCCTGCTGCACCGCCCCCGCTCGCCCAACCGCGGCCGCGCCTTCTTCTCCCTCCCGCACGCCTCGCCTCTGCCCAACCCGTTGCTGCTCCCTGCGGCACCGCCCCGTGCTGCCCAGTCGCTGGCCGCCGCCCCCTCCACCAGTGCTCCGTCGTGCCGCCCGAGCTCCCCAACCGCCCGCCAGCGTCGCCTACACGCGACGTCGCGCCCCGGACGCGCCCAGCGCACGCACGCCACGCGCACGACGCGCCTCTGGCCACTGGTCACCGCCGGCCGCCCCCAATGGCGCCCAGCCTCGCCGGTCCCTCCACCTCGCGCCCCGGCCGTGCCGAGCCCGCCCCCACGAGCTCCACCAGCTATAAAGCCGGCACAGCGCCCCTCCCTCCTCTCCCTGTTCCTCCTTCTTCCCCGCAGAGCAGAGCCGAGCTCCGCCCCACGCCGCCGCCGTGGAACTCCCTCCTCCGCCCCTCCTCGACCCGAGCTAGGCCCCAAAATCGCTCTCCTAACTCCGCGCGAAGCTTCCCAGCCCAAGCCCCGCCGCCCAGCTCGCCGGAGCTCGCCGGAGCAGAGCTCCACCCGCCGCCGCCCCCCGGTAGCCGTGGGCAGCCCTGCTCAGGCCGCCTCCGCCCCAACCGTGACCACCCAAAGGTAGCCCCCAACCTCCTCTTGCTCCTCCCCCACCTTGCCCTCGCCGCCGGTGACCCAGCTCGCCGGAATTCGGCCGGACAGGATGCTCCCCGCCGTGATTTGCGACCAGGGACCACATTGCAAACGCCCAAATCTTTCTAGGGGGTTTTCTGCTAATTTTCAGGGACCCCTCTGTAAAGAAAGTTTTAACCAAATCAGTGAAATTGTAAACTTCGTATAAAATCGTAGAAAATTCAGAAAAATGCAAACTCAACTGTTCTGGAATCCTTAGAAGACACTCTACAACTTTTGTTACATAAAGTTCCTCAGATTCTCAATATATTTTGCTCTAGATTAAATGGAAGGTTTAATGGACTTCTTTTGTACCCACTGTTGTATATCATTGCTGACCCTAATTTTTGGGCAGTGAGTTATTTGCTTAATATTTAGGGCTGTGTAAAAAGATCAGGACCAAAAGCCATCTCTAGATGCACCTTTTGTCCAACCTTGTTATATGCCATAAAGTGTTAGAACTAATTTTTCCTGCTGTTCTGTGATGATTAATGACATGAAACTTTTTCTGTGTATTTATAGTAATACGTAGAGGCCACAGAAAAATTTAGAAACATTTTTACTATATGTAACCTGTTCATATGAATTTGTGGTAGGAAAACTTCACTAATTCAAAATAATTAGTAAAGCCCTTATAAAATGTTCATCTTTTTACTATGAAACACAATAGAGTAGCTCAACCTGTACAAAATGTTTCATACATACAAACCCTGTATAACATCCTGTAGAAAATAATCTTTTATAACATGAGCGTAGCTTGTCCCATTTATTATGCTCTAAATAATGTACAATAAAATCTGAAAAATTTACAGTAGCACAAATATGGTTATAGCAACACCCTGTAAAATTTGTAGCATCAATACTTGCATGGTTTGTTCTGTATAAAAATAACTAGATTCTAGCAGTGGCTGTGTATTTCATTTTTCATATTTAACATGCTACACAAAAATGTCTGAAATTTTTTACAGTTATCTTATCTCTGCATATTGTACTTTGAATAAAAATTTTATTACCAGAAGCTAACTAGATTAGTAATTGTGTTCAACTCATGTTTGTGTTTAAAAAGAAACTATGTTTTCAATATAACACAACCCCTTCTCCTTTAATAAAGTTAAATAGATTAAGATAAATTATATTAACGATTGCCCACGATTGATGAAATAACTCACTCCACAACAAACTCGTGTTTTATACACTGCAACTTTATCGTGAAGGAAATCATGTCGTTTAACATCACCACTACTTAAACTTGTGCATTCATGTAGAAACAACGACTCTCGCCGACGGAACGTACGAGTTGGTGCCCGCGTCCGAGAGTGAGCAGCGTGAAGCTCAAGTGAATCTAACTGAAGTTGCCGAAGACCCGAGCCCAAGTTCGGAAGAGCCCCGGACTAACTTTTCGCAAGAAGGCAAGCCCCGGAGCATGAACCCTATTTCCTAAACTTATGCAACTTATTACTCTACTTTACTTGTGCATTAAGTTTATAGGAGTTGGATGAAAATTTAGTTGCATGATCCTAGGTACCCATGCTCTGAACACTAGATGCAAGGTTCGATGGAATGCTATGCTAATAGGACTCGGTAAAAGTCGAGTGATTTCCTGTCACTCGCGAGAAATTAGGAGTTGATTGTTTACTACACGCTGCAATCATAAGGACGACGGACGGGCTGTGGTACGATGTTTATGTTGATGATTGAGGCCCGTCTGTCTAGTGAAAAATGCTAAGGCCGCAGTGTGTGGTAAGTGATGGTTAAGTCTTTGAACGTACTAACCACATGCCGAGAATATGGTAATCGGTAAGCTTAGTACTGGATTGAACCGAGGCCGGAATATACTCCCCACTGTCTTGAATTCGTTCACATCTAGCTAATGGCGGGTGCATCGGCCGCCATGGCCCGGCTGCGTCCGTGGTCCATGGGGAGGTGTAGTCGAGGGCGGTGGGCCTGTTCCGTGAAGCGGGAATTGAAGGGAAAAGTTGCACGTGTGACTCTAGGGAGTAACCACGTGACGTGTGTTTAGGTTTCCCTTGCAAGGTTAAGAAATTCGATTCGAATCGTCCGTTTCTCACGGCTATTGAGACTGCTTAACCACTTTTACCCACAGAGTAAGAAGAGGAACAATGATGATGAATAAACTTGTTGGATGAAAAGTTAATGCTTCACCATGTATGATATTGGATAGTTGCTTACCTAGAATGGTTAAAGAAAGCTAGAACTTGGAGCTAAAAATCTGAAAGTAAGGACCTACTATATATGCTTTTTGGCAAAACAAACCCCTCAAGCCAAAAGCCTCGCATGTCTAGGAGTCGGCTAAGTATACCCCATTAGTCGGGTAAGCCTTGCTGAGTATTAGTATACTCAGCCTTGCTTGTGGCTTGTTTTCAGGTGAAACCTTCGAAGATTTGATTGCTAGGTTGGCTTGGCCTTGTACTCTTCCCCCTGGTTGGTCAGTGGAATGGGATACGCCCCCGTCCAACGAAGATATTACCGAGTGACGTCTCGTACGGGCTTCATCGAGACATCCTGTATCGTCGAGTAGTTTCCGTTGTTTATTTTCCGCTGCAACTTAACTCTGAAGAACTTATTTATGTTAATTGAAGTATTTGGTTTCTAAGCTCAGAACTTGGCCTGTAATATTTACTTATGTTAATCTCGTAATATTGCTGGAATATGGTATTCTCTGGGCTCATCGTCGCATGAGCATTTGTATGTACGGCGCTCGATCCGTTCACCGTGGTTGTATCGGGAGGTTATACCCGACAGACCAGTGGATTACTCCGTTTGAAGTGTAAGGTTAACCGAGGATGCCTTAATGGTGATGGTTAATACACTTGAGCCGGATTAATTCAGGTGGTTCTGCCACAGCTAATATCAGAGCCGTAGCTGGTGCCACAGCTGGCAACAGCGGACACCAGAGCCGAAATACATACGCCAGAGAATGCTATAAGCCTTAAAAACTCATTTTACTAAAACTTGACTAGAAGGTTGTGTTGCGAAATGCGTTGGTACGTTAAGGATGGTGCCTAGTTCGTAAAGCCCTAAGGGATTATGGGAAAGTTACTAGGTGGCTATCTAACTTCTATATATATTATCAACTGACTTCCAGCACATTACCTTCTGTCAAAACTTCCTTTCATGCACAACCAACCTTAAATTCTGTAACGACGCACTCGTCGCTAAGGTAAGAAGGTAAGGATCCTCAGCCAACTGAGGGAGCTTGGCCTTCCTGTCGGTGATGCGAACCGAACGCTGCCCTCAAGCAGTGGCTTACTTGAGGTGCTGCCAATATGCCAACTGTTAGTTGAACATATTGGGAGTAGAAGGTTCGGCGCAGGGTATGGCGATCGCTGTTCATACCCCCGTCTCATGACGGTACCCCCGTGAATACGCTATCTCGATAGCGTATGTTAACGTCGTCTGTACGGCGGGAATTGTACAGATATCGTTTCTATAAGTAAACGGTAATGATTACGGACGCTTTCATGAGTGCTGGCATGAAAGGTTCATGATATATATGCTTGTCGATTTTCTGCAGGTACACTAACCGCGATTACGATAAGTTAAGGAACGATTAGAAAGACTCGACTAGCTATTATAGCGAGAGCCGTATTGTGTAAGCCACCGAAACTATCTTCGTAAGACCAAAGCTATTTGGCAATTGTTTTATTTTGTGAGGACGAATAGGACGTGCATACATCATAAACATATGTATCTGAAATCAACAATGCGTTGTATAAGAGTGGTAAGGTTCTTGCGTATCTAAGCGTGGTTTGCATAAGGACTATCTAGCGAATCTGTCACAAATCTGCCATGACCGAAAAGAAAGATTTATTGACCCAAGAAAATGACCTTTTCTGGTAAAGTTCATGTTGAAAGAATTGTTTAAAATTTCGTGTTCTATCCCCTGTTCAAAAATCAAAAAAAATTCTGAACTCATGGATAGTAAGAAATAACAGAAACTACGGAATGTCAAAATTCTGTCTAGAATAAGCACTTCTGCCTCTTAAATTTTTAGGCCCCCTTCCTACAGTTTTCTGCAAAAGAGTACAACACAAAACTTGTTCCAAATTTATCCCAGTAGCTGCTGTTAAAATTTGGTAAATTTTGGCTGAGTAGATTTTCCCTGGTGCACGAAATATTGGCCCCCTGTTCACTGAAAATTCTGGGTAGACAAAGAAGTGATACCTTAAGGGAACAGCCATGTTAGAGCCTAATCCAGCCACAGTGTTGAATACCAAACTTGTCCTAAATTATGTGATCTAGGTTCTCACCAAATTTCAGCCTTATTGGATCTTGCTAGTTTGAGTTATAGGCCAGATACTATAACTCGTTCTGCTGAAAAACAGCCAACCAGCGAAGCAAAGAGTGAACCGCTTGACCATCTTATCCATCGATTTAGCATCTTGGCTGAATATCAAAGTTGTACCTCCCTAAATTCCCTATCCACTGCCAAAATATAAGGAACTTTGGATGAACCTACCAGGAGATATAAGATTCTTATGGCAGACAGTTTTATGCTCGTGATTCCATCCAGGACCTTTTGGAAGTCTACTATTCCGCGTTAGATCTTTTTGGAGTCATGGAAGCAATATGGATCACGTTGCTAATGAAGAACATTCGCCTTTTCAGATGGTTGGAGCAACCCGTGGTAACCCGGATGGTTTAGGTGCTAGCGCAAGTGGATCACAACCACAGCCGCCGCCACCACCCAGCTTAGTGGAAGTAATGGCCGCTCAAACCGAGTTGCTTCGTCAGCTGGTGCAAGAACAGCAACACCACCAGCGGGGTGGGCAAAATGTCCCCCACCCCCAAGCTGCAGGATACACGGATTTCCTAGGGACCCAGCCTCCCTTGTTTCACGAGACGGAGGAACCCTTGGATGCGGACGCTTGGATTCGCACAATCGAGTCCAAGTTTTCTCTACTTGTGGCCCCATGTTCGGATGAAAACAAGGCCCGCTTTGCAGCGCAGCAGCTTCGCGGTACGGCTCGTCTATGGTGGGACCACTATTTTGCTATGCTCCCCGCTGATCACATTGTCACCTGGGATGAATTCAAGACTGCGTTCCGGGCACACCATATTCCCGAAGGTCTCATAGAAAGAAAGCTAAATGAGTTTTTAGCTCTCACTCAGGGTGACCGCACTGTACTTCAGTATGCTCAGGCCTTCAACAACCTATGCCAATACGCGGGCTATCACGCAGACACAGATGCCAAGAAGCGTGATCGTTTCCGCCGAGGTCTGAGTACTAAACTCAAGGAACGACTGAATCTTGTCAAAGCCGATACATATAAAGAGCTAGTCAACATGGCCATCACCCAAGAGGACTGTATTGAGGCTCATCGTGCTGAAAAGAAGAGAAAGGCGCCAGCTGGACCCTCGGGCGCTCAGCCACCAAGGTATCGCATCGTGCAAAATGCCGCACCCACAGCTCCACCTAGGGCCCCTCAGCCAGGGAGATGGATTGCCAGACCCCCACAACAGCCAGGCATGGTCCGACCCCTGATGCCTCCACCAAATGGTCCGAGGCCCACTCTTCAACCGTCTCTTCAACCTAGCCCCGCGAATCGTTGTTTCAAATGCGGGAGTTCCAACCACTTTGCACGAGCATGCCCTCAGTCTGGGCCGCCCAACCAAGGTCAGGGATCCAACCCGAACAACAAGAACAGGGGCAAGAGACAGACCCTGCAAGTCAAGCAAGGACGGATTAACTTCACCACGCTTGCAGAGCTTCCTGAAGGAGCCCCAGTGATGTCAGGTACATTCTCTATCCATAACAAGCCTGCAGTTATATTATTTGATTCTGGTGCATCGCATAGTTTCATAAGTGCAAAATTCGGTGCAAAAGTAGGCTTGGATGTTTGGCACACCAAAGGGTCGTATATGATATCAACACCGGGTGGAAAAATTGCTTCCAACCAAATCATAAGGCTGGTACCAATAAAATTGGGAAGTAAAGTCATCAACACAGACCTTGTTCTTTTACCCCTTGACGGCATAGATATTATTTTGGGAATGAACTGGATGACTAGGCATGGAGTCACACTGGACCTTTCTTCCCGAGCCGTTGAGATAAATTCACCTGGTCACGGAGCCACTACACTTTACCTACCGTTACGGGAGTGCACAAATTCTTGCGCTTTCGTGATGAAAGGGACCAACCTAGAGAATATTCCAGTGGTATGCGAGTATGCCGATGTCTTTCCGGATGACTTACCCGGAATGCCACCAGATAGGGACATTGAGTTCGTTATTGAACTACAGTCAGGCACTGCACCTATATCCAAGAGACCATATAGGATGCCCCCTAAAGAATTGGCAGAGCTGAAAATTCAACTCCAAGAACTACTGGACAAAGGTTTCATTCGCCCTAGCGCGTCACCTTGGGGATGTCCAGCCCTATTCGTAAAGAAGAAGGATGACAGTTTGAGATTATGTGTGGACTACCGACCTCTCAATGCGGTAACTGTTAAAAATAAATACCCCCTTCCTCGCATCGATGTACTCTTCGATCAATTAGCTGGAGCCAGAGTCTTCTCAAAGATTGATCTTCGTTCGGGATATCATCAGATCAAGATTCGCCCATGCGATATTCCTAAGACTGCCTTCTCCACACGATATGGACTATATGAATTCTTAGTCATGTCCTTTGGACTCACCAATGCCCCTGCCTACTTCATGTATCTCATGAATTCGGTATTCATGCCCGAACTGGACAAATTCGTCGTAGTGTTCATCGACGACATCCTTATCTATTCCAAGGATGAGGAAGAGCATGCTAAGCACCTGCACATTGTTCTTCAGCGTCTAAGAGACCATCAGCTCTATGCTAAGTTTTCTAAGTGTGAATTCTGGTTGGATACTGTAAAGTTCCTAGGTCACACTATCTCCAGCGAAGGCATAGCTGTTGACCCCAGCAAGGTACAAGAGGTGATGGATTGGAAACCCCCTACCTCTGTTCATCAGATTCGCAGTTTTCTCGGCTTAGCCGGTTACTACCGTCGCTTCATCCCGGATTTCTCTCGAATTGCTAAGCCCATGACTGAACTGTTAAAGAAGGAAGTAAAGTTTGTATGGAATGAGAAATGTGAAGAAGCTTTCCACACTCTCAGAGAGCATCTGACTACTGCACCTGTGTTAGCTCAACCCGATAATACCAAGTCATTCGATGTGTATTGTGACGCATCAGGTACTGGTCTAGGATGTGTGCTTATGCAAGAGAATCGAGTGATTGCATATGCCTCACAAGCCCTACGGCCCCACGAACAGAATTATCCCACACATGACCTTGAGCTTGCAGCCGTCATTCACGCTCTAAAAATATGGAGGCATTATCTCATGGGTACACAGTGCAATATCTACACGGATCATAAGAGTCTCAAGTACATCTTCACACAAGCCGATCTGAATATGAGACAACGGAGATGGCTAGAATTAATCAAGGATTATGACCTTGAAGTGCATTATCACCCCGGCAAGGCTAATGTAGTCGCGGATGCACTAAGCCGCAAGTCCCATTGCCATTGCTTATCCATGGAATCCTACAATGAGACATTATGTGCAGACATGAGGAAGCTTAACTTGGAAATGGTTTCCCAAGGCACTCTAAATCACATCTCAGTTGAGCCCACTCTTCACGACCAAATCGTCATGGCACAACTACATGATGAAGGAATCAAGATCATCAAACAAAAACTCTCTCTAGGTGAGGAGAAGTATAAGTGTTTCCGCCAGGACCATAAAGGAGTTCTATGGTTTGAAAGTCGTATAGTCGTTCCGAAGAATCGTGAACTCCGCAAGCAAATTCTTGATGAGGCACACCTCTCCAAATTCTCTATCCACCCCGGCAGTAGCAAAATGTATCAGGACCTAAGGCAAAACTTCTGGTGGACTAGAATGAAAAGAGAAATTGCTACGTATGTCTCGGAATGTGACACGTGCCAGAGAGTAAAAGCTAGGCACTTGAAGGTAGCCGGTACACTACAACCGTTACCTATACCATCATGGAAATGGGAAGACATAAGTATGGACTTCATCGTTGGACTACCAAACACTTCCCAGAAGCATGATTCCATATGGGTTATCATTGATAGACTCACAAAGACGGCACATTTTCTTCCGGTACACACCACCTATACCGCCAAGAAATATGCCGAGATTTACCTCGATCGTATTGTTTGCCTACATGGAATACCTAAGACAATCATTTCCGATCGTGGTCCTCAGTTTGTAGCACGCTTTTGGGAACAACTGCAAACGTCTCTTGGCACTAAGCTGATTCGCAGCTCAGCATACCATCCTCGGACTGATGGACAAACGGAAAGAGTAAACCAAATCCTTGAGGACATGCTGAGAGCTTGCGTCATCCACTATGACAAGAATTGGGACAAATGCCTACCCCTAGCAGAGTTCTCGTACAACAACAGCTATCAAACGAGTTTGAAAATGGCACCATTTGAGGCACTGTACGGACGAAGGTGTCGAACTCCTTTGAGCTGGTCACAAACCGGAGAACGTCAAATAATTGGACCCGACCTGGTAATCGAGGCAGAGGAGAAAGTAAAAGTAATACAAGCAAATCTTAAAGCCGCACAAGCCCGACAAAAGAGCTATTCTGACAAAAGGAGAAAGCCCCTAAAGTTCGAAGTTGGCGATCATGTCTACCTTCGAGTTTCACCCACCAAGGGAGTGCGAAGATTCGGAATCAAAGGCAAACTAGCTCCCCGTTATATTGGTCCCTACGAAATCATTGAGAGCTGCGGACCCGTAGCCTACAAATTACGACTGCCCCCTCAGCTCACGGCCACCCATGATGTCTTCCACGTATCTCAACTCAAGAAGTGTATTCGAGTCCCTACCGAGATTGTGGAACAACAAGAAATATCGTTGGAACCCGATCTCTCGTATGTCGAACACCCAATTAAGATTCTGGATCAAAAAGAAAGAGAGACCAGGAGGAAAGTGATTAGAATGTATAAAATACAATGGAATCGCCACACGGAAGAAGAAGCCACCTGGGAAACGGAAAGCTACCTGAACCAACATTTCCCTGGGTTTCTTATCTCAACCACTGGTATGTGCACCCACGCCCACACTAAGAATTACCGAATCTCGGGGCGAGATTCTCGTTAAGGGGGGAAGGCTGTGACAACCCTGGTAATTACATTTCCAAAATCAATGTCATTAGCCTAACCCTATGGTTAAACCAACTAAGGAAAGGGTGGAAAGAATTAAAACGAGTTCAGTTGGAATTCAAATTTAATTTGAGCACATTTGGTTACTTTTGAACTTTTAAATTTAACTTTTAAACCATAAGCCAAATGAGATTTTGCCTGAAACCAAAGTTGTAGAACTTTTTATTTTGAACAACTTTCGTGTTCAAAAGTTTTTGAAATTCAAATCAGAAAGAGGAGAAAACGCCCTGTTTGCACCCAGCCCCCTGAAGTTTTTCAAATTCTTGCACTTTGGTCCCTCGCTCACCCCTCCCTCCTCTGCTGCGCCGCGCGCTCGCCCGACCGCCGCCGGCCACCTGTCCCCCAACGCCTGCGCGGCACCAGGCGCCGAGCCAACCCACGGCGTCCTGCTGCACCGCCCCCGCTCGCCCAACCGCGGCCGCGCCTTCTTCTCCCTCCCGCACGCCTCGCCTCTGCCCAACCCGTTGCTGCTCCCTGCGGCACCGCCCCGTGCTGCCCAGTCGCTGGCCACCGCCCCCTCCACCAGTGCTCCGTCGTGCCGCCCGAGCTCCCCAACCGCCCGCCAGCGTCGCCTACACGCGACGTCGCGCCCCGGACGCGCCCAGCGCACGCACGCCACGCGCACGACGCGCCTCTGGCCACTGGTCACCGCCGGCCGCCCCCAATGGCGCCCAGCCTCGCCGGTCCCTCCACCTCGCGCCCCGGCCGTGCCGAGCCCGCCCCCACGAGCTCCACCAGCTATAAAGCCGGCACAGCGCCCCTCCCTCCTCTCCCTGTTCCTCCTTCTTCCCCGCAGAGCAGAGCCGAGCTCCGCCCCACGCCGCCGCCGTGGAACTCCCTCCTCCGCCCCTCCTCGACCCGAGCTAGGCCCCAAAATCGCTCTCCTAACTCCGCGCGAAGCTTCCCAGCCCAAGCCCCGCCGCCCAGCTCGCCGGAGCTCGCCGGAGCAGAGCTCCACCCGCCGCCGCCCCCCCCGGTAGCCGTGGGCAGCCCTGCTCAGGCCGCCTCCGCCCCAACCGTGACCACCCAAAGGTAGCCCCCAACCTCCTCTTGCTCCTCCCCCACCTTGCCCTCGCCGCCGGCGACCCAGCTCGCCGGAATTCGGCCGGACAGGATGCTCCCCGCCGTGATTTGCGACCAGGGACCACATTGCAAACGCCCAAATCTTTCTAGGGGGTTTTCTGCTAATTTTCAGGGACCCCTCTGTAAAGAAAGTTTTAACCAAATCAGTGAAATTGTAAAATTCGTATAAAATCGTAGAAAATTCAGAAAAATGCAAACTCAACTGTTCTGGAATACTTAGAAGAAACTCTACAACTTTTGTTACATAAAGTTCCTCAGATTCTCAATATATTTTGCTCTAGATTAAATGGAAGGTTTAATGGACTTCTTTTGTACCCACTGTTGTAGATCATTGCTGACCCTAATTTTTGGGCAGTGAGTTACTTGCTTAATATTTAGGGCTGTGTAATTTTTGGGCAGTGAGTTACTTTTGTTAGAACTAATTTTTCCTGCTGTTCTGTGATGATTAATGACATGAAACTTTTTCTGTGTATTTATAGTAATACCTAGAGGCCACAGAAAAATTTAGAAACATTTTTACTATATGTAACCTGTTCATATGAATTTGTGGTAGGAAAACTTCACTAATTCAAAATAATTAGTAAAGCCCTTATAAAATGTTCATCTTTTTACTATGAAACAAAATAGAGTAGCTCAACCTGTACAAAATGTTTCATACATACAAACCCTGTATAACATCCTGTAGAAAATAATCTTTTATAACATGAGCGTAGCTTGTCCCATTTATTATGCTCTAAATAATGTACAATAAAATCTGAAAAATTTACAGTAGCACAAATATGGTTATAGCAACACCCTGTAAAATTTGTAGCATCAATACTTGCATGGTTTGTTCTGTATAAAAATAACTAGATTCTAGCAGTGGCTGTGTATTTCATTTTTCATATTTAACATGCTACACAAAAATGTCTGAAATTTTTTACAGTTATCTTATCTCTGCATATTGTACTTTGAATAAAAATTTTATTACCAGAAGCTAACTAGATTAGTAATTGTGTTCAACTCATGTTTGTGTTTAAAAAGAAACTATGTTTTCAATATAACACAACCCCTTCTCCTTTAATAAAGTTAAATAGATTAAGATAAATTATATTAACGATTGCCCACGATTGATGAAATAACTCACTCCACAACAAACTCGTGTTTTATACACTGCAACTTTATCGTGAAGGAAATCATGTCGTTTAACATCACCACTACTTAAACTTGTGCATTCATGTAGAAACAACGACTCTCGCCGACGGAACGTACGAGTTGGTGCCCGCGTCCGAGAGTGAGCAGCGTGAAGCTCAAGTGAATCTAACTGAAGTTGCCGAAGACCCGAGCCCAAGTTCGGAAGAGCCCCGGACTAACTTTTCGCAAGAAGGCAAGCCCCGGAGCATGAACCCTATTTCCTAAACTTATGCAACTTATTACTCTACTTTACTTGTGCATTAAGTTTATAGGAGTTGGATGAAAATTTAGTTGCATGATCCTAGGTACCCATGCTCTGAACACTAGATGCAAGGTTCGATGGAATGCTATGCTAATAGGACTCGGTAAAAGTCGAGTGATTTCCTGTCACTCGCGAGAAATTAGGAGTTGATTGTTTACTACACGCTGCAATCATAAGGACGACGGACGGGCTGTGGTACGATGTTTATGTTGATGATTGAGGCCCGTCTGTCTAGTGAAAAATGCTAAGGCCGCAGTGTGTGGTAAGTGATGGTTAAGTCTTTGAACGTACTAACCACATGCCGAGAATATGGTAATCGGTAAGCTTAGTACTGGATTGAACCGAGGCCGGAATATACTCCCCACTGTCTTGAATTCGTTCACATCTAGCTAATGGCGGGTGCATCGGCCGCCATGGCCCGGCTGCGTCCGTGGTCCATGGGGAGGTGTAGTCGAGGGCGGTGGGCCTGTTCCGTGAAGCGGGAATTGAAGGGAAAAGTTGCACGTGTGACTCTAGGGAGTAACCACGTGACGTGTGTTTAGGTTTCCCTTGCAAGGTTAAGAAATTCGATTCGAATCGTCCGTTTCTCACGGCTATTGAGACTGCTTAACCACTTTTACCCACAGAGTAAGAAGAGGAACAATGATGATGAATAAACTTGTTGGATGAAAAGTTAATGCTTCACCATGTATGATATTGGATAGTTGCTTACCTAGAATGGTTAAAGAAAGCTAGAACTTGGAGCTAAAAATCTGAAAGTAAGGACCTACTATATATGCTTTTTGGCAAAACAAACCCCTCAAGCCAAAAGCCTCGCATGTCTAGGAGTCGGCTAAGTATACCCCATTAGTCGGGTAAGCCTTGCTGAGTATTAGTATACTCAGCCTTGCTTGTGGCTTGTTTTCAGGTGAAACCTTCGAAGATTTGATTGCTAGGTTGGCTTGGCCTTGTACTCTTCCCCCTGGTTGGTCAGTGGAATGGGATACGCCCCCGTCCAACGAAGATATTACCGAGTGACGTCTCGTACGGGCTTCATCGAGACATCCTGTATCGTCGAGTAGTTTCCGTTGTTTATTTTCCGCTGCAACTTAACTCTGAAGAACTTATTTATGTTAATTGAAGTATTTGGTTTCTAAGCTCAGAACTTGGCCTGTAATATTTACTTATGTTAATCTCGTAATATTGCTGGAATATGGTATTCTCTGGGCTCATCGTCGCATGAGCATTTGTATGTACGGCGCTCGATCCGTTCACCGTGGTTGTATCGGGAGGTTATACCCGACAGACCAGTGGATTACTCCGTTTGAAGTGTAAGGTTAACCGAGGATGCCTTAATGGTGATGGTTAATACACTTGAGCCGGATTAATTCAGGTGGTTCTGCCACAGGAAGGATGAATGAGTTCGTCTCCGTCTGGGTGTCGGAGTCGTGGAAGGCTGAAAGAAGGGTGTCGGAGTCGTAGAAGAAGGCCGCAGGAAGGGTGAATGAGTCTGTCTCCGTCTGGGTGTCGGAGTCGTAGTCAGGCGCAAGAAGGGTGACCGTCAACGACGAGGGCTGCGACATCGACGGGGGTGTGGGGGTGGAGGAGGAAGGCGCCACCACCGCCGGATGATGCTGGGAACGCCCTGGGGCGACGGCGGGTTGAGTTCACCGGCGTTGGAGCGCGATGAGAAACCGCCACACGACGATGACACGGACGCACCGTAGGGTCGCTCCATGCGCAGCTATAACACCTCAGGTGTTTAAATTACGAAATAAGCCTCTTTACCTTAACGCGGTGCATGAATAATTAGGAGGACTTTCAATGAAATGGCCTCCCGCCCGCCGCGACCCGCCCGTCGCTGCGCTTGCCTTCCGCCCGAGCCGCTGCTGCAGCTGCCCCCCCCAATCCCCCTGCTGCGCTATCTCTCGCTCCCCCACGCAAATCCCCGGCCGCCAGTCGCGTGCTCCCGCCCGCCGCACGCCGCGCCGGTGAACCGAGCCGCCCACCGTGGCCACTGGCACGCCCTTGCCGTGTCTCCACCCCTGCACGTCGCTCGGCACCCCTACCTCCCTCCTGCCCCTATAAAAACCGCCCCAGGCCGCCCGCGCGAGCCACCAGCAGCCAGAGAACGCCGCCGCCGCCATTGTCGCCGCCGAGCTCCACCCGCTCGTGGACAGCCTCCCACAGCCGCCCCCTGCCCAAATTGAACCTCCAGCCACCACCACATCATCCCACCGGAGCTCACCGACCCGCCCAACACCGCCCAGGACTGCCGGAGCGCCGCCGCCCGCGCTGTCACCGCCGCCGCCGCCCCTGCTCACCGCGGACAGCTCGACTCCGACCTCCTCCGCCCAAGCCAAGTACCTGAGCAGCTTCCCCACGCGCCCCTGAAGCTCCCCGTCCAGACCAGGCCGCCCCAAGCCCGCCGGAGCACCACCGTCGACGCGTGCTGCCGCCGCCGCCGCCCCTGCTCCAACGCCGGCGAGCTACTCCCGACCGCCCCCACCCGAACAAGACCTCCACGAGGTAGCCCTCGCATCCCTGATCCTTCCCCGACCCTCACCCCTCGCCGCCGGCGAGCCCCTCGCCGGAATTTTGGCCGGCCACCGTACCCGAGCCGCCCGAGGACCCAATTGCAGTAATTGAAATCTTTAGAAGGGTCTGCACGTAAGATTCAAGGACCCAGTTGTAAAAGAAAGTTTCAAATCTAGATTCAAATTCAGTGAAGTTGTAAAATTCATATAAAATCGTAGAAAATTCAGAAAAATGCAAACTCAACTGTTCTGGAATCCGTAGAAGAAACTCTACAACTTTTGTTACTTAAAGTTTCTCAGATTCTCAATATAGTTTGCTCTACATTAAATGGAAGTTTTAATGGACTTCTTTTGTACCCACTGTTGTAGATCAAGGCTGACCCTAAATTTTGGGCAGTGAGTTAGTTGCTTGATGTTTAGGACTGTGTAAAAAGATCAGGCCCAAATTCCATCTCTATCTACACTGTTTATTAAACTTAGTTTCATACCATAAGTGGCTAAATATTTTTATCCCTGCAGTTAGGTTGTGATTGACCTAATGAAACTTTTTCTATACTGGTGTAATGGTACCTAAATGTCATAGAAAAATTTAGAGACTTTTATCTCACAGGAACCTATTTATTTGATTTATGTGCTAATAACATACATTAAATTAAGAAAATAGTATCCTAGCTTGGAAGATTCTCATATTTTCATGGACGAAAACCCTGCGTAGGGTCCTGTAAAAATAAATCCTTGAATAACCTAGGTGAGTAATGTCATTTTTACCATGCTCTGAAAACTGCATAATAAATCCTAAAAAAATTACAGTATCTCCTGCTTGATTAAATGAAAGCCCTGTAAAAATCTTAGACTCAGTTTTTGCACCATTTGTTCTGTACAAAAAGAACAAGGATCTAGCAGCAACCATGTAATATATTTTTCATAATTAATCTGCTGCATGAAATTGTCTGAAAATTTTACAGTAAGCATATCTTTCCCTGATGTGCCTAGATCCAAGGCTTCATGACCAGAAGCTACTCGCTGTAGTAGTTACACTTAAATCATGTTTCCATGAGGAACATAAGTTCCCATGAACACCCACCCCACCTTGCTTAACGAAGTTACTTATTGTAGTTTTCTACTCTATTAATGATTGCCCACGAATGATAAAGTAACTCACTTCACAACAAACTCGTGTTTTACAAACTGCAACTTTATCGTGAAGGAAATCATATCGTTTACCATCACCACTACTTAAACTTGTGCATTCATGTAGAAACGACTACTCTCGCCGACGGAACTTACGAGCTGGTGCCCGAGTCCGAGAGTGAGCAGCGAGAAGCCCAGGCGAATTTAACTGAAGCAGTTGAAGACCCGGGTCAATGTTCAGACGATCCCAGGACTAACTTTGCACAAGAAGGCAAGCCCCGGAGCATAACCCATTTCCTTTCCTAAATTATGCAACTCACTACTCTTTTGCTTGTGCATTAAGTTTATAGGAGTTGAATGAAAACTTAGTTGCATGATGTTAGGAACCCATGCTTGAAAACTAGATGTAAGGTTCGATAGAATGCTGTGCTAATAGGACTCCGGTAAAAGCCGAGTGATTTCCTGTCACTCGCGAGAAAATAGGAGTTGAATGTTTACTACACGCTGCAATCATAAGGACAACGGACGGGCTATGGGACGATGTTTACGATTGAGGCCCGTCTGTTTAGTGAAAAATGCTAAGGCCGCAGTGTGTGGTAGTGGTGGTTAAGACTTTGAACGTACTAACCACATGCCGAGAATATGGTAATCGGTAAGCTTAAGTACCTGATTGGCCCGGCAAGGGGACGGCATCCTACCCTTTGAACTTCGGTCCCATGTGCATATGGCGAGTGCAGAGAGTGATCACGACCCGGCGCCGAACCGTGGCGTGGGGCTCTTGTACTCTCGGAGGGTAGCCCCGATCCACGATCCGGAAAGAAAGGGGAAAAGTTGCACGTGTGACTCTGGGAGTAACCACGTGACGTGTGTTTAGGTTTCCCTTGCAAGGTTAAGAAATTCGATTCGAATCGTCCGTTTCTCACGGTTATTGAGACTGCTTAACCCCCTTTACCCATAGAGTTAGAAGAGGAACAATGATGATGAATAAACTTGTTGGATGAAAATTAATGCTTCACCATGAATGATATTGGATAGCTGCTTATCTAGAATGGTTAATGAAACTAGAATCTTGAGCTAAAATTTGAAAGTAAGGACCCACTCGTAGATGTTTCTCGGCAAAACAAACCCCTGAGCCAAAAAGCCTTGAATGTCTAGAGTCGGTGGAGTAGATTCCACTACACGGGTAAGTCTTGCTGAATATTAGTATACTCAGCCTTGCTTGTGGCTCGTTTTCACGTGAGACCTTCAAAGATATGATTGCTAGCTTGACTTGGCCCTGCACTCTTCCCCCTGGTTGGTCAGTGGAATGGGATACGCCCCCGTCCAATGGAGGTAATGCCGAGTGATGTCTCGTACGGGCTTCACTGAGACATCCTGTATCGTCGAGTAGCTTTCGTTGTTTTATTTTCCGCTGCAACTTAAACTCTGAAGAACTTAGTAGTAATGATCACTGAAGTACTTGGTTTCTAAACTCAAACTTGGTCTGTAATATTCACTTATGATAATTTTGTAATATTTGCTGGAATGTGGTATTCTCTGGGCTCATCGTCGCATGAGCATTTGTATGTATGGCATTCGATCCGCTTTACCGTGGTTGTATCGGGAGGTTACCCGACAGACCAATGGATTACTCCGTTTGAAGTGTAAGGTTAACCGAGATTGCCCTAATGGTGATGGTTAATACACTTGAGCCGGATTAATTCAGGTGGTTCTGCCACAGCTGGTATCAGAGCCGTAGCTGGTGCCACAGCTGGCAACAGCTGGCGCCAGAGCCGAAATGCATACGCCAGAGAATGCGACAAGCCTTAAAAACTCGTTTTCCTAAAAACTTGACTAGAAGGATGTGTTGCGAAATACGTTGGTGCGTTAAGGATGGTGCCTAGTTCGTAAAGCCCTAAGGGATTATGGGAAAGTTAGTAGGTGGCTATCTAACTTATGAAATATTATCAACTGACATCCAGCACATTACTTTCTGTCAAAACTTACTTTCATGCACAACCGACCTTAAATTCTGTAACGACGCACTCATCGCTAAGGTAAGAAGGTAATTATCCTCAGCCAACTGAGAGAGCTTGGCCTTCCTGTCGGTGATGCGAACCGAACGCTGCCCTCAAGCAGTGGCTTACTTGAGGTGCTGCCAATATGCCAACTGTTAGTTGAATATATTGGGAGTAGAAGGTTTGGCGCAGGGTATGGCGATCGCTGTTCATACCCCCGTCTCATGACGGTACCCCCGTAAATACGCTATCTCGATAGCGTATGTTAACGTCGTCTGTACGGCGGAAATTGTACAGATATCGTTTCTATAAGTAAACGGTAATGAATACAGACGCTTTCATGAGTGCTGGCATGAAAGGTTCATGAAATATATGTGCTCTATCAATCTTCTTGTTGGATGCAAAAATAATTCTTCCACCATGTATGATATTGGATAGTTGCTTACCTAGAATGGTTAAAGAAAGCTAGAACTTGGAGCTAAAATCTGAAAGTAAGGACCTACTATATATGCTTTTCGGCAAAACAAATCCCTCAAGCCAAAAGCCTCGCATGTCTAGGAGTCGGCTAAGTATACCCCACTAGTCGGGTAAGCCTTGCTGAGTATTAGTATACTCAGCCTTGCTTGTGGCTCGTTTTCAGGTGAAACTTTCGAGGACATGATTGCTAGTTTGACTTGGCCTTGTACCCTTCCTCCTGGTTGGTCGGTGGAATGGGATACGCCCCCGGCCAACGGTGGTGATACCGAGTGATTCCTCGTACGGGCTTCGTCGAGACATCCTTTATCGTCGAGTAGTTGTCGCTATCTTTTCCGCTGCTTGAACTCTGAAGAACCCTTTATTTCGAAATCCGAAGTACCTTGTTTTACGAATTTGAACTCTATTGTAATGTTAATTGATGATGAACCCCGTGGTGTAAAAATGTGGAATGTTGTATACTCTGGGCTCACCTTCGTGTGAGTACATGTATGTGTGGCTTCGATCCGCAAGAACCGTGGTTGTATCGGGAGGTTACCCGACAGACCGGTGGATTATTCCGTTTGAAGTGCGAGTTAGCCCTGATTGCCCTTGTGGTAATGATTAGCGCACTTGAACCGGATAAATTCAGGTGGTTCTGCCACAGCTGGTATCAGAGCCGTAGCTAGTGCCACAGCTGGCACCAGAGCCAAAATGCATACGCCAGAGAATGCAACAAGCCTTAAAAACTTGTTTTCCTAAAACTTGACCACAAAAATTGTGTTGGAAAATGCGTTGGTTCGTTAAGGATGGTGCCTAGTTCGTAAAGCCCTAAGGGATTATTGGGAAAGTTACTAGGTGGCTATCTAACTTACGAATTATATCAACCGACTTCCAGCACATTACTTTCTGTCCAAAACTTACTTTTATGCACAACCGACCCTTAAATTCCGTAACGACGCACTCATCGCTAAGGTAAGAAGGTAAGAATCCTCAGCCAACTGAGAGAGCTTGGCCTTCCTGTCGGTGATGCGAGCCGAACGCTGCCCTCAAGCAGTGGCTTACTTGAGGTGCTGCCAATATACCAACGTTTAGTTGATTATATTGGGAGTAGGAGGTTTGGCGCAGGGTATGGCGATCGCTGTTCATACCCCCGTCTCAACACGGTACCCCCGTGAATACGCTATTTCGATAGCGTATGTTAACGTCGTCTGTACGGCGGGAATTGTACGGATGCCGTTTCTATAGTGAACGGTAATGAATACAGACGCTTTTATGAGTGCTGGCATGAAAGGTTCAGTGGATATATATATGCTATATCAATCTTCTGCAGGTACACTAACCGCGATTGCGATAAGTTAAGAACGGTTAGAGTTTTCTCGACTAGCTATTATAGTGAGAGCTGTATTGTGTATGCCACCCAAACTAACTTCGTAAGACCAAAGCTATTTGGCAATTGTTTATTTGGTGAGGACGAATAGGACGTGCATGCATCATGGCTATATAAATCTAAGATTGAAAATGCGATGCGTGAGAGTGGCAAGGTTCATGCGCTCACACGATTGACTGGCATAAGGATTATCTAGCAAACCAGTCACTTTCTGCCTTATCTGAAAAGATGAAATTATTAAGCTGAGAAAATGACCCTTTCTGAAGAAACTCAGGTTGAAAGCTTTGTTCCAAAATTAGCATTCTACCTCCTGTCTAAATATGAAAAATTCTGGACATATGGGAAATGAGAAACAACAAAGACCTTGGTGTGTCAGTTTTCTGTCCAAAAATGAGCAGTTCAGCCACATAAATTTCATTGCCCCCTTGCTACAGTTTTCTGCAAAAGTGTTCAACACGAAGCTGGTTATAAATGTACTCAGGCGGCTACTATTAAAATTTGGTAAATTTTGGCTGGGTAGATTTTTCCCTGGTGCACGAAATATTGGCCCACTGATCACTGAAATTTCTGGGTAGACAGTAAGGTAAAATCCGAAAAGAAAGACCATCTTAGAGACTTGTCTAGCTCTGAAGTTGACTAGCAAAGTTGTTTACAAATACCTTAGGAATGCTCTAGTAAAAGTTGAGAATTTTTGGACCAGGACTGTTGAAGTTATGGCTATTTCAGTGCACGGTCCGGAACCTATTCGCTATACTATTCACAGTTTTTCGCTATCTCACTCCATTTGATCTTTTGTTCAGATGGCTGAGCCTATTGCCATGATGGTGGATGAGGATGGACGCGTTCACTCGCAGTGTCTCCACTGGGAGGGCTTTCCCTCTATTTTGTGGGATGTTCTGCGCACCGCGGGCTATCCAATTCCCCCACGTTACGACGGACTGGAATTTGCAGAGAATGGAGTTACCCAGTGCCATGTCAACGTGACCATTTTTCCGCACCCGCTACACCCGGAGTGGCCCGCTTTGGAGATTGAGGCTGTTGGTCGCCGTTTGGCCGATACTTGGGAGCTTGCTGCCATGAGGGCGCTCACCACTTTCTATGCGTAGTGCCCCGAGGCTGTCACGCTCACTCCTATTGGTTTGTTTCCTGCTGCCCAGGACAACGACCCCTTTTGGCTCAACAGGGTGCAGCACTCACAGTACTTGGTGGACTTTCATGCCCAGGAGACCATCGAGACCTCCGTGCGGTGCATGAACGCACTCTACCGACTTCAGACTCTCCAGAGTCAGGCTCTTGTGCAGCTCACTGATCTTGCATAGGCCTACCACATGATGGCAGATACCAGGGATGAGCAGATGAAGGAACTCAGTGAGGAACTTGAGGATAGGGACACCCGGATTGGCCAACTAGAGGGCCAAGTGCAGGAGCACGACACTCTCATGGGTGAGAGAGATGAAATGATAACACACTTGGAGGAGCAGCTCCATGATCTGAACCTTGAGTTGGAGGATGCTAATGAGCACATTCAGTGGCACCATGATCAGAATGCCCCTCCCGGCATGGTGGCTATGGAGGAAGATGAGGAGGAGCCACAGGAGATTGATGGTGTTTCAGGAATGGACTTTGAGGGTGAGGCACTGCAGCCACCTCCAATGGGAGCTCACTCTCCTACTCACAGCGAGTCGTCCGTCAACAACCTCGACGACTTCTAGCCGATGACCTAGGAGGACTTTTGCATATACTCCTCGATAGTGTAGCCTAACTTTTGGCAAGTGTTGTAATAGGCTAACTAAGAGTTGAGTACCTCTTTTGAGATGGGTACAACTTGACCATTGGCTACTCAAATCATGTAGGCCATGGCTAAAAACTTGGTGGTTTGATGGAGATATTGGAAAGCAGTCGAATCTGCGATAGCAGAAACTTGTCGGAATTTTTACCCATGTCTCTCTACATTTCTGGGCTGAGTGTTGAATACCAAAATTGACCTAAATTTTGTGATCTAAGTTCTCACAAAATTTCAACACTATTGGATCTTGCTAGTTTGAGTTATAGGGAAGATACTATAACTCGCTCTACTGAAAAACAGCCAAACCAGCGAAGCAAGGAGTAAATCGTTTGACCATCTTAGCCATCGATTTAGCGTCTTGGCTGAATACCAAAGTTGTACATCTCTAAATTCCCTATCCACTGACAAAATATGAGAAATCTTGGATGAACCTACCAGGAGTTATAAATTTCTTATGGCAGACAGTTTTATGCCCACGATTCTATCCATGACCTTTCAGAAGTCTACTGTTCCGCGTTACATCTTTTGAATCATGGAAGCAATATGGATCACGTTGCTAATGAAGAACATTCGCCTTTTCAGATGGTTGGAGCAACCCGTGGTAACCCGGATGGTTTTGGTGCTAGCGCAAGTGGATCACAACCACAGCCGCCGCCACCACCCAGCTTGGTGGAAGTAATGGCCGCTCAAACCGAGTTGCTTCGCCAGCTCGTGCAAGGACAGCACCAGTAGCGGGGTGGGCACAATGTTCACCAACCCCAAGCCGCCGGTTACACGGATTTCCTTGGGACCCAGCCTCCCTTGTTTCACAAGACGGAGGAACCCTTGGATGCGGACGCTTGGATTCGCACAATCGAGTCCAAGTTTTCTCTACTTGTGGCCCCATGTTCGGATGCAAACAAGGCCCGCTTTGCCACACAGCAGCTTCGTGGTACGGCTCGTCTATGGTGGGACCACTATTTTTCTATGCTCCCCGTTGATCACGTTGTCACCTGGGATGAATTCAAAACTGCGTTCCGGGCACACCATATCCCCGAAGGTCTCATGGAAAGAAAGCTAAATGAGTTTTTAGCTCTCAATCAGGGTAACCGCACTGTACTTCAGTATGCTCAGGCCTTCAACAACCTGTGCCAATACGCGGGCTATCACGCAGACACAGATGCCAAGAAGCGTGATCGTTTCCGCAGAGGTCTGAGTACTAAACTCAAGGAACGACTGAATCTTGTCAAAGCCGATACGTATAATGAGCTAGACAACATGGCCATCACTCAAGAGGACTGTATTGAGGCTCATCGTGCTGAAAAGAAGAGGAAGGCGCCAGCTGGACCCTCGGGTGCTCAGCCATCGAGGTATCGCTTGGTGCGAAATGCTACGCCTATAGCTCCACCGAAAGCCCCTCAGCCAGGGCGTTGGATTATCTGGCCCCCGCAGCAACAAGGTGTTGTACGACCCCCTATGCCTCAACAAACTGGACCTCAGCCCGCTACTCAGTAGTTTCTTCGACTGAGCATCACCAATCGTTGTTTCAAGTGCGGGAGTTCCAGTCATTTTGCTCGCGAATGCCCTCAACCCAGGCCGCCAAATCAAGGCCAGGACTCTAACCAGATCAATAAGAACAAAGGCAAGAGGCAGACCCTTCAGGTCAAACAAGGACGGATCAACTTCACCACCCTTGCAGAACTTCCTGAAGGAGAACCAGTGATGACGGGTACATTCTCTATCCATAACAAGCCTGCAGTCATATTGTTTGATTCTGGTGCATCACATAGTTTCATTAGTGCAAAGTTTGGTGCAAAAGTAGGCTTGAATGTTTGTCACACCAAAGGGTCGTATATGATATCAACACCGGGTGGAAAAATTGCTTCCAACCAAATAATAAGGCTGGTACCGATAAAATTGGGAAGTAAAATCATCAACACAGACCTTGTTCTTTTACCCCTTGACGGCATGGATGTTATTTTGGGAATGAACTGGATGACTATGCATGGAGTCACACTGGACCTTTCTTCCCGAGCCGTTGAGATAAATTCACCTAGTCACGGAGCCACTACCCTTTACCTACCGTTACGGGAGTGCACAAATTCTTGTGCTTTCGTGATGGAAGAGATCAACCTAGAGAATATTCCAGTGGTATGCGAGTATGCCGATGTCTTCCCGGATGACTTACCCGGAATGCCACCAGATAGGGGCATTGAGTTCATTATTGAACTGCAGCCAGGCACTGCACCTATCTCCAAAAGACCCTATAGGATGCCACCTAAGGAATTGGCCGAACTGAAAACACAACTCCAAGAACTACTGGACAAAGGCTTCATTCGTCCTAGCGCATCACCTTGGGGATGTCCGGCCCTTTTTGTAAAGAAAAAGGATGACAGTTTAAGATTATGTGTGGACTACCGACCTCTCAATGCGGTAACTGTTAAAAATAAATACCCACTTCCCCGCATCGACGTTCTCTTTGATCAATTATCTGGAGCTAGAGTTTTCTCCAAGATTGATCTTCGATCGGGATATCATCAGATAAAGGTTCGCCCATGCGATATTCCGAAGACTGCCTTTTCCACACGATACGGACTATATGAATTCTTGGTCATGTCTTTCGGACTCACCAATGCCCCTGCCTATTTCATGTATCTCATGAATTCGGTATTCATGCCCGAACTCGACAAATTCATCATAGTTTTCATTGACGACATCCTGATCTATTCCAAGAATGAGGAAGAGCACGCTAAGCACCTGCACGTTGTTCTTCAGCGTCTCAGAGACCATCAGCTCTATGCTAAATTTTCTAAGTGCGAATTCTGGTTGGATAGTGTGAAGTTCTTGGGTCACACTATTTCCAGCAAAGGCATAGCCGTTGACCCCAGCAAGGTACAAGAAGTGATGGATTGGAAACCTCCCACCTCTATTCATCAGATTCGCAGTTTTCTTGGTTCAGCCGGCTACTATCGCCGTTTCATTCCGGATTTCTCCAGGATTGCTAAGCCTATAACTGAACTATTGAAAAAGGGAGTAAAGTTTGTGTGGGATGAGAAATGTGAAGAAGCTTTCCACACTCTCAGAGAACGCTTGACTATAGCCCCTGTGTTAGCTGAACCCGATAACAACAAGCCATTCGATGTTTACTGCGACGCATCTGGCACTGGTCTTGGTTGTGTGCTTATGCAAGAGAATCAAGTTATCGCCTATGCTTCACGAGCCCTTCGGCCCCATGAGCAGAATTATCCGACCCATGATCTTGAGTTAGCAGCAGTTATTCATGCTCTAAAAATACGGAGACATTATCTCATGGGCATTCGTTGTAACGTCTACACCGATCACAAGAGTCTCAAATATATCTTCACCCAAGCCGATCTGAATATGAGGCAAAGAAGATGGCTAGAATTAATCAAGGATTATGATCTCGAGGTGCACTATCACCCCGGCAAGGCTAATGTAGTCCCGGATGCGCTCAGCCGCAAGGCCCATTGCCATTGCCTATCATTGGAAAACTATAATGAGGCATTATGTTCAGAAATAAGGAAGCTTAGTTTGGAAATGATTTTCCAAGGCACCCTGAATCACATCTCAGTCGAGCCCACTCTCCACGACCAGATCATCATGGCACAACTGCATGATGAAGGAGTTAAGATCATCAAACAAAAACTCTCTCCAGGAGAAGAGAAATACAAATGTTTTCGCCAGGACCATAAGGGAGTCCTATGGTTCGAAAGTCGCATAGTCGTTCCGAAGAATCATGAACTCCGTAAGAAAATTTTGGATGAGGCACACCTTTCCAAATTTTCCATTCACCCCGGCAGTAACAAAATGTATCAAGACCTTAGGCAAAATTTCTGGTGGACTAGGATGAAAAGAGAAATCGCTAAATATGTCTCAGAATGCGACACATGTTAGAGAGTAAAAGCCAGCCACTTGAAAGTAGCCGGTACACTTCAACCGTTGCCTATACCCTCATGGAAATGGGAGGATATAAGTATGGATTTCATTGTTGGATTGCCAAGTACCGCGCAGAAACACGATTCCATATGGGTTATCGTGGATAGGCTCACAAAGACGGCACATTTTCTTCCGGTACACACCACCTATACCGCCAAGAAATATGCTGAGATTTATCTCGATCGCATTGTTTGCCTACATGGAGTGCCGAAGACTATTATTTCCGATCGTGGTACTCAGTTTATAGCACGTTTTTGGGAACAATTGCAAGCTTCTCTTGGTACTAAATTGATTCGAAGCTCAGCTTATCATCCTCAAACTGACGGACAAACGGAAAGAGTAAACCAAATTCTCGAAGACATGCTTAGAGCTTGCGTCATTCACTATGACAAGAGTTGGGACAAATGCCTATCCCTAGCAGAGTTCTCATATAACAATAGCTATCAAGTGAGTTTGAAAATGGCACCATTTGAGGCCATATACGGACGAAGGTGTCGAACCCCTTTGAGTTGGTCATAGACCGGAGAACGCAAAATATTTGGACCAGACTTGGTAATCGAGGCAGAAGAAAAAGTGAAAGTAATACAAGAAAACCTCAGAGCCGCACAATCCAGACAAAAGAGCTATTTCGACAGAAGGAGAAAGCCACTAAAATTTGAAGTTGGTGACCACGTCTACCTTCGAGTTTCACCAACCAAGGGTGTCCAACGATTCGGCATCAAAGGAAAACTATCTCCCCGTTATGTTGGTCCTTACGAAATCATCGAAAGCTGTGGACCCGTAGCCTATAGAATTCGACTGCCCCCTCAGCTTGCAGCCATCCACGATGTGTTTCACGTATCTCAACTCAAGAAGTGTGTTCGAGTCCCTACCAAGGTTATTAAACAACAGGAGATCTTAGTCGAGCCCGACCTCTCATACGTTGAGTACCCTATCAAAATCATGGATCAAAAAGAGAGAAGCACTAGGAGGAAAGTTATTAAAATGTACAAATTCAATGGAATCATCACACGGAGGAAGAAGCCACGTGGGAAACTGAAAGTTTTCTAAAACAATACTTCCCGGGTTTTCTCAACTCCACCGAAGGTACACACCCCCTCCACCTTAAGCCTATTGTCCGAATCTCCGGGCGAGATTCTTTTTAAGGGGTGAAGGCTGTAACACCTCAAGTGTTTAAATTACGAAATAAGCCTCTTTACCTTAACGCGGTGCATGAATAACTAGGAGGACTTTCAACGAAATAAGTTTCTAAAATAACTTCTAAACTAGAACTCAAACAAACTTTGGCCTGAAGCAAAACTTGTAGAACTTTCCATTTTGAACAACTTTCGCGTTGAAGGATTTTCGTATTGCAACACAAAACGTTGAGAACCACTTGGTTTTGCGAACCAGCCCCTGCCTTTTCTTCTTTTTCACTGCAGACCCTTCTGTCTCGCCCGACCCTCCCACGCGCAGCCGTTCGCCCGACCCTTTCCGTTTCGCCCGACCCTTTTCGCTTTCGCCCGACCCTTTTCGCTTCGCCTGACCCTCGGCTTCGCTGCGGCCCTCGCTTCGCCCGACCCTCGCCGCCGAGCAGTCGCCGCAGGCCACTTGGCCGGCGATGCCTGACCACGCTAGGTGCCAAGCCAATGCTTGGCCGCGCCCGCACGCCGCGTTCCTCCCCAGTCCGCGCACGCCACGCGCAAGCCGGCGACCCGCGCCCCTGCTCGCCGCCCCCATGCCCAATAGACGAACCGCGCCGTGCCCGTGTCTCCGCAGCATTTCGCCAGTCGCCGCGCTCGCCGCCCGGCAAGGCAGCTGCTGCACCTCTTCGCCCAACCCGCGCGCCGCGTGATCTCGAGCTTCACACGCCAAATCCTCAGCGCCCAGTCCCCTGCCCGCGCCTGCCGCACGCCGCGCTGGCTTCTGTTCACCGCCCGCCATGGCCAGTCGCGCACCCCAGTCGTGCCGCCGCCCCCGCGTCTCACAGTCAAGTCCCGCCCCTCTTCCCACCTCGCTGCTGCCTATAAAAGGCCAAGCTGATTTCCCCCCCCCCCCTTTGCGCGTCCAAACACCAGAACGCCACCGCCGCCACCATTAACGCCATCGCGCTCAGCTCACCGTGGAACTCACCTCTCCGGCCACCCTTTGCAAAAGCTGAGTCTCCCACCACCACCACAGCACCCCACCGCAGCTCACTGCACCACCCATCGTTGCCCAGAGCCACCGGAGCACCGCCAGCGCCGCCCGCGCCGCCGCCGCTCCTTGTTGCTCTGTGGACAGCCCACACCAAAGCTCCTCCGTCCCAGACAAGCTTTGAAGCGGTTTCCCCTCGACGCCGCGAAGCTACTCGACCGGCCCACGTTGTTCCCTTCTCGCTGGAGCACCGCCGCCGACGTTCCGCCCCGTCGCCGCCCCTCTGCTCCGCGTCGACGAGCCACCTTCGGCCACTCCCAACCCCGACCAAGGCCACCCAAGGTAGCTCTCGCCTCCCTGGATCTCCCCAACCATTTTCCCTCGCCACCAACGAGCCCCCTCACCGGAATCTGGACGGCCGCCATGCCAGCGCCGCCCAGGGACCCAATTGCTTTGGTTGGAATCTTTGAAAGAGTCTGCACGCAAGTTTCCAGGGGCATATCTGTAAACCTGTGCTCAAACTTTAAAATCAAACATAGCGAACTCGTAAAATTCATTTAAAATTGTAGAAAAATCTGAAAAATACAAACTCCGCTGTTCTGGAATCTTTAGATGAAAATCTACAACTGTTGTACATGCATTTCTTCAGTTGCTCACTAAATCTTACTATAAGTTAAATGGAAGGTTTAATAGACTTTAAATGTACCCCCTGTTGTAGGCAAATTCTAAATCTGAAAATTTTACAGTAACACACTTATGGATAGATTAACACCCTGTAAAAGTTTTAGCTTCAATACTTGAATGGTTTGTTCTGTATAAAAATATCTGGGTGCTAGCAGTGGTTGTGTTTTACCTTTTTCATAATTAATCTGCTGCGTAAAAATGTCTGAAATTTTTACAGTGCTTTTGTCTCTGCTTGTTGTGCTCTAAATAAAAATTTCATCACCAGAAGTTACCTAATCCAGAAGTTGTAATTAAGCCATGTGTGCTTGGAAAATTCAGTTTCTGTTATATCACAACCCCTTCTTGTTTAATGAAGTTAATAGTTTAAGTTATACTCTTTAACAATTGCCCACCAAAATCTCAACTAAGTAACATCACAACCAAATTGATGTTTTGTGAACTACAACTTTAGCGTGAACGAAAATAGTCGTCATATAACCTCACTATAACTTATTTTGATGCATTCATATAGAATCGACGACTCTCGCCGACGGAATGTATGAGCTGGTGCCTGCGTCCAAGAGTGAGCAGTGTGAAGCTCAAGTAAATCTAAATAAAGCTCTCGAAGACCCGAGCCCAATTTCGGACGAGCCCCAAGCTAGCCTTTCCCAAGAAGGCAAGCCCCGGAGCATGAACCCTATTTTCCAAACTTATGCAACTTATTACTCTACTTTACTTGTGCATTAAGTTTATAGGAGTTCGATGAAAACTTAGTTGCATGATCCTAGGTGCCCATGCTCTGAACACTAGATGCCAGGTTCGATAGATTGCTATGCTAATAGGACTCGGTAAAAGTCGAGTGATTTCCTGTCACTCGCGAGAAATTAGGAGTGGATTGTTTACTACATGTTGCAATCATAAGGTCGACGGACGGGGCTATGGTACGATGTTTATGTTGATGATTGAGGCCCCGTCTGTTTAGTGAAAAATGCTAAGGCCGCAGTGTGTGGTAGTGGTGGTTAAGTCTTTGAACGTACTAACCACATGCCGAGAATATGGTAATCGGTAAGCTTAAGTACTGGATTGAACCGAGGCCGGAATATACTCCCCACTGTCTTGAATTCGTTCACATCTAGCTAATGGCGGGTGCATCGGCCGCCACAGCCCGACGTACCGTGGTCTGTGGGGAGGTGTAGTCGAGGGCGGTGGGCCTGTTCCGTGAAGCGGGAATTGAAGGGAAAAGTTGCACGTGTGACTCTGGGAGTAACCACGTGATGTGTGTTTAGGTTTCCCTTGCAAGGTTAAGAAATTCGATTCAAATCGTCCGTTTCTCGCGGATATTGAGACTGCTTGACCCTTTTACCACATAGACTAAGAAGAGGAACAATGATAATGATTAATCTTGTTGGATGCAAAAATAATTCTTCCACCATGTATGATATTGGATAGTTGCTTACCTAGAATTGTTAAAGAAAGCTAAAACTTGGAGCTAAAATCTAAATGTAAGGACCTACTATATATGCTTTTCGGCAAAACAAATCCCTCAAGCCAAAAGCCTCGCATGTCTAGCAGTCGGCTAAGTATACCCCACTAGTCGGGTAAGCCTTGCTGAGTATTAGTATACTCAGCCTTGCTTGTGGCTTGTTTTCAGGTGAAACTTTCGAGGACATGATTGCTAGTTTGACTTGGCCTTGTACCCTTCCTCCTGGTTGGTCGGTGGAATGGGATACGCCCCCGGCCAACGGTGGTGATACCGAGTGATGCCTCGTACGGGCTTCATCGAGACATCCTTTATCGTCGAGTAGTTGTCGCTATCTTTTCCGCTGCTTGAACTCTGAAGAACCCTTTATTTCGAAATCCGAAGTACCTTGTTTTACGAATTTGAACTCTATTGTATTGTTAATTTATGATGAACCCCGTGGTGTAAAAATGTGGAATGTTGTATACTCTGGGCTCACCTTCGTGTGAGTACATGTATGTGTGGCTTCGATCCGCAAGAACCGTGGTTGTATCGGGAGGTTACCCGACAGACCAGTGGATTATTCCGTTTGAAGTGCGAGTTAGCCCTGATTGCCCTTGTGGTAATGATTAGCGCACTTGAACCGGATTAATTCAGGTGGTTCTGCCACAGCAGCGGGGAGCCGGAGGCGTGGAAAGAGGGGGAGAGGCGGCGCGACCCGGCGGCTTAGGACTCAGCCGAGGAGAAGCCGGTTCGCTTCATGGCGCCGGACGGGCAGACAATCAACTCGTCAAGTGGAAGTGGAACTGGCGACTGGCAAGGACGCCGATGGTGGGGGAAATGGTGATTAAATAAAGGACTTCCTCAGCTTCCTTCGGAAGGAATCCTTCCTAAGGAAGCCGGTCATTGATGCCAACCGGCGCTCCTCGAAGACCGTGTGAGGAAGAACAAGAGCCGGGACGACAACCGACGGTGGATGTGGCATCTGCATCATCGATGGGAAGATGAACGGTTATGACGAATCAGGTTTGACTAGAAAATGGCCCACGATAAGTTTTCAGCCCATCTAGCACAAACGTTCTTCATAGTTACCATTACAAGAAATTTGAAAAGTATGCTCAAATTGAACTACGTCTGCCACCAATAAGATTCAAAAAAACTACAGAAAAAATATATTCAAGGACATATATACTATTATAACCTAAGTACAAGATATGGAAACAAAATTCAATTGTTTCGGATGGATAATTCAAACTTCTAAGGCTAAGGTAGTACAAAAAAATAATAATATCAAAAATTTGTCAGAAAATTCTACAAACTAAGACATCAACACATTTTAGGACCATAAGCCTGAGGAAAAAAAATCAAATGGTTTTAACAAAGTCGGACCATACATTGTTCACAAATGAATACATCTCCCACATAGTTTTCTAGAACTTAACTCAAACTTTCAAGTTTGAATAGCCCACAAAGTTCTCTAGACCATAAGCCTGAGGAAAAAAAAATCAAATGGTTTTAACAAAGTCGGGCCATACATTGTTCACAAATGAATACATTTCCCACATAGTTCTCTAGAACTTAACTCAAACTTTCAAGTTTGCATAGCTCACAATACTTTTGACATCATATACACCTCAAATTTTGACACAAACTCATATTGACCTTACAATTAGAGAATGTGAAGTTATATTTGCAATTCTCATGCAATATCATTTTGTTTTTTTCCTACTTTGTTGTATAAAACTATGTGCTATATAAAAGATCTAAGAAATAGAAACTAACTAGAATAAAGACACCATGAAATGGTAGAGTGTGATTTTATATAAAACTAGGAAAAATAATCATCAAATTCGAAGTTCTTATGAGGGAGAAATACTAGTTACAAGTTTTAATTCCAAATTAAAAAGAGAACGATGGACTATTTACAAGCTCTTATGCCTCTCAATCAATCACGATTTACCACATGGAGCAGCAGGTGATGCCCGCCTCTGCACCGCTTGGGTGGCACGTGTCCATTTCCTTATTCTACTATAACGTAGAAAAGCCATGACCTTCACAAGCCTGCAATCGGTCTAGTGGTTGGAAAAGTCCACCACAAGCCTGAGGTCTCCAGTTCGATTCATTTGTTGGACCTATTTTTTGCTGACAAATTTACTTACTCAATTTTGCACCACCGTATTTGTGGTGGAATAAAAATGACAAATTAACTCAATTTTTCACCAGAGTATTCATGATGGAGTAAAAACATTACATATTTGCGAAACATGGAGTATAATCACAATTGGTTCACCAAAGATAAGGAACAACATCCCAAATTCATAGATAGGAACTTCCAAATTCTTACATCACACTAGCATCTATCAATTCCACATCACCAAAATAACATCACAGTTATTGTCAGTGACTACCCATCCACATCACTCCTTTGCATTTCCACAAGTGCCCTCTGCCTTTTTTTTTTTGCTTTCGATTTCCAAATCCCAAGTTCATCTTCAAGTGCAGCAATCTTGGCTTGCGCTTTTGCAAGCATCTTGCTCTTCTCGTATAGTTCATCACCTATCTCGTGCATGCGCTTCCTCATCAACTCCAATTCGTCAAAGGATTCGTCGGAGTCGTCGTGGCAAGCGGAGAAGTCGTCGATGCATGCAGACATCTTGGCCTCGGATGGCGCCTTCTTCGGTGGCCGGCCGCAGGCCCGCTTATGCGGCGGCGAGGCGATGCAGGCCGCATTTGTCTTCGGCGGGCGTCCGCGTTGACCCTTTGCCGGTGGCACGTGGGAGGAGGGCGACTTTGCCATCGGCGGCTGACTACGGGGGCGCTTGGCCGGCGGGAAGGCCGACGAGGGCGAGTCTACCTTTGGCGGGTGACCACGGGGATGCTTGACCAGCGGCGAGGCCGAGGAGGGCCTATCTGCCTTCGGCGGGCGACCATTGGGGCGCTTGGCCGACGGCGAGACCGAGGGGCGCGACTCATCCTTCAGGGGGCGACCACGGGGGCATTTGGCCGGCACTGGCAAAACTGCCACCTTGGGAAAACCCATGCCCGAGTCGGAGTCGTTGTCGCTGGTTAGCTCGATGGGGATCATTCCGCTCGCCTTGTTTGCCGGAGTCGAAAGAGGAAGGTAGGAGTAGGCAGGAAAAGGGGGAGACGCTCAGGGATATTTAAGTAATTTCCATCCATTCTGTATTTCACTCTCACAATGCGTTTAAGCCTAGGTTGTTGACGTGTCTCCGCACATCCCACGCCAAAGGACCCTTTTGTCCCTGCCTTATCCTCTAGGCAGACGCGGTTCATTGCTGCTTCTCTGCTCGCCACCTGCCATTGCCGCCGGAATCTGGCCCGTCTGACCGCCCGCCATTGCCACCGGCACGGAAGGATGTTGCATGTTGCAGAGTCCTCATCCGAAAGAAGGGAAATGCCCTCGCTTGTTGGGGAGGAGACTAGCTTGCCCATGATGATGTGGCGGACCTGCAAGAGGGCAAGGATGAATGAGGCCCAATCGAGGAAAGAGAATGAGAACATCGGTCGGGTGTGTTTTAAATGCTCGGTTAGTGGATTTAGCTTTGATTTGGTTTTTATGCTTTCAGATCTGTGATAGGGTTTAAGCAAGGGTTTCTTGTTTATTCAGTGGTGTGGCTACTTCACATGGCAGAGGGGTTACTTGAATGATTTGATTAAAGAAAAGATGGTCCACCTACGTTGTGTTGATGAAGAAGAGATTCAAGAAGTCCAATCGATGGAGCACATTCATGCTGTTGGGAGCCCTGCAGGAGGTGGTGCCATGCTGAAGAGCAACGGATTGGAAGCAAAGCTGGAGAAATTGACCCAAGCTATGATTTTCTTCTGTGTGCTGGCTATAGCCCGTGTTGCCATGGGAGTTGGTTATGCGTTGAGGTAGAATGTAGGCATGGGTAATCTTCTGTTAGGTGATGAGCGCAAGTGCTTCCATATGCATCTGTGTGTGATGAACACTACTGACTTTGATGTGTATGTTTCCACATTCATGGCACAAGCTAGAGTGAAAAGAACCATGGCATTTTCAAAAAAGAGTGCATTTCCATAGAAAGACAGTGACATAGAGTAATGATTGGATCGAGCTTCATTTTAGATTCACTTTACAAAAAGAATCAAGTCATTTCAATGTTGTACGAGGGAGAAAGACAAATCCAAATTTCAAATCGGAGATTAAAAAGAGAAAGAGTCTTGTTCACAAGAAATGGGCATGGCATTCATAACGCATTCTAAGAAGACAGACATGTGGGGTCCATGCGTCAGAGGGGACACCACACTACGAAATTTTCACCTGGCGCCATCTCTGCAGTCGAAGCCGAAAACTTTTCACTCAAAATGTCCCTTGTTCCCCACAAGCAAAAGCCACACCGCTCCGGCAGTAACCGAACTCTAAAGGGTATTTGTGACAATCTCGCTCGCGAGCCCCATATCCTCTGCGCCTTTTCGAGTTTTCGATCCATTCTCCACCTCTCGCCTTTCCGCTCAATCTCTCTCGCCTTTCCCCTCTACGCCGGCACTCGACCCCTCTACTCCACCGAAGACCACCGTGCTGGAGCTTCAACCCCGTCGACAACGCTGCGCGCACCGAAGCTGCTTCCCCGTCAGCCGCTACCGCCGCACCGGATCTGCTTCCCCATCCGCCACTACCGCCGCACCAGAGCTGCTTCCCCGTCTGCCACTACCACCACACCGGAGCTGCTTCCCCATCGGCCGCTACCCCCACACCGGATCTGCTTCCCCGTCCGCCCCTACCGCCGCATCGGAGCTGCTTTCCCGTCGGATGCTAACGCCACACCGGATCGGCTTCCCCGTCCGCCACTACCGCCGCACCAGAGCTGCTTCCCTGTCGGCCACTACCGCCGCACCGGAGCTGCTTCCACCTCGTCCACTACCGCTGCACGGGATCTGCTTCCCCATCCGCAACTACCGCCGCACCGAATCTGCTACCCCTTCGATGACGCCCGTCAACATCGACGACATCCGTAGCATCGTAGCAGCCGCACCATCTTCGACACGTAGCTACCCCGATGATTCACAATGGTCGAATCCCGAGGCCAAGCAGCAAGAGGTATGCAAAATCCATCTACCTTCTGTGTCATTCTAGGTAGAGACACGGTTCGGGATTGCAGATTCTAGTGGCTCTGCATTCTACTTCCAACTTCCAAGCATAAATATGTAATCAACCTAGCTCCCTAACACTTCAATCTGTTTCACACATGTTAGAACCTACACAAAGTGAATGGGATTGTCGTGAATATGAAATGCAATGGCACGCCCGCATCAGGAGAATTACAGAGTATTAGCATAGAATAGATTGTCTGCTATAAAAGCATCTCTTAATGCATTTCCTGAAAAAAACCTACTTCAAACGGTCTGTGGTTCTAGGTAGGGACACATTCATCCACGGTTCGGGATTGGAGGTTCTAGCATGCTCCCTAACACTTAAAATCTGTTTCACACATGTTAGAACCTACACATCATGAGCCGGTTGACCGTGCTTACGAAATGGCACGAGAAGCCAACATCAGGGAGAATAACAGAGTATTGAAGGCGAGTGGATTTCCTGAATTAAGAGCAGCTCTTAGTATTGAAAGAAAAACAACTTCAAAGGGTTGTAGTGAAGGCAGCAAGGGGAGAAGGTCTGGCGGTGATGCAGATTACATCCCTGAAGAAGAGCCCGACAATGGAGATGATGATACAGACTTAGAGGAGGAGCGGACACCCCTATGAAATGAGGTGCATCTTCTATACTTGGTTGTGGGGCGGGGGATGCGTGAACTAGATATTTCCTATGGTTACAAGCAGCACTATTTTCTTCCAATGCAGTGACTACATATTTCCACTGCTTACAAGTGCTTCTAATTTATTGAAATGCTTACAAGTTATGCCTTTGGAAATCTACCAGGCCCTGGGCGTAGGAAGGTGGGGACAACAAGTGTTGCCCTGGGTCTTGGAATAAGACAATCCAAGAGGGTGAGGTCAATCCCACCAACACATGTCACGCAGGAAACTTCACCAAGGATACGAAAAAGGCTGGACGTTGCAAGAGCACCTCAACGGCCTGTGCATGAAAGGTTGCAGCCAATTGCAGAAAACAGTTGGGGTGGTGACAATGCTGTGCTGGAAGAATCGCCAGCAGCACCAGAAAACACAACCTGTAATGAGCAGTTTAATGGTTGTTCAAGTCCTTTCAGAGACTGGGCATGATGTGAAGATGATGGTAATGTCATCATTGAAGATGAAGGTTGGTTCGTTGACCCTAAAGCTTTTTAGCACTCATGGTTTCATATTTGATGAATAATGATAATTTGAATGAAATCTTTGCAGCACCTACACAAAGAGGTGGCCGGAGGAAGGCGAGGGAAGCAACACGGGGAGTTTTGCTTGACAGGATGAACAAAGCTATGGGGACAAGGATGCGCATTTCTGTTCTTGAGGGGAACAAAAGGCCCCATGTTTCGGTGCAAGCTGCCAAGTTTTCATCAGAGGCTGGTGTTGCTGTTAGATCTCAAGTTCCTATCTTAACCCATTGGAAAGAACACAAAGAACAGCCTGAACTTTTCGATGGCTTCGTGGGAAGGATATTGGTGAGAGCCTACCTACTAGTCCCTGTTGTACATTCAACTCTTACATGTAAGTCTGATTTGGATTCTAATCACCAGAGAAGGTTAGCAATTGACACTAGGCAGCAGCCAACAACAGATGCTTGTAGCAGTGTGTTCCAGAAATCCATACGCAGACGCGGTATAAGTTGAAGCAGAAATACTTTGTTGGCATTGTTGCAAATGGGATCCGCACAACCTCTCCAGTCTCCAGCATGACTGATGCACAGTGGTGCCGACTTGTTGACGAGTGGTCAAGTGCACACCATAGGGTAATTTCTCTTCGTGTGCTTTCCAGTCTCCAACACGACTAATGCACAGCGGTGTAAACTTATGATGGATACTAACACATACATCTCATGCAGGAGGTTTCTGAGAAGAACAAGCTAAACTGGGGCAGAGTCTTGTTACCTTCAGCAACAGGATCACGCTGCTACGTTGCGCAGTTGCATTCATATGTAAGTATCAACACCCTTCTAATGTAACCTCTTCATTCTTCTGCTTCCCATTATTGTTGCACTTCCGTCTGTCTCTCGTGGCAAGTCTCATTATTCTTTAAGTTTGATTCATGCATTTGGTACGTCATCAACACGAGAACAAGAGCAACAATGCTGAACCCACTGAAGTCACCAAGGATGTAGAGCTCCAAGTTGATAAAGATGTTGAACCCACTGAAGTGGATGCCGTGTTAGCCTTCAAGGTCTGCCATACCAGCAGCAAGAACGGTTTGAGTGCTGCAGCTAGAGGCGCAGTTGTAAGTCCCCATACATTCCTTCAGCAAGAGTTTTGTCCTTCTTTGTCCAACACTTTGTACATGCCACATCATATATTGTTAACGTGCATGGCTGCCTGTATTTCTAAGGTTTGTTAACAATTTTTAGTACCAGTTATCCAATCTACCTTTGTTCCCAGTTTGTTTAATGTTCCTTTTTCTAGATTGTTTATCCAATATAATTAGTAGGCTAATAGTTCATCTTTACCTTTTGTAGATGTTAATGGAAACTATATAGGCAGATGATGTTGCTGATCGGCAGTCAAGATTGCCTAGTGCTGAGGTTGTTTCCAAGGCCCTCTCACAGGCCTGCTCCAACAGCACTTTCTTGAAGAATGCTGGTATAGTCGATCCCTCCTCGAGGTCGAGGCGTCGGTCATCTTCTGAAGCTTTGCTTCGTGAAGAACTTGATGCTGAAAGATAGGGTTCCTCTGTTCTGCATGAACAAGTGGAAGAACTCCAGAGAAATAATGATGATCTACTGAGGAAGAGTGATGCACTACAGAGGGAGACTGAAGTAGCACATGAAGCACTAGAGAGAACCCAAAGGCAGTATGAGGAGTTGAAGAAGCAACAGGAAGATAGCCATCGCCTCTTTTCGCAGTTCATCCAGGCCCAAAGCAACCTTGGTACCTCTCTTCAGCTTTGATCCTATGTGTGTAGAACTGTAGTGACCCTGGACATTCCCATTTATGTCGTAATGTGATTTTGAACAGTGCCCCGCTAATTGTGGTCATGTAATGAAACTATTTGTGGAACATTTCTGATGTATAATGTATAATGGTTCTGTGACGAAATAGTTCTGTGATGAAAATGGTGCTGTGACAAAAATGGTTCTGTGACGAAATAGTTCTATGATGAAAATGGTGCTGTGACGAAATGGATCCACATGGGAACGCCACGTGTTGCAACAGGAAAATGACACGTGGACAAATAGGGCACCGACATGTGGCATAATAGGAAAATGGCACGTGGGTCAGCCAAAAACGGCCACGTGGACAGCTAGGGCACCGACACATGGAAGAACCTGGAAATGAAACGTGGGCCAGCCAGGAAAGGACATGTGGACAAACAGGAGAAGGACAATTGGCACAAGCGCAGAAGGACACGTGGGCAAATAGGAAGCCAAAACTTGGCAGAACAAGGAAAGGACATGTGGTCATCCTTAAAACCGACACGTTGGCGAACAGGAGAAGGCCACATGGACGAGCAGCACAACAACACGTGCACACATAGGAAAGAGGCACGTGGCTGAATCGGTCAAGGCCACGTGGCCAAGCTGCAAGGCGACATGTGCACAAATGAGAAAAGGACACATGGCTCCGTCTAGTAATGAAATGTGGCAACGTCCTGGAATGGCACGTGCCGCTGTCGCAAGGAGGCATGTGTCCATCTTAGGCGAGGACACGTGGGTTGGAAAAATAGTGCAACGTGTTGCCCTGAGGCGAGGACACGTGGCTGCCTGCAGAGTGACACGTGGGCAGAACAAATAGTGACACGTGGGCTGCCCGAATAGTGACACCTGTCGACCTAAGGCGAGGACACGTGGGATGCCCAGATAGTGACACCTAGGCGGACCGTATAGTGACACGTGGGCTGACCAAATAGTGACATGTGGCGTCGTGCAAGGACGTCACGTGTCGGCCCCCCTTTGCGGCACGTGACGCCTGACACGTCACTTGAAAGCATGGATGACACATCAATAGCCAACATGGACATTGCCATGTTAGCTGCCAGCATGGATGACACGTCAACCGGCAAGGTGGACGGCACTATGTCAGCTAAAAGCGTGGGCTGGAACATGTGGAATCGGCTTTTCGTGATGTTTCGTGACTCATCACACAAAAAACCAGTTCTGTGACGTTTTTTGGAAATTCGTCGCAGTAGACCTAACAAGACGCGGCTTCTAAGACGAACGCAAATTTATCACAAATTCATCACGGAAAACCTTCTATGATGTATTTCGCATTTATAGTGACGAAAATCGTTCGTCACGGATGCCTTGATTTCCAGTAGTGTAAGGGTGAAGTTTGGAATAATCCATATGCAGGAATCATATCAAAAAGAAGTGGTGTTCCATCTTAGTCCTAAGCTTTGCTCAAGGACGAGCAAAGAGGAAGTGTGGGGGATCCTATTGACGCTCGCTATGGACCAATTTTGAGCGTCAATTTGACCCAAAAAGTGGGATGACTGACATGCCTAACCTTCTTATTTAACCCGAATAATATCATTTCCACATTTCCCTTGGAGAATTTGCAATGTAGGTATTTGGGACAGAAATGCAGGTAAAACAAGCTCCAGGATTCATGCCACAAGATGCCAACATATCGGAGCGTCCTGACCAACAAAGAGTAGGTATTCAATTACCAAATTCTATATGCGTTGGTGAATATGTATATGCAGCTCAAACAAACCAGGAAACACACCTCAAGAGTAAGGCAACACACTTCAATCCAAGGGAACACCCCTCCGACCAATCAGAGCGCACCGTTCGGCGTCACACCGATTGAAGGGCCCACAAGAGCATGCAACTGACATAGGGATGCGCCAACTCACTCACCAGGGACCGTTGGGCCTGCTTACCAGCCTCCTGCCCGAAGATGAGGCCGGTCGGAGCCAAACCTGGGTCGGCCGACCCAGGTAGGTCGGCCAAACCAGGCCGGCCATAACCGACCTACCTCTTCGACGTGTCACTTCCTCATTGGATGCCAAGGTCGGTTCATGGTGATAGCCCCTCGTTTGCCGGCTGGAGCACCCCTTGGACGCCCCTATAAATATAAGGAGAGGGGCTTCTAAAGGAGACACAACTCACCTCTCCATCCTCTCTCACTTTTGGAGTTTGGGGCTTCTCCTTAGAGGCTTAGTGCTGACTAGGTAGTGCTTAGGAGTTAGGGAGAGAGTGAGGGGGAGTCGGGGAGGTGCCGGTGGGCCCACCGACGCTCTTCGTCATCTTGTACCTCGACGGATGCTTATCAATCATAGTAAGTGTTCGTGACTCCCTTTGTGCTTAGTTTCTTAGTTAAGTTTAGAGCTAGTTCCCCTTAGTTGTTTGTCGGATCAATAGTTCGCTAGTGTAGTGGATGCCTCTAGAATAGGAACGATTCTAGAGTTAGTAAGGAACGGTGTAGACGTGGTGTCTATATCAGTCCTTACCTATTGGTTGTGGTATATCCCATGGTTAGATGAGGTAGGTAGCAGGTGGTGACAGCCCTGTCTATCCAGCGGAACCCTCCCCGTTCGGGTATATCCCAGTGCCGTATTACTGGAACTCACCAGTCTTATTCTGTGAGAAGTTAGTAGCCCGACGCGAACGACTAGGATAGTTCTATCTTACCTTTGATTCTTAGCCTTAGGAATCCTCTCTACTTCTTGCCTCTAGCTGGTGTAGTGTCCTTGGACGAACCCGGCCTTAGAGAATATACACACGTTCCTCAGTGGATACGATATCCTTGGAATACTCCTAGGTGAAAGCTACAACGGTATCCGTGCGCACCTGGGGTTGGTGCCAAGTGGCACCACACTTCTGGGTGAACGATCCTGATTCCTTCCTGAGGTCGGTAACAATTGCTTTTTAGTTAAGCAACCGTTTCAGACACGCAGGTGGGCCCTTGAATCCGTGTGTGAGCCTTTCGGGTCCTCGGATCAAACCCACTTCAAGTGCATGATGAATGATCCTCCTGGGTGTGTTTCTTAACTTTTGGATCGATGATGTGGCCAGAAGAGGGGGGACCAGGCCTGCCGGCTTGGGATTTCTCCCAGTTCGGCCGAATTTTGGTCGCTACATGAAATCCTTTAATAGGTGACGTTTTATTTATGTCAAAAAACTCAAAATTTGTCATATTTCGTATTTTATGACACTCACGTGACGAAAATCCATTCGATCACCTATCTATTCTATGACAAACATTTTTTCATCACAAACTCTGTGACAATCCTTCTATCATCACTAACTTATGACGCTCATTTGTCATCACTATCGAACCCAAAAAACATCACACATTTTTCATCACTATCGAACCCAAAAAACATCACAAAATCTTGAACACGTAGGATAAAAGATGTCACAAAATTTCAGCACAGATCTCGTGTGGGACCAACCCAGTTTCATGTGGGCCCAAATTCAGCTTTTGAACCGGTACTGATCACAACCCATTACTCGGGTTCCATGAAATAGCAACAACATATTACACAGCAGATCACAGCCCGGATCACAGCCCATTAGCAGCACAGCACGTTCAAATAGCTACCAAAACATATATAACATAGGTCCCATTCACGAATCTGCAAGGTAGCATGAACAAATAAGGAACAACCTACTCCTTGTTGAGGCTCAACAACCAACGAAGAAGGGCATTTGTTTCCTCTACTTGGTTCTTCAATTTTTCAATGTCTTCAAGCTGCTTCTGTCTTGCTTGTTCTGACTCCCCAAACTTCAACTTCAAGGCCTCCTCCAGCTCATATTGTTGCACATCAATTTTTTCTCTTAGTGCTGCGAACCTTGCTTCTCTGACTCAACCTCAGCCTCATGTTCTTGTACACGTGCAGAAACAGCAGACTTGGCACTCCTCTTTGGAGCTGCTAGCTCCATCAAGACCGACATTTTTAAGAAATATGATGATAGCAAATCTTGAGCAACAGCTAGCTCCAGCAGGAGTCTTTGGTACTTGCCCATCCTTTTTAGGTTCAGCCACTATAGCTTCCATTTGATCCTAGCAACAACAAAAAAAATAGTTTGCATTAGTATTCAGATATGCAGAAATTTCAAGCTATGGCTCACATACCAGGAAAGAATACTGCAGGTTCTAGTTGTTTCATATTGCTCTACCTGCTTCTTCTCATCATAGCTGCTTCTTATTCCCTCTACCTGCTTCTTCTCATCCCGCTGGACCATCATGTTTATCTAAGATCTGTTGCTTCATGTTGATCTGCCTCAAAGCAAATAAATAATCATATTAGTCAGGGCAACTGAAGTACACATCTAGAAATTGTAACTACTACACCACATAAATCAGGAACTTAATAGCAATGTTCTTGAAATTGGGTTCAAGATAGAGCCAATGATTCATACACACATGGACTAAGCTGTGCTTCCAACAAAACCCAATGTACAATCAAGAACAAAACCTTAATGTGTTTTCAGGAAAAAATCTCAGCAGTACCATCAACGATTACCCAACCTGCAAGGCCATATATCTTTTCTTAAAAACCTAATTTACCAATGGCATCATCGCACTATCTATCATGAAGTGTTAACCAACTAAACTAGCAGCAGGCTGAAAGGACGAATTAGCTGATTGATAGACCAGATTGAAATCAGTCATAGTCTTACAAATTTACTTCGATCAAACATAATAGAATCCTAGAATTAAGAAGCCTTGTTGAATTCTATATATTAATTACAGGTGATTAGCCATTGAAATGAAGCCAACAAGGCAGCAACTAGCCTGTATCTATCTCATGTACCTTGGTTCTGCCCACGGCCAGACATCCTGCGACTTGGGAGCTGGCCCTGTTTTGGATGTCCTCCACCACCACGACTCTGCTGTGGATGCAAATAGTTCAATACAAATCAATTTCTGTTGTCCAAGCACATGCATGCGTACAAGCGTACAGTATCACCAGTGCACCCACATATACATTTCATCGAACACCATGGTTGCGTACCTGAGCTGCTGGTGGCGGCAGTGCCCAGCAGACTACCCAATCCGCAGCTTGCGACGCCCGGGGCCAGCCTCTCATACCAAGGGGAGCAGCGACGCCCCGGCCGAAGGCTCCTGCCGATGGGGGTGACGACGCCTTGCCCTGGCCGCAGCGTCGAGGGACGGCGGCACCATGCCCTGGCCGCCGCGCCTGGCATGGAGACGGAGCCCCAATGCGACCATGCGCGGAGCAGCGGGGGCCGGCGGGTGCGGCGCGCGGCTCCGGAGAAAAGCGATGGCGGCGGCGGACGCGGCGCGCGGCTCGGGAGAGCAGCAGTGGCGGCGGCGGTGGGAAGTGGAGGCCACGCCGCAGAGCAGCGGGGGCGGGCGGCACGACACACGCGTCGGGAGAGAAGTGACGGCGGTAGGAGGCGAAGGGTGCGAGGGGGAAGCAGGCAGGGGTTGAGGAGGCAAGCGGCGGCGGAGGTAGGGAGGGAGAGCTAGGTTATGCTGGACCGGGCCTGCCTAGCTCGCTGCTGGGCTTCACGCGCGACGGTGAAGCTAGGTGGACTAGAGAAATTTCAGAATATGGGTCTCAATTCGCGAGACTTTCAGAATTTGACCCCCCTGATCAGAAATTTCTCGCTGGACTGCTTGGTGCTGGTTCGCTGGGCCATAACGAGATCGAAATAAAATATGATATCAAATATATTCATAAATGATAGCACAACTCAGTGGTAGGATGGTTGATCGCATTCCTTGTCATGCTGGTTTGAGTCTCCCTTTGTCCTTTATCCATTATTTTGGCCAAATTTATGTAAACCTGTCATAAATTTGTGATACTTGCTATTTATCATGAAAAAATAATAAAATTCGTCACTAATATATCATTGCAATAATTTATGACGATTTGTGAGTTGCCTTAGTGACAGATATCCTATTTTCATCACTAAACCATACTAGCATAGAAAACGTCATAAATTAGAATGATCTTATGATGTTTTGATTAGTTGTTATGAGCAAATTGTCACGGAAGATCATATTTCTTGTAGTGGGTACACTTGCTCCAGCGTAGACAACTTATCCAAAATTTATGGACTTTTATTAGTTTAAATAAAATATATATGGAATATAATACAAAACTCTGAATTATTCCCGAGATGTTGACGGACAATGGTCGAATAAGGGACGTCAACAATGAGCTGACACGAATTAAATGAGGCGCTCTGCTGTAGTAAATGTAAAAGGCCACATAGACGGTGGCTTCACACACCAGATCAGAACAAAGAATTTAGCTTAGAGTGACAACTCTAATTCCATTCTCAATTTGTGTATAGGATTTGGTTGGAGCGATTACAAGATTATTTCTCTAGAACCGTTTACATATTGAACCTTCAATTTTGTCAAAAGTGACAAGTGATTAAGTGGAACATTCATATAATGAAAGTTTGGTGTACATATATATATATTTGACGACAAAGCTTCACAATGAAAATTATACTTTGAAAACTAAAATTATACGTCAAAAGATGAAAACTAATTACCAAATGTGTTGTATAATTATACTTTGAACCTTAAATTCAACTGTCACAAAATAATAGTGTAACACCCAAAAATATAGCAATGTAACACCCAAACATAATTATACCTTTCGACCACAAGGGTCGCTATCCGACGAAAGGACACCCTGAGTAACGATACCAGGACGAACATAAACCCCTAGGACAGTGGTTCGAGAAAGCGAGATTCTAGAGGTAACCGACTAAGGAAGTCGTGACAAGGACGGAAAATTAAGAGAAGCAACTTGTTTCTCCCGGAACTAACCTTTGGAATCCCAATGAAGGAAGCCTTCGTCGTGACCAAAGTCAGTCATACTTAATGGATGTAACCCGAGTAGGAATACAACACAGATCACGTGGAAACCACTGAAAGCAAGACCACGCTCGAAGTATAATGAAGTGGGCTCAGGAGTAACTACTCCGAGCACGTGGGCGAAGCAACCTAGGAAGGATTGCAAAGGTACCCTCAGTAGGATCACCCGAGACCAAAATGGAAGAGTTGTTCAACCTACCGACCATTCGTGAACATAGGACCTTACATAATCCCCGGGAACCACGAATGATCAAGTACCGCAGAAGATGAGCAAGTCAGCTGTGGCAGAACCACCTGAATTAATCCGGCTCAAGCGCGCTAACCATCACCACAAGAGCAATCAGGGCTAACTCGCACTTCAAATGTAATAATCCACTGGTCTGTCGGGTAACCTCCCGATACAACCACGGTTTTTGCCGATCGAAACCACACATACATGTACTCACACGAAAGTGAGCCCAGAGGATACAACATTCCACAAATTTCACACCACAGGGTTCATCACAAATTATTATTACAAAGGAGTTCAAATTCGTGAAATAAGGTACTTCAGAGTTCAAAATAATTGAGTTCTTCAGAGTTCAATGCAGCAGAAAAATAACGATAACTACTCGACGATACACGATGTCTCGATGAAGCCCGTACGAGACATCACTCGGCATTATCACCGTTGGCCGGGGGCGTATCCCATTCCACCAACCAACCACGAGGGAGGGTACACGGCCAAGTCAAACTAGCAATCATGTCCTCAAAAGTTTCACCTGAAAACAAGCCACAAGCAAGGCTGAGTATACTAATACTCAGCAAGGCTTACCCGACTATTGGTATATATTTAGCCGACTCCTAGACATGCAAGGCTTTTGGCTTGAGGGGTTTGTTTTGCCGAAAAGCATGTATAAGTAGGTCCTTACTTTCAAATTTTAGCTCCAAGTTCTAGCTTTCTTTAACCATTCTAGGTAAGCAACTATCCAATATCTATTTTGCATCCAACAAGATTATTCATCATCATTGTTCCTCTTCTTACTCTATACGTGTCACACCAGATTCTAGAAAGAACCAGATGCATCTCATATGTGCGCCAGGATCATGTTCACACACATATGGTAGACGGAAAGTGTAATATATCAGAGACAATGCTCAAAAGTAACTAAATAAGTATTTAACAATATTACACTCCGTATAAAAGAGACACAAATGTCTTTTAACGATTAACTGTTATACCCTATACGAAGTCTCCAACAACTCCATCTTCCACAGGCGATGACTGGTGAACGCAGAGCCTAGAACTCCTCGAAGTCGTCGAAGTTCTCCTCTTCAAAGTTCTCTTCTGAACACCAGGGGGGCAAGGATGAGTACTCTTATGGTTGGTACTCAGCAAGTGGGGTGAAAATGCAAGGCCATCAAGGATAGGCTAAGGTTTGCAGCAGCGGTTGCTTTTAGTTGGTCAAGTATTTATTAACAAGCACTTATTAACTAGGTTTAAATTTATACCAACCCAATTTAGCAGAAGCATTACGGTACCATCCTCATAAATATTAACCACGAACCACAGTTTAATTAACCTTCAAGTTTCATTATCATGTGAGGGTCCAAGCCACTCTTAACCGTGAGTACGGCTGTTATAACAGTTTTACACTCTGCAGAGGTTGTACACTTTACCCACAAATCGTGTTTCCCTGAGTCGCCCGGGTTTGCAAGGCCCTTAAACACTTCCGAGGTGAGTGGCGAGAGTACACTACGAAGCCGTTACAAAGACATGTTGAGAGCTAAGCAGCCCGCTAGAGTTTCAGTAGCAGTGTGGTCCATAAACCTCCCTAATGGTCAGCTCCTTAGCAAAGGCAGCTACCCCAAGAGGACCGGGCTATGATCCCTATCACCAACCCCCTCCTTGCCCTTTCGGTAAGGCCACCAGCAAACTACACATCTAGTTAATTAGCTAAGGTCAGAGCCATATGACTTTGTGGTTGCACTGTTCACTTGGGTGGTTCTCCATGTTCCCATTAATCAAAGTTGATCTTGAAATTACGCGATAACAACAATATAAAACGTGATCAACATTGCCATAAGAGTAAACCAATACCAATCCCAAAGTATGCAACTAAGCGTGACTACCCAACATGAATAGTAAACCCAGGTGTTTCAAGGTTTGGGGTAAAAGACTAGGTATGTCCTTAGCATAGGTAACCCATCAAGTTTATGCAATCGACATTAAAGTAAAGTGTATTATCATGCTGTTGTTGGGATCAAATAGAATATGCAGGGGAGGAAATCCACTTGCCTTCCTCAAACAGCTGCTGATTCTCTTCTTCGTAAGCTTGCTCTTGGTTTTGTTCGAATGTCACGTTTTCTACGCGATCACACAAACAAGCATACACAAATAAATAAGAAACAATACAATCAAACAGTACAAACAGAAAGTAAAAATATGCTAATGTTGTAATTCCTGATGCAAGGATCGCGTGAGCGCAAGAATCACTGAAATCGGAGTTGAAACGATGAAGATATGGCTAAAACAGTGATCTAGGGACCTAACTGCGAGAGTTTTGAACTTCGAGGGGCTAAATCTGAAGAAATTAGGGACTAAAACATAATTAAACCTTATACAAAGGGTCGGGGTGCAAAATTAGAGGTTCTGGATGGCGGGTACTAATTCTAGAAAAGTCAGGGGTCGGAACAGAAAGAGAAAGGGCTCAACTCTAATTATTCTTCTACTGATCTGGACTGCGGGTTGATTCCTGGAAAACCGAGGAGTCTTTCTGCAAAAGTTCCGGGGACGGCTAGGGTCGGGTGAATCTGGTCCGTTGGATCAGAATCGAGCGGCGGGTCGGGCGAATCGGCGGAGTGAGGGTCGGGCGAATCGGCGGGGTAAAGAGAGAGTCGGGTGAATCGGCGCTTTGCTGGGCATCGGCGGCGAGCGAGTGCGGCGGCGGACGGCCGGAGCTTCACCGAATCCGGTGTTCCAGGGCTCGGTTTGGGCTGGGTTCATGCCGGGGAGAGAGTGGGCGGTACGGCGAGGGTGAGGGTGGTCACTGGATGGCTGTGCGGCGGGTGTAGACCGGCGGTCACGGCGGCGGGCGGAAACAGGGATCCGACGAGAAATCGGGTTTGCGGCGGAGCAAGAGAGAGATGGGAATCTGGTGCGGCTTGATGCTCACCAACTCATGGAGCTCTGGCAAGAGTTGAAGACGGTAGAGAAGCAGCGGAACGGCGAGTCAACGGAGAGGCGGCGTAACGAGGCGGCGGCGATCCTCCGGTGTGCGACTTTCAGCGGTGTGCGACGGTGTTGAGTAGAGGAAAGGGTTTGAGGATGGCTCTGGTTGCAAAGCGGGGCTCCGGCGGGATTTTATAGGGGCGGGTTGGCCAGGAGTAAGGAAGGCGGCGGCTCTTGCAAAGGAAAGGGCGGAACTGCGGTTAGTAAGGCAAGCCTGCATCGCAGGAAGGAAAGAGAGACGCAGGCGACGGCGCGGAGTCGATCCGGACTCGGGGTAAGGAAGGAAGAAGGAAGGAGAAGGGGCGCGAACGACAGCGCGGCACGCCTGCTGTCGCGGCGGAGAAAGGAAACAGAGGAGCGGGAGCGATGCGGAGCAGAGGAAGAAGAAAGGAAAGAAGGAAGAAGGCGCCGACAGGTGGGGCCTAGATGTCGGTGAAAGAAAGGGTCGGGTGAGCGGATTGGGCCGCTGAGTTGGGCCGCGAGAAAAGAAAGGAAGGAGAAAAGAAGGAATGGGTTGGGCTGAAAGAAAGAATAGGAGAAGAAAATAAATAAAGATGCATGCACAATTTTATCTTGTGACTTTTATAAAAATACTTTTAGAATTTTAAATTCCTATATTTTTGGGTGTTACAAAACCTACCCCCCTTAAAGAGAATCTCGTCCTCAAGATTTGTAAGGACTAGGGAACAGCTGAGGGAATTCTGCAATCAATTCATCTTCTCTTTCCCAAGTAGCCTCATCCTCTGAGTGGTGACTCCACTGTACTCTGCACATTTTAATCACCTTATTCCGAGTAACCCTCTGAGACGTTTCCAAGATTCTAACCGGATGCTCTGCATAAGTCAAATCTTCTTGTACATCAAGTTCCTCCAACAGTAATTGCTCCTCAGGCACTCTCAAACATTTCTTTAACTATGATACGTGAAACACATCATGGACATCTGACAATCGTGCCGGTAACTCCAATTGATATGCCACTTCACCTTTCCTTTCCAGGATCTAAAAAGGACCAATATAACACGGTGACAACTTTCCTTTCACTTTGAATCTACGTAAACCTCGGATAGGTGATACCTTCAAATACACAAAATCTCCAACTTCAAATGTCAATTCCCTTCTTCGTGTATCAGCATAACTTTTCTGTCGTGACTGGGCAGTCTTGAGATTATCCCGGATTATCTGGACTTGTCTATCCGCTTCTTGAAGAATCTCTGGTCCAAAAACTTGACTTTCTCCTGTCTGATTCCAATACAAGGGTGTCCTGCATTTTCTCCCATATAACGCTTCAAATGGGGCCATCTTGAGACTTGCTTGGTAACTATTATTGTAGGAGAATTCTGCGTATGGCAAACTTTTATCCCAACTACCTCCATGCTTGAGGGCACATGCTCTCAACATATCCTCTAATACTTGATTTGTTAGCTCAGTCTGACCGTCTGTTTGCGCATTTTATGCAGAGCTGAAATTGAGCTTTGTATCCATGGATTCATGTAATTTCTGCCAGAAACGCGACATGAACTGAGTACCTCGATCAGACACTATCTTCTTTGGAACACCATGCAGACACACAATTCGTGACATGTATAGTTCTGCTAACTTGGCTCCAGTGTATGTTGTTTTGACTGGGATGAAATGTGCGACTTTTGTCAATCTGTCCACAATAACCCATATCGAGTCGTAACCATCACGAGTAGGGGGTAACCCTACAATGAAATCCATACCAATCTCTTCCCATTTCCATTCAGGTACTTTCAATGGCTGGAGTAAACCTGCGGGTCTCTGGTGTTCTGCCTTCACTCTCTGGCACACATCACACAAAGCTACGTGAGTTGCTACGTCTCTTTTCAAACCATACCACCAGTACCTTTCTTTCAAGTCTTGATACATTTTGGTACTTCCAGGATGAATGGAATAAGCGGAATCATGTGCCTCCTTCAAAATAAGTTCACGAAGGTGATCAATTTTGGGTACACAGATACTCTTTCTGAACCAAACAGTTCCTTGTTCATCTTCGGTGAAATCCTTAGTCTTGCCTAAACCAATTTGAATCTTGATCTCTTTGATCTTAGCATCTATCAACTGTCCTTTTCTAATCTCCTGTTCTAATGTAGGTTCCATCTCCATGGTTATGGCTTCCGCTTGTGTGACAATTCCCAAGTTCAAACGTGCCATCTCCCAACATAATTCCTGAGGCATCAATCGAGCAACCATCATATTAGCTTGTCCTTTTCGGCTTAGGGCGTCTGCCACGACATTAGCCTTGCCAGGATGGTACTGAATATCCAAATCATAGTCCTTGATTAATTCTAGCCATCTGCGCTGTCTTAGGTTAAGATCCTGTTGCGTGAAGATGTACTTCAGACTCTTATGGTCCGTGAAGATCTGGCACTTGTTTCCAATCATGTAGTGCCTCCAAATCTTCAATGCGTGCACGACGGCAGCCAATTCCAAGTCATGGGTAGGATAGTTCTGCTCATGCTTTCTCAACTGTCTTGAAGCATAAGCCACAACTTTGCCTTCTTTCATTAACACACATCCAAGTCCCATTTGTGAAGCGTCGTAATACACATCAAACCCTTTGTGGATATCCGACATTATCAACACAGGGGCAGTGGTCAATCTTGTTTTCAGCTCTTCAAAACACTTCTGGCATGTAGCATCCCACTTAAACTCTTTTCCTTTTTTCTAACAAGGAAGTCATGGGTTTCACAATCTTTGAGAATCCCTCAATAAATCGGCGGTAGTAACCTGCAAGTCCGAGGAAACTTCTGATTTCAGGCACAGACTTCGGTGGATTCCAATTCAGAACATCCTGAACTTTACTCGGGTCTACTGCAATTCCTCCATCTGTGATAACATGTCCAAGGAAAGAAACTTCTCTCAACCAAAAATCACATTTGCTCAGCTTGGCATATAACTGATTCTCTCGAAGTTTCTGTAACACTATCCTCAAGTGCCCTTCATGTTCTTCCTCGTTCTGCGAATACACCAAAATGTCGTCAATGAACACAACCACAAACTTGTCAATATATTCCATGAAAACCTTGTTCATCAGGTACATGAAGTACGCTGGAGCGTTGGTCAATCCGAACGACATCACAGTAAACTCGTACAGACCATATCTGGTAGTGAAGGCTGTCTTGGGTATATCCTCTGGTCGGATCCTTAGCTGATGATATCCTGATCTCAGATCAATCTTGGAGAAAACCTTGGCACCTCTCATCTGATCAAACAAATCTTCAATCCTGGGCAGTGGATACTTATTCTTGATCGTCACATCGTTCAGCGACCTGTAGTCTACACAAATCCTTCTGCTGCCATCTTTCTTATCGACAAAGATCACGGGTGCTCCCCACGGGGATGAGCTAGGACGGATAAATCCTTTAGCTAACATTTCTTCTATTTGTTTCTTTAGTTCACATAGATCCTTAATATCCATTCTATAGGGTCTTTTAGAGATAGGTGCAGTACCGGGTAAAAGATCAATACTGAACTCAATGTCACGAACAGGTGGCATACCTGGTAAATCTTCCGGGAAGACATCAGGGTACTCATTGATAACTCTGATATCTTCTAGAGGCATTCCCTTCATTTGGTTCACTGTCCCAACTCCACTGGGTGAAGCTGATGCCACAAACTCTATTTTATCTCCTTGAGGGCTGGTTAAGAGCACTGACCTCTTACGACACTGAATAACACCATCACATCCTGATAACCAATCCATTCCGAGGATCACATCAATGCCGTTGTCCCTAGGACTATTAGATTGGCTAGGAATTCTACCCTCATAATATTCATGCTGACCCTTGGGCATAAGTGACTGGCTTTCAATTCCTTGCCCGGGGAGCTTACTAGAAATATTTGTTTCATAGGGCTCATTGGTAAATTATGTTTTGCAGCGAATTGCTCAGTAATGAATGAATGTGATGCTCCAGAATCAAATAAAACTGATGCCGGTTCAGAATTAATAAGGAACGTACCGAGCACAACGTCGGGAGCCTCTTCAGCTGTTTCTGCAGCCACATGATTCACCTTTCCGCGCACGCAGTTCTGTTGTCCTTTGTTGCCCAGTGGTGTCTGGTTGCTGTTGCGCGGCTCCTACTGCTGAGGAGTCTGCCTTTGTCCACTGTTCCTCTGATTCTGAGGAGTTTGCACATTACGCTTTGGGCAGTTGTTAGCGTAATGACCCAGTTCTCCACATTTGAAACAGCCGTTGGGTTGGACCGGGGTGACTGGATTGTTGGTCCGCACTGGTGCACCCGTGGCATAGCCTGGACGGTGCGGTTGCGGGTTGGAGTTGCGTTGAGTCTGTTGGTTGTAGCGTTGAGGCTGTTGTGGAGTTCGTTGATTCTGTTGATTCTGCGGATATCCTCCACCTTGTCCTCCAAAGCGCGACTGAAATCCCTAGGGTGTGTTGTAGCGGGGACGGGTGTTGCTGCTGGATTGTCCCTGGGACTGAAGTTTTCGCTTGTGTTCCCCAAGCTCCTTGCGCTTGCTCTCCAGACCAATGGCTTTGTCTAGCAGAGTCTGGAAGTTTGGGAAAGTGTGACTGTGCAGCTGGTAGTTGAGCGGCCCTATCAGACCTTCCAAGAAGCGCTCCTGCCTCTTCGCGTCACTATCCACCTCATGGGGCGCGTAACGAGACAATTGATTGAATTTATCCCGGTACTCGCTGACAGTCATGCTGCCTTGCTTCAGGTTCAGGAACTCCTTCTGCTTGAGCTTCATTAGCCCTGCTGGAATATGGTGGCTGCGGAAGTTGGTTCTGGACTCCTCCCAGGTGATAGTGCTGGCGTTGGCGTGGGCAGCAGTGAAAGCATCCCACCAATCAGCGGCTGCACCTTCCAGACGTCCTGCAGCACACAGAACCCTTTCACGGTCACTGCATTGCATGATGTCCAGCTTCTTAGTGATGACCTTCAACCAATCATCAGCGTCCAAGGGGTCCATAGAGTGAGAAAAGGTAAGAGGGTGGTGACTCATGAATTCTCTGTGTTTGTCTCTTGGTGGCGGGTTTTGCTGCGGCGCTTGCTGATTCTGCTGAGCTTGTATGTTCTGGATGGTGGCAGTGAGGTTCTGCAACACCTGCATCTGTGCTGCCAAGAATTGCTCCATTGTTGGATTGGGCGGTGGTGGCAACTGACTCTGTTGGTTGACTGTGCGAGCACGCCTAGAGCTAGGGATGTTCTGTCCTCCACCTGTCCTGGTGTTCACCATCTGACCGTTAGGGAATAAACCCAGGATAAGACAGGTGTACTAGATATAGGTAGATAGAAAATAATATCTTAACAAAATATGGATTTTTAAAGACTCCAACTTATTAATGGATAGATTATATCAAGCAATTCTTATAGCACTCAAAGCAAACATTTGTTCTCAAGCAATCATCATTACATCGTCGTCCTCTCAAGCAAAAATGATTCTAACGAGAACTTTAAGAGATACTAGCCTAAGAGCCTAAGTGCCTATTCCTCGGGGTGAGTTATGGAGCCGGGTTCGCCACGATGAAGCTTCTTGCGGGGTGGTGACAACGCGGGGAAGCGGGGTTCATCCATCTGTGGGGGTGGCGAGGTTCATCCATCTGTGGGGGTGGCGGCGCTCTTCCCTCAAGTCGAGCTTCCAGTATGCGGATCTTTTCATAGGCCTCCAGTAGCTTGTCCTGAGTATCGTCCAGCTCAGTGATGACGCTTTCCAGCTCAGTGTTGAGAGCGGCGATGACTCGAGCAAGAGTGTTGAGGTGGTCTTCGTCATCTTCACCCAGAGTAATCACAGTCTCTTCGGTTCCGCTGAGGCGGCGAGGAAGGTGGCGATACTCCGTGTTCTGAAGCTCCTGACGGTAGGTGTGGTAGATGGACCACAGAGCTCTCCTGGCGGCACTGCTGACGGCGGCGTCGTCAGTAGCGTGGGGTGTGGCGGAGTCGTGTGCAGTGAGAGTCCTCAGGCCTCTGGCACTTTCCATCTTGATGTGGACGCGAGAGAGGTAGTAGTCGCTGAGCGCAGGGTCGATGTAGTGGTGCGTGTGGTAGTGAGGTCTCACGCGGTTGCCTAACTCTTGAAGAACACCTTGTAGCACCAGAGACAAGTGGCCGGGTTCTCTGTCCGAAGTGCGAACACAGCAGAGTTGCTTCATCCCTGGAGTTTCATCACTCTGATCGTCGTTGTCTTCATCGTTGTTGTTGTCCTCATCATCATTGTGGCAGAACCTCCTGAATTAATCCGGCTCAAGTGTATTAACCATCACCATTAAGGCAATCTCGGTTAACCTTACACTTCAAACGGAATAATCCACTGGTCTGTCGGGTATAACCTCCCGATACAACCACGGTAATCGGATCGAGCGCCATACATACAAATGCTCACGCGACGATGAGCCCAGAGAATACCACATTCCAGCAAATATTACGACATTAACATAAGTAAATATTACAGGCCAAGTTCTGAGCTTAGAAACCAAATACTCCAATTAACATAAACAAGTTCTTCAGAGTTTAAGTTGCAGCGGAAATAAACAACGGAAACTACTCGACGATACAGGATGTCTCGATGAAGCCCGTACGAGACATCACTCGTTCTTATCTCCGTTGGACGGGGGCGCATCCCATTCCACCGACCAACCAGGGGGAAGAGTGCAGGGCCAAGTCAAGCTAGCAATCATGTCTTCGAAGGTCTCACCTGAAAACGAGTCACAAGCAAGACTGAGTATACTAATACTCAGCAAGACTTACCCGTGTAGTGGAAACTACTCCACCGACTCTAGACATGCCAGGCTTTTTGGCTCAGGGGTTTGTTTTGCCGTAAAGCATCTACAAGTGGGTCCTTACTTTCAACTTTTAGCTCCAGATTCTAGTTTCATTAACCAGTCTAGATAAGCAGCTATCTAAAAGCATACATGGTGAAGCATTAAATTTTTCATCCAACCAGTTCATTCATCATCATTGTTCCTCTTCTTACTCTGTGGGTAAAAATGGTTAAGCAGTCTCAATAGCCGTGAGAAACGGACGATTCGAATCGAATTTCTTAACCTTGCAAGGGAAACCCAAACACACGTCACGTGGTTACTCCCTAGAGTCACACGTGCAACCTTTCCCCTTTCTTTCCGGGTCGTGGATCGGAGCTACCCTCCGAGAGTACAAGAGCTCCACGCCACGGTTCGGCGCCGGGTCGTGACCACTCTCTGCACTCGCCATATGCACATGGGACCGAAGTTCAAAGGGTAGGATGCCGTCCCCTTGCCGGGCCAATCAGGTACTTAAGCTTACCGATTCCCATAATCTCGGCATGTGTTTAGTACGTTCAAAGACTTAACCATCACTACCACACCCTGCGGCCTTAGCATTTTTCACTAGAAAGACGGGCCTCAATCGTAACCATCGTTACATAACCCGTCCGTGTCCTTATGATTGCAGCGTGTAGTAGCCATTCAACTCCTATTTTCTCGCGAGTGACAGGAAATCACTCGACTTTTACCGGAGTCCTATTAGCACAGCGTTCTATCGAACCTTACATCTAGTTTTCAAGCAAGGGTTCCTGACATCATGCAACTAAGTTTTCATCCAACTCCTATAAACTTAATGCACGAGCAAAGAGTAATGAGTTGCATAATTTCAGAAAGAATGGGTTATGCTCCGGGGCTTGCCTTCGCAGTTCGCTTGGGGATCTTCCGAACTTGGGCTCGGGTCTTCAAGAGCTTCAGTTAGATTTGCTTGAGCTTCACGCTGCTCACTCTCGGACGCGAGCACCAGCTCGTAAGTTCCGTCGGCGAGAGTCGTCGATTCTACATGAGTGCACAAGTTTAAGTCGTGGAAATGGCACTTGATTACGATTTGAGAGTAATTACTACAAGGGATAGTTTCTGGTCATGAAATTTTGGATTTAGGCACATCAAGGAAAGATGTGCTTACTGTAAAAGTTTCAGCCAATTTTATGTAACAGATTAATTATGAAAAATACATTACATAGTTGCTGTTAGATCCTTGTTCTTTTTGTACAGAACAATTGGTGCAACAAAAGAGTCTAAGATTTTTACAGAGCTCTCACTTGAGCATGCAGAAGCTACTGTAATTTTTGTAGGATTTATCATGCAGTATCCAGAGCATAGAAAATATGACATTCTACACCTAGGCTATTCAAAGATTCATTTTTACAGGACCCTACACAGGGTTTTTGTCCATGGAACTTTCTACACAGCAACCTCCACCACAGTGTAACTCCTAGTAAAAATTTGAGAATTTTCCAAGCTAAGGTACTATTTTCTTGATTTAATGTATGTTATTAGCACATAAATCAAATAAGTAGGTTACTGTGAGATAAAAAGTCTCCTAATTTTTCTCTGGCTTCTAAGTACGAATACATTAGGATAGGAAAAGTTTCAATGGGTGACTCACCACCTAACTGCAGGGATAAAACATTCTACTTACACATGAATTAAAACTAAGTTTAACAAACAGTAAAGCTAGAGATGGAATTTGGGTCTGATCTTTTTACACAGTCCTAATCATCAAGCAACTAATTCACTGCCCAAAAGTTAGGGTCAGCATTGTTCTAGAACAGTGGGTACAAAATAAGTCCATTAAAGCTTCTATTTAATGTAGAGCAAAATATTTTGAGATTCTGAGAAAACTTTTGTACCAAAAGTGGTAGAGTTTGTTCTGAGGATTCCAGAACAGTTGAGTTTGCATTTTTCTGAATTTTCTACGATTTTATACGAATTTTACAAGTTCACTGAATTTGAATCTAGGTTTAAAACTTTCTTTTACAACTAGGTCCTTGAATCTTACGCTCAGACCCTTCTAAAGATTTAAATTCTTGCAATTGGGTCCTCGGGCGGCTCGGGTACGGCGGCCGGCCGAAATTCCGGCGAGGGGGCTCGCCGGCGGCGAGGGGCGAGGGTCGGGGAAGGTTCAGGGGTGCGAGGGCTACCTTGTGGGGGTGTTGTTCAGGTGGGGGACAGCCGGGAAGGGCTCGCCGGCGTTGGAGCAGAGGCGGCGGCGGCGCGGCTCGCGTCGACGGCGGTGCTCCGGCGGGCTTGGGGCGGTGCGGTCCGGTCGGCGAGCTTCAGTGGCGCATGGGGAAGCTGCACAGGGGCTCGGCTTGGACGGAGGGGGTCGGGGTCGTGCTGTCCACGGCGAGCAGGGGCGGCGGCGGCGACGGCAGCGCGGGCGGCGGCGCTCCGGTGGCTCTGGGTGGCGTTGGGCGGGTCGGCGAGCTTCAGGGGGATGATGTAGTGGTGGCTGGCGCTTCAATTTGGGCAGTGGGCGGCTGTGGAGGGCTGTCCACGGGCGGGCGGCGCTCGGCGGCGGCGATGGCGACGGCGAGGCGTTCTGGTGGCTGGGGCTCGCGCGGGCGGTCGGGGCGGGGGTTTTATAGGGACAGGAGGGGGTGTGGAGGTGCCCGGGCGACGCGCGGGGCGGGGCACGGCAACGGCGTGCACTGGGCGCGGCGGGCGGCGGCAGAACGCCGGCGCGACGTGCGGCAGCGCGGGCGCGGTGACTGGGCGGCCGCGATATGGCGTGAGCGCAGTGGGATAGTGCCGGGCGCGGAGTGGCGAAGCAGCAGCGGCAGCGGCTCGGGCGGTAATTACCAGGGTTGTCACAGCCTTCCCCCCTTAACAAGAATCTCGCCCCGAGATTCGGTAATTCTTAGTGTGGGCGTGGGTGCACATACCAGTGGTTGAGACCAGAAACCCAGGGAAATGTTGGTTCAGGTAGCTCTCCGTTTCCCAGGTGGCTTCTTCTTCCGTGTGGCGATTCCATTGTATTTTATACATTCTAATCGCTTTCCTCCTGGTCTCTCTTTCTTTTTGATCCAAAATCTTAAATGGGTGTTCGACATACGAGAGGTCGGGTTCCAACGATATTTCTTGTTGTTCCACAATCTCAGTAGGGACTCGAATACACTTCTTGAGTTGAGATACGTGGAAGACATCATGGGTGGCCGTGAGCTGAGGGGGCAGTCGTAATTTGTAGGCTACGGGTCCGCAGCTCTCAATGATTTCGTAGGGACCAATATAACGGGGAGCTAGTTTGCCTTTGATTCCAAATCTTCGCACTCCCTTGGTTGGTGAAACTCGAAGATAGACATGATCGCCAACTTCGAACTTTAGGGGCTTTCTCCTTTTGTCAGAATAGCTCTTTTGTCGGGCTTGTGCGGCTTTAAGATTTACTTGTATTACTTTTACTTTCTCCTCTGCCTCGATTACCAGGTCGGGTCCAATTATTTGACGTTCTCCGGTTTGTAACCAGCTCAAAGGAGTTCGACACCTTCGTCCGTACAGGGCCTCAAATGGTGCCATTTTCAAACTCGTTTGGTAGCTGTTGTTGTACGAGAACTCTGCTAGGGGTAGGCATTTGTCCCAATTCTTGTCATAATGAATGACACAGGCTCTCAGCATGTCTTCAAGAATTTGGTTTACTCTTTCCGTTTGTCCATCGGTCTGAGGATGGTATGCTGAGCTGCGAATCAGCTTAGTGCCAAGAGACGTTTGCAGTTGTTCCCAAAAGCGTGCTACAAACTGAGGACCACGATCGGAGATAATTGTCTTAGGTATTCCATGCAGGCAAACAATACGATCGAGGTAAATCTCGGCATATTTCTTGGTAGAATAGGTGGTGTGGACCGGAAGAAAATGTGCCGTCTTCGTGAGTCTATCAACGATAACCCATATGGAATCATGTTTCTGGGGAGTGTTTGGTAGTCCCACGATGAAGTCCATACTTATGTCTTCCCATTTCCATGATGGTATAGGTAATGGTTGAAGTGTACCGGCTACCTTTAAGTGGCTAGCTTTTACTCTCTGGCACGTGTCACATTCCGAGACATACATAGCAATTTCCCTTTTCATTCTAGTCCACCAGAAGTTTTGCCTTAGGTCTTGATACATTTTGCTACTGCCGAGGTGGATAGAGAATTTGGAAAGGTGTGCCTCATCGAGAATTTGCTTGCGGAGTTCACGATTCTTCGGAACGACTATACGACCTTCGAACCATAGAACTCCCTTATGGTCCTGGCGGAAACATTTGTACTTCTCCTCACCTAGAGAGAGTTTCTGTTTGATGATCTTAATTCCTTCATCCTGTAGTTGTGCCATGACGATTTGGTCGTGAAGAGTGGGCTCAACTGAGATGTGATTTAGAGTGCCTTGGGAAACCATTTCCAAGTTAAGCTTCCTCATGTCTGCACATAATGTCTCATGGTAGAACTCCATGGATAAGCAATGGCAATGGGGCTTGCGGCTTAGTGCATCAGCGACTACATTAGCCTTGCCGGGGTGATAGTGCACTTCAAGATCATAATCCTTGATTAATTCTAACCACCTCCGTTGTCTCATATTCAGATTGGCTTGTGTGAAGATGTACTTGAGACTCTTATGATCCGTGTAGATATTGCACTGTGTACCCATGAGATAGTGCCTCCATATCTTCAGCGCGTGAATGACGGCTGCAAGCTCAAGATCATGAGTGGGATAATTCTGTTCGTGGGGTCGAAGGGCTCGTGAGGCATACGCAATCACTAGATTCTCTTGCATAAGCACACATCCTAGACCAGTACCCGATGCGTCACAATACACATCGAAGGACTTGGTATTATTGGGTTGAGCTAACACAGGTGCAGTAGTCAGATGCTCTCTGAGAGTGTGGAAAGCTTCTTCACATTTCTCATCCCATACAAACTTTACTTCCTTCTTTAACAGTTCAGTCATGGGCTTAGAAATTCGAGAGAAATCCGGGATGAAGCGACGGTAGTAGCCGGCTAAGCCGAGAAAACTGCGAATCTGATGAACAGAGGTAGGGGGTTTCCAATCCATCACCTCTTGTACCTTGCTGGGGTCAACAGCTATGCCTTCGCTGGAGATCGTGTGACCTAAGAACTTTACAGTATCCAACCAGAATTCACACTTAGAAAACTTAGCATAGAGCTGATGGTCTCTGAGTCGCTGAAGAACAATGCGAAGGTGCTTGGCATGCTCTTCCTCATCCTTGGAATAGATAAGGATGTCGTCGATGAACACTACTACGAATTTGTCCAGTTCGGGCATGAATACCGAATTCATGAGATACATGAAGTAGGCAGGGGCATTGGTGAGTCCAAAGGACATGACCAAGAATTCATATAGTCCATATCGTGTGGAGAAGGCAGTCTTAGGAATATCGCACGGGCGAATCTTGATCTGATGATATCCCGAACGAAGATCAATCTTGAGAAGACTCTGGCTCCAGCTAATTGATCGAAGAGTACATCGATGCGAGGAAGGGGGTATTTATTTTTAACAGTTACCGCATTGAGAGGTCGGTAGTCCACACATAATCTCAAACTGTCATCATTCTTCTTTACGAATAGGGCTGGACATCCAAGGTGACGCGCTAGGGCGAATGAAACCTTTGTCCAGTAGTTCTTGGAGTTGAATTTTCAGCTCGGCCAATTCTTTAGGGGGCATCCTATATGGTCTTTTGGATATAGGTGCAGTGCCTGGTTGTAGTTCAATAACGAACTCAATGTCCCTATCTGGTGGCATTCCGGGTAAGTCATCCGGGAAAACATCGGCATACTCGTTTACCACAAGAATATCATCTAGCTTAAGTCCTTCCATCTTATAAGCACAGGAATTCGTACAATCTAGGAACGGTAGGTAAAGGGTAGTGGCTCCGTGACTAGGTGAATTTATCTCAACGGCTCGGGAAGAAAGGTCCAGTGTGACTCCATGCATAGTCATCCAGTTCATTCCCAAAATAATATCCATGCCGTCAAGGGGTAAAAGGACAAGGTCCGTGTCGATGGTTTTTACTACCCAATTTGACTGGTACTTGTCTGATCATTTGGTTTGAAGCGATTTTACCACCCGGTGTTGATATCATATATGACCCTTTGGCGTGGCAAACATCCAAGCCTACTTTTGCACCGAATTTTGCACTTATGAAACTATGCAATGCACCAGAATCGAATAATATCACTGCAGGCTTGTTATGGATAGAGAATGTACCCGACATCACTGGGGCTCCTTCAGGAAGCTCTGCAAGCGTGGTGAAGTTAATCCATCCTTGCTTGACTTGCAGGGTCTGTCTCTTGCCCCTGTTCTTGGCGTTCGGGTTGGATCCTTGACCTTGGTTGGGCTGTCCAGGCTGAGGGCATTCTCGTGCGAAGTGGCTGGAACTCCCGCATTTGAGACAGCGATTCGCGGGGCTAGGTCGAAGAGACTGCTGAAGAATGGGCCTCGGACCATTCTGTGGAGGCATCGGGGGTCGTACCATGCCTGGCTGCTGTGGGGGTCTGGCAATCCATCTTCCTGGCTGCGGGGCCCTTGGTGGAGCCGTGGGTGCGGTATTTTGCACGATGCGATACCTTGGTGGTTGGACACTTGATGGTCCTGCGGGTGCCTTTCTCTTCTTTTCTGCCCGGTGCGCCATGATACAGTCTTCCTGGGTAATGGCCATATTGACCAACTCGTTGTAGGTGTCAGCCCTGGCTAGGTTCAGACGTTCCTTGAGCTTGGTATTCAGACCTCGGCGGAAACGATCACGCTTCTTGGCATCCGTATCAGCGTGATAGCCCGCATACTGACATAAGTTGTTGAACGCCTGGGCGTACTGCAGCACGGTGCGGGTGCCCTGGGTGAGTGCCAGGAACTCGTTCAACTTCCTCTCCATGAGACCCTCGGGGATATGATGTGCCCGGAACGCGGTCTTGAATTCATCCCAGTCGACCACATGATCAGCCGGGAGCATCGCAAAATAGTGGTCCCACCACAGTCGAGCGGTACCGCGAAGCTGTTGCGCGGCAAAACGGGCTTTGTTGGCCTCTGAGCATGGGGCCACAAGTAGTGTGAACTTGGATTCTATGGTGCGAATCCATGCATCTGCGTCCAGGGGTTCCTCGATCTTATGGAACAAGGGAGGCTGGGTCCCCAGGAAATCCGTGTATCCTGCGGCTTGTGGTTGGTGAGCATTGTGCCCACCCCTCTGCTGGTGTTGTCCTTGCACAATCTGATGCAGCAGCTCGGTTTGAGCGGCCATCACTTCCACCAAACTGGGCGGGGGTGGTGGCGATTGTCGCGAGCGGCTGCCACCGGCACCAAAACCCTCAGGGTTGCCACGTGTTGATCCAACCATCTGAAACGTGAAAGGTTACCATTAGCAACGCGATCCATATTACTTCCTTGATTCATAAATAATTGGTGTAGTCATAGACTTCCGAAGTCACAGCTAGATGTATGGACAGAATCTCTGTTTGCTACGAGAAAAATCATAGCCTGCCGTGGGTCCATCCAAAACATTACAAACTTTTGCAGTAGTTAGAGAATTTAGGAATGCACCACTCTGGTATTTAACTTCGGTGCTAGAACTATGGCTAAGGTGGTCGAAAAGCTCGTCCTTTGCCTTGCTGTCTTAGCTGTTTTTCAGCAGATTGATCGGTACGGTTTCGCCTATATCTTAAACTAGCGAGGTCCAATGATGCTGAATTTTTGTGAGACCCTAGATCACAAAATTTAGCACAAGTCTGGTATTCAACACTCAGCCAAGAAATGCAAGGAGACATGGGTAAAAATTCCGACAAGTCTCAGCGATTGTGGATTTCATCGTTTACCAAATTACAACGAAATCACCCAAGTTTATCGCCGTTCCTTACATGCTGAGGGTATCCACATGGTTCAGGTGTACCCAACACAAAAGAGTTACTCAACTCCTAGTTAGCCTATTACAACACTTGCCAAAAGTTAGGCTACCCTATCGAGGAGTATGTGCAAAAGTCCTCCTAGGTCGTCCTCTAGAAATCATCCAAGTCGTTGACGGACGACTTGCTGTGAGCAGGAGAGTGAGCTCCCATCTGAGGTGCCTGTGGTACCTCACCCTCGAAATCCATACCTGAGATACCATCAATCTCCTGTGGCTCCTCCTCATCCTCCTCCATGTCATCCTCATGGGGATGGTCATTCTGATCATGATGCCACTGAATGTGCTCATTAGCATCTTCCAACTCAAGGCTCAGATCATGGAGCTGCTCCTCCAACTGTGCTATCGTGGCATCTCTCTCACCCATGAGAGTGTCCTGCTCCTGGATTTGGCCCTCAAGTTGGCCAATCTGAGCATCTCTGTCCTCAAGATCCTGACTGAGTTCCTTTATCTGCTCATCCCTGGTATCTGCCATCATATGGTAGGCCTGAGCAAAATCAGTGAGCTGCTCGAGTGCCTGACTCTGGAGAGTCTGAAGCCGGTAGAGTGCACTCATGCACCGCACGGTGGTGTGGATAGTCTCCTGGGCATGAAAGTCTACCAAGTACTGTGCGTGCTGCACCCTGTTGAGCCAAAAGGGGTCGTTGTCCTGGGCAGCAGGAAACAATCCAATGGGAGTGAGTGTGACAACCTCGGGACGCTGCGCACAAAACGTGGTGAGTGCCCTCATGGCTGCAAGCTCCCAAGTATCGGCCAAACGGCGACCAACAGCCTCAAGCTCCAAGGCGGGCCACTCCGGGTGTAGCGGGTGCGGAAAGATAGTCACGTTGACACGGCACTGGGTAACTCCATTTTCTGCAACTCCAGTCCGGCGTAACGTGGGGGAATTAGATAGCCCGCGGTACGCAGAACATCCCACAAAATAGAGGGAAAGCCCTCCCAGTGGAGACACTGCGAGTGTACGCATCCATCCTCATCCACCATCACATCAACATGCTCGGCCATCTGAACAAAAGATCAAATGGAGTGAGATAACGAAAAACTGTGAACAGCACAAGGACAGATTCTGTATAGTGTGCAAAAATATCCATAACTCCCACAGTTCTCATCCAAAAATTCTCAAATTTCACCATATCACTCCTAAGGTATTTGTGAACAACTTTGCTAGTTAACTCCAGAGCTAATTAGGTCTCTAAGATGGTCTTTCTTTTCAGGTTTTACCTTACTGTCTACCCAGAATTTTCAGTGAACAGAGGGCTAGAGTTTCGTGCACCAGGGAAAATCTACCCAGCCAAAATTTACCAAATTTTAAAAGAAGCTACCTGGGTAAATGTGGAACAAGTTTTGTGTTGTGCTCGTTTGCATAAAACCGCAGGAAGGGGGCCTAAAAATTTAAGAGGCAGAAGGGCTTATTCTGGACAGAATTCTGACATTCCAAGGTTTCTGTTATTTCTCACTATCCATAAGTTCAGAATTTTTCCTTCTCGAACAGAAGATAGAACACGAAATTTGGAACAATTCTTTCAACATGAACTTCTCCAAAAAAGGTCATTTTCTTGGGTCAATAAATCGCTCTTTTTGGTCATGGCAGATTTGTGACAGATTCGCTAGATAGTCCTTATGCAAACCACGCTTAGATACGCAAGAACCTTACCACTCTCATACAACGCATTTTTGATTTCAGATACATATGTTTATGATGTATGCACGTCCTATTCGTCCTCACAAAATAAAACAATTGCCAAATAGCTTTGGTCTTACGAAGATAGTTTCGGTGGCTTACACAATACGGCTCTCCTATAATAGCTAGTCGAGTCTTTCTACTCGCCCCTTAACTTGTCGTAATCGCGGTTAGTGTACCTGCAGAAGATTGACAAAGCATATATATATCATGAACCTTTCATGCCAGCACTCATGAAAGCGTCCGTATTCATTACCGTTTACTTATAGAAACGATATCTGTACAATTTCTGCCGTACAGACGACGTTAACATACGCTATTGAGATAGCGTATTCACGGGGGTACCGTCATGAGACGGGGGTATGAACAGTGATCGCCATACCCTGCGCCAAACCTTCTACTCCCAATATGTTCAACTAACAGTTGGCATATTGGCAGCACCTCAAGTAAGCCACTGCTTGAGGGCAGCGTTCGGTTCGCATCACCGACAGGAAGGCCAAGCTCCCTCAGTTGGCTGAGGATCCTTACCTTCTTACCTTAGCGACGAGTGCGTCGTTACAGAATTTAAGGTCGGTTGTGCATGAAAGTAAGTTTTGACAGAAGGTAATGTGCTGGAAGTCAGTTGATAATATATATAGAAGTTAGATAGCCACCTAGTAACTTTCCCATAATCCCTTAGGGCTTTACGAACTAGGCACCATCCTTAACGTACCAACGCATTTCGCAACACAACCTTCTAGTCAAGTTTTAGTAAAATGAGTTTTTAAGGCTTGTCGCATTCTCTGGCGTATGTATTTCGGCTCTGGTGTCCGCTGTTGCCAGCTGTGGCACCAGCTACGGCTCTGATACCAGCTGTGGCAGAACCTCCTGAATTAATCCGGCTCAAGTGTATTAACCATCACCATTAAGGCAATCTCGGTTAACCTTACACTTCAAACGGAATAATCCACTGGTCTGTCGGGTATAACCTCCCGATACAACCACGGTAATCGGATCGAGCGCCATACATACAAATGCTCACGCGACGATGAGCCTAGAGAATACCACATTCCAGCAAATATTACGACATTAACATAAGTAAATATTACAGGCCAAGTTCTGAGCTTAGAAACCAAATACTCCAATTAACATAAACAAGTTCAGAGTTTAAGTTGCAGCGGAAATAAACAACGGAAACTACTCGACGATACAGGATGTCTCGATGAAGCCCGTACGAGACATCACTCGTTCTTATCTCCGTTGGACGGGGGCGCATCCCATTCCACCGACCAACCAGGGGGAAGAGTGCAGGGCCAAGTCAAGCTAGCAATCATGTCTTCGAAGGTCTCACCTGAAAACGAGTCACAAGCAAGACTGAGTATACTAATACTCAGCAAGACTTACCCGTGTAGTGGAAACTACTCCACCGACTCTAGACATGCCAGGCTTTTTGGCTCAGGGGTTTGTTTTGCCGTAAAGCATCTACAAGTGGGTCCTTACTTTCAACTTTTAGCTCCAGATTCTAGTTTCATTAACCAGTCTAGATAAGCAGCTATCTAAAAGCATACATGGTGAAGCATTAAATTTTTCATCCAACCAGTTCATTCATCATCATTGTTCCTCTTCTTACTCTGTGGGTAAAAATGGTTAAGCAGTCTCAATAGCCGTGAGAAACGGACGATTCGAATCGAATTTCTTAACCTTGCAAGGGAAACCCAAACACACGTCACGTGGTTACTCCCTAGAGTCACACGTGCAACCTTTCCCCTTTCTTTCCGGGTCGTGGATCGGGGCTACCCTCCGAGAGTACAAGAGCTCCACGCCACGGTTCGGCGCCGGGTCGTGACCACTCTCTGCACTCGCCATATGCACATGGGACCGAAGTTCAAAGGGTAGGATGCCGTCCCCTTGCCGGGCCAATCAGGTACTTAAGCTTACCGATTCCCATAATCTCGGCATGTGTTTAGTACGTTCAAAGACTTAACCATCACTACCACACCCTGCGGCCTTAGCATTTTTCACTAGACAGACGGGCCTCAATCGTAACCATCGTTACATAACCCGTCCGTGTCCTTATGATTGCAGCGTGTAGTAGCCATTCAACTCCTATTTTCTCGCGAGTGACAGGAAATCACTCGACTTTTACCGGAGTCCTATTAGCACAGCGTTCTATCGAACCTTACATCTAGTTTTCAAGCAAGGGTTCCTGACATCATGCAACTAAGTTTTCATCCAACTCCTATAAACTTAATGCACGAGCAAAGAGTAATGAGTTGCATAATTTCGGAAAGAATGGGTTATGCTCCGGGGCTTGCCTTCGCAGTTCGCTTGGGGATCTTCCGAACTTGGGCTCGGGTCTTCAAGAGCTTCAGTTAGATTTGCTTGAGCTTCACGCTGCTCACTCTCGGACGCGGGCACCAGCTCGTAAGTTCCGTCGGCGAGAGTCGTCGATTCTACATGAGTGCACAAGTTTAAGTCGTGGAAATGGCACTTGATTACGATTTGAGAGTAATTACTACAAGGGATAGTTTCTGGTCATGAAATTTTGGATTTAGGCACATCAAGGAAAGATGTGCTTACTGTAAAATTTTCAGCCAATTTTATGTAACAGATTAATTATGAAAAACACATTACATAGTTGCTGTTAGATCCTTGTTCTTTTTGTACAGAACAATTGGTGCAACAAAAGAGTCTAAGATTTTTACAGAGCTCTCACTTAAGCATGCAGAAGCTACTGTAATTTTTGTAGGATTTATCATGCAGTATCCAGAGCATAGAAAATATGACATTCTACACCTAGGCTATTCAAAGATTCATTTTTACAGGACCCTACACAGGGTTTTTGTCCATGGAACTTTTTACACAGCAACCTCCACCACAGTGTAACTCCTAGTAAAAATTTGAGAATTTTCCAAGCTAAGGTACTATTTTCTTGATTTAATGTATGTTATTAGCACATAAATCAAATAAGTAGGTTACTGTGAGTTTCAATGGTACCAATACATTAGCATAGGAAAAGTTTCAATGGGTGACTCACCACCTAACTGCAGGGATAAAACATTCTACTTACACATGAATTAAAACTAAGTTTAACAAACAGTAAAGCTAGAGATGGAATTTGGGCCTGATCTTTTTACACAGTCCTAATCATCAAGCAACTAATTCACTGCCCAAAATTTAGGGTCAGCATTGTTCTAGAACAGTGGGTACAAAAGAAGTCCATTAAAGCTTCTATTTAATGTAGAGCAAAATATTTTGAGATTCTGAGAAAACTTTTGTAACAAAAGTGGTAGAGTTTGTTCTGAGGATTCCAGAACAGTTGAGTTTGCATTTTTCTGAATTTTCTACGATTTTATACGAATTTTACAAGTTCACTGAATTTGAATCTAGGTTTAAAACTTTCTTTTACAACTAGGTCCTTGAATCTTACGCTCAGACCCTTCTAAAGATTTAAATTCTTGCAATTGGGTCCTCGGGCGGCTCGGGTACGGCGGCCGGCCGAAATTCCGGCGAGGGGCGAGGGTCGGGGAAGGTTCAGGGCTGCGAGGGCTACCTTGTGGGGGTGTTGTTCAGGTGGGGGACGGCCGGGAAGGGCTCGCCGGCGTTGGAGCAGAGGCGGCGGCGGCGCGGCTCGCGTCGACGGCGGTGCTCCGGCGGGCTTGGGGCGGTGCGGTCCGGTCGGCGAGCTTCAGTGGCGCGTGGGGAAGCTGCACAGGGGCTCGGCTTGGACGGAGGGGGTCGGGGTCGTGCTGTCCACGGCGAGCAGGGGCGGCGGCGGCGACGGCAGCGCGGGCGGCGGCGCTCCGGTGGCTCTGGGTGGCGTTGGGCGGGTCGGCGAGCTTCAGGGGGATGATGTAGTGGTGGCTGGCGCTTCAATTTGGGCAGTGGGCGGCTGTGGAGGGCTGTCCACGGGCGGGCGGCGCTCGGCGGCGGCGATGGCGACGGCGAGGCGTTCTGGTGGCTGGGGCTCGCGCGGGCGGTCGGGGCGGGGGTTTTATAGGGACAGGAGGGGGTGTGGAGGTGCCCGGGCGACGCGCGGGGCGGGGCACGGCAACGGCGTGCACTGGGCGCGGCGGGCGGCGGCAGAACGCCGACGCGACGTGCGGCAGCGCGGGCGCGGTGACTGGGCGGCCGCGATATGGCGTGAGCGCGGTGGGATAGTGCCGGGCGTGGAGTGGCGAAGCAGCAGCGGCAGCGGCTCGGGCAGAGGGCGGGCGCGGCGACTGGTGGGGCGCGGGGGCCGGGGCGGCACGGCGGAGCGCGGAGACTGGGCGGCCGGGCGGCGGGCTGGGCGCGGCAGCACGCGCGGGCGCTGACTGGCCGCGCGGCTTGGGGGCGGGGCAAAGCCGGCCGTGGCGGGGTGGTGCGGCGGCCACGGGCCTGGCGCCTCGCGCCGGTCAGGCGACGCCGGCCACCTGGCGCGCGGCGGTCGGGCGAGCGCACGGTGCGGCAGAGGAGGGGGGGGGTGAGGGAGGGACCTGGATGCAAGAATTTGGAAAACTTCAGGGGGCTGGGTGCAAACAGGGCGTTTTCTCCTCTTTCTGATTTGAATTTCAAAAACTTTTGAACACGAAAGTTGTTCAAAATAAAAAGTTCTACAACTTTGGCTTCAGGCAAAAACCCATTTGGCTTATGGTTTGAAAGTTAAATTTAAACGTTCAAAAGTAACCCAAAGTGCTCAATTTAAATTTGAATTCCAACTGAACTCGTTTTAATTCTTTCCACACTTTCATTAGTTGGTTTAATCATAGAGTTAGGCTAATGACATTTATTTTGGAAAGGTAATTACCAGGGTTGTCACAATCATTTCTTCTAATATCTTCGAAGTTACTCGAGCTTCCTTCAGCAACGACTGGTGCTGGGGCGGGAGCTGGAGCAGGGACAACTGGGGGTGGTGGAGATGCCTCAACGACTGGTGATGCCGGTGGTGTGAACTGATTTCCTTCTTCATCAATTGCCATGATGCGGCCATCTTCACCATCCACGAAGTAGTAGGCCTCCTCGGGTTCTTCCTCCGTAGCTTCCTCCTCTTCAACAGGGGCTGGAACTAGGGTGGGAGGAGCTGGCTCAGCTGGGGCAATGCGAACTTGGCGACCTCCGGTGCGCTTGCGAGCAGTCTGGTAAGTCCTGGCCAACTGGCAGAGCGGGAGTAAAATTCAGAATATTTTTCTTTAAGAAGGAAAATGATAGAAGGTTTATGTGAACATAGGTTTTTATGCGGAAATATAAAGTAAACAAAAATTTTTGATGCTGACATGGCTTGCTAGAAGGTGAATCCTTAATTTTCGACCATTTCTATCTAAGCTAGCGTCCTACAGTCAACATAGCTCTGATACCACTTCTATCACACCCGATTCTAGAAAGAACCAGATGCATCTCATATGTGCGCCAGGATCATGTTCACACACATATGGTAGACGGAAAGTGTAATATATCAAAGACAATGCTCAAAAGTAACTAAATAAGTATTTAACAATATTACACTCCGTATAAAAGAGACACAAATGTCTTTTAACGATTAACCGTTATACCCTATATGAAGTCTCCAACAACTCCGTCTTCCACAGGCGATGACTGGTGAACGCAGAGCCTAGAACTCCTCGAAGTCGACGAAGTTCTCCTCTTCAAAGTTCTCTTCTGAACAGCAGGGGGGCAAGGGTGAGTACTCTTATGGTTGGTACTCAGCAAGTGGGGTGAAAATGCAAGGCCATCAAGGATAGGCTAAGGTTTGCAGCAGCGGTTGCTTTTAGTTTGTCAAGTATTTATTAACAAGCACTTATTAACTAGGTTTAAATTTATACCAACCCAATTTAGCAGAAGCATTACGGTACCATCCTCATAAATATTAACCACGAACCACAGTTTAATTAACCTTCAAGTTTCATTATCATGTGAGGGTCCAAGCCACTCTTAACCGTGAGTACGGCTGTTATAACAGTTTTACACTCTGCAGAGGTTGTACACTTTACCCACAAATCGTGTTTCCCTGAGTCGCCCGGGTTTGCAAGGCCCTTAAACACTTCCGAGGTGAGTGGCGAGGGTACACTACGAAGCCTTTACAAAGACATGTTGAGAGCTAAGCAGCCCGCTAGAGTTTCAGTAGCAGTGTGGTCCATAAACCTCCCTAATGGTCAGCTCCTTAGCAAAGGCAGCTACCCCAAGAGGATCGGGCTATGACCCCTATCACCGACCCCCTCCTTGCCCTTTCGGTAAGGCCACCAGCAAACTACACATCTAGTTAATTGGCTAAGATCCGAGCCATATGACTTTGTGGTTCCACTGTTCACTTGGGTGGTTCTCCATGTTCCCATTAATCAAAGTTGATCTTGAAATTACGCGATAACAACAATATAAAATGTGATCAACATTGCCATAAGAGTAAACCAATACCAATCCCAAAGTTTGCAACTAAGCGTGACTACCCAGTAAACCCAGGTGTTTCAAGGTTTGGGGTAAAAGACTAGGTATGTCCTTAGCATAGGTAACCCATCAAGTTTATGCAATCGACATTAAAGTAAAGTGTATTATCATGCTGTTGTTGGGATCAAATAGAATATGCAGGGGAGCAAATCCACTTGCCTTCCTCAAACAGCTGCTGATTCTCTTCCTCGTAAGCTTGCTCTTGGTTTTGTTCGAATGTCACGTTGTCTACGCGATCACACAAACAAGCATACACAAATAAATAAGAAACAATACAATCAAACAGTACAAACAGAAAGTAAAAAGATGCTAATGTTGTAGTTCCTGATGCAAGGATCGCGTGAGCGCAAGAATCGCTGAAATCGGAGTTGAAACGATGAAGATATGGCTAAAACAGTGATCTAGGGACCTAACTGCGAGAGTTTTAAACTTCCAGGGGCTAAATCTGAAGAAATTAGGGGCTAAAACATAATTAAACCTTATACAAAGGGTCGGGGTGCAAAATTAGAGGTTCTGGATGGTGGGTACTAATTCTAGAAAAGTCAGGGGTCGGAACAGAAAGAGAAAGGGCTCAACTCTAATTATTCTTCTACTAATCTGGACTGCGGGTTGATTCCTGGAAAACCTAGGAGTCTTTCTGCAAAAGTTCCGGGGACGGCTAGGGTCGGGTGAATCTGGTCCATTGGATCAGAATCGAGCGGCGGGTCGGGCGAATCGGCGGAGTGAGGGTCGGGCGAATCGGTGGGGTAAAGAGAGAGTCGGGTGAATCGGCGCTTTGCTGGGCATCGGCAGCGAGCGAGTGCGGCGGCGGACGGCCGGAGCTTCACCGAATCCGGTGTTCCGCGGCTCGGTTCGGGCTGGGTTCATGCCGGGGAGAGAGTGGGCGGTACGGCGAGGGTGAGGGTGGTCACTGGATGGCTGTGCGGCGGCTGTAGACCGGCGGTCACGGCGGCGGGTGAAAACAGGGATCCGGTGAGAAATCGGGTTTGCGGCAGAGCAAGAGAGAGAGGGGAATCTGGTTTGGCTTGATGCTCACCAACTCGTGGAGCTCTGGCGAGAGTTGAAGACGGCAGAGAAGCAGCGGAACGGCGAGTCGACGGAGAGGCGGCGTAACGAGGCGTCGGCGATCCTCCGGTGTGCGACTTTCAGCGGCGTGCGACGGTGTTGAGTAGAGGAAAGGGTTTGAGGATGGCTCTGGTTGCAAAGCGGGGCTCCGGCGAGATTTTATAGGGGCGGGTTGGCCGGGAGTAAGGAAGGCGGCGGCTCTTGTGAAGGAAAGGGCGGAACTGCGGCTAGTAAGGCAAGCCTGCATCGCGGGAAGGAAAGAGAGACGCGGGCGACGGCGCGGAGTCGATTCGGACTTGGGGTAAGGAAGGAAGAAGGAAGGAGAAGGGGCGCGAACGATGGCACGGCGCGCCTGCTGTCACGGCGGAGAAAGGAAACAGAGGAGCAGAGGAAGAAGAAAGGAAAGAAGGAAGAAGGCGCCGACAGGTGGGGCCTAGATGTCGGTGAAAGAAAGGGTCGGTTGAGCGGATTGGGCCGCTGAGTTGGGCCGCGAGAAAAGAAAGGAAGGAGAAAAGAAGGAATGGGCTGGGCTGAAAGAAAGAATAGGAGAAGAAAAGAAATAAAGATGCATGCACAATTTTATCTTGTGACTTTTATAAAAATACTTTTAGAATTTTAAATTCCCATATTTTTGGGTGTTACAATGTGGTAAAAGGGTCAAGCAGTCTCAATAACCGCAAGAAACGGACGATTCGAATCAAATTTTTTAACCTTGCAAGGGAAACCTAAACACACGTCACGTGGTTACTCCAAGAGTCACACGTGCAACTTTTCCCCTTTCTTCCTGGGTTGTGGATCAGGGCCACCATCCGAGACTACAAAGCCTAGCTCTGTACCCACCATGTGCGCGCATGGAACCGAAGTTGAGATGGTGGGATGCTATCCACTTGCCGGTCCGATTAGGTACTTAAGCTTACCGATTACCATATTCTCGGCATGTGGTTAGTACGTTCAAAGACTTAACCACCACTACCACACACTGTGGCCTTAGCATTTTTCACTAAACAGACGGGGCCTCAATCATCAACATGAACATCGTACCATAGCCTCGTCCGTCGACCTTATGATTGCAGCATGTAGTAAACATTCAACTCCTATATTCTCGCGAGTGACAGGAAATCACTCGAATTTTACCGGAGTCCTATTAGCATAGCATTCTGTCGATCCTTACATATAGGGTTCAGAGCATGGGTACCTAGGATCATGCAACTAAGTTTCCATTCAACTCCTACAAACTTAATGCACAAGTAAGGTAGAGTAATAAGTTGCATAAGTTTAGAAAAATAGGATTCATGCTCCGGGGCTTGCCTTCTTGGGAAAAGCTAGTTTGGGGCTCGTCCGAACTTGGGCTCGGGTCTTCGAGAGCTTCAGTTAGATTTACTTGAGCTTCACGTTGCTCACTCTCGGACGCGGGCACCAGCTCGTACGTTCCGTCGGAGAGAGTAGTCGATTCTATATGAATGCACAAGTGTAAGTTATAGTGAGGGTATATGATGATTATTTTTCTTCACGATAAAGTTGTAGTCCACAAAACATCGATTTGGTTGCAAAGTTACTGAGTTAAGATTTCTTTGGGCAATTGTTAATAGAGTATGACTTAAACTATTAACTTCATTAAACAAGAAGGGGGTTGTGTTATATTGGAAACTTAATTTTCTAAGCACAACATGGATTGAACACAACTTCTGGACTAAGTAACTTCTGGTGATGAAATTTTTATTTAGAGCACATTATTCAGAGACAAAAGCACTGTAAAAATTTCAGACATTTTCACGCAGCAGAAAAATTATGAAAAACGCATTACACAGCCACTGCTAGAACTTAGTTATTTTTATACAGAACAAACCATTCAAGTATTGACACCAAAAAATTTATAGGGGATTAATCTATCCATATGTGTGTTACTATAAATTTTTCAGGTTTTACTGTGCAAGATACAAAGCATAATAAATAGGACAAGATACACCTAGTTTAATAAAGATTAATTTCTACAGGATGTTGTACAGGGTTTGTGTGTATGAAACCGTTGACGCCAGATTTTGACACGTGATGAATCGGCATCAGGAAAAGAAGAGACCGGCCGATGCGGCAGATTTGAAGGCTACAGTTGGGAATCGGCCGATTGAGGCTACAGTTGGGGATCGGCCGATGGGTGACGCAATCTGCGCCAGCAGTTAGGGAGATGAAGCTATTGGAATCCCAACAGAGGATCCCAGTCAAAAGTGGCCTGACGTTGGTCAAAAGAACGACGCCGACTCGGTCGTGAAGTGATGGAAAGAGTCCGGATTGGACTAGGAGATGGCGGCAGAAGATTATGCGGGAGCCCGTTTCCTTTAGGAAAATATTATAGATATAGTAGTTTTCTATTTAAATCAAGTTTGTAACAGATCGTAATCGATCAGGAGTCCTAGTCCTAGGGTATAAATAGGAGTCGTCAGGGTTTTGTGGAGACATCAATCAATCAACAAAACAATCTACTTTTTCATCGCACTTTACTTTGAAGTCGGCGACTTCGCTATTACTTCTTTTTTCTTTCACGAGTTCGTACGGATTGGCAGGGCTGCATCGACTCGATCTCCGGCCAATTGGTAGGTTCCGCTTATCGAATAACATCTGAGCTTTAACTTTGGGCGCATCGCCATGGTTTCGTTTGGATTTATTCACCAGTTATCGATATTTGCTAGAATTATAGGTTTTACCTGTTGTTCTAGTATTATCACCAGTTATCCAGCTTGAGATTGAAACTATCGGCTTTATCATCGCTTTTCCTCGTTCATTATTATAAAGCCGATTAGATCTATTTCAAGTGCTGCATTTGTAATAATTGTTTAAGTTGCTCCAGCAGTTTTCTTTGCAATTATTACGTAATTATCGGCTGATCCATAGCCGGTCATCTTCATAGCAAATCGGCCGACTCACCGATACGCCTTTTGGGACAGATCAGAACCTCAGCCGATCGGAGCGCCTGGAATTTAATACGTTTATTTCCTTGTCAATCAACAGGTCAGATTGACTGGCACGCCGCGCGAACCGCACCAGGGCAATAACCCGAATAGGAGCTAAGCAGATTCTCCCGGGTCGTGTGTCCGACGCTGAAGGTCATCGGCCGATTCCTGGCCAATTTTTAGCACCAACACACTTTTGTCACGCCTGGTGGGATAGTCTCAAGATCCAACATGTCAAAGACCACCGAAGTTTCTGAGGACAACATTATTGAGGTCACGGAAGCAGATCTCAAGGACGACCGGAAAGAGGAACTGGCTAAACATCTAGAGGATTACAAAAGGATGTATCTGCAATCTTTCAGTCGTACCAGAAGTGGGGCGGCAATCAAGAAAGCTCCTCTTCCAGTCCCCCACCATATCACCATCGCTGAGGATTCGGGCAAGATGTCCGATATGATTCAACAGTCCGTCTATCAGGCTTTCATCGACAAATCCTCAATAATGACCAACACGGTGTATAACGCCGTCATCAGTTCTCTGGTCAGCGGATCAGCTCAGGGATATCAGGGGCCAGCATACGCCCCACCTATTGTACCTCCAACCAGAAGCTTACCAGGCACGTCCCACTCGGCTCCTCAGCCGATGTCGATGCAACACGAAGGATACAACACTTCGTTGCCTCCAATGCCTCCAGGGTATAACGGTGCACCATGTTTTCGATCGCAAGCACCGCTTCGGCCTGTCCAGATTGCTTCTGTGCAATCGCTGCCCTCAAACTCAATGCCTTGGGGGGCACCAGCAATGGCAGCTTTTCCCGATCAATCAACCGGACATGGGAGCTATCCGATCCAGGCGCCGTTCCATTCGGCCGTTCGACCGACGGTCCCTCAGTATCAACCAACCACGTCAGAAATCGGCAGGGGGCAGACGCTGTAGAAGCACTCAGAAGCACGGTGCCGATGACGATGTACGATGGGGCGGCAGATTCGCTTCGCCATCAACTGTCAACTGCTCAGACGGCCGCAATGCAACAGAATCCGCCACACATTTCGACCCATCACCCGGCCGTACCGCCGCCAATCCACCAACATATGCCGGCACCCCGAACAGCTGTTCATCAGCAGCAAGTGGATTGGATGGCGAGAATAGCGGAAGTAATTGAGGACCAATTCGGGTTGAAGCCGAAAGTGCAGACTTATACGTACAAGACGCCATACCCATCGGCCTACGACCTATTGCCGTTTCCCCACCGGTACAAAGTTCCTGACTTTACTAAGTTTTCGGGGCTGGACGACACCTCTACAGTGGAGCACGTTAACAGATTTATCATCCAGTGCGGGGAAGCCACCACACAAGATGCTCCGAGGGTGCGTCTGTTCTCATCATCTCTGTCTGGATCGGCCTTCCAGTGGTTCACTACCTTACCACCCAATTCCATCGTTACTTGGGCCGATCTAGAAAATCAATTCCATAAGTACTTCTACGCGGGAGTACACGAGATGAAGCTTTCAGATTTGACCAGTCTCAGGCAAAGGAGCGACGAACCAGTAACTGGGTACATACAGAGGTTCAGAGAGGTCAGAAACAAATGCTATACCCTAGCTCTGATCGATGCCCAGTTGGCCGATATCGCTTTCCAAGGCCTCCTGCCACATATCAAGGAGAGGTACGCCTCACAAGAATTTGAAAGTTTGAGTCAGATCGTTCACCGATTGGCCGGTCAGGAAGTGCGTCCGTTTGAGCAGCGGAGAAATTTCCAGAAAAAGGTAGCATATTTGGAAGGGTCTGAATCGGAGGAAGAGGAAGAAATCGGTATAGCAGAATGGGTCAAAGGGAAGAAGCCAATATCGTGCCCTTTTGGAAAGAAAGAACCAGAGGCGTTCGACTTTGACACATCAAAGGCCGATAAAGTTTTTGACTTACTGCTCCCGGAAGGGCAGATCAAGCTCTCACCATACCATACCATTCCATCGCCCGATCAGCTCAAAAAGATGAAGTACTGCAAATGGCACAACGCTACATCTCATGACACAAATGAGTGCAAGATCTTCCGCCAGCAGATACAGTCGGCCATCGAGCAAGGAAGACTCAAGTTCGAAATCCCGGCATAGCCAGCAAAGATAATGAAGATTGATCAGCATCCTTTCCCGACTAACATGGTTGACACGGGAAGAAACTCACTACAAACTAAGGTGCTGACGTCGGAGTCAGCCAGTAGAAGCGGCGCCGTGGATCCCAGGAAGCAAGTCACGGTGGACGATGTCAAAGGGAAAAGACGGGCTAAAGACGAGCGAAGGATCAGAACAATCGCGTAGACCCGTCACTTCCCAATTCTTACTCAGCAAATATCAGCGGCAGCAGGAACGGTCGAGATACCACGATGAGATGATACGCTGACACGAGGATCATTGGCGATGTCGTTCTTCATCCATTGCTGGGTAAACGACCTTAGATTGCCGTCAGCCGATGACTATCCTGAGTGCAGCGGATCAAGTCGCAATGATTGCCCGTTCAAAAGATTGCGCTCCAGAGACAGAGGATCAGAGCTGATCAGCAGAAACTGGCACGAACAAGAAGGTCGGCGCCTTTCAGTGCATGATCGGCTGGGGGGCAGAGTTGACCGGTATCACCGGTCGAAAGGCAGGATCAACCAGCAGGAGCGATTGGGGGCAGAACCAGCGTACACGATCGGCTGGAAGAAATGACTGATGCTAGGGTGTCAGATGAAAACCCTCTAGGAAGGGAACCAGACTGGGAGCACGCCAAACCGTTGGCCAGACCAGTAAACCCCAGGTGGTGCCCTGATGGACTGTCTAAATCTCAAAAATGAAGGATCCAACGCCTGCACCAATGGGAACAACAAGAGGAAGAGCAGAGGCAGGTGCTGGATAAGAAAAACGACAGGTCTCGGGTCTGGCGCCCCAAGAGGAACAACAACAAAGAGGGCGACAATCAAGAATCGGCAGCTGATGTCAACATGGTGTTCATATTGCCGATGGAGTTCATGGCGCCTGCCGATCGAGATAAGGCGACAAGGATGGAGGACCAGATGGCGCAGTTGGTTTTGGAGCCGATGACAGCCACCTTTGAGAAACCAAAAGACGAAAAACAGCAACATCTCAAGGCACTATTTCTCAAAGGACACGTTAACGGACGACCCGTTACCAGGCTACTAGTGGATGGGGGCGCCGTAGTCAACATCATGCCATATGCCATGTTCCGGAAGTTAGGCAAAAGCGATGAAGACCTGAACAAGATGGACATGATGCTCAAAGACTTCGAAGGCAACGTGTCTCCTGCCCGTGGAGCGCTCTGCGTCGACCTCACCATTGGCAGTAAGACCCTTCCCACTACCTTCTTCATTATTAATGGTAAGGGGTCCTACAACATGTTGCTCGGTCGCGATTGGATATACGCGAATTGCTGTGTCCCGTCTACAATGCACCAATGCCTTGTACAGTGGGTCAGCGACAGTACAGAGATAGTCACCGCCGATTCCACCTATAGTGTTGCGGCGGCCGACACGATACAATGGAGCTGTGAACACGTCAAGTGTATATCTGGCAGAACTTGGGACACTGATTTCCTGGAAGTGTCCGATTTTGGTTTACAGCCGATCCAAGCAGTCGGCTCTGAAGATTCAGAATAGATGGATCAGTTCGTCCAAGAAGACGGGAAGCTTGGGCATGGATTCACGTCGGCCGATTCATTGGAGATGGTGGATTTAGAAGATGGTAGCAAGCCAAGGCCGACGTATATTAGTGCTAACTTGGATCCTGGATACAAGTGTAAATTGACAAGTTTATTAAAAGAATTCAAAGATTGCTTTGCTTGGGAATACCATGAGATGCCCGGTCTAGACCGGTCCATTATTGAACACCGTTTGCCTATAAAATCAGGATATCGGCCATATCAGCAACCAGCACGACGATGCAACCCCAAAATTCTACCTGATATAAAGGCCGAGATCACAAGATTGATCGAAGCAGGATTTATTCGGCAATGCCGTTACGCCGAATGGATTTCTAATATTGTGCCCGTATATAAGAAGAACGGAAAGTTGCGCGTATGCATCGACTTCAGGAACCTAAATCAGGCTACACCAATGGACGGATATCCGATGCCGACGGCCGACGTCTTGATAGATGCTGCTGCAGGACATAAAGTCATCAGTTTCATGGATGGTAATGCTGGGTACAATCAAATATTAATGGCTGAAGAAGATATTTCGAAGATGGCTTTCAGGTGTCCGGGATACCTCGGTCTATTCGAGTGGGTTGTAATGACCTTTGGGTTAAAGAACGCCGGTGCTACATATCAGCGGGCCATGAATTATATCTTTCACAAGCTCATTGGTGTATCGGTGGAAATTTGCATCGACGATGTTGTGGTCAAGTCGAAAGGTCATCAGGAACATCTGGCCGATTTACAAGAAGTATTGGAGTGCACAAGGAAGCATGTGTTGAAAATGAACCCGAACAAGTGTGCATTCGATGTATTGGCCGGGCAATTCTTAGGATTCATGGTCCATGAGCGAGGGATAGAGGTTAACTGGAAGACCATAGACGCCATCAACAAAGTTGTAGCCCCACAGAATAAAACTGAGCTGCAATCCCTCATCGGCAAGGTCAATTTTATTAGAAGATTCATATCCAACTTGTCTGGGCGTATTCAAGCTTTCACTCTTTTGTTGAAATTGAAGCCCGACCAGGAATTCGTGTGGGGAGAAGAACAACGCAAAGCATTAGAAGATATCAAGCAATATCTAATCTCACCACCGGCGTTGGTCCCGCCACAGCTCGGTAAGCCGTTCAGATTATACTTATCGGCTGACGAACAAGCTATCAGATCAGCGCTGGTACAGGAGTTCGAAGGAAAAGAACGGGTGGTATATTACGTCAGCAGAAGACTCCTGGATGCCGAAACATGATATTCCCTGGTGGAACGGTTGTGCCTGTGTCTATGTTTCTCGTGTACCAAGCTCAGGCAGTATTTGTTATCGGCAGAGTGCATAGTCGTATGCAAGGATGATGTGGTAAATATATGCTATTGCTGCCAATTTTGAATGGACGGATTGGAAAATGGATCCTGGCTCTGTCAGAGTTTGACTTAAGGTATGAATCGGCCAAAGCTGTCAAGGGTCAAGTCATGGCTGATTTCGTAGCTCATCATTGTGGACCGGAAATTGCTGTCGTTGAACCGGTTCCATGGACTCTGTATTTCGATGGTTCTACGTGTGGAGTCGGATCGGGAATCGGCATTGTTCTTGTATCGCCTCGGGGGGCAAGTTATGATTTCTCTCTACCGATAGAAGCATCCGCAACCAACAACCAGGCAGAATACCGAGCCGTCCTAAAAGGTATCCAATTTTTGAGGGAAGTCAAAGCTGATGCAGTCGAGATTTTTTGAGATTCCATGCTCATCGTAGATCAATTAACGGGGAAATCTGAATGCAAAGATGATATCTTAAGGATTTACTATGAAGATTGCCTCCAGCTATTAAAGGAATTCAAGTCTGCAATAATCGAGCACATCCCCAGAAATTACAATGAAGAGGCCAATAGGCTGGCCCAACACGCGTCCGGATATCAGCCGATTCAAGGAGCTATGATTTTGGAACTCGCGGCCGATGATTGGCGAAAAGAGATTGCCGATTACTTAAAGGATCCGTCCTAGAAGGTGGATTGGTGAGTGCGTTTCCAGGCCACAAAATATGTGTTACTTGAAAACGATTTGTTTCACAGAAGAAGCAAAGGTCCTGATGGGGGAAATCCATGAAGGTGTATGTGGAGCCCATCAATCGGCTCACAAGATGAAGTGGATGATCAGAAACAATGGATGTTATTGGCTGACGATTCTTGAAGATTGTTTCAAATATTATAAAGGTTGCCAAGACTGTCAGAAGTTTGGCAATGTGCAGCGCGCACCGGCTTTGGCTATGAACCCGGTAATCAAGCCATGGCCGTTTAGAGGTTGGGGAATAGATCTCATCGGACAGATTCACCCTCCATCAAGCAGAGGGCACAAGTTTATATTGGTAGCCACTGATTATTTTACCAAATGGGTGGAGGCAGTTCCGTTAAGGACCGTGACATCGACCGATATGATCGATTTCGTTAAGGACCACATTGTTTATCGGTTCGGTATTACTCAGACTATCACAACTGATCAAGGAACGATGTTCACCTCAGGGGAATTCGGAGAATTCGCCACCGATATGGGGATTAAATTGTTGAATTCTTCTCCGTACTATGCTCAAGCCAACGGCCAGGCCGAATCGTCCAATAAGGGGATAATCAAGTTGATCAAGAGGAAGACAGAGGAACAACCCAAGAAGTGGCACATGTCTTTGGCTGAATCTCTATGGGCTTATAGGATGGCTTGCCACGGGGCCACTAAGATATCTCCTTATCAGTTGGTATATGGTCACGAGGCAGTCTCGCCTTGGGAATTAAGGACGGGGTCAAGGCGTATATCGCTTCAAGATCTGTTGACAGCCGATGACTATTCCTTCCTCATGAAGGATGAGCTCGATGATTCGGCGGGTCAGCGGTTGAGGGCCCTGATTAGCATCGAAGAAAACAAGAAAAGGGTGGCCAGGTGGTATGACAAGAAGGTCAAGGTTAAACAATTCTCCCAAGGAGATTTGGTATGGAAGTTGGTGCTGCCGATAGGGTCTAAGGATCCCAAATTCGGTAAATGGTCGCCCACATGGGAGGGGCCGTATAGAATCGGCCGATGTGCTCCGGGAAATGCATATATACTAGAAACTATCGAAGGGGAAGAATTCACAAGAGCCTTAAACGGGAGATATCTGAAGAGGTACTATCCAAGTATATGGGTAGGTGCATAACTTGTGGTAAGATGCATCAAGACAGTGTGGCCAACTCCTATCGGCTTTTGCCTATATAGCCGATGTAAAAATGACATTGCCTTAAGGAGGAAACATTTTGATTTGGTCTGACCGATTCATTATTCGGTGAAAACAGCAGAGTACATGGCCGACATGCTACAAGTCGCCCTTAGAATAAAAAGTACCAATATATCTATTGATCACGCTTTTTCTTGAACTCTCTCTCGATCCGGCCTAATTTTATCAAAAGGCGGATGCTCTTCTCTTCCAGATCCTCCATGGTGGCTTCAGCCTCGACTTGATGAGGGAGTGGATGGCTCCTGTCAAGAGGTGGTTGGGATGTTCCCGTCGCAGCATCTTCAAGAGCAACTGAGCGAGGGAGTGGATGACTCCTTTTAGTTGGCGGTCGCCTGGAGCAGTTAGCGTCTATATGATCCCAGACTTTCTGGATGTCGGCAGGAACATGACCTCTGAGTTCTTCAAAGTGAGCTTTTATCAGATCTATGTCCGCCTGCGGCAGTGGTTCGTCTGAATGCATAACTTCAATCTCTCATTCCAGACTGGGACTAAGGCGTTTTGGCTAAGAAGGGACAAATAACTACCCAGTATCTGAGCGATTGAGATGTCAAGGGAGGAAATAGAAGAGGGTTCGTACCTAGTTGACAGAGAAAGAGGAAGATGAATAACACATCTTGATGTCCAACCTGGGAGGATAAAGATCGAATTATTGGAGGGGAAGAAGATGGGTAATACAGACGCCTCTGGAAATGATGTGGGATCTCGTACTTATAGAAGGAAGGGGGTAAAGAGATGAAAAGCGTCCCATCAGAGTAAAAGCGTTCATAAATGAAAAGTTGCCAAAGAAGACGGTCCAAGTTCGAATCGGCGCGTCAACATTAAGAAGGCATTAAATGTTTACAGGATTCTTTACAATTCACCCAAGGAGGGCATCAATGGTCGCAATCGCTCGTTGCCTAATCTGATCGGCCGAATCTAATACTCTTTGGTCGTCATCGGCCGATCCGGGAATTTCTGGCATATGACGATGAAGTTTTATTGCTTCACGAGCTAGGTTATGTCTTTCTTGCTTCAGCTCGGCGATGACAGATGGAAGGTCTTGGAGTCTCTTTTCTTCAGCAGCTATGTCCTTGGTCACCTGCTCCATCTCTTTGGCCAGCTCTGCCCTTCGCCGTTTGAGGCGATCTATGGCGCCGACGATATCTGGACGGGAATTCTCAAGGAAGTTGATCCGCTGATGCACTTCTTGGGCTCAGTGTTTGTAGGAGTCTACTTCCTCGCGTGCTTGCGCTAGCATGGCGCGATCGGCCATATGGCGCAGGGCCCTGGACACTGAAGTCTGCATCGACTCTATGTATGCAGCAGGATCCAGAGTTTCTGTCGCTTCCTCTGGGATTCGGCCTCTGATATCATTAAGAAGTCGCCAAATAGATGAGGCATCTCCCACTAATCGGCCAATATCATCTTGGAGGAGGGTCCGCATACTCTCGAGCTTGGCACGGACGTCATCAGGAATTGAGCTCGATGTAACTTGGTGTGAAGCGACCTCTTCATCGTCAGAAAGAGGGACCACGAAAGAGAAAAGACTGTTATTGGGAGTGTCTTGTTCCTGCAAAAGAATAAAGATAAGGATTAGCAGACAGTAAAGGGGAATCGGCCGATTTGGGTGATAAGTTTCTTACCTCTTTGAAGCGGATTTCTCTTGCCTGCGCCGGCGGAAGTGCCACCCTCGTCTCAGGAACCGGTGCGATCGGCTCATCAGAAGAGGAAGACTTGACGACTATCAGTGCCCTGCTTGGGCCAGCTTCCTGAAAAGGTATGGGAAACAGATTTTATGAGTATACCGTGAATAATTAAGTCTGATGATATGAGATACCTGCCATACCTCTGTGAGTCTTTCGGCCGATGTTTGTTGGGGAGGTACAGTCGGCGCACCCAGATTAGCCTGCATCAAAATCGGTTAGTTTTTGTTGAATATCAAGAGATTGAGTTAAGAAACTCTCTACCTCGGTGAGGGGAATCGCTGGCGTTTTGGCTTCCGCTTGTAACGTAGCCGATTGCTGCGGAGACTGCGCTGGGCAATTCGTGCGGCCTGGCAGGAGGGAGAGGTTATTATTGGTAGAATACTTGAAGGTATGAGAAGTAAGTGGGATTACCTGAACAACTTCTACCAGCAGTGATGCAGCGGCCGCTCCAACTTCTGTAGCAGTCTGGAGATCGACCTCCTCGGCAATTGGCAAAGCTGGCGCAGTTGGAGTTTCAGCCGATGCCGCCGTCGATTGATCAGCCGGTTCTATGCGGGCACGGACTCGGCGGCTCGTCTTCTTCAAAGTGGGCCTTTCTAGTGTTTGCTTCCATCGGCCGCTGGTGATGTCTTTGATGGTCGGGGCGTGATGGCCGATAAGTGGAAATGGTGTGTATGGGCGATTGCTCTCTATCGGCCTACCACTTCGGCTCCGTGTCGGGGGAATTTGACTTTCAGACTGAAAAGAGAAATACAAGTTAGCGGCGAGATTGTAGCATGAAAAGGGACAATGTTGAAATCGGCTGGGAGAAAGGTAATACCGTTGCACTTGAATCGATGTTGTCTAGGTCCAAACTATTACAATATGTTGAGGGAGACGAACAGAAGAGGTATTGCTTCCATTCTGTCCACCACAGTTTGAATTTTTGGACGGCAAAGGGGGCCACTATCCAGTTGTTTAGGTCGATGGTACTGGAGTCTGGCACTAGATTGCACAGCCGACTGTAGTCGAGGCTCTTGGTTAGTTCATCTTGAAATTTTGCACGGCCAGCAAAGTAGACTTGAATCGGCAGCTGACCAAAGCCGAATTGCCGTGCTACAACTGATGGATTGTAAAATTCATAGGTTGGGAAATCTTTTCCAGAAAAGAAGTTGGCCGGTAAAATCCCTGGCTTGATCAGGATATCCATGAGATCACCATCAAAAGAATTGGATGATGAATCATAACAGACGGGAAGCTCGAAAATCGGCCCTGTCGTCTGATACGGATACCAGCTGATGGTCTCTTCACTGAAGCCGTTGTAGAAACATCTGAAGTATTCGGCTGTTCGGGTGGCAGTGAACTGACAACCAGGGAAGGCTGATGCTGCTTCTCCAAAAGAGGTACACCGTCGTCGTGTGGTGGGGTTTTCCTCTGACTCGATATTGGGAAATGTTTTGGTCTCTATTTGCTGCTGGGAGACCTTGCTCATGTATAGGTTGAGCTAGAGGGTGATGAACCACCAAGAACCACCAGGATTACCAATCGGCTCCCCTTTTGATAATTTGACGCCGATTTGGTGCATCATATGGTAGGTCGATCCTAACAGATGCTTCCCAAGGGGGATGGCCAATCCTAGTGACAGAGCTTCTGCCAGAGCTTGTGTATTGGGTGAAGGACCAACTGCTCTGCCACAGAAGAGGTGCTTCTCTAGCCACATCATTAAGAACGCTGTATGTTCTCTCTCTGAAATCGTCCTGGTCCTCATATTTTTGCCGATATACCCCTTCCACCCACCGATTCCTTTTGTCTCTAGCCGATGGGTTGGTTTGATCAGATAATCAAAGGGTGTATCAGGGGAGGAGATATCAAGGCCGGTCAACATCAGCACATCGGCCAGGGTTGGAGTCATGGGTCCGTGCCCAAAGAGAAACGCGTTGAGCGCGTCGGACCAGAAATAAGAAGCCGCTATTACTAAGGGTTCATTTTTCTCCATTTGGGACAGAGAGAGATTGATGCACTGGCCGATTTTTAACTCATCCCACTAAACTCTATTGGACTTGGCTAATCTGTGGTACCATTCTTTCCAGGCAGGGGTTTTATTCGGCCAAGATCTAAAAGCATCTGCCCACTGACCCAAATCCATAGGTGATTGCTTGAAAGGAATTCTATGGGTTTCTAAGTTGATCAAATCAGTTGGGTCTGGATTCCCCATGGGACCTAAGCAGATGAGACCAGGGGTTTCGGGAAGGGGAATAGTGATCTGGTGCCTAAATGCCTAAAAAAGGGGGAAAAGAGAGAAAACTGAGAATGGATCTAAAAAGTACCTGAGCAGTAAAAAGTAAAAGAGGAAAGTTTTGGATGATTACCTATGGAATGAAACTCATCGTCGCCGATGGGGTCACCAATGGAGCCGCCGATGGGACCGCCGTCGCCGAGGAAGTTGCCGGCGGAACCTCCGCGGTTGGTGAAGTTGCTGATGGCGCCGCCATTGGAGGGATGAAGCAGGTTGCAGGCACGAGAGAAATCGCCGGAGGATGCGGTTGGAGACCGAGAGGGCGCAGAGAGAAGATGAACAGTGATTCGCTCGGAGGAGATTACTAGGCTCGTGGGAGAAGGAGTGGCGGAGAACGCCGGTACTTAAGGACAATCCGAGAGAGAAAGGGGAAAGGCGGGATTTGTGGCACGCCGTCTACACGAATTCCGGGGGAACAGTTGTCTCAAGCGCCCGGTTCGAGAGGATTGCAATCATCATGTAGTAGACCGCGAAACGGAGGGAGATTTTTGTTGCGCTTCTTTCGGAAGAAAGAGTAAAGAAAAGAGTTTCAAAGTAAAAATTATGTTTTACTCCGAAACTGGGGGGCATGTGTTGACGCCAGATTTTGACACGTGTTGAATCGGCGTCAGGAAAAGAAGAGACCGGCCGATGCAGCAGATTTGAAGGCTACAGTTGGGAATCGGCCGATTGAGGCTACAATTGGGGATCGGCCGATGGGCGATGCAATCTGCGCCAGCAGTTAGGGAGATGAAGCCATTGGAATCCCAACAGAGGATCCCAGTCAAAAGTGGCCTGATGTTGGTCAAAAGAATGACGCCGACTCGGTCGTGAAGCGATGGAAAGAGTCCGAATTGGACTAGGAGATGGCGGCAGAAGATTCTGCGGGAGCCCATTTCCTTTAGGAAAATATTATAGATATAGTAGTTTTCTATTTAAATCAAGTTTGTAACAGATCGTAATCGATCAGGAGTCCTAGTCCTAGGGTATAAATAGGAGTCGTCAGGGTTTTGTGGAGACATCAATCAATCAACAAAACAATCTACTTTTTCATCGCACTTTACTTTTAAGTCGGCGACTTCTCCATTACTTCTTTTTTCTTTCACGAGTTCGTACGGATTGGCAGGGCTGCATCGACTCGATCTCCGGCCAATTGGTAGGTTCCGCTTCACGGGGGGTACCGTCTTGAGACAGGGGTATGAACAACGATCGCCATACCCTGCGCCAAACCTTGTACTCCCAATATAATCAACTAATAGTTGGTATATTGGCAGCACCTCAAGTAAGCCTCTGCTTGAGGGCAGCGTTCGGCTCGCATCACCGACAAGAAGGCCAAGCCCTCTCACTTGGCTGAGGATTCTTACCTTCTTACCTTAGCGATGAGTGCGTCGTTACATAAATTAAGGGTCGATTGTGCATAAAAGTAAGTTTTGACAGAATGTAATGTGCTGGAAGTCAGTTGATAATATTCATAAGTTAGATAGCCACCTAGTAACTTTCCCAATAATCCCTTAGGGCTTTACGAACTAGGCACCATCCTTAACGAACCAACGCATTTTCCAAACACAATTTTTGTGGTCAAGTTTTAGGAAAACAAGTTTTTAAAGCTTGTTGTATTCTCTGGCGTATGCATTTCGGTTCTGGTACCAGCTATGGCTCTGATACCAGCTATGGCAGAACCACCTGAATTAATCCGGCTCAAGCGCGCTAACCATCACCACAAGGGCAATCAGGGCTAACTCGCACTTCAAACGGAATAATCCACTGGTCTGTCGGGTAACCTCCCAATACAACCACGGTTTTTGCCGATCGAAACCACACATACATGTACTCACACGAAGGTGAGCCCAGAGGATACAACATTCCACAAATTTCACACCACAGGGTTCATCACAAATTATTATTACAAAGGAGTTCAAATTCGTGAAATAAGGTACTTCAGAGTTCAAAATAATTGAGTTCTTCAGAGTTCAATGCAGCGGACGATACACGATGTCTCGATGAAGCCCGTACAAGACATCACTCGGCATTATCACTGTTGGCCGGGGGCGTATCCCATTCCACCGACCAACCACGAGGGAGGGTACACGGCCAAGTCAAACTAGCAATCATGTCCTCAAAAGTTTCACCTGAAAACAAGCCACAAGCAAAGCTAATTATACTAATACTCAGCAAGGCTTACCCGACTACTGGTATATACTTAGCTGACTCCTAGACATGCAAAACTTTTGGCTTGAGGGGTTTGTTTTGCCGAAAAGCATATATAAGTAGGTCCTTACTTTCAAATTTTAGCTCCAAGTTCTAGCTTTCTTTAACCATTCTAGGTAAGCAATTATCCAATATCATACATGGTGGAAGAATTATTTTGCATCCAACAAGATTAGTCATCATCATTGTTCCTCTTCTTACTCTATGTGGTAAAAGGGTCAAGCAGTCTCAATAACCGCGAGAAATGGATGATTCGAATCGAATTCTTAACCTTGCAAGGGAAACCTAAACACACGTCACGTGGTTACTCCAAGAGTCACACGTGCAACTTTTCCCCTTTCTTCTTGGGTTGTCGATCAGGGCCACCATCCGAGACTACAGAGCCTAGCTTTGTACCCACCATGTGCGTGCATGGAACCGAAGTTGAGATGGTGGGATGCTATCCACTTGCCGGTCCGATTAGGTACTTAAGCTTACCGATTACCATATTCTCGGCATGTGGTTAGTATGTTCAAAGACTTAACCACCACTACCACACACTGCGGCCTTAGCATTTTTCACTAAACAAACGGGGCCTCAATCATCAACGTGAACATCGTACCATAGCCCCGTCCGTCGACCTTATGATTGCAGCATGTAGTAAACATTCAACTCCTATATTCTCGCGAGTGACAGGAAATCACTCGACTTTTACCGGAGTCCTATTAGCATAGCATTCTATCGATCCTTACATCTAGGGTTCAGAGCATGGGTACCTAGGATCATGCAACTAAGTTTCCATTAAACTCCTACAAACTTAATGCACAAGTAAGGTAGAGTAATAAGTTGCATAAGTTTAGCAAAATAAGATTCATACTCCGGGGCTTGCTTTCTTGGGAAAAGCTAGTTTGGGGCTCGTCCGAACTTGGGCTCGGGTCTTCGAGATCTTCTGTTAGATTTACTTGAGCTTCACGCTGCTCACTCTCGGACGCGGGCACCAGCTTGTACGTTCCGTCAGCGAGAGTAGTCGATTCTATATGAATGCACAAGTGTAAGTTATAGTGAGGGTATATGACGATTATTTTTCTTCACGATAAAGTTGTAGTCCACAAAACATCGACTTGATTGCGAAGTTACTGATTTAAGATTTATTTGGGCAATTGTTAATAGAGTATGACTTAAACTATTAACTTCACTAAACAAGAAGGGGGTTGTGTTATATTGGAAACTTAATTTTCTAAGCACAACATGGATTAAACACAACTTTTGGACTAATAACTTCTGGTGATGAACTTTTTATTTAGAGCACATTATGCAGAGACAAAAGCACTGTAAAAATTTTAGACATTTTCACCCAGCAGAAAAATTATGAAAAACGCATTACATAGCCACTCCTAGAACCTAGTTATTTTTATACAGAACAAACCATTCAAGTATTGACACCAAAAATTTTACAGTGGATTAACCTATCCATATGTGTGTCACTGTAAATTTTTTAGATTTTACTATGCAAGATACAAAGCACAATAAATAGGACAATTTACACCTAGTTTAATAAAGATTAATTTCTACAGGATGTTGTACAGGGTTTCTGTGTATGAAACTTTTGATAAAGCAAGAGTTACTCTAATGTGTGCTACATTAAAAAGTTGAACATTTTCCAATCAAAGAAACTAATTATTTAAATTAGTGCATTTTTCCTACCACAAAATTATATAAATAGGTTACAGAGAGTAAAAAGGTTCTAAACTTTTTCTGTGGTATTTAGGCATCAATCTAACAGCTCTGAAAAAGTTTCACCACAAGAATCACAATACAACTGCAGTTACAAAATAGTTTTTTATTTCATGGCATAAACAAGTTTTATTAAAAAGTTTAGCTAGATATGGGTTCTAGTCCTAATATTTTTACACTGGCCTACAAATAAAGCAACTAATCTACTGTTAAATTTTCAAGTTTATTCTTTGTCTACAACAAGGGGTACATTTAAAGTCTATTAAACCTACCATTTACTTTATATCAAGATTTAGCAAGCAACTGAAGAAAAGCATATAACAAAAAGTGGTAGATTTTCATCCGAAGATTCCAGAACAGTTGAATTTGTATTTTTCCGATTTTTCTACGATTTTATATGAATTTTACAAGTTTCCTATTTTTGAATTCAAAGTTTAAACACAGGTTTACAGATATGCCCCTGGAAACTTGCGTGCAGACTCTTTTAAAGATTTCAATCAATGCGATTGGGTCCATGGGCGATGCTGGCACGGCGGTCGGCTAGATTCCGGCGAGGGGGCACGTCGGCGGCTAGGGGAAAAGGGTCGGGGAGATCCAGGGAGGTGAGAACTACCTCGGGATGGCCTTGGTCGGGGTTGGGGGTGGCCGGAGGTGGCTTGTCGGCGCGGAGCAGAGGGGCGGCGGCGGGGCGGAGCGTCGGCGATGGTGCTCCGGCGAGGAGGGGAGAGCGTGGGCTGGTCGATGAGCTTCGCGGCGTCGAGGAGAACCCGTTTTGAAGCTTGGCTGGGACGGAGGAGCTTCGGAGTGAGCTGTCCACGGAGCAGCAAGGAGCGGCGGCGGCACGGGCGGCGCTGGCGGTGCTCCGGCGGTTCTGGGCGACGATGGGTGGGGCAGTGAGCTTCGGTGGGGTGCTGTGGTGGTGGTGGGACACTCAGCTCTGGCAAGGGGTGGCCGGAGAGGTGAGCTCCACGGTGAGCTGGGCACGACGGCGGTAATGGTGGCGGCGGCGGCGTTCTGGTGTCTGGGCGCGCGAGGGGGACTCAGTGTGGCCTTTTGTAGGCAGCAGAGAGGCGGAAGGAAGGGCGGGACTAGGCTGCGAGCCGCGGGCGTGGGCGGCACGACGAAAGCGCGTGACTGGCCGCGGTGGGCGGCGAGCAGAGCCGGCGCGGCGTGCGGCGAGCGCGGGCAGGGGATTGGGCGTTGAGGATTTGGCGTGGGGAGCGGGAGATCACGCGGCGCGCGGGTTGGGCGACGAGCTGCAGCAGCTGTCTTGCCGGGCGGCGAGCGCGGCGACTGGCGGAACGCGGCGGAGACACGGGCACGGCGCGACTTGCCCATTGGGCGCGGCGGGCGGCGAGCAAAGGCGCGCGTCGCCGGCGCGCGCGTGGCGTGCACGGACTGGGGAGGAGCGCGGCGTGCGGGCAGAGCCAGGCATTGGCTTGGCGCCTAGCGCCGTCAGGCATCGCCGGCCAAGTAGCCCGCGGCGACTGCGCCGCGGGCGAGGGTCGGGCGAAGAGAAGGGTCGGGCAAAGCGAATTGGTCGGGCGAAGCCGAGGGTCGGGCGAAACGAAAGGGTCGGGCGAGTGAAGGGTCAGGCGAGCGAAAGGGTTGGGCGAACGCAGGGTCGGACGAGGCGGAGAAGAAGGGTCTGCAGTGGAAATAGAAGAAAAGGCAGGGACTGGTTTGCAATTCCAAGTGTTTCTCAAATTTTCGTGTTGCAACTCAAAAATCTCTGAACACGAAAGTTGTTCAAAATGAAAAGTTACACAAGTTTTGTTTTAGGCCAAAGTTCATTTGAATTATAGTTTAGAAGTTATATTTAAAAACTCATTTCTTTGAAACTTCTCTTAATTATTTACGCACCGTGTTAAGCTAAAGAGGCTTATTTCATAATTTAAATACCTGAGGTGTTACATCAACTCGCGTGCTTAAGAGCAAGTACATGAGACATAAAGGAGTACGACTCGAAATGGAAACTGAACTCAGAACTGATCGAGCGGAATACGGGCTCTAGCCAAGGACCTAAGCCCAGATAGGAGAGCATTTGAAGGGACACTAGTACATAACCAACCAACTCCAGTCGAGCAAACGATAGGAGTAAGGACGAGGGAGATGTCCATAACCCTGACGACCCTAATCGATGAAGCAACAAGAACAACCAGGAACCAACCTTCAACTCAAGCTCAGGAAGATGAGGGACACCATCCGTGAGATCGTCGGAGTCGAAACTCACCGCCAGAGGATGGAACCCACAAAGGAAGCAACCCCGAGTGGGGAAGAGTATAGTTCGTATCTCCACCCCGGCAAGCGTACTGGAGGGAGCATAGTAGTTGGTATCACCATCAGAGAACGTCATCATGACCTGAAAACCTTGATGAGCATAATGAGTTGGTGTCAGCCATAAGTCACGATAACCAAAACGGATTGCATGGACACCCACAATGAAGAACCGACAAAGAAGAGTAACCATATGTTAGAACCAGACATCGGAAGGATTAAGAGCTAAGCTGTTGCAAGCCAGGAACTTATGTCAAGCACCCGAAAGCCCAATCAAGATGAAAGAAGAAGCCAATTCGAAAGTGAGCATCAGAATCATCATTTTGATATCAGAAGCTTGTTTGGAGTTAATGACCCTCACCCTACGAAACCCTAGGTAAGCCTTTAATCTTGGGGACGAGATTCTTGTGAGGGGGAAGTCTGTAACATGCCGAAACATTCTCCCGGAATGTTAGAATGCAAAAAATGTGAAATTTCAAAAACTTTTTGTGTGAAGGTGATTTTTAGCCAGCAAAACTGAAGGTTAATGCTTTTCCTTTCTAAAAATCCTAGGAAACTAAAATCTAATTAACTAGAAGGACATTAGAGCTAGTGTGAGCTCTTAGAATTTATTTGGGTTTTACTTCTACCTTATTTAAAGTGGTTGTTTTGAAAATATTTCAATTGATTGAAATTGTGTGGAATTTAAATTAAGTGGACCCTCAATTCAAATTTATCTTCTAACCTAAATTTTTACCCTAAGGTGGGCCCTGTTTAAAACCCTGGACTATCTAAACCTAACTATCCAAGCCCTAACCCAAACCCTAATCCTACCCTGACCCGGCCTAGAACCAAACCCTAGGAACTTCCCTAACCCAGCCCACACACCCGCTCACAGCCCAGCACGGCCTGCTGGCCAACCGCCGGCGTGCCAGCTAATAGGCCGCCCCAGCCCGCTATGCGACCCATGGACTGGCCCAGCTCGCCGCGCCGCCTCTCCGACACGTCGGACCCACACGGCAGCCGCCTCTCACCGCCACGGCTTATCCCTTCACCACACCGGGGCGACTGACGGGTGGGGACCACTCGTCAGCTTTCCCTTCCACCTCCCGACTCACGCCGCCCGCATCGCCGCTCGCCAGCCTGCCCCGCTCTGCTCTGCCCCGCACCCCGCACCGCTTTCTCCACTCCGCCTGCATCAGTGTGCCTGCCCTGTCCTCACTCCGCGACGCGGGAGCACAACCACCTGCCTATCCTTTTCGGCCACCGCACCCGAGCCATAGCCACGCAGACGAGCGATGCACTCCACGTGTCCCCCAGCCGCGGCCATCCCATCGCCGCCCTCGACGTACGAGCCCGCCGTGAGCCCACGTCGCTGTAACAACCCTGATAAATTACATTTCTAAAGCAATTTCATTAGCCCAACCCTATGCTTAACCAACTAACAAAAAGGTGAAAAGAATTAGAACAAGTTAAGTTGAAATTCAAATTTAAGTTGGGCACATATGAATACCTTTGAATTTTTAAATTAACATTCAAATCACAAGCCAAATGAGGTGTTGCCTGAAACCAAACTTGTAGAACTTTTTATTCTGAACAACTTTTATGTTCAAAAGTTTTTGAAATTCAAATTAGAAAGTGGAGAAAACATCCTGTTTGCAACCAGCCCCTTGGAACTTTTCAAATTCTCGCACATAGGTCCCTCCCTCACCTCCCCCTCCTCTGCTGCACCGCCTCCCTTGCCCGACAGCCGCCGGCCACCTGGCCATCGATGCTTGCGCGGCAATAGGCGCCAAGCCAACCCCCGGCGCCCTGCAGCACCGCCCCCGCTCGCCCAACCGCGGCCGTGTCTTCTTCTCCCCCCGCACGCCACGGGCACGACGGCCAGTTGTGCTTCTGCTCGCCGCCCAGTCGCTGGCCGCCGCCCAGGCACCCAACAGCATGCCCCCGTCGTGCCGCCCGGCCCAGCTCTGCCTGGACCTCTCCTCCCTCGTTCGTGTCTCTCTAAAAGGCCACCCGCGCACTGGTGCTCGCACACAGAACCACCCGCGCCCGTCACCATTGCCGCCGCTTGAAGCTCACCGCGGGACTCCTCACTCCGGCCCCCCTCCACCCAAACCAAACTCTGAAACGGATTCCCCTCGATGCACTGAAGCTCCCCAGCCCGAGCCCCGCCGCCCAGCTCGCCAGAGTTCGCCGGAATCCCGGCCGCACCTCGACGGAGCCGCTGCTCCACGCTGCGGCACCCCTTCCCGGCCGCCCCAACTCGCACAAAACCCACCCAAAGGTAGCCCCCAACCTCCTCTTGCTCCTCCCCCACCTTGCCCTCGCCGCCGGCGACTGAGCCCGCCGGATTTCGACCGGACAGGATGTTCCCCGCCAAGAATCGCGACCAGGGACCACATTGCAATCGTCCAAATCTTCCTAGGGGGTTTTCTGCTAGTTTTCAGGGACCCCTCTGTAAAGAAAGTTTTAACCAAATCAGTAAGCTTGTAAAATTTGTATAAAATCATAGAAAAATCACACAAATGCAAACTAAACTGTTCTGGAATCCTTAGAAGAAACTCTACAACTTTTGTTATGTAAAGTTTCTCAGATTCTCAATATATTTTGCTCTACATTAAATGGAAGTTTTAATGGACTTCTTTTGTACCCACTGTTGTAGATCAATGCTGACCCTAAATTTTGGGCAGTGAGTTAGTTGCTTGATGTTTAGGATTGTGTAAAAAGATCGGGACCAAAAGCCATCTCTATCTACACTGTTTATTAAACTTAGTTTCATACCATGTTTGGATAGATTTAATTGTCCCTGCAGTTAGGGTATGATTCACCTAATGAAACTTTTTCTGTATTGGTGCAATGGTACCTAGAGAAAAATTGGGAGACGTTTTATCTCACAGGAACCTATTTATTTGATTTATGTGCTAATAACATACATTAAATTAAGAAAATAGTATCCTAGCTTGGAAAATCCTCATATTTTTACTAGACGATACTCAGTGGTAGAGGATTCTGTGTAAAAAGTTTCATGGACAAAAACCCTGTGTAGGGTCCTGTAAAAATAAATCATTGAATAACCTAGGTGTGTAATGTCATATTTACTATGCTCTGAAAACTGCATAATAAATCCTATAACAATTACAGTAGCTCCTGCATGATTAAAACAAGAATCTAGCAGCAACCATGTATTATATTTTTCCTAATTAATCTGCTGCATGAAAATATCTGAAAATTTTACAGTAAGCATATCTTTCCCTGATGTGCCTAGATCCAAGATTTCATGACCAGAAACTACTCTCTGTATTAGTTACACTTAAATCATATTTCCATGAGGAACATAAGTTCCCATGAACACCCACCCCACCTTGCTTAACGAAGTCACTTATTGTACTTTTCTACTCTATTAACAATTGCCCACAGAAATCTCAACTACGTTAGATCACAACCCAATCGCTATTTTGTGAACTACAACTTTGACGTGAGTGAACATGATCGTCATATACCCTCACTATAACTTATATTGGTGCATTCATATAGAATCGACGACTCTCGCCGACGGAACGTACGAGCCGGTACCCGCGTCCGAGAGTGAGCAGCGTGAAGCTCAAGTAAATCTAACTGAAGCTCTTGAAGACCCGAGCCCAAGTTCGAAAGAGCCCCAAGCTAACTGCTCACAAGAAGGCAAGCCCCGGAGCATAACCCATTTCCTTTCCTAAATTATGCAACTCACTACTCTTTTGCTTGTGCATTAAGTTTATAGGAGTTGAATGAAAACTTAATTGCATGATGTTAGGAACCCATGCTTGAAAACTAGATGTAAGATTCGATAGAATGCTGTGCTAATAGGACTCTGGTAAAAGCCGAGTGATTTCCTGTCACTCGCGAGAAAATAGGAGTTGAATGTTTACTACACGCTGCAATCATAAGGACAACGGACGGGCTATGGTACGATGTTTACGATTGAGGCCCGTCTGTTTAGTGAAAAATGCTAAGGCCGCAGTGTGTGGTAGTGGTGGTTAAGTCTTTGAACGTACTAACCACATGCCGAGAATATGGTAATCGGTAAGCTTAAGTACCTGATTGGCCCGGCAAGTGGACGACATCCTACCCTTTGAACTTCGGTCCCACTATATGGCGAGTGCACGAGTGGTCACGACCCGGCGGCGAACCGTGGCGTGGGACTCGTGTACTCTCGGAAGGTAGCCCCGATCCACGACCCGGAAAGAAAGGGGAAAAGTTGCACGTGTGACTCTTGGAGTAACCACGTGACGTGTGTTTAGGTTTTCCTTGCAAGGTTAAGAAATTCGATTCGAATCGTCCGTTTCTCACAGCTATTGAGACTGCTTAATCACTTTTACCCACAGAGTAAGAAGAGGAACAATGATGATGAATAAATTTGTTGGATGAAATTTAATGCTTCACCATGAATGATATTGGATAGCTGCTTATCTAGAATGGTTAATGAAACTAGAATCTTGAGCTAAAAGTTGAAAGCAAGGACCCACTCGTAGATGCTTTTCGGCAAAACAAACCCCTGAGCCAAAAAGCCTTGCATGTCTAGAGTCGGTGGAGTAGATTCCACTACACGGGTAAGTCTTGCTGAGTATTAGTATACCCAGCCTTGCTTGTGGCTCGTTTTCAGGTGAGACCTTCGAAGATATGATTGCTAGCTTGACTTGGCCTTGTACTCTTCCCCCTGGTTGGTCGGTGGAATGGGATACGCCCCGGGCCAATGGAGATAATGCCGAGTGATGTCTCGTACGGGCTTCACCGAGACATCCTGTATCGTCGAGTAGCTTTCGTTATTTTACTTTCCGCTGCAACTTAAACTCTGAAGAACTTATTAGTTATGATCACTGAAGTACTTGGTTACTAAACCCAAACTTGGTTTGTAATATTCACTTATGATAATTTTTATAATATCTGCTGGAATGTGGTATTCTCTGTGCTCATCGTCGCATGAGCATTTGTATGTATGGCATTCGATCCGCTTTACCGTGGTTGTATCGGGAGGTTACCCGACAGACGAATGGATTACTCCATTTGAAGTGTAAGGTTAACCGAGATTGCCCTAATGGTGATGGTTAATACACTTGAGCCGGATTAATTCAGGTGGTTCTGCCACAGCTGGTATCAGAGCCGTAGCTGGTGCCACAGCTGGTAACAGCTGGCACCAGAGCCGAAATGCATACGCCAGAGAATGCGACAAGCCTTAAAAACTCGTTTTACTAAAACTTAGACTAGAAGGATGTGTTGCGGAATACGTTGGTGCGCTAAGGATGGTACCTAGTTCGTAAAGCCCTAAGGGATTATTGGGGAAGTTACTAGGTGGCTATCTAACTTCTGTATATTATCAACTGACTTCCAGCATATTACTTTCTGTCAAAACTTACTTTCATGCACAACCGACCATAAATTCTGTAACGACGCACTCATCGCTAAGGTAAGAAGGTAAGAATCCTCAGCCAACTGAGAGAGCTTGGCCTTCCTGTCGGTGATGCGAACCGAACGCTGCCCTCAAGCAGTGGCTTACTTGAGGTGCTGCCAATATGCGAACTGTTAGTTGAATATATTGGGAGTAGAAGGTTTGGCGCAGGGTATGGCGATCGCTGTTCATACCTCCGTCTCATGACGGTACCCCCGTGAATATGCTATCTCGATAGCGTATGTTAACGTCGTCTGTACGGCGGAAATTGTACAGATATCGTTTCTATAAGTAAACGGTAATGAATACGGACGCTTTCATGAGTGCTGGCATGAAAGGTTCATGAAATATATGTGCTCTATCAATCTTCTGCTGGTACACTAACCGTGATTACGATAAGTTAAAGAACGGTTAGAAAAACTCGACTAGCTATTATAGTGAGAGCCGTATTGTGTATGCCACCGAAACTATCTTCGTAAGACCAAAAGTTATTTGGCAATTATTTTATTTTGTGAGGACGAATAGGATGTGCATGCATCATGACCATATATATCTGGAATTGAAAATGCGTTGTATGGGAGTGGTAAGGTTCTTGCGTATCTAAGCGTGATTTTGCATAAGGACTATCTAGCGAATCTGTCATAAATTTGCCATGACCGAAAAGAGAGATTTATTGATCAGAGAAAATGACCTTTTCTGGTAAAGTTCATGTTGAAAGAATTGTTCCAAATTTTTTGTTCTATCTCCTGTTCAAAAATGAAGAATTCTGAACTTATGGATAGTGAGAAATAACAGAAAACATGGAATGTCAGAATTCTGTCCAGAATAAGCACTTCTGCCCCTTAAATTTTTAGGCCCCCTTCCTACAGTTTTCTGCAAAAGAGTACAACACAAAACTTGTTCCAAATTTACCCAGGTAGCTGCTGTTAAAATTTGGTAAATTTTGGCTGGATAGATTTTCCCTGGTGCATGAAACTCTAGCCCTCTGTTCACTGAAAATTCTGGGTAGACAGAGAAGTAAGACCTTAAGGGAACAGCCATCTTAGAGCCTAATCCAGCCAAAGTGTTGAATAGAAAAGTGGTGCACAAATACCTTAGGAGTGTTCTGGTGAAATTTGATAATTTTTGGATATAAACTGTGGAAGTTATGGTTATTTTTGCACTCTATACAGAATCTGTCCCTGTGCTTTTCACACTTTTTCTTGGCCTCACCCATTTGATCTTTTGTTCAGATGGCCGAGACAGCTGCCATGATGGTGGATGAGGATGGACGCGTTCACTCACAGTGTCTCCACTGGGAGGGCTTTCCCTCTATTTTGTGGGACGTGTTGAGCACCGCGGGCTATCTAATTCCCCCACGCTACACCGGAATGGAATTTCAAGAAAATGGCATTTTGCGGTGCCGTGTGAGCGTGACTCTGTTTCCACACCCGCTACACCTTGAGTGGCCCGCCTCGGAGTTTGAGGCTGTTGGTCACAGGTTGGCCGATACTTGGGAGCTTGCAGCCATGAGGGCGCTCACCACTTTTTGTGCGCAGCGTCCCGAGGTTGTCACACTCGCTCCCATTGGTTTCTTTCCTGCTGCCCAGGACAACGACCCTTTTTGGCTTGACAGGGTGCAGCATTCACAGTACCTGGTAGACTTTCACGCCCAGGAGACTATCCAGACCTCCGTGCAATGCATGAATGCACTCTACCGACTTCTGACTCTCCAGAGTCAGGCGCTTGAGCAGCTCACTGATCTTGCACAGGCCTACCACATGATGGCAGATACCAGGGATGAGCAGATTAAGGAGCTCAGTAAGGATCTTGAGGACAGAGATGCTCAGATTGGCCAACTTGAGGGCCAAATTCAGAAGCACGACACTCTCATGGGTGAGAGAGATGACATGATAGCACACTTGGAGGAGCAGCTCCATGATCTGAGCCTTGAGTTGGAGGATGCTAATGAGCACATTCAGTGGCACCATGATCAGAATGCCCCTCCTGACGTGGTGGCTATGGAGGAAGATGAGGAGGAGCCACAGGAGATTGATGGTATCTCGGGAATGGACTTTGAGGGTGAGGCACTGCAGCCACTTCCGATGGAAGCTCACTCTCCTGCTCACAGCGAGTCGTCCGTCAACAACCTCGACGATTTCTAGCCGATGACCTAGGAGGACTTTTGCATATACTCCTCGATAGTGTAGCCTAACTTTTGGCAAGTGTTGTAATAGGCTAACTAAGAGTTGAGCACCTCTTTTGTGACGTTTACAAGTTGACTATTGGATACTCTAATCATGTAGGCCATGGCTAAAAACTTGGTTTGATTGTGATATTGGAAAGCAGTCGAATCTGCGATTGCAGAAACTTGTCAGAATTTTTACCATGTCTCTCTACATTTCTGGGCTGAGTGTTGAATACCAAACTTGTCCTAAATTTTGTGATCTCGGTTCTCACAAAATTTCAACACTATTGGATCTTGCTAAGTTTGAGTTATAGGCAAGATACTATAACTCGTTCTGCTGAAAAACAGTCAAACCATCGAAGCAAAGAGTGAATCGTTTGACCATCCTAGCCATCGATTTAGCATCTTGGCTGAATACCAAAGTGGTACATCTCTAAATTCCCTATCCACTGCCAAAAGATGAGAAACTTTGGATGAACCTACCAGGAGTTATAAAATTCTTATGGCAGATAGTTTTTATGCCCATGATTCCATCCATGACCTTTCGGAAGTCTACTATTCCGCGTTAGATCTTTCTGAGTCATGGAAGCAATATAGATCACGTTGCTAATGAAGAACATTCGCCTTTTCAGATGGTTGGAGCAACCCGTGGAAACCCGGATGGTTACGATGCTAGTGCTGGTCGATCCCAACCACAGCCACCACCTAGTTTAGTGGAAGTAATGGCCGCTCAAACCGAGTTGCTTCATCAGCTTGTCAAGGGGCAGGAAGCGATTTTTCAATGCCTGCAGCAACAACACCATCAAGGGGATGGGTGCAATGTCCACCATCCTCAGGTTGCTGGCTATCCAGAGCTCAATAACAAGATGATGGACACAAGAGACGTTTACTCAGACTCCTTATTGCCCCCATCACAACTTCCGATGAAACTTAAGGATCACCAAGTAAAGTGTCGGACTCTCAAGCATGACCCATGCGGCATAGACTTGGCTGGATGGGAAATTACCTGCACAGAATTCATCCCACGAGGCTGACGTCAAGTTAGCAAAACTACTGACGCCGGCACAGTCCTTCGAACACAAACTCGCTCACCTATTCCGGAAAAGATAGACCATGCCAAATGCACCACACCCAAGGGAGGTTCATTAGGTATGCCAGTAGCGATATCTTCAGATAACAAACAACCCAGTCGTCCAAGTGACAAAAACCGTTGCTTCATTTGTAGCAGTGCTAACCATTTTGCTCGAGAATGCCCTCAGCCTAGGCAGCCAAATCAGGGCCAAGGTTCTAGCCAAACCCATCAGAACAAGCGTAAAAGACAGAGGAACAAGAGCAAAGGACAAATTGATCAGCTTGAAGCGCTCCCTAAAGGTGCACCCTTAATGACACGCACATCCTCTATTTATCAACAAGCCTGCAGATATATTGTTTGATTCTGGTGCATCACATAGTTTCATTCGTGCAAAGTTTGGTGCAAAAGTAGGCTTGAATGTTTGTCACACCAAAGGGTTGTATATGATATCAACACCGGGTGGAAAAATTGCTTCCAACCAAATAATAAGGCTGGTACCGATAAAATTGGGAAGTAAAAGTCATCAAAACAGATCTCGTACTTTTACCCCTTGACGGCATGGATATTATTTTGGGAATGAACTGGATGACTATGCATGAAGTCACACTGGACCTTTCTTCCCGAGCCGTTGAGATAAATTCACCTAGTCACGGAGCCACTACTCTTTACCTACCGTCACGGGAGTGCACAAATTCTTGTGCTTTCGTGATGGAAAGGATCAACCTAGAGAATATTCCAGTGGTATGCGAGTATGCCGATGTCTTTCCGGATGACTTACCCGGAATGCCACCAGATAGGGACATTGAGTTCGTCATTGAACTACAGCCAGGCACTGCACCTATATCCAAAAGACCATATAGGATGCCCCCTAAAGAATTGGCAGAGCTGAAAATTCAACTCCAAGAACTACTGAACAAAGGTTTTATTCGCCCTAGCGCGTCACCTTGGGGATGTCCAGCCCTATTCGTAAAAAAGAAGGATGACAGTTTGAGGTTATGCGTTGACTACCGGCCTCTCAACACAGTAACCATTAAAAATAAATACCCACTTCCTCGTATCGATGTACTCTTCGATCAATTAGCTGGAGCCAGAGTCTTCTCAAAAATTGATCTTCGTTTGGGATACCATCAGATCAAGATTCGCCCGTGCGATATTCCTAAGACTGCCTTCTCCACACAATATGGACTATATGAATTCTTGGTCATGTCCTTTGGACTCACAAATGCCCCTGCCTACTTCATGTATCTCATGAATTCGGTATTCATGCCCGAACTTGACAAATTCATCGTAGTGTTCATCGACGACATCCTTATCTATTCCAAGGATGAGGAAGAGCATGCCAAACACCTTTCCACTGTTCTTCAGCGACTCAGAGAACATCAGCTCTATGCTATGTTTTCTAAGTGTGAATTCTGGTTGGATACTGTAAAGTTCTTGGGTCACACGATCTCCAGCGAAGGCATAGCTGTTGACCCCAGCAAGGTACAAGAGGTGATGGATTGGAAACCCCCTACCTCTGTTCATCAGATTCGCAGTTTTCTCGGCTTAGCCGGTTACTACCGTCGCTTCATCCCGGATTTCTCTCGAATCGCTAAGCCCATGACTGAACTGTTAAAGAAGGAAGTAAAGTTTGTATGGAATGAGAAATGTGAAGAAGCTTTCCACACTCTCAGAGAGCATCTGACTACTGCACCTATGTTAGCTCAACCCGATAATACCAAGTCGTTCGATGTGTATTGTGACGCATCGGGTACTGGTCTAGGATGTGTGCTTATGCAAGAGAATCGAGTGATTGCATATGCCTCACGAGCCCTTCGGCCCCACGAGCAGAATTATCCCACTCATGATCTTGAGCTTGCAGCTGTCATTCACGCTCTGAAAATATGGAGGCACTATCTCATGGGTACACAGTGCAATATCTACACTGATCATAAGAGTCTCAAGTATATCTTCACACAAGACGATCTGAATATGAGACAACGGAGATGGCTAGAATTAATCAAGGATTATGACCTTGAAGTGCAGTATCACCCCGGCAAGGCTAATGTAGTCGCGGATGCACTAAGCTGCAAATCCCATTGCCATTGCTTATCCATGGAATCCTACAATGAGACATTGTGTGCAGAAATGAGGAAGCTTAACATGGAAATGGTTTCCCAAGGCACTCTAAATCACATCTCAGTTGAGCCCACTCTTCACGACCAAATCGTCATGGCACAACTACATGATGAAGGAATTAAGATCATCAAACAAAAACTCTCTCTAGGTGAGGAGAAGTATAAATGTTTCCGCCAGGACCATAAGGGAGTCCTATGGTTCGAAAGTCGTATAGTCATTCCGAAGAATCATGAACTTCGCAAGCAAATTCTCGATGAGGCACACCTTTCCAAATTCTCTATCCACCCCGGCAGTAGCAAAATGTATCAAGACCTAAGGCAAAACTTCTGGTGGACTAGAATGAAAAGAGAAATTGCTACGTATGTCTCAGAATGTGACACGTGCCAGAAAGTAAAAGCTAGCCACTTGAAAGTAGCCGGTATACTTCAACCATTACCTATACCATCATGGAAATGGGAAGACATAAGTATGGACTTCATCGTTGGACTACCAAACACTTCCCAGAAACATGATTCCATATGGGTTATCATTGATAGACTCATAAAGACGGCACATTTCCTTCCTGTACACACCACCTATTCTGCCAAGAAATATGCCGAGATTTACCTCGATCGTATTGTTTGCTTACATGGAATACCTAAGACAATTATTTCTGATCGTGGTACTCAGTTTGTAGCACGCTTTTAGGAACAACTGCAAACGTCTCTTGGTACCAAACTGATTCGCAGCTCAGCATACCATCCTCAGACTGATGGACAAACGGAAAGAGTAAACCAAATTCTTGAAGACATGCTGAGAGCTTGCGTCATTCACTATGACAAGAATTGGGACAAATGCCTACCCCTAGCAGAGTTCTCGTACAACAATAGCTATCAAACGAGTTTGAAAATGGCACCATTTGAGGCCCTGTACGGACGAAGGTGTCGAACTCCGTTGAGCTGGTCACAAACCGGAGAACGTAAAATAATTGGACCCGACCTGGTAATCGAGGCAGAGGAGAAAGTAAAAGTAATACAAGCAAATCTTAAAGCCGCACAAGCCCGACAAAAGAACTATTCCGACAAAAGGAGAAAGCCCCTAAAATTCGAAGTTGGCGAGCATGTCTATCTTCGAGTTTCACCAACCAAGGGAGTGCAAAGATTCGGAATCAAAGGCAAACTAGCTCCCCGTTATGTTGGTCCTTACGAAATCCTTGAGAGCTGCGGACCCGTAGCCTACAAATTATGACTGCCCCCTCAGCTCACGGCCACCCATGATGTCTTCCACGTATCTCAACTCAAGAAGTGTATTCAAGTCCCTACCGAGATTGTGGAACAACAAGAAATATTATTAGAACCCGACCTCTCGTATGTCGAACACCCGGTTAAAATCTTGGATCGAAAAGAAAGAGGGACCAGGAGGAAAGTGATTAAAATGTATAAAGTTCAATGGAATCATCACACTGAAGAAGAAGCCACCTGGGAAACCGAGAGCTACCTAAACCAAAATTTCCCTGGTTTTCTTATCTCAACCACTGGTAGGTGCACCCCTGTTCACACTAAGATTTACCGAATCTCGGGGCGAGATTCTTGTTAAGGGGGGAAGGCTGTAACAACCCTGATAAATTACATTTCTAAAGCAATGTCATTAGCCAAACCCTATGCTTAACCAACTAACAAAAAGGTGAAAAGAATTAGAACAAGTTAAGTTGAAATTCAAATTTAAGTTGGGCACATATGAATACCTTTGAATTTTTAAATTAACATTCAAATCACAAGCCAAATGAGGTGTTGCCTGAAACCAAACTTGTAGAACTTTTTATTCTGAACAACTTTTATGTTCAAAAGTTTTTGAAATTCAAATTAGAAAGTGGAGAAAACATCCTGTTTGCAACCAGCCCCTTGGAACTTTTCAAATTCTCGCACATAGGTCCCTCCCTCACCTCCCCCTCCTCTGCTGCATCGCCTCCCTTGCCCGACAGCCGCCGGCCACCTGGCCATCGATGCCTGCGCGGCAATAGGCGCCAAGCCAACCCCCGGCGCCCTGCAGCACCGCCCCCGCTCGCCCAACCACGGTCGCGTCTTCTTCTCCCCCCGCACGCCACGGGCACGACGGCCAGTTGTGCTTCTGCTCGCCGCCCAGTCGCTGGCCGCCGCCCAGGCACCCAACGGCATGCCCCCGTCGTGCCGCCCGGCCCAGCTCTGCCTGGACCTCTCCTCCCTCGTTCGTGTCTCTCTAAAGGCCACCCGCGCACTGGTGCTCGCACACAGAACCACCCGCGCCCGTCACCATTGCCGCCGCTTGAAGCTCACCGCGGGACTCCTCACTCCGGCCCCCCTCCACCCAAACCAAACTCTGAAACGGATTCCCCTCGACGCACAGAAGCTCCCCAGCCCGAGCCCCGCCGCCCAGCTCGCCGGAGTTCGCCGGAATCCCGGCCGCACCTCGACGGAGCCGCTGCTCCACGCCACGGCACCCCTTTCCGGCCGCCCCAACTCGCACAAAACCCACCCAAAGGTAGCCCCCAACCTCCTCTTGCTCCTCCCCCCACCTTGCCCTCGCCGCCGGCGACTGAGCCCGCCGGATTTCGGCCGGACAGGATGTTCCCCGCCATGAATCGCGACCAGGGACCACATTGCAATCGCCCAAATCTTCCTAGGGGGTTTTCTGCTAGTTTTCAGGGACCCCTCTGTAAAGAAAGTTTTAACCAAATCAGTAAGCTTGTAAAATTTGTATAAAATCATAGAAAAATCACACAAATGCAAACTAAACTGTTCTGGAATCCTTAGAAGAAACTCTACAACTTTTGTTATGTAAAGTTTCTCAGATTCTCAATATATTTTGCTCTACATTAAATGGAAGTTTTAATGGACTTCTTTTGTTCCCACTGTTGTAGATCAATGCTGACCCTAAATTTTGGGCAGTGAGTTAGTTGCTTGATGTTTAGGACTGTGTAAAAAGATCATGACCAAAAGCCGTCTCTATCTACACTGTTTATTAAACTTAGTTTCATACCATGTTTGGATAGAATTAATTGTCCCTGCAGTTAGGTTATGATTCACCTAATGAAACATTTTCTGTACTGGTGTAATGGTACCTAGATGCCATAGAAAAATTGGGAGACTTTTTATCTCACAGGAACCTATTTATTTGATTTATGTGCTAATAACATACATTAAATTAAGAAAATAGTATCCTAGCTTGGAAAACCTCATATGTTTACTAGAAGATACCCAGTGGTAGAGGATGCTATGTAAAAAGTTTCATGGACAAAAACCCTGTGTAGGGTCCTGTAAAAATAAATCCTTAAATAACCTAGGTGTCTAATGTCATATTTACTATGCTCTGAAAACTGCATAATAAATCCTATAAAAATTACAGTAGCTCCTGCATGATTAAATGAAAGCCCTGTAAAAATCTTAGACTCAGTTTTGCACCAATTGTTCTGTACAAAAAGAACAAGAATCTAGCAGCAACCATGTATTATATTTTTCCTAATTAATCTGCTGCATGAAAATATCTGAAAATTTTACAGTAAGCATATCTTTCCCTGATGTGCCTAGATCCAAGATTTCATGACCAGAAACTACTCTCTGTATTAGTTACACTTAAATCATATTTCCATGAGGAACATAAGTTCCCATGAACACCCACCCCACCTTGCTTAACGAAGTCACTTATTGTACTTTTCTACTCTATTAACAATTGCCCACAGAAATCTCAACTACGTTAGATCACAACCCAATCGCTATTTTGTGAACTACAACTTTGACGTGAGTGAACATGATCGTCATATACCCTCACTATAACTTATATTGGTGCATTCATATAGAATCGACGACTCTCGCCGACGGAACGTACGAGCCGGTACCCGCGTCCGAGAGTGAGCAGCGTGAAGCTCAAGTAAATCTAACTGAAGCTCTTGAAGACCCGAGCCCAAGTTCGAAAGAGCCCCAAGCTAACTGTTCACAAGAAGGCAAGCCCCGGAGCATAACCCATTTCCTTTCCTAAATTATGCAACTCACTACTCTTTTGCTTGTGCATTAAGTTTATAGGAGTTGAATGAAAACTTAATTGCATGATGTTAGGAACCCATGCTTGAAAACTAGATGTAAGATTCGATAGAATGCTGTGCTAATAGGACTCCGGTAAAAGCCGAGTGATTTCCTGTCACTCGCGAGAAAATAGGAGTTGAATGTTTACTACACGCTGCAATCATAAGGACAACGGATGGGCTATGGTACGATGTTTACGATTGAGGCCCGTCTGTTTAGTGAAAAATGCTAAGGCCGCAGTGTGTGGTAGTGGTGGTTAAGTCTTTGAACGTACTAACCACATGCCGAGAATATGGTAATCGGTAAGCTTAAGTACCTGATTGGCCCGGCAAGTGGACGACATCCTACCCTTTGAACTTCGGTCCCACTATATGGCGAGTGCACGAGTGGTCACGACCCGGCGGCGAACCGTGGCGTGGGACTCGTGTACTCTCGGAAGGTAGCCCCGATCCACGACCCGGAAAGAAAGGGGAAAAGTTGCACGTGTGACTCTTGGAGTAACCACGTGACGTGTGTTTAGGTTTTCCTTGCAAGGTTAAGAAATTCGATTCGAATCGTCCGTTTCTCACGGCTATTGAGACTGCTTAATCACTTTTACCCACAGAGTAAGAAGAGGAACAATGATGATGAATAAATTTGTTGGATGAAATTTAATGCTTCACCATGAATGATATTGGATAGCTGCTTATCTAGAATGGTTAATGAAACTAGAATCTTGAGCTAAAAGTTGAAAGCAAGGACCCACTCGTAGATGCTTTTCGGCAAAACAAACCCCTGAGCCAAAAAGCCTTGCATGTCTAGAGTCGGTGGAGTAGATTCCACTACACGGGTAAGTCTTGCTGAGTATTAGTATACTCAGCCTTGCTTGTGGCTCGTTTTCAGGTGAGACCTTCGAAGATATGATTGCTAGCTTGACTTGGCCTTGTACTCTTCCCCCCGGTTGGTCGGTGGAATGGGATACGCCCCCGGCCAATGGAGATAATGCCGAGTGATGTCTCGTATGGGCTTCACCGAGACATCCTATATCGTCGAGTAGCTTTCGTTATTTTATTTTCTGCTGCAACTTAAACTCTGAAGAACTTATTAGTTATGATCACTGAAGTACTTGGTTACTAAACCCAAACTTGGTTTGTAATATTCACTTATGATAAATTTTATAATATCTGCTGGAATGTGGTATTCTCTGGGCTCATCGTCGCATGAGCATTTGTATGTATGGCATTCGATCCGCTTTACCGTGGTTGTATCGGGAGGTTACCTGACAGACCAATGGATTACTCCGTTTGAAGTGTAAGGTTAACCAAGATTGCCCTAATGGTGATGGTTAATACACTTGAGCTGGATTAATTTAGGTGGTTCTGCCACAGTCGCGTCCCCAAAACCCTAGCGCCATCCCACTATTTAACCCCAATCGGCCGCCGCCGCAAAACCCTAGGGTTCCCCCCTTCCTCGATCCACCGCCGCCGCTGTAGAGGAGTGAGAGAGGGGGGGAGGAGGCAGAGAGCGAGCCGAGGAGGAGGACCCAAAGCTGGAGCAGGACCGCCGCCGGGACCCCGACGCCACGCAAAGAAGGAGGAAGCCGAGGAGGGCCACCGCCGGAGCTCCGCCGAGCCGGCACCCCTCCGGCTACACCACCACTGTTGCGCGCCCTGCACAGCACCAGCTCATCACGGCCCCGACTCGCCACTACCTCGTGTGCTACGCCCCCGAGCCGCCGGTAAGTTCACAGCCGCCTCACCCCGTCACCCCATCTCCTGTGATGCTGACGGACTCGCTGTCATCGATGAACCCACAGTAGAGCCAACCTTAGGAGCACCCGTCCCTTATGTGTTGCAGAAACCTCGTCGCCACATCGAACACCTGTCGCATCCGCCGGTCGCCGCAGCTCTGGGACCCCAGACTCCTGCGCGCGCACCGTGTGGCCACGCCGTGACCTCGGGCTACCAAGCACCCATGCACGTGCGTCCCTATTCCCCGCTACCTCTGCCTCGTGTCATTTCGCCTCGCCTCACCGTGAGCCCAGAGCACCGGTGCTCGCGCGCACGCCTCACCTTGCACCGCTCACCTCACCCGTGCCCGCCGAGACCCCGCCGCCGCTCGCCAGCCTCGCCGGCGCTGCTCCTGCCCCGCCGCGGATCCGGAACATCAGACGCCGCGTGCGCACAATCATTCCATCATTGCCATTCTGACACCTCGCCGCTCTGCCGCCGTCGTGCCAGACCTAGCTCGCCCACCTGCTCTCCGTGTTCACGCCGCGACGCACACACACGTGCATCTCTTGTTTTGGGCATATCCACGCACACACGCTTGACCCCGCACCGGATCCGTGCCCCACCACACCAGATCCAGGGTGTGACTGACCCCCAGGCCCCACCCGTCAATGGACGGGTGAAGGCCACTGACCGACCCACTGACCAGTGTGGAGAAAAGAGAGAGAGAGAGAGAGAGAAGAAGGAGACTGACCGATGAAGCCTAGGTGTCATCAAGAGAAGGAGGCTGACGGGTGGACCAACTTCATTAGCAAGGAGGAGGGGGCACCGACGCGTGGGGCCCAGCTGCAGAGGAGAAGGAAGACGCCGACAAGCGGGACCCATCTGTCAGCAAGAGAGAGAGAGGGAGAGAGTGGGAGACTGGACCGAACCGAGAAAGAGAAGAGGCAGGTGCGGGCCTTGACCCACAGCCCCACCCGAGCCGGCCCAATTAGAACAGTAAGCCGGCCTAATAACCAAGTTGACCCGGTTAGCTGCCCGCTGACCTGAGCTGGCCTGCTAGCCGCAGGCCGAGCTAGTCCACTTAGCCGCCCGGCTTAACCGAGTTGAGCTTGTTAGCCGCATGCCAAACCAGCGCTAAGCCAGCCTGACTGGATCCTGAGCCGGCCATCGACCTTAGCCGGCCTGTGAGTCGTAAATCAAGCCGACCCGTGATCTAAGCTGTCGACCCGAGCCGGCCTGCAAGCCGCAGGCCGGGTCTTACACCCCCTTAAGCCAAGCCGAGCTAATTGGCCACCAAGTCGGCCCAATAGTTTTTTTCCCAGAAACCCTAGATGCCCCTTTAACCTTTTCCTTTTTCTTTTTGTTTTAAACTAACCCGTAGGACCCAGCTGTCAGCCTCTAGCTGAGACTGACCAGCGGACCCCACTGAATGTTGACGTGTTGACCCGTTGACTGGTCAACGCTGACATCAGTAGGGCCCATTGCTGACCTTGGTGATGACATCATGCTGACATCAGCAGACGTCAGCATGCCACGTGTCACCTGTGTGTTTTTCCTTTTTCGTTAATCAATTTTTTAATTGTAGAAAATGATTTAAACTTAGGAAAAATCATAATAATTTAACCAGACCTCCGAAAATTATGAAATCAATTTCATAATTCATCTAAAATCATGATCTACCCGTTAGAATAGGTTTAGTTGTGATTTGGACCTTTTTGATCAGTTTTGTGCATTTTTGTACTTTAGTCCCTAAACTTACACGTATTTATGATTAGGCCCCTGCGAGGATGAGAGGACTGACGTATTGGACGACGAGAAGCCCCGGAGGACTTCGCGGACGCTCAGAAGCCAGGAGGACTACCCCGACTACCAGAAGACTTAGAAGAACTACGAAGAACCATCAGATTCACGCCCATCTACGATTGAATGCCCATTAGGCATATATGCTAGATATGCTATTGCTCCTACGTGTGATACTTTGTTGTGAACCTGCATAGCTTGCTTTTTCCTAGATTCCTTATACTCCCATGTATTCCTTGAATGATAATGAAAGATGCTTTGGCTACTTGTGTATGAGCATGTGTGGGAATTGTGTGATAGTCTTGGCGTGTGTGAAGATCCTTGAGGAGTTGGGGAATAGGAATGTAGCTTGGGCGAGACAAACTTAACTTGATCTTCTGATCAAGGGCTTGGGGTGTGCGTTGGGCACATCCTACGGAGTGCCTGTGGCGGGCACATGTCCTGGATGGACAAGTTAGTCCTTTGTGGACGTGAGGTCCTTTGTGGATGATGATGGAGGAGATGTTGGGCTATACCTGTGATGGGTGCCATTGACGGACCGTTGCGATAGACATGTCAGTGTGGGAGAATCTCGCATCGACAATTAAGGCCCGAGTTAGTGGACCTGGAGATGGAACTATGTCAAACATGCACACCACTTATCTGTTATGAGGGCAGATCCTGTCCGAGCTACTGACGCGCGGCACCATGCCTGTAGGAGGATAGAGTATCAGTGTAAGGGGAGGAGGTGCTGACCTCACGTCCCCCGAATCGCAGGGTCTTGCGGGACCCGATGTAGAAGGCATCACAGTCCCGGGGCAACCTCTTGCGGGAGGGAGCACCCCAAACCCAAGAAGGCAGGATGGGGGGCCGTTGCAGCTAGTTTCGTTGACCGTGGCTTCGTATGTTAGTGGGCTGATCCCTCGCTAGCTGCGACTTGAGTGTTTTGGATGAATATATGTACTTGCTTGCTGCTTGCATAGGAAACCTCAGCCTTATCTTTGACTTGCTTGAATACCTTATGCATTCCACCTAATGCTTGCATACGGATGGTGACGTGAACCTATCCCACTTCTTGGGGATAGTTGGTAGATGCTGGATACGAAACGGTGATTCAGACTAGATGAAGTGATGGACTAAGGACGGTTCGTGCTACGCTCAAGTCATGCCTGTGGAGAGATGACATCCCCCAAGATAAAGGACGGCCCTGAAGTCTAGATATCGTTTCCGCTTTCTGTTTTCCCTTTTAGCCCAAGGGGCTTGTACAGAGAATTCGTATCACAATCCACCGGATTATGTAACTATTAAACCCATGTATTGGTATATCGTGTTGTATGACTGTGATATGTAATTGAAATGAGTTCTGTATGTGATAGCTACTGATCCAGAGACTATCACGATGATACAGGGAGTCGGGTTTGCAATTCGAAAACTCGGTTCGTTTCAAGGTGTGTGGCAATGGAAACTTCATTAATCTCAGATCTGTCGGCTAAACCTCTTGTATGTACTCATATATAGATGTAGGGAGTACGTGTGTAGTATACAGGGGTTTAATGTGTGTGCATGTATTAGGGGCTAACGTGCATGCTTGTACATTTAAGCACCTGCATTTGTACGGTTGTTTACAAAACAAAAAGCAAAGGGAAAAGGGGCACCTAATGAGTGCAAGGATGTTTGTCTGTGCCGAGCAAATATGTTTTGTTAGCTAATGCAAGGATGAGTGCAAAGATGCTTCCTCGTAGCATATTCAACACTTGTGAGCAAGAGAAAATTCTCCTCGATAGTTACCTTGTTTCAAAAAATCCTGACCAGTTGTGATCATACTATTGTGTTTGCCTTTGCTTTAACCTACTACTTTATTTTATTAGGCCAGAAAAAGCCCGAGGAAGCCATAATGAAATCATGGCGTGAGTATCAACGACATCCATTAGAAATGCGGTATCAATTGTAACCCTGCCGCTCTCTAACATCCAGAGTCCGAGTCCGATCTCCTCAAGGCATATATATAGTTTGTGCAGTATTATACTGATCTTGGAGATCATGTACAAGTCGGATTCTGAGTTAGACTTGTAATATTTCTTTGGTAATATATAAACACAGCCTTGGTGGGTTGTACGCTTCCAAACTTTTACATTACTCACGGTGACTCGTTTATCTTTGACAAAGGAGAAGAACTCAAGATATGTTTGACTCGGGACCTAACCACTCTTGTAAGGAAAATGGCCCCATTAGATCATAATTATGATTTTGGTGATTGAGTAACAACACTTTCAATGGGACTAACAAGTTTGTGAGATCATATTTGTAGATTTTCTAGGTTCCATGGATGGAGTCCAAACCATCTCCAAGATAGTCCAAACCGCTGTCAAGATGCAATGGACGCAGTGAAACCGCAGAGATCATATTTGTCAGTGCATTGAGGATCAAAGTCTATTGCACCGGTTAAACCGGCACTACATGAAGAGAGGCGTTGGTGCAATGGTCTGACCATTGTCCAGAGAGCATGTGTGGACGATGCACAGAAGCCCTTCAGGACCGGATGAACCGACGCCCTGCAGAAACAAATCGTCGGTGCATTAGCAGTGCATTGAAGATCCAAGTCTTCAGGACCGGTTGAACCGACGGCCCCAAATAGAAGCGTTGGTGCATTGGTACTACTATCACTCAGAACCAATGTTGGAGCTGCAGGAGCGAAGTCTTCAGGATCGGATGAACCAACGGTATGTCGGTGCAAGCATCGGTGCAATGACATCAGCTGCTTAGAGACGTTGGAACTCAACGGCTAGGAGGCATGGACAGAGTGACCGGTTGAAACGACGCTATGAGTCGGATGAACCGACGCTATGTACTTTTTTGGAAAAAAGTATGTAACGGCTAGTATTGGATTCCTAGCCTATATAAGACCTCACCCCGGATCATTTGTGGCTGCTGGAGCTTGGAAGAAACACTAGAGACATTGCAGAACACCTCCAAGCCACCCAAGAGCATATTGATCATATCCTTAGGTTAGCACAAGCTTTGTGAGACTTAGTGCTAGGATTATCTCGTGATAGAGTGAGTAAGCAAGGTGTGAACCTTATGTGCTAGTTCTAGAAGTGAACCACAAGTGTATCTCGGTGTGCCGGCCCCTTGGAGTTTTGGTGGCTCGCCGGCAAGTCATCGACTCTCCGGCTTGGTGTGGATCGGTGACGATGGCTTTGTGCGGGGGACATGGAGACCTCCATCTTTCGTGGAGAAGCACCTTAGTGGAAAGCGGGATCAAGGTGACCGTGGTGACTTGGCATAGCCTTGGTGGCAAGTCAAGAAAAGTTCCAGAAGAGACTTGGTTGCCGGGAAGCAATACTCTTCTTGAGTGCTTCAACAACGTGGAGTAGGAGTGGCTTTATGCCAAACCACGGGATAAATCTTAATGTCGAGAGTTTACTTCCCCTCAACCTTTTCATTTAAGCTTTTGCATTTCGTACTTGCAATCTTCATGTCGAGAGTTTGCTTCCCCTCAACCTTTACATTCTTAGTGTAGCATATTGTTAGAATTGGCTATAGGTTGCAAAACTCTTTGGGATGAGGGTTTCACAATAGAAGAACTGTAGTTGCACATCTAGATAGTATGTTTTAGTTTAAATTTTGTGCAAACTAGTTTGAGCTATAGATTAAATTTTTAAGTTTGCCTAATTCATCCCTCCCCCTCTTAGCCTACGAGCACTGATTCCTTACACACTCTAGAGAACATCCCACAACAGCCACGATGCAAGTGGGTCACATTTGGTGACACCAGTTTGCTACCCGCCCTATCCAGTAGCTAAAATTTAGGAAATGGGTTGACCCAAAAAGCAATCCTATCTTACCCAAAAACCCACTCGGTTACCCAAAAGGCTACAGAACTCGAGTTCAGTCTGCAGCCACGTTACCCTCTCCGCACTCACCTTGCCTGCTATGCTGTTCAAGCACCTAGAGGGTGAGCTCGAAGCCCCGTCATCGATTGCATCACCTCCATCCCCTGCTACGCCATGCCTTAGGTTAGAACAACGCCATGCCTCAATCGTCTCCCTTCTGACCTCTTCTATCTCCATCTATTGATCATATTCTTAGGTTAGCACAACGCCATGCCTCAATCGACGCTGGCGTCGTCGCCATCGCAGGGCTCATGTTGATGCGTCAATAAGATCATGAGGTCTTTGTGTAAGAGAACGCCGCCGTAGGGCTGTGCGTCTGCGAAGCAGATGCTGAGGCGGCCGTTGTCAGTAGTGATGGATTTGCAACCAAAACTTCCTTCTCCTTTCTTCATACTTGCAAGCAGCGACACGCGAGCCTCCCCCTTCCTCTGTTCTTACTTGCAGCAGCACGTACCTTCCATGCCTCCAACAAATCCAAGCAGAGGCGAATCCCTCCATCCATGCATGCCATCCCTACTCCATATCGAGACAAGAACTAGCACCAGCTCCTTCCAATCTTTCTCCCTCACAGCCAATCCAATTCTGCAATCCCTGCTCTGCGATACCCAAATCGATCCACTAGCACCAATCAAAGCGGAGCAAAATCAAAGTGGAGCAAGCCCAACAATAGATGCTGCCCAATGCCACCGTAGAGTCCCTGATCAACTTACTCCTTAAATTCCAAGTTAACTGTGCCAATCGAAGATCTCACCGTCGTTCCCCACCACTGGCACCGTCACGGGACTGAGGAGGCGGAGTAGGGGTGCGCGGCAAGCAGGCAGCGACGGGACTACGGGAGGTGACGAGGTCAGAAGGGAGGTAGCGACTAGCGAACGGAGGAAGATGGAGATTGAAGACGGCAGACGACAGGACGGGATCAGGAAAACGCAGGGATATTTGGGTAACCCACCGACCCACATAATTAAACCCACTTTACGCTAATATTTACTGGGTTGGCCCAATGGATATATACACTATATTTTGTATTTTGGGTAGTGGGTCATTGGGTTGACCCACTAAAATCTGCAACCTGACACAACAGACAGGTGGATCCATCGCCTATATTAACAGATGCAATCCCCCTTGAACTTGTCTAAAAGTTCCAGGTATCATATCTCTCCATCAAAAGGACCCTCTTCCAATGCCCCATTGCTAGAGTCATCTGGGGCATTGTTGCGATGTGCATGGTGCTACCAATGTGCCAAACAACATCCCCCAATTTAAGATCTGGATTTAAACCTGGCTTCCTCGGGTGAACCTGTCTTTACCTTTGTTCTTGCTGCAATCTGTTGGTCTATTTGGAAGTGCAGAAACAAAATCTGCTTTGATCAGAAACTTTTGCGGTCCCCTGTTGAAATAGTTCGGAGCTCCATGGCAAGATTCTGGAGGGAGTTAAACTGTTGCTGTCCTGTGCGCACAAGGTGACGATGGCGCAACCTGGACGATCTGCACCACTCATCGCCTCCTCCTGACGGCTGCTGAGGAACGTCCAGCGGATGATGAAGAAACGGAAGACGAAGATTAAGATCGTCGGCCTATTTTGGTGCCAAAATTTACGCATGAAGATTTGGGTGGTAGTTTTTTTTTCTTTCTCTCTAGCTTGGTTTTGTTGTGTAACAGACGCTTGTTGTGTCGAGGCTCGTCCTTTAACCCCGGCACCTTTTGGTTGACCGGTTCAAGGGTGCTAGGGCCTAAAGGTCAGGTGTTCTGGTGTTCCCCCTTGTTGTGCCCGATCTTCTCCTGTTATCGCCCCCCCCCCCCCCCCCCCTCATGTCTGTAAACTCTTCGATCGGTATATTCATTCATGAAATGGAAATTGGGTATGGCGTCGATTCCTTAATGTGACTGGGATTATAGTTGTTCTCAATTATTCATTACAATAGCTAAAACATCTCTACGGTCTTACACACGGCTTCCAATAAAGGAGACCTAGATTATATTATCAACAAGATGCACGTATCAACAAAATAGGAACAATGTCGTGCCCGTTTGATCAAAGAAAAACAAGATGCACGGCTAATAGGCTATAAGGCAATTTTTTGGCCTAATAGGCTTGTCCCAATCCACTATATCAGCTAACACCCATTTGGTGCAAACCCAACCCTCCCGCCGGCGACATCGAACACAACGTTGTACGTCCTCTGCTGCATGTTACCGATGACCATGAGGTCCACCGAATCCGTGGGCACGAAGGCCAGGCACGCCACCGCGGCACCTGAGGCACCTGCCACGTACAGTATCCCGGACGCGTCGACGTCAATCCTGGCGCCGCCACCAAACTCGAACGCCACCGGCGGCACGGTCACGACGTCGTGCCCCGTCACGTCGTAGCACGTGTCCAGGCGCCCTGCGGAGCCCTCCGGCAGCATCGTGTAGTTACCCATGTGACGCCTGAACTCGTCGCGCAGCGGGTAGTACGCCGCGGCCGGCATGTGGGTGATCACCGTGCCGGAGTCGATGACGGTCGCTGCGGATATCGCCGCCGCGGGTACAGGGACGGCCGCGCCGTTCACGGAGATGCTGGAGAGGTTCACCACGTATACAGAGCTCGGCAGAGGGTCGGCGGCGGTTTTGAGAGGCGTGAACGTCAGGTTCGACGGCTGCGGAGCCGCGCCGAAGGTGAGGTATCCGGTGGAGCTGGCGCGCGGTGGGAGGCAGTAGGAGAAGACGCCGTCGCCGTCGCCGGTGCGCCATGTCTGCGAGAGGATGGACGAGTTGCCCCGGCCTAGGCCAAGCAGGCCGGCGACACCTGTGTTTTGGAAGGGGGTAGTGATGTTGTCGCTGCACCCGAACACAACTCCGGTGGCAGGCGGCGCCTGCGGCGACAAAGTCACAGTCTCCGTGGCAAGATTGCCAAAGTCAGGGATTTGTCGCCGTACTGCACGGTGTACGCGCACGACCCGTTCACGCCGCAGCTGGTTTCTTGGAAGCCGCCGATACGGCACTCCGGCGCGTCGCACGGGATGTCGGCGTACGTGGTAGAGTTCTTCGGGTCGAACAAAGGTTCCTCCTGGGCGTTGCAGGAGCCGGCGGCGCAGGGCGTGCATTTGACCCAGGTGAGGTCGCTGCCGGTGTCGAAGAGGACCGTGAAGTTTTGCGGCGGGGTTCCGATGCCGATGGTGACGACGTACTCGAGGCTGTGAAAGGGAAGGCCGAGACGGGCAGGGATGGTGGTCGTCGTGCTCTGCGGCCCGGCGAGACGGCGGTAGATGGACCGGACTCGGTGGTGGTCGCGGCGCAGGACAACGGCGTAGTGGTCTGACAGAGTAGTCTTGTGGTCGCCGGTCTGCACGCACGCGCGGCGGACGATTTGGTGGGTGCTCCCAGCTCCCGGCGTACGAGATGACGGGTTATCTGAATCTGTGTGAAAAATAAAGAACGCTTCCTCAGCTTTGTATCTATACAAGTTCAGAACCCCACACAATGCAAAATTGTTCATATATAAACATAACAAGTTGCACGAAAATAAGCTAATCGTTGCTTAATCCTGCTAAAACGAGCAGAGATTTTGTTTTGATATGTCAGGACCTGAGGTAATAACCTGGAGCTGCAGGTTCTGAGGAGCACATCTCGCTGGACAGCAACGACTGGACGTTGATGGTATGCTGCTGCTGCGCCGCTAGAACCTGATGAGGGGTAGTGATGGATAGAATGAGCAACAACGCCAACTTTATGGTGACCGCAGCAGCCATGGTTGGAAACTTGCACGAGCTCTTTCCTTCGCAAAGGATCCCCATCGTCTTATAGCTATACACCTGCGTACTTAATCGTTATAGCTGCTGTCCTCTTATTGCCACCTGCGTTCTGAATCGTTATAGCTGTTGGGTTATAGTGTGGAGTTGGCAGGAGATCGTACACACCGAAGTGGTGCCACGAAGTAATTGCCGCCATACAGGTTTCAGCTTTGGACTGCACGGCTGTTCTTCCGGGGACAACAAGAAGACACTGACGTGCTACAAGATGCTGGTGTATATTCGGTCCAGTAAATTGTCGCATAGTTTCAAAGAGAGGATTACAAAGACCTGGGAGTGGTGATGATAAATTCCATGACTGGCTGGGTTGATTTCAAGTGTTTGGCACCGCCGAGAGTTTCAACTCTCACGCATAACCTCGTCCGATCCACCGAGCGGTCCTGGCCTTGTCTCATCCTCCACAGAGGATGACCAGGAACCCCTACAGCCACGCCACTGAGCCTAATTCATCGACGATAAGGTACAAGCTATTAATCTCGAAAAAATTCCGTATATAGCTCTAAACAAAAACTTGTTTCTCTAGATGACACTAGAAAATTTTGCATCCCTTACTTCAGATCGAACTTTATCTTTCATCCTTTTTCTAAGATTTCTGTTGCAATGTTAGCCTCTTCCGTTAAAAAACACTATATATTGGTTATGTCACATATTTGATTGTTTAAACGACCCTACTAAAAAACGATTTTTAGGGGCGCTTAAAACAGCATTTGTAGAGGCGGGTGCGGTACCCACACTATTTCTCGCAGCTAAAAATAGCTATTTGTAGGGGCGGATTTCTAGGGGCGGGTCATGCCCTAACCGGCCCCTGGAAATCAATTCTCAGGGGTGGGTCAGACCATGACCCGCCCTTGGAAATGGTATTTTCAGGGGCGAGTTAGGGCATGACTCGCCCCGGGGCTGGTTAGGGCATGATCCGCTCCTGGAAACATCCTTCCCGCATAAAATTTCACCTATTTCAATTTAAATTTTTCAAATCTATTTTTCGCTACCTTTAAAAATTTTGTTTCCCGCCAATTCTGACCTATCAAGCTAGCGCACGATCAAATATCACAGTGATCGACATGGAATATGTTTCATAAATATAAATAATTGCACATTGGCAGACCCGAGACTACGGGAATGCATACGTGGCGTAGAATATTCTAGAGTAAGGGATGGGGCATGTCCTACACCTTATCCAAGCTGTAAAGCACTCGGATACGAGTACAACTAGTCGGTACAGAAGGAAACTACCCGAGAAGTACTTGGGTAGGACTCCTAAGCTAGTATCGGTCTAGGACTTTCATGTAACCCTGTCCCCCCAGAGTATATAAGGGCGGGCAGGGATCCCCTCCAAACATATCATCATCAAGGCCATATAAACCAACCAAACAGGAGGTAGGGTATTACGCATATTACGACCCGAACCTATCTAAACATTGTGTTGCTTGCACCTTCGAGTTCCTGATCTCGACGACACCCTAACCACAAATCTACTACCTTAGGGTATCTCTAGGTAGGCTTGCCGGTAAAATAACGACACACATATAAAACTAAATCATAAAGTAATAATATACATATATATATATCATTAAAGTGCATCATTAGAGTACATCATTGAACATGTTGCTTGAATATATATTTTTCTTCTATTTTCTAACGCTACTTGAGGTGGCATGGTGCCGCTGGTTCGCCCTATCACGAATACCGATGTATTTAGGGTCCGTTTCTAATTCATGGTCCTTTTAAAAAATTTGTCTTCTTCGTGGATCACTTCAATCATAATGTAACGGTGGTGACAAGCCAATCTCATGGCTTGCCGAATCTGAGGCATCACGGTTGTTGACGGTTAAAGTAAGTTATCTCAACTAATGAGCTTGGTTTCTCAGGAGAAAATTTGGAGCGTTTTGCTTATGAATTCGAGATTCGGTTTATTCCCCTCTTTATTGCTAATGAACAGGGGCTAATTTGGGGTTACAACATGAGCAACCGAAACCCTAAAAACTTAATTGCTTAATCAAACCTTAATTGCCTCGGTCTAAACATCAATGAGCATTAACATGACCATTTAGATCTAATCCAAGGTGCTCAGCCTAACCGGATTAAAACTTGGACATGAAAAAAAATATTACTGCAGAAACTAATCAGTACTATTAATTTGCACGTGAAGTGTAGTAGATCAATCTACTTATTGCATGGCATTGATTTGCATAAAACATAATCAAATTAGGGCATAAGGATACGTGAAAAGGCAATCTGCAATGCACTAAATACTTAATTAGGCATAAACAGATCTAATCTGGTATTAACAAAGACTTGAAAAAAAAACTGAATGGCTCTGGATTAGGATCATGTTAGAACTAAGAAGGCTTTTGATACCGATTGTTAGTTCTAATTAACTATAAACAGGAACTTAGCTTAGTCTAATCATGATCACTAACCATTAACTTAATGTAGAAACCTTAGAGTAATACTAACCAGAGCCTCCCAACTCCATGAACGCCTCTGTAGTCGTAGCAGTAGGGTTGATGTAGATGAAGCATACTCGATCTTCACCAATTAGAGAGATTTAGATCTCTCCGTTTGATGATGTTCTTGGCGTTGATGATGAGCAGCAACTCCCTTGTAGCCTGCCACGAAGTAGATGAGGAAGTCGTGCTTTCAGCCCCTTGCAGTGCCCTAATTGATTGGTGTTAAACTAATCTCACGATTAGACTGGGATTAGGGTTACACAGGGTACCCTTCATCTTATATAGATAGCACTATGGGGTCGGGGCTGACTTACAGATGGAAACCTTAGGTGTACCTGCCAATCACGGTAAGTGACTTATATTTGTTTTTATGTTATCTCTAATTTGTGGAATTTTTTTTGTTGTAGATCTTTGGTTGTTATCCTGAGATCACAAATTTTCAACAATTTCATCCGAGTTGTAAGCAAAATTTTGCTTCCACTCTCACAAGTTTTAAGGGGAGCAAATAGTCTGTCCCACTCATTCATATCTTAGTCATTCCAAACAATGTCAAAAATAAGGAACAACCTCTTAGAGGTCAACTTCTCTTCGAGAATGGCATGAAGCGATTCCAATGTATTGGTTGATGTGCTCTCCTTTGTAATTGCCTCTATGATACTTTTTGTTATGGCTAGTGCATCAAAATGACTAGACACAAATACCCATATGCAAATCAAAGTAATTTTGCACATTCTTCTCACTATAAATGAGTTGAGCTAAAGTTGTCTTCCCAAAGCCATCATGCCCAACTATGGAAAAAACTGGAGATTGGTACCCATTGGCTCACTACCAATCAACCACTTGAGGATCAAATCTTTTCCTTTTCCAGGCCAAAAACCGCATTTGCTGTCAACTTTGAGCTTGTTTCATGTTGCTTACATGTTATCTTCCAATGATCACAATCCATATGGGGACCAACAATACCCACTTTCACAAAATTAAGGAAATTGGTTACACCAGAAATTACCTTTGCAATCCTTCAATAGCTTCCTTCAACTTCTTCAACTGGCCATTCTGAGGGCCATGCTTGATGAACTTGTTGACAAATTTTCCTTTTAACTTGGAGAAACCCAAGGTTCATCTTGTTCTTCACGTTCTCTGAAACCCTCCTTTAACTTGTAGTACTCGAGCTCATCGAGTGAATCTTCGGCCTCCTCAATAGCATCCCTCAGCTGCCACAACCATGCATCCAGTGCCGTGCTGTGCCCCTTGATTTGCTTCCAAAGCCTTCAAGTCCTCAGCCTTCCAGTATCTATGAAGGTAACCAAAGGCTTTGTTCAAATAGATACGAGATAACAGGCGTCACAACTGCTTTGCTAGCAAAAGCAAGATAAACACTAGCCATTGCTTCTTGAAAGTGGAAGAGAAAGATGCAGAGAAGTATAGATAAGGATGTAAAGAAGGGAAGGAAGAAGGCTGGAAAGTCAACAAACTTAGGTGCACATGATGTAAAAAACAAAACTACAAAAGGATCAATAATATCTACTGTTAACATGTTCTATATCCTTCAAAAAATCTCTAACCTAACACTTTATAAACTGAGAGAAATAGGAGCACACACAGCAGATAGCTAATTTTAATACCTCTGCATTCCATTTTGATTTTGTCCCTTTTTTTTGGTCTTTTCCCCTTTTTGCTCCTTAAATTATAAAGATGTATCTTGAAAAATTGGGCAAGGTGTAATCAATAGAATACAACCGACCTCCGTTTCCAAATTCTTGGCAACTTTGACCAAGACACGAATACCAAGGCAATTCAACTTTTTAAGCATGAAATGACCAAAATACCCTTGTAAAGGTACCTTTTAGTATTTATCAAACATTCCTATAATATTCTTGTGAGGGCAAAATAGGAAATCATATTTCAAGAAATGTGAAGTGCCAAATATTTTGAAACAAATAAAGTAGTCAAAAGTGACAAGTATTTGGAAACGGAGTTTGGTACTACGGAAGGGTCCGTCACAACTATTTTACAAGGAAATTATTCTACTCACGTTGGAAAAACATAATGATACTCATCCCTGAATATTAACCAATTTAAAAATACTTGCATTGACCGAACCCACATTTAGCAATATTGAGGATAAAGCCTATGACATGTTCCATGTAGTCCATGAGCGGCAACTCTGATTTAAATCACAATCATTGTGACAACAAAATATTTATAAGAAACCGATCGATCGACTTTTCTTGTGACACCATTATATCAAGCGAGGGTACAACAGAAGCAGTGCTACATCAGCAAGAAGATGGTAGCAACTCCTAGTAAAAAGAACACCTAAGCTTTTTCGATTCGACACATTAATGAGACGAAAACGCAGGACATAGATAGAGCAGATCATTAATTTAACTGCAGAGTTCCACTGTGAGTTTTAAAGTTCCCAATGTTTGAAATGGTATGATTTTGGTACAAAGGATGAACCTCCTTGTGTGCGGATTTAATCCTTTTCCTCGAACTAGCAACGCAATAGATCGAAAAGGAGGAGGGTGGCAGGCAGAGTAGGGCTACCTGGGGAAAGGTCTCCCAGCGCCATTGCTGTCCAAGTGGGCAGTGGCTTCACCACACCCATCGCCTGGGCTCCTGTGGTAGGGCTTGCCGGCTCGTCATTTTCCTTTTGGCGGAGCGTGAGGGATGGTAGGTGAGAGGGCTCGGCATTTACCTCCAGCAAGGGGGGCAGGGGGCAGCGGAGCCATGTCGTGGTGGCGGCGGCTCCACCGCGATGTGCGGCCGCACCGGTGCGTATCATTGGGCCAAAAGAGGGGTAGTTTTGGAGTTTTCTCCATGAAATGGACACGATCCGGTCCAGTATGATGATATATTAGTAAAGCCCATAAAGAGTGCACTTTTTTTTGAAACGAATCGGGCGGGAGAGCTGCCGATTATATTAAAAAGCAGATGAAGTCCACATTGGGCAAACAACAAATGGGAAAGAAAATTACAGAACAACCGGCTGGCTGAATTGGGGCATTAGCACGCGCCACACAACGCTAACAAACTGCTCAACTAAACTCAACCGTCGACCGGTTGGATTGGGGCGTCAACACGCGCCGGACTCAACTCATCTCCAACAATTGCCTGGTCGGATTGGGACATCGACCCAAGCCTCAATTTACTCTGCCCGGTCGGATTGGGACATCGACATGAGCCTCAAAGAGAACCATGCTCAGTCGGATTGGATCATCGACATGAGCCTCCATAAACTCTGCCCGGTCGGATTGGGACGTCGACACGAGCCACCACACACCCACCAACTCTTTTTGTTATTTCTTTTTCTAAAAGAAAGGAAAAAGAAAAGAAGAAAGGAAAAGAGAAACACCCCTGCCGCAGCTAGTCGGAGGAAGCCGAACCACCATGCCGGAAATGCCTAGCGTCAGCTTCAGGAAGGACATGCCACAAGAGTACATCGACGCTAGCCCAAGAAGGGTTAGGTTTTCACCCGCATTATCCGCAACACGGTGGGGGATGGTGAGGTACCGAGAGAAGATGCCACCAAGGAGGGAACGGCGTCCGCAAACGTCGTCGTCCAAGTTTTCACCTTGACCTCCACCGATCCCACCATAAGCCGAGTCGAGATGCATAAGACGGCCGGTGGCACTAGCCACGCCACCACGGCGCCCTTGAACGCTTCCGTTTGGTCGCCATCAGCCACATCACCATGATGTCGCTGACGAACAACCGAGCCGCCGCCGGCCACGCCACCACGACGCAGCCGACACATCCCAGCGTGGGCAGCACGGACAGCCGGAAAGGTCACCTGGAATCAAACCACCGCCACGCCACCGCCATGCTGCCGGCACCTGCAGTCAGCCCATCGTGGGGTAAGCGGCAAAGCCACTGACCGTTCACCGCCGCGAGCCGGCCGCGGGCGCCGCCGCTGCCGCCACGAGCCGCGCTCCCTCGGACGGCCGCAGCCGCGCCGAACCACACCTTACGCCGAGCCTCCCATCCCACCGCCAGGCAGGCAAGGCCGAACCCGGCCTCACCGGCCTCAGAATCGGCATCCCCGCCAGTAGGCGCACCACCGCCGTCTAGCAGTCACGCGGCCACCCCGGCGAGGGTTGGGAGGGAGCGGCGGCGGTGGCCGTCTAGCGTCTGGAAGGGCCACGACCGGTGCGCAGCCCCCACCTCCCCACACTCACACACACACACACACACACACACACACACACACACACACACACACACACACACACACACACACACACACACACACCGCACACGGCTGGAACCAGCGAGCAGAGCGCAGATCCGGCTGCCGGCCGCGCGAATCCGGCCGCCGGCCGAGCGGATCCGGCCGCCCCCACGCGAAAACGGTCGCCGGCCATAGCTTCCTACCGAGCAAGAAGAACGGAAGGGGAGGAAGGGAGGAGAACGAGAGGGAAAAAAAGGAGAACGGAGGGGATGGCCCCGCCGCCTTTTGCTCCTCGCCGGGCTTCCGGTGGGCAACTCCGGCGGCGGCGGAGACGGGGATGGATGCCGGCGGGGCTAGGGGTGGGGGCAAGTGGAGCCGCCCGTGTCGCCCAGCACGGGTAACGCGGGGGCAGGGGTTCAAGTTTAAGAGTGCACCTTTCAGCCCAAAACAAAATTGGGTTACCCGTAAGAAGCTCAAACACCGCCGCCGTGCTCGTTTGTCTCGTCACCGATGTAAGGGTGAGTGCGATGATGTCCCAAAGAGGCTAAGAGGACCGATGAGCCTTTAAGTCTCTACAAGGTGTGAGCCAACGGCTACAATGCTACTAAGCCAAAAAATTTCTAGGAACAGAGGATGTAGAAGCTCTGGAGCTAAGTGGATAGAATTCACTTAAACTCTATTGGCTTTGATTGGTCCAATCTATTGGCTTGAATAGGAATTTGTTTACTCTATTTGTTGACGGGTATGTTAAAAGTGTAATTGGTAGTTACGATAAACCTAAACCAAACTAAAGTGTTGTTTATCACTATACAGGTATAGATTTGAATTTGATCCTGAAATACATATATTTAAGTATTTTAGGATCTGTTTAATTGGAAGAGAGAGAATGTTCTTGGAATTCTCAGGATTCTGAACATTGTGCATCCTAGAGATTTGCTTCCTAAAATCTCATTCGAAACAGGGGTTTAGTGCATTCAATCATTTGCATTACTAGTAATGTGTACATGCGGCATGCACGTATTTTTTCAAACATAGTAAATAAGGTTTTATATGTATAGAAATAGAGTAAATAATAACTTTATTATTATATAAAAGGAAGGATGTATTTTTAAAAAATATCAAATAAATAATAATTTTAGGTTGAGTAACCAAAAAAGCACATAAAATTATTCAATAACCACAACATAATCTATGGTCTCATACTACAGTTATTTTCATCCACTTCGAGCTTTAACAATCTAAAATGTTTATATATCTCTCCCTGACACATTAATGACATAAAATAAACCTAGTAAACAATGATGTTTTGTTGAACCAATGTAGATGGCAAAACCACATAACTTATCTGAACCAAAGATTAAATTCGCTAGCCTAAATGCATTTCAACCAATTAACACCACCATGTAAGCTTTTGAAATAAAATCTTGCAAAAGTTCATTCTATTTTCAGATGATTTGTATGGTCTAGGCTTCTCTTTGTAAAATATTATGAAGCGGCTTAACCCCATAGGGGCGCCGGTGGCTTCATTATATACACCTGGAATAGAGTCTGGGTAGGACAAGATACAAACAGGACTTTCAGTCCTACTCCTATACGAAGACTATACATGAGTCCTATTACGCATATACTTCTACATGAAGACTATACATGAGTCCTATTACGCATATACTTCTACATCCCCCCCAATCTGAACGTGGAAAGACCATTAGCCACTTGTAACATTCAGATTGCGCCCGAATTCCAGAAGTCGACGTAGAGTCTGCGGTTTAGTGAAGCCATCAACAATTTGATCATTGGAAGAAATAATGTTAACCCGCAGCTGCATAGCTGCCGCCCGTTCTCGAACAAAGTGATAATCAACTTCAATATGCTTTGTACGAGCATGGAATACGGAATTGGCAGACAAATATGTAGCACCAATATTGTCGCATCAGAGAACAGGAACTTTATCTTGAAGCACGCCCAACTCATCAAGAACAGACTGAACCCATATCACTTTGGCCGTAGCATTAGCAAGAGATTTATATTCAACTTCTATACTAGAACGAGAAACAGTCGCTTGTTTCTTTGCTTGCCAAGAAATAAGATTGGCACCAAGAAACACTGCAAAACCTCCAGTAGAATGACCATCATCAGAACAACCAGCCCAATTAGCATCAGAAAAAGCACCGACGACCATAGAGGAAGAGCGAACAAACCGCAAACCATAAGACAAAGTCCCACTAATATAACGAAGTATCCTCTTGACGGCAGTATAATGAATAGTAGTAGATGATGTAAATATTGGCAGACCTTGTTCACCGTGAAGGCAATATCAGGACGAGTTAACGTATGATATTGCAAACCACCTACAAGACTGCGATACCGAGTGGCAGTAGCAGCATTCAATGGATCACCAGTATCAGCAGTGAGCTTCTCTGATAAAACCATGGGTGTTGGGACGGCTTCACAATGTTGAAGACCAGCTTTACCAACCAAGTCCTGAGCACATTTAGCTTGATTTAACAGAAGACCCTCATGATGACTCAAGACCTCAATGCCCAAGAAATAGTGTAAGGGACCCAAATCCTTGAGAGCAAAGGCATCCCGCAGTTGAAGTAACAATCTTTGAACTGCCAAATCGGAAGAACTGATGACAATGATATCATCAACATATACCAGCAAATAAATAGTAACACCACCACGCTGAAAGAAGAATAACGAAGTGTCAGCCTTGGAAGCATGAAACCAAGAGCCAAGAGCTGAGCACTAAGATGAGAATACCAGGCATGGGGAGCCTGTTTCAAACCATATAACGATTTGTCCAATTTGCAAACATAATGATCATAACCTCGACTTTCATACTCGGGAGGTTGCTTCATGTAAACATCCTCCTCCAAAACATCATGTAAGAACGCGTTTTGAACATCTAGCTGCCGTATAGACCATTGATTCGTAACTGCCAATGACAAAATAAGACGAATAGTAGCATCCTTCACTACCGGGCTAAACGTCTCTTCATAATCCAATCCATAGCGCTGTTTGAACCCTTTAGCAACAAGCCGAGCCTTATAACAATCAACCGTGCCATCAACTTTATGTTTTACCTTATAGACTCGCTTGCAATCAACGACATTCTGGCCAGACTGAGGAGCAACAAGATGCCAAGTACAATTCTTCATAAGAGCATCAAACTCCAAATCCATAGCAGCCTTCCATTGTGGAGAAGCAAGAGCATCATGCAAAGTAGATGGTTCACGAACTTCACTGATCAAGCCATAATGTATAGTACCATCAGTGAAATGCTTAGTCTTACGAATATTATCGTGAAGGTGAGTCCGTGGTCGATGAAGCGACAGCAAAATTGGTCCATGAATAGATCGTGGAAATCGTGGCGGTAGCGGCGGAAGACGTCGCACAGAGGTGGTCGGGGCAGTAGAGGTACCGGGCACAGAAGATCCGGACGGATCAGAGGCGACAGGCGGTGACACAGCTGGCAACGTCGGAGCAGCGGGCGGAGGCGATGCAGGCGACAACTCAACAGGTGGCACCAGGACATTGGTCGAGGTAGACACTGTCACCGAAGAGGGCACCGGAGGCGGAATAATATCACCCTCGGGATCGGAGTTCTGTCCTAGCAGCAAATCAACACCGGATACCGCGCTAGGCTCGTCGCGTAGCTCCAAATCGGCAAGGGCGCTCCAAATCGGCAAGGGCCGGACTGGAGTTATCCAAAAATGAAAGGGCCACAGGATGCGCCAATGGAGACTGCTCATCTGGAGACAAATCAGGACAAAGCTCAAACAGTTCGGGTGAGGCATTAGTCAAATCAGTAGATCTATTAGTCATATCCCCATCATGATTAGTTAGATGCAAAGATAGAAGAAGGATTTCATTGCAAAGGCGGGCACCAGCATTAGGATGAAGGGTAGAAAAAGGAAAAACATTCTCATCAAAGACAACGTCTCTAGAGATATATACACGCCCTGAAGAAATGTCCAAGCAGTTGTAACCCTTATGGAGAGAGCTATATCCAATAAAGGTACACTGTTTAGAGCGAAATTGAAGCTTATGTTTGTTATAAGGGCGAAGATTAGGCCAACAAGCATAGCCAAACACACGAAGAAAAGAGTAATTGGATTTATCATTAAAGAGACATGTGTAGGGCGTGGAGAAATTAAGAATATGAGTAGGAGTTCGATTGATCAAATATGTAGCCATTAAGAACGCCTCATCCAGAATTTTAGCGGCATAGAAGCTTGAGCAAGAAGAGAAAAACCAACCTCGACAATACGTCGATGTTTTCGCTCAGCAGACCCATTCTGTTGATGAGTATGGGGACACGAAACATGGTGAGTTATACCAATTTGTTGGAAAAAGAATTAAGTTTTTGATATTCACCACCCCAATCAGATTGAACGGTAAGAATCTTGCGATTAAAAAGATGTTCTACGAGTTTCTGAAACTTGAGAAAGACATCAAAGACATCAGACTTATGTTCCAAGAGAAAAACCCACGTAAACTTACTGAAGTCATCAATAAAGCTCACATAATATTGAAAATGACCAACAGATAGAGGAGCAGGACCCCATACATCGGAAAAAAATGAGTTGCAAAGGGAAAGTAGAGATACTTTCAGACTTAGGATACGGTAATTGATGACTCTTAGCTTGTTGACAAGCATCACAAACAGACTCACAAGACTCTTTGGAAAAAGATAGATTATTATCTCGAATAACACGACTAACAATAACCGAGGATGGATGCCCTAGACGATGATGCCATCTTGGGATTGAGACGTGGTGAACTTGAGAGGTAATCAGCATAGGGTATAGGCCATCTTGACATCTACCGTGAAGGAGAATGTTCCTGGTGCCTGTGTCCTTGACACAAAAATGATTTGAATGAAATTCAAGAAACACATCATTAGCGGAAGCAAATTGATGAACGGAAATAAGATTTTTACTGGCAGTAGGAACATGTAGAACATTAGGTAATGAAAAATCACGTTGGGGAGTATGAAAAACAGATTTACCAACATGACTTATGTGCATACCTTTACCGTTAGCAGCTTGAACTTGATCAGGACCAGTATAGCGATCATGGGTAGAGAGCTTCTCTAAATCATTGGTGATGTTATCAGTTGCACCTGTGTCGAGATACCAATTAGTGTCAACACCATAAGCTGGAGCAACAGACGATATAGACTTCTGAGGAGGTGGCAATCTGGGGCAGCCAACACCCTGACTTGGGGGGACAAACTGCTTGTCGAATCTATTATAACAATAGTGAATCGTATGACCATTGCGTTCACACAATTGACATAGAGGTCCATCATCTTGATCATTTGTCTCTTGTCGGGAGGCAAAACCACGACCAGAGGAAGAGGCACCATGGCCAGGGGTGCGACCGCGTCCGCGACCACGACCACGGCCACGAGAAGCAATATTTGCAGAAGAATAGAAGCGACCACCATCTTGATTTTGCTCGGCCAGGCGAGCCTCAAAGGAAAGCAACTGCCCATAAAGGTCACCCAATGTGACATTGTCCTTGACAGACAAGGAGGAGACAAACGGATTGTATGAAGCATCCAACCCATTAAGAATATAATCAATAACATCATCATCATCCAATTTCCTGCCAGCAGCTGCCATCTCATCTGCAAGCCCTTTCATCTTAGTATAGTAAGCTGACGTAGATAGATCTCCTTTCTTCTCCCTAGAGAGCTGAGACTTGATTTGAAGGATGCGGGACTTGGCTTGAGACGAAAACATCACAAGAATAGCTGACCAAACTTTTGATGCATGCTCGAGAGAGGAGACTTGAACCAAAATCTCCTTGGTCATAGATGATAGAAGATAGGACAGAACTTGTTGATCCTGTGCAATCCATTGCACATAGGCGGGATTCTCCACCTGTTCTTCAGAAGCATCAGATTTCTTGATAGTAATAAGAAGCGGCGACTGCGCGGAGGAACCATCAAGAATTTCGAGAAGCCGGGCACCACAAATCGCCGGCAAAACCTGGGCTCGCCACACCAGGAAGTTTCCCCGATTGAGTTTCTCAGAAAACGGGGATGTTGAATGCCATGGAAGCTGAACTCGTCGAGGCCATCTAGATCGACGACGAGAGAGGAAAAACGCTAATAGATTAGCTAGATGAAGGAGGAGGTGGCTCTAATACCATGTAAAATATTATTGAGCGGCTTAACCTCATAGGGGCGCCGGTGGCTTCATTATATACACGTGAAATAGACTCCAGGTAGGACAAGGTACAACAGGATTACAACAAGATACAAACAAGACTTTCAGTCCCTATACGAAGACTATATAGGAGTCCTATTACGCATATACTTCTACACTCTTGTACTATCGTCTGCCCACTAAAAAAACATTCTCCGCCTGCAGATCGCGGAACCAATTTCTCAAGAAAAAAATGTTCCCGTCAGCAGGCCACTGCAGTCTCGCTCTCCATACCGTTCTCTTCCTCCAACATGTGATTTCTATGGGTCTACCTAGGGATGAAAACGGATCGGATACGAACGGATATCACTGATATTGTATTTGTTTTCATATTTTCTATCGGATTCGGATTCAAACACGGTTAGACTCGGATACATATACGAATGCGGATTGCTTCGGTTACGAATACGAATAGATGTGTATCGAATACGGAGCGAACCGGATGCGGTTAATATCAAATACGGATATTTCTTCGGATATTAAGTAAAGACTATATTTACTCATCTCGCACGTGTTGTAACACTCAAACACTCTACGAGTCCAAATTTTAACTAAATTATGCTTAACAAAATAAATTAACAATAGTTGTATGACATTTCTAACTTACTACGTAGATGAGAGAGATTCGATTACATGACATTCTAACTTGTAATATAGCTAAGCTTGGAGACACTCAATTCACCGAAATTATAACTTATTACATTGATGATAGTTCACAAGCACTCGAATCAATTTATTTTTCAAAGAGACCAGATTCAAACTAAAATCATGCTTGATTAACCAAATTAATAGACGATTACATATTATTTTAGGCACTCAGTTACACAATATTGATATTCTAGATTATTCAATTCATAAATATGTAGAAGCAGTTCGAACTACTACACAATATTGAGTTTTTTTAAAAAAAATGGAACAAGTCTATTTTTTATTATGGAATTATTGCCGGAGTTCAAGTTTAATTCTTGAACTAGAAATAAATAAGATTCAACTTCAATATAGTGCCAATAGATAGATTATATTTTTAGAAAAAAATTGGTGCTAATTTTATATTTTTCTGATTAGAAATAAATTAGTTATAATTTTTTAGAGATTAAGTTATATTTATAATTTTATTAATGTGTATATTATATCAAGAAATAGTTATAATTTTTTTAAAATATATTCCCAAGAGATAGATTATATTTTTAGAAAAATTCTGGTACTAATTTTATATTTTTTTGATAAGAAATGAATTAGTTATAAAGTTTTAGAGATTAAGTTATATTTATATTTTTATTAATGTATATATTTGGAATAATACAACTATCCGAATCTGGTATCCGAATTGACTATCCGGATTATCCGACCAGATATCCGATATCCGCCGGAAATTGGTCATATTATATCCCAGTCTGATATATGATTTAAATATCCGATATCCGAAACCGTACTCAGATATCCGAGAAAAACCATCTGAATTGATATCTGACCCTCTCGGTCGGACGGTCGGTCGGAAAATATCCGTACCATTTACATTCCTAGATCTACCTCATTTCTCACCCCCTCCACTCTGACACGTGGGTCCAGCGTGAGGGGTACGATGGATCCAATCTGGATGAAAAACACTTTTAAAAATTTTCGTTCTTTATAATATAATATATAGATAGAAGATTACTGCTATCTTGACCATGAACAGTGGTCAGTTTGTGGTGATACTGTTTCCGGGCAAGCTAGCTGTTTCGCAGTAGAGCACAACTCGAATTCCTTATCAGCGTGCACTGATCGCATGCGAGCATAGCCGCAAAAAAGGAGCCACTAAAACTCTTGGACATGCCCAACGAACGTCCTTTCTTTGAAGGTCTGATAACCCCACACCGTTCATGGTACAGGCAACATGGTCATGTGGTTGGTAAGATGGCAGCTTTCTTGCTATTGATCACAAAATCATCATGACATGGAGCCTATACCCGTCATCTTGACCTAATTAGTTGAAACTCCAGTATATGTGTAGGCAAAATTTTGTTGCAGATATTGCACCTTTGCTAGCATCATGTGGATCTTTGCCCTAGGACACTGTATGCATTAGAATTTTGTTTCCTTTGATTTCAAGTGAGCGACAGATCTTTTTTTCCTTTGGGTTTGCAACAACTGTTTCGGCCTAATAAAGACTATTTTGTATCGGTTGCAATACGAAGATGCGTGGTTATTGAAGAACAGAGATCTTCTATACAATAAAAATTTCATCTTATCAAAATTTCATGGATATCTGCATGCATACATGCCGCAAGGCCTTGACGCATATCGCAGAGCAGAAAGGCACCTGGGCTTTGGTGATGAGGCGACATGGCTCAAGAGAAGCAGTGCAGGGGTCACACAAGCAGGGGAAGGGGCAACGAGAATTTTAATTTTTAAATTTGCTCTTTTAAAAATGATATTTTAGAAATAACCCCTCTCGAACTAAATTTTTCAAAAACCAGCTCTACCTTTTAGTCATGCCAAACAACATGACGCAACTAGTGTGACACCCGATCCAATTTGGATGTGGCCCAGTAGTGACCCATGAGTGCTGCGTGCACATATTTAGTACCACCTTGCTAGTTGAGCAAGAGTGGTGCCAACTTATAAGCCCTTGTCCTCCGGCCATAGAACCATCGGGTTAACCCTTTTACACGAAGCGAGGACGAAAATGTAAGCATGTTGCTATATGTATGCGGGCCCGCCCCTTGAAAAGGCTGGGTAGTGCGGTTTTGGAGGACGTGGTGTGACAATGGTATCAGAGCCGACCCTCGCGGTTGCGCGTACGGGTCAGTGTGCGGGCATATGGCGCATGGCGCGTGTGGGCTCGGGTGGGACATACGGTATGGCATATGGCGCCGGCGCGCATGACGCGTGTGAGTCCAGATGGAACACACGGCATGGCATATGGCGCCAACATTGGACGTATGGTCACAAAGTTGGACCGACGAGGACGTCGGGTTCTTTGAGGGAGGGCGTATGTGACACCCAACACAATTTGGATGTGTGCCCAGTAGTGGCCCATAAGTGTTGCGTGCACATGTTTAGTACCACCTTAATAGTTGAGCAAGGGTGGAGCCAACTTATAAGCCCTTGTCCTCCAGCTATAGCACCATCGGGTTAACCCCTTTACACAAAGCGAAGACGAAAGTGTAAGCATGGTGCTATGTGTATGCGGGCCCGCTCCTTAAAAGGGCTGGGCAGTGCGGTTTTGGAGGACGGGTGTGACAACTAGTAACTAAAGAACAAGTTTTTGTAAATTTTAGTTCAAGAGGGGTAATTATAATTTTAGCATACCTGTCAGCGAATATGCGAAGACTACTGAGGCTGTGCTCGCTGCAGCACCCGCCCCATAGCTGTAGTAGCTGCTCCATAGCTCCAGGAAGAGAGAGGGCTCGGGCCCTTTTGGCCTGCAAGCAGCTGAGCGGCTCAGCCACAGCTGCCGCCGTAGCGAGTAGACCCTGATTTATGTTTAAAAGGGGCTCTTTGTTTAGAAAAATCCTAACTGTGTGGGCTATTGTGGGAAATGCAGCCGATCCATAAAGGTAGAACAATTGCAGGTAGGGTCGGAGGCCATAGGGCATAATTTCGTCGTTTTTTAAATTCTCTCTCGCCAAATAAAAGAAAACAATATTCTAATTCTCATTGTCTCATGTGCCAAAGATCCACAATCGTGTAATCAGTGACGGGCTCAGGGCCCGGCGACCCTGGGCACCGGCCCGGCAATTGTAAGGAGCTAACCATTAAATCTATAGTTCGTGGGTTTAATTGAAGATAAGAAGAAATAATTATCTTGTGATTTGCTGGGGCTCCATTCGAACCTGGGTCCGCCACTGTGTGCAATGATACTCATCAAACTATTGAAAGTTTAATTAGTATGAATTCAAACTATTGAAAGTTTAAGTATTAATTGCCATATATTTAACCATGGAGTACGCGCAACAAAAACATTCAATCCCTTCATGTAAATTCATCACTCATCAGAACATTAGATTGCACTGAACACACATAACTGAGCCAAAAGAAACTGTGTAACTACTAACTGGCATGATCGGTCCTCCTCACCAAACTAGCACACTAAATCATTTGGGCAGACGAAATGACAACTAAATTAGAGGTGATGATGAAGGCTACCGGCGAGATTCCCACTCACCGCACGGATCACACAGAGGAATCTCTCCCTATATAAAGGCCACAAAGCACCATGGCCTGAGCTCACGGCACGGCCCCTCAAGAGGAAGCAAAGCTAGCTTTCACTGCCGGCTCGGCTGGGGACGCCATGGAGCTGCTTCCTCTTCTCCTCGCCTGCTCCCTCCTGTTCACGGTCGCAGCTCCTGCCCGGGACATCGCCAGCGTCTGCGCCTCGCAAATCAGGGGTACATATAAATTTCTACCGTAGCTTAATAATTGTGCTGGTAATTATATTTTGACTCTCTGTCACTGACTTTGAACCATTGTGTTACATACGGCCCAGAGTACGTTGAGATAGCAGCTAGTGCTTATGAACTTGAGCAGCCACGACAATTTTTCAAGGAAAACAGTGATGACACTGTGAGAGATGTGAAACGAAATTTTGTTCTTGATTTCATCGAGATATAAATCTAGCTTAGTTCTCTGCAATCGCCTATTTTTATTTTAGAGCATTCACAAGGACTACAATGATAAAGTGTCGGTTGGTAACAGAGAACAGACAAACTTATACCATCACAGAAAGATTTTCTTCAGAGATCATGCACATGTCCTTTAATTTATTAACCTCCACTTTCTTTCCTGTCTAAGACACCGTGACACACTGAATGCATCCCATTGAATTCTGGGGAGGCGGCGGTGCGTTACTGCTGCCAGATTTGCACCATGATTATCCACAAGCCTTTAAGCTCGTGATCGAGAGCGATCAATTGTTGCCACCACCAACTCGATCAGCCTCTCCATCTAACACTTGTATGCGTCTTGCATGCACGTACGATCGAGATGGCCGGCCAAATAATTCATCTCTTTTCTTTTGGAGATCTAGAGCTTAGATATAGCAATGTAGCTAGTAGTAGATGGTGTGTCAAATTTCAGTCGATAGGTCCACATTGTTTTTGTTTTTCTTATTTAATACTGATTAATGATTAATATGACATTGTAGGCTAGCTTTTTGTCCTTTGGCTTGTCATGATAAGGCTGGTGATGCCGGTATGGACCCATCACCCATGGGTGTTACAATTATCATTTCAATCTTTAATTTGGTTATATCATCTATAACATGTTCTCTCTTACCCAAAGAAATCAATTAGTAAATGAAAAAAATATGTTTGTCTTCAAGTTTTATGTTATAACGACCTAGCATAGTACGTACAATTTTCCTTTTTTTTTCTTGCCGGGCATGCAATGTACAAGTGGACCTATAATACAAAAAGCTTTTGACAAAACGCAAGACAATTGGCCTATTGATTTAATCTGGTAGGAGACTTATTATTTGTGGTCCGATCCTCCCACGCGCCTTGTGGTTGGGAGCACTATTAAGATTTCAGAAAGACGAAGTTTGTAGCACTCTGATCTTAGCAACACTGACACCCTTATTACATATTCAAGCTACAACATATAGTACTCCGAACTGATGAGTACACAAGCCAACATAATATGCAACTGTTTTATTTGTCTTGTACTTGTTTTGTACTGTGCCGTCTGTACGTTGGGCAGGAAAAGGAGAGCAAATTAGATGTTTGCGTTAGCTGATTTTTCCGTTCCCTCCTGTAAAAGTCAAGTGTCGTTCGTCGGGAAAAAAAATCAAGTGTCAGCCTCGCCATTTTACCGGGTTTGACGTTTTTCTTTGGGGGTTTGGGGTCACGATCGGTGTACGAACGTGTACCTAGCGCTCAACCCATCTTGCTTATTGGTGATTGCTGAGACGTGATAGCTAGACTCTTGTCGCCAACTAATGGAAGCAGGTAGCTGCTGCTACACGCTATTGAGTATTGAATACCTGAAGCTCAGCATGGTTGCACACTACTGTTTGCTTCATTTCTGTCATGGGGTTATCTTAATAAGTAAATTATTTCATTTTTTTTGAGTTTGCATATTGGAAAATGATATGAGCATGTGTCTCAGAATTTAGCTTCGTAAATTAAACTATACTTTTTTCTATGTTCCGTATATATATCTCCTGTTATAAGAAAATACTAGTCAAAATAGTTATATTTCGGGGACCACTTGGATGTCCCAAACATCACTTATTTGTGACCACTTGTGTACATGTTGGAAATATCCAAAATAACGTACACTTGGCTAATGCCAAAACTATCGGCCTAACCATGTAGTAAGAAATTCAGAACGCACCGAGAGGTCCCAAACAAAGGAACCAGATTGGCCTACATGGGCCACAAAATGGGGTCAAAGATGCTCAAAGACGATGTGGGTGTGTGGAGGAATCTAGTAGAGCTAGCTAGGTGCCTAGGTTGCATTGTAAGTATCGAGGTTACACGGCCGGGTCACTCCCTATCTCAGGCATCGTTTCTTAGTGGCCGTTTTCTTCGGTACTATTGGTGCCTTGCTGCTGCTGCTGCTGCGTAATCTCTTTCAACTGGTGGTGCGTCGCTGTCTCACCTCGCGATCGACAAGACTACGGCAGACGGCACCCGCCAGAATTTGGGGCACGGTGGTCATCAATAGGCAGCGGCGCACGGCAACTACCTAGCTTATGAGCTGGTAGCTTCATTATACTGCTGCCTGGCACAGTGACGCGAGATGGGCTAGCAGCGATCAGCTAATGGACCATCTTCTCAAATGGGTTGATTTTCATCCAACAATGTCCCTCATGGATTTTAATTTTTAGATCTCGGCACTAATTCGGCAGTATCAAGATTATTATTTACACAACAAAGTAATACTCCTAATTAACTTTCTAGGCGTCGACAATTTTTGTGTCAGATTTCCCGCACCGGAACAGCTCGGGCCTCCACCTGACGCTGCACCACCCGCAGAGCCCCTGCGCGCCGGCGCCGCTCCCGTCCGACCTCCCCTTCTCCACCGTCCTCACCCACGACGATGCTCGCGCCGCCCACCTCGCCTCGCGCCTCGCCACCAATAATAACGACGCGCCGCCGCGCCGCCCGACGTCGCTCCGCAAGAAGGCCGCCGCCGCCGGCCGCTTCGACGACTCCTTGGCCACCGTGCCGCTCTCGCCGGGCGCGTCCATAGGCGTGGGGAACTACATCACCCAGCTGGGCCTCGGCACGCCGGCCACCTCCTACGCCATGGTCGTCGACACGGGCTCGTCGCTCACCTGGCTGCAGTGCTCGCCCTGCGTCGTGTCGTGCCACCGCCAGGCCGGCCCGCTCTACGATCCCAGGCCGGCCTGCAGTGCGACGAGCTCCAGGCCGCCACGCTCAACCCGTCCGCCTGCTCCGTCTCCAACGTCTGCGTCTACCAGGCCAGCTACGGCGACAGCTCCTTCTCCGTCGGCTACCTCAGCAGGGACACCGTCTCCTTCGGCTCCAGCAGCTTCCCCGGCTTCTACTACGGCTGCGGCCAGGACAACGAGGGGCTCTTCGGCCGCTCGGCGGGGCTCATCGGCCTCGCGCGCAACAAGCTCTCGCTGCTCTCCCAGCTCGCGCCCAGCCTCGGCGACTCCTTCTCCTACTGCCTCCCGACGCCGGCGTCGACGGGGTACCTCACCATCGGGTCCTACAACCCGGGGCAGTACTCGTACACGCCCATGGCGTCGAGCTCCCTCGACGCCTCGCTCTACTTCGTCACGCTGTCCGGGATGTCGGTCGGCGGGAGCCCGCTCGCGATCTCGCCGTCGGAGTACAGCAGCCTGCCGACGATCATCGACTCGGGCACGGTGATCACGCGCCTGCCGACGAGCGTGTACTCGGCGCTGAGCAAGGCGGTGGTCGCGGCCATGGGCGGGGCGGCGCGCGCCCCCGCGTTCTCCATCCTGGACACGTGCTTCGAGGGCCAGGTGTCGCGGCTGCGCGTGCCGGCCGTGGGCATGGCGTTCGCGGGCGGCGCCACGCTGAAGCTGCCGACGAGGAACGTGCTCATCAACGTGGACGACTCCACCACGTGCCTGGCGTTCGCGCCCACGGACAGCACCGCCATCATCGGCAACACGCAGCAGCAGACGTTCAGCGTCGTCTACGACGTCGCGCGGTCCAGGATCGGCTTCGCGGCCGGCGGCTGCAGCTGAAGGGCGAGCCGCACCGCACGGCACGCGTGGATGTGAGCGATGCCATGGCATGGTCAGCTCAAGCTTGGTAATTAATTGGAAATGCATATACATGTAAATGCATTCAAGTTAATGAAGATCATTGTGTTATACAAGTTACCGAATTGTCGATTCTATGCTCCTGTAAACTGTACATCATTTATAGGCCAAACGAGTATCTGAATGTATACAGCACGTTCAAAGTGTCAACAATTGTAAGGTAACGAAAACAGAAATGTAATGACTGGACGATTTGGTCTATCCTTATGTATGTTCTTGATCAAATCCCCCAAGCCCTTTGTTCAATTTTTTTTCAGTTCGTTGCCATCGTTTCTCCTTTTTTTTTAGGGATTGCCATCGTTTCTCTACCATCAGGTCGTTACGGTATTCACCTGTTTTTTATAGCTTGCCCGTGCTAACGCTACAGGTGACACTTTATTCATGCACATCAAAACGACCAAGAAACAAAATATATTTCCATAGTTAAATAAAATAATCATATCTATGCAGATGAAAATTATTAAAATGATCATATCTAACACTACGGGTGTATTTCAGACATACAAAGAACAACACATGATTCATAATCCAAAATGAGAAATATATGTTTCACACAAAGAATATGTTAATTACACAACCACATCCATAGAGAAAAATCAAATTTAAAATTTTAAAATTTTGAAACCACAACCTCTCTCCTTCTCTCTTTTCTCCCGCGCACCCCAACCCCAGCCCAGCTCTCCCTCTCTCTTTCCCTCCTCCCTTCCTTCCCCACTCGGCCCAGCTCGCCACCCCGGCCCGATCCGCCCGCCCTTCTCTCCGTGTAGCCCAACCCCAGCCCAGCTCTCCCTCTCTCTCTCTTTCCCTCTCTCTCACACCTCGGGCCTGCCTGTCAGCTCCTCCTTCCACCTCCAGCCGCCCAGCTCCCCACGCCCGTCGTACGCTCCACCTTCCCGACCGTTTCCTCCGTGCCGCACTTCCACTCCGCCTTCACTGCACCTCCCTCTTCATTGTTGTCGGTGTATCGAATCACCGGCTAGTAGATTTGTATGCGCGTCACGGCCCGAATGGTAATGCAAGGGAAGACATGAGATTTATACTGGTTCGGGCTGAATGTCCCTATGTCCAATTCGAGCGATTCGTGTTCTTGCACTCAGTTTGTAGTAGGGGTTACAAACAGGCAAGAGAGGGAGACGGGCTTCCAAGTCTCTGTGTTCGTGCGTGGGTGAATGTGTGTATGGGTGTGTCATCCAATCGTCCCCCTGCTCGGGCCCTTTCCGTCCCTTTTATCCTTCAAGGAGGGAAATGGGTCGGTTACAAAACGAGAGAGAGAGAGACAGATGATAAGTTGGGAGGCTAAATATTCCCGACTCCCCGTCGTCGTGGCGTGGGGCCCTTGACTCCGACGGGGGATATCCGTCCCCTGTTCCTCATCCTGTGCGGAGCGTGGAGCGCTCCCCATGTCGTCCTGTGTGGGGTGACGTCGTCGTCGGGGAACGTACGTTGATCCTGGCGCACGTCCGTCCTTGGTGCTTTGGTTGCTGTGATCGTTGTACTCTCTGGCGCCGCTCACTGGAGGAGTGGTTGGAAGGCCTCTCCCTATACCACGGCTGCCGGAGCAGCACTGTTCAGGGCATGTCCCGAACAGTCGCATTGCCTCGTTCTGTACCCCGATGCGACCATTCGTACCATCCCTTTGACTGGGAGATGGCTTCCTCAGGGTAGGTTTGCGGTCTCGTCGAGGTACGGATGATTCGAGGCGCGGGCGAGGTCCCAACCCCCTCCGCAGAGGGTTGGGCGAGACGGAGGCCCCCTCCCCCCTCCGCGGAGGGTCGGGCGAGGCGGAGCCCCCCAACCCCCTCTGTGGAGGGTCGGGCGAGGTGGATTTTCCTCGGCGGGACGCGCTCGCAGGCCGGCCCCCACCGCTGGACCGTTGGGCCGTTTGTCGATGGTTCGTTGGCCGCTCATGGGCCGTTCACGGGCCGCTCTAGTATTCTTCGATGGGTGAGGTTTTCGATCCTGGGGTCTAAGAGCATCCGTTCTATTCTCCCCCAACAATTGCCATGAAGTGTGCCGCCACAATCCCCTCGCCTCCTTTCTTCCGTTACCCCTTCTTCATGACCTCCATTGATGTCCGGCAACAAGCTCCGCCTCCTCCCTGCCCGACCCTTCTCTCTCCCCTCCCTCGGCCTATAAAAGCCGTATCGAGCCCCTGCTTTTGCCATCTCGTGGTCCGCCCGGCCACCACTGCGCCGCTTTGCAGCACCACCGCCGCGCTGCGTCCACCCCGAGCTCTCGTCTCGCCGTTGATCTCCCTCATTGCCACTTCGCCGTAACGTTTGTGCACCGCCGAAGCTCCACACTATGGTGAGGAGCCTCTTTCTCTCTCTCTCTCTCTCCCGCGTGCCCGATTGCTTGCTGGAGCCGTGCCGACCCGCCCTGCCGTCGTGCGCACCTCTCTGGCCACCTCCTCGCCTTCCCGAGCTCCCCACCGAGTTCCCCGTCGCCTCCTTTCTCTTCTCCACCAATTTGTGGCCCAAACCATCGTTGGAGCGCCATTTTCGGCGAACTCCGGCAAGTTCGCCTCCGCTCGCCGCCGCAGCCCCTCACCACCGACTACGCGAGCTGCCAGCCGCGCGCATGATTTGGGGGAGAAAAAAGAGAAAAGAGAGGAGCCTGGGATTCGAACCCAAGGCGTTGCGGGAGAGGGAGGCAGGGGAGCGGGGGCTGTGGCGTTGAGACTGGATGATCCAAAGATTACTGGCCGTTGATGAGCGTTAGAGCCTCAAGGGATGGATCATAGGCGTAGATTTTAATGGTGGTAGTTTGCTAGGTATTTTTTTTTGGGTACAAAATGTTCTTCATGTCTCTGCAGGTGTAAAATCGTGGATGGACGTAAGGAAATTTGATTCATCCTTTAGGGGAGGGATAAAAACCGGTACCCCTAGGAGCGTAGGAGCACCCTGCGGCCATCATCAGCGCCTTGGGCTGGCCGTCCCTCAAGGTCCTCCCTCTAAGCTCAGCAGCAAAGTGCGGAAGTGCCACTCCCCGAAAGCAAACAATGCTATCACCAAAATTTTCGCAATATCAAAACTTTCAAGTTCAATCGATTTAGTTTTAGGAGATGGCGTATGGTACTTGAGATTCATGGCATGACGTACGTCTCAAACCAAATATCATACATGTCCACGTGAGCAATCATTGATGATGTACAAAATATGTACTCTTGAGCCTGGTTTAGAAAGCAAATGAATTTAGGAGCTTTTTCTGTATTATCAGGTGAAATACTTTACGATATCAGTGGTCCCTGTGTCGCGCAAAAGCAGATGGTGCAACGCTCTGCACGATCATGATTTTGACATGATTGCCAAGTTCTTTACTTCATGGACCTTGACACGGCTGAAATGATTTAATCAGCATTTAGACTAGTGCCAACGGATGGCCCTAGGAGTCCTTCAGAGTTTGTTTATTGGTAATGCATCACCTTCAGTCAGGGCCCTGTTAAGGTTATGGAAGTGATTGAGCCAGGTCAAAGAAAGACTGCGGCCTAGCACAAATAATATATGCATTCAGCATGCCCCAACTGTTCAACAGTGCATTTGAAAGGGACCAAACGGGCTTGCATGTGGGACTTCTAGCAGTCGTGCTCAACAAGATAAATACTATTTTGTTTGATTTTACTCTTTTTAAGAGAGTTTATTTTATTTGGGGAGTCACAATTTTGAACTTTCAGAGCTGACCAAACTGAAAACGGTGACAGCTTAAATGAACCAGCACGAGCATGATGCCATAGCCTGATGCCAATCTGCCCATTGTTCTTTTCTCACTTGTTCTCTCAATTTCTTATGATAATTTGGCAAACTTCGTGGTGAGTTTTGCCAAAAAACCCTGAAGATTAAAGACGTGACTTCTCTCAGGAGATGATCGAGGTGAGTATTTCACATCAAAACTCATTGTTTTAATATAATAATCATCATGTTAATAATTCCAATTCTTTCATTGTAATTCCACTGAGAATGGATCTCATGAACATCGGTTATTATTCTTATGCTATAAGGAGAGAAGGGGGACTATACATCCACACCATTCACTTAATCCTGGTCATGAGTGCGAAGTTGAAACTCAAGCAACACCACCAGCAGGCCAGAAACTCCACTGCCAGGCTCTACAAATGCTCACGCGTCAAGTATCAGTAAACATAGGAAGATCAAAAACCCACCAGAAACGTCTTTTGAGAGAGGAATTATGTTTGCTAAGCGTAATATATGGATGAATGATCTGCAAACTTGGAACTCTAGAAAAGTGGTGCCGCAAGCTTACAAAGAAATGGAGTAGCATGATGCAGACTATCAACAAGTACAGGCCTCACCGAACAATTCATAATTATTACAAATTTTAACGATGTATTTGTACGACATAGTCTGCTTCAGGTGCATTTTGTTTGCTTTTTTTAGGTCATAAATAATTCATGTTTGCATATTATACTTAGAATAACATACATTAACTTGGATGTCTATAGATGGTTCCAAAATCTTGCCGCACTTTGGATGTGTGCATCTTGATTTCTCCCCCTCAATATTTGATGACACGTGTGCACTTATAATCTGACAATGGAGCAGCTGCTTCTGTTGCTTGAGCTCCATCAGGGAATGGTGGATAGGTAGTCCATTTGCTCTCCTTGAACATAGTAATGCGCATGTGCATGCATGACTGCATGGGGCGCAAGTTGAGCGTCATAGCAGGCATACGGTGTTCCATTGTGGGGAGGTCAGCCCTGGTAATCGCACCTCGCATAGGGCCATGCCAATGGTGTTGTTCAAGATACTAAATAGCTGTCTCTTAGCTGCCGTAAATTCGCTGATGGGCTGTGCTCTTTGTGCCTTGGATGGTGGGCGGAGCTAGGCAAGCAGACCAATGGAGTTACTCCACAAAGGATGGGTTATTGACTGCTGAGCACAGTGATTTACCACTGAATCGAAACTCATCAAAATCAGCTGATCCTGATAAAGACCTCTAGCTCCTACACCGGTCAGGCTGTGCATGCTGAGTGGCCCATTTGGCCAGCTATAGCCTAAGAAATCCGTAGTTAAGAACACAAATCCATTACGTCATTACCTCCAAAATCAGTGATTAAACAAGTCCAATTCTTCCCTTTCGGCAATTGATGTTGTATAGCAATAACCACACAAAACTAAATCTCCAACAGTAACAAAATATTAACTGATCACTGTAATTTAAAGAATAATAAAAGACCTAATGCATAAACAGACAGAAGCTTCATGATCCCATGCTATGATTACCCTTTGTGTTAATCCATACAATCCTTGATAGATCGTAATAATATCTTTTCCCAACTGAGCGTCTAAGCCACTATAATGAACTAAGCAAAATGCTTGGAATGACTAAAACAAAGATACAGGTCAATACAGAGAGAGATTTGCTCATTGAAATCATATTGAGACACTATTGTTATTAGCAACTAATAATGATACAGCAAGAAAGGCAATCGTATAACAATGATCTTCTATGTGTTAACAAGCTCAGGAGGAACTTGGTGCGAGTATACCTTTTCTTTTTCATATTTGGATCCTTTAAATGTCATCAGCATAAAGATGATTTCAAAGTTCATGCCAGGACACCCAACTGTGAGGCACAAAAACTCTTACCCATTTGCTGGTATAAGGTAAGAATGATTAAGTGAGTAGTGTGGCAATGCAGACTGCAATCCTTTGCAACTGCAATAAATGTCTTGATTTCTGAAAAGGAACTCCAGCACTGTTCGAGCTCCCAAATTACCATTTGGTCTCACAATCACAGAAATCTGAAACCAATAAATGAAAACATGAAACTAACCATAAAAATGTGCCTAGTAGGATATATTGCTTGACCACTAACCGGAACTAGTAATCTGAAAGGCTTATGAATATAGATCGATGTCAAGGGATTGTTAAAATAATAACCCTCCACCGGCCAGGACTAGTAATTTGGAAGTGTAAAGCTCACTAAGAATATCCTACAGCTCATCCCTAAAAATGCTACAGCTATTATTTTCTACCTGAATCATAGTAAGCTAACAATCTACAGCACCACAACCAAGGGCAACATATTTAATGAATATTGGAATGAGCTTCATAGGCTCGCAAGATTTGATCAAACCTTCACTGCTTTTTTCAAGAATAGCTCCCCTTCACTGCTTTTTTTCCAGAATAGCTCCCTCATGGTTCTCAAATGGATCCAGCATATTAAAGAGTTGGATCATTCAGAATATGAGGTAACTGTAGGGTCATCAACAGTTCTCTCTTCATCCACAGAGGTAGCTCCCTCACGGTTCTTAAATAGAGAAACATGCTTCTGGTAGTCTTCGAGCTCCTTCTCCAGCTTCTCAATAAACTGGCTGGTATGTTCAAGAGATTGTTCATACCTATATTTCTCCAATGCCTACAAACAGATGTCAGCATTAAATAAACTGAGCACATTGAGTGGTGGTTGTAGTTAAAAATAAAAGTAAAATATAGGAAGCACTAAATAAGAATGTATATTTGGACATCAAACTGCATAGGTTACAACAGAGAACTAATTTGACTTACCTTCTGCTTCGAAAGAGTATCAGGAGGTGACATGACCTTTGGCTGCACATAGTTCTTCCCTCGATAAAATATAATGGTATTATTGGGTTTGATATCAATGACTGTGCCCTTGCTGAGCCTTGTTAGTTCTTCGGCAAACTCATACACTTGGCCAGGCCGACAGGGCTTGCAAACCACCTTCACGGTCTCATGCTTCTTCCAATGAAGGTGCATGTTGAGAACCACACCACCAAAAACCCCTCTCCTCCCAACGGGAACATAGTTCTTCTTCTTCTCTCCAGTTCGCTTGAGGTAAAACTTCTCCTCCTCAGTTAAAATCTCAGGGTCATGAACTGGTTCCGGTGTCCTTGGGACCTCATACTTCCTCAGCTTCTCAATCAGCCATTCCTCCTTTCTCTTAGCCTGAATTTCCACGAAACAAACTGTTATCGCAAACATTAATACTAACAAATCTCTGAATTCAATGGCAAGAGAACTCAAATAATAATAATGCACCAGCATTTAGTGGGAAGTTCAGACCTTTTCAAGCTTGTACCTGATCCTAACTTCGGGATTGGGCGACTTCATCTTCTTCTTGGCCTTGAGACGGTACCACTTGAGCTGGTTGACCTTGGCCTTCCTCGACATTTTCTTCTTCGGCGGCTGCTGCTTCTGGCCCCCCTTCTGCTTCGCACCTTCCGTGTCGCCGATCGCGAACCTGGCGAACCTACCGTCCGTGTCCAGCCTAACCGCCGTGCTCCCGCACCTCACGGGCTGGCGAAACCACCGCCACCCGCTCCAGCCTTGTGCTTCCGGTCCAGACCCTCCGCACGGACGCACGAACAAGGCGGCAGGAGGCGACAGAGCGGAGCCGCACATACGATCCCATGAACCACTGATCAACAAGCAGCGAGTTCAGCACGGAGATTTGACTAACCACGAAACCAGCGGTTGAACCGGTGAGCGGCGAGGCAACGAACCTTATGGAAGCCAGAGACGCGGACGAGCGAACGGGGCCCCGCCGTAGGATCCGCGCCGCTAAGGCCGCCATGGCGACGGCCCCTCGAGCGGCCGCCGCAGCGAGCAAGGAGGATGGGGGACACCGCCGGTCGCCGGCCACCGGCCGCCCAGGGTTTAGGCCGCGAAGCCAGAGAGGTGGGTGTCCGCTAGGCGGGCGGCGAGGGCACGAGCGGCCGCCGCGGCGGCGACGGCGGAGTGGGGCAGTGGAGTGGCGCGGCGGCGGCGGCGACGGTGGGGCCCATGGGGTTTTAGGCCTCTAAACGGATGATGGTGGGCTTCCTCTAGTAGTCTAGATGGGCCATACTGTATAGGCTCGGCCCAGCCCGGCTGAGACATTAGGACATGGCGAGGCGGTGAGAGGTGTGGTGGGGGCGCCGCGAGGCGACACGAGGGGCGCGTCGTGCGCGGCGTCCCCTCGCGTCTCCACGACACCACCGCCCGCGACGGCGGCAGGTCACCTCCCCAAGTCCCCATCTCCTCTTCCTCCTCAGCCTCGCGCGTATGCTGCCGTACATGCGCCAAATGCGAGGCGGCCCTGGATTAAACTCGCGCCGGTGCTCCGCTCCGCTCTTCGGTTCGAGCAATGGGTGCGTTACTGCGTTCCCCGCGGTCGCAGTCGATTTTCCTTGATTTTTCTCTCCAAGATGGGACATTTTTCAACTTGAGCTTTGCAGCTATAACATGATCTCAGTGCTCATTTTTTGCAGATTCAAAGGGAAATCCATTTAGCTTCGCCTTGACAAGCCTCGCGAATGGCGACGGTGGCAGCTACGGCAGCTATTACAGCCTTCCTGCCCTCGGAGACGAGCGAATCGGTAATATAACATCCAAAATCGAAATTGTTCTTTGGTCAGTCCCATAGTGCAATCAATCCATCTGGTATTGCAATATGCAAAGCTGCATTTCGTGTGCCTCGGGAAGCATGCAAGTAGTGATGTAACTGTAACTTCTGTAAGGGTGGTACACAATAGTAGTACATCGGTTGTTGCTTCCATGAAGCAAAGACAATTTTAATGCTGCGTACATCTGAAAAAGATAACCGCTGACAGACCAGTGCTTGGTTGTCCCTTTCCAGATAAATTGCCATACACAGTCCTAGCGCTCCTCGAATCTGCGATAAGTAACTGTGATGGGTTCCAAATAACAAAAGATGATGTAGAGAAGATCATGGACTGGGAGAAGACATCAGACGAGCAAGTTGAGATACCGTTCAAGCCTGCGCGTGTGATTCTGCAGGTATACATACATGTCTTGAACATCGTATTTGATTCCCATATAGAAATCTACTCCATGTGCAGGGCTTTGTAATAATATCCTGAAATTAGGATTTCACCGGTGTACCTGTCCTTGTTGACTTTGCAAGCATGCGGGATGCAGTGTCTAGATTAGATGACGATCCTGATAAGATTAATCCAATGGTATGTCTTGTCTTATCTATTTTTTTAGCAAGAATCCAATTTTTCTTTGTATAGTCATACTTAGTTTTGCACTTATGCATTCAGGTTCCAGCCGACCTTGTAATTGATCACTCAGTGACAGCCGATGTGGTGAGGTCAGAAAGTGCAGTACAGGTCAACATGGAACTCGCATTAGCTGATAGAGCAGAGGTCTGGCAGAACTTGCATTAGCTGATAGAGCAACTATAGCAAATATGGCACCAGAGTATGGAGCAACTGCTGGTTTCTTTCCAGTTGACCATTTTAGCTTAGAATATCTCAAAATGACAGGATGAAACGACGAAACTGTGAGTATCATGTTATGTTTATATCCTGTAACTATGCAGCATCTACTTCATAACCTTGTGTAATGGAGATGTACAAATAGATACTTTGATGTTGTGCTGATTGTTAATGACATAATGTGTAATGAGGACATTATGTGATACTATATTCTTGTTGGGTAATAATAATACTCCAAATGTTAGGTATCCATAATAGAAGCCTACCTGCGTGCAAACAAAATGTTTGTGGATCATGATGAAGTAAGTTTGATTGTTCAACCTTCTCCATAAACACAAGGGATGATTTTTGATCTCCTCTTGGATTATAATGTATCAGCCTCAAATAGAACATACATATTCATCATACCTAGAACTGGATCTGAGAAATGTTGAGCCATGTGTTTCAGGTCCAAAGAGGTAATTTCTGCAGTTACTTTGTGGTTTCTTTAATTCACATATACAGTTTTGATTCAAAGCTCTACAGTTGCAGACCTCATGACCGAGTCCCTTTAAAGGACATGAAAACAGACTGGCATGCATGTCTGGACAACAAAGTTGGTTTCAAGGTACGAAATCAACAACACACAGCCAATTTTCCTGATTACTTTGTACTAATTTAAATACTCCTCCAGTCAAAATTATGACTTTTCAGACAGTCAAATTGGCCTGAAGTTGGTTCTTTTTGGCTCTTATAAACGTGAACTAATCCTGACCGGAGGGAGTTCTTCTTGATCACTAGATTATATGTTGAATTATCTTACAATTCACAAGGGTTTAAGTAGTGAGTTGTGACATAATGTCTTCACTTCTATAAAAACACGGTGGTGCTGGTTGGTTTCATATAAGGATCTTATGTGCAATGATCTATAAAACAAACACGATATGTGTGCCTGAGATTACATAGATGACCTTCCACGTTCTACTTATTTAATTTCTGTTTCTTAATTATATTTTTAATTTTTTGATGAAAATAATATTTTTAAACATGATTAGCTCAAATCTTTAGAGCCTAAAACTTATACTTTCTATAAAAAATCAATTCATGGGCTACTGGCTGATATCAAAGCCAACATATAAGTTTAACACTTACTTCTGTTGTGTCAAAATTATGCCTTTTGTACTGTCTTTCCAATCAGTATTGTATATGCGGGCTAACCCCTGCAGGAATGTTCAAATCCAAATGGGTAAGTCATCAAGCTTGAATTAAATGAGACGATAAGCCAAGGTGTCGAATTCATGTTGTGCAACATAGGAAGGAGGTACATATCATCCCTCTCCACCATAATTACACCCTCGTTTGCTCATGTTGGTGCAACTTCAATTCTGCCTTGCTTGAGTAAGTCTCATGGTGAGATTAAAATTTTAGTTTCAATAAATTTTAGGGCTCCTTGGTTCTTAAAACCGGCAGAGCCATTATTTTGTTTCCACCCTTTTTATTTTTGAATAAGCACCAGGTACAAGAACAAGTGTGGGGGAGATCTCTCAGAGTTTTGACGCACATACATTCGAGATCTCCCACAGACAGATGTACAAGACCAAAAGAACCAGTATGCAAAAGGCCTATACCACATTGCGACGGTTTGTATACTCTACCCCTCAAATCTCCCTGATCCATGAGTTTAAATGAAATTCTTTGTTAACCACGAAAATTAAACTTAATGGTGCTCGCTGGTCGCATACTTCAAGTTTGATCGGCTTGCATATATTTTATTCCCTGCTAAACTTGAGCTTATGAATCATATCTTATGGAACCCATAATTGTTAAGCTATTGAAATCTGAGATATGGTTTGATGAAGGAACCCTTGCTTTCTCTGCTTTTATGTCTAGGAATTTTATTGCAAAAAAAACCCCTTCATAGCTTTACAAATTTTCTGTGTTTGTCCTACCAAAGCCATATGTCGATCTTCATGCATGAAACCTTATACATGCATGAAACCTTATACATATGTGCCTTGTTGTTGCATTGAGCTTCATCAAATTTTGTGACCCTAGTGATTTCATACTTGCTTGATCAGATCACGTACACTCCACATGCTAAACTTCTACACTGCAAGTTAGCCATTCCATTCCATCCATCCACAAAATAGAACTCCATGTGTAATGATCTTTCTCTCCGGTACTTCAAAGAGGCATGGGCTATATGAAAAAAAAAGAAAAAAAGAGAGGGCCCATGAAGGTCCATGTGTTGAAAAAAAGAGAGAAAATTGGACATGCAAAGGTCCAAGAAAAAAACAATTATATAGCCATGTCCTCAATAAAGGAGTGAGAGTTTCATAAAAGGAATCTTTTATTTTTTATCATCCACCTTCCATACACGTGCACAATCTTGATCAACTTGTATGATGTGACATCTCCATGGATCCAATCTTTGATTTTGCAATATATGTGAACCGCAATATATGTGAACCAAGTGCATGCTTACAATCTTCTACCATGAGCTCCACATAAGCTATCTTTAGAAGTAGGCTAAATAGAGGCAATGCCTTGGTGAGGATATATATACACTGAGTGACTTGAGAGATCCTATGGAGAAGTAAAGCTATGGTTGGTCTTTTCAAAAATCTTTCAAACACCCAGTCATCCAGCAGAGAAGTGGAGGAGACCCGAGTTAATACCGCTCCGCTCTTCTACTTCCCAAACTATTATGGTAGACACAGATTCACAAGTAAGTAAGGGTGAAGTTTGGAATAATCTATATGCAGGTACCATATCAAATCATATCAAATCAAATGGAAGTGGTGATCCACCTTAGTCCTAAACTTTGCTCGAGGACGAGCAAAGAGGAAGTGTGGGGAATCTTGTTGACGCTCGCTACGGACCAATTTTGAGCGTCAATTTGACCCAAAAATTGGGATGACTGGCATGCTTAACCTGCTTATTTAACCCGAATAATATCATTTCCACATTTCCCTTGGAGATTTTGTAATGTAGGGATTTGGGCAAGAAATGTAGGTAAAACAAGTTCCAGAATCCATGCCATAAAATACAATACCGACAGATCGGGGGGCGCCAACCAACAAGGAGCAGATGTTTAATTACCAAATTTCATATGTGTTGGTGAATATGTGTATGCAGGTCAAACAAATCAGGAAACATACCTCAAGAGCAAGGCAACACACTCGTGATCCAAAGCAAGACCCTTCCGCCCAATCAAGCGCAAGCCTTCAGCATCACATGGATATGCAACCAACTTAAGACAGCTCCAACTCACCTGCCTAGGACCAGAGGGCCCAGGCCCACTTACCAGCCACCTGACCGAAGCTGAGCCCGGTTGGAGCCAGACTTGGGTCGGCCAACCCAGGACCAGCTCCACCGACTTAAAGCTTGCACGTGGAAGCTCCTCATTGGACCCCAACGTTGGTCGAGAGCACCTTGGTTCACCCATATAAATACAAGGGGAGGGGCTTTTAAAGGAGACACAAGTCACCTTCACGTCCTCTATCACTTTTGGAGTTTGGATCACTCCTTAGAGGCTTAGTGCTGCCTAGGTAGTGCTTAGGAGTTAGGGAGAGAGTGAGGGGAGTCGGGGAGGAGCCGCTGTGCACACCGGCGCTCTTCTCCATCTTGTACCTTGACGGATGATTTTCAATCATAGTAAGTGTTCGTGAGTTTCTCTGTGCTTTAATTTCTTAGTTAAGTTAGAGCTAGTTCCCCCTAGTTGTTTGCCGGATCAATAGTTCACTAGTTTAGTGGGTAGCTCTAGTTTGTAGCTAAGACTAAAGTTAGTAACGACGGTGTAGATGTGGTGTCTAGATCGGTCTTTACCCATTGGTTGTGGTATATCCCATGGTTAGATGAGGTATGTAGCAGGTGGTGACAACCTTGTCTATCCAGTGGAACCCTCCCCGTTCGGGTATATCCCAGTACCACATTACTGGAGCTCACCAGTTTTATCTTAGGGGAAGCCAATAGCCCGACGCGAACGACTATGATAGTTCTATCTTACCTTTGATTCTGATCCTTAGGAATCCTCTCTAACCCTTGCCTCTAATTAGTGCGGTGTCCTTGGACGAATCTAAACCTTAGAGAATATACACACATTCCTCAGTGGATAAGATACCCTTGGAATACTCCTGGGTGAAAGCTACAACAGTATCCGTGCGCTTGCGGATTTATTTCGTGACGCTGGGAAAACGTCAACACTTGTGCTTGCTCTTCACCGTCTGCACGCATCGGAGTACAAAGTCACCCACTTGGAATGGCCAACCCCTAATGTTCCTGCTATGGTACCGCGGGAGGGTCTGCAGGTACTGTTGATGCTCGCTACGAATCAATTTTGAGCGTCAATTTGATTAGAAAATTGGGATGACTAGCATACTTGACCCGTATATTTATCCAGAATAATATCGTTTCCACATTTCACTTAGGGAGTTAGCAATGCAGGAAATTGAGCAAAAAGTGGAGGAAAAACACACCCTTGAATCCAAGGAAAAACCTATCGACCAATCAGAACGCTCCGTTCAGGATCACATGGATCAAAGGGCCCATCAGGACAAGCAACCGACTTAGGACAAACCCAACTCACGCACATGAGTGGTCAACCGACTTAGGACAAACCCAACTCACGCACATGAGTGGTCAGGGACAACTTGGAAGCCTCTCGGTGAGGGCTGAGGTCAGTTGGCCCAGGTCTGGTTCGGCTGAACCTGGTGGGTCGGCCGAACCGGGGATGAGCGAACCGACTTACCTCTTCCACGTGACACTTGTTCCTTGGCTCCCAATGGCGGTTCCAGATACTAGGGGTAGAATGGCCAGCTGTGCAGCTCCTCACTCACCCCTATATATACAAGGGGAGTGCTACTAATGAAGACACACCTCAAGTTGCTCTCTGAAGTTCCTATCTTACTTAGTCTTTAGGATAGTGGAGTTTAGGTGAAGTAGCTCTTCTTCGGGTTCCTAAAGTTGCCTAGGAGTGTTCGATATGGGTTTTACTCTTCCTCTCCTTTGTAATGTTCGGGATTCCTTAATGGAGTTATCTTCTAGATTTACATTTTCGCATAGTTTATATTCTGCTGTGTCAGACATGTACGCTATGATTAGTTTATATTTGTACCTTATGCCTTGCATGACTAGACGTGGTAACACATCTAGGCTATGACAATGGTTCTGGTATTCTTACGTTTTCTCTAGTATGATGTCTGTCCATACTCCAGTATGATGTCTGTCCATCCGGAGGGTGGGTGCTCTGCGGGATACTAGAGTATCACTCTTTAACATAGACATGGTTTCTAGGTTAATTAGTGTTGCCGGATGCGGCTCTATACCATGGTTTGTTGAGGTAGGTGGCAGGTGGTGACAGCCCTGTCCGTCCAGCGTAACCCTCCCCGTTCCTGTAGTAGTTGTAGGAGGTGCATAAAGATGCCGAGTTGGCTGGTGGCTCCTCTGCCAGTCATGAGTCGATTCTCCCGGTAGTGCCTGGGAGTCTAGAGCCCGATCCTAATCATGTGTATGTGCATAAGTGTATAGTATGAGCTGTATGTTTAGCTAGGAGTACATAAGTCTCGTGTAGTAGCTTTCTTCTGTTAGAAATATGCCCTAGAGGTAATCATAGAGATGATCATATTTTGTTGTATTTATGATGTATTATATATGTGCTGATTGGCAGCTATGTGAATTGTTTATGAGACTCTTTACTTGTATGGTTATTCTAAAGTCGTTCCTAGTCGGAATTCATGTATTGATACACATGAATATTAGACTACCACATGTAAGTCATGGACATGGAGATGTCAAACTAATAATGTGGGCGCATGTATGACATTTGGCTGGATAGACCCAACTCGAGAAACAGTAATTTCTAATTACACAATGTGTACTATGTCCTTAGACCTGAGATTTGAGATTGTCGCATGTGCTCAAGATGTGAACCGACCTACTTAGGAGCTATCAAACGCTACTTCGTAACTGGGTAGTAATAAAGGTGGTTCTCGGGTTTGTTAAGAAGCATGTTGTGAGACATGCTCAGTCAAGATGGGATTTGCCCCTCTACTTGAGAGAGATATCTCTGGGCCCCTTGAGTGATCGGATCAAGAAATGCATGGTCGTGCTAGGGTTAAGTGTTAACCAAAAATTCCGGGTCACGGTATCGAGAAAGAGAGGTCAGCTTGGAGCTAGACCAAATATCGTGAGGCAAAGGAAATAGCATGTATATGAGATTATGATAGCTCATCTGATTTGATCTTTGCGCACGCATAGGAGTTGACACGTCTTGCTAGAGGCCGCTATCAATTATTGGTCGAGTAGGAGTACTCGGGCCATGTCTATTCGCGCGTGAGCCCATAGGGTCACACACTTAAGGAGCTGGAAGCCTAATGCGGATTTGATTCAAATTAGTCTGGGCTTAGGTGCACTAATGGGCCTCGGTTGAGCCCATTAGTGGGTGCCTAAAGGGGGTCTATATAAACAGGTGCGGAGCACATGGAAACCCTAACTCTCCACGCCTGCTGCTGCCGCCTGTTTCCCACGCCCGCGCCTTCGTCGCCCTCGCGGACCTAGCAGTACGAGGACGAGCCACACGTGAGAAGGTCTCGCAACTGCACTGCCGGCTACCGTACAAACTACACCGACGCGCTATAGAAGTTCCGCACCTGTGCGTCTAGTGGTAATTCAGTGATCTATAACATCAGTAGTTCCTGATTTATGGGAAAGAAAAATTTTGTTTTGCGCTAACGTAGCCTCCCTGTAACCCTTCATCTTCTTCCTTCCTCCCTTCCTAGTGTCTTTGCATAGAGTTTGAGCATGAGTAACTTGTGTGTCACACTACCTCTCCATCCATATATTATCTTACACCTGTTTATACAACTGAATATCCAATCTAGATTTGTTCATCAGCTTACCTATTCCAATAACCACCGTCTTCCCTGCGGAAATATAAGTACGACCCCGTTACTCACTGTAAAAGGCTACAATGGTATTTCGTGTGCTTGCGGATTTATCACGTTTCCTAGCGTCACAAAAATAAATCCGCAAGCGCACGGATGACGTTGTAGCTTTCACCCAAGAGTATTCCAGGGGTATCGTATCCACTGAGGAACGTGTGCATATTCTCTAAGGTTTAGGTTCGTCCAAGGACACCGCACCAGTTAGAGGCAAGGAGTAGAAAGGATTCCTAAGGCTAAGAATCAAAGGTAAGATAGAACTATCCTAGTTGTTCACGTCGGGCTACTGGCTTCCCCCAGAATAAGACTGGTGACCTCCAGTACTGCGGCACTGGGATATACCCGAACGGGGAGGGACCCGCTGGATAGACAGGGCTGTCACCACCTGCTACCTACCTCATCTAACCATGGGATATACCACAACCAACATGTAAAGGCTGATCTAGACACCACATCTACATCGTTCCTTACTAACTCTAGAATCGTACTTATCCTAGAGGCATCCACTACACTAGTGAACTATTGATCTGGCAAACAACTAGGCGGAGCTAGATCTAACTTAACTAAGAAACTAAAGCACAAAGGAAGTCACAAACACTTACTTGATTGATAAGCATCCGTCGAAGTACAAGCTAGAGAAGAGCGCCGGTGGGCACACCGGCTCCTCCCCGACTCCCCCTCACTCTCTCCCTAATTCCTAAGCACTACCTAAGCAGCACTAGCCTCTAAGAAGAAGCTCCAAACTCCAAAAGTGGGAGAGGATGGAGAGGTGAGTTGTGTCCTCTTTAGAAGCCCCTCCCCTTGTATTTATAGGGGTGAACCAGGGTGCTCTCGGCCGGCAATTGAGGGGGCTCACGCAGAACCGACATTGGGAAGCAATCAAGAGGCGCCACATGGAAGCTAGTAAGTTGGTTCGCCTTTACTAGGTTGGCCGACCTAGGGGGGTCGGCCGACCTGGTCCTGGCCCAGATCGGGTCCAGCTTCGCCTGGGTGACTGGTAAGTGGGCCCTATGGTCCCTAGTTGATGAGTTGGCGTGGTCCTACGTCGGTTGCATGCTCCGGTGGGCCCTTTGATCCGTGTGGCTCCGAACGGTGCGTTTGGATTGGTCGGAGTGGTGTTGCCTTGGATTGAGGGTATGTTGCTTTGCTCTTGAGATGTGTTTCTTGATTTGCTTGAGCTGCATACACACATATCCACCAACATATATGGAATTTGGTAATTAAACACATACTCTTTGTTGGTCGGTGCGCTCCGGTCCGTCGGCATTTTATAGCGTGGATTCTGGAGCTTATTTTACCTGCATTTCTGTCCCAAATCCCTACATTGCAAAATCTCCAAGGGAAATGTGGAAATGATATTATTTGGGTTAAATACTCAGGTTAAGCATGATAGTCGTCCCACTTTTTGGGTCAAATTGACGCTCAAAATTGGTCCGTAGCGAGCATCAATAGTAACGTAAGAAATACCAATAAACGTTTATGGTGCCATTATTAGGGATGGGCCTAACACCCTCATTCCTAGTGATGATGCTATCAAACGCCAACAAGCATTTTTGGCGCTGTTGCCGGGGAAGGCACTGGTTAAAAGAATAGATAAAGTTCTTGATTGAATCCTAATTGGTGTTCATTGTTTAAACGGGCTAACTTGGCTTTGTTTTCGCTCTTTTTGTGTGAAAACAAGGTAGTGTATGATTGGTTTCGATCTGCCATAAAATTTAATCAGGATCCAGAGTCACTTTCGAGAAGAGTTCGACCTCGCGTCATACCTCCTCAAATATCACTCTCGACAGTCGAAACAGTCACTATTGGTCCATCAGCTTCCAAAGCTATGGCCCAGAAGACTCTCCGTGAATTCTCTACTCCCTCTGCTGCCAATGTCCCAGTCGGGCCAACGGTTAATACTAGAGTTGAAAATTTCGAGATCAAGACAAGTCTCATTACGATGGTTCAGGCCAGCCCATTCTGTGGCAAGGCCAACGAGGATGCCAGCGCACATCTCCAACAATTCCTGGAGCTCTGCAGAACTTTTGTTATTAAGGGAGTCACTCAAGATGCAATCCGACTCCAGCTGTTTCCGTTTTCTCTTCTAGGGAAGGTAAAACAGTGGTTCTACGCCAATAGAAATGCAATAGACTCTTGGGACAAAATGTAGCAAGGCATTCGTCGTGAAGTTCTTTCCGATGGGCAAAACCAATGCTCTTCGAGGAAGGATTTCTAGTTTCCAGCTAGTGTCTAATGAGTCAATAACTGAAGCTTGGAAACGGCTTCAGGAGTACATCCTAGTCTGTCCTCACCACGGGATGGACGTTGGCTTATTCTGCAAAATTGGTACAACGGACTGACTCCAACAACCCGTGACCATATCGACGCTACTACAGGTGGTGCTTTCTTCTCGCTAACCATTGATAAAGCCAAAACCTTGATCGACAAGATGGTGTCCAACCAAGGTTGAAATGAAGAACGTCTCCAACCACGCTAGCGAGGCATGGACATCGTCATGGAGACGGACATGATCGCTGCTAAATTAGTGTGACACCTCAGGTGTTTAAATTTCTAAACAAAGTCTCATTAGCATAACAATATGCTTAACTAATTAAGAAAAAATTAAAGGAAATAAATTATGAGTTGGTTTTGCTTGGATTTGAAAGTATGTGTATATGTGCATAAGTACATGTACTTTAATCAAACAAATTAAATAACTTTCACGTCAAAGAAAATATGGCTACGAAATTGAATAGGCACACCATCAGTGATATGATAAACAAAAGTCTAGTTGAAGCCTAGGAGAGAATACAAATAGTTTTGCCCATAAAATAACGTGCCATCCGAATCGAGATTTTTGAGTTTTTAAAATAACTTTTGAACTAGAACTCAAATTAACTTTGGCCTGAAACAAAACTTGTAGAACTTTTCATTTTGAACAACTTTCATGTTCAGAGAAATTTGAGCTTCAACATAAAAATGCGAGAAAAATATAGTTTTTCCTTCCAGCCCCTCACTTTTCCTGTATTCTTGCACATCAGCCCCTAGCCTCACCCTCCCCTATTTCACTCGCCGCCCAACAGTGGCCGCCGGCCACCTGGCCGGTGATTCTTGCCGTCCACGCCGCCCCAGCTCGCCCAATCGCTCGTCCGCGTCGTTCGCACGCTACATCACGCCCCGGTGCACCGCCCTGCTCGCCCAGCGCACGCACGCCACGCGCATGACGCCCTGTGCGGCTCTGGTCGCCGCCCCGCCACCCAATGGCGTGCCCCAGCCGTGCACGGCTCTGGCCAGCGCCGGCCGCGCCCAATGGTGCGTCCCAGCCCTGCCAACACCCCACTCCCTCCTCTCGCTCGCTATGCCCCTTTAAAAGCCAAGCCGCGCCCCTGCCCCGCGCGCGCCTAGACCACGCCGCACCTCCATTACCGCCGCCAGGACCTCCAAGCCGCGCCCCGCCCTCCGGTCCTCATCCGCCCGAGCCCAGCCCCAGAACGAGTTCCTCTCTCCCCACCGTAGCTCACTGGCCCGGCCGTGCCCCTCCTCCCTCGCCGGAGCGCCACCGCCGCGGCACACCGCCGCCGCCGGCCATCGCTCGCCGCGGGCGGCCCAGCTCAGGCTATCTCCGCCCCAACCGAGGCTCCCCAAGGTTGCCCATGCCTTCCACTTGCTCCTCCCCCTCGTTCCCCTCACCACCGGCCCTTCCCGTCGCCGGAATCGAGCTCAAGCTTGCCGGCCGACCGCCAGGGACCACATTGCTTTGATTGCAATCTTCCCAGGGGCCTGCACGCAAGATTCTAGGGACCCCTCTGTAAAAGAAAGTTTTAACCCTAGATTCAAAATCAATGAACTTGAAAAATTCATATAAAATCGTAGAAAAATCGTAAAAGCACAAACTCAACTGTTCTGTAATCTTTAGAAGAAGATGTACAAGTTTTGTTACATGAATTTCTCAGTTTCTCAATATATTTTACTATAGATTAAATGGAAGGTTTATTAGCTTTTATTTGTACCAACTATTGTAGACGAAGGGTGAATCTGAATTTTGGACAGTAGGTTAGCTTCTTGATGTGTAGACCAGTGTAAAAAGTTTAGGACCAGAACCCACTTGTAAAAAGTTTTGTGCCATGAAGGGATAGATTTAATTGTTTCTGCTGTTATATTGTGATTTAGGTATTGAAACTTTTTCTATACTATTGTATTGATACCTAAATGCAACAAAAAAATTTAGAGACTTTTTAACTGTCTGTAACCACTTATATAATTTTTGTAGTGGAGAAACACATTAAATCAAAGTAATTAGTTTCTTTGCTGAGAAAATATTCATCTTTTCACTATAGGATAAATTGTGTTAGAACATGCTGTATAAAAAGTTTCATACACAGAAACCCTGTAGAACATCCTGTAAAAATTAATCTTTATTAACATAATTGTAGCTTGTCCTATTTATTATGCTCTGTATCATGCACAATAAAATCTGAAAAATTTACAGTAACATATATGTGGATAGGTTAACCCCCTTAAAAATTTTGGCATCAATACTTGCATGGTTTGTTCTGTATAAAAATAATTAGATTCTAGCAGTAGCTGTGTATTATAATTTTCACATTTAATCTACTACATAAAAATGTCTTCAATGTTTATAGTGGTTTTATCTCTGCATAATGTACTCTGAATAAAAATTTCATCACCAGAAGATACCTAGATCAGTGTTGTGTTTAATCCATGCTTGTACTTCGAAAATTAAATTTTCAATACAACACAACGCCTTCTGTTAATGATTGCCCAAGAAATCGTAGCTAAGTAACTTTACAATAAAATCTATGTTTTGTGGACTGCAACTTTATCGTGAAGAAAATTGAATGTCCCGTACCATCACTACAACTAATACTGGTGCATTCATATAGAATCGACTACTCTCGCCGATGGAACGTACCCGCGTCCGAGAGTGAGTAGCGTGAAGCTCAAGTGAATTTAACTGAAGTTTTCGAAGATCCGAACCAAAGTTCGGACGAGCCCCAAGCTAACTTTACCCAAGAAGTTAAGCTCCGGAGCATGAACCCTATTTTTCTAAATTATGCAACTTATTACTCTATTTTTACTTGTGCATTAAGTTTATAGGAGTTGAATAAAAACTTAGTTGCATGATCCTAGGTATCCATGCTCTGAACACTAGATATTAGGTTCGATAGAATGCTATGCTAATAGGACCCGGTAAAAGTCGAGTGATTTCCTATCACTCGCGAGAATATAGGAGTTGAATGTTTACTACATGCTGCAATCATAAGGTCGACAGACGGGGCTATGGTGCGATGTTCATGTTGGTGATTGAGGCCCCGTCTGTTTAGTGAAAAATGCTAAGGCCGCAGTGTGTGGTAGTGGTGGTTAAGCGTTTGAACGTACTAACCACATGCCAAGAATATGGCAATCGGTAAGCTTAAGTACCTAATCGGACCGGCAAGTGGACCGCGCACATGGTGGGTACAAAGCCGGGCCCTGATCCATAACCCGGGAAGAAAGGGGAAAGGTTGCACGTGTGACTCTAGGAGTAACCACGTGACGTGTGTTTAGGTTTCCCTTGCAAGGTTAAGAAATTCGATTCAAATCTTTCGTTTCTCGCGGTTATTGAGACTGCTTGACCCTTTTGCCACATAGAGTAAGAAATGGAACAATGATGATGATTAATCTTGTTGGATGCAAATTAATTCTTTCACCATGTATGATATTGGATAGTTGCTTACTTAGAATGGATAAAGAAAACTAGAACCTGGAGCTAAAATATGAAAGTAAGGACCTACTTATATATGCTTTTCGGCAAAACAAACCCCTCAAGCCAAAAGCCTTGCATGTCTAGGAGTCGGCTAAGTATACTCCACTAGTCGGGTAAGCCTTGCTGAGTATTAGTATACTCAGCCTTGCTTGCGGCTTATTTTCAGGTGACACTTTTGACGACATGATCGCTAGTTTGACTTGGCCGTGTACTCTTCCTCCTGGTTGGTCGGTGGAATGGGATGCGTCCCCGGCCAATGATGATAATGCCGAGTGATGTCTTGTACGGGCTTCATCGAGACATCATGTATCGTCGAGTAGTTTATCGTTGATTTTCCACTGCATTGAACTCTGAAGAACTCAATTACTTTGAACTCTGAAGAACTCAATTACTTTGAACTCTGAAATACCTTGTTTTACAAATTCGAACTCAGTTGTAATAATAATTTATGATGAACCCTGTGATGTAAAATTTGTGGAATGTTGTATTCTCTGGGCTCACCTTCGTGTGAGTACTTTGTATGTGTGGTTTCGATCGACAAAACCGTGGTTGTATCAGGAGGTTACCCGACAGACCAGTGGATTACTCCGTTTGAAGTGCGAGTTAGCCCTGATTGCCCTTGTGGTGATGGTTAGCGCGCTTGAGCCGGATTAATTCAGGTGGTTCTTCCACAATTAGACCTCCTCCTCAAGAAGATGGAAGAATATCCCTAGGATAAGGCTCCAACGCAAGCACTTCAAGCCTTAGATGCTCGGATGACGTGCAAGGTCTGTGGGAACACCGGACATTCAGGAAATGACTGCCCCGAAACCTAGGAAGATGTCATGTACATGAACAACAATAACGGGTTTCGTCGGCAAGGAGGCCATGGGTGGAATCAGTCGCGCCCCTACTACCAAGGAGGTAATGGTAATTTAAATTCATTTAGTCCTAACCAACCTTCCCTGAGGGATCTTGTACACGGCCAAGCGAAAGTCAACGAAACACTTCAAAAGAAGATGGCCGCTAACGGAGACCACTCAAGCAAATATGGATGGCATCTCCTCTGCACTCAAGAACCAGCTGAGCTTCAACAAGATGCTTGAAACTCAATTAGCTCAGCTGGCAGCTGCTGTTCCCTCTGCTGAGATAGGGAGAATCCCGGGGCAACCTGGATCTTCCATGGAAAACATCCATGCGGTAACAACAAAAGGAGGTAAAACTACTCGAGACCCCCCTTATCCTGACCATGCTAGCAGGGAGTATGATAATAAGATGGAAGAAGAGCCCTCCAGCAGCGACGACACCGACAAGGTGCGTGAAGGGAAAATGGCTCCTCATGAATTTTACGACACTCAACTATTACCGTTTCCGACCAAGCTCAGGAAGCTGGGACCGGATGAGCAGTTCAACCGTTTCATGGATATGATTCAGTGCGTTAATATCAGTGTTCCCTTGCTGGAAGCAATACGAGTACCACCTTATGCTCGCTACATCTAGGAAATACTCACGAACAAGCGGCCATTACCTTCCACCGAGGTAATTAAGCTCATCAAAGAGTGTATTGTAGCTATACACCAACAGCTCCCTGAGAAGAAGGATCCAGGATGTCCCACCATCAGTTGTTCAATTGGGACACAAAACTTCGACAAGGCTCTCTGTGATTTGGGCGCTAGCGTCAGTGTCATGCCCAAAGCAGTATTTGACCATCAAAATTGCTCAAGTTTGACTCCAACACCAATGCAGCTACAACTGGCTGATTCCTCTGTCTGGTACCCAGAGGGCATCACAAAAGGTATTCCAGTTAGAGTGCGGGATTATTTCATTCCTGTTGACTTTGTGGTATTGGACATGGATGATCACAAGGAGACTACCGTTATCCTTAGTCGACCCTTCCTCAGCACAGCAGATGCTCACATTGATGTAGGGGCTGGAGAAATTTGACTCCATGTCAATGGCAAGGAAGAAAGATTTGAGTTCCGTCCAAGAAGGGAACAATGTGCAATGATACGGATCAAATATGAGCCAAATCCCCAGAAAATCATTGAAGTTGAAGTGACACCTCCCAAAGAGGATAATCTCATCACCTTCACGAAGAAATTCATGAGAGGTGAACAAAAAAGGACACAGGGTAAGGAGCAAAAAGGTATTAATTATGTTCCAACGAACAAGGATCCAACGCCCACACCACCTACAACAATGAACAAGAAGAACAAGAAGGTGTGGAGAAAGAAGAAGACGTCGTCGTCCTCGACCTCCTCTCCAAGTATGGACGAATCAACCTCGAGTTAACCAGGTATGGAGACGGTCCTGCTCATTGGACCTTAAACCAAGAGCTAGCTTGAGGGAGTTCCTCCACCAAGTGAACTATATCTTTACTACTTTCAATAAAAACATAAAACCCATAAAAACCAACAAAAATAATTGTCTGCTTTAATTTCCCTTTCCATATGCGCGGTTCGCATGCTTAGTCATCCTAAGTTGAAAGGATGAATAATTGTTTCGCTCTTGCTCATCTATCTTGCTTAGTCTTAAGGCATAGTGTTTCCTGAGTTTGAGTTTGTTGGCTATTTAAACCTTTGTGTCATCAACCCGAACATCTCATGGGTTGCACATGCTTTATCCAAGTCTAGGTTGTTGTGAGTTTAGACATGGAAGGTAGAGCTTTATAATCTCCTCTCGAGTAAGGCATGATCTCTGGAGACTTTGTTTTTGAAAATAAAAAGGGGAAAACATAAGTTCCTCAATGATGTTGCCAGTCCTACCAGAGCCATATGCTTTATACATAGAAACTCTACACATATGCTACTTGCTATTTCATTGAGCTTTGCCAAATTGTTGTGACCCCCGTGAGATGTTGTTCATATCCTCTTGATCAAGATCACACACACGCCACACCCATTGCAAAATTCCTACACTGGGAATAAGCATGTCCATCCATCCACCAAATAAATGCTCCATGTACTATGTGATCTCTTCCCAAATATCCCAAAAAAAGAGAAAAGAGAGACATAGTTATTCCCAAAAAAAGGAGAGAAAGGCATGCTAGGAAGCATGACCCAAAAAAAAGTGAAAGAAGAATAAAAGGGATAGCTATGTCGAAAAGAAAAAGAAATACAGGGAGAGAGGGCATCACAAAGGTGGAGTAATCTTACTTCCATCCATCCACAAACACGCATATCTTGATCTTGGTTTATGACTTGTTTCTCCATGGATCCACTCTATATCTTGGTGATATATGAAATACAGGTATGCTTCATCCACTCCATACCTTGAGCCCCACCAAAGCTTTTGTTATGAGAAGGGAAGAAGTGCCCTGGTAAGGCTTTATACACCTTTGAGTGATCCGAGAGATTCATTCGAAGAACTTAGTCTTGTTTTGCAAAATTCAAAAAGAAAACCTCCAGAAGGATTGTTGAACAAATGAGGAGGTAGGTATTGCTCTGTCAACCATTCTAACTCTCAACAGCTCAAGGCGAGGAGAAGCTAAAAAGCCCCATAGATAATGAAGGTAACAAGGGCCGGGTACTCACGCCAAGCATACTCGATCTCAAGGAGATCATCTAAGTCTCAAGACGACGACATGACGACAAGTCATGAGTACTAACAATTTTCTGATCAATAACCTGATGTGTCCTGCTTTGCTCGGGACGAGCAAAGGACAGCTTGGGGGATCTGGTTGACGCTCGCTAGGACCAATTTTGAGCGTCAATTTGATCAGAAAATTAGGATGACTAGCATACTTTACCCACATATTTACCCAGAATAATATCGTTTCCACATTTCCCTTGGAGAATCCAGGAAATTGAGCAAAAAATGGAGGGAAAACTCACCCTTGAATCCAAGGCAAAAGCTATCGACCAATCAGAACGCTCCGTTCAGCCTCACATGAATCAAAAGGCCCACCAAGGCAAGTACCGACCTAGGACAGACCCAACTCACGCACAGGAGTGACTTGGGCCCACGTGTCAACCCCTCGGCCAAAGCTGAGGTTGGTTGGTGGTCAGGCTGGTTCGGCCAAATCAGCCAGGTCGGCCGAACCCAAACCTGCACCACCGACTTACCTCTTCCATGTGGCACTTGTTCATTAGCTCCCAATGGTTGTTCCAGGTGCTAGGGGCACAATGGTCGGCCGTGCAGCTCCTCACTCACCCCTATAAATACAGGGGGGTGCTACTAATGAAGACACACCTCAAGTTGCTCTCTCTGAAGTTCCTATCTTGCTTAGTCTTTAGGATAGTGGAGTTTAGGTGAAGTAGCTCTTCTTCGGGTTCCTGAGGTTGCCTAGGAGTGTTCGATATGGGTTTTACTCTTCCTCTCCTTTGTAATGTTCAGGATTCCTTAATGGAGTTATCTTCTAGATTTACATATTTGCATAGTTTATATTCTGCTATGTCAGACATGTATGCTATGATTAGTTTATATTCGTACCTTATGCCTTGTATAATTAGTCGTGATAACATATCTAGGTCACGGCAACGGTTCCGGTATTCGTATGTTTGCTCTAGTATGATGTCTGTCCATCCGAAGGGTGGGGGCTCCGCACGGGATACTAGAGTATCTCTCGTTAACGTAGACGTGGTGTCTGGGTTAATTAGTGTTGCCGATTGCAACTCTATACCATGGTTTGTTGATATAGGCAGCAGGTGGTGACAGCTCTGTCTGTCCAGCGTAACCCTCCCCATTCGTGTAGTAGTTGTAGGAGGTGCATAAAGATGCCGAGTTGGCTGGTCGCTCCACTGCCGGTCATGAGTTGGTTCTCCCGGTAGTGCTCGGGAGCTTAAAGCCCGATCCTAATCATGTGTATGTGCATAAGTGTATTGTATGAGTTGTATGTTTAGCTAGAAGTACATAAGTCCCGAGTGGTAGTTTTCTTCTTCCTTTCTCCCTGCCTAATCCTCTGCATAGAGTTTGAGCATGTGTAACTTGTGTGTCACACTACCTCTCCATCCATATATTATCTTACCCCTGTTTATACATTTGAATATACAAGCTAGATTTGTTCATCAACTTACCTATTCCAATAACCGCCGCCTTCCTTGTGGAAATGTAAATACGACCCCGTTACTCATGTGTAAAATGCTACAACGGTATTCCGTGCGCTTGCGCATTTATCTGTAATGTAAGAAATACCAATAACCATTTATGGTGCCATTGTTACGGATGGGCCTAACACCCTCATTCCTAGTGATGATGCTATCAAATGCCAACAGGTACTTGGCAGATCGAAGGAGCGCCACGTTGCACACCTCATCGAACTGGTCGAGGGTGTACTATCATGATTCCTCCGCACTGTTCTCGTTGTACGCTAGCACCTTGCTATATTGTAGTCGAGGTCATTGGGGAGCACGGCCTCGGCGCCGTACGCCATGAAGAAGGGGGGTGGAACCCTGTGGACCGATTCGGGCTCATGCGTAGACTCCATAGAACTGCTGGCACCTCCCTGGCCCAGGGCCCTGCAAACTTGTTGAGGTGGTCTAATTAAGATGCGCGGCTTTAGGTCCTACGAAACCATGCTGTTTGTGCGCTTGACCTGCTAATTGGTCTGGGGTTGCGCTACCGATGCCTAGTCGACCCGGATGTGGTAATCATCGCAAAAGCGTAGGAACTTCTTTCTAGTAAATTGGGTCCCGTTGTCAGGGATGATGCAGTTTGGGACCCCGAAGCGGTAAATGATGTTTTTGTCTTCGGGCCGGACTTGGGCGACCGGCTTCATCTCGATCCACTTGGAGAACTTGTCCACCGCCACGAGGAGGTGGTCATAGCCCCCGGGCGCTTTTCGGAAGGGCCTGACCATGTCCAGGCCCCAAACCTCAAACAACCACGTGATCGAGATGGTCTGGAGCTCCTATGCGGGCAGGTGAGTGTGCCGCGCGTAGTACTGACACCCTTTGCAGGTGCGCATGACGTGTTGTGTAACATCCCAGAATTTTATCACGGAATGTTAATCTGCAAAAATGTGAAATTTCAAAAAAAAAATTTGTATGAGAGTGTTTTTAGCTAGTATAACTTAAGGTTAATGCTTGTTCTCTCTAAAAATCATAGGAAATTAAAAATCTAATTAACCATAAGGACATTAAAGCTAGTGTGAGCTTTTGGAATTTATTTGGGTTTTACGTCTACCTTGTTTAAACTAAGTGTTTTGAAAATATTTTGATTGTGTGAACTTTAGTGGAACTCAATTTGAGAGAACCCTCGAGTTGAATTCAGCTACCAACCTAACTAACTACCCCTAAAAAGTGGGCCCTACCTAAAACCCTAACTACCCATGCCCTAACCCAGTATCTAGGCCCTAACCCATAACCTAAATCCTACCCTGACCCAGCCTAGAACCAAACCCTAGTCCGGCCCGATCAGCTGTCCTGGCCGGCTAACCCGTCCGGCCCGACCAGCCAGCATGCCAGCCCAATCCGCTAACCGACGCGCCCACGGTCAGCCGGCCTGCCTCACCCGACCGGCCCGCCAGCCTGAAAACCACCACAGCCCGCTACAGGACCCATGGACCGACCCAGCTGGCCCAGCTCGCCCGCATCGCCTCACTGACACGCGGGACCCACACGGCCTTATCCTTTCACCACATCGGGGCGACTGACGGGTGGGGACCACCCGTCAGCTTTCCCTTCCTCCTCCCGACTCACGCCGCCCGCACCTCGCCCCGCTTTGGTCCGCGCCCCGCGCTGCGTTCTCCACTCCGCTCGCGTCAGCCGCGCCAGCCCCTGTCCCCGCTCCGCGACACAGGAGCGCAACCGCCTGCGCTCCCTTTCCGGCCACCACACCAGTCGCGCCGTGCCCGAGCCGCCCCGTGCCGCGAATCCTAGCCGTGGCCGCATGGATGTGCGCCACGGACCCCCGATCCGCGGCCATCCTATCCTCGCCCTCAATGTCCGGGCCCGCCGCGACCCCTGCGCCACACCTATAAGAGGCCCGAGCCGCCGCTGCGAAACCCTAACCCTAGGGCTCCACCCACGTTCGATCCACCGTCGTCGCCTCCAAGAAGAGAGAGGGGGGAAAGAGGAGAAGGAAGAGAGGAGGCTGAGGAGGAGAACCAGGCGAGGAGGAGCCGCCGCCGTAAGCTGGTGCCGCCGGCCGCAAGGAGGAAAAGGAGGAGCACCATCGCCCCGAGCCAGCGCCGCCGCCGCAGCCGACGCCACCAGGACGAGACCGTCGCTACCAAGCCCGGAGGAACCACCCGAGCCACGCTGCGTCGACTTTTCGCTACGCCAGCATCTCCCTACCTCGCCTACACGACACCAAGCCCGACGGTGAGCTAGACCGCCTGCACCACCCTCGCCATCCTCCCTCATGCTGCCAGCTGAACGCCGATGAGCCCACCGTAGTCTACCCTAGGCACCCAGTCCCCCTTGTTTGCGTGCAGGAGCCCGCCACGCCGCTCACAAACCCGCTAACCGCCATCGTCGCCGCTCATCCTGCCGTCCCGTCGCCGCAGGCCCGGGATACTGGAACCCTGCGCGCACGGCCAACAACGCCATGGCCCTGGAACGCCAGGACGCCGCACGCGTGTGAAACCCAAGCTAGCTCACCCCATCGCCGCCCGACAGCTGATTTGCCCAGCCCTCGCCATGGCCGCCCCTTTTCGTCCTCGCCCTTGTTTGGTGATCGTCGTGGCCTCGCCGCCACGCTCACGCCTCGCCGCGGCCCCAGGATGTCGGGTGCCCGCGAGCTTGAGCTCACGGCCCCCACTGCCTAGCCACCGGTGAACACGCCGCGGCCTTGGAACACTGGGAACCCGCGAGCATGCGTTCACCGAGCCTCGCCATGCCCCCAGCCACGCCGTGCACGACAGCCTCACCGCCGCTCGTTAACCCCGCCGCCGCGCTAACGCCCGTACCCTAGCCGCTGCGGTCGCCTCGCGTTCTAGCCTAGCCGCAGCGCCGGGCGCCACGACCACGCCACGGCCATGGTGACCGCGCAGTGGAACGCCCCCACGCCGCAATGTCGCGACAAGGTACCCGTGGGTGCCACTACGGCATATGGTCGAGCACCTCGCGGGCACATGGGACACCCTCACCCACGTACGCACACACGTCCGGCCAGCCGCACCGGATCTGGCTGCCACACCAGATCCGGGATGGCCACTGACACATGCACCCCACACGTCAGTGAGGGAGAGAGAGAGAAAGGAGATTGATCGGTGGGGCCCAGAGGTCATCAAGAGGAGGACTCTGACGGGCGAACCGACTTCGCCAGCAAGGAGGGGGAGGCGCCATCGCATGGGACCCGGCTGTAGAGATGAGGAGGCGCCGATAGTGGGACCCACCTGACAGTGGGAGAGAGAGAGAGAGAAAAAGGGATGAGATTAGGCTGGACTGAGAGAGAGAGACATACGTATCTACCAAGGCCCACACCAGCACCCGAGCCAGCCCATGTTGCCCCCAAGGTGGCTCTAACCCAAGCCAGCCTGCAAGCCGCAGGCCTAGCTGGTCTGTTAGCCAGCCTGCGAGCCGCAGGCCAAGCCAGCCCTCTAGAGCCAAGCCTACTTCTTGGGCCAGCAAGCCGACCCGACAGCTTTAAGCCCAAAGACCCTGAACCCCTTTTTCATTTTTCCCTTTTTCCAGACTGACCCGTGGGACCCGTCTGTCAACCTCAGGCTAAGGCTGACCAGCGGACCCCACTGACCAGAGGCCCCCGCTGACCCTTGACCGCTGACTGTTGATCGTTGACCTGGTCAACGTTGACCGGCCAACGCTGACCGGTCAACACTGACGTCAGCAGGGCCCACTCCTGACGTCAGCCTTTTTGACCCCGGTGATAACGTGATGCTGACGTCAACATGACGTCGGCATGCCACGTGTCACCCCCTGTGTGTTTTTCCTTTTTCGTTAATCATTTAATAAATCCAGAAAATGATTTAAACTTAGAAAATTCATAATTACTCGACCCATTGGAGTAGGTTTTGCTGTCATTTGGATCTTTTTGAGAAGTTTTGTGCACTTTTGCACTTTAGTCTCTGAGCTTACGTGTATTTACGATTAGGCCGCTGCGAGGAGGAGAGGACTGATGTACCAGACGACCAGAAGCCCTGGAGGACTTCGCGGGCGCCCAGAAGCCAGAAGAACTACCCCGACAACCGGAAGACTTAGAAGAACTACGAAGAACCATCAGGTTCACGCCCATCTGCGGTTGAATACCCATTAGGCATTTATGCTAGTTATGTTATTGCTCCTCAGTATGATACCTTGTTATGAACCTGCATAGCCTACTTTTACCTAGATTCCTTGTAACCCCATATGATTCCTTCGATTGAAATGAATGATGATTTGGCTACTTGTGTATGAGCATGTGTGGGATTTGTGTTATAGTCTTGGTGTGTGTGGAGATTCTTTGGAGGAGTTGGGGGATAGGAATCTAGCTTGGACGAGACAAACTTAACTTGATCTTCTGATTCAGGGCTGGGGTGTGCATTGGGCACACCCTACGAAGGCCTATGGCGGGCACATGTCCTGGATGGACAAGCTAGTCCTTTGTGGACGTGGAGTCCCTTGTGGACGTTGGTGGAGGAGATGTCGGGCCATACCTGTGATGGGTGCCATTGACGGACTGTTGCGTCGGATACGTCGCTGTGGAAGGATCTCGCCTCGGCAATTAAGGCCCGAGTTAGTGGACTTGGAGATGGAACTATGTTAAACATGCACACCACTTATCTGTTATGAGGGCAGATTCGGTCCGAGCTAGTGACGCACGGCACCATGCCTGTAGGAGGATAGGGTATCAGTGTAAGGGGAAGGAGGTGATGACCTCACGTTTCCCGAATTGCAGGGTCTTGCGTGGCCTGGTGTAGAAGGCATCACAGTCCCGGGGCAACCTCTTGCGGGAGGGAGCATCCCAAACCCGGGAAGGCAGGATGGGGGCCGTTGCAGCTAGTTTCGTTGACCGTAGTTTCGTATGTTAGTGGGCTGATCCCTCGCTGGCTGCGACTCGAGTGGGTCCAAGTGTACAACCACTGCAGGGTGAAAACTATATGTATAGCCGCCTACTCGGTCATGTAGAACTCTTGATCCGACTTCGCTCTCATAGTTACTATTACTTGATTTCTACCTCCCTCTAGTCTTGATTTCCTGCCTAGGGAAGTTGAGGTGCGAGGAGAGGGTATTCTCACACCAACTTGGTGGGTTTGGAAGGTGTGACTACCTTGGGAGCCTGGGGTGCCAGGATGGCCCGAGTTGAGGTGTTTTGGATGATTATATAAATCCTTGTTGCTTGCATAGGAAAACCTCAGCCTTATCCTTGACTTGCTTAAATACCTTTTGCATTCCACTTAAAGCTTGCATACCGGTGGTGACGTGAACCTATCCCACTCCTTGGGAATAGTTGGTAGATGCAGGAAACGAAACGGTGATCCATACTAGGTGAAGTGAAGAACTAAGGACGGTTCGTGCTACGCTCAAGTCATGCGTGTGGAGAGTTGCATCCCTCAAGATAAAGGACAGCCATGAAGACTAGTTATCGTTTCAATTTTCTGTATTTTCCTTTTTGCCCAAGGGGCTTGTACTGAGAAACCGGTATCACAATCCTCTGGATTACGTAAATATTAAACCCATGTAATGAAATATCGTGATGTATGACCGTGATATATAATTGAAATGAGTTCTATATGTGATAGCTACTGATCCAGGGACTATCACGACGATATAGGGAGTCGGGTCCTCGTTCCGACGACCCGGTTCGTTTCATGTTGTGCATCCGCGACCGCGGTGGGCCAATAGAAGACCTCTCGGAAGGCTTTTACGACCTGCGATCTTGGTGCGGCGTGATGGCCATAGGTGGCCCTGTGGATCTCGTGGAGCATCTGCTACCTTTGCTCGCGGGGGATGCACTTCTGCAGGATCACTAGGTTCGGCCCTTTCGGCAAACCCTAGGGTCAGGTTGGGTCGGGCGTGATGGTTGGCCCGTTGGTTCGGCCCTTTCAGCAAACCCTAGGGTCAGGTTGGGTCGGGCCTGATGGTTGGCCCGTGGTCAGACACGCCCGAGCTCGCCAGTGGCTCGGGTGGCCGATCGCATTTGACCAATGGCTCATGTGCGTCGTTGACGAAAACCCCTGGTGGGGCCAACTCCCTACTCTAAGTCATCTTGGCTAGGAAGTCGGCAGCTTCATTGTTGTGCCGGAGGATGTGGTGGAGCTCGATACCATCGCAGTAGGCGGTCATCTTGTGGTCCCGGCATGATGCGTCTTTCATGACCTGGTCAACATTGAGCTTGGAGTCGCCCCGCACGTAGAGGCGTTGTGCCCCCAGTTCTGAGGCGATGTTGTAGGAGATGGTGAAATGTAGCCGGATGGCGAACCTTTGCCAATCTCCTGCAGGGGAGACGAAGTTGACCCCAGCCCCCACGCCTGAGGCCATAAGCGAGCTGTCGAAGTACATGGTCCGGTACTCGGCGTGGTTCGATGGTGGCGGGGCATGGGTCTCCATCCACTCTACAATGAAGTCGGCCAGGACCTGTGACTTGATCGTTGTCATTAGGACGTAGGTGATTTGTTGCCCACTTAGCTACCAAACGCGACGCGCCCTGGTTCTGAATGGTTTGGCCGAGCGCAAATGACATCACCACCATGATGTGGTATCTTTCGAAGTAATGGATGAGCTTGCACTTGGCGATCAGCACCGCGTAGATCACCTTCTGTACCTAAGGGTATCGTACCTTGGTGTCGGAGAGGACCTCGCTTACGAAGTGGACGGGTCGCTGGACTTTCAGGGCATGACCAGGCTCCTCCCGCTCCATGATGAGCGCCGTGTTAACCTCCTATATGGTGGCAACGATGTAGAGCATTAGCAGCTCATCGAGATCGGGGTAGATGAGGGTCGGCGGCTCAGCGAGGAAGGTCATCAGCTGGTCGAAGGCCTCCTGTGCTTCGTCCGTGCACTGGAACTAGTCAGATTTCTTCAGCATATTATCCAACGGCATCCCCCGCTCCCCAAGCCGTGAGATGAACCGGCTCAAGGAAGCTAGGCATCCCATCAGCTTCTAGGTGCCATTGAGGTTTATGATTGGGCCCAGATTCTGGATGGCCGCAATCTTCTCCACGTTGGCCTCGATGCCCCGCTCGGAGATGATGAAGCTGAGCAGTTTGCCCTTCGGGACCCTAAAAACGCATTTCTTAGGGTTGAGTTTGATCCAGTAGGAGTGGAGTCGCTCAAAAATCTGTTCCAAGTTTTCGACCAGGTGGTCGGCCCTCTCGGATTTGGCCATGATGTCGCCTATGTAGTCATTGATGACCTCTCCGATGAGGCTGTCGACACACCACTGCATACAGTGCTGGTACATTGCCCCGCGTTTTTAGGCCAAAAGGCATTGTCACATTGAAGTAAGTGCCAAACAGGGTAATGAACGAAGACACAAGCTGGTCGGACTCCTTTATTCCGATCTGGTGGTACTGCGAGTACGCGTGAAGGAAGCATAAGGTTTAGCACCCTGTGGTCGAGTTGACCACCTGATCGATGCGCGGCTAGGGATACGACATGTTGAGACAAGCCTTGTTCAGGCTTGTGTAGTCAACGCACATGCGCCATGTCCCGTTCTTCATCCACATAAGAACGGGGTTCGTTATCCACTCGAGTGGAACACCTCCTTGATTAACCCGGCGGCCAGGAGCCGAGCGATCTCTTCGCTGATTGTCTCCCACTTCCCATCGTTGAAACACCGTAGGCGCTGCTTGACGGGCCGGGCATTCGGCAGGATGTCCAGCATGTGCTCGACGACCTCCCTTGGGATCCTCAGCGTGTCGAATGGTTCCCATGCAAAGATGTCCCGATTGTTGCATAGGGAGTTGGCAAGTATGCTTTCTTATTTGTCAGTCAGGCTGGCCCTGATCTGGACCATTTTGCCAGCGTCATTGAGGTCGATTTTGACCTGCATGGTGTCCTCATTAGGCTTGAAGGTCCCTGCTGAGGACTTGCCCTTCACCGAGTCAGGGGCCACCTCCGCGGTGGCAAGCTAGATGCTCCTGAGCTCGATTGACTTCACCGCTACTGCGGCCATGTCGCTGCTCTCCTACCTGCAAAGCTTGGTGGAGGCTCCCGCCCACCGTGATAATTCCCTTAGGCCCGGGAATCTTCAGCTTGATGTAAGTGCAGTTGGGCACAGCCATGAAATTCGCGTAGCAGAGCTGGCCCGGGATCGCGTGGTACGACCCAGAGAAGTTGGCCACCTTGAAGTTGAGCGTCTCTGTGTAGAAGTTCACATTGTTCCCGAAGGTGACGGGAAAGTCGATCTGCCTGAGTGGTACCGCCTGCACGCCTGGGACCACTGCATGGAATGGCGCTCCCGTCGGTCGGATGCGCGACCGCACCAAACCCATGGCATCGTAGTTCTCGGCGTAGAAGATGTTCATGTTGCTCCCACCGTCCATCAGGAGCTTCGTTAGCCGCATCTTGTCGATTATGGGGTCCATGATGAGAGGGAACCGGCCGGCTACGGGATGATGCCGGGGTGGTTGGCTCAGTCGAAGGTGATCGCTGCCTCCGACCACTTGGGGTAGGTCATGACAGCCTCGTGCGCAGAAGTTGTGGCATTGACCTCCTGCGCCTTCAGTTTGTGCAGGCGTTTGACTTGTAAGCTGCCGGTCCCCCAGAGATCACGAGGCACCCCTCCAGTCTTGGGAAACGCATCCTCCACCTTGTCATGCTTCAAGAGGTCGCAATCCTTTTAGAGATGCTTGACGGGGAAGTCATGGTCCCCTTCATGCACTTCTCAAAGCTGCTATAGTTCTTGCAGGCGTCGGTCCGGCTCGTCTCCCACTCGTCCGCGCGGTCGGCCGCAGCAACAAGCTCGGTGTCGTGGCATTTGCGGTTCTTCTTTTTCTGCCTGCATCGCTCCTGGCTGGCCTCATCCCCGTCCTTGGGTTCGGCCTTACTGCTGACCTTGGTGAAGTTAGCTCAGACCGCCTCCTCACCCGAGGCGTGGCTGGAGGTGATGTAGAATAGCTTTTGCATTGAGCGCGGCCGATTGCGCCCGAGCTCATTGACGAGCGACTCGTTCGTCATGCCCGCTATGAAGGCGTTGATCACGCCAGCGTCCTCCACGTCGGGGAGGTCATTGCACTGCATGGAGAAGCGACAGATGTACTCGCGAGGAGTCTCTCACAAATTCTGCCTATAGTTCCTCAGGTCCCAGAAGTTACCTGGGTGCACGTAGATGCCATGGAAGTTGCTGGTGAAGACGTGCCTTAGGTCGCTCCAGGACTCAATGCACCATGTCGGCAGGTGCTCGATCCATGCGCGGGCGCTGTCGGCAAGGTAGAGGGGGAGGTATTGGATGATGAAGAGCTCATCGTCAGCTTCGCCTGTCAGACACGCTATGCGGTAGTCCTCGAGCTAGATACTGGGGTCGGTGTCCCCTGAGTACTTGGTGAGGTTTGACATAGGCTGAAACATAGCTGAGAACGGGGCTCGGCGATTGCTCCCCCCGAATGCCCGCGGCCCTCACTCTCGGGGCTCGGGGTGTGGTCATCGTCGGGGCCGCCATGCCATTGACCATGAATCTCTCTCGTGCGGGGGTTGGCGAGCTCTGCCTCCTCGCTCGAGGTTCCGGGCGTTGATGATGTTGCGGGCGTTGAGGTTGTCTCCTAATCAGCTCTGCACCGGGGGTACCATGCGGCTTTGGGCCGCACTGGATTCTCAGTTGTCGGGAGTCGTGGATGGCCGGTGGGACGGCTGGTGTCCCGCACGTGCGCTCATGCTCGGCGCACTCACGCTTAAGGTCCGCTTCATAGTCCCTAGTGCATTCGAGCCTCTCCTGCTCGTAGGCGGCTTGCACTTCCGGTGTGCACTGCATAGGAGTGTGGGCGAGCTCGTCGTTCGCCCCCCCATCGGTTCCACCCCCGTCGTGTGCATCATGTTGCAGTGTTGCGAGGGGTGGCTTTCCTCGCAGGGCGAGGATTCAGAGCCCGAGTTGCGACTCCGCCTCTAGGAGGTCACGGACTGACATGGGGATGTAATCTGCCGTTCTAACAAACTCCAAACATGGTTGGAGCGCTCGGCGCGCCCGCTCTGTGAAATCCACCTTGAACAAAGTCGCTACGTTCCTCAGCCCGAAAGGGAGAGGGACGTTAGGATCCCAGAAGTCGCTTTCTGAGGGCATGGGGTCGTCTCCCGACAGCTGAGAGAGGATGTTGGCCAGCGTGTAGAAGGTGCGTCGACACTCCTCAGGCTTTGGTTCGGGCCCGAGGTGCGTATCGATGCGCCGCACGAGGGCGTCGAGGTCCCCCGTGAGGTTGCCGCCCTCGGCGACGTGGATTCCCTCTGCGGGGGGAGGGGGGGGGGTGGGATCAGCACCGCCTATGCCTTGTCCCCTGTACCACAGAGGTGAAGGTGGCCAAGCTTTTTGGCCACAAACTCTAGGCCTCTGAAGCGGAGGGCCTGGCCGGGGTTGAAGCTGGGGATATACCTTAGCCCACCAGTGCTGTTGACGGCGAACTCCAGGCTCCCAAAATGGAGGGAGCCGTCGAGGGCTCCACCCTCCATGTCGAAGCTAAGGGCCGCCAACAAGCGATCATGTGGCGATGAGAGTAAGCGACTTCCCCTACCTGGAACGCCAATTGTTGGTGTTTCATTCACCGGCTACTATATTTAGCGCAACGCTTCTCCGTGGCTCTATGGCTAACAATCGAAGGCAAGGATTTAGATTGGTTCGAGCGAATGCCCTACATCCATTGTGGGTGTTGTTCTTCTTGTTCCTCACATTCAAATGCTGGATGCTTACAATTGGGCGATTGCAAGCCGTGAGTGTATGTGTGAATGAGTTGCCTCTCGTTCTATCAGAAGGCCTAGCCCCGCCTTATATGTCCGGTGGGCTGGGCTACAATGCGTGAGAGAGGGGGTGTCTCGCCACCCAGGAACGGTGTCACGGGAGTGAGGTCGGTTGTCCTACACCTGTCCGTCCGGGGCCCTCCTATTGAATGTGCTCTGCCGCTTCCCGTATCAAGTCCCGCCATCCCTGATCGCAGCGCCGTCGGACACGTCCTTGGGTCCGCATGCCATCCCCATGGCAACGGATGGCACCGTCGTACTTGTGGCACGTGCTACCCTGATGCTCCGGGGATGGGCCTCTTGCTTGGCCGGCATGCCCGGGCTCTCCTGCAGGGCTCGGGAAGTCGGGCACTTGGCTCTCTTCGCTGCTTGGTCCAACGCGAGGCCCGCTATAGCGCGGCGTGCCCTCACCTCCCTATGCCTGACGGTGGAGGGTGGTCCGGTTGTTAGCGTTTGATAGAGTCATCACTTGGATAGTCATTCCCCAATAATGTTGCCGCAAACGCCAAGTGGTATTTCTTATGCTACAAATAAAATCGCACGTGCACGGAATACCGTTATAGCATTTTGCCTGTGAGTAATCTCGGGTGTCGTATTTGTATTTCCGCCGGGAAGGCGGCGGTTATTTGAATAGGTAAGTTGATGATAAATCTTGCTTGGATATTTAATTGTAAAAACAGGGGTAAGATAATATATGGATAAAGAGCTAATGTGACACACAACTTACTCAAGCTCAAACTCTATGCAAAGACATTAGGCATGAAGAAAGGAAGAAGAAAGCTATCTACTCGAGACTTATGTACTTCTATATAAACATAGAGCTCATACTATACACTTACACACATACACATGATTAGGATCGGGCTTTAGGCTCCCAGGCACTACCGAGAGAACCGCACAAGACTGGCAAAGGAGCTACCAGTCCACTCAGCTACTTTATGGACCTCCTACAACTACTAGCCGAACGGGGAGGGTTACGCTTGACGGACAGGGGTGTCACTACCTGTCACCTACCTCATCAAACCATGGGATAGAGCCGCATCCGGCAACACTAATTAACCCAGACACCACGTCTACGTTAAAGAGCGATACTCTAGTATCTCGCGCGGAGCCCCCACCCTCCGGATGGCCAGACATCACACTAGAGCAAACATAAGAATACCGGAGCTGTTGTCGTGGCCTAGATGTGTTACCACATCTAATCATTCAAGGCATAAAGTACAAATACAAACTAATCATGGCATACTTGTTTGACACAGCAGAATATAAACTATGCGGATATGGAAATCTAGAAGATAACTCTATTAAGGAATTCTGAATATTAAAAAGGAGAGGAAGAGAAAAACACATACCGAACACTCCTAGGCAACCTCGGGAACATGAAGAAGAGGTACTTCACCTAAACTCCACTATCCTAAAGACTACGCAAGAGAGAAACTTGAGAGAGCGCAACTTGACATGTGTCTTCTTTAGTAGCACCCCCTCATATTTATAGGGGTGTCCAAGGGGGTGCACGGCCGGCTTCTCAGCTGCATTCACCTGGAACCGACCTTTGGGTGCAATGAGGTGTCGCCCCGTGGCAGAGGTAAGTCAGTGGAGCTAAATCTGGTTTGTCGGTGTTTTACCGGCAAGCCCACCGAGGGATACCCCCGAGGTGGTAGGATGTAGGTGGGGTGTCGCCGAGATCAGGAACCTGATGGTGCAAGGAACACGAAGCCTTTAGACAGGTTCGGGCCGCAGTATGCGTAATACCCTATGTCCTGTTGGTTTGTATTGCCTTGGTGGTTATGAGGTCTCTTTTGGAGGGGTCCCTGCCCGCCCTTATATATCCCGGGGGGGCAGGGTTACATGGAAATCCTAGTCTGGTACGAGCTTAGGAGTCCTAACCAAATACTTTCGGGTAGTTTCCTTCTATACCGACTAGTTGTACTAGCTTACGAGTACTTTTACATATGGATAAGGTATGGGACATGCCCCACCCCTTACTCTAGAACATTCTATGCCACACGTGCAGCCCCGGTGCCCCGGGTCTGACAAGCCCCCGAGCTCTTCATAGCCGAGTAGTGCAGGCTTCGAGTACTTCTGGAAGTCATCCTTCGGTTTCTGCTGAAACTCCATCTTGAAGGTGTCTTTCGAGTACTTGCCTTGGCTGCTGGAGGCTGTGAGGTCCTCTAGCCCCGAGTACTTTCAAGTCTTCTTTCTATGGAGTGCGATGCGAATCGCACTCCATATGGAGTAGCCCCTGAGCCTTAGGTTGAATCGAAGAATCAGGCTGAGGGTCTCACTACTCTTGAATCTTCACCTTATCTTCCAAACATTTTTTGAAAAATAAGCCATTGATGACACGTGTCCCGCAGCCCCCGAGCGTCGAATCCAAATCCTGAGATTTGGAAAAAGGATCCAAAACAACTTGGCAAATTGAACAGTGTTATGTACAAAATCCCTGTAAAAAATAATGTACATTAGTAGTGGTGTGATCTACCTTGATGATTTTTCCTGGAAATCAATTGGTTCAAAATTCAAAAAACTCCTTTTTTCGGGAGCCTATCCCTGAAAAAATGGTTAATCAAATAAACTTCTCAAAACTCCTCCCAGGATAACCGCTCAAAAACAAATCGCACTTTTTTAGGGAGAAAAACTCTTTGGCTTCCAAACAATAGATCTGGGCCGCCTGCTGGTTATTTAACCGCGCGGTGACTCTAAGGTTTTCACCCATTCGCTCTCTGCCTAGCCGTTTCACCTTCTCACCCTCCTGCGCCGCCAGCCATTTAGATCTAGGTTTAGCGCAGTTCATCAGAATCGCCTTTCCTCCACAACCAACTAGTCGGAGATCCCATCTTGCTCATCTGCAAGTGTGCCCACCCTCTCTCTTGGATCCCCCGAGCGCATGCACTTGAAGCGACTCGTGACTCACGAGATGGGAAACAAGAAGCAGGCGAGCAAGACGAAGAAGGATGAGGCACCGACCGGCGACTAGGGAAGAAGTAAGTGTACTCGAGCTAATCTTCTGAATCTTGTCACTCAAGGCCTTCTTCAATCGGAGAAAACGGTTCAGTGGAAGCCTTCCTTCCACCAATATAGTCCACAAGAAGCTGTAGATCAAACGGTGTTGTTCGAACATTTCGTTGAAAGGGGGTTGGCCCTCCCCGCATCCAATTTCTTTTGCGGCCTTCTTTACCACTAGGGTATTCAGGTGCATCACTTGAACCCTAACTCCTTTGTTCATCTTTCTATTTTCGTCCATCTCTGTGAAGCTTTTCTGGGCATCGAGCCCCACTTTCATCTTTTCCGTTATTTCTTCTACCTTCGCTATCAGCACGCTGAGGAGAGGCAATATCTAGTCGGTGGAGCCGGCCTCCAGCTCAAGCAGGGAAAAAGGAAGGAGTATATTGATTACTCCCTTCCTACAAACCACTCGAGATGGAGGTCTCTTTGGTTTTACATTGGCAACCACGCACCCCCACTGCCCGACAGAACCCCAAGGAAGGCGGTGTGGAGGCCCGAGTGGAACGAGAAGCTTAACCCCAATGAGATGTTGCAAGTCACTGATTTGCTCAAGCTGATCAAGGAGCACAAGGACAAAGGTGTGACTAGGGCCTGTGTCCTCGCCACCATGTACAAGAGGCGCATTATGCCACTGCAGAAGAGGGAACAATTTGGGTTCGAGTACTTAGGAAGTAACGACCCATCTCGATTGACTGCAGAGATCCTCCCCTCACATACGCCTCTTCACCGTATCCAGCGAGTACTACTCGATGCTCACACGGTGGATATGTCCCCAGGCTGTTCAGCGCCATTAATCCACCAAAACCGGTTAGTAGTTTTGTCTTCGAGTACTTTCAACACCTTGCATATGAGAAACTCCTATCAGACATTTCGACTTGTGTTGTTTGTGTCTTACAGGGACACGTAGAATTGTATCGTTGTCCTGCCCCAAACCCTGATGTGCCTCGAACCGATCACCTTAGGCCGAGTGCATTTCAAGTACTCAAGACCCATCAGTATGACCCTGATGCAGATGAGGATCTGACAGATTCTAACGATAACATTCCTTTGGCAGACATTTTGAAGAAGTCGGGGAAGGACTCGAGTGGTAGCCTGGAGGTGCCAAGCCACCTAACCAAGCCACGAGTGGTGCGGAAGCGCAAGGCGGTCCTTGGCGGGGATTCAAACGAGAACCCCAGGTAAGTCCATATCTCGAGTACTTCCCTTTTTGATTTTTGGCATTTTTTTTCTTTTCGCTGAAGTCCCTCTTCTTTTCTCTTCAGCCCTCCCGCTTCCCCCCTGTCCAAGCGTCACAAGGACGGGGGAAAGTCCGGGCCTTCTAGGGATGATGCCGCACCAGAACCCAACGTCCAGCATGGTGAGGCGGACCCTTCTGCTCTTGACGTGTCGCCGGACCTAAGTGGTTCTTTCCCGGCGACCACCCAGCAGGTTCCATTAAAAAAGCCTGCTGGCGGTTTGGGGAAGGGAACTGCTCGAGGGCCCTGGCTAACCAGCCTCAAGAAACTGGTGACCAAGAGGTCCTCCACATAAGTTTCAAGTGCCTTCACTTGAATGTTTTGCAATTCATCTAGTCGAGTAGTTGACTCATGTGTTTTCTTTTTCCAGCCCTTCCTCTGCTCTGGACTTGGGGGATGCCGAAGAGGTCCCAGCGGCCCAAGCCTCTGAGCAAGGGAAGGACACGGATGTATCAGCGTTGGATGCAAGTGCACCTCCTCCTCCTCCTCCATCTCTTCCGGCCACCAATGTTGAGGCGGAGAAAGATTCAGTGCGGACTGGAGCGGATTTGGAGCGAGTGAAAATGGAGCCACTGGCGTCTGAGCTCCCTGAAGGTGAACCCATCATGCCTCCTTGGCCCCCTGGTACTGGTCTGCCCGAGGAGACGCTCGTAACCGTGGGCGTAGTGGCAAGCGAGCTGCCCAAGGAGTCAGGTGCGCAGAATGCAGATGCTGCGGGTGTCACGGACCCTGGTACCAGCATCACCCAGACCACGGGTACACCAGTCCCTGGTGCTAGTGATGTTGGCGTCGCGGGTATATCGAAGCCCAATGTAGAGGCGGCGGACGACTTGATCGAGGATCCCTCACTCTCCAAAGAGAAGAGGGATCATGTTCTTGCTGTCTTCAAGGACTTGTACGAGTTTACCACAGTGAGTATTCATCTTCCTCGAGTAGTTTTCTTCCTCTTCTCTTGTTTGATGAATACTGACTGCTCTTATATGTTGTAGGGTCTGATGGACCGGTCCCAGGAGAAATCAGACAAACTGAAGCTCCTCCAGGACGGCCAACTCCAGCTGCAAGAGAAGGACCGCAAAATCTCCGAATTGCAAGAGAGACTCGAGCGGCTGGAGGCAGATCGGGAGCGGGAATCTTCTGCCTTTAAGAATACTTTTGATAATTTTTGACGCCAGATTTTGACACGTGTTGAATCGGCGTCAGGAGGAGAAGATTGGCCGATGCGGTAGACCTGAGGGTTACAGTGAGGAATCGACCGATTGAGGTAACAGTTGGAAATCGGCCGATTAGTGATGCAGCTTGCGCCAACAGGATGGGACTACTTTGGAGGGTTCCGGTCAAAAGTTGGTCAACAGAACGACGCTAAGTCGGTCAAGAAGCAATTAAAAAAAAGTTCTGGTTGGATTAGGAGACGGCGGCGGAAGATTCTGCGGGAGTCCGTTTCCTTTAAAAGATATTATAGATATAGTAGTTTTCCTGTTTCTTAAATAAGGTTGTAACAAGTCGTAATCGACCAGGAGTCCTAGTCTTAGGGTATAAATAGGAGTCGTCAGGGCCTTGCAAAAAAAAGAGACATCAATCAACAACAACACTTCTACTTTTTCTAGCAATTTACTTTCAAGCCGGCGACTTCGCCAATACTTTTCTTCTTTCACGAGTTCGTACGGATTGGCAGGGCTGCATCAACTTGATCTCTAGCCAACAGGTAGGTTCCGCTTATCGAGTAATATCCGAGCTTTAACTACGGGCGCATCGCTGTGGTTTCATTTGGATTTATTCACCAGCTATCGATATTTACTAGAATTGCAAGTTTTACCTGTTGTTCTAGTATTATCACCAGTTATTGTGGCAGAACCACCTGAATTAATCCGGTTCAAGCGCGCTATTCATCACCACGAGGGCAATCAAGGCTAACTCGCACTTCAAACGGAATAATCCACTGGTCTGTCAGGTAACCTCCCGATACAACCACGGTAAAGCGGATCGAAGCCGTACATACAAATGCTCATGCGAAGATGAGCCCAGAGAATACCACATTCCAGTAGATATTACAAAATTATCATAAGTGAATATTACAAACCATGTTTGAGTTTAGTAACCAATACTTCAGTGGTCATAACCAATAAGTTCTTAAGAGTTTAAGTTGCAGCGGAAATAAGATAACGAAAGCTACTCGACGATACAGGATGTCTCGGTGAAGCCCGTACGAGACATCACTCGGCATTATCTCCATTGGCCGGGGGCGTATCCCATTCCACCGACCAACCAGGGGGGAGAGTGCAGGGCCAAGTCAAGCTAGCAATCATGTCTTCGAAAGACTCACCTGAAAACGAGCCACAAGCAAGGCTGAGTATACTAATACACAGCAAGACTTACCCGTGTAGTGGAATCTACTCCACCGACTCTAGACATGCAAGGCTTTTTGGCTCAGGGGTTTGTTTTGCCGAAAAGCATATACGAGTGGGTCCTTACTTTCAACTTTTAGCTCAAGATTCTAGTTTCGTTAACCATTCTAGATAAGCAGCGATCCAATATCATTCATGGTGAAGCATTAAATTGCATCCAACAAGTTTATTCATCATCATTGTTCCTCTTCTTACTCTGTGTGGTAAAAGGGATTAAGCAGTCTCAATAGCCGTGAGAAACGGACGATTCGAATCGAATTTCTTAACCTTGCAAGGGAAACCTAAACACACGTCACGTGGTTACTCCCAGAGTCAGACGTGCAACTTTTCCCCTTTCTTTTCGGGTTGTGCATCAGAGCTACCCTCCGAGAGTACAAGAGCCCCACGCCACGGTTCGGCGCCGGGTCATGACCATCCTGTATGCCCATAAAGATTCAGCCAAAGACATATGCCCATAATTTAATCCCCATATCGGCTGCAAATTCTCCGAATTCTCCAGAAGTGAACATTGTCCCTTGATCAGTTGTGATGGTTTGAGGAACACCAAATTGATATATAATATGGCTTTTAACAAATTCAATCATATCGGCTGATGTCACGTTCCTCAAAGGAACTGCCTCCACCCACTTAGTAAAATAATCTGTAGCCACCAATATGAACTTATGCCCTTTGCTTGATGGAGGATGAATCTGTCCGATAAGATCTATTCCCCAACCTCTGAACGGCCACGGCTTAATTATTGGATTCATAGCTGATGCTGGCGCGCGCTGCACATTGCCAAACCTCTGACAGTCTTGGCATCCTTTGTATTACTTGAAACAATCTTCAAGGATTGTCCACCAGTAATATCCATTGTTCCGGATCATCCATTTCATTTTGTGAGCCGATTGATGAGCTCCACACACGCCTTCATGGATTTCTCCCATCAGAACCTTTGCCTCTTCTGTTCCCAGGCATTTGAGAAGAACTCCATCAATCGTCCGATAAAATAAATCATCCTCAAGCAACACATATTTTGTAGCCTGAAAACGTGTTCGCCGATCCATCTTTTGGGATGGATTTCTCAAGTAATCGGCGATCTCCTTTCGCCAGTCATCGGCCGCGAGCTCTAGCGTCATCGCTCCCTGAATCGGCCAATACCCAGAAGCATGTTGGGCCAGTCTGTTGGCTTCTTCATTATAATTTCTGGGGATGTGTCCAATTATTGCAGACTTGAACTCTTTTAAAAGTTGAAGACAATCCTCATAATAAATCCTCAAGATATCATGCTTGCACTCAGATCACCCCGTCAACTGATCCACAATGAGCATGGAATCTCCAAAAAATTCGACTGCATCAGCTCTGACTTCCCTTAATAATTGGATGCCTTTTAGAACAGCTCGATATTCCGCCTGGTTATTAGTTGCAGAGGCTTCTATCGGCAGAGAGAAATTATAACTTGCCCCCCGAGGCGACACAAGAACAATGCCGATTCCTGATCCGACCCCACATGAAGAACCATCAAAATATAGAGCCCATGGAACTGGTTCAACGGTGGCGATTTCTAGTCCACAATGCTAAACTACGAAATCGGCCATCACTTGACCTTTGACGGCTTTGGCCGATTCGTACCTTAAGTCGAATTCTGACAAAGCCAGGATCCATTTTCCAATCCGCCCTTTCAAAAGCGGCAATGATAACATATACTTCACCACATCATCCTTGCACACGACTATGCATTCTGCCGATAGCAAATAGTGTCTGAGCTTGGTACATGAAAAGTACAAGCACAAGCATAGGCGCTCCACCAAGGAATATCTTGTTTCTGCGTCTAAAAGTCTTCTGCTGACGTAGTATACCACTCGTTCTTTCCCCTCAAACTCCTGTACCAACGCCGACCCAATAGCCTGTTCATTAGCCGATAAATATAACTTGAACGGCTTACCAGGCTGTGGTGGAACCAATACCGGAGGTGAAACCAAATACCGCTTGATATTCTCCAGTGCCTTGCGCTGTCCTTCTCCCCATATGAATTCCTGGTTGGGCTTTAATTTCAACAGAGGGGTAAAAGCCTGAATACGTCCTGACAGGTTGGATATGAATCTTCTGATGAAATTGACCTTGCCGATGAGGGACTGTAGTTCAGTTTTATTTCGTGGGGCCACCACTTTGTTGATGGCGTCTATGGTCTTGCGGTTGACTTCTATCCCGCGCTCATGGACCATAAATCCTAAGAATTGCCCGGCCGATACACCAAATGCACACTTGTTTGGGTTCATCTTCAACCCATGTTTCCTTGTGCACTCCAGTACTTCCTGTAAATCGGCCAGATGATCTTGGTGACCTTTTGACTTGACCACGACGTCATCTATATAAATTTCCACCGATGAACCAATGAGCTTGTGGAAGATGTAGTTCATGGCCCGTTGATATGTAGCGCCGGCGTTCTTCAACCCGAAAATCATAACCACCCATTCAAATAAACCAAGATGACCCGGGCACCTGAAAGCCGTTTTCGAAATATCTTCCTCGGCCATTAATATCTGATTGTACCCGGCATTCCCATCCATGAAACTTATGATTTTGTGGCCTGCGGCAGCATCCACCAAGATATCGGCCGTCGGCATCGGATATCCATCCATCGGTGTAGCCTGATTTAAGTTCCTGAAATCGATGCACACACGTAATTTTCCATTCTTTTTGTATACAGGCACAATATTAGAAATCCATTTGGCGTAGCGGCATTGCCGAATAAATCCTGCTTCAATCAACTTTGTAATCTCGGCCTTTATATCATGTAGAATCTTGGGGTTACACCATCGTGCAGGTTGCTGATATGGCCGATATCCTGATTTTATAGGTAACCGGTGTTCAACAATAGACTGGTCTAGCCCTGGCATCTCATGATACTCCCAAGCAAAGCAATCCTTGAACTCTTTTAATAAACTTATCCATTTACATTTGTACTCAGGATCCAAATTAGCACTAATGTACGTCAGCCTTGATTTGCTGCTGTCTCCCAAATCCACCATCTCCAATAAATCGGCCGACGTAAACCCATGCCCAAGCTTCCCATCTTCTCGGACTAGCTGATCCATTTATTCTGAATCTTCAGAGCCGACTGCTTGGATCGGCTGCAGACCGAAATCGGACACTTTCAGGAAGTCAGTGTCCCAAGTCCTGCCAGATATACACTTGACGTGCTCGCAGCTCCACTGTTGCGTGTCGGCCGCTGCAACGCTGTAGACGGAATCGGCAGCGACTATCTCTATGCTGTCGCCGACCCATTGCACAAGGCATTGGTGCATTGTAGATGGGACACAGCAGTTTGCGTGTATCCAGTCGCGACCAAGCATCATATTGTAGGACCCCTTGCCATTAATAACGAAAAAAGTGGTAGGGAGGGTCTTACTGCCGATGGTGAGGTCGACGCAGAGCGCTCCGCGGGCGGGTGACACGTTGCCTTCGAAATCCTTCAGCATCATGTCCGTCTTGGTGAGGTCTTCATCGCCTTTGCCTAGCTTGCGGAACATGGCATACGGCATGATGTTAACTGCAACGCCTCCATCTACCAGTAATCTAGTGACGGGTTTTCCGTTGACATAGCCTTTGAGAAACAGCGCTTTAACATGCTGTCGTTTTTCCTCTTCTGGTTTCTCAAACGTAGCCGTCATCGGCTCCAACACTAATTGTGCCATTTGTTCCTCTTCTGTTCTTGTTACTTTATCCCGATCGTTTGGCGCCATGAACTCCATCGGCAGTATGAACACCATATCAATTTCAGCTGCCGATTCTTGGTTGTTTGCTTCTTGATCGTTTTTCTTTGGGCGCCACACTCAAGACTTAACATTCCTTCTCTCTGGCACCTCTCTCTGTTCTTCTTCTTGATGCTCCCACTGGCGTAGGCGTTGGATCCTTCGCTTCTGGGATCTGGATAGGCCATCGGGACACCACCTGGGATTTGCTGGTTTGGCCGATGATCTGGCGTGTTCCCAATCTGGTTCCCTTCCTAGGGGATCCTTGTCTGATACCCTGTCATCGGCCATCTCTTCCAGCCGATCGTGCGCGCTGATCCTGCCCCCCAGTCTATCCCGCTGGCCGATCTTGCTTTTTGACCGGTAGTACTGGTCAACTCTGCCCCCCAGCCGATCATGCACCGAAACGCGCTGTTCCTCGCGCCGATTTCTGCTGATCGGCTCTGATCCTCTATCCCTAGAGTGTGGCCTCGGGCGATCATTGCGGCTTAATCCGTTACACTCTGGACAGTTATCGGCAGATGGCAATCTGATGTCGTTCTCCCAGCAGTGGATGAAGAACGGACATTGCCAGTGATCTTCATGCCGGCGTATCATCTCTTCCTGGTATCTTGCTTGTTCTTGCTGCTGCCGATATTACTGAGTAACAAATGGGAGGTGACGGGCTTGCGTGGTCGTTCTGGCCCCCGCCTGTTCCTTCTGATTTCTTCCGTCGTGATCTGCCTCCTGGGATCGACGGCGCCGCCTCTTCCGTCGTGGCCGCCTCCTGGGATGCTGATCTATCTTCATCGGTTTTGCCGATTTAGCTGGAGTTTCAAATTTAAGCCGCCCCTGCTCGATGGCCGATTGTATCAGCTGACGGAAGACTTTACATTCATTTGTATCATGAGAAGTAGCGTTGTGCCACTTGCAGTATTTCCTCTTCTTAAGTTGATCGGCCGTAGGGATGGTGTGATGCTGAGACAGCTTAATCTGTCCTTCCTGAAGCAATAGATCAAAAATTTTATCGGCCTTTGACGTGTCAAAGCCGAATGTCTCTGGCTCCTTCTTGCCAAAAGGGCATGATATCAGTTTTTTCCCTTTGACCCATTCTGCCAGGCCGATTTCCTCTTCCGCATCTGATTCAGATCCTTCCAAGTATGCCACCTTCTTTTGGAAGTTCCTCCGCTGTTCAAATGGTCGGACCTCTTGTCCTGACAATCGGTGAACGATTTGGCTCAGGCTTTCAAACTCTTGGGCAGCATATCTTTCTTTGATTTGTGGCAGGAGGCCTTGGAAGGCGATATCGGCCAACTGTGCGTCGGTCAGAGCCAGACTGTAGCATTTGTTCCTGATTTCTCTGAACCTCTGTATATATCCCATCACTGGTTCATCACTCCTCTGCCTGAGGCTGGTCAAATCTGAGAGCTTCATCTCGTGTACTCCTGCGTAGAAGTACTTGTGGAATTGTTTCTCCAGATCGGCCCATGTAACGATGGAATTTGGCGACAAGGTGGTGAACCACTGGAAGCCCGATCCGGACAGAGACGATGAAAATAAACGCACCCTCAGAGCATCTTGCATGGCAGCTTCTCCGCACTGGATGATGAATCGGTTGATATGCTCCACAGTGGATGTATCGTCCGTCCCTGAGAACTTGGTGAAATCAGGAACTTTGTAGCGGTGTGGGAACGGCAGCAAGTCATAGGCCGATGGATACGGCGTCTTGTAGGTGTAAGTTTGAACTTTTGGCTTCAATCCAAACTGATCCTGGATTACTTCTGCTATTCTTGCCGTCCAGTCCACCTGCTGCTGATGAACAGCTGTTCGCGGCGCGGGCATGTGCTGAAGGGCTGGTACGGCCGGGTGATGAATCGGCGAATTTTGCTGAGCGGCCGATAGTTGATGGCGAAACGAGTCCGCACCCCCATCGTATGTCATCGCTGGCGCCGTGCCTCTGAATGCTTCTACAGTGCTTGCCCCCCTGCCGATTTCTGATGAGATCGGCTGATACTGGGGAACCGTCGGCCGGGCGGCCGATTGGTATGGCACCTGGATTGAATAACTTCCATACCCGTTCGTTGGCTCGGGAAAATACGTTGTCGCTGATGTTCCCCAAGGTGCTGAGCTTGTAGGCAGTGACTGCACAGAAGCAATCTGAACGGGTTGAAGCGGTGTCTGTGATGGGAGACATGGTGCACCACTGTATCTTGGAGACGCCCGGGGCAATGGAGAGTTGTACCCCTCGCGTTGCGTCAATATCGGCTGAGGAGCCGATTGGGACGTGTATGGTAAGCTTCTGGCTGGCGGAGTGGTCGGCGGGGCATATGCCGGTGCCTGATAGCCTTGGACTGCTCCGCTGGCCAGAGAGCTGACGACGGCGTTATACACCGTGTTGGTCATCACTGAGGATCGGTCGATGAATGCCTGATACACAGACTGTTGAATCATCTCTGACATCTTGCCCGAGTCCTCAGCAATGGTGATGTGGCGGGGAGCTGGAATAGGAGCCTTCTTGACCGCCTCCCCGCTTCTGGTACGACTGAACGACTGGAGGTACATCTTCTTGTAATCTTCTAGATGTTTGGCCAATTCTTCCCTCTGGTCGTCCTTGAGATCCGCTTCTGTGACCTCAATGATATTGCTGTCGGAGATTTCTGCGTTCTTCGACATATCAGATCTTGGATGGTCCCACCGGGCGTGCCAAAAGTGTGTTGGTGCTAAAATCGGCTGGATAGGAATCGGCCGACGGTTTTCAGCATCGGACACACGACCCGGGAGAATCTTCTTAGCTCCTGTTCGGGTTATTGCCCTGGTGCGGTTCGCGCGGCGTGCCAGTCAATCTGACCTGTTGATTGACAAGGAAATAGAGTATTAAATTCCAGGCGCGTCGATCGGCTGGGATTCCGATCTGTCCTGAGGAGCGCGTCGGCGGCGAATCGGCCGATTTGCTGTAGAGATGATCGGCTATGGATCAACCGATAATCGTGTAGTAATGGTAAAGAAAACTGCCGGAGCGATCTAAACAATTACTACAGAAGCAACACTTGAAATAGATCTAATCGGCTGTGTGATGATAAATCGAAAAAGAACAATGATGAAGCCGATTACTCTGATCTCAAGCTGGATAACTGGTGATAATACTAGAATAACAGGTAAAACTTACAATTCTAGTAAATATCGATAACTGGTGAATAAATCCAAACGAAACCACAGCGATGCGCCCGTAGTTAAAGCTCGGATATTACTCGATAAGCGGAACCTACCAATTGGCCGGAGATCAGGTTGATGCAGCCCTGCCAATCCGTACGAACTCGTGAAAGAAGAAAAATATTGGCGAAGTCGCCGACTTGAAAGTAAATTGCTGAAGAAGTAGAAGTATTGTTGTTGATTGATATGTTGATCTCTCTTCAAGACCCTGACGACTCCTATTTATACCCTAAAGCTAGGACTCCTGGTCGATCACGACTTGTTTACAACCTTATTTAAACAACAGGAAAACTACTATATCTATAAGAACTTTAAAAGGAAACGGACTCCCGCAGAATCTTCCACCGCCGTTCCCTAATCCAATCAGGATTTCCTTCAATTGCTCCTTGACCGACTCAGCGTGCCTCCTTTGACCAACTCTTGACCAGGACCCTCCGAAATAGTCCCATCTCGTTGGCGCAGGCTGTATCACCAATCGGCCAATTTCCAACTGTTTACCCCAATCGGCCGATTCCTTACTGTAGCCTTCAGATCCGCCGCATCGGCCAATCTTCTCCTCCTGACGCCGATTCAACACGTGTCAAAATCTGGCGTCAACACCGGCGAAGTAGACCGGAATCGGCAGTTGGCCAAAACCCAGTTGCCTTGCTGCAGCCGATGGATTGTAGAACTCATATGTGGGAGAGTCTTTTCCTGAGAAGAAATTGGCTGGCAGAATTCCTGGCTTGATCAAGATGTCCATAAGCCCCCTGTCGAAAGTATGAGTGGAGAAGTTGTAGCTGATGGGTAATTTGAAAATCGGCTCTACTGCTTGATACGGATGCCAGCTGACAGTCTCTTCACTAAGGCCATTGTAAAGGCATCCGAAGTACTCAGCTGTACAGGTAGCAGTAAACTGACAGCCAGGGAAGGCCGATGTCGCCTCCCCAAAGGATCTGCAGCGTCGTCGGACGGTTGGATTCTCCTCTGACTCGATGTTAGGGAAAGTTTTGGTCTCTATCCATTGCTGAGAGACCTTGCTCATATATAAATTGAGCCAGAGGGTGATGAACCACCATGGACCGCCAGGGTTCCCAATCGGCTCCCCCTTTGACAGCTTAATGCCGATTTCGTGCATCAGGTGATAGGCCGATCCCAGCAGATATTTTCCAAGGGGGATGGCCGATCCTTGTGACAAAGCTTCCGCTAAAGCCTGAGTGTTAGAAGACGGTCCAACTGCTCTGCCACAGAAAAAGTGTTTTTCTAGCCACATCATCAGAAAAGCAGTATGTTCCCTCTCTGAAACTGTCCCGGTCTTCATATTTTTGCTAATATACCCCTTCCACCCGCCGATTCCTTTGGTCTCTAGCCGATGTGATGGCTTAATCAGATAGTTAAAAGGGATATCGGTGGAGGAGATGTTGAGGCTGGTCAACAGTAGGACATCGGCCAAAGTTGGGGTCATGGGTCCATGTCCAAAAAGAAACGCATTGAGTGCGTCGGACCAAAAGTAAGAAGCTGCTATGACCAGAGGTTCATTTTTCTCCATCTGGGACAGAGAGAGATCTATGCATTGGCCGATTTTTTGTTCATCCCACTGAATCCTCCTAGACCTGGCTATTCTCTGGTACCATTCGCTCCAGCCAGGGGTCTCATTTGGCCAGGATCTAAAGGTACCTACCACTGATCTAGGTCCATGGGTGACTGCTTGAACGGGATTCTGTGAGTCTCTAGATTGATCAGGTCTGTCGGATCGAGGTTCCCCATGGGGCCTAAGCAGATAAGATCAGGGGATTCTGAAAGAGGGATGGTGATCTGGTGCCTAAGTGCCTAAAAAAGGGAGAAAAGGGGAAGAAACTGAGAAGGGATCCGGAAAGTACTGGAGCAGTAGAAAAGAAAGAGGGGAAAATTTCAAGTATTTACCTCTAGGATGAAGATCATCGTTGCCAATGGGGCTGCCAGCGGAGCCGCCGATTGGACCGCCGCCGCTGAAGGGGTCGCCGATAGAGCTTCCGTGGATGGAGCAGTCGCCGATGGTGACGCCATTAGAAGGTTGGAGCAGGTCGCGAATGAGATTGCCGGAGGGGGGGCGTTCGGAGATCGAGAGGGCTCGGAGGAAGACGAACAGTGGTTCGCTGGAAGGGAATGCTAGATTTGTGGGGAAGAGTAGGCGGAGAATGCCAATACTTAAGAAAAAAAAAACTGGGAGGGCAAGGGTAAAGATGGTATTCTTGCCGCGCCGTCTACACGAATACCAGGGAGCGGTCGTTTCGCGCGCTCGGTCCGAGAAAATTGCAATCATTGTGCGGAAGACCGCGGAACGGAAGGAGATTTTTACTGCGCCCGTTTCGGAGAAAAGGATTAAAGAAAGAGTTTCGAAGAAAAAGTTATGTTTTACTCCGAAACTAGGGGGCATGTGTTGACGCCAGATTTTGACACGTGTTGAATCAGCGTCAGGAGGAGAAGATTGGCCGATGCGGCAGATCTGAGGGGTTACAGTGAGGAATCGGCCGATAGAGATAACAGTTGGAAATCGGCCGATTAGTGATGCAGCTTGCGCCAACAGGATGGGACTACTTTGGAGGGTTCCGGTCAAAAGTTGGTCAACAGAACGACGCTAAGTCGGTCAAGAAGCAATTAAAAAAAGTTCTGGTTGGATTAGGAGACGGCGGCGGAAGATTCTGCGGGAGTCCGTTTCCTTTAAAAGATATTATAGATATAGTAGTTTTCCTGTTTTTTAAATAAGGTTGTAACAAGTCGTAATCGACCAGGAGTCCTAATCTTAGGGTATAAATAGGAGTCGTGAGGGCCTTGCAAAAAAAAAGAGACATCAATCAACAACAACACTTCTACTTTTTCTAGCAATTTACTTTCAAGCCGGCGACTTCGCCAATACTTTTCTTCTTTCACGAGTTCGTACGGATTGGCAGGGCTGCATCAACTTGATCTCTAGCCAATAGGTAGGTTCCGCTTATCGAGTAATATCCGAGCTTTAACTACGGGCACATCGCTGTGGTTTTATTTGGATTTATTCACCAGCTATCGATATTTACTAGAATTGCAAGTTTTACCTGTTGTTCTAGTATTATCACCAGTTATCCAGCTTGAGATCAGAGTAATCGGCTTCATTATCGTTCTTCTTCGATTTATCATCTTACAGCCGATTAGATCTATTTCAAGTGTTGCATCCGTAATAATTATTTAGATCGCTCCAGCAGTCTTCTTTACAATTATTACGCGATTATCGGTTGATCCATAGCCGATCATCTTTACAGCAAATCGGCCGATTTGCTGACGCGCTCTTCAGGACAGATCGGAACTCCAGCCGATCGGAGCGCCTGGAATTTAATACTCTTATTTCCTTGTCAATTAACAGGTCAGATTGACTGGCACGCCGCGCGAACCGTACCAGGGTGATAACCCGAACAGGAGCTAAGCAGATTCTCCCGGGTCGTGTGTCCGACGCTGAAGATCATCGGTCGATTCCTGTCTGGCCGATTTTAGCGCCAACAATAATCTTAGGAAGGAGAAGGCCCAGCTCGTTCAGAAGAACAAGATAGAGACCAAAGCGCATAAAGGTAGCTTGCTGCTCTGTCTTGTTATCCCTTAGTTTGTATGTCGTTCGAGTAGTTTCTGAAACTGTCTTGAATACTTCTTCTTTTCTCTTGCGAGCAGAACTTCGATTCAGAGAGTACTTCACTTTGGCCTCTGCACTCCAAATGCATGGCCTTCCTCGTTGCGCTCCACCACTATTGCTGTGCTGATGACATGAGTAGTTGCTGCAATGTACATCGGCAGGTTCTCGCCTAGATGTGGTGCCGTGAGTATGGGAGGCGACTGTAGGTGCTGCTTGAGGTCCTGCAGTGCCTGCTCGGCTTCCTCCGCCCAGTGGAACTTGTCTTTCTGCTTCAGGAGCTTGAAGAAGGGAAGACCTCGTTCTCCAAGTCTCGAGATGAATCTGTTCAGCGCCGCCATGCACCCTGTCAGCTTCTGGACGTCCTTGATCGTCGTTGGAGCCTTCATATCGGTGATAGCAGTGATCTTTTCCGGATTGGCCTCAATCCCCCGGTGACTAATGATAAACCCGAGTAGTTTCCCGGACGGCACGCCAAAGATGCACTTCGTCGGGTTAAGCTTTCATTGGAACTTCCGGAGGCTGTTGAATGTTTCCTCCAGGTCCGCAATGAAGTCCTCGGGAATTCTAGTCTTAACGATCACGTCATCCACATAGGCCTCGACGTTGCGGTGTAGTTGATCTGCGAAACACCTTTGGATTGCCCGCTGGTACGTAGCCCCCACGTTCTTCAACCCAAAGGACATTGTCTAGTAGGCATAAGTCCCGAAGGGCGTGATGAAGGCGGTCTTGATTTGATCTTCTTCCTTGAGGGCGATTTGATGGCAGCCCGAGTAGCAGTCAAGGAAGCAGAGTAGTACGCAACCGGCAGTGGAGTCGATTGCTTGATCAATGCGCGGTAGCCCAAAGTGATCCTTCGGGCAGTGCTTGTTGAGATCGGTATAATCAACACACATCCTCCATTCTTTATTCTTTTTCTTTACAAGGTCAGGATTGGCAACCCACTCTGGGGTGGTACACCTCTTTGATGAAACCAACCGTGAGTAGTTTAGCCAACTCCTTTTTGATGGCTTCCCTCTTATCCTGAGCGAATCTACGGAGACGCTGCTTCTTAGGGATAGCATCGGGATCTACTTTCAGACTATGCTCGATCAGTTCCATGGGCACCCCTGGCATATCCGCTGGTTTCCACGCGAATATGCCTCGGTTAGCCCTAAGAAAACTGATGAGCACGCTTTCCTATTTCTGGTCGAGTTGTGACCCGATCAGAGCTGTCTTGGACGAGTGTCCCTCTTGGAGGTAGATGGTCTTCAGTACGAGTTCGCCAGCGGGCTGTACCTTCAAGTGGTTAGCCTTCTTCTAGGGAACCTCCAGGTCCACTTCTGAGAGCTTCTGCGTGACCGCGAGTACTTCTACTGAAGTATCTGGTACACGCGTAGTCCAGGCGTACTCGATGGCTTTCTAGTCGCAGTCGTATGACTTCTCCAAGTCGCCGCGGAAGGTGAGGACACCGTTCTTTCCTAGCATCTTTAGGATTAAGTACACGTAGTGTGGCACGGCCATGAACTTAGCCATTGCCGGTCTGCCCAGTATGGCGTTGTAGGAAGTTTCGAAGTTGGCCAGTTCGAACATGATGTACTCGGTACGGTAATTTTTCCTTGTCCCAAAGGTGACGGGAAGCACCACCATGCCAAGCGGCGTCGCTGCGTTCCCCGGCACGATACCCTAGAAGGGAACCTTGCTGGGGGGAGCTTGTCGAAGAATTTCGCCCCCATTTTCCTCAAGGTACTCGCGAAGATGATGTTGAGGCCACTGCCCCCGTCGATGAGTACCTTCACGAGCCTGACGTCCACGACCACAGGGTCTAGGACTAGTGGCAGTTTGCCTGGCTCAGAAAAGTTCATCCACTAATCCGCCCTGGAAAACGAGATGGGGACCTCCGACTACCGAAGGGGTCGTGGTTCTCCCTCCTCGATGGACAAGATCTCGCGGCAATGAAGCTTTTGAGTTCTCTTGGAGAAAAACCCCGATTCGCCACCAAAGATGACGTTGACCACCTTGGATACGTCCGGGAAATTCCCGGCATCAATCATGTTCTCCGGGTCCTTGTCGTACTTGTCCTTCTTCTTCTTCTTGTCGCCCGTGTCTAAGGGCGGGGCGTTGATGGACCTCCGGAGTTGGTAGCACTCGAAAGCGGCATGCTTTGAGTGTGGGTGCCATGGGCACTGCTTCAGCAGGAGTTTGTCGAACTCCTCTTGGAGATTGGCGTTGCTATTCTTCTTGCCTCACGGGGCGCAATTGATGGCCGCGACGAAATCGTCTGGCTTGTGCTTTGGCGAGGATCCCGAGTAGTCCCGCTGGCTTCGGTTGTCGTTGCGGTGGTCGTTGCCGCGCTTCGAGTAGTCGTTGCCACGCTTCGAGAACCGATCGCGCTCCTGTTCCTCTTGGTCTGCCCAGGTCTGCATCATGTCGCGGAGGGCAGCAATGGTCTTGGGACGGTTGTAGCCGAAGTCGCGAAACAGAGTCTGGTCGGTGAGGCCATTGTGGAAGCAGTCGATGACGTCGCTGTCCGAGACGTTGGCGATCGTGGCTCGGATGTCAAAGAAGTGGCACATGTAAGAGCGTATGAGCTCATTCCTCTCTTGCTTGCACTGGGACAGGTCATGTCGAGTACCTGCTCGTGCAATTGCCCCCTGGAAGTTGTCGATAAAGACGTCGCGCAGCTGCTCCCAGGAGTCGATGGAGTTCTTGTTGACGCTCACCAGCCATGTGAGTGGGGCGGTTTCCAGGACCATCGGGAAGTAGACCACCTTAGTAATATTGTCGCCGCCTGCAACCTCAATGGCTGTCGAGTAGATGTGTACCCACTGCTGAGGAGATTGCTTACAGTCGTACTTGGTGATGCCGATTGGTTTGAATCCCTCCGGGTCCTTGTAGTAGTCGAAACGGGAGGAGAACGCGGGGAAGCAATCATTGTCGTCCCACGCCGCGTTCCCTCTGACCGCCGCACGCTCCCTCCTTCGGTTGTCGATGATGTCGCGGGCGTCAATCCCGGCCTTGATCTTGTCGCGGAGGTCACCCGTTGGCAGGTTCTCGAGCTCTGAGCATCAGTAGTTACCAATGGATGGTTCTAGTCGGGGAGCTTGGCTCGCTTGGGGGCGGTTCTGCCGCTGGGCGGGTCGCTGGCTCCCCTACTGGTTCTGTTGAACAACTGGGCAGCTCCTCTGCGGGCCACGGCTTCCGTGCTGGTTATCAGACGGAGCGGCCTGGCGCCTGGGGTGGCCTCCAGGTGTCCTGCTGACTTGGCTCTCCTCGCGGCCCTCGCGTTGTTGCGAGACCGAGGGCTGTGGGTCTTGCTGGTTCATCAAGACGAGTGCCTTCTGGGCCAAGCGCAGGCACTTCGGGCTTGGGGGTCAGGGTTGCCTGCCAGTATCACCGTTATGGTGGTGATGTTAGCGACAAAAGTGTTGAAACCCGCATCTTGCACCGCCGCGAACTCTGCCTGCAGGTTGCATTGGGCGTGGTTGCGGCGTGCATTAGCGTCCTTTCTGCGCTTGGAACGCTTTCTGTTGTGCAGCCGACGGGCGGCACGCCCTTGGTCGGTCTCATTGGGGTGACCCGCCGAGGCTTCATCTTTCGAGATCTCCTCTGGCACTTCATTGCGGTGCTGGTCGCTGTACTTGGAGGATTCCGCCATGAAGACATGGCGGTGGATGGATGGATCTTTGGAATTGTAGTCAATGATTACAGTCCTGTCGGGGGTGCACTCACCGAGTGGTCTGCCCTCTTGAAAAGGCAAGGAGTCCAGTTGAGCAACTAGTCGATCATCGTCTTCGAGTAGTTCAGAGGGTTTCATGCCCTTACAGTACACGAAGCGACCCTCCGGGGTGGAGGTTATAACCAATCCCTAGCCACCCAGATAGGGTTCGGCCTCGGGATCAGAGTCCGAGTCATAGTCGTCGAAGATAGGGGCCTCCCGACATGCGGTGGCGTCCTTATCCCCGAGCTCGAGTAGTTCATCCAAATCCTTCTTCGATGCGGAGTAGAATTCGAACTTTGTGGCCTCCTGGTAAACAGTGGCCGCGTTGCGCAAACCGAACGGGAATCGGTTACGCTGTCCCCCCGAAGGAGTCGAGTCCGATCCGGGGAAACCTGGTGCAACACGAGTTGGAGTCACGTCGAAAACGGAAAGGTTCTCGATATACCTGACAAGGTCAGGGAGCAACATCCCGCCGTTGTCGTCGAGATTGTCGACGAAGTCGTTGAGCGCGCTGCTGAAGGTTGCTGCACACGCCTCCGGCTTGTCATCGACGAGGTGCCGATGGAAGTCGCCTGTGCCGTCAGAGACACAGACCCAGGAGCCGAAGACGAAAGTTGTGCCTGCAGGGGGCACGGCGCTGGTGAAGTTGAACGTCACCATCGAATTCTCCAGGGGATCTTCGATGAACACCCCTACCTGGCGCGCCAGCTGTCGGTGTTTTACCGGCATGCCCACCAAGGGATACCCCCAAGGTGCTAGGTTGTAGGTGGGGTGTCGCCGAGATCTGGAACCCGATGGTGCAAGGAACACGAAGCCTTTAGACAGGTTCGGGCCGCAGTATGCGTAATACTCTACGTCCTGTTGGTTTGTATTGCCTTGGAGGTTATGAGGTCTCTTTTGGAGGGATCCCTGCCCGCCCTTATATATCCCGGGGGGGCAGGGTTACATGGAAATCATAGTCTGGTACGAGTGTTACCACATCTAATCATTCAAGGCATAAAGTACAAATACAAACTAATCATGGCATACTTGTTTGACACAGCAGAATATAAACTATGCGGATATGGAAATCTAGAAGATAACTCTATTAAGGAATTCTGAATATTAAAAAGGAGAGGAAGAGCAAAACACATACCGAACACTCCTAGGCAACCTCGGGAACATGAAGAAGAGGTACTTCACCTAAACTCCACTATCCTAAAGACTACGCAAGAGAGAAACTTGAGAGAGCGCAACTTGACATGTGTCTTCTTTAGTAGCACCCCCTCATATTTATAGGGGTGTCCAAGGGGGTGCACGGCCGGCTTCTCAGCTGCATTCACCTGGAACCGACCTTTGGGTGCAATGAGGTGTCGCCCCGTGGCAGAGGTAAGTCAGTGGAGCTAAATCTGGTTTGTCGGTGTTTTACCGGCAAGCCCACCGAGGGATACCCCCGAGGTGGTAGGATGTAGGTGGGGTGTCGCCGAGATCAAGAACCTGATGGTGCAAGGAACACGAAGCCTTTAGACAGGTTCAGGCCGCAGTATGCGTAATACCCTACGTCCTGTTGGTTTGTATTGCCTTGGTGGTTATGAGGTCTCTTTTGGAGGGGTCCCTGCCCGCCCTTATATATCCCGGGGGGGCAGGGTTACATGGAAATCATAGTCTGGTACGAGCTTAGGAGTCCTAACCAAATACTTTCGGGTAGTTTCCTTCTATACCGACTAGTTGTACTTGCTTACGAGTACTTTTACATATGGATAAGGTATGGGACATGCCCCACCCTTACTCTAGAACGTTCTACGCCATGCGTGCAGCCCCGGTGCCCCGGGTCTGACATGGTTTGGCCGACCCAAGCCTGGCTCAGACCAGGCTCAGCTTTCGCGAGGTGTCTTCCATGCGGGCCCTAGTCACTCCTGAGTGCGGCTTGGGTCTGTCCTAAGTCGGTTGCATGCCCTGGTGGGCCCTTTGATCCATTTGAGGCTAAACAAAATGTTCTGATTGGTTGATAGCTTATGCCTTGGATTCAACGGTGTGTTTTCCCTCCATATTCTGCCCAATTTTCTACATTGCTAAATCTCCAAGGAAAATGTGGAAATGATATTATTCTGGGTAAATATGCGGGTAAAGTATGCTAGTCATCCCAATTTTCTGATCAAATTGACGCTCAAAATTGGTCCGTAGGGAGCGTCAACAAGATCCCCCGAACTATCCTTTGCTCATCCCAAGCAAAGCAGGACACATCAGGTTGTTGATTAGAAAATTGTTAGTACACATTACCTGTCGTCGTATCGTGTCTTGGGGCTTAGATGATCTCCTTGAGGTCAAGTACGATTGGCATGAGTACCCTGCCCTTGTTAGCTTAATCATCTATGGGGCTTCTTAGCTTCTGCTTGTCTGGAGCTATTGAAAGTTAGAACGGTCGAATAGAGCAATACCTACCTTCTCTTTTGTTCAAAAATCCTTCTGGATGATTTCTTTTGAACTTTGCAAAACAAGACTAAGTTCCTCGAATAAATCTCTCGGATCACTCAAGAGTGTATAAAGTCTTACCAGGGCACTTCTTCCCTTCTCATAATGAAAGCTTTTGTGGGGCTCAAGGTATGCAATGGATGAAGCGTACCTGCAATTCATATTTTGCCAAGACAAAGAGTGGATCCATGGAGAAACAAATCATAAACCAAGATCAAGATGTGCATGTGTGTGGAATGATGGAAGTATGATTGGTCCTCTTTTGTGATCCCCCTCCCCCTGTATTTCTTTTTCTATTTTTCTTTTGGACATAGCTATCCCCTTTTTTCTTTCGCTCTTTTTTTTTTGGGGGGGGGGGGGGGGTCATGCTTCTTGGCATGCCTTTCTTTTTTTTCTTTGGGGGTAACCGTGACTCTATTTTTTCAAGGATACTTGGGGAGAGATCACATAACACATGGAGCATTTATTTGGTGGCTAGATGGACATGCTAATTCCCAGTGTAGGAATTTTGCAATGGATATGAAGTGTGCGTGATCTTGATCAAGAGGATATGAAAAGCATCTTATTAGGGTTACAACAATTTGACAAAGCTCAATGAAATGGCAAATAGCATATGTGTAGGGTTTTCAATGTATATAGCATATAGCTCTAGTAGGACTTGCAACATCATTGAGGAACTTGTCTTTCCCTTTTATTTTAAAAAACAAAGACTCTAGATATCATGTCTTACTCAAGAGGAGAGCTATCTTCCATATCTATACTCACAACAACCTAGATTTTGATGAAGCATGTGCAACCCATGAAATGTTCGGGTTCATGGCACAAATATTTAAACAACCAACAAACTCAAACTCAGGAAACACTATGCCTTAAGACTAAGCAAGACAGACAAGCAAGAGCATAACAATTATTCATCGTTTCAACTTAGGAAAACTAAGCATTCAAACTGCGCATATGGAAACGGAAATTTAAGAAGAAAAAATTTATTGTTGGTTTTATGGTTTTTATACTTCTATTGAAAGCCATAAAGATACAATTCACTTGGTGGAGAACCTTCCCCAAGCTAGCTCTTTGTTTAAGGTCCGATGAGCAGGACCCTCTCCATACCTAGTTAACTTGAGATTGAGCCGTCCATACCTAGAGAGGAAGTAGAGGACGACAACATCTTGTTTTTTTGCCACACCTTCTTGTTCTTCTTCTTTGTTGTTGTAGGTGGTGTGGGAGATGGATCCTCGGGTGTGAGACTATGTATCTCCCCGTCTTCGAACCGTTCCGGTTCTGCCCATAATCCTTGCCCTTTATGATCCTCATGAATCAGGTACATCTGTTATCTTTTGTTGTGAAACCTGAACTTCATGGTTCTTTCCCCAATGTGAGACTGATTCTCCCTGTTCCAACATCTATTATGGCCTTGGCATCTCTTAGAAACGGTTACCCAAGAATGAGCAATATCCCTAAGTTGCCTTCCATGTCAAGGACTACAAAATCCACAAGGATGAACAAATATTCCTTGACTCGCACCAGGAGATTCTCCACGATCCCCTCGGGATATTGTATTGTGGAGTCGGCCAGCTACAAACACATGCAGGTCGGGGAAAGAGCTGGATAACATAACTCTTTGAAGGTTACCTTGGGCATAATGTTGACACTTGCTCCAAGGTCGCAAAGGGCTTGCTCGAAATAGCAGTCAAATATCAAACAACTAACTATTGGAGTTCTGGGATCTTCCTTTATTGTCACTGCTAGGTCGCCCCATGAACTTCTTCTTGGGCGCTCGAGTCTTTCGGCATGGTTAGTAGAAGATATACCACGAGATGGCTTACCCCATCTTGTGGTTACTGCATTAACACTTTCCAGGGGAGCCTCGGGTTGCCCCGGGATATTCCCTATTTCAGCAAAAGGAACAACGGCTGCCAGCTGAGCTAATTGAGTTTCAAGCCATTCTGTTGAAGCTTAGCTGGTTCCTGATTGCAAAGGAGATGCCATCCAGCTTTGCTTGAATGGTCTCCAAGGTCATGTCATTAGCAGCCATCTTCTTTTGGAGTGATTCATTGATTTTCGCTTAGCCATGTGCAAGATCCCTCAAGGAAGGTTGGTCAGGATTAAACAAACTTGAATTATCGTTACCTCCTTGGTAGTAGGGGCGCGACTGATACCACCCCAGACCTCCTTGTGGACGAAATCTTCTGTTGTTGTTGCTCATGTACATGACATCTTCATGGGTTTCGGGGCAGTCGTTCCCCGAGTGTCTGGTGTTCCCGCAGACCTCGCACGTTATGCGAGCGTCTAAGGCTTGAAGTGCTTGCGTTGGAGCCTTATCTTGGGGACGTTCTTCCATTTTCTTATGGAGGAGGTCTAGTTTAACAGCAACCATGTTCGTCTCCTTGACAGTGTACATGCCCTGCTGGCGTGGTTGGAGTCCTCATTCCAACCTTGGTTGGACACCATCTTCTCGATCAAAATCTTGGCCCTGTCAATGGTTAGCGAGAAGAAAGCACCACCTGCAGCAACGTCGATATGGTCACGAGCTGTTGGAGTCAGTGTTGGCGTTTCTTATGCCCAATAGAATAGAGATTCCGCAAGCGCACAGAATACACCGTTGTAGCACTTCACCTTGGAGTATTCCAGGGTATCGAATTTTCACGGGGAAGCGTTATGGTCTAAAGAGTATCGATTAAATGGATGGTAAACTTTACTGGGAATAATCACCAGCTAGATAGCAGGGGTAAGCCAGGTAAATGATAGGATAAGTGGCCAGGCAATGACCGAGTGACACACAGGAGACTCTACCTTAGAGAGGTAAGTAGCTGGGAGGACAACGAGCGAGAAAGACTCCTAAAACACTTCTAAACTAACGATCTAACCTCTCTAACCTAAACCTGATCTAACCTAGCTATCGGGAGAACAGAGCTTACTTCGGCGGCTGGGACGGAAGGACCACAGACTAAGAGAGAAATGGGGGGTCCAACTCGGCCAATGATCTACTGCTATGAAAACACCTGAACGTGGTGGACTACAAGGGACGGACAGGGCTGTCACCACCTGCCTCCTACCACATCAGTTCCGTGGGGTGGAACGCACTTTCTAGCTAACACTAAGCCAGACACCATATCTGCACTCAGTGTTAGAATTTTCCCTGAGGCCTTCAAGAGAAATCCCCCTCAACCTAGGGAACTGACTTGAGCCCCCTAGTCCGAGCGAGAAAACTCGCAAGAAAGGGTCCCGACAAACTAAGACAAGAACAAAGCCTAAGCTAAAGGATAGAACTTCCACACACAAGCAAGAGCCTGGAAATAAATAAATAAAAGCGGAAGGTAAAGCTGACTCGATAAGATAAAAAAGATAACTTATATTGATGATGTCAAAGGAAGGATACAAGAGCTTATACCAGACTTCCGAGGACGACTCCAGAATCCAAGACAAGCTCGACTCGATTCTAACTCCCAGACTACTAAACCTAACTCTAGAACTGAAGTGAAGAGAGAACTCCTTCTGAGTGTATGTCTTACAAGTGAGGATGGGAGGTCTATTTATAGTTAGTGAAGGTCGGTAACCGGTGAAAGGCGTCAAGACCACGCGATCTTGGCAAATGCGTAACTTCCACGCGAAGATTGGTCTCGAGTGGTAGCAGAGTGGGGCCGGCCGGCCTCCCATAGGCCAGCCGGCCTGGGGATGTTGCCAAGTGGTGTGGCCCTTCTCCTGTGCGGTCTTGATCGTCTCTGGAGGTCGGTGGTAGTTGCATTTGACCGAGGCACGACAGTTAACGGCCGGCCGGCCTGGTCAAGGCCGGTCAGCTTGGTCCCGGCGCCTCTCGTCCCTCCGTTGCACCGCCTTGAAGATCAACGCTTGCCTGTTGTCCAGAGTGGTGCCTCACAAGGATTCGTCCCTTGTTTTGCATGCAAGTGGGGCCTTGAATCCGTGGGTGGAGCCATTCGGATCCTTTGATTTAACCGCCTTTGAATGTACGATCCAGGATCATCTTGAGTGTGTTTCTTGACCCCTGGACTAGTGATGTGGCAAGTCGAGGTGGGGCCAGGCCGGCCGGCCTGATGTAGACCGGTCGGCCTAGGATTTTCCCCGTTTCGGCTCTGTTGTGGCACACTTGTTCCTGCATAGGCAACTCATCCAAAACTTGTGGAACTTTATTGGTTTAAATAAAATATGTATGGAACATAATGCAAAACTCTGAATTATTCCCGAGATGTTGACAGACGATGGTCGAATAATGGCCGTCAACAGTCAGCCCGTTGTAAAAGTTCTGAAGAATGAGCCAATCATCCATCCCGTGGTGAGGACACGTTAGGATGTACTCCTGAAGCTATTCCCAAGCTTCAGTTATTGACTCATTTGACGCCTACTAGAAACTTGAAATTCTTCCTCGAAGAGCATTGGTCTTGCCCATCGAAAATAATTTGGTGAGGAATGCCTTGGTACATTTTTCCCATGAGTCCACTGCACTTCTATTGGCCTAGAACCTCTGTTTTGCCTTCCCAAGAAGAGAAAATGAAAATAGATGGAGTCGGATTGCATCTTGAGTGACTCCCTTAATGAAAAAAGTACTGCAGAGTTCCAAAAATTGTTGGAGATGTGCGTTGGGATCCTCGTTGGCCTTGCCACAGAATGGGCTGGGCTACACCACCGTAATGAGATCCGTCTTGATCGCGAAATTATCAGCTCCAATGTTGACAGATGGCCCGACTGGGACATTGTCAGCAGAAGGGGCAGAAAATTTACGAAGCGTCTTGTCAGCCAGGGCGTTGGAAGTTGACTGTCGAGAGTGATATTTTAGGAGATACGACACGAGGTCGAAATATTCTCAAAAGTGACTCTGGATCCTAAGTGAAATTTTGCGGCAGATTGAAACCAGTCATACACTACCTTATCTTTAGATAAAGGAGAAAATAAAGCCAAGTTAGCCTGTTTAAACAATGAACACCAATTAAGATTTTGATCTTTGATAGCATCATCACTATGATAGTCATTCCCCAGCAATGGTGCCGCAAATGTCGTGTGGTATTTCTTAAGTCACAGATAAATTCGCAAGCGCACGGAATACCGTTGTAGCATTTTACCCATGAGTAATCTCGGGTGTCGTATTTATATTTCTGCAGGGAAGGCGGCGGTTATTGGAATACGTAAGTTGATGATAAATCTTTCTTGGATATTCAATTGTATAAACATGGGTAAGATAATATATGGATAAAGAGGTAGTGTGACACACAAGTTACTCAAGCTCAAACTCTATGCAAAGATATTAGGCAGGGAGAAACGAATAAGAAAGCTATCTACTCGAGACTTATGTACTTCTATCTAAACATACAGCTCATACTATACACTTACGCACATACACATGATTAGATTCGGGCTCTAAGCTCCCAGGCACTACCGGGAGAACCGTACAAGACTGGCAAAGGAGCCACCAATCCACTCGGCTACTTTATGGACCTCCTACAACTGCTACCCGAACGGGGAGGGTTACGCTGGATGGACAGAGCTGTCACCACCTACCGCCTACCTCATCAAACAATGGGATAGAGCCGCATCCGGCAACACTAATTAACCTAGACACCACGTCTACGTTAAAGAGCGATACTCTAGTATCCCGCGCGGAGCCCCCACCTTCCGGATGGACAGACATCACACTAGAGCAAATGTAAGAATACCGGAGCCGTTGCCATGGCCTAGATGTGTTACCACGTTTAATCATGCAAGGCATGAAGTACAAATACAAACTAATCATAGCATACATGTCGACCCCGCAGAATATAAACTATGCGAATATGTAAATCTAGAAGATAACTCTATTAAGGAATTCCGAATATTACAAAGGAGAGGAAGAGTAAAACTCATGCCGAACACTCCTAGGCAACCTCAGGAACCCGAATAAGAGCTACTTCACCTAAACTCCACTATCCTAAAGACTAAGTAAAAGAGGAACTTAGGAGAGAGCGACTTGAGGTGTGTCTTCTCTAGTAGCATCCCCCTCGGGGTGTCCAAGGCGGTGCACGACCGGCTTCTCAGCTGAATTCACCTGGAACCGACCTTGGGGTGCAATGAGGTGTCGCCACATGGCAGAGGTAAGTCGGTGGAGCTGAAGCTGGTTTGGGCGACCGACCTGTGTTGGTCGACCCAAGCCTGGCTCAGACCAGGCTCATCTCTCGCGAGGTGTCTTCCATGTGGGCCCTGGTCACTCCTGAGTGTGGGTTAGGTCTGTCCTAAGTCGGTTGCATGCCCTGGTGGACCCTTCGATCCATATGAGGCTGAACGAAGCGTTCTGATTGGCCGATAACTTTTGCCTTGGATTTAAGGGTGTGTTATCCCTTCATTTTCTGCCAAATTTTCTGCATTGCTAAATGTCCAAGGGAAATGTGGAAATGATATTACTCTGGATAAATATGTGGATAAATTATGCCAGTCATCCTAATTTTCTGATCAAATTGACGCTTAAAATTGGTCCGTAGCAAGCGCCAACACCCGTGGAGGGAGCACGGCCGGCGTAAAGCGCCGGTCGCCCGACTGACTGGGGACGTCCCGTCGGTCCTCCGTATCTGGGGCAGTTAAAGCAGCCTCGCGCCTTCGCAGTAGGTCTCGGAGTCGAGCCCGCTCCCCGAGGTCGCCCCCAAACACCCCCCCCCCCCCCCCCCCTCCCTCGGTGACGTTGTGGGTCGGGGAGGTGCCAGGTGTCCGGAGCTCCGCGGCTGTTTGGGACGCGGTGATTTCCTCTGCTGACGGGCCGGCACCAGCTGCGCCTTGTGCCTTGCCGAGCCGGGCCGCGTGATGGCGCTCGGATAATCTCCATCTTAGGCCCCCTTAAGGCCGTGCTTTGGGCTATCCATGATACTTAAACCCCATCAATATGGTTTTCTAGTGATTTTGTAATCCTTCTTAAGCAACTTGCAGGGCATACATAGCCACCATGGGCTTCACAGTTGAAAGAAATTGATTGTACATATATGCTCATTCAGTTTTAATTTTATCTTATTTTTTCTCTATTTGTTAAATGCTAGTTCATGTAGGATTTGTTAGCTGCTGTAATTATGAAAATAATGATATTGGAAAGCAAGTGGCAATACTTGGCAGAGGACATGATGACACCTCTGGAAATAATCCAGAATTTAAGCACAAGTCTAGAACAGCATTCAGTGGAACAACAACAATATTCAGATACAAGAGCTAAATCCAGTTATATCCCTAAACTATACAGTTTCTTCTGGTCAAAATGCGATATCTTTGCATTCTGCGTTGAAGCTCAAAATATATTGCTAATATTTTCGCAGATGCCACAACAAAAGCCAAACATTTTACAGGGCACAAACACAAGCCAGAAATGCTATTCGTCACTAGTCAATTCCTCCAGTAAATTCGTCAGGCGATAAATCAGACGATTCAGCTTTCCTGTAATCAAGCATTTCTGGGCAGTAGCGCCTCGCAAGCACTTCCACTTGCTCGATAAAAGGCTTCTCTCTGTGGCCACCGATCATGCGGACCATCTGGTTCCACCGCTGACGGCAAAGCTCCCCAGATCTGAGTAAGTAAAATAACTCGTTATTGTAGCTGAAGTGGACAGATACCAGTTGTTTTAATAAATATGGACCATTTATGAAAACTACTAGATAATACCAACAGACTGTTGAAGCAAAGTCCGCAATCAGAAGTCACCTGTGATCAAGAAGTCTCTCCCAGTCAACATCTTCAACACAAACAGCATCAACCTTTTGAAGCCTGGTTTGTTGTTAAGAAAATTCAGTGCAGGCTATATACAATATATCATGATAACATATATCTAAAAGAACAAAATTCTACCAGGAAAAAATGGAGTAGGTGACAACAGAAGGAATTTGCATATAATTTGAACATACACTATCCACACATTGTTTGAAAAAGACAGCAGCATATTGTTCAGGTACACATTGACCTGGTAAGAGTTTGTTCATGAAATAAAAAGAGTAAGCTACATGGAAGGGTCATGAAATCACCTGTATGAAGTATTACACTCATTTGGAATTGGTATGAAAGTAGAGAGGATTATTTGCCCGGTTCTAGAGTATATGGGCAAGTTGGATTAAATCAAAAGCAGAGAGAGCAAATACAGCCTTTTTCCTTACTCAAATAATATATTTATATTTCGTAGGCACTTTAGGTCAGATCATAATCATAATAAAAATGTCTTGCGGATGATATGTAACATTTAATTATGACATAGAATTCAATATATAACCTATATAACTTACGCTTCCATCAACAGATAATCATCCGTATCTGCCCAGATTCCTTCTTTAACCAGTGGCGATGCTAATTGCTGGTACCTTGTATGCATAAGTTTTATTTAGTGACTATGTGTGATGATAGCTAATTCATATATAAGCTGAAAAATTAGGACAGACAGAACAAAATTAGCAGTACCAAGGATTGGGTTCCATTAGTAAACGTATGTCAAGCCGACACTATCAGAAAACCCCAAAGATTTTGAATTTAATAAGTATTTGACAAAAGTGTCAATACAAAGCATGTTAGCTAAAAATGTGGAAGATAATTCATATGCAATTCTAATAATTCAATTCCTGGCAGAATCTGTACCAGTGCCAGGTTCCAGCCCTAGCCTCGCTGGAAAATGTCTAACAATCAAATACACCAAGAGATACTCAACATTGCATTAAATAGTGTGTTCAAACTTGTACAAACAGAAGTGATGCAATGCATGGACATTCAGCTCTGAAGATGTCTCAATCAGTTTGATGAAGACAAACGCAGACCAATATAAAAGAAAATGCAGAAAACCTGAAATATACTCAGCCTGGTTTAAATGTATGACGTCAGGACAACTTAATCAGTTTCTTTAACGTCATATATTAGGCACAGATTCAAAGAGGAAATTATGTTATGCATTAAATGGCTAGCAAACTAACCACTTCAAGCAGCAGTCCTTGTTACTACGGGTGGTTAATTTTTCACTGATGGCCTCCCAGGAAATGTTATCTCTTAGCTGTCACAAAAGTAAATATATCACTTGATTGTATGATATGCAGGAATGAAACAATATGAAAGAGCACTGATGGAAGATTGTAAACATGAAATCTGGTGTCAAAAGCATATTATGGACAAGGATAAAGAATATAATCACACACCTGGCGATGACTAGGAGTGATCTTTTGGTGAGCTTTAACACGCAAGTCCAAATTTACCAGATCAAACAAGTTTTGGTATTCATCCTGAGTCCAAGACCCTGAATATTTACCAGTTAAGAGGGCACCATGATGGACAAGTTGGTAAACTAATTCTAACTCTTATATTATATAATGAAACTTCCTTCACGGTAGAAAAAACATAGAACCTGTATTTTGCATTGTGAAGCACTGTTTACTCAAAATCTAATTTGTACATGCCTTGAAATTTATGACTTATGTTTCCATTTGATTAACAAAACACCTTTTAACTTAAGGTACAAATCCACATGAAGTCTAACCATGTCATATAAAAGAACCTAAGGTTTAACATTTTCTCCAAAAACATGCCTGCGATTTCAAAGTTACATGACCCAAAATCCAAAGTTACATGGCCATGCCTATACTGGTATACTTTTTAACAGTATACACTCCAATCAACCATATCCACCGGAAATAAGGGATACGTACTCCAAAGATGGAGGTGCAACTATGAGAACCCTGGTTCATACTATGTTTTAAGTGATAAACTATAAACCATAAGCACATTCTATGAAATTATCTCTTCTAATGAAATCTGAAATATAGCAAAATAAACTGAAGTAAAAAAGTTGCTCTACAACTAAATCCCATAATCTTGTTTTTTACTAAACCAATTTTCCTGAGTGCCACGGAAATAATGCAAGTTCCAGTAGAGCGTACAGCGAATAGAATAATGAAGAGATTCATAATTGTAATAATGAAAATAAACATTTATAAGTTAAAGAATCAAGTTTGGTGAAAAACAGATGAATCAGCTAAATTATGATAAGCTTATAAGTCATAGCAGCGACAAACACCTTTTTTTAAATTTTTGGGTTTCATTCGTCTCCAAGTATCTTTTACATGGATTTCACTCTTTCCAAGGTCTGTTGCCAGTTCCTTCCAAGTTGTGCCATTCTTTTCAACAAACCTGTGTCATGCATGCCAATCTTAGTCATGAAGCCAGTCAGAAACAAGATCTTAAAGCTACTCCAGGTCCCAATACAAGAATGACACGAAGTTTTGTTTCAGAAAGTCCCAATGCAATTAATTTGTCGGATCATGTTGTCTATGACAATGGATCCAAACAAGTATCGAGGAAATAACTCCACCCAGTGCTACTGTGCAGTTTCCAATAGTTGAATTTGAGGACTTCATGCTTAAGCTGTATCTCCATGAAGATGCAACTTTCCTCACTCTCATCAATTTACTACCAAGTCAGCAAAAATTCTACATGGCAGATCATTTAATGCGCATGATACTATACATTGGAGTAGCCTAACATTACTTCTCAAGATAAATACCAAGAAAGTATACTGGGGTAAGGAGGTGTGCAACAGCTAGGGTCTATATTACGCAGGATGTTCATGACAATGGTACCGAGAGATAAAATAGCATATCCAAGTAAAAGCATCAGTTACAAAGAAAATTCAACTTCTTAAAGCAAATTACTAATGTTATACAGAAAGTACCAAAGTAAATAACTCAAGGCTATAGATAGGGAAGTCACAGAGGTATGTAGTGTATTACCATACATGCCAATATGCCATTGTAGTTAATTTGACTTCAAAATGCAGTGATGATAGTAGTTATCTCTTCATCTCTTAGCACAATTTTGAATAGTAAAGAATAAGGATAGAATTAAGGACTATCGTTCATGCAGACTTTTTGGTTGAGTTACACAGCTAAAACACACAAATATAGAAACTCAGGAAAACCACATTGGAGAATAATATGATTCTTGCTCAACATCAAATAAATAATGCTAGGAAGGAGAATTTTACGGTACCGTCGAACTATCTCGTACTCCTCTTGAGTCCATTTACGTTCGGCACTCCGATAAAGTAAAATCCGTGCTCGTTTGTATACGGCCATCTGTGGTCGATGAGGTAATGATGTTGCTGCAACATATGTCATTAATAAGCCATCTGCTACCCAGATCAGGAAAACGTACACTTTGACTAACGGGATTCGAGCAATGTTACATTATTCACTAGCTGATTTCCCCAAGTATATGCAAATTACATATTCTGTGAGAACGAAGTTTGCAGTCAAAGAATATGTGCCTAACCAGTTGCAGATTCACATGTGTAACTGATGTGATCATAAAAAGGAAAGACAACACAAGCGAATGTAAAAGAGATAGCACTAGATGTTTTTTGGCTTACCTATTTCAGCCCAACAACCCCTTAGCTCTGGATGTTTCATGCTAGCCCGAATCATCTCTAACCCTTTCTCTCCCAATTGCTTCATCTATACCAAGAAAGAAATTAACAGAATTGAAGTTTGGACCATGCTTAGCATGTGAAGTCACTCATTTATTTATTTGATAAATAGAAGAAAGTAGGAATAATGATATAACAATAACATCAAGATCCAAAATAATTAACACACGGAACAAAGGTTACTATCAAAATATGGAACACAAATTACCTAAATGGTACAGGTTAAGACTTAAGACTCTGTAAATAACATCCCAAACTCCCCCATGGAAGGTAACACAAAAATTAAAGGAGATAAATATGCATAACAAAAGCTGGATTACATGAATATTGAATGGTCAGTTGAAGTTTCTTATACAAAACAGTACACACAAATACAAGTGCAACACGAAAAGTTCACTTCATCAATATGTTTAACATTTCAAAAAAAAATTGACAGTAGTCTCGTAGTAAATAGGTTGTGGACAAAGAATTGTCACAATCCATCTATATAAGTTAAAGAACAACGTCACTGAGTAACAAACAATAGTAAGCGTTGTCTCATACTTCCATGTTTAGGTCATAGTTTTCAGCCAATTAAGTATGCTAATAGCATAATACATGATCATACACTTATTAGCAAGCAAAAGCACTATACAGAAACACACATGACTTATGAAACGAACAATACAGACTATAAAGCAAGAAAAGATACCTCTGCATATTTCTCGATGGCTTCCATTAGTTTCGCATCTTCCTCAGGGGTAAACCGTTTACCATGCACCAGTCCAGAATCACCACTCCCATCACCCTCTTCATCAGCACCACCACCATCTATATTAAACACCTCCACATCATCAGTGAAGCTCACTCGTTTACCCTTGTCCTTTCGACGTGCCATGTTAACTTTTCCACTTTTGCCACCATCATTGTCATCCTTACTCGTTTTTTTCTCTTCATTGCAATTCTTGCCATCTCCAGCTGGTGCATTCTGACTTAGGTCTACAGCAATATTATCTCTCTCCTTTCTCCTCTTTTTCTTGCCCTCTGTGTTTTGCCCCATCTTTGACACGTCAACTTCATTGCCCTCTTCCAAGGTAACTGAAGGTTCCTTCCGTCTCCTCTTCTTATCCCCCCCTGAAACAATTTGATCACAAGAACCATTTGAGGATGTCTCGCCATCCCGGTGCTTCCGTTTGCCCTTCTTTGACTTACTATCATGTTCTCCTTCTCCTTTATTCATTTCTACATACTCGGACCCAACACTTCCATCAATAGCATCAAGTATCTGCTTCTGGCTGATAGTATCAACCTCCTTATTTCTCTTCTTTTTCTTCCTGTCTTTCTTCGCATCCCTTTTGCTCATGATGACCTCTGCATGCTCCGAGCATGGTTTTTCAGCCATCTTGGCTGACACTTCAGCATGCTCCATCTCAACACTATGATTCTTGTCATCAGATTGAATTGATGTATCGCCATCGCCTCCATGACCCTTGGCCTTGTCTTTCTTCCTCTTTCTGTGCCCCTTGTCTTTCTTGCTCCTCTGGCCTTTTTTCTCCTCATTGCTGCCTACCACAGCCTTTACCTCAATGTACTCTGCAGCAGAACCCCTTTCCATGCCTATTTGATGCTGGCCCAAAAATTCAAGAAATGAACTGATATTAGTATTCAGTGAGGTCATGCAAATCAAATATCTAGTATTACAATCTAAGTTACACTGATACGGATACGCATATCAGTATCGAGGCCGATACGGATACGCGGATACGGCATTTTCCCAAAAACCTCCGATATGTGGATACGTTTCAGAATTTTTTAAAAATAAATAAAAAACAATGCATAGCAAAGTTCACAACAATAGGAAATAGGTCAAAAGAATCTCCTCCCACATCCCACATTCTTGTCAATCCTGTCTTGTATGCATCTGTTTTTCTTGACATATGTCTCAGATTTAAGTGCACAAAGACCAAATCGTCATGTTCAATGAGTTTAGCCATTTGAATTTTATATCAACCGTGGCTGCAGATACTACACTACCACTATCACTTGCGCTAGCACCGGCACCGGCACCGGCACCAGCAGTAGCACTAGCACTGCTCGATGTAGCCATCTAGAGAAGAAATAGATCAGAAAGACAGAAACGTGGATAGGGGAGGAGGGAATCAGAGAGGAAAAGAAACGGAAGGAAGAAATCAATCCAGAGGATGACGAGAACGGGAAACTCACCGGAGATTGCAGCCCGCGCTCGTCCTTTCCGGCGGGCGGCGGCTCGTCGCCGGCGACGGCGAGCGGCGGCGCTCGTAAGAGCGGGCGCCCGGTCGGGCGGCGCCTGCGTGCGTGCGTCCGAGTGCGAGCGTGCTGTGCGTGAAGGGGACTAGGTCAGGAGGGGCGTGGGATTAGGAGGCTGGAGTGCTATGTGGGCTGGGCTGGGCTGGGCTGGGCTGGAGACGAGAGGCTTGATTGGAGGAAAGGCGTGGCCGGCGGGGTGGGGGGATTGGGAGGAGAGGCGGCGGCGGAGTGAGCGGAGCAGCGACTTGGAGGACGGCGTCGCATCCGACGGGGGGAGCCGGGTCCGGGACGGCGCGGCGGCCGGGCCGGGGAGCGACGCCTGGCTTGGGGGGTTTTTTTTTTTTTGATGGGCTGGCTTGGGGGTTATGCTTTGGGGCTTTGGGCCTTGGGCGGGACCCTTCCGAACACCAGCAGAAAACTGCTTTGGCGTTGGACCACACCACACACCCACTACACCATCAATGGGCCTAGTATGCGTGCACGCGAAATCAGGCGCAAGTTGGCCCAACAAACGGATGAGATCAGCCCAGAGCTAGGATATGTGAGCCAAATTTGTTTTTTCTTCTTTCTATCTTCCTTAAAAGTAGTGCTTAGTGTTCACTTTTATCACTAAATTTGTGAAGAAATTAAAATATTCAACAAATTACTGAGCACCCTGTGACAGCTTGCATCATCCACTCTATGACGCTTAGCACCAGAAGCTTCATTTTTTCCGTTATTCCCACTGAAACAAACAAAGCCACAGCTACGTGCCACCCAAAGTCGAAAGCTATTGCAAGGATACCTGATGGGAAAGCAATAGCACGCTTCCTCTCTTGAAGTCCGTTGATGCTTCCAACTGCCAAGACATACATACCAATTCGTTTCCTAAGGAAAAATACCAGCTCACTGGTTAAGTTTGTACACCCTGCAAGTAAAGAAGAAACTTTGTGTATTTTTTCTGTTCTCTTGTACTGTTCTTTTTTAGCTGAACATCGGTCACGCCTCTTCTATACTAAAGGCTGCTCACCCATGCTTCTACTCACCTGAGTCCTTGCATTTTCCACCAAGTGGAGGCGCACTTATTCCATTAGTACAATTTTCACCACCAAAATCACCAACTGCAGTCTGCATGGTCCTGCAGGATTATTCAGAGTTAAACAAAGTGAGGCTCATTTTATAAATTACATACCACTAAAATTTACCCCCATAGTACACTGAGCCTGAGCAGCTCCTTGGCTATCAGCAAGCATGGAGATAAGCTCCTTTACCAAAGAAATTAGAATAAGATCATGTAATGCTGCAATGCTGCAATAATTACTAAAAGAATACCTAACAAAGAACTGAGCCGGTTTTTAGATCACCCTGGGCCATGTGTTCCCTACACTGCCTTACCAAGCATCTGAAATAAAGTAACAAAGATGGGATTAGCCTTCAAACATATTTTATTTGCAATTCTAAAGCTCCAGTAATGTGAAAATGCCACACCAAACAGGAAGAAGGCAGGAAAAATAGATCAGGAACTGCAACACAACTAAAACTCTGCATTAAGTGTAAGTAATTTTCACAAATTAGTATATTTATTTGTTATACCGCCCAGAAGTTCACCTAACAAGTAAAAGCATATGTTTAGAAGCAGAATCTTTGCAGGCCAATATGACATCTGTTAAAAAAATGCTTAGAACCATGCATTGCTTTGTTTCATGTTATACCAGTTCAAAACAAAACAAAAAATCCATTTTGAGAATTGAAGTCACATAATCACTAATCAGTATTCTCTTCTAAAATACTATCCACCACGAGTAACCCTTCCTGATGATGGTTTTCTACTTAAAACACCGATAAAAAGAGAAAAATCGTCATGACAGTCGAATGCAGCATTGACATATACCAGTGTTAAGTATATCAAAGTCCATCTATATTGTAGGCCCATATGGCCCACGAGGACTCTATATATGTATTGTCCCTAATGGACAGGACTCTCTTCTCAATTCCCCAAGGTTAGTAACATGGAATCAGAGCAAGGATTAGGGTTAGGGTTAGTCTAATCTAATCCACCACGATCCATTTTTTTTCCACACCTTGGATTATCCTTGCGGCCGCCAGTTGGGGCCGGCCATCGTCAGGGCCTCGGCGCCCTCTCTGCCACCCGTCGCGGCTGTCGCAGCCCGTCGCGGGCTCGCGGCTACCTCTCTGCCGCTAGTCGCGGCAGTCCGTCCCCGTCGCGGCCGTCCGCCGCCCGTCACGTCCAGCCGCGGCCCGTCCTGCTGCTCGTTGCGGCCTCCCGTCCGCCGCCAGCCGTGGATCTTCTTCCTGTGCTGCTCGCCGGGGATTCATCAGTCCGCAGGTCACGGGCCTTCCTCCTCTACTCTCCAGGCTGCGTCCCCTGCCCGCCCATCTGCTACGGCTATTTTGGAGGACGCCAACCTGTTGTTGTGCATCTTATTCCGCTGTTGAGGACGTGTGCCTGAGACGGCTTCTTCTGCTCGTTATTCTCGGTGATATCTGCTCTTCATCTTTTTACTGATCTGTGCTGGCAGTCAAATCCTAGTGGTTCTTCAACATGTCACAGCTGAATGCTATCGTTATTAGTATTACTCTTGATGGTCAGAACTATCCCAAGTGGGCTTTCTGTGTAGAGACCGCATTAAGGGGCACCGGTCTGCTTTTTCACTTAACTGATGATGCTCCTACGCTTGATGCTGCTGGTAGTAATGCTAAAGAAATTAAAGATCGGCAAATTAATGATGGGAAAGTGATGGCTGCCATGGTGAACAGTACTAAGCAATCCATGATTATGAGTCTGTCCAAGTTTAAAACAGCCAAAGCAATTTGGTCCTCTTTGAAGGAGCGTTTTGTTCAGGACAGTGATGCTCTCCTTCATACTCTTATGCAGCAAACTCATGTTATTGATGAGTACTATTCTGCTTTTGATCGTCTGATTGGTTCGTTGGCCTCCATGATAGGTGAATGCACAGCTGATAACTGTCCAGCACACAAATTTGTTGACAAATTCTTTATATATCGCTTTGTTATGGGAGTAAGGGATGAGTTTGATTCCCTTCGTAAAAGGCTGCTTCATGATTCACCTAATCTGACCATGGCACGTGCTTTGTCTGTGTTACTTGCTGAAGAGACTCGTCTTCGATCTATGTCTGTGTGTTCTATGTTAGTATCACACAATGTGTTGGCAGCTTCTCAAAGGTACAGTGCACTTAGAGGTACCCCTTCAGAGCCTTGCAAGCATTGTGGAAAGACTACTCATACTGCAGAGAATTATTTTTCTGCGCATCCGGAGAAGCTGACTGATTTTCATGCACGTCGGGCTGCTCGTACTGCTCGTGGTCGTGGTACACCTACTTCTAGAGGCTCGGTGCAGTGACGGCGCCAGGGGTACGCCCCTGTATTCCATGGCATACCCAAGATTTAGGGGGAAAATACTAATATGTATACACAATACTAGTGTCAAATACGGCTAATAGGCCTAATAACCAATACAACAAGGCCCAGTAGCCAGAAAGAAGCCCACGTCCTCAAGTCCAGCGGAGGACCTTGACCTCACGCTCACGCCCTGTCTCGCCGACGCCGACGTCCCTGTATCCTCCGTCCTCAGCTCATCGCCTGTCGCCTCCTCACCTCCTCGGTCCCCTGCTCCGGCGTCAGCAGGCCAGCAGGCGTCAGGCGACTGGGCGAGGCGGCCCTGCACGCCCCTCCCCAATCCCCCGGCAGCCCCTCGCCGAGTCGCCACCCCAGGCGGCCAGGAGCACGAACCGGCGCCCAGCGCCCAGCGGGCCAGGTGGGGGGGGGGGGGGGGGGGTGGGGGTGGCGACGCGTCGGCGCCGCGGCGACGGCAGCGGCCGACCGGAGCAGCAGCAGCCTCCGCCCTCCGTTTTTTCAGCAGCCTTCAACTTCAAGCAAGGTGAGGAGCAGAATGGAACGCCGAACGCCCTAGATGGCTAGATCCACATCGATTTCCTTTTCTAATTCTTTCGATTGTGTTCTTAATTCTTGATTTCTTGTAATGCAGATGAAGAAGAAGGGTGTTAGAATATTTGTATTATGGGAGAGAGCTGCAAAGGCCAAAAAAAAACAGCCTCCACATCCACACCAAATGTTGTTGAGATTGAGAGTAATAAGAGCAATATGCAATTAGCACTTGTGCCAGCTCAGAATGATGGTAAAGCTCCCCAACTTGTGCCAGCACAGAATGATGATGAGGAAAATGGTGAAGCTCCGCAGCCGGACAGAGGCTCCCCAACTCCAATTGTAGAAGAAATTGCAACTAATGTAGAGGGTGAAATCAGAGCAGATTTGGAAGCGCTTGAGCATGATCCTGGGAAGCGAATTCCCATCTCAAGGTATGATGTTAATGACCAAGATAGAATTAGAAGGAGATATATTGAGTTAGGGCCATGTCAACCTAAGGACTTGTACTTTGATTATTATTATAGATTTGTTATGCACTTTGGTTGTTTTATGGATTTGTTATGATCATTATAACTTGTCATCCATTGTATATTTGTACTGTGTATTTGTTTCGAATTTTTTTTATATGTGACAGTTGGCATACCCATATGCAAATTCCTGGCTCCGCCACTGGCTCGGTGTCTGCTGCTGTTGCTGCACCCGTCAGTGATGCTTCATCATCTTGGGTGCTTGATTCAGGGGCTTCTTTTCATGTGACATCTGATCGGTCTCAGCTTGTTGATTGCAAGACAGTTCCTGATGGTGCTTCTGTTCAGACAGCAGATGGTACATCTTGTTATATCACTTATGAGGGTTCTCTTTGCACCTCTCATTTTTCTGTACCTGATGTCTCTTTTGTACCTCAGTTATCTATGAACCTTCTTTCAGTTGGTCAAGTAACAGACCACAATTGTTTTGTTGGATTTGATGACTCATCTTGTTTTATTCAGGATCGTCCAACCGGGACTGTCATTGGGTCTGGCCATCGCCGTAGAGGTTCTCCTAGCCTCTATCTTATCGACACCCTGCGTCTTCCACCATCTTCCACTCGGTCTTCCGCTCGTGTGTCTTCTGCTGCATCATCATCTTCGTCCTTCGCCAAGTGGCATCATCGTCTAGGTCATCTTTGTGGGTCTCGGTTGTCTACATTAATGAATAAAGGTTGTTTAGGACATACATTTATTGAGTCTAGCTTTCATTGTAAGGGATGCAAGCTTGGAAAACAGATACAACTTCCGTATTCCTCTAGTGTATCTCATTCTACTAGACCTTTTGATCTTATTCACTCAGATGTATGGGGTCTTGCGCCTTTTGCTACAAAGGGCGATCATAAATACTATGTCATTTTTATTGATGATCATTCTCGATATACATGGATTTATTTCATGAAACATCGTTCCCATTTGTGCTCCATATACTAGTCTTTTACTCGCATGATTCATACTCAGTTTTCCACTCCTATTAGAGTCTTCCGTTCTGACTCCGGTGGCGAGTATTTATCTGATGCCTTCTGCCAGTTTTTGACATCTGAGGGTACTCTTGCTCAACTATCTTGTCCTGGTGCTCATGCTCAGAATGGTGTTGCTGAACGCAAACATCGTCATCTCATAAAGACCGCTCGAACGCTTCTCATTTCCTCTTTTGTTCCCACTCATTTTTGGGGGGAAGCTGTTTCTACTGCAGTCTATCTCATCAATAGGCAACCTTCATCCAAATTGTTCGGAAAATGCCCAGGTGAAGTTATTTTTGGCACTCCTCCTAGCTATGATCATCTTCGGGTTTTTGGATGTACGTGCTATGTTCTGCTTGCACCTCGTGAGCGAACTAAGTTGACTGCCCAGTCGGTTCTGTGTGTATTTCTGGGATATAGTTCTAAGCATAAGGGATATCGGTGTTATGATCCTTCGGCTCGCCGCGTGCGGATTTCTCGTGATGTGACTTTGTGGAAGATCGTCCTTTCTTCTAGAACCCTACTACTCAACCTTCATATTCTCCGGCAGAGTCTACATCATTTCTTAAGTCTCCCTCCTATTACACCCAGTGTTGATGCCACTCCACCACCACCACCACCTCCTATTATATTCATTCCTGATTCTACTCCTTCTGTAACCTCCGCTCTTGTTGAGCCCCCACCTCCACCTCCACCCCCAACTCCACCTTCTAAACCTCCTATCACACAAGTCTACACTCGTCGTCCCAAAGAGCCTCCACCTAATCCGATCCCCACGGCCAATCCTGACACTTCGGTTTTTGATGATTCTAACAATATTGATGAGTCACATGTTATTTCTAATCGGAAATGCTAGGACTCGTACGTCCGATCGGATGCACCTAGGCCCGACGGCCACGGGCTCTGCTTCCTTGCGTTTTCCTCCACATGAGTGGGCTTCATCATAGATCATTTATTTCTTCCTTCTCTCCAATTCGCTTGGCCGGCCGCCGTTCTAGCTTGCGGTGCCGCCACATCTGCCCGAGCCGGCGTAGAGGAGGATCTCCCCCAGTGCGCAAGCTCCTCCCGGCGGCGAAGCTCCCCCGGCAGCGCAGCTCCCCCAGCGGCGCGAGCTACCCGAGGGTGAGCTCCCCCGGCGGCGAAGTTTCCTTGGCAGCGCGAGCTCCTCGGCGGAGAGCTCCCCTGCTCGCCATCCTCTTCCTCTCCGCACCACCTATGCAATGCTCCTCTCTTGCTAGGTTTTACTGCATGTTGCAAGCGTAAGTTTCACGTGTTTTAGATATTTCAAAAGAATGTCACAAGTGTTTCATACGGATGTTGTAAACTAAGATCCGGATGTTGCGATGTTGCATATGTTTCACACGTATGTTGCAAGTGTTTTATCCGGATGTTGCATTTTCATTGAGATGTTTCATGTTGATTTTAAATGTTCCATGAAACATGAAATTGATGTTGCGGCGGGTTTTTTTCCTCATCTTTCAACATGTTTTTTGATGTTGCAAAAGGTGATTTTCTACAATGCAGAAGTTTATTTTCTGTGTTGCAGACTTTATCCTTTGATGTAGCGATGCACCAATGGAGCGTCCGATCCGGGCGCTAGCAAGCCCGATTTCTGATGAGTTACAAGTAGGTCCACGATATAATCTACGTGAACGTGCAACTATTGTGCCCGCTGACAAGTATGGTTTCTCACGTGTAAATGTTGTTGTTGATGAGCCATCCACTTATCAGGAAGCTTCTGTTGTTCCGGAATGGCAACTTGCTATGTCTGAGGAACTTGCTGCTCTTGATCGTACAGGCACTTGGGATATTGTTCTGTTACCATCATATGCCATTCCTATTACATGCAAGTGGGTATTCAAAATTAAGACCAAGTCAGACGGTTCTATTGAGCGATATAAAGCTCGTATTGTTGCTCAAGGTTTTCAACAAACTCAGGGTAGAGATTATGATGAGACTTTTGCTCCTGTTGCTCATATGACCACTGTTCGTACTTTGATTGCAGTGGCTGCTGCATCTTCTTGGACTATCTCTCAGATGGATGTCAAAAATGCCTTTCTTCATGGAGATTTGCATGAGGAAGTTTATATGCAGCCACCTCCGGTGTTGATGTTCCTTCAGGACATGTTGGTCGTCTCCGTCGTGCTCTTTATGGTCTTAAACAGGCTCCTCGTGCTTGGTTTGAGCGTTTTGTCTCCGTGATACAGGCTGCTGGTTTTGCACCTAGTGACCATGATCCTGCTTTATTTATTCATCTTTCTCCATGTGGACGTACCTTACTTCTTCTCTATTTTGATGATATGTTGATTACTGGGGATGACTTGGAACTCATTACTTATGTCAAAAAGCAGCTTGGTCAGGAATTCCAGATGTCTGATTTGGGTCCCCTTAGTTATCTATGAACCTTCTTTCAGTTGGTCAAGTAACAATAACTGGCAGCCCTGAACTGAACAATCTCAAGCTCTCTCTCAATTCTCCAAGGTTAGTAACAACCAGGACATGCTACCCACGGCCCTGAACTGAACAATCTCAAGCTCGGCTTTCGCCCAGAATAAATAACCGGCAGAAACCTTAGGCCATCATCAATCAAGAGCACAGAGCAGAGCACAATCTCAAATCCGCGAGATCGATAGGAATAGAGGCACCCACGTCGCTGCCGCAGGCATATGTTATGAAGAAAATATATTTAAAAAATAATTTCATTACAAGAAACGACTACTAAAGAAATTAACTTTGTTTATCAATACTGTAGCAATCACTCTATATAAACTAAACGGACTCCTACAAACATTCGTCAGTTTTTATATTCCTAAAAGACTTGAGCCGCTGGTCATGTACTACTATGATGTATCTGTGATGACAAACTCTCAATTGGTCTAAACATTATGAGCAATCAGATAAATGGGATTTTATTAGTCACAGACCTGCATGTATGTCTCTTGAGAGCATCCCTCTGATGCTTGAAGCAATCTTAGCAGTCAACCAAGGCTCTGCCTTCTAAGAAAAATAGAAATTCATTAGTAACTAAAAGCAAGATTTAATAGTCCCAAAATTAGGCATTCATTAGTAATCTAACTTTAGCCAAAAAAACATTAGTCACCATTCACCATTAAAGATTTCAGAAGATAATTATTTTGACTCCTAACCAAGTGGAACATAGACTATCCAACCACATGTGACATGTTCCACTTATAGAACAAATTAGTAAACATGTCCCCCTTTTGCATAGAAGAAAGGTGGCATATGCATAGACCTGTTGAGTATTGATATCAACTCCAGATAGCCAGCAACCCAAGCCAGGATGTGAGTGATACCAGCCTACAACCATTTCTGGTCTGTAAAAGGTAAAAGAAAATGTCAACATAGTTGTTTCCTACAGAACAACTGAATAAATGCAACAATATTATTAGCAAATAAGTTCCTTTACCTTTAGGCCCATATGTGCAAGCAACTTTGAATGAACAAAAAGATCTGTTATGTTTACACAGTGTTTTTCTAATTATTTCATAAATCTGTTTATGCATCTTAACAATATGGGGAAAAACCTAAAGATGTGACCAGAAATAATGTGTACCAAGAAAACCACTGCAGTAGAATTATTATTAGAAAATAATGTGTTCAAGCAAACCATGAATTTGATCAGGAGGCTGAAAAATATATTCAGTAACATGCAAAAAGCAGTAGAATTGTTGAGGTAGGCAAAACGACAACAAACCATCGACACTAAGGGCACCAGTCTCGATTCATCTGGCATGCTCAAGGTCTTCGGCGGTCTACCCCAATCCCGGCACTCTCTCTGAGTTTGCGATCATGTTGTGGGGTGTGCCAAGGGGACGTACATGTATCAATCAAGCAACTGACAATAGAAAATCATTAACTGTGGCATATTAGTATATAACCTTGCCCTCTATGATCAGTTGAGAAGGAAACAAACAGCTTTATGGAATGCCTTTGAGATATTTCAGAAGATTCATGTCCATTTTGAAACTACTATTGAAGAGAAACCTAGCCATACCATTCTCAAAAGTTAATTTCAAATATTTAGTCCTAAGCTACTTGCATTTGGAATCAGAGGGAGTAACCTAGAAACTGTTCAGACCAGGTCTTATCGAGGAACCAAACCTGATACTCCCAACATGGCACACATAAATTCATATGGTAATTCAGTAGGAAAAAAAAATCTATAATCAGTGAAGAAAACTGAACTGACATTGAATGTCTCCAACACTTCCAGAGGCTATTGGAATGCACTTTTTTAGACACCCAAAGATGACTCAAGAAAGCACTTTCCTGCTGAGTTCTGAAATTATTTACAAAAGCACAGGTTCAGAAAAGTAATTCATAAGCATCAACCCTTGCCAACGGTAAGCATCGTCCAGGCATGAAACGGTTAGTCAGACCCACAGACAATAAAAGGCTGCAGTTTAGGTAATAAATCCATTAAAAAAGACAAATTAGACATTTGTATTTATTGCTAAAAATGATACCTGTGGTTGCTGATCAGCATGTCGACAAGGTCATCCGGGCTTTCTTCAAGCTTGTGGTTGATCAACAAAAACCTAGTAAATGCAAGTGAACAAAAATATCAGCAGAGAAATCAGCTACATCATCCCACTTTTATGTCAAAATAAAACTACAAGACTATATGTGATTTGGCAATAATCGATTTCACTTTTTACATGGAAACTATGATGATCTATCTATGTGGTGGACCATGTTTTTAGACTTAAAATACCAATATTCCAATGAGATTGCACCTGAAAACTTAAGGACTCCCCCAACAAGCTAATGGCATTAATTTCACATGAGAGGCAATATGATAAGCATTAAGGTAGAGATGTACCTGGCAGTAACCAACTGACAGATTATGTTTGACATAAGCTCTAAATGGCCTAGGAGATTAAATATTCACTGACTAATTTCTATTTCCAGCCTTTCAATTTCATCACCAATGCAACAACAGTAAAAGGTTGATCATATGTTTCCAGTTTCTCATATGTTTCTCTCTGTCCTCATGATCAATGATTGTAGTCTCATTAATATAGGTACCAAAATGATCAGCTTCAATTGCTTGAGGAATAAAAAAAAATCCATAGTAATCTACATACCTTCTCTATCTGCTCTTTCGATTTTTCAGAAGAAAGTGGTTGAGACGCTTTTGGTTTTCCATAACTACATTTCATAGTCAGAAAATTTTATGTTTTCTCTTTCAATTCACCCTCTGTTGCAAGGAGACCCTCATAGTACCCTTTCACCCGACGAGCTCCAATTCCAATAAAAGCTTGCCATAGTTGTCTCCACAAATAAAAAAGTTTGCTGTTTCAATAGAAAACAATAGATCCATTTTATCCTAGAAAAAATGCAATCTGTACCCTCTCCTGTCAGAGAAATTGCAAGCCCATAAAGGACTAAACATTCTAATTATTCCTTCCAAGGATAATTAATAATGTTGGTCTGCAGCTTTATTTGTACTTTGAGTCAGCATTGGCAATGCCAGATGCAGGTACTTATTGGCTAGTATCAACCTTCTCTACATCATAGAACTCATCATCAGAATCCTCTGGCAGTTCGATCTCTTCAGGATTAGCAGGGTGCAGTACAGTGTACCCCTCTTTAACAGAAGATTGTTTTTTTTCTTGGCACAAGAGTCATTACCTTAGTGTGGCCCAAATTGGAAATCTAACGACCATGATAATGTCTTATATTTTTTCAAAAAAGTGCACTTCTATTATGCCTACCAATCAGGATGAAATTAGTCAAATTTCAACATCTTTCCCACAGCTCAATATTCAGTTGCTTATAGCATCCCTAGTCATATACAAAAGCAAAAAAAATGCAGAACGGTACCTCAACTAAATTATGGCATTATCAAGAAGCGGCAATATATTGGGCAGTTGGGTAATTCAACAATGACGAGACACTGATCTCGTCCCTCACCAGATCCAGTTGCTCTTTGATCTGTATCAGCACCTTCTTCGTGGCATTTTTTCCATTCTCCGAGAATGACACACGAAGCAAAACATATTTAGTTGTGTTTGATTAGTACTGTAAGACGAACCTACACTCATCTGATCACAACATCTCATAATTAGGAGAAGCACAAAGATAGGTCAGTTAAATCAAGAATGCAGAATTCCTAGACTAACACCACGCACGGATCTTCATAAACTAAGTACGCTCACTGAGATGAAAAATTATGAGATCGCGAGGGTCAGGGGCAGACCTGAGGGTAAAAGGATGGGCACCGATCAAGGAAGGACAGCGGCGAGCAAGGACCGATGCGACCATGGATTTTGCATCACCGGCAACCAGGACCAGGGCCGCGTGATGAAGAATTTCCCAATCAGTTACCCATCCCGAAATTGCTCCAGGCCAAGCACGCTTAACCTCCGAGTTTATTGGTGATTGGCTTCCGAAAAAGAAGTTGCAACTTGGTATGAGTATCCTATTAATCTTTGAGGCGGGATATCACATCCTATTAAGAGACCGACGTCCGTCAACCCCAAGCCAGGAACGTCCCCTCTTGGCCACGTCCATACGTCCACAATACCAACGGCCCATGTGCCACGTCCGTGCGTCTAGTGCTGACGGCGCATCCCTGATGCCCGCGCGCACTGATCCGCCACGTGCCCGCCCACATGCCTGTGCCCCTGTGCACTATGTCCGTACGCACCCGTGAAACCGTGAGAGTCGGCTCTGATACCATTCTGTAACATCTCGCCTCCCCGAGGCCAGGCCTGCTTACATCTGGCCGCTTTCTAGGATATAGATTGCCCTCACAGACCAACACAAGTCTTTTCTGCACACTTTGTCCTCACTCGTGCGCACCTGGAAATAATTTTCCGGTCGGTCGCCCATCCCGAAATTGCTCCAGGCCAAGTACGCTTAACCTCAGAGTTCTTTGGGGATTGACTTTCGAAAAAGTAGTTGCAACTTATTTGTATGAGTATCCTATTAATCCTATTAAGCCTTGAGGTGTCACACATGATCTCAGTGTCAGACACCATAGGGCAACGGCGAAAGGAGGGTCGCCGATCAAGGAAGTGCAGCGGCGTCCAAGGACCGCTGCGAACACAGATTTTGCGTCGCCAGCAAGCAGAACCAGGGCCGCGTGATCGCAGTGTTTGGCCAAAAGGAAGGGCTGCGGCGATCAAGGAAGGGAGCGAAGAAAGGAAAGCAGCGATCACGGGTGGAACGATCAAAAGGAAAGGGCAGCAGCGATCGTCGCGGCAGCGATGAAACAGAAGATTGACGAGGTGGACGGGTAGTGTGAGAACCGCCCAATTTGCACTCGGTTTATATGAAATTATCGGTCAATCCATCAAGATGAGAGCTAGTACGTGTCCGTCTCTTAATGCGCCACGTGCTAATCCACATCTAGAGGCATTTGACCAATACAAAATTACATAAAACGAAAGCATTTGACCAATACAAAATTACATAAAACGAAAGCAAACCTGGTAGTTCCGGCATGTGTTCAACAACATGCCCAGGATCAAGCATACACATACCGTTCACATATCCATACATTACCGATTAACTACAGAGAGCAATTTTTAAGCATAAAAGGTGTACAACAATTAATGTTACAAGTTCATGACATAAGAGGTTGAAATCTGAAATTTAAGGTACACAAAGTCTTACAAGCCTTGGGCTCATGAATAAGATGAAAAGAGACATGAATATTAAAGTTTAGTGTTCATCATGTTCTCGCAAAAGATACACTACGCAACGGATAACTTAATAAAATCATAACAAGGCAATGGCATCTTGCTCAAGGGCACCATCACAAACACATCGACCTACTCCTCTCCCACGCCGGAATCGGCAAGATAGAAGTGGCCGAAAACAACCTCCGGCTCACCTGCAACTTGGTTTAAAAAGCAACATGAGTACAAAAGGTACTCACAAGTCTTACGCGTTTAAACAAGGAGTATGCATGAGGCTCAAATAGAGGCTTTAGGGTTAACTTATTATTGCATAAGCATGAGCACTCTAAACCTACACTAGCTCTCTAGTCAAATTAATTATCTTGCCCAACCCAACACAAATTTTAGTTGATTAACCAAGAAACAAGTAAAGTAACTTAGTGACATGAAACTGTTACCAACATACACGAGTTCTACGGGAATTCATGGGACAAAAAGCTTGTTCATATCCGAGAGCGCGGCAATTCGAATTGTTTATAAACCTTGCAAGGGTGTACTACTTTACCCACACGACGCAAGGACCATGTGGCTCACCCAACCGATCACATTGGATGAGGGGGTACTCGCGTCAACCGTTCTCAACAAGCCCCGATCATTGAACATCACACCTAACTTACGCGGAGAGCCACTTAGGTCAACCAGAGACATCCCTAAGCCTCTCTACATAGTCCCTTGGCCACACATCTAGGACCGTGCATCAATGACCAAGTCAAAGAAGGTAATTAGCTCATCATTTCCATTATCTCGGATATGTGGTAGCACGAAAAGTTGCTCAAAGCCAACATCATCCACGGACGGACGGTCCTTAATCGGTTCAAGCGGACTATGCCCATGTGACTTCATTCTCTAGGCCCTACCATTTCGCTCGAACCACGAAAACCATCCTTCCAACAAAACGATAATCGAACAAGTGCGATCAAGGATAATCGGTTAAGTATGGTACTCAAAACCATTCTACTCTTTCCTACAAGTGATAAAGTACTCTAAGCATTGCTAAGCATCTAATAAGTTGAGTACTTAATTAACTAGTGTTGGCGCTAAAATCGGCCGAATAGGAATCGACCGATGGGTCTTCAGCGTCGGACACACGACCCGGGAGAATCTGCTTAGCTCCTGTTCGGGTTATCGCCCTGGTGCGGTTCGCGCGGCGTGCCAGTCAATCTGACCTGTTGATTGACCAGGAAATAGAGTATCAAATTCCAGGCGTGTCGATCGGCTGGATTTCCGATCTGTCCTGAAGAGCGCGTCGGCGGCAAATCGGCCGATTTGCTGTAGAGATGATCGGCTATGGGTCAGCCGATGATCGTATAGTAATTGTAAAGAGAACTGCTAGAGCAATCTAAACAATTACTATAGAAGCAACACTTGAAACAGATCTAATCGGCTGTATGGCGATGAATCGAAGGAGAACAATGACGAAGCCGATTACCCTGATCTCAAGCTGGATAACTGGTGATAATACTAGAATAACAGGTAGAACTTGCAATTCTAGTAAATATCGATAACTTGTGAATAAATCCAAACGAAACCACAGCGATGCGCCCGTAGTTAAAGCTCGGATATTACTCGATAAGCGGAACCTACCAACTGGCCGGAGATCAGGTTGATGCAGCCCTGCCAATCCGTACGAACTCGTGGAAGAAGAAAATATTGGCGAAGTCGCCGACTTGAAAGTAAAGTACTGGTAAAAAGTAGAAGTGTTTTGTTGATTGATGTGTTGATATCTCGCAAAACCCTAGCGACTCCTATTTATACTCTGAAACTAGGACTCCTAGTCGATTACGACTTGTTACAACCTTATTTAAAAAACAGGAAAACTACTATATCTATAATAACTTTTAAAAAGGAAACGGACTCCCGCAGAATCTTCCGCCGCCGTTTCCTAATCCAATCAGGACCCCTTCAATTGCTTTCCGACCGACTTAGCATGCCTTGTTGACCATCTTTTGACCAGGATCTTCTGGAATAATCCCATCCTATTGGCATAGGCTGCGCCACCAATCGGCCGATTTTCAACTGTTACCTCAATCAGCCGATTCCTTACTGTAGCTTTTAGATCTGCTTCATCGGCCAATCTTCTCCTCCTGACGCCGATTCAATACGTGTCAAAATCTGGCGTCAACAACTAGCATGTGACAAGGACATGGGTAGATAAAATAAGGAAGGTAAATGCATAAAAGTAGGATCAACAATGCAATAGATAAACATATAATATAACCATAAGTACCCAAGTGAGATAACTAATATTGAACAATTTTAGGCGGATCAGCTGCTTGCCTTGGTTCTCTTCAGGTTCAACGCCAAACTCGGCTCTGGACTTGGGCTCGGCAACTTCGGAGGGCTCAATGGCTTCGCTCTCCGACGGCTTGATCACTAGAATGCATGAATGATGTGCATGCATTAGTATCATGCCATGAAATGAATATGACATGCTACTTATGAAACATGGCAGTGCAGCATGAGATGATTCACAACCAAGTAAAGTACACAAAAAAAGCATCTAAACTTATCTAAACAAACTATTCCTAGGGCAAGAATAAATTACCAAAAAACTAAACAGTAAGCATAAATCATGAAATGATTTGAGCACACAGAGGACATTAAAAAAACTCATGAAAATTGGATTTGCAGTAAAAGCGTTTTTCTACTGTTACTTATGAATTAAGTAGGTTTCAGCTACTCTGAAAAATTAAATCAGAAAAGGCATGAAGACATCATCCAACAAATTCTAGAAACTTACCACATGAACTAGGCATGAGAACAAAGCTAACAGAAATGGTTTTGCTATTTTATCACATTTAGCAAAAAGTTATGCAGTAAACAATATTTCAGGCAGGGAGCACGAGATTGCATTAAAACCCTATCGAACAGTGGAGACATAAAAACAGGTTGCACTACTAGAAAGTACATTACACAGGGAAAGCAGAAAAATATTATTTGGAATTTTTGGATTAACAGAGCATCAACAAGAGAATTAAATCACTTTTACCAAACAAAATCATAACTAGAAATGTACAGCAGTAATATGCATAAACACATTTTTCCAAGGTAGATCTACAACGCAGGAGCCCAACAAAACAAGAATCACATTTTCCCGAGTTCTACACAAATTTCTACACATTTTGGAAGGTCACAGCATATAAAACCATATCACAACACCCTAGACAAAGCTACGGTCACCCGGATCTGCTGCACCCAGGCGGGCCCCATGGGTCAGGGCGGCCGGCGCGCGCGCGGCGCGACGCGCGCGTACGCGGCTGCGATGGCACACGGCGACGGGGCGGAGCAGGGCTGCAAGGGGGCGGGGCAACGCGCGCAACACGCGTTCCCGGGGGTGGCGAGGCTCACCATGACGGGAAGGAGGCAGAACGGGCGACGATGGGGCGGCATGACGAGCTCCGACGGCGGCGGACGGAGGGGCTCGCCGGGGTGGACCTGCAGGGGGGAAACGGCCGGTTGAGTGCCGGAATCGGTCGAGGAGAGGGAGGGGAAGGTGTGGGTGCAAGGAATCGACAAGCCATTCACCGGAGGCAGCGAATTGATGGCGGCCGACGGCGAGGAAGAAGCTCCTTGCGGCTGCAATGGAGATGGGGATGGAAAGGGCTAGGGTTTCGACTCGGCTCGGTTATAAAGGAAGGAGGGGAGGCGAGCGGCCGGTGGGGCACCTCGGGTGCTCAGCCACGCTGGCCCAGCCAGCGGCCGGCGATGGGGTGCCGCTGCCCCGGCTGCCAATGGGCGAGCGAGGAAGAGCGGAGGAGGCGGGGTGGAGGGGCTGACAGGTGGGGCCCGGGCGAGGGAAAAGGAAAAGGCGTCGTTGAACTTCAAAAACGAAAAACAGAGGCTTCCCGAGCTCCACAATTCCCGAAATTTTAACTGTAGACAAACACACAAGGAACACAAGGCAAAAAGAATCACTCAAAAAGCTTTTCAGGTTTGGCCGCAGAAAAAGAATAAAACAACAGTTTTTCAACGTTCCAAGAATTTTGTGGCTTGAGTCAAAGGTCATAAAATCCTACAAAAATATTTTAAATTCACCATTTGAAATCTGGTATTTGAATAAAATTTTTAGGGCATAGTTGCATAGCCACAATTAAACTTTCTTCACAAGCATCCATTCACTCGAGGCAAAATAATTAACAAATTTATGAAAGCATATGCACATGATGCTCCATTATGCTTTAATCATATTCATGATGCTATTGCTTAATGTTTTAATCATGTTTAAAATTTTGGGTCGTGACAGGTAGTTCAATTGCCGCGGGGCCATCCTTTCCGTCCCGTTGGACGGGTCCGCCTCGGTCGCCGGCGCAGCGGGCCCCCCGTCGGCAGCGATCCGTCGGCGCGGTCCCCTGGTGGATCTCTACCGCCGGTGCCTATCTTTCATCGGCGCCACGCCGCATGGCCGCCTGGCGTTCGCGGGCTCGAGGGGCGTGTTCCTCGTCAACCCTGTCACGCGTTGTAGGGCTTCGGCACCGTGGGCTACTGCCAGAAAGCCGTGGTCGCCGCCGGCGGCGACGGCTGCAACGTGTTCGTCTCCCTTGGCGCCTTGCTCTGCCCGCCCACCCTCTGTCGCCTGGACGGCGATGGCGAGGAGTGGTCCCAGTGCACGGTGTCGGCGACCGCCGAGCAGACCGGCGACATCCTGTTGGCGGTCAACTGCAAGAGCTGCTTCTACCTGTTGCACGAGGACGGGTGCGTATCCAAGGTCGACGCCGGCGAGCCACCACCGCTTCGCATGGAGAGGCTCCCCGTGGCGAGCCTGGCAGGCCACCTGTCACCACCGTGCAAGACTCTCGCCGGGGAGGGCCACCTGCTGGAGTCCGGAGTGTTCGTGAGCCCGGAGTCGGCGTTCGCGGTGCGCGCGTCCGAGGCGGCGGCGGGGTGCATGGGCAACTGCGTCTACTTCGTCGGCGAGGGGCGGTGCTGCTACGCTTGCCACGCTTACGGTGGGAGCACCAGGGGCGCGAGCCCCTGCCCGCTGCGGCAGGAGCTGCTTCCTGGCCGAGGACGCCCTAGGCGGCGGCAGTGGCCTGCCTACCTGCACGCCCAGGCGTAGGCAGCAGCCAGCCTGCCTGCCCAGGCGGCGGCGACAGCCGGCCTGCCTGCAAGAAGGGTGGCGGCCAGCCAGCAACATCCGACGGCTGGTGCAGTAAAAAAGAGGAGGGGCAAAAGGGACATTTCACACCCCAAATGCATGAGAAAGAAAAAAGAAAAGAAGGAAAATACACCGAATAACAGTATAATCAAGTGGTTGATGTTTGGAGTCCTATTTTTACGTAGACGATGTTTGGAATGGCAAATATGCGAAGCGCATTGTTTCGAGTCCTATTTTTGCAATTTTCTCCCTTTAGTTCATCTGGCATGTTTGCATATCTCTCCTTTGCCTTTTGCCGCTTACGCTCTGCCTGTTCAACGGCGTCACCGATAGAAGCTACAATTTAAAACTTGAATTACAATGCGGCTAAATAGAGAAAAGAAAATGTAAAATTGTTTAAAGAAAAAAACACATATAAGATAGGAAAACATACACATAAGATACAATTATCACCGCAGGCAGTATTGACTCCTGAATTCTCTAACGGCCTTTTATCATTGCGTCTGGAACCATGCCTGGTGATGTTAGTGAAATCTCCAAGAGAAATAGGATTGTTCATCATAAGGATCTACAAATATATGAACTACGTACTTAGGTAGGATCAAGGAAGTAGAATGGTATATGTTGTCAACAATATTGATGAAGGACTTCCATACCTGAAATCACCACAATGGACCTTCCTTCACTCAGGCCACGGCGGCGGATGTGATCTCCAAGATACTGATTGGTTGTCTAGAGTACAGCAATATTTGGGTGTGGAAGACGTATTCATCTAGCTAACACATCAGGACTTGCATCATCGAATCTCACGCACAAATCTAAACAATCGAACTGGCCACAACATAATCAGGCAAATCACGCACTCAGGCGAGGAGCACTCTCTGAAGAAGATGGCAGGAAATTAAAGCACACACCGTAGCAAGCTCCTGATGTGCCGGCATGTCGCAGCTCCCGGTGATGATCGCCCTTGAACATCCCGCGGCGCCCAGTAGTCGAGCCGCCTAGTGAAGTTGGAGCCGTTGGCACTGGCGGGCGACGAAGCTGGACGAACGTTGTACTGGTGCAACGTCGAGTGGCGCTGGTATCTGCGACGATCCACGGAGAGTCGGGGATGGATGTAGCACAATCCAATGGCACACAGGAGGAGGATGTGAATGTAGACGACCAGAACAGCTAAAAAGGAAGTAAAAAGAAATTGCAATTCTTGTGTTGCCTAAAAAGAAGGAACGACGTTCCGATATGGCGACGTGGTGATGGTGGAGCGGTACCACAGCGATGGCGTGGGGCAGGCGGTGGTGCTCGCGGGGGAGATCGGCGCGCGCACAACGGAGACGATCTGCGCCACCGTCGAGGTGGACACTGGCAGGGTGGCGGCCACCCCGTACTTCGTGCCCGAGGCCGTCCTCGGGGTGCTGCCGTTCGAGACGACGAGGTGGCCGGCAAGGCCGTAGTGCTGGGCACCTTCAAGATCAGCGCGAGCTCGGAGGTGGTGTGCGACGTCGCCGTGTACTGGACTAGGGGCAACACCACGTCGGACTGCACCTCCACGGTTCATATAGGCGGAAATTCCGTGATTCACTTGCATGGAAACAAATAAATCTGCATGGAAGAAGGTTGCATGGACGACAAAGGTGAAGAAAGGAAAGCCAGTGATAGGCAGGTAAGGGGGCATGAGGTTAGGTTTAGGCGAGGTGTAAAAAAATTGTTCGTTTGTAGCGGAATCCTTTGGTAGGCAATAAGAATTGTTGGACGAAATCAATATCCTCTACCTTTCGTCTAACTTTTGGCCAGGTATGGAAGACATATGTGAGAAGTACGGTGGGCCTAATCTTGGTAAAAATTATTTTCAATTCTTTCAACTTTTATAGTATAGATAGGTAAAGATAAAGAGACAGGCTATCAAAGACACACTAACTGGATATGATAAGAAACATTAAAAGTGCACAAAAAATCCAGAGGCAATTTGAATAGACATTCAGATTACATCACTGTTTGAGAAAGAAACCCAATACAAGAGTGCAAGAACATGAATCATGTACCTGTAGCTCAGTTAGGCAATCCATGATAATCAAGAAGGTCAATTGAACTTCAGCTTCTGCCAAAATGTCTTGCTTTATTTTTTTAACATAACTGAAGGACTAAGTTAATTACATATATTGAACAATGTAACAGGCTATGTAAATTTTAAGTAGGCTTTTTACATGGTGGTACATTTTTGCAATGGATGTTGTGATTGAATGGTCAGTAGCATATGTTTATTGTAGCATTACTGTAGCAATTTATTGTCTAATCACGACCTAATTAGGCTTATTAGATTCGTCTCGCGATTTATGGACCATCTGTGTAATGCAATTTTTTTTAACTACATTTAATACGCCATGCATATGTGCAAACATTTATTTGGAATTTTGAATTTTGCATCTAAACAAGGCCATAGTTGTTGAGATGAACTGAAAATTCCACATGAAAATTCGTGCAGAAAGTGCAGGGGTGGTGGGCCCACAGATGTGCATAGTTTATATATATGTTGCCTGCAAATCAAAGCAAACTGTAAACTGTAAGTGCAGAATCAAACATATAGTTTGTCGCGATGAACTGAAAATTCAACATGAAAATTCGTACTGCTGAAGCAATGCAGAAAGTTTGGAGCTCGTTGAAGATAGCATGCCTGGAGGCACGGAGCAGTGGCTGGAGCTATTCCTATGGAGCGGATGCTGGCCTAATCTCCTTGTGAATCAAGCAAATCTGCCATCAGGTGGCCAAGATTTATGTGACGGGGGTGAGGGAGGAGGGGAAGGTAGCGGCGTCGCACGCCGCGCCCGTTACAGGCCCATGCGAAGGACAACGATTACGCGGTCGTAGGGCTCGCCGTGATTCAGGTTGGCAGGCGGCAGTGTTGACCCGGAGGCGAGCACTGGCTTGCAGCAAGCTTGGGACACCACGTAGGGCGGATGCGACCTTCCGACGGAAGCTGAGGCCATGAGCCCACGAGTCAAGTCCAAGGTGAGGGGTGGGGAGGGGAGGGGACAGCGAAGCTGTGGAGGAAAGGAATCGGCGAAGTGAGGGATTGGAGAGCGCTCGATTTGGAGGCGAGCGTAAGAAAAATGGTCACATTAGGCCATAATTGTTATTTTGGTGATTGAGTAAGGGACTAGCAAGTTTGTCAGATAATATTTGTAGATTTTCTAGATCCCATGGATAGAGTTCAATCCACATACAAGATGGTCCAATTTGCATATAAGAGAGTCCAAATTATCTCCAAGACACCAAAAGTGTAGTGAAAATGCAGCTGGGAACTAGCGACCGGATGAACCGACGCCAACTGTATGTAAGCCGTCGATGCAATATTTCTCAGCTAACACGATCAAGCCTGAAGATTTCTCTCCTACCGGATCAACCGACGCCCCGGTGTTCAATAGCGTCGGTGCAATTTCAAAGGAACTCAATAAAAAGCTATAGCGCTAGATTATCCGATTACAGTCGGTGCAATTAGGTCAGAGAGCATGTTTTTGGCTCAATAGAAGAATCTTCACGACCGGATAAACCGACACAACCGTCGGTGCATCCGACGGTCGATCGGAAGAGGCGTCGGTGCAATGACGTCAGCACAGAGAGACGTTGGGATTTCAACGGCTAGGAAATAGGCACAATGTGACCGGATGAACCGACGTCTACGACCGGATCATTCGACGCCTACGACTGGATCATTCGACGCCTACGTACTTTTCTAGATAAAAGTATGTAACGGCTAGTAGAAGATTGCTAGCCTATATAAGGCCTCACCCCGGGTCATTTGAGGTTGTTGGAGCTCGGGAGAAACCCTAGAAATATTGCAGAACACCTCCAAGCCACCCAAGAGCATATTGATCACATCCTTAGATTAGCACAAGCTTTGTGAGACTTAGTGCTAGAATGAGCTCTTGTGAGAGTGAGAGAAACAAGGTGTGAACCTTGTGTGCTGGTTCAAGAAGTGAACCACAAGTGTATCTCGGTGCGCCGGCCCCTTGGAGCTTTGGTGGCTCGCCGGCAAGTCTTCGACCCTCTGGTTTGGTGTGGAGCGGCAACGACGGCTTTGTGCGAGGGTCATGGAGACCCCCTTCCTTGGTGGAGAAGCTCCTTAGTGGAAAGCGGGATCAAGGTAACCGTGGTGACTTGACATAGCCTTAGTGGCGATTCAAGAAGAGTTCCGGAAGAGACTTGGTTGCCGGGAAGCAATACTCTTTATGAGTACTTCAACAACATGGAGTAGGATTGACTTTGTGCCTAACCGAACCACGGGATAAATCTTCGTGTCGAGAGTTTGCTTCCCTTCATCCCATACCTTTAAGCTTCCGCATTTTATATTGCAATCTTGAGTGCCTTTACATTCTTAGTGTAGTATCTTGCTAGGATTGGCTATAGGTTGCAAAAACTCTTTTGGGATGAGGATTTCACACTAGAAGAATCATAGTTGCACATCTAGTTAGCATGTTTTAGCCTACATTTTGTACAAACTAGTTTGAACCATAGGTTAAGGTTTTAAGTTTGCCTAATTCACCCCCTTCCTCTCTTATGCTAGGAGCACCGATTCCTTTCATAGAGGAGGTGGCGGCGGCGGCGGCAAGGGCTCGAGCCAGGCTCCGATGAACTGGGCAAGACATTGAGTCGCTGAAATTCGCCCAATTTCTTTGCGACACAACGCCAACGCTCTTGACCGACGCCAGTTCGCACAAATGCACCACGCGAAACGCACGCAGGTCGGGGGCTTCTATTCATAGCAGATGCGATTTGTGGCGGACGTATCACAGAACATTCCTCCGCCTTCCCCCACCTCCCTCAGCTCCGTCGCCGCCTCCGGCACCTCCGTCGCCGCCTCCGGCACCTCCGACCCGAGCTCCCTTGCTCGATCCCTGGCTCATCGTATGTCACACCACCGCCCTCGGACGGCGGCATCCCCGCCGCCGACCACCGCCACCCGCAACCCGCCACCGTTGTCGGTCTTCCTTTCCACCCTCCCCCTCTTTTAAGGCCGCCGGTGACCACCGGTCCCCGGCAACCCGATCCTCTTGAAGTCTGGCCGCCGCGGCTCGCCAGGAAATATAAACAGTAGCGGCGCGACCTTCTGCAACAGCTTGCATCGCAGCAGCTCGCGCGATAATTAGAATTCCCCGCAGGTCGGCTATGCCTTCGTAGTATAAAATACGTGCAGCTACAGTAAAACAATGGCCTGGTTGGCCTTTCCTTCGGGGATAAGAGGTTACTTGTCCCCCTACCGTATTAGCCAGCCATTCACCACTCTCCTCGGGGGAAACAAAACTACAAGAGAACCGCCTGTTTTAATTTGAAACAGACCCATTGCACTCAGCACCAGGCATGGAAAATGATTCAAAGAACCATCACATTCAGATACACGGCAGGCCAACTTAGACGAATGATCCATGGTTTGTTAAAGACAACATAACTCTAAAATGCAGGAGTCCGTTCCATGACACACCAAACTCAATTGAGTAAACAGTGGGAAACAAGCACATAATTGGAAACTAAAATAGAAATAGACAATTGGGCCAATACTAGCACTTGAGATTTCTAATCCTCAAATTAGACTCATGAAAAAGTTGCACTCTTTTTCTTGGACTAGGTGTATGCCCGTACGTTGCTACAGATAAAATGAAATACAAAAAATCCATCCTACCTTGAGGTCGCCATTATATTCAACAAGAGAATTATTGCCCAAACTAATGAAACCTTGTAACCTTGTAATCAGCATGTATCCTTGTAGCAATATTTTCGCCCAAACTAATGCATCGTGAAATTACATCTTTTTACAACTCTTTAATTTTTATCTCCTCTTTGATTGCATATACCAAAAGATTTTGCACACTTCTTGCATAATTTCGCTTGATTGCAGTAGCAATATTAGGATTAAGATCTTTCTTGAAGTATGCTTTTGCATCCATATCATCAACAATATTTGCTCGATGCAAGGAAGAAGATAGCTCATCATAATATGCTTGGACAGTTTTATTACCTTGCCTCACACGCTGCAAACAACGAAGAAAAAATCAGCCTATATTCTCTTGGAACAAATTCTTTTCTCACAGTCTTCTTCAAATCTTCCCAATTCTTGATGAAGCACTTATGTGGATACTGTTTCCACCAATCAAGAACATAATCTTGGAACTCAAGTACAGCTTGTGATATCTTCTTTGCTTTTGAAAATTTTTGGACTTCAAGTTCAATCTCGATTTGTTCTTGCCAATTAAGAAATTCCTCCGGATCAATACTTCCATAGAAAGGAAGATGAGTGTACCATCCTGTCATGGTTAATATATATGCAAAGCAACTAGCTTATATGTGGTATAGAAATTATGTGGATCTCATAACCTCACCTTCTTTTACCAACCAAAGCTCTTATGTTCCCCTATAGGTCACAGAAGTAACCTGTGTGGTGGTAAATAGTAGTGATAATTGAGCGAATATAAGATCAGCAAACCGTACACGATGGTTTTTATGTGGAGCTTGGTAAGGGATGATACAGAAGGAGCAATCTGAATTCTAGTTGTTGTAAAGCTAAATAGCAATCCAAACTAGAGAACGATGCTTAGTGCTGATCACAAGATATGAATGATGTAACTGATGCAACACACGCGCAAAAAAAATTTCAGACTTGATACAAACAAGGATTATGCTAGGGATGGATGGTTCACACAGAATCTCCTAGCAAAAATTCATCAAAGGAAGATAGCAAACTGGTTACACAACTTGATATGAAAATTCAGCACTTGTGCATACCAATAATTTGATCCTTCTCCTTTCTTTTGCAACTTTCTCAACACAATTTTTTTTTGCAAATTTCTTTCTGCTTCTTTTACTTTTTTTGCACGATACTAAACAAGACTAGATATAACACTTGCGCAAATTAAGGATGATAAAATAAAATATAACCAACAGCTATCTTGATAGGATAAAAGTTTACGCAAAGGATAGATTGGTTTATTTTTTTGTGTGGGAATTTTCAGAGATATATGGAAAGGCTCAAAAGGACACGCAAAGGATGATATGATCAACAACTGAACAAAGACTCTAATGGACTGAAACTTAACCAAACTCACTAGATAAACGGATTGAAACAAAAGGCTATGAAATTTTTTTCTTTTATCGCTTTATGGTGGATAGAACGAAGAAAAAAATATATGTAGCTAAAGGTAAAGAATCCTACCGTGGCAACGTAGCTTTGATACCAAATGATGAGACTTGGTCCCGATCTTCACAACGTAGGATCTTGAATAAGATAACTAGCTGAAATCTCAGCAAACATAACTAGCTGCAAGCAGCCGGATAACTAGTACAACCTGAGGACACTCACAAGAAGTCAACCACCGTCTCTATACGGCAGCTTGAATCAAGGATTCGCCCAATCACACTCTCAATGAGCCAACCTACGCAGCCTGCACACAAAGTAGCATGAGCACGGATTGGGTGCCGCTTATGTAATCCTAAGGGAAATCACAAGAGCAAAGGGGTAGAGAAATACTCTCTGAATTTGTTAGCACACAACTGAAAAAAAGATTCTATTTCATTATCAAAGTCTTGTTTTATCTCTAAGATACATGGGGTATTTATATAAGAAACAACCCTTCTTGTTGGGTGTGAATGGACCTTAGAGTTTTTGGAGTTATGATAACTCAAAAGTCACCACGAACTGAAAATCCGAGGAGCCTCACATGGCTGTTGGCCTTCTGTGCAGTCTCCAATAAATCGGTCTTAACTCCTTATTGGAAAGTCCAATGGACATGCGGTTTATTGCATTGAAAGCTTGACTCCAAGACCGTTGATCATCAAGTACTCATTCACCTCCATAGATAACAGAAATCAAAAGTTATGACTGATCCAATATGCAGGTCTGAACAGCCGAAAATATCCGAACAGCTCAAAACACCCGAGCAGCTCAAAACGCCCGAACACGCTCGTTTCTGGTTGTTTGCTTCTCACCATGAATAGCATCACCGTCCTCTTCGCATACATACCTAAATAGAACCAATGCAGAACATTTAGGTAGTATAACATCCTCATATATGTTGAAGTTAATTTCAACTTGGAGTGAAGTCACCTTTCATTGTAATATATAAACACATCTTAGTGCATTTTCTCTTTGGTTTATGTATTGATACACTTGATTGTTGAAACCATCATCTTGGTTATTGAAATCATTATTGTTGCTGAAGTAAAACTTTGGAGATCTTGGTTATTGAAATCATTATTGTTGCTGAAGTAAAACTTTGGAGTTGTAGTTGTATTTATTTCTTCGAGTATAGCAAGGTGCTTTAACCTGTAATTATACAAATAAGTAGTAGCCTTGCTAAAGAAAAATAGTAAGATTTGGAGTTAAATGTAGCTTTCACCTTGTATGAACATTCAATATTGAGAGTATTTGTTGTAGTCCTTGAGATGGTCTCATCACCCGGCACCATGCGAAGGTGGGAGCGGCGGAGCAGGTGTGTTTCCGGACCGTCACGGAGCCCCCGGCACTGTTTGCTCGCGCCGGACGTCGCGACGGCGTGACCGTCACCAACATGTCGTCAAGTCCTGGACTGTCGTTGCCCGCCGCCGCCGTGCCCCTCTCACATCATCGCGTCGCGCTCGCGCCGTGTCGTCGCGCACGACTGATCATGCAGGGAACAGCGAAGCGGCTCACGGCCGGATGTCCCGGGGAGCGGTACATGCCCCGGCGCGGCTTCATACATGCGCACGGCTTGACATCCCGGGAACCGTCGGATGTCCTTCCGAGAGCAGCACGTGAGCTCAAGGTGAGCGCCGTCATGCAGCATGGCGCGCTAGGGGCGTCCGAGCACGCGCAAGCTGCACCATAGCACGCGCCAGCGGGCCGACGTACGGCGGCTTGAGCGGTTGGCTGCATGCTGGACACGTAACTAGCTCATCCTGCAAAAACAACACGGAAGAAGAAAGGAGAAACACATGCGGCGACCCCACCAGCTTCCTTGCTGCAAGCGCTAAAAGAGTGCTTAAATAAACTTTGCCAGTAGAGAGTGCTAGTGGCTACAATTACTAGCACGACGTGTTAGTGGCTAGAATTACTAGCACGACATGCTTTCTCGTGATGCGGGGTATCAATCAAAAAACAGCATGGCTGAAGGAATATTTACACGTGAGACATTTAAGCAAATGTTCACAGGGCGATTTCATGAATCGAAGATGACGCGGTGAACCTGCGTTGGTGAGGAGGCCTCGCGACCCTGCAGGCTTGCTTGCGAGGCTTGCTTGCGGGTCAGATGCTTGACCTGCCCGAGGCCTTATGCTTGCTTCACCGGGGCGGCACAGCAGAGCTCACTGGAGACGCTGAGGAAGAAGAAAGAACGCCACAGCTCCCTACCTGGCACGACAGCTGACGGCGGGTGAAAACCGCAAGCAGGAATTTGTGGTAACCCCCGTTTAGAGATTCGGTCAGAAGCTTTACACGCTGATCTTCTTGGACAACATGGATAGTGAGAGCAGAGAGATTTTACCTAGGTTCAGGCCTCCTAGAGGATAATAGTCCTATGATATGAAAGGGCACTCGCGCGTAGTGTGGTTGACGGATGGGCTTGTGGAAACGTATGGTGGATTAGGTAGATAAAACTAGAATCACTCGGAGATCATTCAATAAGATCAACTAGCACCGGAGATTACTCGACGGATTTCTCAACTAGGATAGCTCGGAGATTACTCGACGAGGATAAACTAGCACCGACGAGGATAAACTAGCACCGGAGGTTACTCTACAGGTTTCTCAAAGAAGAGCCATGCTCAATTCTCATATCATATCAATTCATCAATCCCTTATAATAGTTTGGATACAAGGTTTATTTATACTAGGAACAACCCTCCTAGTTGGGTGTGAAAGTACCATAGAGTTTCTGCTAACTCAAAGGTCATCATGAACTGAAAGCCCGAGGAGCCTCGCGTGGCTGTTGGGCTTTTGTGCAATCTCCACTAAATCGGTCATTACTCCTTATTGGGTAGTCCAAATGATACGAGGTTTCTTGCGTTAGAAAATAGACTTAATTATTTTTCCAACAGGTACTCATTTACCTCCATATATGTAGGGAATCAGTTATGACTGTTTCAATATGCAGGTCTGAACAACCCAAAATACCCGAACAACTTGTTTCTTATTGACTGGATTAAACCACGAAGTAACTGATGTCAAATTACTTTTCTCATGCATAGTTTACATTCTCATGGGCACATCACCCTACGTCCTGCTTGTATGTATATTTTGTGGTTGTGTATGAACGAGAGTTTACATGGGGCCATAGCTCGCTCTTGAGCTCAGGAAAGCTGAGGGAGGAAGAAGAAGTCCCCTTTTCCCTACCCCGGGTCTCCTCTTTTATAATCCAACAGGGATTCTCACACTAGACTATGCACCCAAACTAGGTGAGATGCCCTCCCCGAGGTGAGGTGTCATTCATGAAAGGATCTTCTTCTTTAATGTGTACAAATGCATGTATCTGGGCATGTGCTTTTATGCAGCCCATGCATGCATGCACTGTCCTCTTGCGTGTGACAAGAGCCTCCTATCACCTTGGTGCCCGTGTATCAAGTGGGTAAGAGAGATAACTTTTTAATATGCATGCATCCCGGGGTGCATGGTGCATGTGCATGCATGCTTACTCCATTGATGTTGACATGTGGTCCTTATCTTGGAACATGCGCGCATGCATGTCTTGTCTAATCTCTAGGGACCACACCCTGGAATCTCATGCACGTACCGTGGGGGAGTTCTCCTTGATCTGTCTTATCTTGGTGCACGCATGCAAGCATGCCACCCTATTAATTGCTGCCAGCTCTGAGAGCTGCCATAGCTTTTCCTTCGGAGCAAAGAAACTACTGCCTCCTGGGGTGCCAAGCTGCATCCCGGGGTCCTCCGGGGTGCCGAGCTGCACACCGGGTCATGGGGGTTAGATGGGCCCATCTCACAGCCCACTCCCTTCGTGTGTCGTGGTGGTCGAAGTCTTCACAAATCGTCTGCGTAGGGGAACCCCCGTTCCATGTACGCCGACAGATACCGAGTCAAACATTTTGGTGATATCGTGTTTTAAGAGAATACATGCCTGCTTTGTTGATGTACTTGGAACAGGCCCTCGCTCATCACAATCATTAGACAATACATGGCAATTCCTCCCTCACTTAGAACGACTCTGACGTAAGCAAACCTACAATCAGCATACACAGGAAAAAATACATCAAATAAAAACTTTGTGTCCATATATGGAAGACTGAAATTAGAAGCAACATTTTAGAATGAGTATGGCAGGGAATCAAGCTCTTTTTCCAGTATTCAATTATAGTCCCATTGAGGAAAACGTACTGAGGTGGCATTTGTACCAAAACAAATTATAGTGACAGAGAATCAACTTTATTTTTCAGAATTACAATTACAATTGCATCAAGTATATTAATCTACAGCGATAGATCAAGCATTGCCAATGCAGTGAATGTAGGAGGAGAGGTCTGAATGGAAACTAATATGGGTTTGACTGTAGTGCGCGAACAACAAGTTCTCACTTCTTCTCGAAAGCGCAAGAGAGTTGCGCATCAACAATAATTTCTTACAGGCTTCACAAACCTGTATTATGCCTCCTGATAGCATCTATCCCTTGCTCGAAGCAATGGACCAAGTGCTATTCATCTAAACAGAACGAAAATCCATTAGTAACCAGAAAGGAGATTTTATTAGTCAGAAAAAACATTCACTCGGGAGTAATATGCTTTTTATAACCAAAACAAGAAGTCATATGAAAACAACCATTTTTCTTCTCACAGATTGGCAGGCATGGAGTAAAACATGAAGAGAGGTCTTACAGTCAGAGAGAGCTCATGGAGAAGGGTCTTCTCAGCATCCTTACTTACTTAAGCAATCACATGCACTTCTGAGAAGCCTAGCACCACATTGTTCTAGTACTGTCCATCCCCGCATTCACAAGCCTAGCTGTGTCCCTTGCACTATGAAAATTTTTCTTGGATGGTCGTTCTAGCACTCTGCTGTTCAACAGATTAGTGAAGCAATTGCTCCCTAGTGACTTCAATAATACAATAATCTTCTCTTGTTCAACACATCGGTCGGGCATCGCTCCCTGATGAATTTCAGAACAATATGAGAAACGACACTACATTTTCTCACCAAATTGATGCCCCCAACGAATTGATAGGAGCAGGTGTCCTACATACATTTGAGGAGAGATCTGCTTGATGAGGGAAGCCAATGTTACGCGATTTTGAGAGCATCGAAGGTGAGGGAGCGACGGCCGCCCGTCGATGGAACCACCGGTATGCAGGAGAGGGCGATGGGACGATGGGGTGATGGTGTGATGTAGGGATGAGGGTCGACAGTGCAGCGGCGGCACGGCGGCACGGTGACGGCGCGAGGTAGAGGACGACACGATGGCCGGAGGTCTCAGCCCTCAGGTCTCCGGCTCTCCGCGCATCGGGACGGCGGCGCGATGCGCGATTTGCGGAGCGCTCAGGACAGCGGTGCGATATGCTGAGCACTAAGATCTTCTCTTCGCTTGATCTGCTGAGAGCTCAGCGGAGGATAGGGAAGCGGCGCCTGAGTTGAGGATGGAGAGGTGGTAACGACGGGGTGGAGGAGGCCGGGTCGCGGGCGATGCGGCGTGGCGACGCCTCCTGGAGCGTGGGGGCGGAGGCGGCCGGAATGCTTGCAGTGGCGGTGCCGGCGCCTGCGCCTGGAGGTTGAGCGCGGGGGCGGACGGAGGAGGTCGGGGCGCGATCGGCGGAGGAGGTAGCGGCGGTTTCGACGACGCGGCAGTGTGCGGGGCGGTTTCGACGGGATATGGGGATGCAGATTAGGGGACTTGATGCAATGGCCGAGCAATCAGATGGTGGGCGCTCATTAGTTGCCGACGAAAGTGAAGTGCGGGATCACAACTTACGACACATGACGGAAGATTTCATCCCTCTTAAATGTTTTTTATTCGAGTAATAGAGAAGAGATAGAGGGAGTATGTTTGAAACTAATAGATCTTAACAGGAGCATAATTGTGATCCATACTCCCCCCCCCCCACCCACAAAAAAAAGTGATCAATGATCAACGAAACTGGTGCCATGCATTGTTCTACAGAAGATCAAATTTAATACATTATTGGTACGTGAATTTCTGCCGCTTTACCAGAAGAGAAGTCTCAAATCTATTAACCACCAGTTGCTTATGTAAATACAAAACATGACTAATTACTTATCCAAGTAACAACCACAACACGTTTCTTAAACAAATCACAATCACAATACGTTCACGCGGCTTTTATTTAGTACTAGAGCCACGTTGTGTTGTTCCATACATGTTAAAAGCCACAAATCAGAGCTCACACAAATGCCCACGGGTACTTTGTGTTCTACCAGGCTTCACGTGCGCCTCCTTGCTCGCCGGCCGGGACCCAGATGATGCTGAGCTTAGAAAGAAAATGGCAAACCGCCACTTCTCCTGGCTTTAGATTGTGCGCCACTAAGAACGGTTGCCTGGGGGTCCACTGTGATGTGTCGAGGTGGCACACGGCCAGCGCCTCCATCGCCGGCGCCCTGCCGTCCTCGGCCGCCAGCGTCACCTGGTACGTCGCCACCTGGTTGGTCGTGTGGCAGTAGAACACCGCGTAGGGGTAGGTCAGGCCATGGCACGTCGCGGCGACCGGAGACTCGGATAGCTTCCGCACGGCCGTCACGTTGTACCTCCCCCGTCGAGCCGTCGTGCCCGCCGGGTCGATGGGCATGTCGCCGGAGAAAGCGCGAACATTGCGTGTGCCAAGGAGGGCAGCAGGGAGCCTTGCGAGGGACTCAAGGGAGGTGGCGCAGCCGGCCTTCTCGCCTGGGAGTGGACGTGGGTGCTCGCAGGAGTCTAGAGTCGTCCGTATCTCATCTGCCATGGCGAGGGACGCGGGAGCGAACATGGCAAGGATGTCGCCCAATCGCGCAGTGGAGAACGGGAGGGAGTCAGCCTCACGGCGCGGTAGCAGCGATGGCAGGGTGGTAGTCACTGGGATGGTCGGCGTGATCACCGACCCTGGCCGTAGGACGTCGTGGAAGAAAAACACGTCTGCTAGCTTGTTGGCGTTGTTGTGGTTGTGAACGTGGTGGTCGTGCCTATCCCCTGAAACAAAGATTGAGACCATAAATTATATCTCATTTTAAAAGTACCAATATCCATTTCAAAAGTACCAAATTATAGACCTACGACATCATCATGCAATTTACTGTTCTTCAAGTATTCCTCTACTCTAGATGATACTAAAAGTGTATATTTAAGAATTTAATTGACTCTGGATTAAAAAAACATATGTACAAACTCAAATGTTACCAAAAAGTTAGGTGTCATTTTGTATTCTTGTTGGACACAAACAACAATTACTTGTTTTATGGTGTCATATATATCATGGCATAACTCAAATATTACCGACATTACATAAAAAGTTAGACCAAGAATGGTTTCTACAAACCTGCTAGCTAGTACAAAGTGAATAAAAGAATAATAAAGTATATGTTGATTTTCCAGAAAAGGAACTCACCTTTACTTGCTTCACCTTTCTCACTTACACCTGGTTTGTGGTCATATATGGTGATCATTGATGAAGGGTCCTCATTTTGAGAACTATATGATGTGCTGACCGTTCTTAAGTCATCACCTTGGGACCCATATGATGTGCTAATCGTTCTTAAATCCTCACCTTGGGACGCATATAATGTGCTGACCATTCTTAAGTCCCCACCTTGGGACCCATATGATGTGCTGGCCGTCCTTAAGTCGTCACCTTGGGACCCATATGATGTGCTTACCGTCCTTAAATCCCCACCTTGGGACCCATATGATGTGCTGACCGTCCTTAGGTTCCCACCTTGAGACCCATATGATGTGCTGACGGTCCTTACGTCCTCACCTTGGGGCCCATATGATGTGCTGACGGTTCTCAAGTCCTCAGCTTGGGACCCATATGATGTGCTGACGGTTCTCAAATCCTCAGCTTGGGACCCATATGATGTGCTGATGGTCCTCAAATCCTCACCTTGGGACCCATATGATGTGCTGACGGTCCTCAAGTCCTCACCTTGGGACCCATATGATGTGCTGACGGTCCTGAAGTCCTCACCTTGGGACCCATATGATGTGCTGACGGTCCTCAAGTTCTCACCTTGGGACCCATATGATGTGCTGACGGTCCTCAAGTTCTCACCTTGGGACCCATATGATGTGCTGACGGTCCTCAAGTCCTCACCTTGGGACCCATATGATGCGCTGACAGTCCTCAAGTCCTCACCCTGGGACCCATATGATGTGCTGACGGTCCTCAAGTCCTCACTTTGGGACCCATATGATGTGCTGATTGTTCTTATGTTCTTATCTTGGGACCCATATGATACAGTGGTCTTTCTTGGATCATCTTGGTTACCTTGATATCCATGAGACTCAGTGGTCTTTCTTGGATCCTTCTGAATTTGGGAGGTATACGAAGTTGAAATCTTGCTTAACTCATCTTTGCCTTTTGTTCCATAAAACTTAAAATGGTCGTTCATCCCTTTCAACATCAAGACATTTTCAGTATCTTCAAACTGTGCACCAGAAATTTGCATTTTCATTTCTACCTCATTCCCTTTTCCAATTCGTTGTGGTTCTTTTACAAATCCTTTCCCTTGTGCTTGGTCATTTTTCATTGCATCAGTGTTCTTCCCTTGAGCAACACCCTTGCCATCCTGAGAGGCATGCACTGATGCATGTATGACAAATATTATGAATGAGTATTGGACTATATGGATTAATGATGATGATAAAGAAAATGTTGCGAAAAATATAATAATTAGTTCATAACAAGCTTCTTACGCAAGCTTAGATATATTTTTATTGTGTACATTCTTATATATTACATTTATTAGGTTGGATTATTGGTAAAAAGAAAAAATTGAACACAATTTACGGTTTGGTTTATAAAATATGGAACTTTGTGTTACAAATTCCTTTTAAAATCCTTATATGAAACATGATACTATCAATCATGGACCCATGAAATTAAAATGTCAAATTTGAATAACACTAACCTACCATTTATTTGAATATAATGTCGATCAAACTTAGTGCAGTGACATAAATTCTTATATATAGCATTGACACAAATTCTAAGATGCCTATATGAACCTTTTGCTTTCTAATAATAAATTAGAATATAAATATAAATAGTATTATATTGAACTGTTCAATAACATACCAATTGTGGGAATTTAATGCATTATATACAAGAACATTTATAAGAGGCTCAAAATATGCTGAGTTTTTATCGAAGTTAGTAGGGAGCCCTACCTATTTTTATACAAGTTTTTATTTAATCCAGTCTGTTGTAATTCGTTTTCATGAGGAGTCCAACTTAGACTTGATGGATGCTACTAAGATGCTCTAACCACTAGGCCAAAGGTGCTTTCACCATGTTAATTTTTTTCCTAATGAAATCGTGCTATATTGTCTCGTTTGGGTCAGTGGTCGATATTTGTGAAATGCAAACTCGAGGATTGAAAAATAAGTCAAATATAACGGAAATAAAAAAACTAAACCTAACAAATATAGATAGAAAGCTTTCTACGTAGAAAACTAATTCAATTAAATATAGATATAATAGACGGAGTGCATTATTATGAATTTTTGAGAATTTCTAGTATTGCAATGAAGCAGGGATAACTATAAAGTACATCTTTATGATGGTTTCTGACTATCCGAGTCTATAGTTTTACTAATAATTAGTTCACAATATTTATATTATATATGTGCCATGAAATTGATACAATTGGACTCATTTTCAAAAGAACTTCCTAATGAATATAATTTTTAATATTATTAATATGTTATAGAAATAATTGACCAAGAACAGTTTTGAACAATGCATAATTAGAATTCATCCCAAAAAGAACTTTGAGTTTTGTTTTTGTAAATGATTGATAATATTTAAATAACCTAAACAATTACACCTCTTATTGATCACTTTTCCATGATCGAATAAAGTACTCTCATATCCATAAAAACTTCTCCTTAATCATACTCAACACAGATGTTGTCGCAGGCAGCAATCGGAGCTCATTCTCAGCTAGCAAAGCCGTGTTGGAGCTCTGCTACCTCGTAAAATCAAAGCAGGGCAGCCCCTTCTAGTCTCGTTCAACCATTAAACTATTTGATGAAAATAACTTACTTTAATGATATTTAAAATGAAAATTTAGAGAATTTATTTTCCACTAAAACTATCGGTTCCCCCTTTGTAGCCGATAAAAAAAATTATGTTATTCCTTTTGTGGTACTGCATTAGAATAATTTTTTGTTATTAGCAAAGTGGGGGTATATGCAAAGGGCTTGATTATGCATCACTTGCATTGCAAAAATAATTTCCATCACGTGAACGTGCACGTCCCAGCTAGCCCATTGGCTCGCCTGTGCTACTCAGGCCGCGCATAATAGTTTGTTGGGAGCCCAGTGTCCACTAGCTGGCCCACTGCTGGGTTGGGATTCACAAATATCAACGACTCTCACGATTGATACGCATCCGTAACTTAAGGAAATTGATGATATCATCTCATGTGAAAAAAAGTTTGGAACTAAAAACACCATAAATCTTAAACCGAATAGATTGCACCCTTGTATGTTTTTTTTACAACATGATCCAAATACCCCACTTGATTATATTTGGATAATTTTTTTATTATATTGGGTTATAAAGATGAAAAGTATTTTATGAGATACGTAAAAAAAATTATATGAACATGGGGAACAATTGTAAAAACTCACTGAATAAATATGAAATTTAAAACAATTTTTTGTAAAATTGTAAGTCATGTAACAAAATAATTATACGCATGTAAAAAATTATGCAAACTCACAGAATAAAATCATATACCATGAAACAAAATATACTAACTTAGAGAATAATATATTTACTTCTTGGACAAATATAAAAATTCATGGAAACAAGTATTTTATACCTAGAACAAATTGCACCAGTCGAGTTTACACACCTAAAATAAGTATACGAACTTAGGGAAAACATTTGTACCAAAAATACAATGCGAACATGTACAGAATATTATAGTCTATGAAATTATTGTATATGTATAAATTTATATAATATGGAAAATATGGAAAAATTTAAACTAAACAAAAATGAGATAAGAGGTTAGGCAAAGAAACAAAAGAAAAAGGAATAAGAAATAAAACCGAAAAGTTATTAGAAAGATCTTAGGAAGAAGAGAAGAAAAGAGAAGAGGCAAAAAAGAATGGTCAAGTATCTATGTCTTTGTAGCAGTCACACGCTTAGTTCATAGAAAACAGAAGAAAGAAAAAATATATAATAAACAGGAATAAGAAAAAACAAAATAGAAAAGAAAAGGAAAAAGAAAGAAAGGAAAACGAAGAAACACTTGTACGCCAACGAAGGATAGATCAACCTGCCCATGCATTTCGTCCAAGGTCAAGACAGTGTAATTTTCTATGCTGTTATGATGTTGATGTCTGAATATTAATGTTACTTGTATAGAAAGAAAAATTCGGCACATTGACAGATTGGTCCGGTGGCCTATCAGCCAGCCAGATTGGGCCGAACATGATTAAGCCCGGGTATTCGCTGGCTGCTTGAGGCCAAGTTTGCTGTCGGACCTCTCCATCCTTCATGGGCTGAATTTACTTAGTTGCCCGAACAAGGCATAGCGTAGGGTAAATATATTGGTCTAGTCTAATAGACGGTCTCATACATTAGCGCATCATCTTATTAAAACGATGTAATAGGCAATACATACAATCAATATCTTATAAGCTATCTCATAGTAAATACATAATTCCATAATTTATGCATAGAAAAAATAAATATTGTGAGTTGTATGGCAACAACAACTTGTAAGTGATCTCATAGTTCTAAATTTTAGACTATGAGATGGATATCTCAGGAAATAACCACCTTATTATCTCTCCTCCTCTCTCTCCGCCACTTAATAAAAAATTCTACGTGAACTTGCATGAGACGATCTATAAAACCGCTGACGTGTAGCAATGTACTTGCTTGATATGGTCCAGTTGGCAGAAGTAAGCTAAGCTAGGTAGAGGTAGCAAAAGTTTCCGTTTACACATTTGCATGCCAAATTAAGATCGTTCCTAAATGTGCGTACGTAGTTAAACAAATTTTTACTCACTGGATGGAGAGAGAGAGAGACTCTTATACGTATACCTGTAGAATGGGTCAATAGGTCGTGTATGGCTTGGGGCATCGGAGTCAGGGGAAGCACTGCTCGCCAATACTCCATTGGCGCCATCGTTCTAGACGACGACGTAACGGCATCCACAGCCGCAGCCGCATGTTTGGTTGCTCCTGCTCCACTAACCTGCGCGCGCACGCAGCATCCATATATGAGTGGTAGCAATCGCCGCTACAAATATGCATAAATGTACACACACACTCACCAGGAGTATGACGAGTGACGCGATGGCATCCATGTTGTGCTTGTGCATCGCTCCGGCCGTACCAGTTTGCACTAGCTAGCTTTGTGTCTCTGCTCATGCCCCAGCAAGGTGGCTATTTATAGGGCCAAAATAAACAGCAACACTTGCATTACAGGATATATCATCAATGTCCACGTATGTGTCGATCGTGTAGGTCACTGGTCCTTGTTGTTCGACGCATGTTTAAATTGTTTACGGAAATTGTGTGGCCCTAAAGCAGATGTGTGATGTCGATGTACCATACAGGCGCCAATAATGCTTCGGCCCCTCCAACGTATAGGATGGCCATTGAAGAATGGAGCACGTGGAACGCGTCCTCCATTGTTTATTATTGTGAGACCGAGGGCCGGTAATTGTCTCGAGATTTGGTGGTTCAACATCTGGTTAACATGCATGATGGTAACTATGTTCACATGCTAATTAATTAATAAGAAGGCTACTAATTAATGTCCTTCCATCCACCATGTATATACATACCAAAGTTAGATCCGATACTAATTAATGCTAGTCACTAGCTCGTTGCACAATTATTTTCACTAAGCAAATTGTATGGGGTGTTTGGTTTGAATAATGCGGTGATCCATTATCTTCTTAGGATTCCTCACATTTTTAATTAATTTGTTTGGTCTAGGATATAGAATGGATTAATCAATCACCGCCTCGATCATATGCCTCATATGCAAAATTATTAATGTACCAATGCGAATTCACGTGCATTTCTACATGCTCGCATCATGATCGAATAATGTGGTTCCGATCCAATAATACGAGTCTAGACCCAAATGCTCGTTGAGGTTGTACAGAATAATATAAACCAACATGGTATATAATTCGATAATGATAAAACGTTCGTGTAGTCCTTGAACTTGTCTCAATATGCTATATAAGTCAATGATTAACTCTCAAACTTGTAAGGAAAATGGTCCCATTAGGCCATATTGTGATTTTGGTGATTGAATGACAACATGATCAATATGACTAACGAGTCTGTGAGCTCAAGTTTGTAGGATTTTTAGGTTCCATGGATGGAGTCCAAACCATCTCCAAGATATAGTCAACGGGTCGGTTAAACCGACAGCAGCAAATTTGCACGGGTTGGTGCAATTGAAATTAGTATGCTCGTCTTGTCAGGAAAAACCCTTAACTGTCGGTTGAACCGACGGGTTCTTTTCCAAGGCGTCGGTGCATTGTCAGGTCATCAGAGAGTATGTTCGAAGCACTGCAGAGGTCCTTCAGGATCGGTTAAACTGACACCCTATGGGTTGGTGCATTAACCATATCATCAGAGAATTATGCAAGCTCAGCCCAATATCAATCTTTATGGTCGGTTAAACTGACGGGATCTTCAACTGGGTCGTTGCATTGCGTCGGTGCAATGACATCAGCAGAAAAAGATGTTGGAAATTCAACGGTCGGCATGCAGCTCAGTGTGACTGGATGAACCGACACCCCTGGTCGGTTAAACCGACGCCTACGTACTTTTCTAGGTAAAAGTATGTAACGACTCTATTGAGTTGGAGAGCTATATATATGCCTCACTCTAGGTCATTTGAGTGTGCTGGAGCTCGGGTAGACACATTCAAGAACACCTCCGAGCCGTCTAAGAGAATATTGATCACATCCTTAGGTTAGCACAAGCTTTGTGAGATTTAATACTAGAATTAGCTCTTGTAAAGAGTGAGAGAAGCAAGGTGTGAACCTTGTGTGCCGGTTCTTGAAGTGAACCACAAGTGTATCTCGGTGTGCCGGCCCCTTGAAGCTTTGGTGGCTCGCTGGCAAGTCTACGACCCTCCGGCTTGGTGTGGAGCGGCGTTGACGGCTTTGTGCGGGGGACATGGAGACCCCTTTCCTTGGTGGAGAAGCTCCTTAGTGGAAAGCGGGATCAAGGTGACCGTGGTGACTTGACATAGCCTTTGTGGCAAGTCAAGAAGAGTCCCAGAAGAGACTTGGTTGCCGGGAAGCAATACTCTTTGTGAGTGCTTCAACAACGTGGATGTAGGAGTGACTTTGTGCCTAACCGAACCACGGGATAAATTCTCGCGTAAGAGTTTGCTTCCTCTCATCCCCTCTTTTAAGTTTCGGTATTTATTACTCACAATCTTTTGTGCCTTTACTTTCATAGATTAGCATCTTGATAGGATTGGCTATAGGTTGCAAAACTTTTTGGGATGAGAGTTTCACACTAGGAGAGCCATAGTTGCACATCTAGATAGCATGATCTAGCTTAAGTTTTGTGCAAACTAGTTGGAGCTTTAAGTTAGCTTAATTCACCCCCTCCTCCTCTTAGCCTACGAGCACCGATTTCTTACAAAATTACACGTAATCGTGTTAAGTGATGTACCATAGTGCCCATACCTCCTCAACCCTGTCTCCATGCTGATTGGCATGCCAGGCGTGGCGCACGTAATGATACCGCTCTCGATCTCTAAGTGATTGTTTGGATGTTTTTTTTCTGCTTCAGCTTTGATTTCACCTATTGTGTACAAATCGAAGCAATATAAGCACCAGGAGCAATGTGACGACTGACGAGTGACATGATGCATCCATATTCTGCATCGCACCATACCAGTTTGTCCTAGCTGGGTGGCCGTTCATGCCCAGCAGGTGGCTATATATTTATGGGGCCCAACGGCATCACTTAAACTACAGAACTACAGGATCATCGGTATCGGCCAACGTACATGTCGATCGTGTAGGTCCAGATGTCCATTAAAGAATGGAGCACGCGGAACTCGTCTTCCATTGTTTATTGTGAGCGAAATTGCCTAAAGTTGGTTGTTTAGATCTGATTAACATGATGATAACAATGTTTAGAAAAAGGCGGTCGATCCCAACTCCCCAAAAGTTATCAACAGTGAGCCAATAATATCAGCTTTTGGGGTGATATATTTGTTCACATATGTTACTAACTAGTAAAAATATCCCTGCGTTGCACCGGGAGAAAAAAAATCTCCTCCTACCTCCACTACCTGAATCTAGCTCTTTGCCGTGTGCCCAGTAGTTTGCCGTGTGCTTTCTATCGGGCACACGGCAAAGATATAACACAACTTGTTTTTTCTTGGCACACGACAAAGCTATGCTTTACCGTGTGTTTTTTTAGCATACGGCAAAGTAACAAATTTGTTGTGTATTTTTTTTCCATATGGTAAAGTAATAAAAAAATTCTCTTCTCACCTCGAAACTTTTTCTACTCTTCACATACAACATGTGGTACTTCATGTTAAAACTTAGTATATTTTTATATTTATTTGCTATATTTAACTAATTAATTGAATTTCAGGCAATTTTTTGAATCAAGTCAAATTTGAACTGCAAGTAATTCAAATAATAGAATAAAATGAGTGAAAAAATGATATTCATGTTATTTAACCCAGTTTGAGATCTTACCCGTGAAATAAAAAGAAATTTCGAACATCTTGTCCACGAAACACGACCACGAACGTGTGTCCCAATGATTTTAAAATTCTAAAAAAAAGCAAATAAAGTCTGAAAATCATGAGATTTGTCAACATCTCATGATATCATACGTGAGGCTGTGGTAAAAAATTGAGTGAATTTCGTATATTTTTTTCACATACGATGCTTACAAACTGAAACATGTCCGAAGAAATTTTATAGAGTTGAGAAATATGTAGTTAGGTTTGTAAGCAAAGTGATGTTCAAATTGAGATTTGACTTTAATTTTTTTTACAGGAATTAGACAATATAGATTATTTTGTGTTAATTTTTAGTAATTTTTTGATTCTATTTGATAATTTTAACTTACTAATTACAATTATAAAATTTATTAATTTGTCGTGTGTCCTTCTTTACGACACATGGCAAACACAATCCCCCGACCCGGCCCAACACACACACACCCGGGCCTGCCACGCGTCCGCCACCCCCCCTCCCCCGAAACCCTACCCCTGACCTGTCTCCCACTTCTGCCGCCCCCATCTCTCCCCGCTCACCACCGCCGCCCCCCTCTTTCTGCTCCCCACCGCCGCCCCCTCTCTCTCCCTCCTCTCCGCCATCGCCGCCGCCCCGACTGCAACCGCTAGATCCAGATCCGGTGCGGGGACGGCGGTTCGGAGCGGCTGCTCCGACCTTTGGTGCGCGGCCCCCCTCACTCCCCTCTACCCGCGCGGACGGAGCGGGATGACGGCGCCCGGCCGGCCTCGTCCCTCATCCGGCTCACAGCGGGGCCCCCTCCCTCTCCTTTCCCGGCGCCGACGGCGTGGACGAAGAGGAGGCGTGCGATGGTGGCGGCTCCCCCTACTCCTCCTCCGGCGCGTGGCCCCCCCTCTCCTCTCCCACCGCCGGATCCGCCACCCCGGACCCTCCTTCCCCAGCGGGAGGCTGCACCATCACTGGGAGGCGTGGCAGCGAGGCCGGATCTAGCTACCACGCGCAAGCCGCCCCTCCCCTCCTTCCCTGGCGGGAGGCCGCATCGGGGGATGTCGATTTCGAGACCTCTTCCTCCGATGCTCGACGTTGACGGTGGAGGGGGATATGGCTCCAGCGGCGGCGGCGGTCGGGTGGCGTGCGGCGGCCGGCAGGGCAGCGGCCCGGCCGGCATGGATTTGTTTTTATTTTCCATTCATTTTTTTGCCGTGTGTTAGAAAATGCACACGGCAAAGAGTTTCGCCGTGTAGGCCCACGACAAACGTGGCTTTGCCGGCCGATGTTTGCCATATGCCTTTCGCCGTGTGTCTTTGCGGTGTGTATTATGGACTTTGCCGTGTGCTGTTGGCAGACGGCAAATAAGACGAATCCCGTAGTGCTCTTGTCTATTTAATAGGCTAAAAACTTAGTCTTATGCAAGAAATAAAATTAATAATTTCTCAATGTCATAAATAAAATGGTATTATTAAATTAAATATCAATATTATACAGATAATCCATCTAACCATGTAGAAAACCATAAGCTCCACCAATCTTTTTAGCCATTATATTTTTTTTCTAAACTAGGTCTATACCCGTGCGTTGCTATGGGCAAAAAGTAAATATCATAGCAATACACACAATATGGGCAACACATGATATTTTTAGGCTCATTGATGTTCATAAGCAAACTTCCCCATGATAGACTAAAAATTAAACAATCCAAGCTACGACATGATATCCAAAGATATTTCTTGTTCATATCATTCATCTTTTCATCAAACATTAATGCTTTCACGATGCTACTTGCTCATGTCATCTCTCTTCTCTCCGGTCATCGTTGCATACTGGTCTCTCTCCCTCTGCATCTTAAGCTCCTTAGGATCAATGTCCTATGGCCGCCAACGGGTGCATTTTGCATACCTTCAATTAAATTGGCAGATCATATACTCAGACCGTGCACATAGTACATTAACCACTATCCAAATCATTAGTTTACCTTAATTAATATTGTTTGACAGATCTTCAAAAGGAGATCTGCCACCGCCCTTGCATGTGTCCGAAGATGGTCTGATTTGGACCCAACTCTGGTGCGGCCGAACCACCTTGGTGTGGCCGAACCAGCTTTTCCTCAGATTAAGCTGGATTTTGGTCTACTGCCTCCGTGCACCAAATACTTGATAGAAAACTCATGGAACCTTATTAGTTCAAATAAAATAGACATATTTCTTGTCATGAACTCCATTTATTTCGAGAATATGGTGGTTGATTATTGAGATAACGACCTCTAACAAGCTCCCCCACACTTAGACCTTTGCTCGTCCTCAAGTAAAGATTGAGACTAAGGTGGAACACTACTTCAAATTTGATATGATACCTGCATATAGATTATTCCAAACCTCAACCTTTACCTGCGAATCTTTATGTGTCTACCATAACGGTTGGGTAGTTGAATAGTGGAACGGTGTTGATTTCAGTCTTCTCCAGCTCTCTGCTGCATGACTGGGTGGTTGAAAGATTTTTGAAAGGACCAACCATAGCTTTACTCCTCCATATGATCTCTCAAGTCACTCAGTGTGTATGTATCCTCACCAAAGCATTGCCTCTTTTAACCCTACTTCTAAGGATAGGCTTTGTGGAGCTAATGGTAGGAGATTTAGAAGCATGCACTTATTTCACATATATTGCAAAATCAAAGGTTGGATCCATGGAGATGACATATCATACAAGTTGATCAAGACTGTGCATGTGCATGGAAAGTGGATGATGAAAATAAAACACACCTTTTATGAATCTCTCTCACCTTTATTTGGAAGACACGAGGTCATGGCTATACTTTTTTTTCTTCGATCTTCATGTGTCCAATTTTTTTTCTTCAATACTTGGATCTTCATGTGTCCATTTTTTTTCATCATGCTTTTGAGTATGTATTTTCCCATATATCTATATATTGTTTTTTTTCATATGGCCCATGCCTCTTTTAAGGAATGCTGGAGAGAGAGATCACTACACATGAAATTTTATTTTATGGATGGATGGAATGGAATGGCTAACTTCCAGTGTGGAAGTTTAGCATGTGGAGTGTACGTGATCTTGATCAAGAAAGTATGAGAAGTACCTCACTAGGGTCATAAAATTTGATGAAGCTCAATGCAACAACAAGGCACATATGTATATGATTTCCTTCATGAAGATCGACATATGGCTTTGGTAGGACAAGCACGGAGAGTTTGTAAAGCTATGGAAGGGTTCTTTTCTTCTTCTTTTTTTTTGAAAAAAAATCCCAGTCATACAAGCGGATAAAGCGATGGTTTTTTTCATCAAACCATATCACACTTTTCAACAACTTAAACATTATGGGTTCCCTAAGATATGATTCACGAGCTCAGGTTTAGCAAAGAAAAGAATATATGCAAGCCAATCAAACTTGATGTATGTGATCAGAGAGCACCATTGAATTTAATTTTAGTGATTAGCAACAAATTTCATTTAAACTCATCGGTCAGGGAGATTTGAGGGTAAAGTGCACAAACTATCGCGATGGGGTCCAGACATTGTGCATACTGGTTCTTCCAGTCTTGTGCACATGTCTGTGGGTGATCTCGAGCGCATTTGCATCAAAACTCCGAGAGATCTCCCCCACACTTGTTCTTGTACCTGGTGTTTTATTCAAATACAAAATGGTGGAAAAAAGGAACTCTACGGGTTCGAGAACCAAGTAGACTTATTTTATTCAAACTCAAATATTTTTTTGTGTTTTTTGTGTTTATTTTTATTTATTTTACTTTCACCATGAGACTTACTCAAACAAGGCTGAATTAATATTGCGTCAACATGAGCAACATGAATCCGATGGCTTGGCTTACCTTCCGATTTGAATTCAGCTCAACGACTCACCCATTTGGATTTGACGATTTTCCTACAGGGGTTAGTCCACATAGGCAACCAATATCCATAAAAGTATTAACTCTAAGGTTCATCAATCAGACTTGACACCATATATAGTTTGTTTGAAGAAGACATTTTAACCTAAGAACCATGCTTAATTTAAAAGGTCTATGATGTATTGTGCACCACACATTCAAATAACAGCATACAAGAATAGACAAAGACAGAATGAAAGCATGATCAAGCTATACTCAAATGGAGATAAACATGAGTATAAGAGTGGTGAACCTCGGGCTACCTCCCAGAAGGGCTTTGTTAAAGTCAAAAGCAAGACCTTTGTTTTTTTATTATGATGAGAAAGAAATTTTATGCATGAAGATTCAAATATGCTCTAGATGGGAAAAAACTAAAAGAAAGGTATGCAAGAATCTCTAGGCCTGGCATTTCTCATAGCGCAAACCAGTCAACCCTCGACCATCCTGAAAAGGGTGGTAAGGTGCCAGTCCCGTTTAACCCTATGGATTGGAGAGCCAACCTCATCGGAATAAATCCGACCCAAAGGATGGGGCTACTATGAGTTGGACTAGGAACATCGAATAGATAGGCAACGAAGAAATTCACCACCTACCTAGAATAGGCCAGGGCCCGTATACAGTTCAAAGTTGAGGAGCCACCCATTCATTAAGAAGGCACTAAATATTAAATGATTGAAAACAAACATGCAGTGCAATTTTTTCAAAATTCTAAGGATAACGTCGGGGTACCTCTCGACGAGCACTCAAGTTTGTGTCCATGAGTTTTGATGTTTCCTAGCGTCATGAAATAAATCTGCAAGCGCACGGATACCGTTGTAGCTTTCACCCAGGAGTATTCCAAGGGTATCATATCCACTGAGGAACGTGTGTATGTTCTCTAAGATTCAGGTTCGTCCAAAGACACCACACCAGTTAGAGGCAAGGGGTAGAGAGGATTCCTAAGGCTAAGAATCAAAGGTAAGATAGAACTATCCTGGTCGTTCGCGTCGGGCTACTGGCTTCCCCCAGGATAAAACTAGTGAGCTCCAGTAATACGACATTGGAATATACCCGAACGGGGAGGGTTACGCTGGATAGACAGGGTTGTCAACACCTGCTACCTACCTTATCTAACCATGGGGTATACGACAACCAACAGGTAAGTCTATTCTAGACGCCACGTCTACACTATCGTTACTAAATCTAGCCTTAGCTAAAGACTAGAGCTACCCACTAGACTAGTGAACTATTGATCCGGCAAGCAACTAGGTGGAGCTAGACCTAACTTAACTAAAAAACTAAAGCACAAAAGAAGTCACGAACACTTACTATGATTGATAAGCATCCGTCAGGGTACAAGCTAGAGAAGAACGCCGGGGGCCGACAACTCCGGCACCTCCCCGACTCCCTCTCACTCCCTCCCTAACTCCTAAGCACTACCTAGGAAGCACTAAGCCTCTAAGGAGAGCTCCAAACTCCAAAAGTGAGAGTGGAGAGAATGGAATGGTGTGTCTCATTTAGTAGCCCCTCCTCTTGCATTTATAGGGGTGAACAGGGGTGCTCTCGCCCGGGATTGCAGCTCTATCACCTAGAACCGCCATTGGGGAGCAATCGGGAGCTGCGACATGCAAGGGGAAGGTCGGCGGCTTTATTCCTGGTTCGGACGAACCAGTGGTTCGGCCAAACCGGGTTTAGCCCCGACCGGCCTTATCTTAGGGCAGGAGGCTGGTGAGTGGGCCCTATGACCCCTGGTAAGTGAGTTGGCACAGTCCTATGTAGGTTGCATGGATTTGTGGGCCCTTTGATCCATGGGAGGTTGAATGGCGCATTCTGATTGGTCCGAAGGGTCTTGCCTTGGATTGAGGGTGTGTTTCCTCCTTTGCTTGAGCTGCATACACATGTTCACGAACATATGTGGAGTTTGGTGATTAAACACCTACTCTTTGTTGGTCAGCGCGCTCCGATCTGTCGGCATCTTATGGCATTGATCCTGGAGCTTGTTTTACTTTCATTTCTTGCCCAAATTCATACATTGCAAAATCTCCAAGGGGGGTGTGGAAATGATACAATTCAGGGTAAATATGCAGGTAAAGTATGCCAATCATCCAAATTTTTGGGTCAAATTGACGCTCAATTGGTCCGTAGCAAGCGTCAACAATGAGCAGGACTATCTCATGTACCTTGATAAATTTTGCCATTACTCATGATATGAGATGGAATTATGGGTGATGCAGCGTCTTTAATCGGTCACATATTGTGATTTTTCTTTTGTTTATGATGGTCACCTTTTCTTCATTCTGCACATGGTTAGGAGATATATGCTTTTTGTACATACATGTGAGAATTTATTGAAACTTGCACCATGGTTGCAGAAGAGCTGAATGTTGATGGATCATGAAAAATTTTGGGCACCCTGGGCTCTTTGTTTTTTTTCATTCTTCTGGAAGTGTGCCGAAATGAAATGAACTGAGTTTTTGGAACAAAAACCTGACTCCCTGTATCATCTTGATAGTCCCTGGATCAGTAGCTATCACCTACAGAACTAATTTCAAGCAGTAAATCATAGTCATTCTTCGCATAAAAGCATTCAAGGGTTCAATTATTACATGAATCCATAGGATTTGTAGTACGAATCCCTTACAAGCCCATTGGGCTAAATCGAACAAACAGAAAGCGGAAAGCGGTAGCTAGACTTTAGGCCATCCTTCATCTTGGGCGAATCTTCCTCCACAGGCGACTTGAGCGTAGCACCAGCCTCAATCGTACCATCCGTCGTCGTTGGGGTCATACTCCTGGTCCGACCCTGCATCATACCAAGCTATCCCCAAGGAATGGGATAGGTTCACGTCAGCATCCATATGCAAGCTTTAAGGTAGACTATTCCAAAGGTAATCAACCAATATCGAGGATAAAGGGAAGGTTTTCCTATGCATAAAGTATAACAATAAGTCATTGTTGGCGTTTCATAGCGTCATCACTAGGATAGGTGTTTCCCAGTAACAGCGCCAGAAATGTCGTGAGGTATTTCTTACGTTACATAGGGATCCGCAAGCACACGGAATACCGTTGTAGCATTTTACTCGTGAGTACGGGGTCATATTTATATTTCCGCAGGGAAGGCGGCGCTTATTGGAATAGATTACTATGTTGATTAGTTCTAGCACAGATATTCATTTAAATAAATAGGGGTAAGATAATATATGTTAAAGAGGTAGTATGACACACAAGTTACTCAAGCTCTATCTCTATGCAAAGCTTGCAGGAAAGGAGAAAGGAAGAAGGAAGCTAATCTAAGGATACACATACAGTCTCTACTAAGCACTCATACACATACACATACACATGATTAGGAACGGGCTCTAGGCTCCCAGACATCACTGGAAGACCGCACAAGATATGGCTAGGTGGCCACTACATCTTCACAACTATTTTATGCACCTCCTATAGCTACTACACGAACGGAGAGGGTTACGCTAGACGGATAGGGCTGTCACCACCTGCCACCTACCTCATCTAACCATGGTATAGAGCCACATCCAGCAACAATGATTAGCCCAGACACCACGTCTACACTAATAAGCGATACTCTAATGCCCTGCGCGGAGCAAACATACGAATACTGGAACCAATGCCGTAGCCTAGATGTCTTACCATGTCTAATCATGCAAGGTATAAGACCTAGATATTAACTAAGCATAGTATACACATCTGAATACACAGAACATATACTATACGAGTACATTAAACTAGAAGATAACTCTATTAAGGAATTCCAAATATTACAAAGGACAGGAAGAGTAAAACCCATACCGAACACTCCTAGGCAAGACTCGGGAACCGAAGATGAGCTACTTCACCTAAACTCCACTATCCTAAAGACTAAGCAAGAGAGAAACTTGAGAGAGAGAGCAACTTGAGGTGTGTCTTCATTAGTAGCACCCCTCCATATTTATAAATGTGAGTGAGGGGGGTGTGCAGCAACTCCTCGGCGTGCAAATGGCTGAAGCCTCCTCAAACCGACATAAGGGACCAATGGGGAGCTGCCACGTGCAACAGGTAAGTCAGTGGCGCCTGGCCTGGGTCGGCCGACCTGGTTGGGTCGGGTCGGCCGAACCAGCCCAGCCACCAACCGACCTCAGCTTCGGCTGAGGGGCTGTCAAGTGGACCCTGACCACTCTTGTGCGTGAGTTGGGTGTGTCCTAGGTTGGTTGCATGTCCTGGTGGGCCCATTGATCAATGTGAGGCTGAACGGAGCGTTCTGATTGGTCGGTAGAATTTGCCTCGGATTCAAGGGTATGTTTTTTCTCCATTTTGTGCTCAATTTCCTGCTTTGCAAAATCTCGGAGGTAAATGTGGAAATAACATTATTCTAGATAAATATGCAAGTTAAGTATGCTAGTCATCCCAATTTTCTGGTCAAATTGGCGCTCGAAATTGGTCCATAGCGAGCGTCAACAAGAACCCCCAATTTGTCATTTGCTCGTCCCGAGCAAAATAGGACAAATCAGGTTGTTGATCAGAAAATTATTAGACTCGTTATCTGCTATTGTGTCAAGTCTAAGGCACAAATGATCTCCTTGAGAATGAGATAATGTTGGCATGAGTACCCGACCCTTGTTACCTTCATCATCTATGGGGCTTATGAGCTTCCCCTCATCTTGAGCTTTGAAGGTTAGAACAGTTGACAGAGCAGTACTTACCTTCCCTTTGTTCAACAATCCATATGGAGGTTTTCTTTTTTGGAAATAGTAAAACAAGACTAAGTTCCTCGAATGATTCACTCTGATCGCTCAATGGTGTATGAATCCTTACAAAGGCACTTCTTCCGTCTCATAACGAAAGCTTTTATGGAGCTCAAGGTACGGAATGGATGAAGCATACCTGCATTTCATATTTTGCCAAGACAAAGAGTGGATCCATGGAGAAAACTAGTCATATCCCAAGATCAAGAGGTGCATGTGTGTGGATGGATGAGAGGTATGATTACTCCTTTTTGGTTTGTGATCTCTCTCCTCATTATTTATTTTTGTATTTTTCTTTAGACATGGCTATCCCTTTTTGTATCCATGGATGACATGGATATGAAAAGCATCTCACTAGGGTCACAGTAATTTGACAAAGCTTAATGAAATAGCAAGCAACATATGTGTAGGGTTTTCCAATGTAAATAACATATGGCTCTGGTAGGACTTAGAACATCATTGAAGAACTTGTCTTTCCCTTTTTAAATTTTGAAAACAAAAACTCCAGATATCATGCTTCACTCAGGAGAAGATTATAAAGCTCCATCTTCCATATCTAAACTCACAAAAACCTAGACTTGGATGAAGCATGTGCAACCCACGAGACGTACGGGTTCATGGCACAAAGGTTTAAACAGCTAGCTAACTCAAACTTAGGAAACACCATGCTTTAGGACTAAGCAAGGCAGACAAGCAAGTGCATAACAATTATTCATCCTTTCAACGTAGGAAGACTAAGCATTCTTACCATGTGTTGACACTGTTTTTCGACACGTGTCAACCTTTCGGGCAAAAGGCCGATAGAGATTGGCCCGACGCTGGATTAGAAGCGAAGGATGAAGCATATTGGGCTTCTTGGGCAAGAAGGAGCATCATGGCCGATGGAGCGCTGAAAGAGCTGGCGAAGCTGCGTCGGCAAGTTATCTGTTAAAGTTTAGGTTAGTTTTGTTTTCTTTATTGTCAAGTAATGTACATCGTAATCGACTAGGGTTTGTAGCTTAGGCTATAAATAGCTGCCCTCGGGCATGTATCAAACCATCCAATGATCAATAGACAAACCCTTTTTTCCTTTTTTCCCTTTTCGACGGCTTCACCTTAGTTGCAGTAGATTTTCTTTTTACGATTTCTTTCCTGCACGTATGGCTGCATCGACTTCGATCTCCGACTTGCTGGTAAGTTCCACGTCAAACTAGGCAGACAGGCTCAAGGTTGACGGCGCATCGCTTCTTCCTCTATCCTTTATTAGTTCAAGTTATTGAGCAGATTGGATCTAGGTGTGATCTGTTCACCAAGTTATCGATATCATCTTGTTCTTGTCAGATTAATCTGTTTAGTCTAGCTTGCTTCTTGCTATTATCACAAGTTATCGATATTTGCTAGATTTGGCAGGATTAGATTTATTTGATCTTGTTTTTATTTAGTTTTTACCATAATTTATCCAGCTTAGATCTAAATACCATCGGCCGATGCGCAGCTTGTCTGTTGCTCATCGCCAGGCCGATCGGGTTCGAATCTAGGTGTTGTCTACCGAGGCTTAGCTAATGCGCATAGTGCTGCCCTACCTACACAATCGGCCGGAGCTTTGGCCGATTGATCTACCAACGCATCAGACACTTGGCCCATGCACGTGGCGGAACGATTCGGAACACCAGCCGATACGTTGTGGTAATTTGACGTTTTAACTGTCCCTTGTCAATTGCAGGTAAAATTGACTGGCACGCCCTACACCACCATGCAGCCGATTTGGACGCCGCGCAGGAGCGAAGCAAGAGGCTCCCGAGTGCTCTCGTGTGCCGGCGTTGAAGGCCGACCTACGGCTTTTTGCGTCAACACGCTTTTGGCACGCCCAGTGGGACACGACAACGACACCACGATGACCAAGAACAACGGGATGTATGGTAACAAAATCTTGTTGCCTACCATGGATAATCTCATTGAAGATCAGAAGCGGCTAGTTGAAGAAGCCATGAAGCAGTCTCAAGATGCCTGCCTCAGGTCGTTCATCATGACCAAGGAGGGGCAGGTAATACAGAAGCAGCCGTTACCAGGGCCAGGGGGCATCCCCATGACTCAAGACTCGGCCAAGTTTAAGGAGATGTTCGATCAGTCCATAAGCCACGCACTGATCAATCAGTCAGGAGTTCTGATCGAGACCATCAAGGATGCTGTCAAGAACGTCCTAGCAAAGGGTACTCAAAGGGGTAACGCAGGACCATCATACTCCAACAGGGGATTATCGGCCGCTGCTGGTGTCACAATATCAGCGATGATGACCGATGGTTTTCTGCCCAGTACAACAAGTGTGCCGATGGCCGGCGCTGGGACAAGTTCATCGCCTTATGTGTTGAGGCGCCCAGGACCTTCGACAGCACATGCTTAATCACCACCGATGACGGCATTCGCTGCCAATCCAGCGATGTATGCATCAACACCAAACAGAGGCGTGTTCAACACTCCAGCAGGGTTCGTACCTTCTACGTTGGGCATGCCAACAGAATTCTGGCCGTACATCTATCCAGAGGTGTTCGGACAAAGTAGCAACACGGTGAACTTTCCTACTACTGCACTGCCATTGGTGCCGTCTGCTCTGATAATTCAGCATCCACCGCAGACTCCCCGGCACCAACTCAGACTGGGGGTATCACGCAGATGCGTCGGCTTTCCAGCCGATAGAAGACACTGTGGGATAGCCGATGAGTCGCCAAATCCAGAGGGCCTTTCAAGATGCAAACCATCAGATGTCAAACCTCATGGTGCAGCGGCCTAAAGTTGATTGGGCCAGCAAGATAGCCGATGTGATGAAGAATCAGTTCGGTTTGAAGCCAAAGGAGCCAGCATTCATGTATAGAAAGCCTTACCCAAAAGCCTATGATCAGATCCCACTGCCTCATCGGTACAAGTTGCCAGACTTCATCAAGTTCTCTGGACAGGGCAACATGTCAACCATTGAGCATGTCAGCAGGTTCCTGGTACAATACGGGGAAGCTACTGCGATGGGTGCCTTGAAAATATGCTTGTTCCCGCTATCTCTATCTGGATCGGCCTTTGCCTGGTTTGCATCGCTGCCAGCCAACTCCGTAATTACTTGGGCCGATCTCGAGAAGCAGTTTCACAAGTACTTCTTCATAGGGGTACAAGAGATGAAGATCACCCACTTGACTGCGGTGCGACAGAGGAATGACGAGCCCGTCCGGACTACATTCAGAGATTCAGGGATGTCAGAAGCTGTTATTTCAACCTGTCTCTTAGCGATGGCCAGTTAGCTGAATTGGCTTTCCAGGGACTCCTGCCACACATTAGGGAAAAGTTCTCATCCTAGGAGTTCAAAAGCCTGAGCCATCTAGCATCCAGGCTTGCTAATGTTGATGTTCGAGCCCACGACGCCAGGAAGAATGTGTTCCAGAAGAAAGTCAACTATGTTGGTGATTCTTCTGAATCAGAAAGCAAAGCTGAAATCGGCGTTGCTGAATGGGTCAAGTCCAAGAAATCAATCTCATGCCCATTCGCCAAGAAGGAAGCTGAAAGCTACGGGTTCGACATGACAAAGGCCAATAGGATCTTTGATCTACTACTGCAAGAGGGTCAGCTCAAGTTGGCCTCCAACCATGTGACCCCATTGGCCAATGAAATAAAAGGGTGCAGGTATTGTAAGTGCCATCACTCCATCACTCATAATACTAACGACTGCATGACGTTCAGGAAGGATATCCAGATGACCATCGAGCAGGGAAGAATCAAGTTCGACAGGCCAATCAAGATTGATGAGCACCCCTTTCCAGTCAGCACGGTTGATGTGGGAGCCCAGGAAGTCGTCGGAAATACAAAGGTACCACCTTCTGATCATCTTGATCATGGTACTGAAAATCCGAAGACTAGTGTATCGGCCAACAGCAGGGGAACCAAGGCCGATACGAACAAGGTGGGAGTTTCAGGAGGCCACGCAGAGTTGTCACATCTCAGATGCTCGTGAACAAATATTAGCACCAGCAAGAAAGAGAAAGACGCCGTTAAGAAGAGAAAAACAGGCGTGATGAACAACACTGGCGATGCCCGTTCTTTGCATTCTGCTGGAACGAGGGCTTGTGTTTGCCATAGGCCGATGATTGTCCCGAATGCAATGCGGCACATGAAGGCTGATACGATTTCAAAAGGTAGCGTCATGAAGACAATCATCAGCAGTCGACTGTCAGGGACAAGCATCATGTCTCTATCCATGATCGGCTAGGTCCACGTGTCCCTGAGCACGCAACGATTGAAGAACAAGCTGTAGCCCGTGTATCTGATGAAGTGCCTCTGGATCGATCACTCGAGCATCTTGACAGTTACAAGTATGATCCAGAGGAGTACCCGGATTGGTACATCCAGGGGTTGACCCATTCTCAGAAGAGGAGGGTTCATAGGCTCCGTCACCGGGAGCAAGAAGAAGCACGCGCCTATAAGAAGAAGACGGTCAAATCACAAGTGTGGCGCGTAAAGACCAATGAAACTACCCCGTCAGCATCAGTCAATATGGTTTTTGTGCTGCCCATGGAATTCAAAGCACTGGTTCACGACGATGACGAGGTAGCAGTGGCAGAACTTGCGCTGGATCCAGTTCAGGCGTCGTTTGAGAAGCCAGACGAGAAGGAACATAGGCATTTGAGGCCTTTGTATGTAAGAGGGCATGTTGACGGCAGGCCGATGACTAAGATGTTGGTCGATGGAAGGGCCGCTGTCAATGTCATGCCATACATCGTCTTTCGGAAGCTTGGGTTTGGTGAAGAAGATATGATGGGAACTGACTTGGTTCTCGAAAGCTGCGAAGGAAATACATCATCTGCTCGGGGGGCAATCACTGTTGAATTAATGATTGGAAGCAAGACCTTGCCTACCACGTTCTTTGTCATGGATGGCAAGGGATCATACAATCTGCTCCTGGGAAGAGACTGGAACTGGATTCATGCCAATTGTTGCATTCCATCCACAATGCATCAATGTCTTATTCAATGGTTGGAGAATGATTCGGTTGAAATAGTACACGCAGATTCATCTTTAAGTGTTGCATCGGCCGATCCACCAGTTTGGGGTTTCGACAACATGGAGTGCATATCAGGTAAAGTGTGGAAAGGAGATTTCTTGAAGATGGAAGATTTTGGTCTTAATCCAGTTTAAGAAGACAGCTCAGAGGTTTCTACTCCGTGAAGAAATCTGAACAAGCATTCCATCGGCTAAGGAAAGACGACGCAAAGGATTTCTGGCCGATGCACTAGCCTTGTAAAAGCCGATCATGTTGATCAGGCTCAAATGGCCGATTCGATATGTGTCACCCTTAGTGCAAAAAGGAAAAAATATACAATTAGATGTTATTTTTGGTTGATAAAAGAAGTCAGTATGAAAGCCGATGATTCTTTATCGGTTGATTTGTGGTTAAGTGCTTTAGCCAATTTTTGGGATTAGAAATGTGAGTCACAAGCATGGATTGAGAAATACAAGAATTCACGGGGTGCACAGCCAGTACATTATTACACATGATGAAATTAATCATCGTAAAAGACTGAGTTGATCACAGAGTCTACACTAACATCGTCGCTGATAGCGGTGGCTGTGTGTTCAAGATCATCCCTGAGGTCCCAGAATTCAAGAAGAGCTTCTCCTTCAACATGAATGGGCTCCAGGTGCTGGATGTCTTGACCTAGCTGGGTCTAGGCCGTGGCCAAAGCTGTAGCCGCCCCAACATGGATGCCATTTTCAGCAATCTCATGGATGCGGACGGGAACATCTTGTAGGCAGTCATTGAGCAGAGTCCCTCGAGCATTAACGAAGTCAGCAGCCTGATTCGCCGATAACTAAAGATCTTGAAGCTAGGCTTCGAGAACTGAAGGAATTTGGAGATCAGAGGTGAAGGAGCAGATCTAATCCATTGATGCGAAAGGGTATACCTGCTACTCTCGAATTGGATTGCTCCAGCATGGCTCGGGCTATGGTGAGCCTTGCTTCTACGACAGTTTGGGCGGCTCTGGAGGCGTACAGAGAAGATTCCAGCTCAGTCACCCGGAGATGTGAGGAGTCACCGGAGCTGGAATGTCCCGTGACTAGGGTCCTTGGCATAGGCCGTGATGATGTACCAGCGTGATACACACCGTCGGCCATCGTGATGGCCCTGAAGCGATGAAGGAAGAAAATCAGATCGAAGGCTGGATGAAAGAATGCAATGCTAAAGAATCTTTACCCTTGTCGGCGCAAGTTGGTTCGTAGGCGCTGAGTTGGCCTAGGAGATTCGTCGTCGAGGTGCCTGTTGTCAGCCATGAGTAGATGGGAGGCGTCGGAGCAAAAGTAGAGATGAGGGTGAAAGTTGAGGAAGAAGAAGAGCAGAATTGATGTTTTTCTTTGCACCCTGCTATGCTCTTTGATTTATAGAAAAGAAATAGAGGATTCCAGAGGCCGGACGGTTGCAATTAAAAGGGAAGTGGAGGAGTTGGAGACGTGTTCCAGTTATCATCCCGATAATCGAGGGATCGTGGAGTTACTTGATAAGATGGGGTGGTTGATGGATTGCCGATCGTACCTTTCCCACAGAGGAGTAATGATGAGGATGGTCGAGAAGTCAAAGGTTAAACAGTATCGGCTGTTTTTACTCTTGTGCCGATGAGTTGAAGAAAATTGAAATACTATGTGGAAAATCGAAGAACTGCAATGTATTGAAGGGATGCAGAGAAAAAGCTTTGACTGAATTTTGGAACAAAGTGTTTTTATTCCAAAATTGGGGGGCATGTGTTGACACCATTTTTCAACACGTGTCAACCTATCGGGCAAAAGACCGATAGAGATTGGGCCAACGCTGGATCAGAAGCGAAGGATGAAGCATGTTGGGCTTCTTGGGCCAGTAGGAGCATCGTGGCCGATGGAGCATTGAAAGAGCTGGCGAAGATGCGCCGGCAAGTTATCTGTTAAAATTTAGGAAAGTTTTGTTTTCTTTATTGTCAAGTAATGTACGTCGTAATCAACTAGGGTTTGTAGCTTAGGCTATAAATAGCTGCCCTCGGGCATGTATCAAACAATCCAATGATCAATACACAAATTCTTTTTTCCTTTTTTTCCCTTTTCGGCAACTTCGCCTTAGTTGTAGTAGATTTTCTTTTTACAAGTTCTTTCCTGCACGTAGGGCTGCATTGACTTCGATCTCCGACTTGCTGCTAAGTTCCACATCGAACGATGCAGATAGGCTCAAGGTTGACGGCGCATCGCTTCTTCCTATATCCTGTATTAGTTCAAATTATCGAGCAGATTGGATCTAGATCTGGTCTGTTCACCAATTTATCGATATCAGTTTGTTCTTGTTAGATTAATCTGTTTAGTCTAGCTTGCTTCTTGCTGTTATCACAAGTTATCGGTATTTGCTAGATTTGGCTGGATTAGATTCGTTTGATCATGTTTTTTATTTAGTTTTTACCACAATTTATCCGGCATAGATCTAAATATCATCAGCTGACACGCAGCTTGTCTATTGCTCATCGCCAGGCCGATCGGGTTCGGATCTAGGTGTTGTCTACCAAGGCTTCGCTAACCCACTTAGCGCTGCCCTACCTGCACAATCAGCCGGAGCTTTGGCCGATTGATCTACTAACGCATCGGACGCTTGGCCGATGCACGTGGCAGAATGATTCGGAACACCAGTAGATACATTCCGGTAATTTAACATTTTAACCGTCCCTTGTCAATTGTAGGTCAAATTGACTGGCACGCCCTGCACCACCACGCAGCCGATTTGGACGCCGCGCAGGAGCGAAGCAAGAGGCTCCTGGGTTCTCGCGTGTGCCAGCGTTGAAGGCCGACCTACGGATTTTTGCGTCAACACCATGCATATGGAAAAGGGAGATTAAAGCAGGAAATATTTGTTTGGTTTTTAAAGTTTTTATATCTTTATTGAAAGCAGTAAAAGGATACAGTTCAATTGGTGGAGGAACGCCCCCAAGCTAGCTCTTGGTTTAAGGTCCGACGAACAGGACCCTCTCCATACCTGTTTAAATTGAGGTCCAATCATCCATACCTGGAAAGGATGTAGAGGACGATGATGTCTTCTTCTTTCTCCACACCTTCTTGGTTTTCTTCTTTGTTGTCGTCGGTGGTGTGGGAGTTGGATCCTTGTTCTTTGGAGCAGGGGTGCCGCTGTTCGGCCCCCTCTTGTGTGTCCTCCGTTGTTCTCCCTCATGAATTTCTTCACAAGGGTGACAGGATCATCCTCCTTCGGAGGTGTTACTTCGACTTCGATGATCCTTCCGGGGTTTGGCTCATACTTGATTCTGGTCATCGAACATTGCTCCCTTCTTGGGCGGAAATCAAATCTTTCTTCTTTGCCGTTGATGTTGAGTCGGATTTCTCCAGCTCCAACATCGATATGAGCCTCTGCCGTGCTGAGAAACGGCCAGCCGAGAATAAGTGTTGTTTCCTTCTGATCATCCATGTCCAGCACCACAAAGTCGACGGGAATGAAATAGTCCCGCACTCATAATGGAATATCTTCTGTGATTCCTTCTAGGTACCGAACGGATGAATCAGCCAACTGCAGTTGCATTGGTGTCAGAGTCAAACTTGAGTAGTTCAGTTGATCAAACACTGCCTTGGGCATGACACTGACGCTAGCACCCAAGTCACAAAGAGCCTTGTCGAAGTTTTGTGCTCCTATTGAACAGCTAATAGCGGGATATCCCGGATCCTTTTTCTTCTCAGGGAGCTGTGGGAGTATTGCTGCGCTACATGCTTCGGAGAGCTTGACCACTTCAGTGGTGGGTAGCGGCCTCTTGTTGGAGAGTATGTCCTTGAGGTAGCGAGCATAAGGTGGTACTCTCATGGCTTCCAGCAGAGGCACACTAATGTTAACCCACTGAATCATGTCCATAAAGCGGTTGAACTGCTCATCCATGCCCAGCTTCCTGATCTTGGTGGGGAACGACAATAATTGGGTGTCATAGAATTCATGAGGAGCCGTTTTCCCTTCATGCACAGTTGCTGCTAGGCCGTTCTTCGGTCGCCTTGTCCTCCTTTTCCCTGCTGACATGGTTAGGATTAGGAGGATCACGAGTGGTTTTACCTCCTCTTGTGGTCACTGCGTGGATATTCTCCGTGGTCCCCTCGGGGGTACCCTGGACCCTTCCCTAAATCAGCAGGAGGAATAGCATCGGCCAGCTGAGCTAATTGAGTTTCACGCATCTTGTTGAAGCTCAGCTGGTTCTTGAGTGCAGAGGAGATGCCATCCATCTTCGCTAGGACGGTCTCCAAGGTCTTGTCGTTAGCAGCAAGCTTCTTTTGAATTGCTTCATTGGTCTTTGCTTGGCTTAAGACAAGATCCTTCAAGGAAGGTTGGTTAGGATTAAACGAATTTGAATTACCATTACCTCCTTGGTAGTAGGGGCGCGACTGATTCCACCCCCGACCTCCTTGTGGACGAAACCCGTTATTGTTGTTGTTCGTGTACATGACCTCTTCCTGGGTTTCGGGGCAGTCGTTTCCCGAATGTCCAATGTTTCCACAGACCTCGCAAGTCATACGAGAATCTAAGGCTTGAAGTACCTGAGTTGGAGCCTTCTCTCAGGGGCGTTCATCAATCTTCTTGATGAGGAGGTCGAGCTTAGCGGCGATCATGTCCGTCTCCTTGACGGAGTGCATGCCCTGCTAGCGAGGTTGGAGATGTTCGTCATTCCAACCTTGGTTGGACACCATCTTCTCGATCAAAGTTTTGTCCCTGTCAACGGTTAGCAAGAAGAAAGCACCACCAGCAGCACTGTCGATATGATCACATGCTGTTGGAGTCAGCCCATTGTAGAAGTTTTGCAGAATGAGCCAAGCGTCCATCTCATGGTGAGGACATGCCAGGATGTACTCTTGAAGCCATTCCCAAGCTTCAGTTATCGACTCATTTGACGCCTGCTGAAAACTGGAAATACTTCCCCGGAGAGCATTGGTTTACCCAACGGGAAGAACTTCGCGAGGAACGCCTTAGCACACTCATCCCAAGTAGTTACTGCACTTCTATTGGTGTAGAACCATTGTTTTGCCTTCCCCAGAAGAGAAAATGGAAATAGATGGAGTCGAATTGCATCCTTAGTCACTCCCTTGATGACAAAAGTGCTGCACAGTTTGAGGAACTGTTGGAGATGTGCATTGGCATCCTCATTGGCCTTGCCACAGAATGGGCTGGCCTGCACCATCGTAATGAGACCCGTCTTGATCTTGAAATTCTCAGCTTCAACATTAACATTTGGCCCGATTGGGACATTGTCGGCCGAAGGAGCTAAGAAGTCACGGAGAGTCTTCTGAGCCATAGCCTTGGAAGTTGATGGTGTGATATTGACTGTTTCACCTGCTGAGAGTGAAATCAGAGGAGGAACGACACGAGGTCGATTTCTTCTCAAAAGTGACTCCGGATTCTGAGTGAAATTTTACAGTAGATCGAAACCAGTCATACACTACCCTGTCTTTACACAAAAGAGAAGACAAAGCCAAGTTAGCCTGTTTAGACAATTGAATACCATTTTAGAATTTTATCAACCACTTGATCTATTCTTTTAACAAGTGCCTTCCCCGGCAACAACGCCAAAAATGCTTGTTGGTGTTTCATAGCACATGGTTAGGAGATATATGCTTTTTTTACATACATGTGAGAATTTATTGAAACTTGCACCATGGTTGCAGAAGAGCTGAATGTTGATGGATCATGAAAAATTTTGGGCACCCTGGGCTCTTTTTGATTTTTTTTCATGCTTGTGGAAGCGTACCGAAATAAAATGAACCGAGTTTTTGGAACGAAAACCCAACTCCCTGTATCGTCGATAGACCCTGGATTAGTAGCTATCACATACAAAACTCATTTCAAGCAGTAAATCATAGTCATTCTTCACATAAAAACATTCAAGGGTTCAATTATTACATAAATCCATAGGATTTGTTGTACGAATCCCTTACAAGCCCATTGGGCTAAATCGAACAAACAGAAAGCGAAAAGCGGTAGCTAGACTTCAGACCATCCTTCATCTTGGGAGAATCTTCCTCCAGAGTCAACTTGAGCGTAGCACCAGCCTCAGTCGTACCATCCGTCGTCGTTGGGGTCATACTCCTGGTCGGACCGTGCATCATACAGAAGGATCCCCAAGCGCACAGAATACCGTTGTAGCATTTTACCCTTGAGTACGGGGTCGTATTTATATTTCCGTAGGGAAAGCGGAGGTTATTGGAATAGATTAGTATGTTGATTAGTTCTAGCATGGATATTCATTTGAATAAACAGGGGTAAGATAATATATGGTAAAGAGTTAGTGTGACACACAAGTTACTCAAGCTCTATCTTTATGCAAAGCTTACAGGAAGGGAGAAAGGAAGAAAAAAGCTAATCTAAGGACTTAAGTACTCCGAACTAAGCATACAGTCTGATAAGGACATCCCACATGATGTACAAGGCAACAATGTCTACAAGGGGCTGTTGACTCGAGCAAGAGCACAACTACTACAAGATGAGGTGAATCTAGTACTTAATGAATGTGAACATGCCACTACTAAGAATTGTTTACTTCCTAATAGAAGTGCATTTCTTGTCCTAAGGTTCCAAGAGGAGGCCATTGAAAGTCTGTCCAAGTGATAGAGAGAAAGTTGCAGTCCCTGTGATGGCACCAGATTTTGTGACAGAAGTTCAAGGAAAGAATTGTACCAATCCAGAAGGTTTCACCATGAGTATCTTATACCGTTGGAAGCATCTTGAAGTCTACTTTCATATGCAACAAACGGAACATCTATTGAAGTTGTACGCAGAGAGTTATGCCCATTTTGGTGAACTGTTCCAGAACCGCATAGTTCGGACCGGTCCGATCTGACTTCCCACTTCACGGTGAATTCTGTATCATTCTGTTAGGTTCTACCCCAAGTATTATAAATGGATGGAAATCTAATCAAGTCTACTTTCAAATGCAACAAACGACACGTCCATTGAAGCTGTATGGAGAGAGTTATGCCCATTTTCGTGAAGACTGTTCTGGAACCACGTAGTTCGGACCAGTCCGATCTGAACATCCCGTGAAGTGTTCCAACTCATGTATTTTCGAGATGGGCTTATTTGTAAGGCTTCCAGCCCAACTAGGAGGGATGTTCCTAGTATAAATATCACTTGCACATCCAGTGGAAACCATAACCACGAATTGAACTTAGAAAATAGAGAAGCCAAGTGCTCTTGTCACAGCTAGAAAACTTCACATTCGTCGCTGGCGTTAGTACCGGTACTAACGCATGAATTTAGTACCGGTCAAAAAGAACAGTGCCCGGGGAGCCATTTAGTACCGGGCCAAGACACCGCCCAGTACTAAATGTCGCATTTTAATACCGGCTGGTGTTTTGGTCCAGTACTACCGCCCGGTACTAAATGTCGCATTTTAATACCAGCTGGTGTTTTGGCCCGGTACTAAAATAGCATTTTAGTACCGGGCCAATTTTAGTACCGGGCCAAAACACCAGCCGGTACTAGAATGCGACATCTAGTACCGGGCAGTGTCTTGGCCCGGTAATAAATGGTCCTCCACGGGTTACTTCAAAAGTAAAGTATCTCCCACCTAGTCACATGTGATGCATAGGTGGGATGGTAAGGAAGGTTTGCGCGAGGGTTGAGGTTGTGAGTTCGAATCCCACGGACCACGCACGTGCATATTACGCGTGAAATTCGCGTGACTTGTGACTTGTGACTTGTGACTTGCGACGATGCGCGTGTGCGGGAGCCTCCCGGGGGTTCATCAGTTTTTTTCTTTATTTTTTGTGCGCAAAACCATTTAGTACCGGTCCGTGTTACCTACCGGTACTAAACACGCCATTTAGTACCGATCATAGCGCCCAGTACTAAATTCATGCCAGACTAGTACCGGCCTTGCTGTACTGGGCGGGGAACCGGTACTAACCGGGGGTTCCCGCCCGGTAGATATGTTGATAATTCTAGCAGTGTGTCCTTAGGGTTGTGCCATAGCTGCCCCCTTGAGGATTGGGAGTTTTCTCTACCATTTGTTCTTGTGTTTCTTTGTGATTTGCAAGAGCATTGCCTCTACCTTGCGTGGTTCAGGTTAGGCATCGACCAAATAGTGTGGTTGGGCGAAATCATTTGTCACAGGTGGCTGTTCGAGCAGCTGTTGGTGCCATCAGTTCGTCAGGTTGCACGGGTCAAGTTATCCCCAGATCCTACGGCGAGAAGATCGGGCAAGCCCCCGCATCATCTTGGTATTCAGAGCTACGGTTTACTCGGTAGGATCTTTACCCCCTACTTTCCTAAACTCAAAAATACCAAAAATTTCGTCTACCCATAACCCGATCTGAAATTTCAGTGAGTTTGGTTAAGTTTTAGTGCAATAGATCGAGTTTGGTTGCTGAACCTTTGTGTTTCCCTTCATTATCCACCTCTGATTTGTTTTCCTTGTGACAACCCTGGTAATTACATTTCCAAAATCAATGTCATTAGCCTAACTCTATGCTTAAACCGACTAATGAAAGGGTGGAAAGAATTAAAACGAGTTCAGTTGGAATTCAAATTTAATTTGAGCACATTTGGTTACTTTTGAACTTTTAAATTTAACTTTCAAACCATGAGCCAAATGAGATTTTGCCTGAAACCAAAGTTGTAGAACTTTTTATTTTGAACAACTTTCGTGTTCAAAAGTTTTTGAAATTCAAATCAGAAAGAGGAGAAAACGCCCTGTTTGCACCCAGCCCCTGAAACTTTTCGAATTCTTGCATCCAGGCCCCTCGCCCCCCCCCCCCCTCTCTCTCTCCTCCGCGCCCGACCGCCGCGCGCCAGGTGGTCAATATGGCCATTACCCAGGAAGACTGTATCATGGCGCACCGGGCAGAGAAGAAGAGAAAGGCACCCGCAGGACCGTCAAGTGTCCAACCACCAAGGTATCGCATCGTGCAAAATACCGCACCTACAGCTCCACCAAAGGCCCCGCAGCCAGGAAGATGGATTGCCAGACCCCCACAGCTGCCAGGCATGGTACGACCCCCGATGCCTTCACCGAATGGTCCGAGGCCCGTTCTTCAACAGTCTCTTCGACCTAGCCCCGCGAATCGCTGTTTCAAATGCGGGAGTTCCAGCCACTTCGCACGCGAATGCCCTCAGCCTGGACAGCCCAACCAAGGTCAAGGATCCAACCCGAACGCCAAGAACAGGGGCAAGAGACAGACCCTGCAAGTCAAGCAAGGACGGATTAACTTCACCACGCTTGCAGAGCTTCCAGAAGGAGCCCCAGTAATGTCGGGTACATTCTCTATCCATAACAAGCCTGCCGTTATATTATTTGATTCTGGTGCATCGCATAGTTTCATAAGTGCAAAATTCGGTGCAAAAGTAGGCTTGGATGTTTGTCACACAAAAGGGTCATATATGATATCAACGCCGGGTGGTAAAATTGTTTCGAACCAAATGATCAGACAAGTACCAGTCAAATTGGGTAGTAAAACCATCGACACGGACCTTGTCCTTTTACCCCTTGACGGCATGGACATTATTTTGGGAATGAACTGGATGGCTATGCATGGAGTCACACTGGACCTTTCTTCCCGAGCCGTTGAGATAAATTCACCTAGTCACGGAGCCACTACCCTTTACCTACCATTCATAGATTGCACGAATTCCTGTGCTTATAAGATGGAAGGACTTAAGCTAGATGAGATTCTTGTGGTGAACGAGTACGCCGATGTTTTCCCGGATGACTTACCAGGAATGCCCCCGGATAGGGATATTGAGTTCGTTATTGAACTACAGCCAGGCACTGCACCTATATCCAAAAGACCATATAGGATGCCCCCTAAAGAATTGGCAGAGCTGAAACTTCAACTCCAAGAACTACTGGACAAAGGTTTTATTCGCCCTAGCGCGTCACCTTGGGGATGTCCAGCCCTATTCGTAAAGAAGAAGGATGACAGTTTGAGATTATGTGTGGACTACCGACCTCTCAATGCGGTAACAGTTAAAAATAAATACCCACTTCCTCGCATCGATGTGCTCTTCGATCAATTAGCTGGAGCCAGAGTCTTCTCAAAGATTGATCTTCGTTCGGGATATCATCAGATCAAGATTCGCCCGTGCGATATTCCTAAGACTGCCTTCTCCACACGATATGGACTATATGAATTCTTGGTCATGTCCTTTGGACTCACCAATGCCCCTGCCTACTTCATGTATCTCATGAATTCGGTATTCATGCCCGAACTTGACAAATTCGTCGTAGTGTTCATCGACGACATTCTTATCTATTCAAAGGATGAGGAAGAGCATGCCAAGCACCTTCGCATTGTTCTTCAGTGACTCAGAGACCATCAGCTCTATGCTAAGTTTTCTAAGTGTGAATTCTGGTTGGATACTGTAAAGTTCTTAGGTCACACGATCTCCAGCGAAGGCATAGCTGTTGACCCCAGCAAGGTACAAGAGGTGATGGATTGGAAACCCCCTACCTCTGTTCATCAGATTCGCAGTTTTCTCGGCTTAGCCGGTTACTACCGTCGCTTCATCCCGGATTTCTCTCGAATTGCTAAGCCCATGACGGAACTATTGAAGAAGGAAGTAAAGTTTGTATGGAATGAGAAGTGTGAGGAAGCCTTCCACACTCTCAGAGAGCATCTGACTACTGCACCTGTGTTAGCTCAACCCGATAATACCAAGTCATTCGATATGTATTGTGACGCATCAGGTACTGGTCTAGGATGTGTGCTTATGCAAGAGAATCGAGTGATTGCATATGCCTCACGAGCCCTTCGGCCCCACGAACAGAATTATCCCACGCATGACCTTGAGCTCGCAGCCGTCATTCACGCTCTGAAGATATGGAGGCACTATCTCATGGGTACACAGTGCAATATCTACACGGATCATAAGAGTCTCAAGTACATCTTCACACAAGCTGATCTGAATGTGAGACAACGAAGATGGCTAGAATTAATCAAAGATTATGACCTTGAAGTGCACTATCACCCCGGTAAGGCTAATGTAGTCGCGGATGCACTAAGCCGCAAGTCCCATTGCCATTGCTTACCCATGGAGTCCTACCATGAGATATTATGTGCAGACATGAGGAAGCTTAACTTGGAAATGGTTTCCCAAGGCACTCTAACTCACATCTCAGTTGAGCCCACTCTTCACGACCAAATCGTCATGGCACAACTACATGATGAAGGAATCAAGATCATCAAACAAAAACTCTCTCTAGGTGAGGAGAAGTATAAGTGTTTCCGCCAGGACCATAAGGGAGTTCTATGGTTCGAAAGTCGTATAGTCGTTCCGAAGAATCGTCAACTCCGCAAGCAAATTCTTGATGAGGCGCACCTCTCCAAATTCTCTATCCACCCCGGCAGTAGCAAAATGTATCAGGACCTAAGGCAAAACTTCTGGTGGACTAGAATGAAAAGGGAAATTGCTACGTATGTCTCGGAATGTGACACGTGCCAGAGAGTAAAAGCTAACCACTTAAAGGTAGCCGGTACACTTCAACCGTTACCTATACCATCGTGGAAATGGGAAGACATAAGTATGGACTTCATCGTGGGACTACCAAACACTTCCCAGAAACATGATTCCATATGGGTTATCGTTGATAGACTCACGAAGACGGCACATTTTCTTCCGGTACACACCACCTATTCTACCAAGAAATATGCCGAGATTTACCTCGATCGTATTGTTTGCCTGCATGGAATACCTAAGACAATCATTTCCGATCGTGGTCCCCAGTTTGTAGCACGCTTTTGGGAGCAACTGCAAACGTCTCTTGGCACAAAGCTGATTCGCAGCTCAGCATACCATCCTCAGACCGATGGACAAACGGAAAGAGTAAACCAAATTCTGGAAGACATGCTGAGAGCCTGTGTCATTCATTATGACAAGAATTGGGATAAGTGCATACCCCTGGCAGAGTTCTCATACAACAACAGCTACCAAACGAGTTTGAAAATGGCACCATTTGAGGCCCTGTACGGACGAAGGTGTCGAACTCCTTTGAGCTGGTCACAAACCGGAGAACGTAAAATAATTGGACCCGACCTGGTAATCGAGGCAGAGGAGAAAGTAAAAGTAATACAAGCAAATCTTAAAGCCGCACAAGCCCGACAAAAGAGCTATTCTGACAAAAGGAGAAAGCCTCTAAAGTTCGAAGTTGGCGATCATGTTTATCTTCGAGTTTCACCAACCAAAGGAGTGCGAAGATTTGGGATCAAAGGCAAACTAGCTCCCCGTTATATTGGTCCTTACGAAATCATGGAGAGCTGCGGACCCGTAGCCTACAAATTACGACTGCCCCCTCAGCTCACGGCCACCCATGATGTCTTCCACATATCTCAACTCAAGAAGTGTATTCGAGTCCCTACCGAGATTGTGGAACAACAAGAAATATCGTTGGAACCCGACCTCTCGTATGTCGAACACCCAGTTAAGATTTTGGATCAAAAAGAAAGAGAGACCAGGAGGAAAGTGATTAGAATGTATAAAATACAATGGAATCACCACACGGAAGAAGAAGCCACCTGGGAAACGGAGAGCTACCTGAACCAACATTTCCCTGGGTTTCTTGTCTCAACCACTGGTATGTGCACCCACGCCCACACTAAGAATTACCGAATCTCGGGGCGAGATTCTTGTTAAGGGGGGAAGGCTGTGACAACCCTGGTAATTACAAATCCAAAATCAATGACATAAGCCTAACTCCATGTGTTAAACCAACTAATGAGAGGGTGGAAAGAATTTAAAACGGGTTCAGTTGGAATTCAAATTAAATTTGGGCACATTTGGACACAATTGAAACTTTTAAAATAACTTTAAAACCATAAGCCAAATGAAATTTTGCCTGAAACCAAAGTTGTAGAACTTTTTATTTTGAGCAACTTTCGTGTTCAAAAGTTTTTGAAATTCAAATCAGAAAGAGGAGAAAACGCCCTGTTTGCACCCAGCCCCCTGAACTTTTTCGAATTTTTGCATTCCAGTCCCTCGTCTGCTCTGCCGCACCACCCCGCCACGGCCGGCTTTGCCCCGCCCCGACGCCGCGCGGCCAGTCCCCGCCCGCGCGTGCTGCCGCGCCCAGGCCGCCGCCCGCCCGGCCAGTCTCCGCGCTCCGCCGTGCCGCCCCGGCCCCCACGCCCCGCCAGCTGCCGCGCCTGCCCTCCGCCCGAGCCGCTGCAGCAGCTGCTCCCCAATCCGCACGCCGCGCTATCTCCTCGCGCCCACGCCACAATCGCGGCCGCCCAGTCGCCGCGCCCGCTCGCTGCACGCCGCGCCGGCGTTCTGCCGCCGCCCGCCGCGCCCAGTGCACGCCGCTGCCGTGCCCCGCCCCGCGCGTCGCCCAGGCATCTCCACGCCCCCTCCTGACCCTATAAAAGCCCCGCCCCAACCGCCCGCGCGAGCCCCCGGCCACCAGAACGCCTCGCCGCGCCATCGCCGCCGCCGAGCACCACCCGCCCGCGGGCAGCCCTCCACAGCCGCCCACTGCCCAAACGGAGCCCCCACCCACCACTACATCGCCTCACCGCAGCTCGCCGACCTACCCAACGCCACCCAGAGCCACCGGAGCGCCGCCGCCCGCGCTGCCGTCGCCGCCGCCGCCCCTGCTCGCCGTGGACAGCACGACCCCGACCCCCTCCGTCCAAGCCGAGCCCCGGAGTAGCTTCCCCACGCACCAGTGAAGCTCACCGACCGGACCACGCCGCCCCAAGCCCGCCGGAGCACCGCCGTCGACGCGAGCCACGCCGTCGCCGCCTCTGCTCCAACGCCGGCGAGCCCTTCCCGGCCGTCCCCCACCTGAACAACACCCCCACAAGGTAGCCCTCGCATCCCTGAACCTTCCCCGACCCCCCGCCCCTCGCCGCCGGCGAGCCCCCTCGCCGGAATTTCGGCCGGCCGCCGCACCCGAGCCGCCGAGGACCCAATTGCAAGGATTTAAATCTTTAGAAGGGTCTGAGCGTAAGATTCAAGGACCTAGTTGTAAAAGAAAATTTCAAACCTAGATTCAAATTCAGTGAAATTGTAAAATTCGTATAAAATCGTAGAAAATTTAGAAAAATGCAAACTCAACTGTTCTGGAATCCTCAGAACAAACTCTACCACTTTTGTTACAAAAATTTTCTCAGAATCTCAAAATATTTTGCTCTACATTAAATAGAAGCTTTAATGGACATATTTTATACCCACTGTTCTAGAACAATGCTGACCCTGAATTTCGGGCAGTGAACTAGTTGCTGGATGATTAGGACTGTGTAAAAAGATCAGGCCCAAATTCCATCTCTAGATTTACTGTTTGTTAAACTTAGTTTCATATCATGTGTAAGAGGAATATTTTATCCCTGCAGTTAGGTGGTAAGTCACCCATTGAAACTTTTCCTATGCTAATGTATTGGTAACCAGAAGCCAGAGAAAAATTAGGAGACCTTTTATCTCACAGTAACCTATTTATTTGATTTATGTGCTAATAACATACATTAAATCAAGAAAATAGTACCTTAGTTTGGAAAATCTCCAAATTATTACTGGGAGTTGCACTGTGGTAGAGGTTGCTGTGTAAAAAGTTTCATGGACAAAAACCCTGTGTAGGGTCCTGTAAAAATGAATCTTTAAAAAGCCTAGGTGTAGAATGTCATATTTTCTATGCTCTAAATACTGCATGATAAATCCTACAAAAATTACAGTAGCTTCTGCATGCTCAAGTGAGAGCTCTGTAAAAATCTTAGCCACAATTGTTGCACCAATTGATCTGTACAAAAAGAACAAGTATCTAACAGCAACAATGAAATCTATTTTTCAGAATTAATCTGTTACATAAAATTGGCTGAAAATTTTACAGTAAGCACACCTTTCCTTGATGTGCCTAAATCCAAAATTTCATGACCAGAAACTATCCCTTGTAGTAATTACTCTCAAATCATAATCAAGTGCTATTTCCACGACTTAAACTTGTGCACTCATGTAGAATCGACGACTCTCGCCGACGGAACTTACGAGCTGGTGCCCGCGTCCGAGAGTGAGCAGCGTGAAGCTCAAGCAAATCTAACTGAAGCTTTTGAAGACCCGAGCCCAAGTTCGGAAGATCCCCAAGCGAACTGCGAAGGCAAGCCCCGGAGCATAACCCATTCTTTCTGAAATTATGCAACTCATTACTCTTTGCTTGTGCATTAAGTTTATAGGAGTTGGATGAAAACTTAGTTGCATGATGTCAGGAACCCTTGCTTGAAAACTAGATGTAAGGTTCGATAGAATGTTGTGCTAATAGGACTCCGGTAAAAGTCGAGTGATTTCCTGTCACTCGCGAGAAAATAGGAGTTGAATGGCTACTACACGCTGCAATCATAAGGACACGGACGGGTTATGTAACGCTGGTTACGATTGAGGCCCGTCTGTCTAGTGAAAAATGCTAAGGCCGCAGGGTGTGGTAGTGATGGTTAAGTCTTTGAACGTACTAAACACATGACGAGATTATGGGAATCGGTAAGCTTAAGTACCTAATTGGCCCGGCAAGGGGACGGCATCCTACCCTTTGAACTTCGGTCCCATGTGCATATGGCGAGTGCAGAGAGTGGTCACGACCCGGCGCCGAACCGTGGCGTGGAGCTCTTGTACTCTCGGAGGGTAGCCCCGATCCACGACCCGGAAAGAAAGGGGAAAAGTTGCACGTGTGACTCTAGGGAGTAACCACGTGACGTGTGTTTGGGTTTCCCTTGCAAGGTTAAGAAATTCGATTCGAATCGTCCGTTTCTCACGGCTATTGAGACTGCTTAACCATTTTTACCCACAGAGTAAGAAGAGGAACAATGATGATGAATGAACAGGTTGGATGAAAAATTTAATGCTTCACCATGTATGCATTAGACAGCTGCTTACCTAGACTGGTTAACGAAACTAGAATCTTGAGCTAAAAGTTGAAAGTAAGGACCCACTTGTAGATGCTTTTCGGCAAAACAAACCCCTGAGCCAAAAAGCCTGGCATGTCTAGAGTCGGTGGAGTAGTTCCCACTACACGGGTAAGTCTTGCTGAGTATTAGTATACTCAGTCTTGCTTGTGACTCGATTTCAGGTGAACCCTTTGAAGACATGATTGCTAGTTTGACTTGGCCCTGCACTCTTCCCCCTGGTTGGTCGGTGGAATGGGATGCGCCCCCGTCCTACGGAGATAAGGCCGAGTGATGTCTCGTACGGGCTTCATCGAGACATCCTGTATCGTCGAGTAGTTTCCGTTGTTTATTTCCGCTGCAATTTAACTCTGAAGAACTCATTTATGTTAATTGAAGTACTTGTTTTCTAAACTCAGAACTAGGTCTGTAATATTGACTTATGCAAATGATGTAAGACTTGCTGGAATGTGGTATCCTCTGGGCTCATCGTCGCATGAGCATTTGTATGTACGGTGCTCGATCCGTTCACCGTGGTTGTATCGGGAGGTTATACCCGACAGACCAGTGGATTACTCCGTTTGAAGTGTAAGGTTAACCGAGAATGCCTTAATGGTGATGGTTAATACACTTGAGCCGGATTAATTCAGGTGGTTCTGCCACAGCTGTTGACCCCAGCAAGGTACAAGAGGTGATGGATTGGAAACCCCCTACCTCTGTTCATCAGATTCACAGTTTTCTCGGCTTAGCCGGTTACTACCGCCGCTTCATCCCGGATTTCTCTCGAATTGCTAAGCCCATGACTGAACTGTTAAAGAAGGAAGTAAAGTTTGTATGGAATGAGAAATGTGAAGAAGCTTTCCACACTCTCAGAGAGCATCTGACTACTGCACCTGTGTTAGCTCAACCCGATAATACCAAGTCATTCGATGTGTATTGTGACGCATCAGGTACTGGTCTAGGATGTGTGCTTATGCAAGAGAATCGAGTGATTGCATATGCCTCACGAGCCCTTCGGCCCCACGAACAGAATTATCCCACTCATGATCTTGAGCTTGCAGCCGTCATTCACGCGCTGAAGATATGGAGGCACTATCTCATGGGTACACAGTGCAATATCTACACGGATCATAAGAGTCTCAAGTACATCTTCACTCAAGCCGATCTGAATATGAGACAACGGAGATGGCTAGAATTAATCAAGGATTATGACCTTGAAGTGCACTATCACCCCGGCAAGGCTAATGTAGTCGCGGATGCACTAAGCCGCAAGTCCCATTGCCATTGCTTATCCATGGAGTCCTACCATGAGACATTGTGTGCAGAAATGAGGAAGCTTAACATGGAAATGGTTTCCCAAGGCACTCTGAATCACATCTCAGTTGAGCCCACTCTTCACGACCAAATCGTCATGGCACAACTACATGATGAAGGAATTAAGATCATCAAACAAAAACTCTCTCTAGGTGAGGAGAAGTATAAATGTTTCCGCCAGGACCATAAGGGAGTTCTATGGTTCGAAAGTCGTATAGTCGTTCCGAAGAATCGTGAACTCCGCAAGAAAATTCTCGATGAGGCACACCTTTCCAAATTCTCTATCCACCCCGGCAGTAGCAAAATGTATCAAGACCTAAGGCAAAACTTCTGGTGGACTAGAATGAAAAGAGAAATTGCTACGTATGTCTCAGAATGTGACACGTGCCAGAGAGTGAAAGCTAGCCACTTAAAGGTAGCCGGTACACTTCAACCGTTACCTATACCATCATGGAAATGGGAAGACATAAGTATGGACTTCATCGTGGGACTACCAAACACTTCCCAGAAACATGATTCCATATGGGTTATCGTGGACAGACTCACGAAGACGGCACATTTTCTTCCGGTACACACCACCTATTCTACCAAGAAATATGCCGAGATTTACCTCGATCGTATTGGTTGCCTGCATGGAATACCTAAGACAATTATCTCCGATCGTGGTCCTCAGTTTGTAGCACGCTTTTGGGAACAACTGCAAACGTCTCTTGGCACAAAACTGATTCGCAGCTCAGCATACCATCCTCAGACTGATGGACAAACGGAAAGAGTAAACCAAATTCTGGAAGACATGCTGAGAGCTTGTGTCATTCATTATGACAAGAATTGGGACAAATGCCTACCCCTAGCAGAGTTCTCGTACAACAACAGCTATCAAACGAGTTTGAAAATGGCACCATTTGAGGCCCTGTACGGACGAAGGTGTCGAACTCCTTTAAGCTGGTCACAAACCGGAGAACGTAAAATAATTGGACCCGACCTGGTAATCGAGGCAGAGGAGAAAGTAAAAGTAATACAAGCAAATCTTAAAGCCGCACAAGCCCGACAAAAGAGCTATTCTGACAAAAGGAGAAAGCCCCTAAAGTTCGAAGTTGGCGATCATGTCTATCTTCGAGTTTCACCAACCAAGGGAGTGCGAAGATTCGGAATCAAAGGCAAACTAGCTCCCCGTTATGTTGGTCCTTACGAAATCATTGAGAGTTGCGGACCCGTAGCCTACAAATTACGACTGCCCCCTCAGCTCACGGCCACCCATGATGTCTTCCACGTATCTCAACTCAAGAAGTGTATTCGAGTCCCTACCGAGATTGTGGAACAACAAGAAATATCGTTGGAACCCGACCTCTCGTATGTCGAACACCCAGTTAAAATTTTGGATCAAAAAGAAAGAGAGACCAGGAGGAAAGTGATTAGAATGTATAAAATACAATGGAATCACCACACGGAAGAAGAAGCCACCTGGGAAACGGAGAGCTACCTGAACCAACATTTCCCTGGGTTTCTTATCTCAACCACTGGTATGTGCACCCACGCCCACACTAAGAATTACCGAATCTCGGGGCGAGATTCTTGTTAAGGGGGGAAGGCTGTGACAACCCTGGTAATTACATTTCCAAAATCAATGTCACTAGCCTAACTCTATTCTTAAACCGACTAATGAAAGGGTGGAAAGAATTAAAACGAGTTCAGTTGGAATTCAAATTTAATTTGAGCACATTTGGTTACTTTTGAACTTTTAAATTTAACTTTCAAACCATGAGCCAAATGAGATTTTGCCTGAAACCAAAGTTGTAGAACTTTTTATTTTGAACAACTTTCGTGTTCAAAAGTTTTTGAAATTCAAATCAGAAAGAGGAGAAAACGCCCTGTTTGCACCCAGCCCCCTGAAACTTTTCGAATTCTTGCATCCAGGCCCCTCGCCCCCCCCCCCCCCTCTCTCTCTCCTCTGCGCCCGACCGACGCGCGCCAGGTGGCCGGCGTCGCCTGACCGGCGCGAAGCGCCAGGCCAGTGGCCGCCGCACCACCCCGCCACGGCCGGCTTTGCCCCGCCCCCATGCCGCGCGGCCAGTAAGCGCCCGCGCGTGCACGCGACGCAGCCGCGTCCAGCCCCGCCGCCCGGCCGCCCAGTCGCCTCGCTCCGCCGTGCCGCCCCGGCCCCCGCGCCCCGCCAGTCGCCGCGCCCGCCCTCCGCCCGAGCCGCTGCCGCTGCTGCTTCACCACTCCACGCCCGGCGCTATCCCACCGCGCCCACGCCATATCTCCGGCCGCCCAGTCACCACGCCCGCGCTGCCGCACGTCGCGCCGGCGTTCTGCCGCCGCCCGCCGCGCCCAGTACGCGTTGTGCCGTGCCCCCGCCCCGCGCGCTGCCCAGGCCCCTCCGCACCCCCTCCGGCCCCTATAAAAGCCCCGTCCGGCCACGCGCGCGAGCCCTAGCACCCAGAACGCCCTCGCCGTCGCCATTGCCGCCGCCGAGCGCCGCCCGCCCGTGGACAGTCCTCCGCCGCCGCCCACTGCCCAAACTAAGCCCCCAGCCACCACTACATCATCCCCCTGAAGCTCGCCGACCCGCCCAACGCCGCCCAGAGCCACCGGAGCGCCGCCGCCCGCGTTGCCGCCGCCGCCGCCGCCCCTGCTCGCCGTGGACAGCACGACCCCGACCCCCCCTCCGTCCAAGCCGAGCCCCTGTGCAGCTTCCCCACGCGCTACCGAAGCTCGCCGACCGGACCACACCGCCCCAAGCCCGCCGGAGCACCGCCGTCGACGCGTGCCGCGCCGCCGCCGCCTCTGCTCCAACGCCGGCGAGCCCTTCCCGGCCGTCCCCCACCTGAACAACACCCCCACAAGGTAGCCCTCGCACCCCTGAACCTTCCCCGACCCTCGCCCCTCGCCGCCGGCGAGCCCCCTCGCCGAAATTTCGGCCGGCCGCCGTAACCGAGCCGCCCGAGGACCAAATTGCAAGAATTTAAATCTTTAGAAGGGTCTGCGCGTAAGATTCAAGGACCTAGTTGTAAAAGAAAGTTTCAAATCTAGATTCAAATTCAGTGAACTTGTAAAATTCGAATAAAATCGTAGGAAATTCAGAAAAATGCAAACTCAACTGTTATGGAATCCTTAGAACAAACTCTGTCACTTTTGTTACAAAAGATTTCTCAGAATCCCAACATATTTTGCTCTACATTAAATAGAAGCTTTAATGGACTTATTTTGTACCCACTGTTGTAGGACAATGCTGACCCTAAATTTTGGGCAGTAAGTTAGTTGCTTAATGTTTAGGATTGTGTAAAAAGATCAGGCCCAAATTTTATTTCTAGCGTTACTGTTTATTAGACTTAGTTTCATATCATGTTTAAGTAAAATGTTTTATCCCTGCAGTTAGGTGGTGAATCACCCAATGAAACTTTTCCTATGCTAATATATTGGTACCTAGAAGCCAGAGAAAAATTAGGAGACTTTTTATCTCACAGTAACCTATTTATTGGATATGTGTGCTAATAACATACATTAAATCAAGAAAATAGTATCTTAGCTTGGAAAATTCTCACATTTTTACTAGGAAATACACTTTGGTAGAGGTTGCTGTGTTAAAAGTTCCAGGGACAAACACCCAGTGTAGGGTCCTATAAAAATGAATCCTTGAATAGCCTAGGTGTAGAATGTCATATTTTCTATGCTCTGAATACTGCATGATAAATCCTACAAAAATTACAGTAGCTTCTGCATGCTTAAGTGAAAGCTCTGTAGAAATCTTAGACTCATTTGTTGCACCAATTGTTCTGTACAAAAAGAACAAGGATCTAACAGCCACTATGTAATGTATTTTTCATAATTAATCTGTTACCTAAAATTGGCTGAAAATTTTACAGTAAGCGCATCTTTCTCTGATGTGCCTAAATCTAAAATTTCATGACCAGAAACTATACATTGTAGTAATTACTCTCAAATTGTAATCAAGTGCCATTTCCACGACTTAAACTTGTGCACTCATGTAGAATCGACGACTCTCGCCGACGGAACTTACGAGCTGGTGCCCGCGTCCGAGAGTGAGCAGCGTGAAGCTCAAGCGAATCTAACTGAAGCTCTTGAAGACCCGAGCCCAAGTTCGGAAGAGCCCCAGGCGAACTGCGAAGGCAAGCCCCGGAGCATAACCCATTCTTTCCGAAACTATGCAACGCATTACTCTTTGCTTGTGCATTAAGTTATAGGAGTTGGATGAAAACTTAGTTGCATGATATCAGGAACCCTTGCTTGAAAACTAGACGTAAGGTTCGATAGAATGCTGTGCTAATAGGACTCCGGTAAAAGTCGAGTGATTTTCTGTCACTCGCGAGAAAATAGGAGTTGAATGACTACTACACGCTGCAATCATAAGGACACGGACGGGCTATGGAACGATGGTTACGATTGAGGCCCGTCTGTCTAGTGAAAAATGCTAAGGCCGTAGGGTGTGGTAGTGATGGTTAAGTCTTTGAACGTACTAAACACATGCCGAGATTATGGGAATCGGTAAGCTTAAGTACCTGATTGGCCCGGCAAGGGGACGGCATCCTACCCTTTGAACTTCGGTCCCATGTGCATATGGCGAGTGCAGAGAGTGGTCACGACACGGCGCCGAACCGTGGCGTGGGGCTCTTGTACTCTCGGAGGGTAGCCCCGATCCACGACCCGGAAAGAAAGGGGAAAAGTTGCAGGTGTGACTCTAGGGAGTAACCACGTGACGTGTGTTTGGGTTTCCCTTGCAAGGTTAAGAAATTCGATTCGAATCGTCCGCTTCTCACGGCTATTGAGACTGCTTAACCATTTTTACCCACAGAGTAAGAAGAGGAACAATGATGATGAATGAACTGGTTGGATGAAAAATCTAATGCTTCACCATGTATGTTTTAGATAACTGCTTACCTAGACTGGCTAACGAAACTAGAATCTTGAGCTAAAAGTTGAAAGTAAGGACCCACTTGTAGATGCTTTTCGGCAAAACAAACCCCTGAGCCAAAAAGTCTGGCATGTCTAGAGTCGGTGGAGTAGATTCCACTACTCGGGTAAGTCTTGCTGAGTATTAGTATACTCAGTCTTGCTTGTGGCTCATTTCAGGTGAGACCTTCGAAGACATGATTGCTAGCTTGACTTGGCCCTGCACTCTTCCCCCTGGTTGGTCGGTGGAATGGGATACGCCCCCGTCCAATGGAGATGACGCCGAGTGATGTCTCGTACGGGCTTCATCGAGACATCCTGTATCGTCGCGTAGCTATCGTTGTTTTATTTTCCGCTGCAACTTAAACTCTGAAGAACTTATTTATGATAATTGAAATACTTGGTTTCTAAACTCAAAACTTGGTCTGTAATATTCACTTATACTAATGCTGTAATATTTGCTGGAATGTGGTATTCTCTGGGCTCATCGTCGCATGAGCGTTTGTATGTATGGCGCTCGATCCGTTCACCGTGGTTGTATCGGGAGGTTATACCCGACAGGCTAGTGGATTACTCCGTTTGAAGTGTAAGGTTAACCGAGAATGCCTTAATGGTGATGGTTAATACACTTGAGCCAGATTAATTCAGGTGGTTCTGCCACATTCCTCATTTGTTCCCCATCAAGATCTGTGTTTTCCCCTTCGTTCTTGTGTTCTTGTTCAGATCTGAAGTTTGAGAAGGGCACACGAAAACAGGCATAACTTTTTTGTTTCAACTCCATTTTTGGTGTTCTTGTGCTTGTTGGAAAGCTTACTTCAAGACCTATTAGAATAATCTATGTTTGAGTTGTAAATCATGAAGTGGTGGTCTGATTTATCCACGAAAAGTTCAGTAGTGAACCAATTTCATCATTTGTGGAAACTTTGAACCTATAGAGACTAGCTGTAGGTTGTTACTTGTGGGCTTTGCACTTTGCTCTTTCTAAAATTTATCTCAGTAGCAAGCACTAATTTGTTTACAATCTGGCGGCTGATCTCTGTAGCAAAAGAAGGCAAAAAAAAAGGAGAGAGAAAGAAGAAGAACAAAAAAAAGGATTAAGTGTTGAGATCACGACATTGATTGGTTGTGCTTGATAATGTTTAGCTTACATATATCTATCATTTGTGCAAATCTTGCAGCCCTGTTAATCTTGTGAGCAACTAGCTAACATCTCTCCATAACTTGTGCAGCACTGAGCTTTGTCTTCAATCAAAACTTCAGTTTAGCTCTTTTCCTTGGCTGCAACAAGTTTCCCCATCCTTGTGTGTGAGTTGCTAAACATATTTTACAATTTCTCTATTTCAGTTCAGCAACTAGACATCTTTCTTGGTTGGAATCTTATTTAACTTTACAATAGCTTGAAGTTTCAGATTGCATTACCACATACATAACCTTCCAAGCTCCACAGATAAGCCTATGTTTGGGATGCACTGTGACTTTGATTTCGCTTGATCTATCACTTTTATCGTGTCTACTACCACCAAGGTGAGTGCAGCTCGCAATTCGGCAAGGACACATAAGAACTTTGGTGGTAAGAGAAGGTGAGATTGAGTGTTTCCCCAAAACCACATAACTTGAGTTGGTCTCTTTTATCGCGCTAACCATGGCAAGTGAAGATGGAGAGCAGCCACCAAGTTATGTCACACAAGAGCACCTACAAAAGCTAATGAAGGACTTCAATGACCAACTCAATGAGAACATGGTTGCAGTCCAAAAGAATATGGTTGCTGAAGTTGTGAAAGCATTGAAGGTACAAGGTGCTGCAGGCTCTTATGAAGAAGAGCTAGATGAGACCGATGAAGAGTATGCAACTTGGTTACAGTGGGAAGAGCAGGGAAGAAAGAATATCCTTGGGCAAGGGCGTGGAGGAGGAAGAGGTGGTGATGCATTTTGTCGAGGAAGAGGTCGTGGGCATGGTAATGGTGCTGCAGATGAAACAACAGATCCAGATACTTTCAGGCTACATCGCAATGACAATTTTCAACACCATCGCAATGCCAACAACGATCATCCCAATGAAGAGAAGTTCGGAAAGCTGAAATTCAGCATACCCAAATTTGAAGGCACATCTGACCCCGATGCATATCTCACATGGGAATTGAAGGTGCATATGGCTGCACTTAACTTTGATGGATATGCTCTCATTTGGTGGCAACAAATTCAGAATCATAGAGAAGAGAATGGTGAATTTCAAGTGGCAACATGGGCTGAAATGAAGAGGGAAATGAGAATATGTTTTGTTCCAAAACATTATAAATGTGGCCTTTTTTGACAAGCTACAGAATTTGTAGCAAGGAAGCAAATCCGTGGAAGAATACTACAAAGAAATGGAGCAAGCCATGATTAGGGCTCGTGTGCATGAGGATGAAGAGCAGTTTATGGCACTTTTTCTCTCTGGTCTAAATAAGCCAATCAAACGTGTAGTGGAGCTAGTGCACATTGCATAAAAGGCTGAGCGGCAATTGCATGATGATGCTAAACCAACCAAGCATTCAACTTTCAGCTCAAGAGCATCATCAAGTGCTCCAAAAACAGCAAGGTTTGATTTGGGACGAGGAATGTTTGCACCCGGTTCAAGCTCCAATGCTAATGATCGTTCCAACGCCGCTGAAAAATCTAATGCTTCATCTAATGTGGAGAAATTTGCTATGCCAACATCCTCCAAGACCAATACTCCAATGGGTTCCACCTCTAGGAGTAGTGGGATTCAATGTTTTAAGTGCTTGGGCCGAGGCCATGTCATCAAGGACTGTCCTAACAATCGAGTTTTGATTATTATGGAGGGCGGAGAATATGATTCAGCTAGTGAAGATGAGTGTGAACTTCTTGCTGAAAATGAAAAGTTTGATGATGCACAAGAAGATGAAAGTGTTAACCACAAGATTTATACTTTTGAGGCCGATCACACCATTGTAGTCACCAAGGCATTGAGTGTTCAGCTCAAAGATGAGAAACAAGCACAGCGATTCAACTTGTTTCGCACCCAAGCAAAGGCAAATGACAAGTTGATCAAGGTGATAATTGATGGTGGTAGTTGCACAACCTAGCTAGCAAAGAAATGTGTGAGAAATTGGGGCTGACCATGATAAAACACCCTCACCCATATCATGTGCAATGGCTTAGTGATTGTAGAGATTTCAAGGTGCAATATATGGTGAAGGTTACTTTTAGCATACATGATTACACCGACACGTAGAGTGTGATGCTGTGCCTGTGACGGTTTGTCACTTGCTGTTGGGAAGGCCGTGGCAATTTGATAGGCGTGTTGTACATGATGGTCATGACAACACACATGCATTCAAGCGGCAGGGAAAAGGAGTTAAGCTGCTACCCATGACTCCCACTCAAAGCATAGCAGCCAACATGCAAAACAAATTGAGGGAGAGCGAGAGAGAAAAGAAAAACACTAGTGCTGCCAAAAATCTATGAGTGAGTGCCACAAGCCAAACATAAGTGGAAAAAGAGAGCATGAGGGGAAAAGGATGGTCATGCTAGCTACTAAATCTGAAATGAGAGAAGTGAGGGACCATTCCCACATGATGCAGTTTGTGCTATTGTACAAGGATTCCATTCTTTCCACTAACAACATAACCCCTCTTCCTAGTGTTGTTTCTAATGTGTTGCAGGCCTTCAATGATGTCTTTCAAGAGGAGATACCCGCAGGCCTACCTCCACTCTGAGGTATTGAACATCAAATTGACCTCATTCCGGGGGCCTCCCTTCCAAATCGGCCGCCATACCGCACCAACCCGGAAGAGACAAAAGAAATTCAGCGACAAGTAGAAGAACTTCTGGATAAAGGGTATGTTCGTGAAAGCCTTAGCCCTTGTGCTGTCCCTGTTATTCTTGTCCCTAAGAAAGATGGTACATGAAGAATGTGTGTTGATTGTAGAGCCATTAACAATATCACTATTCGATACTGTAATCCTATCCCTAGGCTTGAGACATGCTTGATGAGCTTAGTGGTGCTGTAATTTTCTCTAAAATTGACCTACGTAGCAGGTACCATTAGATTATAATGAAGGAAGAAGGTGAATGGAAAACAACCTTTAAAACAAAATTTGGTTTGTATGAGTGGTTAGTGATGCCTTTTGGTTTAATTAATGCACCTAGCACCTTCATGCGCTTAATGAATCATGTTTTGAGGGCCTTCATTTAAAAATTTGTGGTGGTTTATTTTGATGATATTTTGATATATAGCCGCACCATACAAGAACATGCTGAACACATCAAAATGGTGCTAGAGGTGCTTAGAACTGAGAAATTGTATGCTAACCTAGAAAAGTGCACCTTTTGCACCGACAAGGTTGTGTTCTTGGGCTTTGTTGTTTCAGGACAGGGAGTAGAGGTGGATGAATCCAAGGTTGAAGCTATCAAGAATTGGCCTACTCCTGTAAATGTGAGCCAAGTGTGAAGCTTTCATGGTCTTGCCGGCTTCTACCGACGCTTTGTGAAGAATTTTAGGACCATTGCAGCCCCATTGAATGAGCTAACCAAGAAGGGTGTTGAATTTGTGTGGGGTAAGTCACAAGAAGCTGATTTTCAAGAGCTCAAGAATCGTTTAACTTCAGCCCCATTGCTTGCCTTACCTGATTTTAATAAATCTTTTGAGATCGAATGTGATGCTAGTGGGATAGGTATAGGAGGTGTCTTGATGCAAGAAGGAAAACCCATAGCATATTTTAGTGAGAAACTTGGTGGTGCTCAGCTGAATTATCCCCTTTATGACAAAGAACTATATGCTCTAGTTCGTGTGCTTGAAACTTCGCAACATTACCTTTGGCCTAATGAGTTTATCATTCATTCTGACCATGAAGCTCTAAAATATTTGAAAGGGCAGGCAAAACTGAACCGTAGACATACCAAGTGGGTTGAGTTCATTGAATCTTTTCCTTATATTGTCAAGTACAAGAAAGGGAAAGAAAATATTGTTGTTGATGCTTTGTCTAGAAAGAGTGTTTTGCTAAATCAATTGGAAGTCAAGGTCCCATGATTAGAGAACATATAGGAATTATATGCAACTGAACTTGGTTTTGCAGAGCCATACTCGAAATGTAAAGAAGGAAAAGGGTGGGACAAGTACCATTTTCATGATGGGTTCTTGTTTCGAGCTAACAAGTTGTGTATTCCAGATTCGTCCATTCGTTTACTCTTACTGCAGGAATCACATATGGGTGGATTGATGGGTCACTTTGGGAGAGAAAAGAGTTACTTGCTGCTGAGTGATCATTTCTATTGGCCTAAGATGAGGCGTGACGTGGAGAGGTTTGTGCAGCGATGTACCACCTGCCACAAGGCTAAATCAAAACTTAACCCTCACGGTTTGTACACTCCACTCCCCACTCCAAGTGCACCATGGGAAGAAATAAGCATGGATTTTGTTTTGGGATTACCAAGAACTAAGAAGGGGAGGGATTCAGTTTTTGTTGTTGTGGATAGGTTCTCTAAAATGACACATTTTATTCCTTGCCACAAGAGCGACGATGCGTCGCATGTAGCTGACTTATTTTTTAGGGAAGTTGTGAGACTCCATGGCATGCCAAGGACCATCATTTCGGATTGTGATGTGAAGTTTATGAGCTATTTTTGGAAGACTTTGTAGGCCAATCTTGGAACAAAGTTGTTATTTTCAACAACTTGTCACCCACAAACTGATGGACAGACAGAGGTGATGAACCGCACCCTTTCCATGCTGCTGCGAGCAATGATCAAGAAGAATCTAAAGGAGTGGGAAGATTGCTTGCCACATGTTGACTTTGCATATAATAGGGCAGTCCACTCCACAACGCAGATGTGCCCATTTGAGGTTGTGTATGGTTTCAAACCTATCACACCTCTTGACTTGCTGCCATTACCACTCCAAGAGCGAGCAAATATGAAGGCTTCCAAGAGGTCTGAATATGTGAAGAAAATACACATGAAGACCAAGCAAGAGATTGAGAAGAAATCCAAACACTTTGCTGCCAAGGCAAACAAGAATCGCAAAATGATGATCTTTGAACCTAGAGACCTTGTTTGGGTGCATCTTCGGAAGGATAGATTTCCGGAGAAATGAAAATCAAAGCTGCTGCCACGTGGAGATGGTCCATTCAAAGTCCTTGCAAAGATAAATGATAATGCCTACAAGATTGAGCTTCCTGGAGATGATTATGCAATGAGAAACACATTCAATGTTGCTGATTTATCTCCATTCTATGGCCTTGAAGAGTCAGAGTCAAGGTCGACTCTTTTTGAAGAAATGGAGGATGATGAGGACATCCCACATGATGTACAAGACAAAGATGTCCACAAGGGGCCGTTGACTCGAGCAAGAGCACAACTACTACAAGATGAGGTGAATCTAGTACTTCATGAATGTGAACATGCCAATACTAAGAATTGTTTACTGCCTAATAGAAGTGCATTTCTTGTCCTTAGGTTCCAAGAGGAGGCCATGGGAAGTCTGTCCAAGTGAAAGACAGGAAGTTGCAGTCCCTGTGATGGCACCAGATTTTGTGACAGAAGTTCAAGGTAAGAACTGTACCAATCCAGAAGGTTTCACCATGAGTATCTTATACCGTTGGAAGCATCTTGAAGTCTACTTTCATATGCAACAAACGAAACATCCATTGAAGCTGTATGAAGAGAGTTATGCCCATTTTGGTGAAGACTGTTCCAGAACTGCATAGTTCGGACCGGTCCAATCTAACTTCCCACTTCACGGTGAATTCTGTATCATTATCCCAAAGTATTATACATGTATGGAAAGGTAATCAAGTCTACTTTCAAATGCAACAAACGGCACATCCATTGAAGCTGTATGGAGAGAGTTATGCACATTTTCGTGAAGACTGTTCTGTAACCACGTAGTTCGGACCAGTCCGATCTGAACATCCCGTGAAGTGTTCCAACTCATGTATTTTCGAGATGGGCTTATTTGTAAGGCCTCCAGCCCAACAAGGAGGGATGTTCCTAGTATAAATATCGCTTGCACATCCAGTGGAAACCCTAACCACGAATTAAACTTAGAAAATAGAGAAGCCAAGTGCTCTTGTCCTTAGGGTTGTGCCATAGCTGCCCCCTTGAGGATTGGGAGTTTTCTCTACCATTTGTTCGTGTGTTTTCTTCTGATTTGCAAGAGCATTGCCTCTACCTTGCGTGGTTCAGGTTAGGCATCGACTAAATCGTGTGGTTGGGCGAAATCATTTGTCACAGGTGGCTGTTTGAGAAGTTGTTGGTGCCATCAGTTAGTCAGGTTGCATGGGTCAAGTTATCCCCAGATCCTACAGCGAGAAGATCGGGCAAGTGCCTGCATCACAATCTGTACTAAGCACTCATACACATACACATGATTAGGAACAGGCTCTAGGCTTCCAGGTATCACCGAGAAACTGCACAAGATATGGTTAGATGGCCACTAGATCTTCACGGCTATTTTATGCACCTCCTACAGCTACTACACGAACGGGGAGGGTTACGCTGGACGGACAGGGCTGTCACCACCTGCCGCCTACCTCATCTAACCATGGTACAGAGCCACATCTAGCAACACTGATTAGCCCAGACACCACGTCTATGCTAATAAGCGATATTCTAATGCCCCGCGCGGAGCCCCCACCCTTCGGATGGATAGACATCACACTAGAGCAAACATACGAATACTGGAACCAATGACGTAGCCTAGATGTCTTACCACATCTAATCATGCAAGGTATAAGACCTAGATATAAACTAAGCATAGTATACACATCTGAATACACAGAACATATACTATACGAGTACATGTCACACCCGGTTTAAGGACAAAACCGAATGCATAACTATATGTATGTCAGTACCAAGTTTCATACATATAGTGTCATCATCAGTGAATAATAGCAACAGTATCACGTAAAGAAACATAAATAAAGACTTACAAGACTATCAGAGATATACGCTTAACATGGAAATGGAGGCTCCGAACTTCACAGGCAAACGATTGGGGGTTGCGTACGCCTAGAACTCTTCAGCATCTTCAGTAGACTTCACACCTTCTTCTTCAGAGCAACGATTAGCAAGGGTAAGTACACTTATGGTTGGTACTCAGCAAGGCCACAAGAAATAACCAGAGTAACGATTTAAATCCATCTTTAAGTTTATTAATCATGTGAGGGTCCAGGCCGCTCTTGACCGTGAGCATGGCTGATATATCAGTTTTAGACACTCTGCAGAGATTGTACACTTTCACCACAAGTCGCGTAAAAGTTCTAAAGAACTTTGGACCCAACCATACTGTGCTAGCTAAGCACAATACCACACTTCCGAGGTGTGATTGCATAGGGACTCTACGAGGCCTTTACAAAGATTCCCTAGTAAGAAGTAGTCCGCTAGAGTTTCGGTAGCGGCGTGAGCCATAACCCTCCCTAATGGTTAGCACCTTAGCAAAGGCTGCTGCCCCAAGAGGACCGGACTATACCCCAATCACCGACCCCCTCCTTGCCCTTTCGGTAAGACTGCTTCAAACTAGAGTCTCTAATTAATTAGCTAAGACTAGAGCCATATGGTTTCCGTGGTTGTACTATTTTCCTGGGTGGTTCTCCATGTCCCAATTAATTCATAGTATTCTAGAAAATAAGCACAGATAGAAGGATAGTTAGGGTCACTTGCCTTTCTCCAATGAAAGTTACTCTTACTGTTCTTCAGTTCTTGCTCACTTGGAAAAACTTGATCTTCAAGCTTCAACAGCGAACATCGGGCGCAACCATACAAGAAAAACAAACAATTACAGGTAAGAACAATACACCAGTCAAGAAACACTTTCAAAAAGAGCGCACTAAAGGATAGGGCTCGCTGCTACGGTTACAAGAGCACAAGAAATACGGAAAACGGAGCCAGGGTTGAAAAGACACAGCTATCGGAAGATTGGTATTATAAAAGAAACAAAAGAACTATGAGCTTTATTTATTTTAATTGGAAAACAAATGTAAAAGATATTCAAAACAAAAAATATCCCTGATTATAATTAACTTATATTATATTTTTATTTATAAAAGTGAAGCAAAACTTAGTCATATTTTATTTATGATTGTCTATGTACAAATTACACTAATTAACAATTAAATAGAAAGAAACTTGTGAGAGCATCTAAACGCATAACTTTATATTTGGTGTTGAACTCAACAAATTATATAAAAACACATTTAAGTTGATATTAAGCATATTAACATCAATTATGAAAACCGGAGTAAACATCTAATTAGCTTTTACTTAGAAAAAAACTAGATGAGAGAATATTAATCAAATTGAATCTACATTTGATTTGAAAAAAAGAAAGCTACGGCACAACAATACTACTAAACGATAACTTAACCTATAAGAAGACTAACGCAACAAGAACGGGTTGAAACGGATCTAAAACGACGAAGATAGGGCTAAAGCAAGGCTTCAGGGACTTATCTGCAAAGAAACTAAACTTCCAGAGGCTAAACTAAAACAAACCAAGGGCTAGAACCTAATTAAACCTAAAACACAAGGGCTAGACTAAAAACAGAGAGGCTAGTTACGGTGGGTTCTATTTCCTAAACAGAAAACAAAGGACCTAAATCTAATTACTTTTCAACACAACGGGACCGTGGGTTGACTTCTAGAAAACCTAGGAGGTTTTCTGCAAGAGTTCCGACAGCGGCTAGGGTTTGGCGATCCGACGGTGGCGGCTTGGCTTGGCTGCGCTGGTGGATGGCTCAGCGGCTCTGGTGCGGCACGGCTAAACGAGCCAGCGGCTCAGTGGGCGGCGCTGGGCGGCAACAGACGCCGGCGGTGAGCAGGCGCGGCAGCGCCTCGCCGGTGTACACCATAATCGGTGCTCCAGGGCACGGATTGGCATGGGAAAAAGCCGAGGAGTGAGAGGGGGTGATGGGGAACTTTCCTAGGGGCTCGGGACTGCTGTGTGGCAACCGGAAGCATGCGCGCCACGGCGGCGGTGGCACCGCAACTCTGGCGAGGAATCGCCAACGAGGGAGAGCAAGAGAGGGAGGGGGAAAGGGTCCACTACTTCTCTTACCCCGAGGTGAAGATCAGGAGGTAGGCGAGGGTGACAAAACGACAGCGAGGCTGGAGATCGACGACGGAGTGGCGACGGCGGAGCTCGGTGATGGAGCACGGGCTCTGCAGCGGCGGCACGGGCAAGCAGAGGAGCAAGGGCGAGCGAGATGGGGTGGAAAGAAGAGAAGGGGAGCTTGGTGCTCGTTTTATAGCGAGGAGGGGGTGAGGAATGGAAGGGCCGGCGAGATGGGGGCGATGAGCTCGGGCGCCCGGTGATTGCGGCTGTTTAAGGCGGCGGTTACCAGTGAAGGAGAGGGAGCCGCGTGCCGCGGGCCTTTAAGGCAGTGAAGCGGCGCCCCGAAGGAGGGTGATGCGGGGGCGCGGGGCACCGGTGCGGCAGCAGGCGGGAATCGCGGCGAGGTAAGCCGAGGGCCGGCAGGAGGTAGGGGACGGGGCTGACGGGTGGGTCCCGTCCGTCAGAGAGAGAGGGGGGTGAGGGAGAGAGGGTGGTGGGTTGGGCCGGCTGATCGGGTTGGGCCTGGTGGGCTACGCGAGGAGAGATAAGAAAGGAGAGGGAGGGGATCTGGGCTGGGCTGGGAGAGGGGAAAGAGAGAGAGAAATTGGATGGGCCAAAATAGATTGGGAAGAGAAAAAAGAGATTTTAGGGTGGTTTTTGGGTATTTTTATTTTGCAAACTCAAACACGCAAACAAACAAAAACCAATGCAACAACTTGAATGCAACATACATAGAACCATTTTATTTAATTCAGAAAGACAATCATTTATTTTTCCTATACTAAATTCTCTGTAAAGAAAATAAATGTTGAAAAGTTTTAAAATTATGAGAAGATCATTGCTTTATTTTTTTCTAATCACATCCTGAAATCCAACGATTTCAGGGTGTGACAGTACACTAAACAAGAAGATAACTCTATTAAGGAATTCTGAATATTACAAAGGAGAGAAAGAGTAAACCCCATACCGAACACTCCTAGGCAAGACTCCGGAACCGAAAAATAGCTAGTTCACCTAAACTCCAATATCCTAAAGATTAAACAAGAGAGGAACTTGAGAGAGAGCAACTTGAGGCATGTCTTCATTAGTAGCACCCCCCCCCCTCATATTTATAGAGGTGAGTGAGGGGGCTGTGCAGCAGCTCCTCGGCGTACAAATGGCTGAAGCCTCCTCAAACCGACATAAGGGACCAATGGGGAGTTGCCACGTGCAACAGGTAAGTCGGTGGCGCCTGGCCTGGGTCGGCCGACCTTGTTCGGTCGGCCGAACCGTCCCGGCAACCAACCAACCAACCTCAGCTTTGGCTGAGGGGGGCTGTCAAGTGGGTCCTGACCACGCTTGTGCGTGAGTTGGGTCTGTCCTAGGTCGGTTGCATGTCCTGGTGGGCCCATTGATCCATGTGAGGCTGAACGGAGCGTTCTGATTGGTCGGTAGAATTTGCCTCGGATTCAAGGGTATGTTTTCCCTCCATTTTCTGCTCAATTTCCTGCTTTGCAAAATCTCAGAGGGAAATGTGGAAACGATATTATTCTAGATAAATATGCAAGTATGCTAGTCATCCCAATTTTCTGGTCAAATTGGCACTCAAAATTGGTCCGTAGCGAGCGTCAACAGTCATCCACATCTCCTCAACACGGGGCATCCTGGCACTCCAGGTTCCCGGGTTACTCACACCTCCAACACCCACCGAGTCGATCCGAGAACTCCCACTCCTCACACCTCAACTGCCCCAAGCAGGATAAACAAGTCTAGAGGGAGGTAGAAGATAAGTAACACTAACTATGAAAGTGAAGCCGGATCAAGAGTTGTACATGACCGAGTACGTGGCTATACATATAGTTTTCACCCTGCAAGGGTTGTAAACCTGGACCCACTCGAATCGAAGCTAGCCGGGAGCAAGCCGTCTGACTCCGAGACACCGGTCAACGAAACTAGCTGCAACGGCCCCCACCCTTCCTTCCCGGGTTTGGGATGCTTCCTCCCGCGAGAGGTTGCTCCAGAACTTTGATGCCTTCTACACCTGGGCCACGCAAGACCCCGCCATTCGGGCGACGTGAGGTCAGCACCTCCTCCCCTTACACTAATGCCCTATCCTCCTACAGGCGTGGTGCCGCACGACACTAGCTCGGATCGGTGTGCCCTCATAACAGAGAAGTGGTGTGCACGTTTGACATAGTTCCATCTCCATGTCCCCTAATTCAGGCCTTAATTGCCGAGACGAGTATCTTCCACAACGACGTGTCCGGCGCAATAGTCCGTCAACGACACCCATTACAGGTATAGCCCTCCAACTCCTCCAAAGCGTCCCGAGGGACCAAACGTCCCGAAGGACCCATCGTCCCGAAGGACATGTACTCGCCACAAATACTCCATAGGAAGTGCCCAACGCACAACCCAAGCCCTCGATTAGAAGATCGAGTTAAGTTTAACTCGCCCCAAGCTAGATTCCTATTCCCCAACTCCTCAAAAGACTCTCCACTCACGCCAAGACTATAATCACATCATCCCATACAAACACATGAACATCAAGGTATTCATCTCATATATAACAAAGTTGGGTACAAGGAATCAGGATAACAAAAGGGCTATGCAGGTTCATCTCATAAAACAACTCAGAAGCAGTAGCATTCTAGCAAGCAATGTTTAATAGGTATTCAGATCATAGATGGGCGTGAACCTAGCGTCTCCTCGTAGTACTCTTGCTCCTCCTGGTACTCCCGAGAGTCGATCAGCTCCTTAGAGTCAGGTCCTATTCATAAATACGTATAAGTATAGGGGCCAAAGTGCAAAAGTGCACAAAAAGTCTCCAAAAGAACATCCAAATAACTCAACTCCTACTCTAACGGGTAGTTCATGATTTTAGAAGAATTATGAATCTGGTTTCATAATTTTCGGAGGTCGGCCGACCCCTGGTCGCACTCCCCCAGGTTCCCCTTCCTCTGGCACGCTGACATGTGGGCCCAGGTGGATATTCTGCATGTTTGCTTCCTTGGCGCACCCGTTTGGTCTGTCAGGTGGGTCCCTCTTGTAAGTGTGATGCAGCGGATGATCTTCTGTGCATACTTTGCTGTGTATCCTTCGTGTTTTCTTCTTATTTCAAACTTGTGTCCGTGAAATGTTTAAAGTGACAAAACAACTATGGAACTAGGTTAGTGATAAAGTTATGTGAGTAAGAGGTATAGTTTTCCGTTATTTGTGATTTTAGTTGACGGTCGGATTTTGCACTTAAGTACCGTCAACAACACCCCCAAGCTAGCCTTTTGCTCGTCCCAAGAAAAACAAGGCTTTATGTTGTTGATCAGGAGTTGTTTCAATATTGCATTTCCAACATATACCTTAGGCATATCAAAATGTTCTTACCATGATTTTGAATAAGTTGGCCTTGTTCTTACCTCTTACCTTACTTCTGTGGGGCTTATAGCTTTACCTCATCTTTGGCGGTTGAGAGTCAGAACGGTTTTGTAGAGTGCTAATATTTCTTAACCCTTTGGTCAACCGTCAATCCGGAGGTTTTTTTATAAGGTTTTTCAAAAGAAATTTCAAAGTTCCTCAAATGATATCAGATCACTCATTGAGTATGATTCCTCACCAAGGCCTTTTTTATTTTGCCTTTCTTCCTCATCCTATTTCTAAAGGTCAAAAATTGTGGAGCTGTAGGTATGGGAGGATATGAAGGCACACTTGTTTCTCATGTATTGCTAAGTCACAAACCGGATCCAAGATATAGTTTTCCGTTATTTGTGAGTTTAGTTGACGGTCGGATTTTGCACTTAAGGACCGTCAATAGCACCTCCTCTCCCTCCTTCCTGGGCTAGCACCACTCCTGTGCGAGGCCCATCTTGGCCCAGTTGAATCTGGCTTCCCCCTCTCTTCCTGCTGACACGTGGGGTCCGCCTATCGGCCTCTTTGTCTCTCTGCCGCGTGAATCCCAGCCGTCAGCGCTAGCCGGATCCGGTGTGGCTTCACCCAGATCTGGTGCGGCCACGGGTGTGCGTGAGTGCGTGTGTGCAAGGGAGATGGCCGCACGCAAGCTGCTCGGCAAAATGCAGTAGTGGCACTTGCGTGCGCCATGCCGTGGCGTCGCAAGGACGTGTGTGGCAACCACGGGTTTGGCGCGGTCACGGCGAGGGGTGGTGAGGCTCAGTTGTTGGCACGGCGGTGCCGGCGACGTCGCGGGTCCAAGGCAAGGCGCGCGCGAGGCATTCCGGCGGTCCGGGGCCACGACGTGTCACAGGTGAGTCAGGCGGCGGTGGCTCGGGTGCGTGGGCATATGCGCGGGGCACTGGCGTTCCAGACCCGTGTGGCAGAACCACCTGAATTAATCCGGCTCAACCGCGCTAACCGTCACCATGAGGGCAATCAGGGCTATCTCGCCCTTCAAACGGAATAATCCATTGGTCTGTCGGGTAACCTCCCGATACAACCATGGTTTTTGCTGATCGAAACCATACATACATGTACTCACACGAAGGTGAGCCCAAAGGATACAACATTCCACAAATTTTACACCACAGGGTTCATTACAAATTATTATTACAAAGGAGTTCAAATTCGTAAAACAAGGTACTTCAGAGTTCAAAAATAAATGAGTTCTTCAGAGTTCAATGCAGCGGAAAAATAACGATAACTACTCGACATACGGATGTCTCGATGAAGCCCGTACGAGACATCACTCGGCATTATCACCGTTGGCCGGGAGGGGCGTATCCCATTCCACCAACCAACCAGGAGGAAGGGTACAAGGCCAAGTCAAACTAGCAATCATATCCTCGAAAGTGTCACCTGAAAACAAGCCACAAGCAAGGCTGAGTATACTAATACTCAGCAAGGCTTACCCGACTAGTGGAATATACTTAGCTGACTCCTAGACATGCAAGGCTTTTGGCTTGAGGGGTTTGTTTTGCCGAAAAGCATATACGAGTAGGTCCTTACTTTCCAGTTTTAGCTCCAAGTTCTAGTTTTCTTTAACCATTCTAGGTAAGCAACTATCCAATATCATACATGGTGGAAGGATTAATTTTTCATCCAACAAGATTAATCATCATCATTGTTCCTCTTCTTACTCTATGTGGTAAAAGGGTCAAGCAGTCTCAATAACCGCGAGAAACAGACGATTCGAATCGAATTTCTTAACCTTGCAAGGGAAACCTAAACACACGTCACGTGGTTACTCAAAGAGTCACACGTGCAACTTTTCCCCTTTCTTCCTGGGTTGTGGATCAGGGCCACCATCCGAGACTACAGAGCCTAACTCTGTACCCACCATGTGCCGGCATGGAACCGAAGTTGAGATGGTGAGATGCTGTCCACTTGCCGGTCCGATTAGGTACTTAAGCTTACCGATTACCATATTCTCGGCATGTGGTTAGTACGTTCAAAGACTTAATCACCACTACCACACACTGCGGCCTTAGCATTTTTCACTAAACAGATGGGGCCTCAATCATCAACATAAACATCTGTAACACCCAAAATATAGGAGTTGAAATTTTTAAAAGTATTTTCATAAAAATCATAAATTAAAAATTGTGCATGCATCTTTATTTCTTTTCTTCTCCTATTCTTTCTTTCAGCCAGCCCAATTCCTTTTCCTTGTTTTCTTTTCTTTTTCCGCGGCCAACTCCATGGCCGATTTCCTCACCGACCCTTGCTTTCACCGACAGCTGGGACCCACATGTCGGCGCCTTCTTCTTCCTTCTTCTTTCCTTACCCAGAGTCCGGAACGACTCCGTGCTGTCGTTCGCGCCCCACTTTCTTTCTTCTTATCCCGAGTCCTGATCGATTCCGCAGCACCGCCTTCCTAATATCGGCCGATCCGCCCCTATAAAATCCTGCCAAAGCCCCGCCTTGCAACCAGAGCCAAGCTCAAATCTTTTCCTCTACACAACATTGTCGCGCGCCGTTGGAAGTTGCACCTCGGAGAAACGCCGCCGACCCGTGTCGCCGATTCTCCGTCGACTTGCCGATCTGCAGCTTCCCTGCCGTCATCAACTCCCGCCAGAGCTCCGCGAGTTGGTGAGTATCAAGCCGCACCAGATTTCTCTCTCTCTTGCTCCGCCGCAAACCAGATTTCTCGCCAGACCCCTGTTTCCGCCCATCGCCGTGGCTGCCAGCTTACAGCCGCCGCACAGCCAACCCGTACCCACCCTCACTTTCGTCGTACCGCCCACTCACTTCCCGTCATGAACCCAGCTTGAATTGAGCCCCGGAACACCGGAATCGGTGAAGCTCTGGCCGTCCGCCGCCGCAATCGCTCGCCGCCGATGCCCAGTTAAACTCCGCTTCGCCCGACCCCTTTTCGTTCTGTCGAGCCGACCCTTCCTTTGCCGCTCGATCTAGATCTAACGGCCAGAATCGATCTTCACTATACCCGGCCGATTTACCCGACCTTTTCGTTACTCAGCTGATTCGCCCGACCCTTACTCCGCCGATTCGTATGATCCGCCGCCGATTCTGATCCAACGGATTAGATTCACCCGACCCTAGCCATTCCCAGAACTTTTGCAGGAAGGTCCCTAAGTTTTCCAGGAATTAACCCGCAGTCCAGATCAGTAGGAAATAATTAGAGTTGAGCCCTTTCTTTTTCTGTTCCGACCCCTGACTTTTCTAGAAACAGTACACGCCATCCTGAACCTATAGTTTTGCACCCGACCCTCTGTTTAAGGTTTAATTATGTTTTAGCCCCTGAATTCTTCAGATCTAGCCTCGGGAGACTCAAAACTCTAGCAGTTAGGTCAGCAGATCACTGTTTTAGCCATATCATCATCGTTTCAATTCCAATTTCAGCGATTCTTGAGCCCACCCGATCTTTGCATCATGAACTGCAACTTTAGTATCTTTTTACTTTCTGTTTGTACTGTTTGTTGTGTTGTTTTTTATTTGTTTGTGTATGCTTGTTTGTGTGATCGTGTAGACAACATGACGTTCGAGCCAAATCAAGAGCAAGCTTACGAGGAAGAGAATCAGCAGTTGCTTGAAGAAGGCAAGTGGATTTCCTCCCCTGCATATTCTATTTGATCCCAACAACAGCATGATAATACACTTTACTTTATTGTTGCTTGCATAAACTTGATGGGATTACCTATGCTAAGGACATACCTAGTCTTTTACCCCAAACCTTGAAACACCTGGGTTTACTACTTTGTTGGGTAGTTACGCTTAGTTGCCAAGTTTGGGATTGGTATTGGTTTACTCTTTTGTTAATGTCGATCACGTTTCATATTGTGGTTTGATCGCGTAAGTTCAAGATCAACTTTGTTTAATGGGAACATGGAGAATCACCCAAGTGAACAGTGCAACCACAAAGTCATATGGCTCTGACCTTAGCCAATTAATTAGATGTGTAGTTTGCTGCTGGCCTTACCGAAAGGGCAAGGAGGGGGTCGGTGATAGGGGTCATAGCCCGGTCCTCTTGGGGTAGCTGCCTTTGCTAAGGAGCTGACCATTAGGGAGGTTTATGGACCACGCTGCTACTGAAACTCTAGCGGGCTGCCTAGCTTTCGACATGTCTTTGTAAAGGCTTCGTAGTGTACCCTCGCCACTCACCTCGAAAGTGTTTAAGGGCCTTGCAAACCCGGGCGACTCAGGGAAACACGATTTGTGGGTAAAGTGTACAACCTCTGCAGAGTGTAAAACTGTTATAACAGCCGTACTCACGGTTAAGAGTGGCTTGGACCCTCACATGATAATGAAACTTGAAGATTAATTAAATTGTGGTTCGTGGTACTGTTATGTTTTTACTAAAGTGGGTTGGTATAAACTTAAACCTAGTTAATAGATGCTTGTTAATAAATGTTTGACCAACTAAAAGCAACCGCTGCAGCAAACCTCAGCCTATCCTTGATGGCCTTGCATTTTCACCCCACTTGCTGAGTACCAACCATAAGAGTACTCACCCTTGCCCCCTGCTGTTCAGAAGAGAACTTTGAAGAGGAGATCTTTGACGACTTCGAGGAGTTCTAGGTCCTGCGTTCACCAGTCATCGCCTGTGGAAGACGGAGTTGTTGAAGACTTCGTATAGGGTATAACGGTTTATCGTTTAAAGACATTTGTGTCTCTTTCATACGGAGTGTAATATTGTTAAATACTTTATTTAGTTACTTTTGAGCATTGTCTGATATATTACACTTTCCGTCTACCATATGTGTGTGAACGAGATCCTGGCGCACATATGAGATGCATCTGGTTCTTTCTAGAATCTGGTGTGACAACATCGTACCATAGCCCCGTCCGTCGACCTTATGATTGCAGCATGTAGTAAACATTCAACTCCTATATTCTCGCGAGTGACAGGAAATCACTCGACTTTTACCGGAGTCCTATTAGCATAGCATTCTATCGAACCTTAAATCTAGTGTTCAGAGCATGGGTACCTAGGATCATGCAACTAAGTTTCCATTCAACTCCTACAAACTTAATGCACAAGTAAAGTAGAGTAATAAGTTGCATAAGTTTAGAAAAATAGGGTTCATGCTCCGGGGCTTGCTTCTTGGGTAAAGCTAGTTTGGGGCTCGTCCGAACTCGGGTTCGAGTCTTCGAAAGCTTCAGTTAGATTCACTTGGGCTTCACGCTCCTCACTCTCGGACGCAGGCACCAGCTCGTACGTTCCATCAGCGAGAGTAGTCGATTCTATATGAATGCACAAGTGTAAGTTATAGCGATGGTATAAGACGATTATTTTCCTTCACGATAAAGTTGTAGTCCACAAGCATCAATTTGGTTGTGAAGTTACTTAGTTAAGATTTCCTTGGGCAATTGTTAATAGAGTATAACTTAAACTTTTAACTTCATTAAACAAGAAGGGTTGTGTTATGTTGGAAACTAAATTTTCTAAGCACAACATGGATTAAACACAACTTCTGGACTAGGTAACTTCTGGTGATGAAATTTTTATTTAGAGCACATTATGCAGACACAAAAGCACTGCAAAAACTTCAGGCATTTTTACGCAGCAGAATAATTATGAAAAATGTAATACACAGCCACTGCTAAAACATAGTTATTTTTATACAGAACAACCCATTCAAGTATTGACACCAAATATTTTACAGGGGTTTAATCTATCCATATATGTGTTACTGTAAATTTTTCAAATTTTACTGTGCAAGATACAAAACATAATAAATAGGAAAATATACGCCCACTTTAATAAAGATTAATTTCTACAGGATGTTTTACAGGGTTTCTGTGTATGAAACTTTTCATACAGCAAGAGCTACTCTAAAGTGTGCTACAGTAAAACGTTGAACATTTTCCAACCACAGAAACTAATTATTTGAATTAGTGCATTTCTCCTACCAAAAATTTACATAAATAGGTTACAGAAAGGAAAAACTTTCTAAATTTTTTCTGTGGTATTTAGGAATCAATATAACAGCTTTGGAAAAGTTTCACCACATGAAACACAATATATCAGCAGTTACAAATTAGTTTTATTATTGCATGGCATAAACAAGGTTTAACAAAAAGTTTTGTTAGAGATGGGTTCTGGTTCTAATATTTTTACACTAGCCTACAAATCAAGCAACCAAACTGCTGTCAAAAACTCAGGTTCAACCTTTGTCTACAACATGGGGTACAATTAAAGTCCATTAAACATTCCATTTAATTTAGAGCAAGATTTAGCAAACAACTGAAGAAATTCATGTAACAAAAGTTGTAGATTTTCATCTAAAGATTCTAGAACATTTGAGTTTGCAATTTTCCGATTATTCTACGATTTTATATGAATTTTACAAGTTTGCTGTTTTTGAATTCAAAGTTTAAACACAGGTTTACAGTTATGCCCCTGGAAACTTGCATGCAGACTCTTTTAAAGATTTCAAACGTTGAAATTGGGTCCCGGGGCGACGCTGGCATGGTGGCCGGCCAGATTCCGGTGAGGGGGCTCGTCGGCGGCGAGGGAAAAAGGGTCGGGGAGATCCAGGGAGGTGAGAGCTACCTCGGGATGGCCTTGGTCGGGGTTGGGGGTGGCCGGAGGTGGCTCGTCGGCGCGGAGCAGAGGGGCGGCGGCGGGGCGGAGCGTCGGCGACGGTGCTTCGGTGAGGAGGGGAGGGTATGGGCTGGTCGATGAGCTTCGCGGCGTCGAGGGGAACCCGTTTCAAAGCTTGGCTTTGACGGAGGAGCTTCAGGGTGAGCTGTCCACGGAGCAGCAGGGAGCGGCGGCGGTGCGGGCGGCGCTGGCGGTGCTCCGGCGGTTGCGCTGGCTGGGGAAGAGGCCGGTGAGCTTCATTGGAGGAAGGGCAAGCTTGCTGGGCGATGGGTTTGGGCAGTGGGAGGCTGGGGAGTGGGGCTCCACGGGCAGGTGGTGCACGGCGGCGGTAATGGTGGCGTCGGCGGCGTTCTGGTGTCTGGGCGCACGAGGGGGCTCAGTGCGGTCTTTATGTAGGCAGCAGAGAGGCGGGACGAGGGCGGGACTGGACTGTGAGACGCGGGCTCGGGCGGCATGACTGGAGCGCGTGACTGGCTGCGGTGGGCGGCGAGCAGAGCCAGCGCGGCGTGCGGCGGGCGCGGGCAGGGGATTGGGCGCTGAGGATTTGGCGTGGGGAGCGGGAGATCATGCGGTGCGTGGGTTGGGCGAGGAGCTACTGCAGCTGTCTTGCCGGGCGGCAAGCGCGGCGACTGGCGGGACGCGGCGGAGACACGGCACAGCGCGGCTTGCCCATTGGGCGCGGCAGGCGGCGAGTAGAGGCGCGCGTCGCCGGCGCGCGCGTGGCGTGCGCGGACTGGGGAGGAGCACGGTGTGCGGGCGCGGCTGGGCATTGGCTTGGCGCCTAGCGCCGGTCAGGCATCACCGGCCAAGTGGCCTGCAGCGACTGCGCGGCGGCGGAGGGTCAGGCGGAGCGAGGGTCGGGCGAAGTGAAGGGTCGGGCGAAGCAAAAGGGTCGGGCGAAGCCGAGGGTCGGGCGAGTGAAAGGGTTGGGCGAACGACGGTCGGGCGAACGGCTGCGCGTCAGGCGCGCAAGGGTCGGGCGAACGTAGGGTCGGGCGAACGAAAGGGTTAGGCGACGCGAGAAGAAGGGTCTGCAGTGTAATTAGAAGGAAAAGGCAGGGGCTGGTTTGCAAATCTAAGTGTTTCTCAAATTTTCGTGTTGCAACTCAAAAATCTCTGAACACGAAAATTGTTCAAAATGAAAACTTACACAAGTTTTGTTTCAGGTTAAAGTTCATTTGAGTTGTAGTTTAGAAGTTATTTTTTAAAAAAAACTCAAAAAGTATAAATCGGAGGGCTCGTCATTTCCTGGGCAAAACATAGCATTCACTCCTAGGCTTCAACTATACTTTTAATTATCAAGTCAATAACGACGTGCCTAATCAATTATGTAGCCATGCTTGCCTCAATGTGAAAGTTATTTAAATGGCTTGATTAAAGTACATGTACTTATGCACATATACACAACTATTTTCAATCCAAGGCAAAAACCAATTTATCGTGGGGGTGGCGTGCGACGCAGGGCGAGGGAAAGTTATTTAAATGGCTTGATTAAAGTACATGTACTTATGCACATATACACAACTATTTTCAATCCAAGGTAAAAACCAATTTATAGTGGGGGTGGCGTGCGACGCAGGGCGAGGTGAGGCTGAGAGAGGGGGCACGGGTGGTTGGAGGAAGGGGATAAAGCTGACAGGAGGGTCCCGCCTGTTAGTGGCTCGGGTGAAGGAGGGGGTAGGAGAGAGGGGCGTGAACAGGGGCAGGCCGTGGTGGCGTCCTGGGTTGGGCCGTGTTGGGCCATGCGGGCGTGCAAGGTTAAGCGGGCCAGGCCAGACTAGCAGACCGGTTGGGTTACGGGTCTAGGTGGGCTTGGGTCTGTTTAGTTAGTGGGTTTAGGCCCGAGTTAGGGTAGTTAGTTTGAATTCAAATTAATTGGCCCAATTAATTTGAATTCCACACAATTCATTCAAAGCAAAAATCAAATCAAGAACCAAAGAATTTTAAACAAGTGTGAATTCAATAACTCCAAATAAAATCCAAATGATTTCACAATAACTTAATTTAAACTTATGTTTCAATTCTTTTAAATTCTAAGAATAGAGAGAGAGAGAGAGAGAGTTGCTCTTAGGATTTTCTAGCTAATTACACTTCCACATAGAAAGTTTTAAAAATTTCACATTTTTTCACTAGATAACATTCTAGTCGAAGCTAGGATGTTACACGAAAGGTCAAAACGACATATCATGTCTTGTTTATTCCACACACCAACAAAACAGGGGTGATCCCGCTAAAACTTAGCGGTAAATTAATATACTAGATAACCAATGTTAATTTCAGTATCTTTCGCCAATTGCTTCCCCGACAATGATGCCAGAAATGCTTGTTGGTATTTCTTATGATCACATATTTAATACGAGATTAATTCTACAAGCGCATAGAATTACCGTTGTAGCATTTCACCCGGGAGTATTCCAGGGTATCGTATTTTTCCTCAGGGAAGCAATGGCTAAAGTTATTGAGAACTAACAAGGATATATCTAGTAATTAAAGTACCGGTTGAATCAGAGTGGCGGTAAATATAATGATAGGAGTGGTATTCAATGACACAAATAGGAGACATTCTAAATGATACACAAAAGCAAAGCGGTCTAGCTAGGTGGGAGGACAACGAGGCGAGAAAGATTCATAGGTACTTCTTATGTATTTGAGCCAACTCTAGTAGAGATTTATAAGTGGAAGCAGAGGCAGGGAAGAGAAACTGTTGCAGCTGATCCAAGTATGCTTCGGGCGCCCGGACCGGACAAGCTCTAGAAAGGGATGAGAAGGGGAACTTACGCAGTCTACTCCTAAGTCCTACAGCACCAACCGCTCTCACATCGTTTAACACGTAGGCTGGACAAGGCTGTCACTACCTACCGGCTACCACTACTATCCGTGGGGTTGGGTGCCAACCAAGTTAAGAGATAACTCTAGGCAACATGCCTATAGATATAACTTAATATTCTCCTGGGATCCAAGCAAGAGAGCACCCTCTCACCGAGGATCTAAGGTACAAGAGCCTAAGAGAAAGAATGTGAAAATCGCATACACGGGACTACAGCACTCACTCTAGTGCCAATCTAACCCGACCTGGTCTAAACTAGACATTCCAAAATTATCCGTGAAATAACTCTAGAACTTAATTAACTCCAACAAGGTAGAAGACATTTCATATTAATAGCTCATAGTCTTACAGAAGAAAAGGAAAACGATACAAGAGCTTTTACTGAACTCCTGAAGATAACTCCGGAACCCCGAGGCAAAGCTTGACCTGACTCTAACTCCCAACTACACTAGACTAACTCTACATCGTGATAGAGTGAAAGAATTGCTCCTTGATGGTGTGTTACAAAGTGAAGTAAGGAGGTCTATTTATAGTGGGAATAAACTTGGAGAAGTGGAGAAGCTACACTTGATTTTATGGGAAGATTCCCATTTTCCTTCTCTCCTCTTGCCACCTAGCACAGGGACAAGGTCAGTTCGCAACAAACTCCCATGCCAAGGCATCCTCCCACCGCCCTCTGGCATGTGAGCAAAGGGGAGCTAGAAATGTTGTCGGGCTGGTTCGGCTGCACCACATTGGTTCGACCGCACCAGGCCCAGGGCCAGTTGGCCCTCCGTTGCACCGACGTATTCCTTGGATGGTTGGTGATGTGTCCCCGGGGTGGTTCTCGGTGAGTGAAATTATTTTCCTTTGTTTTGTGGCCCCATGGATCCATGGGTGTCTTCTTACATTCCTCAGATCAAACCGTCATTAAACTAGCGTGTGGGATTGCTTCTTCATGTGTTTCCTTGCATGTGTCTGAAGATGGTCTAATTTGGACCCAACTCTGGTGCAGCCTAACCACCTTGGTGTGGCCGAACCAGCTTTTCCTCAGATTGAGATGAATTTTGGTCTACTACCTCCCTGCACCAAATATTTAATAGAAAACTCATGGAACCTTATTAGTTCAAATAAAATAGACACATTTCTTGTCATGAACTCCATTTATTCCGAGAATGTGGTGGTTGATTATCGAGATAACGACCACCAACAATATGCACAAGGTGTTGAACCAAGAACTTAGAAAGATGAGCTTCCCAAGGGATCACACCGAAGAAGAGGAACCTAGAACAGGCAGATGCACATCATAAAGTGAAGCAGCGTCGGCGTTTCCTTGTGATGGGCTGGTTCCATCAGAAACGGCCACCTTTTTCAGATGCTTCTACAATGGCTTTGTTCAAGAAAAGACAATTTGGTACGCCTACCACGGCGGAAGAAGCACATTCGAGCAGCCTATGATGTTCAGCTTCGAATATGTTGATACTGAAGTTGACAGTATGCCATGGAGAAGCAATCGCTCCAGGAATTCTCCCCGTCAACTTCTCCATCAGTCGAAGCCACCAACTATCCTATGAGTTCTACCATCCAACGATAGCAGCTTGTCAGCTTGGTTTCAGCCAACTACCAGTTTGTCCATTCTTTGCCAGTCTAGTAAAGCCAAGAGAGATTGTTAAAAGTGGCTTAGAATACGACCGGCTTAAAAATCTGATGCCAGGCGCGGAAACCATTGACTTGGAAGGCTTGACCATAAGTTCCTTCACTACTAAGCCTTTCCGGCAATGGTGATCACAATGGAGCCCCCATCTCTTCTGCGCATCGACCAAGTCATATTGCTAGAAATTTGACCCCTCCTTCGCTGTACCGGATGACAAGGTAATAATGCCCTTCTTTTCGTCGGGATCTCTTTTGCACTATAACAATTTAATCTCTAATCATATCCTTTTGCAGGAATTAGACGCCCCTCCTCCAGCTGTCAGCACTTCCCATCGGCCGATCGACTACGCTCCCCCTTCGAAAACACCATATATCGGCCGCCACACCCCATCTCTCAAGGATGTGGCCACAGGCCAATCCTCCAAGCGCAAAGTGACAAGCACCAAGAAGCCTGCACATAAGAGACTTATTAACGCAAAATCCTGACGATGACAGACCCTGCATCGACCCACACAAGGACCCGGAAGCCTCTTGCTTCACTCCTGCGCGGCGTCCAAAATTGCGCGCGTGGTGTGCGCGGCGTGCCAGTTAGTTTGATCCTGCAACTGACAAGGTGAAGGTATTTCCTTTGAAGCTTCAGGTGATCGGCCGATCAGGCCAATGCGGTCCAGGCACCAGTAGCGGTAATGATGTAGCGAAATAAAGCATGACAAATGAATAATTGGCCATGAGGCCAATTACAGCATCCTGATGAGCATGAGAGGCTCATCGGCTATCCAGATTGGATCTGCATGATTAATGACAATAAAGTGTACAGGCCATCGGCTGTAAAGCCGATAGGAAACGGGACGATGTTGGGTTCTCGTTCCAACATAGGTAGGGCCGTAAACCAATGCAGTTTGGACTAACATTATCAGCAATGTTTCTAGATGAAACGACAGCGATGCGTCCGGAAGTTGCAATCTAGAAACACTGTCGATAAGAGGCTAATCTAGACTTCACTAGTCAACAAATCTATCCACGATAGAACTTGATCCCAACAGCACTTGAGAAGTAGCCGAGATTAAGATGCAATAGGCTATTAAAAGATCTATCGTCTATTCCAACAGGATAAAAGCTAATTAAAGCAATCGGGTAGCAAGATGATAGATTAAACAAATATAAGCCAATGCGATCTTAATCAGGGCCTAGATAACTGGTGAGTCCCGTAAATTGAGACAGAGGCGATGCGTCGTAGGTCGAAGATCCAAGATACTCGATAACTTGGTAGAACTTTGGACTTACCCCTTCGCCGGAGATCAGAGCGATGCAGCCCGAAGTCGGGTGCCAAGTTCCGCCGATAACTAAAGTAAAAACATAAAAGAAAAAGGGTGGCGATGCGCCAAGTGTATTGATCAAGAGATAGATTGATTACAAGCCCGTAGGCTGATATTTATAGGCTACGCTAACAAACCCTAATCGATGACGACATTACTTGACTAACAAGAAATAAACCTTCTAAAATAAATGATAACTTGCTGACAAAGTCTGCCAGCCCAAATCTTGCTCCATCAGCTGCTACGCCTTTCCGGTCCATGGGCCCAATATGCTCCATCTCCTTTGCTCTTGCGTCGGCCTTCTTCCATCAGCTCCATACAAACATATGAATCATCAGCATATAATCCGCCGATTCACGCTAGCAGCCGATGCTCTCCACCATTCAGATTACATCGGATTTACTAACAAAATCCGGTGTCAACACAAGGGCCCCGAGTTTTGGAGTATGAAGGCTTCATGCTTCGAAACTTTGTTAATTCATCATGAACCTCGCTTGCTTGATTACTTCATGGATTCAACACGTCAGCTTCTCTGATGTCATTCTTTTTTCATAGCTGATGACCCTCTTCACTCCTCATATCAATGTTTTAAAACCAATGCGCAGAGTTAAATCAACTCTACTTTTCCTGCAAAATAACTTGTGTCTTCTGAAAGAAAATATAACTTTGCTCCTCAAATGATTCTCTCAGATCACTTAATGTGTATGATTCCTCACCCAGGCATTGGATCGCCTCTTTCCTCCCTATCTCTAACAAGGCTTTTTGTGGAGCTCAGGGTAGGGGATGAAGAGGAAGCATACTCGTTTCTTATGTATTGCAAAGTCAAAAACCGGATCCAATGGAGAAAACAAGTCATACAATCAGATCAAGATGTGCATGTGCGTGGAATTTTCTGGATAGAACTCACAACCCCTTTTACATGACTCTATCTTTTATTTCGGAATATGGGCTATCTTTCTTTTCCTTTTTCTTTTTCTTTTTCTCATGCTTATGGGCATGAATATTTTTTCTTTTTCTTTTGCATAGCCTATATCCCCTTTTTCTTTTATGATGAATACGAAAAGCCATATAAAAGGGATGGAGTATTTTTGGGTGGATGGAAGGCATGTTTTTACATAACTTCCAGTGTAGAAGTCAGCATATGAGTAGCCAAGTAGGTGAATCTAGATAAAACGACAGCGATGCGCCCGGAAGTTAATATCTAGAATACCCAGCAATTGAAACAATATGTGGAGTGTACGTGATCTTGATCTTAAAAGCATGAAATGAATCTCACAAGGGTCACAAACAATTTAACAACGCTCAATGAAAAAACAAGTAGCATATGCATGGGGTTTTCAAATATGTATCAACTTATGGCTCTGGTAGGAATTTTTCATATCATTGAGGAGCTAGGCCATTTTCATTTTTGCAAGATAAATTTCCCAAGTATCATCCAACCGATCCAGCGGTGGAGGCGCAACTGCTAGCATCATCCTTCCAGGTGAGTTAGTCTAATCACTACCCAAGCAATTGATCATAATATTTCTACTACCAAAACTTTCCATCATCGAAACAGGCTTCTCTATTACAGACGTCAACTCCACCTCTTGCCGATCCGGAAACAATCGACCCGCCACCAACAACATCGGCCACCTCCGGGTGAACTCGCAGTTCCAATATTGGTTTCAACCCAAGTACCAGCTGCCCTAGCAGGACCATCATCATCAGCTTCGCCACCCCCTCAATCTCTTCACGTAACAATCTTGAAAAGATTTCAAGGCAATTATTGGCACTCATAATTTTCTTGATACCTCACCAGATGTCAGACCCGGGGCAGCGGGACTGCACACTTGGCGTACATATTCTTGTAGTAGGGGATGGCGCATAGGCCATACCTTAACCTCATTTTAACTAGTCGTATAGAGCTAGGACTAGTCAGACGTAAGGAAACTACCCGACAACATACTCGGGAAGGACTCCTCAGACCGTCCCTGGCTAGGACTTCCATGTAACCCTGTCCCCCCAGACTATATAAGGGCGGGCAGGGACCCCTCATAAGCACAAAGCGCATACGCATAACCTCTAAGGCAATACAAACCACTCAGGACGTAGGGTAATACACTCTCGGCGGCCCGAACCTATATAAACTTTGCGTTCCTTGCACCTTCGAGTTCCTGATCTCGGCAACACCCTACCTACAACCTACCACCTCGATGGCATCCCTCGGTGGGCTTGGCGGTAAAACACCAACACCAGACATCGGCCATCATCGCTCAAACACAACCCTAAGGTGTTACTACATCGGCACAACCTGGCTCCCTTCTAGAAGAACAAGAAGATCAGACGCAGCGGGTCGATGCAATCGTCATTCCGATAACTGATCCGACACCTGCTAGGCCAAAAGAAGAACAACTTCCTTCGGTACATACTCAGTTTGATGAAATCCACTTGAGACAGGTAAACACCTTGCAACTTTAGTCAATTCATCATCATAACACAATTGCTGACCAGATTTATTCGGGCAGGCTCAAGACACTCCGGATAACAGCCTCTTCTCGTATCAAATCGAAGATCTGGAGCCCTACCAAACAAATGAAGCATTCTCACTTTATGGTCTCCATATCTCTTTCTCTACCTATATTTATAAATTTATAAAGAGAGAACCGTTTCCTTGGTCCATCGATCGTTGACTTTCCTCCATCTTGGTGGGCCCATAATGGTGGTGGGTCCATAGATGAAAAAAGATCGAACTGAAATCAGAAACCAAACCGTATGTTGAGCTAACAGTCGAAATCATACAGAATTAGCGTTGGGCGAGTAAAGCAGGGAAAGACTGAAGTCGTTAAGTGATACGTACTAGGTTATTACACTTTTATTATTATAAAAATATGATTATAAAATTTATATACTGTATAATGTATCATACTTTTATAATTATTTGTACGCCAATCAATATATTTATAATTATAATAAAAATATGATTATAAAGCCTTTGGCGGAGGACAACCCGCGGGAGGCCAAGGCCACCACGGTAACCAGTTACCTCCACCTCCCGGCGACTTGAGACAGCACATCAACAGCAACCGCAACGCACGCATCGTCATCACCAATCGTCAACGCGAGCGGCTTGAGAACGCTGCTCACGAAGACAATGATCGCTTCCCAGCTTTTACTGAAAATATCACCAGTCGCGAGATCCCAAGGGACTTCAAGCCCACAAACATCCCAAAGTATGATGGGAAACAGGATCCGCGGCAGTGGCTACGATGGTACTCCGTGGCCATCGAAGTGTGTGGGGGCTCTAACTCAACTAAAGCCCTCTACTTTCTGATGGCCCTGGAAACCACGCCACTTACATGGCTAGAAACTCTTTGGCCAAACTCCATCGACTTCTGGGAGGCTCTGAAGCAGGTCTTCATCGACAACTTCCAGCGCTCCATGATCCCGGCAGGTACTCTTCACGACTTGCCGCGGGTCAAGCGGGAGGAGAACGAGACCCTGAGGTCAAACACGCGCCGCTTCTTTGACACCCGCGCCACCATCACCAACATCGCCGATGAGGAGGTCATCCGCTGCTTCCGCAACGGCCTGGCCATGAAGCAAATGTACAGGGACTTCGGGAGAAACCTCCCGACTAACGTACTCGAGCTTCACGACATGATGCAGCGATGGTCGGACCAAGAAGACGAGAAGAATGAACGTTTCCCTAAGCGCAAGACCGATAAGGGCAATAACAACAACCGCTCTGACAAGGGCCAGTACAACAACTCAGGTGTCGTCCGCAAGCGGAAGCCCGAAGACCAAGTGGCCAACATCGAGTGCAACCCTTGCAGCAAGAGGTCAGCCAGGCTCCAGGATCAGTACGAGAAGATCCTCCACAAGCAATGCCTAAGGCACCCGAAGGCCAAGCACACAATGTTTCAGTGCACCGTCCTCCGCAAAAGTCTCAACACACCGCCTCCTCCTAACGACGAGGAGAAAGACAAAGACAAGGGGGACGAAGCCAACGACAAGAAAGGGCCTCCGGGTTTCCAACACCCGACTAATACCGTCAACGTCATCTTCGGAGGTGACGACGACATCCTCACCAAGCACACGCAGAAGCTATTTTAGCGCGAAATCCTGTCAGTTGAGCCAGCCATGCCGCATCCTCTGAGACACAGCAAGGTCCCGATCTTTTTCTCCAGAGAGGATCAATGGACCAGCTTCTCCAAGCTGAAAAAACTTCCGCTCGTACTGGACCCGGTAATCGCGGGCTCTACCCTAATCCGAGTACTCATTGACAGGGGAAGCGGGTTAAACCTGCTCTTTCCGAGTACTCTATAGAAAATGAGGTTGGACATCGGCGAGATGCTCACCCCCAGCAAGGCTCCGTTCTACGGGATCATCCCGGGTAACGCAGCTACACCGATCGGCTCGGTCACACTACCAGTTACTTTCGGGACAGCTGACAATTTCCGCGCAGAGTACATAAAGTTCGAAGTTGCGAACTTCGAATCCTTGTACCATGCCATCCTTGGTAGACCAGCCCTGGCCAAGTTCATGGATGTACCCCATTACATCTACTTGGTTCTTAAAATGCCAGGTAACAACGGTGTACTCTCCCTCCGCGGTGATGTCGAGAAGTCCTACGACTGCGACCAGGAGGCGATCAAGTATGCTGCATCTTCACGCGTGCCAGAGCCTTCATCTGAAATACTTGCAGCCGCACAACAACTCTGCAAGACTAAGTTGGAAGTGGCGAACAAGAGGCCAAGCCAATCGAGGGTGAAGCCAAACTCCAACGTCGGCATCAAGACCATCCAGCTCCAGGAGGGTGACTCATCCAAGATCGCCCTGATCGGCGGGCACCTGGACAGCAAATAGGAACTCGCGCTCGTCAACTTCCTTAGGGCTAACCGAGACATTTTTGTGTGTAAACCAGCAGATATGCCAGGTGTGCCCAAGGAGTTGATCGAGCATGCCCTGAAAGTCGACCCCAAGGCCACTCCGAGGAAGCAACAACTACGTCGTTTCTCTCTAGAAAAGAGGCAGGCCATCAAAAAAGAGCTAGCTAAACTACTCGCAGCTGGTTTCATCAAAGAGGTGGACCACCCAGAGTGGCTAGCCAACCCTGTACTTGTTCTTAAAAAGAATAATAATGAATGGAGGATGTGTGTCGATTATACCAATCTCAATATGCACTGCCTGAAAGACCCTTTCGCACTCCCTCGTATCGATCAGGTTATCGACTCCACCGCCGGCTGCGTCCTACTCTCCTTCCTTGGTTGCTACTCGGGTTATCACCAGATTTCCCTCAAGGAAGAAGACCAGATCAAGACTGTGTTTATCATCCCGTTTGGTGCCTACGCATACACGACTATGTCATTCGGGCTAAAGAACGCAGGTGCAATTTACCAGTGGGCCATACAGCTATGCCTCACTGATCAACTACATCGCAATGTTGAAGCCTACGTGGATGACATGGTCGTCAAGACCCGAAATCCGAACGAGGTCATCTTTAATCTCGAGGAAACCTTCAACAGTCTGCGCAAATTTCAGTGGAAGCTCAACCCGACTAAGTGCGTCTTCGGCGTACCTCAGGGGAAACTCCTTGGTTTCATCGTCAGTCACCGAGGAATTGAGGCTAACCCTGAAAAGATAACCGCCATCACAAGCATGGGGGCTCCACAGAAGATCAAAGACGTGCAGAAGCTCACAAGGCTGTATGGTGGCATTAAACAGATTCATCTCTCGACTTGGGGAACGGGTTCTACCCTTCTTCAAGCTCCTCAAGCGGCAGGATAACATTGTTTGGACCGAGGAAGCGGCGCAGGCATAGGAGGACCTCAAGGTTCACCTCCAATCGCCTCCCATCCTCACGGCTCCAAACCCAGGCGAGAACCTGCTACTCTACATTGTTGCGACTACTCACGTAGTCAGCACGGCCATCGTGGTCGAGCGAAACGAGGAAGGCTTTGCATTTGAAGTGCAGCGGCCAGTGTATTTCTTTATCAAAGTCCTTCTGAGTCGAAGGTTCATTACCCCTTGATTCAGAAACTTCTCTACGCTATACTCATCACTTCTAGAAAGCTTCACCACTACTTTGATGAGTACAAGATCTTTGTTGACACTGACATTCCATTGGCGGATATACTCCACATTTGGGATGCCACTGGACATATTTCTAAGTGGGCAGTGGAACTAGGGGCTCTCAACATCGACTTCAAGCCACGCACCGCCATCAAGTCGCAAGCCCTAGTCGATTTTTTGGCAGAGTGGCAAGAAAACCAAGTACCAACTTCAGCTAACCAGCTAGAGCATTGGGTTATGTACTTTGACGGATCCCTCAAGCTCGAAGGCGGTGGCGCAGAAGTACTATTCATCAGTCCAACTGGCGAGCAACTTAAATACGTATTCCAGATACTATTTAAGGTCTCCAATAACGAAGCCGAGTATGAGGCACTATTGCACGAGCTACGCCTAGCTGTCTCCCTTGGCATCAAGCGACTACTCATTTTTGGTGACTCTCTGCTGGTGGTCCAAAAATGCAACAAAGAGAGGGACACCAACAAGGAAACCATGGACGCGTATGTCGTGGAAATTTGCAAAATCGAGAACAAGTTCTCAGGCCTTGAGATTCGGCATGTGCTCCGCGATAACAACGTTGGGGCCGATGTACTCTCAAGCTGGGCTCTGAACGAGCCAAACTTCTAGCTGGAGTCTTTGTCCACGAGCTCCACCATCCATCTATCCCCCGGATAGAACATAACACTATTGACCAAGGTCCTACGGACTTCAGTCAAGAGGTCTTCCTGATTGAAGTGGACTGGCGTTCCCAGTTCATCGACCTGATCAAGGAAAAGAAGCTACCCCCCAACATCGACCCTAAGAGTGCCGAGGCTATTCGACTAGTCAGGAGAAGCAAGGGTTACATTCTGGTGGGAGATAAGCTCTACAAGCGTGGATTAGCATCAGGGGTATTCATGAAGTGCGTGACCGCTACAGAAGGGCGGGAAATCCTGGAGGAAATTCATGAGGGCGCGTGCGGCAATCATGCAGCCTCCCGCACACATGTCGGGAAGGCTTTCAGGTCCGAGTTCTATTGGCCTATGGCTTTGGCAGATGCCCAAGATATCATTCGCTGATGCACCAACTGCCAATTCTTCGGTAAACAAGCTCATGTCCCAGCCCACAAGCTGATCACCATACCACCTTCTTGGCCTTTTGCCTGTTGGGGCGTCGACATAATTGGCCCATTGACAACAGCGCCAGGAAGATTTCCTCACGTGTTGGTGGCAATCGACAAGTTCACAAAGTGGATCGAGCACAAGCCAATTACAACACTAACGGCGGACAGAGTAGTCACTTTCATCTGTGACATCCTTCGCCGCTTTGGTTTCCCTCATACAATCATCACTGATCTGGGATCCAATTTCACATCACACGAGTTCTAGGAATTCTGCGAACAAAGCGGCATCGAGGTCAAGTACGTTTTGGTGGCTCATCCGAGGGCCAATGGCCAGATCGAGCGTGCTAATGGCTTGATATTCGATGGACTCAAGAAAAGACTCTACGATGAGAACAACAAAAAGGGAGGCAAGTGGATTCATGAGTTACTCGCAGTTGTCTAGGGGCTTCGTACTCAACCGAGTAAAGCCACAGAACAGCCACCTTTCTTTCTCGTCTACGGGTCAAAAGCAATTCTCCCAGCTGATATCATGTGGGAGTCACCCAGACTGGAGATGTATGAGGAAGGAGAAGCTGACGAGGCAAGAAATCAGATGCAACGCTTTGCTTCGATCAGCTCGATATCTACAAGGCGTCCGATGGTACCATGACTGCAACGTCCAAGAAAGATAATTCAACATTGGAGACCTGGTCCTACGCTGCATCCAAGATGAGACTAGGCTCCATAAGCTCAACTCTAGATGGGAACGACCCTTCATCGTCACGAAGGTCACAAGGCCAGGGTCGTATCGACTACAGTACTCTGACGGCCAAGAAGTTCCAAACTCTTGGAACATCGAGCACCTACGCCGTTTCTATGCTTAAGAAACATGTACAAAACCTGTCAACTATAGCGCAACACAGTTCAAATAATGCACGGTTGTTTTGGTTCTCCAATCTCTTTTTCCCTTAGCAACATTGAGTTAACTCGGGGGCTGTCGCCACGAGTTGTATCAATACGCTAACTTACTTTGATCCTCGGAAAATACTCGGGGCCTACGCCACGAGTACTTTCCATCACGATTAACCAAAAAGCCACCAAAGGCTACTCTCCTGAATGCATCAAGCATATATCCCGACTACCTCTCTATATAGCTTAGTCAAGTTATAAGGGCAAGGTCTAATAGGGTAAAGTCGAAGAGGTCCCCACACCTACAAATAGAGGTTCTACAAACTCAACTTTGTACTATAGTACCGTCTAGTTCATAGTTTACCAACTGAAACGTTGCTTTCAGGGTAAGTCTACACTAGAACTAACGTACTCAAAAGCTTACATGATTACGTTTAAACATGCTACTTCACAAGTTGGCATAGCAAACAATAATCAAACAAGCATTAATATATTACATAAACAACTGCTGTTTTCTTACAAAACAGACACGGTTCTACAGCTCAAAAGAGCGGAAGATCATCAACTATCTAATGAGCAACGTCTTGTACCTCGGTACGGTACTCGACGAATTGCTCCTCGCTGCACTCTCCTGAGATGCCTTCCACAAATGGGCGTACGTCCATACTCAGGAAGTATGACTTCACCACTTCCAGTGCATGAGTAAGGACAAGCTTGGCTGTGTCGGAGGCGTACCCTATGATGCTCGTGGGAGCATCAACCAGGCGCTACAATTGCGAACGTCCGTCCGGCGTCGGGTCAACAAACTCGCACAGCTGATACGCTACAGACCCAAACTCATCCAACTCTTTCTGCTGGCACTCCTTGTCACGGTTGAGCGACTTGATGGTCTGCATATCCTTCACGAGTTGCTTGTCAGCAACCTTGAGCTGGCGGACCACAGTCTTGTACTCTCCATCAAGGTGCGAGTACTTGAGCTGTAGTTCCTCCAAAGCCTTCTGGAGCTGTTCTTTCCCTTCTGTAAGTTTGTATATGTCACACTTCCAGTCAGTTAAAGCTCTCTCAAGTCAAGCATACTCTGGACAAAAGTACACATATGCAACTCAGAAGAAAGGAAACTATATAAACTACTCGAATACAAGGAGCAGACTACTTACATTCTTTCTGGGCAGTCAAGTCTTTGACTTTCCTGATTGCCAGATCGTGCTACCGTTGCTGATCGATCATCGCATCCCGATGATAGGTCTTCAAGGCCACGAGTTCTTCCTGGAGCTTGGCATTCTTAGCCTTCTCGGCCTCCAGGTTGTCCTCTACCTCATGGGTGGCACCACATCACCAATCTGGTGCAACAGGGCTGACTTCTCCCTTGAGCGCCCAATGAGGCTCTACAAAAAGTAGTCAACAAGTCAGTATGCCTCTACAACAGGATATCAAGCCTAGAGGACTACTCTACTACATACCTTGGTATACTCTATGAAGTAGCCGCTCAGCTCGAGCATGAACGAGACCCTCTCCTGCTCCAGCAGCGGGTCCTCGAAGAGCTCGACATTTGGCCAGGGGACCTCTCCCTCTTGATGTTTAGGTACCTGGGAGTCCTCTGAGACCTCCTGTTGCTGTTGTGCCCGAGAACTCTCCGGGGCCTCCTACTGGCCCAGGGTACTCGCGACTGCCTGCTAGACGGTCCGAGTATCTTCCTCTAGGACTGGCCCGGGAGTAGTCCCAGGGGCTTGGGTCTCTGGCTCCGCCTCGGGATTCGCTGGGGACTCGAGTTCTTCTCCTTCGACCGCCGCTGGCACATCCTCGACAATCGGAGGCACGGTGGTACTCATGGCCACAGGCTTCTTCGGCAACGTGTTTTCACCCGTGCCAGCCTGGGTAGAGCTTGAGGATGCCGGCCTGGGAGTCTCCGACTTCCTGCGAAGTTGTGTTAGTACTTGAAGCTAACACAAAATGCAACAACAAATCAAATTCTGGTTACTAACCTGGCGGACTTCCTGAGGGGGAGTACCGTGGGTACTACAAGCCCTCGTGGCACGATCTTATTCCCGGAACAGGGGGAGGCCGGCTTGATAGCTGCGGGCGGTGATCGCCCCGCTGCCGGACTCCTCTCCCCGGTCTCTCCGACTACCCCTTGCCTCGGGGGCTTGGGGTTCTCCTCAGTCCCACTACAGGATTAAAGTAACTAAGTACTCATGAATATATGGCAAGATCAAGAAGCTAAGGAGTCAAGACTACTTATGCTACTTGGCGACTGGTTGCTATGTCTACAACTACAGCGGCCCTCCACTTGCGCGTCCCCACTCGTTGCGGGCGTGGCGGGTCAGCTGCAGCATCCTCTGCGGCCTTCTCGGCAGGCGGCTCTTGGGCTGGCTCTTCAAAGATTGGCTCAAACGGGTCAGACCTGAACCACTCCAAGTCATCCTACATTCAAGAAAAAGCTATCAATAAGTAGCAAATCAAGACGATTACACCAAAAAGGTACTCGAGTAACTATTTACCGGGTCTGGTGAGTTGCCCGCGCCGAAAAGCCTTGGGATGTAGGGCTCCGAGGTTACACCCGTGAACAGGCGGGTAACCCGGCGCATGATCTCCTCAATGGATGGCACATCCCTAGCCATCCATGACGGGTCCTGAAGTCCTTTGTACTCGAAACCAAGGTGCACTCGTTCCTGGAGGGGCTGGATGCGCCGCTCGATGAATGAGTACGCCACAGACTCCCCAGTAACGCCCTTGTCCTTCAGAGCCTTGATCCGCTTCATCAACTCAGGGATGTCATGACGTTCCTCCTCCATCAGCTTCTTCAGCCAGCACTCCTGCGCCGGGGCGGAGAGTTGTCCCGTCCGGGCAGGTTGGGCTGGTGGTTCCCGATGTAGAACCACTATGAGTGCCACCGGGACAAGTTACTTGGACAAGATGGTGGTTCCACAAGTGATCCTCAACTTTAAGTGAAGATCCCTCACCTACAAGAGCTCAAGTTTATCAAGTGGTATGATACACAATATGACAAAAAGGAGAGATCAACTATGAAATTGATATCATGCCATACATTTAGGTGGTGTCCATCAAAAATGCAAGTGTCAACCATCTACACCCTCCTGCAACCTTTTGTGGAAGATGATGCATACCTTTTATGGAAATTGATGACAAAGGGGGACAAGTTAGAACAAAGATATGAAATGTACCATGGGGGAGAGATTGGACTAAGATATGAAGCTTGCACAAAGAAGAAGTTGTTGGACAAAGAAGAATTCAATATGGACATAAGGGAATTCAATTCTTGGTATGAGCATATATCTCTTCAAAACAAAAGCAAGATTGAAGAATAGAAAGGGATCAAATTCGTGAACAAGAAAAGATAAGGGAAGAACACAAGTAGGGGGAGCAAGCTCATGAATACATGGTTGATGCATTTGATTTTGCATTACATTTGCTTGCTTGCATTGCACTTGTTTTAAATACCTACATGCTTGTGTGCAAGTGTTTGCTAGAACTATGACTTGGTTGATGAGTGTTTTTTAATTGGTATATAGAGCTAAGTCTCAGTGTAGCAAGTGGTAACTAGAACCTTGTTCTCTATGTTGATCTCACGTGGTATCTAGTCTCACTTGTTTCTAGCAAGGATGATGCTAAGGATGGTATAAAAATTGGTATACATGAAACAAAGGACATTTCTATCTTGTATACCTTAGCATTACTTAGTAGTGATGACACTCTCACAAATTTCATATCCATGCAAGTGTGCAAACTTGAAACCAAACCATTTGAGCACACATGTAGGGGGAGTAATCACTACCAAGTCGGGTACTTATGGTGCTTATCCAAGTTTTCAAAAGTGGTCTCAGTGATGGATAAGTAACATAAAACCCAAAGCAAGTTAGCAATTTACACTTGTGTGAAGTGCTAGCTTGGAATGCGCTTAAATTCCATATCTTTGTAGAGTTGTCATCAATTACCAAAAAGGGGGAGATTGAAAGGTCCTTGTTTGGTTTTGATAATTGAGTGACAACCTAGGTGGACTAATGAGTGTTTATGTTGAGATACACAGGTGCTTAGTCCACACAAAGACACTAGTATGAGCAACATGTGCCATGATGGAGAAATGGCCAAGTGTTGATGCTATGCTCATATAGTGTGATGAAGGAACTCATTGCATATGAGACATGACATGGAGTCTTGTGGCTAGATGGAGAAGATTGAGACAAGACTTTGCGTCAATGGACCGGTTGCAAGTGTGAAGGGCAAGTTGGAGGCTTTGAAGTGACAAACCGCACATGGTGGGGAAACATGAGCAAAGACTTGGCACGATGGACCAAGGCAACGGTGAAGAGCAAGTTAAGTTGAGATCAATGAACCAATAAGGTCACATGATGATATGAAGTGGATCATATCATTCAAGGAAGATCAAGCCAAGCGTTGACTCATGATGATGATCAAAAGCCTTGATGGAGGTTGGTGCTTTTGTGGCATCAACAATTGAGAAGATGAAATGGAATGTGCAAGGCAAAGGTATGACTTGTAGGGCATTTCATATCACCGGTCATAGGTGTGTAGAGAAGTGCATGACCAGATTTAGGATAGATGGTCGTACTATCAAGAGGGGCAAAACATGTTTGCATATCGGTCATCTAGTGCCATTTGAGCGATCTAACTATGCATACATTGCTAGAATTGAGTGGCGTTGAAAGTTAAATGAAAATGTTTAATGGTATTGATCATCCTGTGGGAGATCATTTGGAGTTGGCATGCTATGGAAAAAGGTTTTTTGTTGTGCTCCTAAATATGGGTTGGATCTTGGTTTGGATTTCTGGGTTGATCCATCCTGTTTTGGATCCGTTGTTCAAGTGGGATGTGTAGTCCTCTGAACAAGCTTTCCATAGAGTCCAAGATCACCTATTTTAGACATCGGAGCTAAAAGTTATGAGCGTTTTACCGAGGATCGGTTATGCTGAAAATAGAGCTGCGGAGGGTCAGCTACTGGGAGGCGGACGGTCCGCCGGTTTCCTGTTAGAGTTCGAACAGAACCGTTCTTGGCTCCGAGTGAAGTTCCAAAGTGTATTGCAGATGGTCCGGCCCTAGGGGGCGGACGGTCCGCCGTTCTAACATAAAATTGTCCAGAAACTCCTTGGTTCTGGTCGGAATTTCATTTGAACGACGGACGGTCCGCAAGTTGTGAGGTGGACAGTCCGCCCGGGCTGTAACGGTCGACTCTGACACGCAATTATTGTGTTTCTAGCCGTTGGGTTTGAATGGCGGACAGTCCGATCCTTATGAGGCGGACAGTCCGCGAATACTCTGTTTTCAAGGGATATGAAGGTAACGGCTAGTTTGGGGCTTCCCTCTATATATAGAGGTGGTGGCCGGCCATTTCGAAGGTTGAGCACCTTGGGGACTTAGTGTCCTTGTGTGAGAGTGCTTGGGAGCCCTCCAACTCACTTGTGATTAGTGTGAATCATATCCGCTAAGTGAGAGAGTGATTCTAGTGTGTTGCATTGAGAGATTGCAAGAGATTGGCACTAGGTGATCGAGTTGCAAGCCGGTGGTGCTTGTTACTCTTGGAGGTTGCCACCTCCTAGACGGCTTGGTGGTGGTGGTGTCTCCGTGAAGCTTGCAAGAAGATTGTGCAAGGCTCCGGGACCGTGATTGTTGTGAGGGGTGTTGTGCTCGCCCCACGGGAGATGCTAAGAGCAACTCTAGTAGAATCGAGGTGCAAAGAGTGTCAAGTGGTCCGGCCGGGTCGAGTGCTTGAGCTCGTTGTGAGCACTCCATGTGGGAGAGTGTGACTTGAGAGTCACCACTAGCAAGAGGATCGGCGACAACCTTGAGCTTGCCTCAACGGGGACTAGCTTGGTGGCAACCAAGTGAACCTTGGGATAAAATCACCGTGTCAACTCTTGTCATCCCGTTGGTTTGAAATCCCCTTACACAAGCTTTGATTTACATTGTTATATATTATGCTTGTATAGTTTCTCTTGTAATTAGTTAGCTTGTGTAGCTTGCTAGTTACCTTCTTTCTTGTGTAGCATAGAAGTAGCTCTCTTGCGTGACTAATTGGCTTGAGTAGTCTTGTTAGTCACTTTGCTCAGTTTTTGTAGCTAAGTAAGTTGAGCTCTCTAGTTTGGCTTGTGTAGCCATTGCTAGAGTGAACTACTAGTCGTGCTTAGGCTTTGTGCGCTTTGCATACTAGTATGTATATGAGCTCCCCGGTTGCTTGAGTACTAGTTGCTTAGATTTCTATGACCTTGCTTCCTAGACTTGTGTAGGTTAGCTCTACCTAGCTCTGCACCTTAGTTGCTCAATTAGGATCTTTTGTAAGGTGCTTGTGATAGATAGAGGGGTGTAGTCTTGGCTAGACCGATTAGCTCAATTCCGTATTCATTTTGGTTAGTCGGTACTTTTAAGTTTTAGAAAGGACTATTCACCCCACCCCCCCTCTAGTCTGCCATCTCAACCCTACACACCTTCGAGTTACTAATCTCGACAACACCCTACCTACCACCTACCACCTCAGGGGTATCCCTCGGTGGGCTTGGCGGTAAAACACCGACACCAGACATCAGCCATCATCGCTCAAACACAACCCTAAGGTGTTACTACATCGGCTCAACCTGGCTCCCTTCCAGAAGAACAAGAAGATCAGACGCAGCGGGCCGATGCAATCGTCATTCCGATAACTGATCCGGCACCTGCTAGGCCAAAAGAAGAGCAACTTCCTTCGGTACATACTCAGTTTGATGAAATTCACTTGAGACAGGTAAACACCTTGCAACTTTAGTCAATTCATCATCATAACACAATTGCTGACCAGATTTATTCGGGCAGGCTCAAGACACTCCGGATAACAGCCTCTTCTCGTATCAAATCGAAGATCTGGAGCCCTACCAAATAAACGAAGCATTCTCACTTTATGGTCTCCATATCTCTTTCTCTACCTATATTTATAAATTTATAAAGAGAGAACTGTTTCATCGATCGTTGACTTTCCTCCATCTTGGTGGGCCCATAATGGTGGTGGGTCCATAGATGAAAAAAGATCAAACTGAAATCAGAAACCATACTGTACGTTGAGCTAAGAGTCGAAATCATATAGAATTAGCGTTGGGTGAGTAAAACAAGGAAAGACCGAAGTCGTTAAGTGACACGTACTAGGTTATTACACTTTTATTATAATAAAAATATGATTATAAAATTTATATATTGTATAATGTATCATACTTTTATAATTATTGTATGCTAATCAATATATTTATATGGATTCGTTCGTAGCAACGCATAGGCATATTTTACCAATAGGCAATAATTTTCACTTTTGCAATGGTACGGTATAACCGTGATTCATAGTTTCCTACCTCTCCCCAGCCGCTAGCCATCTTTTGCCGGCACTACGAGTAGTGACGCGCCGCGGAGAAGAAAGGCTGCCGGTGAGGATCGGATACACGTTCGGCGAAAGCATTACATTCACAGAGCTTTTATTTAGTATTTATCTATTTCTAAAGTACGGACCGTCGCTGCGGTACATTAATTTTTGGTCCGTCAAATGTCGTCGACAGGTGCACCCGATGTACCAAACGTCCGAAACCATGTAGAATTAGTAGACTCCGATTGTGACTGCGACTCCGGGCTGTTCTTTTGCAACTCTTGTCCGTGCCGCGCTCGAGCATCTGCATGACTACATGTGCTTGAAGGAAGGCAAGCATGGAATCTGGCGACAAGTGATTGGAGAGGGAACCGGAGCAACAAGTGATTGGAGAGGGAATCGGAGTCAGATGTAGATGGAGCTGATCGTGGCGTGAGGTGGCGTGCTATGTATAGCTGCTGCTTGCCGATCTGTGAGGAGGAGCAGACTTTTTCCGCATTACTTGGACCGAATCAAGAGTGGAAGATAGGTTGGTACTGGTAGTGGATTGGATGGTGATTCTGGCGCTTGACGTGAACAAGAGAAACGGGATGTGCTACTTGTTTTCTTGTACATGAGGGAGGGGATGGAGATGCCAGCTACTGCTGATTGTTTAGTGGAGATAGGAGCGGTGGGAACAGATGGAACAGAACTGCACAGGGATATTTGGCATGAGGGTAAAGTGGAGCTGGGTTTGTCGGATTTGAGAGCTGTGATGCCGTGGTGTTGATGCGCTCGATTCACTTGAGGTGGAAGAAGCAGCTAAGGCATTGGCATGAGGAATGAGATGCCCCTGCTCTTGCTGGCTTTGGTGGGAAGAGGAGTGGGAGACGAAGAAGAAAGTGGCCGCACCTGCTATGAAGAGAAGTAGGAAGCGCATATATGATACAATAAGTGTTTTTTTTTTTCCGTTGCAACGCATGGGCAAGTATGCTAGTTTAGTACTAGAGCCACGTAGGTCCATGACACACGCATACGTAGGACATATGCCCATTTCTACTGGGCTTCACGTCCACCGCCAACCTGCTCGCCGGCCGGGACCCAGATGACGCTGAGCTTAGTCAGGAAGTGGCACGCCGCCGCCTCACCTGGCTCGTCGCCGTGCGCCCGCGACCTGTCGAGGTGGCACACGGCCAGCGCCTCCATCGCCGGCGCGTTGCCGTCCTCGGCAGCGAGCGTCACCGCGTACGCGGCCGTCGGGCTGGCCATGTGGCAGAAGAAGACTGCGTAGGGGTACGTCGTGTCGTGGCACGTGACTATCTCCGGCGACTCCGTGATCCTCTTCACGGCCGTAACGTTGTACCTCCCGCGCCGCGCCGGCGTGCCCGCGACGTCGGTGGCCATGTCGAGCGAGAAGGCGCGGACGTCGCGCGTCTGGAGAAGGGCCATCGGGAGTTCGGCGAGAGACTCGAGGGAGGTGGCGCAGCCGGCGGCCTTGTATCCCGGGAGCAGCGCTCCCGGGTGCTCACAGGCTTCCAGCGTCCACTGCATCTCGCCGGCTATGGCGTGGGACTCCGGCGCGAACATGGCGAGAATGTCGTCGAAGTGCTCGGTGGAGAACGGGATGGAGTCGGCGACGCAGCAGGGGCGGCAAGGTTGTGGTTGGTGGAATGGTCGGCGTGATCACCGATCCTGGCCGTAGGACATCGCGACGGAAAAAGAAAATGTTGCCCTCTGCTGTGTTTCTTCCAATTTTGTGTGGGGCCGACATGGTTCTCCCCTGAGAAATAGAATAAATATTCAATTCAGCATCAAATGTTCCAGAAGAAATTTCTCTCTATGCGGCCTTCTTGATGCATGTAGATTGTAGAATGGATGCGTCAGTCTCAAGATTTTTCAGATATATAAATCGGAAACGCAGTAAGGGGTTATAGTTACAGTAAATTTATTGTGTTGCCTAGTTATATAGAAGTAATACGATTACCTTTGATTGGTGCACTGTCAGTTATGGACATCTTCTCTTCACCTCGTGACACAGATCCTGAAATTTTAGGCAGGTCCTCTTCGTCTTGGTTCCACATATTATCCTCGCCATGATCACTTCGAAGCTGAAACTTCTTTAGATCTTCTTCAGAGCTTCCAAATCTGAACAAAAACGGGTGTGTTTTTAAATCCTTGGTGCTTTCCACCCGGAATTTCTTTAAACCATGGTCATTTTTAGATCCATACCAAAACGGGTATTTCTTTAAATCCCTGGTGCTTCCAGACCCATACCAGAATGGGTATTTGCTTAGATCATGTGAGCTTTGTGGCCCATGTTCAACCGACAATGTTGACAACCTCATTGCTTTCCGACCCAGACCAAAACACATATGTCTTTATGTCTACAGTGCGACCAGGCCCATACCAGAATGGGTATTTCTTAAGATCCTTGGTGCTTCCTGGCCCATGGGAAAATAGCTTTTCCTTTAGACGATCCTTGGTGCTTTCCGCCCCATACCAAAATGGATATTTCTTGAGATCCTCAGTGCTACTGGACACATACCAAAATGGGTATTTCTTGTGATCGTTGGGGCTTTCTGACTCATACCAAAATGGGTATTTAATTAGATCGATTCTTTCCCTCTCTTCCTCAGAATTTGGGCCGATTTTTCGCACTCCTTTGGCAAACATGTTCATGTGAAGCGTTTGTACATGGTTGTCCTTGACTGCATAAACGTGAACAGGGTCATCAGGAGAGCCAAGCCCTGATGCATGTATAATAATGGTATTGAGTGCGCTGAACAATATATATATACCTTTACTTTTTTGACAAGTTGCAGAAAATTTATTTGACCTTGGCAATAAATTAAACCAACTAGAACACAAACCTGAGAACTAGAGTACGACTTATTATAGCATTCCCTCACATCCGAAACTTATATCCTTTTTTCCATAAAAAAAAGAAACTTATATCCTTTTTAGGATCCATGTTGGTCAAATTTTGATTTTCACTTACTACACCATTGAATCCAAATATGCCATATGGCAATGATGGAACAATATTGGAAATCGACATCATCATCATCATCAGTAGATTCATTATTAAAAGTATCATCAGTAGATTCATTATTAAAAGTATGTTATTCATTTCTATTTCGAATATCATATTTAGAAAAAGATGCTAATAAAAGTATTATATTGTAGACGGTGTGGATGTTCTAAACACTTATATTTTCGTCAAAATTAGTAGTAACATCGAAGGAAGTAGTAAGGTCCACAGACTACTAAACGAATGAACAATAGAGACGTTTTGCAGTGATGTCATATGAAATGCTAGCCTACATTCCTTTGTGAATAAGAGAAAATACAATGAGAGTGATTATATGAAACAAACTATTATTCTGGGAATTGAAAAAAAATCAGCTCTAATTCACAAACTACTAGAAAAAGAGTTATAGGTCCAGCTCAAAAATACCGGTATGAACTAGACCAGATCGGTACTAATGCATTAGTAGCAGGTCTAGTTCATACCGGTACTAAAACGTGCGCATTAGTACGACCGGTACTAATAGTGCCTCCAGCCATATTAGTACCGGTTGGTAACACCCCGTAATAATGTGTATCTTTTAGTTTCGGTTGGTGTTACCATCCGATACTAAAGGGCTTCATAGGTTAGTTCAAAAGAAAAGCATGTCCCTCAATCACAACGGCTGCGTAGGTGAGATGGTAAGGATTTGAACCACAACATGCGAGACAAGAGGTTCCAAGTTTGAATCCTCGCACCGCATGCGCGCGTATTTTGCGTGAAAAAAAATGTGTGGCTTGTGACTTGCAACGTGTGCGGGCCTGCTCTCGGGTTTGAAATTCTTTTGACGTCAAATGCTTTGATACCGAGTGAAAATATTTACCCGGTACTAAAAGTTCCTTTTAACACCGGGTCGTGCAACCGGTATGAACACTCGAGATTTTAGCCTCGGTTGTGCAGTACCAGTTGCATAATCGGTACTGACGGCTCATTCTACCCGGTATTGATAAGTTTGTTTCTAGTAGTGACATGCTCTCTATATAAGGTTATCTTAGATAATTAATTAAGATATATATTCAATTTCCTCATAGAATTAATTCCAAGATGTGGTCTACTAAACATGCCTTCTGAATTGGCTATAAGCAGCGCATCTTGTGAAGCAGCTTCGCTGGTTTGAAAACGGTTTGGCAAAATAGTTTCTTCTGTTTTTTATGAATGGATTGATGAGGTAGGTGAGGGTGAAGCCGTGAGATCGAAGCCATAATTTTGGCTTCAGTCGCGCAGACAAAGCTGTTTTGTGGCTTCTTCATAGCTTCGATGGTAAAACCGTTTTGAAGATAGCCCGTTGGCAGGGCTTCACCAGAAGCCGGGCCAAACGGGTTCTTAGTTAAACTCGTATGTGGACATGTGACTCTCAGAAAACCCCTAGAGATATGACCCTATAGGCCCAGAAAAACATGACACGGAGGCACAAGATGACTCCCAAAGGACTTAAAAGAAATGACTCAGGAGACGACCCTGAGAACTAGCCGGCGAGATGTTGAGAGAGTAGTTTTCACAGCTTGCACACATATCGTCAGTATCTCCCAATCTTGCTATGCCTTTGGGCTTTGGTCAACCCTCGTTCAACCAAATCAAAATGAGTAACTAGTACTTCCTCCGATAACATACCGAGTTAGTTGAGATAAGATAAGAAGATACTGACGGTGAAATGGCAATCTTTCCCTTAATAAATTCATCTAAAGTGCATTTCGAAATGAGATACTGGAAAATAAGTCAATGATATTAAGATGTAATGAGCTGTAAGACATAAATGAATGAAGTAAATTTGCCTAAAGTTACTGAAATGCTCTATGAAGTAAAAAAAAAGGTTAAAAGGTTGAACCACGAGATTTCGAGGCTAATTTTGATTTTGTGTAATGTAATTAAAATTTCAAACAGTGCAGATCCGAAGATACAAAGAAATAAAAACCTTCAGATTTTGTCAACAGGCCATGTATGGCCGGTGGCATTGGCGTCTCGGGAAGAACTGCCTTCCAATACTCCATCGGCGACAAGTTCTCAGCCGCCACATTTGTAAAGCTGCCTCCTCCTGCTAAAACAACCTGCAACCATCATACAACTCATATTTTGCAAAACCACATTATGGCACACAACCATCATACAACTCATGTTTTGCAAAACCACATCATGGCGCACACAACGCTACTAATTCATAGTAAAAAAACTCACCAGGAGTGAGACGAGCAGTACAATGGCATCTATGTTAGGCATTGCGTTGGTTTCATCCATAACTCTTCACGGAAGTTTCCTATTTATAAGCCCAAAGATGGGTCAATACAAGATTAGCGTCCAAACATATTTTGTAGATCTAGATGCTTGTCGCATTCTATAAAAAATTGCCACTATTGATTATGCTAATCTGCTGTCAGATAGTTGTTGTACTTTACGAATAATAACTAAACAAATGAGGTGTCCAAAGGTAACACGTCACCACGATGAAGTATAGTGTAGTAGGTGTGCAGAATATATTGGGAAGAAAAAACATAATAATAAACCCCTAATTTTTGTACATAATAGTCTATCAATTTGTGCTCCTAACTGGCTAGTACTTTTAAGAGAAATGTGAGGCACATAGCTATCGATAAAACATTCTCTCTCATTTTTCTTTAAAATACAACAGTTACTCTATATGATTTTTCCTTCCCATCCAATAGTCTTTTTTCCTTTTAATTTGTCTCGTACTTTTATGTGTGTTTGACATGAAGGTACGATGACACACTTGAAATCTTAACTTAAGCTATCTGTATATGCAGTATGATGATACTGTAACACCTCAGGTGTTTAATTTACAAAATAAGCCTCATTAGCGTAACAATATGCTTAACTAACTAAGAAAAATTTAAAGAAAACGAATTATAAATTGGTTTTGGAAAATAGTTGTGTATATGTGCGTAAGTACATGTACTTTAATCAAGCCATTTAAATAACTTTCACAATGATGCAAACATGGCTACAAAATTAAATAGGTGTATCGTATTGACTTGTTAAACAAAAGTCTAGTTGAAGCCTAGGAGTGAATGCAAAGTTTTGCCCACGAAAGAACGTACCCTCCGAATTATCTTTTTGAGTTTTTAAATAACTTCTAAACTACAACTCAAATGAACTTTGGCCTGAAACAAAACTCGTGTAACTTTTCATTTTGAACAACTTTCGTGTTCAAAGATTTTTAAGTTGCAACACGAAAATTTGAGAAATACTTAGATTTGCAAACCAGCCCCTGCCTTTTCTTCTATTTCCACTGCAGACCCTTCTTCTCGCGTCGCCCGACCCTTTCCCTCGCCCGACCCTTTCGGTTTGTCCGACCCTTTCACTTCGCCCAACCCTCCGACGCGCAGCCGTTCGCCCGACCCTCCGACGCGCAGCCGCTCGCCCGACCCTCGGCTTCGCCCGACACATCGCCTCGCCCGACCCTCGCCCGCCGCGCAGTCGCCGCAGGCCACTTGGCCGGTGATGCCTAACGGCGCTAGGCGCCAAGCCAATGCCTGGCCGCGCCCACACGCCACGCTCCTCCCCAGTCCGCGCACGCCACGCCCGCGCCGGTGGCGCGCGCGCCGCTCGCCGCGCCCAATGGACAAGCTGCGCCGTGCCCGTGCCTCCGCCGCGTCCCGCAAGTCGCCACGCTCGCCGCCCAGCACGACAGCTGCGGCCGCTCCTCACCCAACTCGCGCGCCACGTGATCTCTTGCTCCCCACGCCAAATCCTCAGAGCCCAATCCCCTCTGCCCGCGCCCGCCGCACGCCGCGCCGGCTCTGCTCGCCGCCCACTGCGGCCAGTCACGCGCTCCCTTCATGCCGCCCGCGGACGCGTCTCACAGTCCAGTCCCTCCCCTCCTCCCGCCTCTCTGCTGCCTACAAAAGGCCGCACTGAGTCCCCCTCGCGCGCCCAGACACCAGAACGCCGCCGCCGCCACCATTACCGTCGCGGTGCACCACCTGCCCGTGGAGCCCCACTCCCCAGCCTCCCACTGCCCAAACCCATCGCCTAGCGAGCTTGCCCTCCCTCCACTGAAGCTCACCGGCCTCTTCCCCGGCCAGCTCAACCGCCGGAGCACCGCCAGCACCGCCCGTGCCGCCGCCGCTCCCTTGCTGCTCCGTGGACAGCTCACCCCGAAGATCCTTCGTCCAAGCCAAGCTTCGAAATGGGTTCCCCTCGACGCCGCGAAGCTCATCGACCAGCCCATACCCTCCCCTCCTCGCCGGAGCAGCGTTGCCGACGCTCCGCCCCGCCGCCGCCCCTCTGCTCCGCGCCGATGAGCCACCTCCGGCCACCCCCAACCCCGACCAAGGCCATCCCAAGGTAGCTCTCACCTCCCTGGATCTCCTCGACCCTTTTCCCCTCGCCGGAATCTGGCCGGCGGCCGTGCTAGCGCCGCCTAGGGACCCAATTGCAACGATTGAAGTCTTTAAAAGAGTCTGCACGCAAGTTTTCAGGGACCCCTCTGTAAAAGAAAGTTTAAACTTTGAATTCAAAAACAGCAAACTTGTAAAATTCATATAAAATCATAGAAAAATCGGAAAAATACAAACTCCATAGTTTTGGTATCGTTAGAAGAAAATCCACAACTTTTGTTACATGCTTTTCTTCAGATGTTTTCTATATCTTGCTCTAAATTAAATGGAAGGTTTAATAGACTTTAATTGTACCCACTGTTGTAGGCAAAGGCTAAATCCAAAAATTTAACAGTAGATTAGTTGCTTGAATTGTAGGCCAGTGTAAAAATATTAGGACCAGAACCCATCTCTAGCTAAACTTTTTGATAAACCTTATTTATGCCATGAAATAATAAAACTAATTATATTGTGATTCTTGTGGTGAAACTTTTTTAGAGCTGTTAGATTGATACCTAAATACCACAGAAAAAGTTTAGAACCTTTTTGCTTTCTGTAACCTATTTATATAATTTTATGATAGGAGAAATGCACTAATTCAAATAATTAGTTTCTGTGCTTGGAAAATATTCAACTTTTTAGTGTAGCACTCTTTAGAGTAGCTCTTGCTGTATAAAAAGTTTCATACAAAGAAACTCTGTAAAACATCCTGTAGAAATTAATCTTTATTAAAGTATGTGTATCTTGGCCTATTTATTATGCTTTGTATCTTGCACAGTAAAATCTGAAAAATCTACAGTAACACATATATGGATAGATTAATACCTTGTAAAATTTTTGGTTTCAATACTTTAATGGTTTGTCCTGTATAAAAATAACTAGGTTCTAGCAGTGGTTGTGTAACACATTTTTCATAATTATTCTGCCGCGTGAAAATGTCTGAAATTTTTACAGTGCTTTTGTCTCTGCATAATGTGCTCTAAGTAAAAATTTCATCACCAGAAGTTACCTAGTCCAGAAGTTGTGTTTAATCCATGTTGTGCTTAGAAAATTAAGTTTCCAATATAACACAACCCTTCTTGTTTAATGAAATTAATATTTTAAGTTATACTCTATTAACAATTGCCCAAAGAATTCTTAACTAAGTAACTTCAAAACGGAATCGATGCTTTATGGACTACAACTTTATCGTGAAGGAAAATAATCGTCATATATCATCACTATAACTTACACTTGTGCATTCATATAGAATCGATTACTCTCGCCGACGGAACGTACGAGTTGGTGCCCGCGTCCGAGAGTGAGCAGCGTGAAGCTCAAGCGAATCTAACTGAAGCTTTCGAAGACCCGAGCCCAAGTTCGGACGAGCCCCAGGCTAGCTTTACCCAAGAAGGCAAGTCCCGGAGCATGAACCCTATTTTCCTAAAACTTATGCAACTTATTACTCTACTTTAATTGTGCATTAAGTTTGTAGGAGTTGAATGAAAACTTAGTCGCATGATCCTAGGTACCCATGCTCTGAACACTAGATGTAAGGTTCGATAGAATGCTATGCTAATAGGACTCCGGTAAAAGCCAAGTGATTTCCTGTCACTCGCGAGAATTTAGGAGTTGAATGTTTACTACATGCTGCAATCATAAGGTCGACGGACGGGGCTATGGTACGATGTTTATGTTGATGATTGAGGCCCCGTCGGTTTAGTGAAAAATACTAAGGTCGCAGTGTGTGGTAGTGGTGGTTAAGTCTTTGAATGTACTAACCACATGCCGAGAATATGGTAATCGGTAACCTTAAGTACTGGATTGAACCGAGGCCAGAATATACTCCCCACCGTCTTGAATTTGTTCACATCTAGCTAATGGCGGGTGCATGTGCCGCCATGGTTAGGCCATGGGGACGTGTAGTCAAGGGCGGTGGGCCTGTTCCGCGAAGCGGGAATTCAAGGGAAAAGTTGCATGTGTGACTCTGCGAGTAACCACGTGACGTGTGTTTAGGTTTCCCTTGCAAGGTTAAGAAATTCGATTCGAATCGTCCGTTTCTCACGGTTATTGAGACTGCTTGACCCTTTTACCACATAGAGTAAGAAGAGGAACAATGATGATGTTTAATCTTGTTGGATGAAAAATTAATTCTTCCACCATGTATGATATTGGATAGTACCTAGAATGGTTAAAGAAAACTAGAACTTGGAGCTAAAATATGAAAGTAAGGACCTACTTATATATGCTTTTCGGCAAAACAAACCCCTCAAGCCAAAAGCCTTGCATGTCTAGGAGTCGGCTAAGTATATTCCACTAGTCGGGTAAGCCTTGCTGAGTATTAGTATACTCAGCCTTGCTTGTGGCTTGTATTCAGGTGAAACTTTTGAGGACATGATTGCTAGTTTGACTTGGCCTTATACCCTTCCTCCTGGTTGGTCGGTGGAATGGGATACGCCCCCGGCTAACGGTGATAATGCCGAGTGATGTCTCGTATGGGCTTCATCGAGACATCCTGTATCGTCGAGTAGTTTATCATTATTTTTCCGCTGCATTGAACTCTGAAGAACTCAATTATTTTGAATTCTGAAGTACCTTGTTTTACGAATTTGAACCCCATTGTAATATTAATTTATGATGAACCCTGTGGTGTAAAATTGGGGAATGTTGTATCCTCTGGGCTCACCTTCGTGTGAGTACATGTATGTGTGGTTTCGATCGGCAAAAACCGTGGTTGTATCGGGAGGTTACCCGACAGACCAATGGATTATTCCGTTTGAAGTGCGAGTTAGCCCTGATTGCCCTCGTGGTGATGGTTAGCGAACTTGAGCCGGATTAATTCAGGTGGTTCTGCCACAGCTGGTATCAGAGCCACATCTGGTACCCCAGCTGGCATTAGAGCCGAATTGCATACACCAGAGAATGCAACAAGCCTTAAAAACTTGTTTTCTTAAAACTTGACCATAAAAATTGTGTTTGGAAAATGCGTTGGTTCGTTAAGGATGGTGCCTTGTTCGTAAAAGCCCTAAGGGATTATGGAAAAGTTACTAGGTGGCTATCTAACTTATGAGTATTATCAACTGACTTCCAGCACATTACTTTCTGTCAAACTTACTTTTATGCACAATTGACCCTTAATTCTGTAACGACGCACTCATCGCTAATGTAAGAAGGTAAGAATCCTCAGCCAACTGAGAGAGCTTGGCCTTCATGTCGGTGATGCGAGCCGAACGCTGCCCTCAAGCAGTGGCTTACTTGAGGTGCTGCCAATATACCAACTATTAGTTGATTATATTGGGAGTAGAAGGTTTGGCGCAGGGTATGGCGATCGCTGTTCATACCCCCATCTCAAGACGGTACCCCCGTGAATACGCTATCTCGATAGCGTATGTTAATGGCGTCTGTACGGCGGGAATTGTACAGATGTCGTTTCTATAGTGAACGGTAATGAATGCGGACGCTTTCATGAGTGCTGGCATGAAAGGTTCAATGGATATATATATATATGCTATATCAATCTTCTGCAGGTACACTAACCACGATTATGATAAGTTTAAGAACGGTTAGAGAATTCTCGACTAGCTATTATAGTGAGAGCCGTATTGTGTATGTCACCGAAACTAACTTCGTAAGACCAAAGCTATTTGGCAATTATTCTATTTTGTGAGGCCGAATAGGACGTGCATGCATCATGACTATATAAATCTGAAATTGAAAATGCGATGCGTGAGAGTGGTAAGGTTCACGCGCCCACATATTTGACTTTGCATAAGGATTATCTAGCAAATCTGTCACATTCTGCCTTATCTGAAAAGATGGATTTATTAAGCTTAGAAAATGACCCTTTCTGGAGAACTTCATGTTGAAAGTTTTGCTATAAAATTTGTATTCTACCTCCTATATAAATATGAAAAATTCTGGACATATAGATAATGAGAAACAACAAAGACCTTGAGATGTCAGCTTTCTGTCCAAAAATGAGCAGTTCGGCCACATAAATTTTTAAGCCCCCTTCTTACTGCAGTTTTCTGCAAAAAGTGTTGAACAAAAAACTTGTTGTAATTTTACTCAGGCAGCTAGTGTTAAAATTTGGTAATTTTTGGCTGGGTAGATTTTCCCTGGTGCATGAAACTTTGGCCCACCGTTCACTGAAATTTCTGGGTAGACAGTAAAGTAAAACCTTAAGAGAAATGCCATCTTAGAGACTTATCTAGCTCTGTAGTTGACTAGAAAAGTTATTCAAAAATACCTTAGGAATGTTTTGGTAAAGTTTGAGAATTTTTGGCTTACTCAAATTGGAGTTATGGAGTTTTAAGTTGCTTCCACAAGTATCCTTCTTCCATCCTCTAGTTCATATCCTATGGCATGATCTTGTCCAAACCATTTACCCTTTGAAATTGATCCTTCTGAGCAGCAAGTTAAATACAAAAGTTGTCAAGAATTTTATGTCCGGAAAGCTCACAAAATTTCAGCACTATTGGACGTTGCTAGTTGGAGTTATAGGCAAGATACTATAACTCGTTCTGCTAAAAACAGCCAAACCAGCGACGCAAAGAATGAATCTTTCGACCATCTTGGCCGTCGATTTAGCGTCTAGGCTGAATCCTAAAGTTGTACATCTCTAAATTCCCTACCCACTGCCAAAATATGAGAAATTTTGGAGATGTCAGTTTTCTGTCCAAAATGAGCAGTTCTGCCACATAAATTTTTATGCCCTCTTACTACAGTTTTCTGCAAAAGTGTTCAACACAAAACTTGTTGTAAATTTACTCAGACAGCTACTCTTAAAATTTGGAAATTTTTGGCTGTGTAGATTTTCCCTGGTGCACAAAATCTTGGCCCACTATTCACTGAAATTTCTGGGTAGATAGTAAAGTAAAACGTTAAGAGAAAGACTATCTTAGAGCCTTATCTAGCTCTGGAGTTGACTAGCAAAGTTGTTCACGAATACCTTAGGAATGTTCTGGTAAAAGTTGAAAATTTTTTTGGACAAGAACTGTTGAAGTTATGGCTATTTTAGTGCACTGTCCAGAACCTGTTCACTGTGTTGTTAACGGTTTTTCGCTATCTTAGCCATTTGATCTTTTGTTCAGATGGCCAAGCCTGTTGCCATGATGGTGGATGAGGATGGACGCGTTCACTCGCAGTGTCTCCGCTAGGAGGGTTTTCCCTCTATCTTGTGGGATGTTCTGCGCACCGCGGGCTATCCAATTCCCCCACGTTACATCGGACTGGAGTTTGCAGAGAATGGAGTTACCCAGTGCCGTGTGAACGTGACCATCTTTCCGCACCCGCTACACCCGGAGTGGCCCGCCTTGGAGATTGAGGCTGTTGGTCGCCGTTTGGCCGATACTTGGGAGCTTGTTGCCATGAGGGCGCTCACCACTTTCTGTGCGCAGTGCCCCGAGGCCGTCACGCTCACTCCTATTGGTTTGTTTCCTGCTGCCCAGGACAACGACCCCTTTTGGCTCAACAGGGTGCAGCACTCACAGTATTTGGTAGACTTTCACGCCCAGGAGACCATCGAGACCTCCGTGCGGTGCATGAATGCCCTCTACCGACTTCAGACTCTCCAGAGTCAGGCGCTTGTGCAGCTCACTGATCTTGCACAGGCCTACCACATGATGGCAGATACCAGAGATGAGCAGATTAAGGAGCTCGGTGAGTAACTTGAGGACAGAGACACCCGGATTGGCCAACTTGAGGGCCAAGTTCAGGAGCACGACACTCTCATGAGTGAGAGAGATGACATGATAGCGCACTTAGAGGAGCAGCTCCATGATCTGAACCTTGAGTTGGAGGATGCTAATGAGCACATTCAGTGGCACCATGATCAGAATACCCCTCCCGACGTGGTGGCTATGGAGGAAGATGAGGAGGAGCCACAGGAGATTGATGGTGTCTCAGGTATGGACTTTGAGGGTGAGGCACTGCAGCCACCTCCGATGGGAGCTCACTCTCCTACTCACAGCGAGTCGTCCGTCAACGACCTCGACGACTTCTAGTCGGTGACCTAGGAGGACTTTTGCATATACTCCTCGATAGTGTAGCCTAACTTTTGGCAAGTGTTGTAATAGGCTAACTAAGAGTTGAGTACCTCTTTTGTGATGGGTAAAACTTGACCATTGGATACTCTAATCATGTAGTCCATGGCTAAAAACTTGGTGGTTTGGTTGTGATGTTGGAAAGCAGTTGAATCTGCGATTGCAGAAACTTGTCGGAATTTTTACCCATGTCTCCTTACATTTCTGGACTGAGTGTTGAATACCAAACTTGTCCTAAATTTTGTGATCTAGGTTCTCACAAAATTTCAGCACTATTGGATCTTGCTAGTTTGAGTTATAGGCAAGATACTATAACTTGTTCTGCTGAAAAATAGCCGAATCAGCGAAGCAAAGAGCGAATCTTTCGACCATCTTGGCCATCGATTTAGCATCTAAGCTGAATACCAAAGTTGTACATCTCTAAATTCCCTACCCACTGCCAAAATATGAGAAATTTTGGATGAACCTACCAGGAGTTATAAATTTCTTATGGCAGACAGTTTTATGCCCATGATTCTATCCATGATCTTTCGAAAGTCTACTTTTCCGCGCTAATCCTTTTTAATCATGGAAGCAATATGGATCACGTTGCTAATGATGAACATTCACCTTTCAGATGGTTGGAGCAACCCGTGGAAACCCGGATGGTTTCGGTGCTAGTGCTAGTGGATCCCAACCACAGGCACCACCACCACCCAGCTTGGTGGAAGTAATGGCCGCTCAAACCGAGTTGCTTCGCCAGCTCGTGCAAGGACAGCACCAACAACGGGGTGGACACCATGTTCACCAACCTCAAGCTACCGGTTACACGGATTTCCTTGGGACCCAGCCTCCCTTGTTTCACAAGACGGAGGAACCCTTGGATGCGGACGCTTGGATTCGCACAATCGAGTCCAAGTTTTCTCTACTCATAGCCCCATGTTCGGATGCAAATAAGGCTCGCTTTGCCGCACAACAGCTTCGTGGTACAGCTCGTCTTTGGTGGGACGACTACTTTGCTATGCTCCCTGCTGATCACGTTGTCACCTGGGACAAATTCAAAACTGCGTTCCGGGCACACCATATCCCAGAAGGTCTTATAGGAAGAAAGCTAAATGAGTTTCTGGCACTCACTCAGGGTACCCGCACTGTACTTCAGTATGCTCAGGCCTTCAACAACCTGTGCCAGTACGCGGGCTATCACGCAGACACGGATGCTAAGAAGCGGGATCGTTTCCGCATAAGATTGAGTACCAAACTCAAGGAGCGGCTGAACCTTGTCAAGGCCGATACGTATAATGAGCTAGTAAACATGGCAATTACCCAAGAGGATTGTATTGCAGCTCACCGTGCCGAGAAGAAGAGAAAGGAGTCAACTGGACCCTCGGGAACTCAGCCACCGAGGTATCGCTTAGTGCAAAATGTGGCGCCTACAGCTCCACAGAAGGCCCCTCAGCCAGGGCGTTGGATTATCAGGCCCCCACAGCAGCAAGGTGTTGTACGACCCCCTGTGCCTCAGCAAGCCGGATCAAGACCCGCTACTCAGCAATTCCTTCATCCAAACATCGCCAATCGGTGTTTCAATTGTGGAAGTTCCAGTCATTTTGCCCGAGAATGCCCTCGGCCTAGGCAGCCAATTCAGGGCCAAGGCTCTAACCAGAACAATAAGAACAAAGGCAAGAGGCAGACAATTCAGGTCAAACAAGGATGGATCAATTTCACCACCCTTGCAGAACTTCCTGAAGGAGCACCAGTAATGACGGGTACATTCTCTATCCATAACAAGCCTGCAGTCATATTGTTTGATTCCAGTGCATCACATAGTTTTATTAGTGCAAAGTTTGGTGCAAAAGTAGGCCTGGACGTTTGTCACACGAAAGGGTCATATATGATATCAACACCGGGTGGAAAAAATTGCTTCCAATCAAATAATAAGGCTGGTACCGATAAAATTGGTTAGTAAAATCATCAACACGGACCTTGTTCTCTTACCCCTTGAACGCATGGATATTATTTTGGGAATGAATTGGATGACTATGCATGGAGTCATACTGGACCTTTCTTCCCGGGCTGTTGAAATAAATTCACCTAGTCACGGAACCACTACCCTTTACCTACCATTCCGGGAGTGCACGAATTTTTCTGCTTTCGTGATGGAAGGAATCAAACTAGAAGATATTCCAGTGGTATACGAGTATACCGATGTTTTTCCGGACGATTTGCCAGGAATGCCACCAGATAGGGACATTGAGTTCGTTATTGAACTGCAACCAGGTACCGCACCTATCTCCAAAAGACCCTATAGGATGCCACCTAAGGAACTGGCCGAACTGAAAACACAACTCCAAGAACTATCGGACAAAGGTTTCATTCGTCCTAGCGCATCACCTTGGGGATGTCCGGCCCTATTTGTAAAGAAAAAGGATGACAGTTTAAGATTATGTGTGGACTACCGACCTCTCAATGCGGTGACCGTTCAGAATAAATACCCACTTCCCCGCATCAACGTTCTCTTTGATCAATTAACTGGAGCTAGAGTTTTCTCAAAGATTGATCTTCGATCGGGATATCATCAGATAAAGATTCGTCCATGCGATATTCCTAAGACCGCCTTTTCCACACGATATGGACTATATGAATTCTTGGTCATGTCCTTTGGTCTCACCAATGCCCCTGCCTACTTCATGTATCTCATGAATTCGGTATTCATGCCCGAGCTCGACAAATTTGTCATAGTTTTCATTAACGACATCCTTATCTATTCCAAGAATGAGGAAGAGCATGCTAAGCACCTACACATTGTTCTTCAGCGTCTCAGAGACCATCAGCTCTATGCTAAATTCTCTAAGTGTGAATTCTGGTTGGATAGTGTGAAGTTCTTGGGTCACACTATTTCCAGCGAAGGCATAGCCGTTGACCCCAGCAAGGTACAAGAAGTGATGGATTGGAAACCTCCTACCTCTATTCATCAGATTCGCAGTTTTCTTGGCTTAGCCGGTTACTATCGCCGTTTCATTCCGGATTTCTCCAGAATTGCTAAGCCTATGACTGAACTATTGAAGAAGGGAGTAAAGTTTATGTGGGATGAGAAATGTGAAGAAGCTTTCCACACTCTTAGAGAACGTTTGACTACAGCCCCTGTGTTAGCTCAACCCGATAATACCAAGCCGTTCGATGTTTACTATGACGCATCTGGCACTGGTCTTGGTTGTGTGCTTATGCAAGAAAATCGAGTTATCGCCTGTGCTTCACGAGCCCTTCGGCCCCATGAGCAGAATTATCTGACCCATGATCTCGAATTAGCAGCAGTCATTCATGCCTAAAAATATGGAGACATTATCTCATGGGCACTCATTGTAATATCTACACCGATCACAAGAGTCTCAAATATATCTTCACCCAAGCCGATCTGAATATGAGACAAAGAAGATGGCTAGAATTAATCAAGGATTATGATCTTGAGGTGCACTATCACCCCGGCAAGGCTAGTGTAGTCGCGGATGCACTCAGCCGTAAGGCCCATTTCCATTGCCTATCAGTGGAAATCTATAATGAGACATTATGTTCCGAAATGAGGAAGCTTAGTTTGGAAATGATTTCCCAAGGCACTCTGAATCACATCTCGGTCGAGCCCACTCTTCATGACCAGATCATCATGGTACAACTACACGATGAAGGAGTTAAGATCATCAAACAAAAACTCTCTCTAGGAGAAGAGAAATACAAATGTTTCGAAAGTCGCATAGTCGTTCCGAAGAATCATGAGCTCCGTAAGCAAATTCTGGATGAGGCACACCTTTCCAAATTTTCTATCCACCCCGGCAGTAACAAAATGTATCAAGACCTTAGACAAAATTTCTGGTGGACTAGAATGAAAAAGAGAAATCGCTAAATATGTCTCAGAATGCGACACATGCCAGAGAGTAAAAGCCAGCCACTTGAAAGTAGTCGGTACACTTCAACCTTTGCCTATACCCTCATGAAAATGGGAAGACATAAGTATGGATTTCCTTGTTGGATTGCCAAGTACCGCATAGAAATATGATTCCATATGGGTTATCGTTGATAGGCTCACAAAGACGGCACATTTTCTTCTGGTACACACCACCTATACTGCCAAGAAATATGCCGAGATTTATCTCGATCGCATCGTTTGCCTACATGGAGTACCAAAGACTATTATATCCGATCGTGGTACTCAGTTTGTAGCGCGCTTTTGGGAACAATTGCAAGCTTCTCTTGGTACTAAATTGATTTGAAGCTCAGCCTATCATCCTCAAACTGACGGACAAACTGAAAGAGTGAACCAAATTCTTGAAGACATGCTTAGAGCTTGCGTCATTCACTATGACAAGAGTTGGGACAAATGCCTATCCCTAGCAGAGTTCTCATATAACAATAGCTACCAAGTGAGTTTGAAAATGGCACCATTTGAGGCCTTATACGGACGAAGGTGTCGAACCCCTTTGAGTTGGTCACAGACTGGAGAATGCAAAATATTTGGACCAGACTTGGTAATCGAGGCAGAAAAAAAGTGAGAGTAATACAGGAAAACCTTAGAGCCGCACAATCCAGACAAAAGAGCTATTTTGACAGAAGGAGAAAGCCACTAAAATTTGAAGTTGGTGACCATGTCTACCTTCGAGTATCACCAACTAAGGGTGTACAACGAGTCGGAGTCAAAGGAAAACTATCTCCCCGTTATGTTGGTCCCTACGAAATCATCGAGAGCTGTGGACCCGTAGCCTATAGAATTCGACTGCCCCCTCAGCTTGTAGCCATCCATGATGTCTTTCACGTATCTCAACTCAAGAAGCGTGTTTGAGTCCCTACCGAGGTTGTCAAACAACAGGAAATATTAGTAGAGCCCGACCTCTCATATGTCGAGTATCCTATCAAAATCATGGATCAAAAAGAAAGAAGCACTAGGAGGAAAGTGATTAAAATGTACAAAATTCAATGGAATCATCACACTGAGGAAGAAGCCACATGGGAAACTAAAAGTTTTCTAAAACAAAATTTCCCGGGTTTTCTCAACTCCACCGAAGGTACACACCCTATCCACACTAAGCCTATTGCCCGAATCTCGGGGCGAGATTCTTTTTAAGGGGGGAAGGTTGTAACACCTCAGGTGTTTAATTTATGAAATAAGCCTCATTAGCATAACAATATGCTTAACTAACTAAGAAAAAATTAAAGGAAACAAATTATAAATTGGTTTTGCCTTGAATTGAAAATAGTTGTGTATATGTACGTAAGTACATGTACTTTAATCAAGCCATTTATATAACTTTCACAATGATGCAAATATGGCTACAAAATTGAATAGGCGTATCGTATTGACTTGTTAAACAAAAGTCTAGTTAAAGCCTAGGAGTGAATGCAAAGTTTTACCTAGGAAATGACATACCCTACGAATTATCCTTTTTGAGTTTTTAAAATAACTTCTAAACTATAACTCAAATGAACTTTAGCCTGAAACAAAACTTGCGTAACTTTTCATTTTGAACAACTTTCGTGTTCAGAGATTTTTGAGTTGCAACACGAAAATTTGAGAAACACTTGGATTTGCAAACCAACACCTGCCTTTTCTTCTATTTCCACTGCAGACCCTTCTTCTCGCGTCGCCCGACCCATCGTTCGCCTGACCCTTGCGTCGCCCGACCCTTTCACTCGCCCGACCCTTTCGCTTCGTTCGACCCTTTCGCTTCGCCCGACCCTCCGACGCGCAGCCGTTCGCCCGACCCTCCGACGCGCAGCCGCTCGCCCAACCCTCGGCTTCGCCCGACACATCGCCTAGCCCGACCCTCGCCCGTCGCGCAGTCGCCGCAGGCCACTTGGCCGGCGATGCCTAACGGCGCTAGGCGCCAAGCCAATGCCTGGCCGCGCCCGCACGCTGCGCTCCTCCCCAGTCCGCGCACGCCACGGTCGCGCCGGCGACGCGTGCCTCTGCTCGCCGCCCGCCGTGCCCGTGCCTCCGCCGCGTCCCGCCACTCGACGCGCTCGCCGCCCGGCCCGACAGCTGCGGCAGCTCCTCGCCCAACCTGCGCACCGCGTGATCTCCCGCTCCCCACACCAAATCCTCAGCGCCCAATCCCCTCTGCCCGCGCCCGCTGCCCGCCGCGCCGGCTCTGCTCGCCGCCCACCGCGGCCAGTCACGCGCTCCTATCGTGCCGCCCGCACCCGCGTCTCACAGTCCAGTCCCGCCTCTCCTCCCGCCTCTCTGCTGCCTACAAAAGGCCGCACTGAGTCCCCCTCGCGCGCCCAGACATCAGAACGCTGCTGCCGCCACCATTACCGCCGCCGTGCACCACCTGCCCGTGGAGCCCCACTCCCCAGCCTCCCACTGCCCAAACCCATCGCCCAGCAAGCTTGCCCTCCCTCCACTGAAGCTCACCGGCCTCTTCCCCGGCCAGCTCAACCGCCGGAGCACCGCCAGCGCCGCCTGCGCCGCCGCCGCTCCCTTGCTGCTCCATGGACAGCTCACCTCGAAGATCCTCCGTCCAAGCCAAGCTTCGAAACGCGTTCCCCTCGACGCCGCGAAGCTCATCGACCAAGCCCATACCCTCCCCTCCTCGCCGGAGCACCGTCGCTGACGCTCCGCCCCGCCGCCGCCCCTCTGCTCCACGCCGACGAGCCACCTCCGGCCACCCCCAACCCCGACCAAGGCCATCCCAAGGTAGCTCTCACCTCTCTGGATCTCCCCGACCCTTTTCCCCTCGCCGGAATCTGGCCGGCCGCCGTGCCAGCGCCGCCCAAGGACCCAATTGCAACGATTGAAGTCTTTAAAAGAGTCTGCACGTGTCACACCCTAAAATTAATGGATTTTAGGATGTGATTAAAAAAAATAATAATAATAAAGCAATGATTTTCTCATAATTATAAAAATTTTAACATTTATTTTCTTTCAGAACTAAATAAAATGGTTTTATGTTTGTTGCATTCATGTCGTTGCATTGGTTTTGTTTGTTTGCGTGTTTGAGGTTGCAAATAAAAATACCCATAAACTACCCTAAAATCTCTCTTTCTCTTCTCCTCTTCTTTTTCTCCACGCGGCCCAAAACTGCATGGCGGCCCAGCCCACAGCGCCCTCCCTCTCTCTTTCCCTCCCTCTCTCACTGCGGCCAGGCCCACCTGTTGGCGTCGTCTGCTCCCTCCCATTCCCTCTTTCCTTTCTTTCTCCTTCCGCGTCTCTCCTTTCTTTCCTTTTCCTTCCCTTCCTTTCCTTTTCCTTCCTCACCGCGTATCCCGGCCGTGCCCGTCGCCGTCGGCTTCGACCGAACTCCGCCCCTCCTTCCCTCCTGTGTCAGCGCCTCCTCTTCCTCCCTCGCCTATAAAGGATGAGCGCCCGAGCTCCTGGCTCTTACTGCCCTGGCGCCCCCGACCCCGCGCATTCCCTGTGCAGCTCCCTCCTCCCGTGCTCCTCTGCGGCGCCCTCCTGCATGCGCCAGAAGCCGAGCAGACGCCACCGTAGCTTCCCCGTTGCGGCCTTTCCTCCCCCTGCATCGGCACTGCAGCTACCCCTGCGCCACCGCTACCCACGCCCGAGCGCCTTAGCCTCTCTCGTTGCCCTACCCCCTGACGCGCCGCGTCCCCTTGCTACTGCAGTCGCACCTCAACCAGCGCCACCGCCTAGTTCTGTACGCGAAGGAAACAGAGGTCGCCGCTGCTTCTTGCACAGTTGATTCCGGCCGCCACGGTGCATCTCCGCCAAGGGTAAGCGGCGGAACGGACTCCCCTTGACCTCCTCTCCCTTTTCCCAATCTTTCCCTGCTTCCCCATGGTCTAAATCACTGCAATTTCGGCCAACAGGGAGCTTTCCGTGCACCAGCCATGGAGAAGATGGAGCTTTTGCGATCTAGCCCCTGCCAAATAGGGTAATTTCTGTTCTTTTCTTGTGTCTTCAGAAATCTGCAGAAAACCCCCTATAGTTAATACATCTTTTCAATCCAGCCCTACCCGTGACCTTTTACAGATCTAACCCTAACTGTTTGCTGTTTCGCGAGCACTATTTTCTGTGTCTAGCGAAAACCAACAGCTAACCCTTGCACCCTGCGGTTAATCGCGTATAGGTCCCTGTAGCTTCGTTACTTGCGTAGTTTCCGCGTTTTAGATCCGTTTAAGCTTGTTCTTGTTGTGTTAGTCTTGTTTTAGCGTAAGCTATCATTTAATCGTGTTATTGTGCCATAATTCCTAATTTTTTAAAAAATTAAATTTAGATTTAATTTCATTAATAACTACTTTGACTAGATTTTCTATTTAAAAGCTAATTAGACTTACTCCGATTTTTATAATTCATGTTAATTTGATTAATATCAACATAAATGTGTTTTAGTTATAATTGTTTAGTTCACCCCGAATCCAGATCGACTCCGCCGATTCGCCCGACCCGCCGCTCGATTCCGATCCAATGAACCAGATTCATCCGACCCTAGCTGTTTCCAGAACTTTAGCAGAAAGACCCCTAGGTTTTCCAGAAATCAACCTGCAGTCCAGACCAGTAGAAAAATAATTAGAGTTGAGCCCTTTATTTTTCTGTCCCGATCCCTGATCTTTCCAGAATTAGTACCCGCCGTCCAGGACCTATAGTTTTGCACCCCGACCCTCTGTTTAAGGTTTAATTATGTTTTAGCCCCTGGAAGTCCAGTTTCTTCGCAGATAAGTCCCTGGAGCCTTTTAGTCATATCTTCGTTGTTTTAGCTCCGTTTCGACTCGTTCTTGTTGCATTAGTCTTCTAAAGCCCTAAGCTATCGTTTAGTCATTGTGCCTTAGTTCCTGTCTTTTAATTAAAAATAAGTTTAATTTGATTAAAGTTCTCTCACCTAGTTTTCTAATTAAAATCCACCTAGGTCTTTACCTCTGGCTTTTCATAACTAATGTTAATTTCATTAATACCAACTCAAATGTGTTCTAAATATAATTTGTTTAGTTGAACACCAAATATAAAGTTATGCGTTTAGATGCTCTCACAAGTTTCTTTCTAATTATTTGTTAATTAGTGTAATTTGTACATACATAATCATAAATAAAATATGACTAAGTTCTACTCCGCTTTTATAAATAAAATATAATATTAGTTAATTATAATCAAGGATATTTTGTTTTGAATATCTTTTACATTTGTTTTCCAAATAAAATAAATAAAAATTATGGTTCCTTTGTTTCCTTTATAATACCAATCTTCCGATAGTTGTGTCTTTTCAACCCTAGCTCCATTTTCCGTGTTTCTTGTGTTCTTGTAACCATAGCAGCTAGCCTTATCCTTTAGCACGCTCTTTTAAAAGCTTTTGTTTTGTGATTGGTGTATTGTTCTTAGTTGTACTTGTTTGTTTGTTGTTTTGTATGTTTGTGCTCGATGTTTGTTTCGAGTAGAATGATCGCTATTGAAGCTTGAAGATCAAGGTTTTCAAGTAAGCAAGAGCTGAAGAGCAGTAAGAGTAGCTTTTCATTGGAAAAAGGCAAGTGACCCTAACCATCCTTCTATCTATGCTTATTTACAAGAATACCATGTATTAATTGGAACGTGGAGAACCACCCAGGAAAACAGTACAACCACGAGAACTATATGGCTCTGGTCTTGGCCAATTAATTAGAGACTCTAGTTTGAAGCGGTCTTACCGAAAGGGCAAGGAGGGGGTAGGTGATAGGGGTCATAGCCCGGTCCTCTTGGGGTAGCTACCTTTGCTAAGCAGCTGACCATTAGGGAGGTTTATGGACCACGCCGCTACCGAAACTCTAGCGGACTACTTCTTATTAGGGAATCTTTGTAAAGGCCTCGTAGCGTCCCTATGCAATCACACCTCGGAAGTGTGGTATTGTGCCTAGCTAGCACAGCATGGTTGGGTCCAAAGTTCTTTTGAACTTTTACGCGACTTGTGGTGAAAGTGTACAACCTCTGCAGAGTGTCTAAAACTGATATATCAGCCGTGCTCACGGTCAAGAGCGGCCTGGACCCTCACATGATTAATAAACTTAAAGATGGATATAAATCGTTACTCTGGTTATTTCTTGTGGCCTTGCTGAGTACCAACCATAAGTGTACTCACCCTTGCTAACTGCTGGTCAGAAGAAAAAGGTGTGAAGTCTACCGAAGATGATGAAGAGTTCTAGGCGTACGCAACCCCCAGTCGTGTGCCTGTGAAGTTTGGAGCCTTTGTTTCCATTATAAGTGCATATCTCTGATAGTCTTGTAAGTCTTTAGTTATATTTCTTTACGTGATACCGCTGTTGTTATTCACTAATGATGTCACTATATGTGTGGAACTTGATCCTGGCATACATATAGTTATGCATTCGGTTTTGTCCTTAAACCGGGTGTGACAGCATGCAAGTTTCCAGGGACCCCTCTGTAAAAGAAAGTTTAAACTTTGAATTCAAAAATAGCGAACTTGTAAAATTCATATAAAATCATAGAAAAATCGGAAAAATACAAACTCCACTGTTCTGGAATTGTTAGAAGAAAATCCACAACTTTTGTTACATGCTTTTCTTCAGATGTTTGCTATATCTAGCTCTAAATTAAATGGAAGGTTTAATAGACTTTAATTGTACCCACTGTTGTAGGCAAAGGCTAAATCCAAAAATTTAACAGTAGATTGGTTGCTTGAGTTGTAGGCCAGTGTAAAAATATTAGGACCAGAACGCATCTCTAGCTAAACTTTTTGATAAACCTTGTTTATGCTATGAAATAATAAAACTAATTATATTGTGATTCTTGTGGTGAAACTTTTTCAGAGCTGTTAGATTGATACCTTAATACCACAGAAAAAGTTTAGAACCTTTTTCCTTTCTATAACCTATTTATATAATTTTGTGGTAGGAGAAATGCACTAATTCAAATAATTAGTTTCTGTGCTTGAAAAATGTTCAACTTTTTAATGTAGCACTCTTTAGAGTAGCTCTTGCTGTATAAAAAGTTTCATACACAGAAACCCTGTAAAACATCCTGTAGAAATTAATCTTTATTAAAGTATGTGTATCTTGGCCTATTTATTATGCTTTGTATCTTGCACAGTAAAATTTGAAAAATCTACAGTAACACATATATGGATAGATTAATACCCTGTAAAACTTTTGGTGTCAATACTTGAATGGTTTGTCCTGTATAAAAATAACAAAGTTCTAGCAGTGGTTGTGTAACACATTTTTCATAATTATTCTGCCACGTGAAAATGTCTGAAATTTTTAGAGTGCTTTTATCTCTGCATAATGTGCTCTAAATAAATATTTCATCACCAGAAGTTACCTAGTCCAGAAGTTATGTTTAATCCATGTTGTGCTTAGAAAATTAAGTTTCCAATATAACACAACCCTTCTTGTTTAATGAAGTTAATAGTTTAATTTATATTCTATTAACAATTGCCCAAAGAAATCTTAACTAAGTAACTTCACAACCAAATCGATGCTTTATGGACTACAACTTTATCGTGAAGGAAAATAATCGTCATATACCATCACTATAACTTACACTTGTGCATTCATATAGAATCGACTACTCTCGCCGACGGAACGTACGAGTTGGTGCCCGCGTCCGAGAGTGAGCAGCGTGAAGCTCAAGCGAATCTAACTGAAGCTTTCGAACACCCGAGCCCAAGTTCGGACGAGCCCCAGACTAGCTTTACCCAAGAAGGCAAGCCCCGGAGCATGAACCCTATTTTCCTAAAACTTATGCAACTTATTACTCAACTTTACTTGTGCATTAAGTTTATAGGAGTTGAATGAAAACTTAGTCGCATGATCCTAGGTACCCATGCTCTGAACACTAGATGTAAGGTTCGATAGAATGCTATGCTAATAGGACTCCGGTAAAAGCCGAGTGATTTCCTATCACTCGCGAGAATTTAGGAGTTGAATGTTTACTACATGCTTCAATCATAAGGTCGACGGATGGGGCTATGGTACGATGTTTATGTTGATGATTGAGGCCCCGTCGGTTTAGTGAAAAATGCTAAGGCCACAGTGTGTGGTAGTGGTGGTTAAGTCTTTGAACGTACTAACCACATGCCGAGAATATGGTAATCGGTAAGCTTAAGTATTGGATTGAACTGAGGCCAGAATATACTCCCCACCGTCTTGAATTCGTTTACATCTAGCTAATGGTGGGTGCATGTGCCGCAATGGCTAGGCCATGGGGACGTGTAGTCGAGGGCGGTGGGCCTGTTCCGTGAAGCGGGAATTGAAGGGAAAAGTTGCACGTGTGACTCTGTGAGTAACCACGTGACGTGTGTTTAGGTTTCCCTTGCAAGGTTAAGAAATTCGATTCGAATCGTCCGTTCCTCGCGGTTATTGAGACTGCTTGACCCTTTTACCACATAGAGTAAGAAGAGGAACAATGATGATGTTTAATCTTGTTGGATGAAAAATTAATTCTTCCACCATGTATGATATTGGATAGTACCTAGAATGGTTACAGAAAACTAGAACTTGGAGCTAAAATATGAAAGTAAGGACCTACTTATATATGCTTTTCGGCAAAACAAACCCCTCAAGCCAAAAGCCTTGCATGTCTAGGAGTCGGCTAAGTATATTCCACTAGTCGGGTAAGCCTTGCTGAGTATTAGTATACTCAGCCTTGCTTGTGGCTTGTTTTCAGGTGAAACTTTCGAGGACATGATTGCTAGTTTGACTTGGCCTTGTACCCTTCCTCCTGGTTGGTCGGTGGAATGGGATACGCCCCCGGCTAACGGTGATAATGCCGAGTGATGTCTCGTACGGGCTTCATCGAGACATCCTGTATCGTCGAGTAGTTTATCGTTATTTTTCCGCTGCATTGAACTCTGAAGAACTCAATTATTTTGAACTCTGAAGTACCTTGTTTTACGAATTTGAACCCCATTGTAATATTAATTTATGATGAACCCTGTGGTGTAAAATTGTGGAATGTTGTATCCTCTGGGCTCACCTTCGTGTGAGTACATGTATGTGTGGTTTCGATCGGCAAAAACCGTGGTTGTATCGGGAGGTTACCCGACAGACCAATGGATTATTCCGTTTGAAGTGCGAGTTAGCCCTGATTGCCCTCGTGGTGATGGTTAGAGCACTTGAGCTGGATTAATTCAGGTGGTTCTGCCACAAATACATTCCATGCATACCTTAAGTTAACTTTGTTCTATTTTAATATATTAACAATTGTAGGATTGAATATTTAGAAGCATATATGTATAGAGTATTTTGGATAATTCTGCGCAATGATAAGGTAATTAAGGGCACATTTGGGGGTTAATTTAGGTTGTTTTTAATAATAGTGGAGGTAGGTAATTTCAACGCAAATTTATGAAAAATAGTTGGCTTAGTGTAGATTATTTTCATAATGCCGGAGGCAGGTAATTTAGATATAGATTTCAGGAATTACTTTAGATTATTTCGTAATGGCGGGGGTGAGTACTTTTATAGAAATCGGAATAGGTTCAGTGATCATTACTATCAATGATGGTTATAACCTACTAAATTGATGGTATTTTGTGTGAATTTTAAAGATTTATCTTTTTCTAGCGCCCTGTCACAAGGACTAACGTTAAGGCTAGAAGGGATTCACTAACTAATAATAAAATAAGATAATATATATTAGGCCACTGAGCATCCTTGTCTAAACTATAATCATCGACCGCAGATTAATATGGAACAGAGCAAGTCATGCCCAGCCATCTGACTCATTGATTGTTATTAATGCCGAAAATGCACGATGAACAAGGATTAAACATCTTGATTAGGTGGTGAGTGGGTGTACACCGGCGAGATGCAAGTCTTCGAGATTAACACAATTTTTAATTTTTAAAACTATATTTGGACATACATAAAATTTGTCTTATTAGTTCCTTTCCCACTGGTCCCTCCGTTCAAATCATAGGTCGTTTTATATTTGTCCTAAGTCAAACTTATATAATTTTGACCAAATTTATGAAAAATATCTTAACATCTATAATATCAAACTAGTTTTGCTAGATAGAACATAGGATATATTTTCATAATGTGTTTATTTGATACTGTAGATGTTAACATAGTTTTCTATAAACTCGATCAAAAGTAAAAAAAAAGACCTTAAGAGAGTTAAAATAACTTATAATCGGAATAGAGGGAGTACCATGGAATGTATTTGTTGACTTGCTTAGTTATTTTGAGAGATAAATCAAACACTTTTTAAAGGTTTAGCAAATTATAGTCATGACTACTATGCAATCAGATCCGTCATCTAAAATGACACTTTTTCATACTACTCTGATATGTTAGAGAATAAAGAGATTGAGAAATGAGAAGGATAAGGAGTTCGACCCTTAACACCTTTGAAAGGTTTAGCAAACTGCTGAGATTGAGAGGGCCAAGGAGTTCTGGAGAGCAAAGGACAAAACAGGTACGATGAATCACTGTGTGCTCTGGCGATAAGATCAACTACCTTCATGTACAGGAGGCCTTCTGTCGTCTTGCAGTCTTGCTGATCCGCGTGAGCTTCATTGAGATCATGTAAAGCCTCTTCATCTCCCTCATCTGCTGTGGGCTGTGGCAGGTTGAGGCCTTGTGTTGTTGGGCTTCGTCTATTGCTGTGGATTACAGAGTTGATGAAAAGGGCAAAAGACTCTCATTTCCTAGCTTTTAGACCTCTGTAATTTTCAAGGGGGCTGAAAGTTTTGGCGCAATATGCAAGTTCATTTTTTGGCTTAGCTGTAAATTTTGGGCTGAAGTTAAAATATCTGTTAATATAATTTTTATATGGGCCGGGCTAAGCAGCATAGAAAACTTCATTCGAGTTATTCTGAAACCTTTTCTGCATAGATTGTCCTTAATAATGGAGACAAGCAAATATGAGCAACACTGGCAGCTCAACTGTCACAAATTTATATACATCAAACACTTTGAGAGAATATCTTATAACCTTCAGAATCTTAATCTAGGCAAAGTATGATGAGGATGAGGATGTATCACGAAGAACCTGCATGAGCAAAGTGAGCGAAACTGTGAGAATTTGTGTAATCTGTAGAGCAGTAACAAATGGGTGGTCAAGGGGAAGATTTCAAGCTTGCCTCCAGTTCGTCTTCCGTGAACGCGTCCTTCTGGATGCTCCATGTGTCAGCATGGGTACGCTTAAACTCTGCAACAGCTTTTGTGACAGTTGATCTTATGGGGGAAGGCTCGCTGATGAAGCGAGCGAGTAGCGTGACATGAGCAGGAAGCCAGCTGCAAAAGCCACAAAACCACATGTCCAGTCAAGAGAAAGGTAGTTGGAGCTCAGAATCATGGGATAGATATAATTAAAATCGACAGGATCATCCACACACACAAGGTACACCTGCCTCCTTGTATAAGCATCAGACATCTACCATGCTTAGAAAGTAAATAGCACAAAGAGTACTACCTAGGCATGTCGTATGGGACAGAAAGGACCGAAGCTGTCAAAGCAAGCACGGCACCATGGATGGTAGCAACAGAGTGGCCCGATTTTGAATTTCTGTAACCAATAACGGAAGTATTAGTTGACTGCATACTCAACAAATCAACGCAAAGGAAAGAGAGAAGGCGCTACTGGTCCATGACAATAATGTCATAACCCACAACCAGCAGAAATTTTACCTTCTCCGAGCAACAATAATATGCTGAGCTTTTGCATATGACCTGTCACGGAAATCCTTTGATAGGTCTTCATCTATACCCTTCATCAAGCTTGCAAGAACACCAGCAGCATGTTCCCTAACCTGAATGTATAAAAACGGAATTCATACCACTGACAGAAGCAGGCCTCCCACATAGGATCTTTAGCTGAAAAGTACTTACATGTGTGCACCGACAGTACACGTTTTCTTAAGGCAAAGGTCACAATGTAGGTAGCGTTGTTTATTATATATTTATCTGGAATGCACCGAGACTACACATTTTCTTGACTAAGAGGGTATAGGAAAATATAAATATTCATTGAATGGAGGTGAAACGAACATAGACTTGCCTCAACTTGGTTGTCCACAAGTAACTTCTCTATTGTTTGCCAGATTAGTGATTTCTCTGAACCAGAAAGGACGAATGTGTGCCTGTGACGAAGGTAGCATAATGCATGCATTTTCATTAGCTCTACGATACAGTGGAAAAAATCAAAGGCATGCAATACCATAGTGATATTATCACATAATAAGTATGTAGAAATACGCTAAGTACAAGGTATGTTTCTGTTGGTCTTGTATCTCTTCATCTAGCTCTATTGTTATTCTCTTATGGTTTGTAAACTCCAACAAATTTTTCTTTAGAGGCAACAGGAAAGGTTACCCTTGTTGAAAAAATGTTTCAATTAGTCTTAATGAGAATACATGTATCAGTAACATCTCAAAAGTCATGGCACTCTACTACGATGAAAATGAAAATAATGTGCTATTAGCAAGGACCAAAATATTGGCATTCACAATGTACTACTAAGCTAATCCTTTCATACTAAGTATACGCAAGGAAAGAAATATTCATGGTGGAGCCAAAACACTGTCACAAAAATGGGTATAGTGGCAACAAAGTAATCGGACCTGTATGTAAAGGTCCTGAGGTATGATAACAGCGCAGATCTGGTGCGCCAGTTAGGATCATTAACTGAAGAAAGAATAGACGAAATAGCAGTTTCAAGAAAAGGTCGATGTAGAATCCTCCACTTGAGCAACTCAAAAGCTGATTTAGCGAGCAATGAAAGGTCCTTATTTGAGGTTTCCTGCAAATAGAAAATATGCAGAGAAAATGCAGTAAATACAAATAACGATTGATTGTAATAAAATCACACATTTCTGCCACCCAACATCCAGAATTTCTGGCATGTGTTTGGAATAAAACCTTTAACAGCTTCTAAAGTTCAACAGACTAAATCAACTTCAGTTTGCTATCAGACCAAGGTGATCAAACAGCCTGAAGTGAAATTTCACTTTTAAGATTCCCGTAAGACATTAACAAAGAAAAGAGAGGGAAATCTCTCCACCTTCAGCATTTTTATTTCATCACAAGAGACAATATATTGAAGATGACATTACAAAACAAGAAAGAGAGGAAAAAAACCCTTACACCGCTATAAGATACCAAATTTTACCTGTAGTGACAGAACAGGGTACATGAGCCCAATAATAATATCCAGTAGAACAGAAGATCTCCCAGACCTCAAAGATGCGATCATGAAATGAAAAATCTGCAGAGAAACAAAAAAGAAAGAAAGACGTAAGACAGAAATGAAACAAGTGGATATGGAACCTTAAACTTGGAGAAAGGTACAAAATAAGCACCGTTTCCATCCTTTTAGCATCAGACTCCTCTCTATGATCCATGCTATTTTCAGTAGCCAAATCTGATGTTGACTCCAGTTGCTTAGATTGAATACTGTTTTGTATACTTACAGCTAATTCATTAGCTCCATCTGTCAAACGTTTAGACCAATATTCATTTCCTATCTGTTCGATCATGCTTACATCCCCACAAAGCTCTTCTCGTGAACAACCAGGGCCAAATGATCCAGAAATTCTCATATTTGAGCATGTGACACACATGGCAACACCAATTGCTTCTCTTACCTGAACAAAAAATTAATTGAAAATTAAAACGGTTGAGAAAAAAATTTGTTGCAAAGACAGTAAATATTTCCTTGCAGACATGTGTCCCTTTAACATTGGTAACTTGCCAAAAGCTTACTTAATATATAAATGGCACTTGACTAAACTAAATATGGGTTATTATATTTCCTTATTCTTTTTTTTCATTGTTTGTTCAATCCATAAAAGTGTTTTAATTCTTGCTTCTCTTAATTTTTTGGAAAGGAGGAAGGGAAATATTGGACAAATGTTGCTGTAACAAGCAAAAGGTTTTCCAATGTTTCTTTTCATTATTTTGCTGCAGCTGAGTGTTGTCATTGTTCCTCCTCTTTAATACATGGAGAAGAAGGGAAACCCTTGGAAGACTAGCTGTTGATCTTATCAAATAATCGAAATTAATTTATAAATTTGACATGAATAGGAGTGCCTACATCGTAGTATGGACATGTAATGAGCATTGCCAGTTACCCATCAGAAAATAGCATATATAAACATAGTTCTCCCTCCAGTCAAGTAAACTTGACGTTTCAAACAAGAAAAACAAGTAGAAAAACAAGTAAACTTGACTGGAGGTAGTATAAGCCAGATCCAGGTTATAGGTACTAAGCAATGATGGCATAAGCTTGATCCAGTTTATAGGAACTACAGATCCAACCTACCTGCCTGAACAACAACAGACCAGACACAGTCGAGCATCAAAACCTAGTGGCAGAGACTACGATATGATGGCATATTTTATAATTGTTAAAGAAACAAAATGAGAAAGGTTCTAGAAAATTCTAGGAAATGCTCTTCAGCTGTGAAAGCATTATATTCTCAAAATAAGAGTGAAATAAAAGGAATGGCAACTCATAGACACCCCCACACTGGAGCCATTTAGTTTACCTGTGCAGATGAATGGTTCATGTTGTCAAGTAGTTCATCAAGAATTTTAATATGGTATTGCTTCTCTGCTGGAGACATTTTTGGTGCAAATATTTCTATTAGAGCAACAGATAGAAAAGCATATCTCTTGGCAAGTACGCTAGTTGCCATGGATTGAGGAACAGCACTACATAAGCACTCTAATACTTTTTGTCTGAGAACAGGAGGACGAGTTCCAGATCTTTCTTTTCCTGTAACAGCATATCGAATGCAAGCTGCCCATTCAGGAGCTGATTCCACAGATGGTACTAACATAATCTTCTTCAGTTGAACCATCAACCAGTTATTCTCAGACTCCAGATTCCCAGTGATATCAGAGTGGAGCATCCCTGCCATGGCTTCAGCAGCCACACATTGCCTTGATCTCTCTTTAGAACTTAGAAAATCTTCCAGTGCTGTCTGAAGAGAAGACATTACTGGCATGCCACATTGTTGTATAAGCCTTTTGAATATCCTGGCAAAGCTGGAATAGAACGTGTGGGCACCCACTAAAGAAATCCAACTAGGAGTACGTGGCCATGAGGCAGAGAAATCAAAATAGAAGTCAGTGATTGCTTTGTCAGATCCGCTTTGAAAAGATGAAGCCCCATAACTCACTTTTGAGGAACCATCATTATCAGAAATAATATGGACATGAGATAAACTGTTCAGTGTCTCATTCATGAATCCTTCCTCTTGAATTATCTGATTCAAAATTTCTCCTGTTGATGAAATATTGCAATATTCAGGGTGATCTAGTGATTGCTGTGAATCTTGTGGATATGCCTTATTAGGTGATCCTTGCAATAATGTGTTCAGCGCAGATATTGCAAGCATTCTCGAGTGGGGCAGTTGACTCTTCAAATTCTTTAAGAAATGACCTGACATAAAACATTTATTTTGAACAATGAAGGTCAATTAAAATATTTTCAAAGTTGGCCTTTTCAAACATGATGATAAAGGCATGGTGCCCAAAATGTGTTCCATAATAATAAGAAGCTAGAAAGAGGAGACATGCTGTCCATACCAGCAGTCTCTGCCAGCATTTGTGAATATACGCCAGATTCACTTCTGGATGCCAAAATTAGCAGCAGGAGTACTCTGTTGGCCATCAAATTGTACCTGAAATTACACAGATGCAAGTTTTAAGTACGTATGTATGTTAATTACTACAAGATAGTAAAATTTGTTCCAAGTAGATATGGATCTATGGTTGATATTACATTATTAAAGGAACAAGTAATAGTTTTTTTCTTGTGTAGCTGTCATTATGAAAATCTATTTGTGTACTATGACTACGAACAATCAGCACAGAAAGGTTGTTCTGTACATCCTGCATGTTTTTGGTTGTGGTGCAAATTCAATTCTAGTATAATTTTGTAGTGGACATATCTAACATGCAGAAAAGGCCAGACAGCATGGCTTCAAGGTGGCTTATTGAAAACAGAGCTTGCCCCACTGAAATGAGATATATACATCAATTGAAATGAAAGAATTCGGTTGACAAAAGACCAATCCAAATTGCTTGGTTAACAACAATACAATTTGTCCCATTTTTTACTAAGTCAAATGCAACTAATATGAGGAAATGGATGACTAAGAAATATGATGTAAGAAATGTATAACTACACAGTGGTTGAATCCAGGGAAAGAGCTGCCAGAACAATGGAATAGAATACAAGAATTGAGAAATGACAATTAGGTTGGTGAATGTTACTAGAGAATCTTTGTCTATGCAGAAATATTCAGTTATATATCCAAAAATGTAGTAGAATACACACGGCCCATCAATCCTACCAATTGAACCGTCCGGCAAAGTGTTCGAATCACGGCAGCGGAGGCAATTGACCGCCCCGACGTCGTGAAACTCCATTGAACCTTATCATCCAGATAAAAGAGCAGTCGTAACAAGGTCTCATGACCCGACAAAACAGACAGTAAAACCCATGCCACTGGGCTCCGGCCAGGCCAAGGCCCCCGACCTTTGTTCTAAAGGGGAGGGTCCGCAACAGAACCCACGGCGCCCCAAAGGCGTCAAGGAAACAAAAAGCTACTGAGCTTCCAGTTCTTTTAAATATGATATGAACAAAGCTTATGTTGTACTCTTAACTATTTTCTGTTAAGAGTAATGGAAAAGCTGTATACCTTGGGTCGCCAAAAAAATAGAAAAACAAAAACATCAGTTACTAGTCATTAACAATTAAGAAAATGGCAAGCGCTTACAAATACCTGTGCTATGCTGTCATATCATGTAGGTAAACAAATAAAAAGAAAAATAGACACAACATTCATTTGTGACGGCATCCTTATTACTAAAAATATGATTATCCAACATATTGCAATGTTCCAAAAAATTCCACAAAAATCATGTATGTATTATAAAAGTATACGTGAACATGCAAAAATTCAGTTTCAAATGCCCATGACATGTGCTTTTCATTTGTTATCTTCTTCAATTTATTATTAAATAGCATGACTTGAGATGGATTAAATTCATGACAAATTCGAAAGGAGAACTAGTTTCATGGCATCTAAAGGAATTGGGGTATGGTGACTTAGTGAATGAAAAGAGTCTCAGCACAAAAATTGATGTATGTTGAGAGGTAGAAAACAGCAGTAGAAAGTGAGACAGAATAACTGGTTCAGCATATACAATTGGGATGACAAAAATCTTAAAACTTCAAGGTAACAAAAAATTTAAGTGCCATATGTCACTACAATTGTGTTAAATTGTGTCAGAATATAACAATTGCTCACCTCCAATGCAGGCTGTTGCTCTCAAAGCCCAAAGCATTGATTAGACGAACTAAACTGAGAAATCCTGGCTTGTCAACTTGACTTTCAGAGTTTTTAAAGAAACTCCTTGATATTCCAGAGAAACGTATATTATACATTACAAAGAGCTGTAAACATCATATACAAAAATATTCAGTGGCACATTTACCTAACAATTTTATTTAGTTTATCTCTCCTTTTTTTGACAGAGATTGAGATTTTTTTTATTGAACAGTACCTCAGTAATAGCTTTCTGACACTTCAACGATTCATGATGAGAGCTACAGAAGAAAGGATTGGAGTTAGTAACATACTGATCAGCTCTCCTGTTTCAACAAAAGCAAATTGCACACTTTTCCATTCCCCAATTATCAAATGCTGATTATTTTTTGTTAGTTGAAGTGGGATGTACAACAAAAACATACTCATAGGGAAAAATGTAGAAACGATGTGTAGGAGAAATTTAGATTCTACCTTTCCAGAATGCCCATGATAAATGAAGAGAGGGAAACGGAATCCTATATGGAACAATTATATTAATACTATCCACATTATGAAATTAACTTAGGTCTAAAGCATGTAACTAGCGAAATACACATACAGTGGTCAAGTGTCTTAAAACAGTCTGTGATGACAGGATGCTGCAAGAACCAAGCACCACATGTTCAGGAGCTTTCGGGTCGCGCAAATTTCCAGTAAGTGCGAGAACACAGTTAGAAATTAGAGAAGGCCAGCGCTTCAACAATTTTGTTAAAGATCTTCCAGCATACCTGCATAAGATGTACAGAAACAAAAACAAGATGACATTACTGGAAGAGAACTACAAGAAAGACCAACAATCATGTGCTGCTCGTATCCCGTCTGATGTTTCATACAAAATATAAAGGAATTAAGGTACACCAATCTTCTCCTCAAAGAAAAGGTATGCTGATCAATCTTCTCCACATTAGATAGTTTGTAAAACTCGTGTATTGCAATTGTTGATGGTAACACTCAACTGAAATATGTACCACCTCCAGTCACTTTGATATGACATTACAGACAAAACAAATAATGGCTACATGCAGAAACGTCACTTAAATCTGACCGGAGGGAGTACTAAAGCTAAGACATTTCTAACATATATCTAAGGCCAGAGATGGAGAGAGGGAGAGAGAGAGAACTTACGACCGAACAATTTCATAGTTGTGTAGTGAGAGATCTAAGAGATCATTCATCAAATCAGTCATGAGGCCAGATGGAGATACTTCTGCATTCGTTCTGTATCTGTGGTATGATGATTGTGAACATCTCCATGTACTATGCAAGTTTGCTTTGTCGACAAGTGCCCATCTAGGTCTAAGGGAAACAAAAGTGAGAACTTCAATCACAATCCATGTAGCAGAATCAGAATCCACAAATTCAGACAGAAAATACCTCTTTTTTCCTTGAGCATGAAATGGAACAATGAAGTTGCATGGAGGCTCAATTATAGAATTAGACTCTAGTTTCCAAGCTTGAAAATGGCGTGACCATTCTAGATATTCCAAGCTGCCTACAACAGTAAACCATCACATAAACAGGGGAAATACTCAGCTCGAGTCTTTGAGCCTAGTGAACATACCATAGTTTACCAAAGCATCAATGACGCGCACAATAAGTGCTAGGAGAATACTGTCATCAGTTCTTTCCTTTAATAAGTACCTGTTGATAGAAATGCAATTGTGAGACAACATATTAAATATTATCAAATGATGACTAATTTAAAACAAACTTCACCTGCAAGCTATGTGCACAAATTCTGCAGCCTTTTCACGCATTTCTGAGCTGCCAACAGTGCTACCAGCAGATCCTGCTATGAAGAATATGGGCTCCACTTCCTTCGACCTCCCATCTTTATATGATGGGCGCATTTCTGGCAAGCAAGACATGACACCATGCAATGCAGAGAAGATGCGTAATAGAGTTACTTTTAGGTGCTCCTTCTCATCTCCTGGTAAAAGAAAAAAAAATTATAAGTAGGCTCCTGAGCAAATAACCAAATACTAAAAAGAGGATAGCATAGCTACGTTGACCGCATAGTTGTTCTTTTTTTTTCTTTTCTTTTTTTTTGTGGTGGGGGTGGGGGGGTGCTTAAGGGTTGACATGAGATGTGAGATACTGATTTTTCTCCAAATGAGTAATCAAACAGCAGGAAAACTGAATGTAGTTTCAATGGCCAGAAACCATAAATACCTGTCTCAGGATGAAGTTTTGTCTGATAAATAGTCAAAAGATCATCTAAAGCTGACTGAAAATGAAATTGTAGTAATTCGTTTGCAAAAGACAGTTTTTTTTCTTTTCTTTTTTTTTTGTGGTGGGGGTGGGGGGGTGGGGGGGAGGGGGTGCTTAAGGGTTGACATGAGATGTGAGATACTGATTTTTCTCCAAATGAGTAATCAAACAGCAGGGAAACTGAATGTAGTTTCATTGGCCAGAAACCATAAATACCTGTCTCAGGATGAAGTTTTGTCTGACAAATAGTCAAAAGATCATCTAAAGCTGACTGAAAATGAAATTGTAGTAATTCGTTTGCAAAAGACAGTTTTTTTTCTTTTCTTTTTTTTTTGTGGTGGGGGTGGGGAGGGGGGAGGGAGTGCTTAAGGGTTGACATGAGATGTGAGACACTGATTTTTCTCCAAATGAGTAATCAAACAGCAGGAAAACTGAATGTAGTTTCAATGGCCAGAAACCATAAATACCTGTCTCAGGATGAAGTTTTGTCTGACAAATAGTCAAAAGATCATCTAAAGCTGACTGAAAATGAAATTGTAGTAATTCGTTTGCAAAAGACAGTTCATGTTGACTGGGGTCATGCCACTTTGGAGGGAAATTAAGCATTTCAACCTCCCTATCCTGATGAGCTTTTGAACAGCCCCATGGTTCAATAATATTACCAATAGGCTGACAAGTGAATGGCCTACAAATTTTTTAAAAAAAATCAGGATAATATATTGGTTGTTGGGTAAACAATTTATAGATCAAATGAAGAAACCATCAGGTGAACAAGACGTAAACATACTTGTACTGATCTATTGGATAATAGGAAACCAAATTTCCTAGCAGAGAGCGAAGGAGATGATCCCCAGCTCCATTGACCTAGTCATTAAAAAGGAAAGCAAATTCGTCATCTAAAAATAGTATAAAATATAACAGGAGTCAGGAATAATATATGTCCAAATGTATGAAAAGATGGAAGAAAAGTATAACCTTCCATGAAGGGGACTGGAACGCAGACGTTATTATGTGGTTTAATTCTTCCTTATAATTGAGTAACACAGGACCAGCATAACTGATGGCTATGGCCAAAACCCTCAGATAGTAGTCTAATGCTGTTTCCAGGGCAGGAGAAAGTGCAGCCTGCATGTCATCAAAGGAAAGTGGTGTGTAACACATGGTAATACTGACACAGACATTTTATATTTAAACAGACCTTTTTAGACGTTTTATCAGGAACTGCTCTTCCAACATAACCTGTTGTTGGGGTGCCCTCAAAAGAGGATATGATAGTCTTTAAGATTGGTTTTAAAAGATGGATTGAAGCCTCCTCAGGATATGAATGAACGCAGGCACAACAAAGAATCCCAACTTCTGAAGTAGCACCAGGGAGGATATTTGCATTAACAAACTTGGCAATTCTCTTCAGGGACTGTCAATTGCATTAACACGTGCATGATTGGAAATTCATATTTGCTGGACAAGGAAGTGTAGCAACATTTAAATAAGGATGTGATACCTGATCAAATAAGGGTTTTGATAACTTCCCAAGAAGAATTTCAAGCATGCAGAAGTAATATGAGCTGTCCTCAACAAGAAAAGTCCCTGACGTGAATGAGGTTTGGTAACCCTCATTACTGCAATATCCAAATGAGATAATGTCAGTACAATGCTGTGACAAGTATTTCAACAATAAAACAACTATCATAAGCAAACCTTTACAGCTTACATTGGACTACTTGATTCCAAATTTTGAAGCACAGAAAACAGCCGGGAAAAGAACTCATCTAGCCAGTTCGATAAAGTGGTAGATTGGAGAAATGCAGGCACATCATCATTAGCACCAACTGTAGCTAGCTAGATACAGCATAGGATGGTTAGTATAACAGTACTCTTTACCACAAACCAGCATTACAAAAGAAACTGTAAAAGACAAGACTTACATTTGAAAATATGGAACCAATTAACTGCATTGTAGCTATAGTTTTTGGTGGATCGTTGGCATCCATGCCAAGTAATGCGTTTGAAAGGGAAGTCAAAATAAGATCACTGAATGAATCGACAACACTACTATCATCAGACTGGGATGAACATAAAGAACAAAGAAGAAGAGCACGTCCAGAAAAGGCGACAGATGTGACAGCATTCTTCAATTGATGGGTAGCTGTAGTCTGTTAGAAAACAATTGAGTTAATTAGCAAGTAACTTAAGTATGCTCTTGAAAGAGCACACCAATTGAAAACTAAACAGATTGGTCTCATAAGTCAACTAAAGAAAAATATAGAGATAACAAAATAAAGGTCAATGCATATTTGTTGTTAAACTTACTGTCTCTAAAGCTAGTTGGAAGTTTGTTGCAACAAACGGAAGCAAGAGGGTTGGCTCAACATAAGACAGGATGGAAGTTGCAATGGAAACTGTTTCAGCAAGAGAATTATCTTTGCTGTACTGACCACGATCCAGTAATTTCAAGATAACTTTGATAAAAATAACCCTTTCTTCCTTTCCAAGACAATCATGTTCCTCAACCGTCGCATCACTGAAGTGTACATATTGAAACACATGGACTGCAGTCAATAAGATGAAGATGTTTTTAACCTACTCATGCAAGTACAAATTGATCCCTTACAATTGTTCATGTTGAAGGCGTTTTTCAAAGTAAACAACAAGATGCCGTAGGAACCGCTCCAATGAGTATGTCCATCGACCCCCATTTGATGGATGATAGAACCTAAAAAACGGAAGTAATCGAGTTAAAACAAAATGAATACCACTGCATCAAGCTCAAATAAGAATGAAGGTCAGAAGGCATACTGTTCCAAAAAATTAATGAGCTTCTCAAAATACTCAAATGCTAAACTTTTAGGCTTCAAAAGATATACCTGCAAAATGTAGAAACAAAAATGGGTGATTCCTTTCTTGATTTAGTTGAACAATGCAAAAAGGTGTAACAATTATGAAGTAACATAAATATATCATCTCCTTGGTTCATTTGCCAAGCTGTTTTATATGGATATACAGGACAGTAACAATTTTATCAGTGGAGTATTAGAAAACTTTAACAGGCTACTGACTTAATCAAGCATCCTTATTAAACTGGAGCCGTTACTTATCGGTATATATTCTACCTATACCAAGACATCAGAGATTCAGAGGCAAAAATACATAAGTACTTCCATGAGACAATAACATCAAAATAAATAAGAGCAACCTTAAAGGATGTCAATAACTTACAATGGACTTTGCAATTGCCTTGGCAAGTGTTCTTGTCTTACTGGAAAATAAAAATCTCATGTTCCCAGGAACCTCCACTGGAAAGGGGTATAACCCGTTCCCACCTGATATAGGAACCTACATATGCAGAAAGAAATATAGAAATGATTTGGTAACAGAAAAAACTAATCCACCAACCTTTTTCACAACTCAAAGCATTTACCAATTACCAAATAATTGTATTTTAAATACATCAATTGAACATCATAACATGCATTTTTCTAGTGTATTAACTATGTTCATTTACTAAGAAATGCACAAGCAAATACCTTCTATGATAAGTTTAACATAGTATAAAAACAGTGGACAAATATTTCGGGAATTTTGATAGCTCCAACAAAGTATTGTATAAACCTCGATGTTTCAAATAACACATTGTAGTGCTGGTATTGGGGACATGGCTCGGCAGGCACTACACGGGAAATATTTTTAGCTCTCATTCGCAAATGCACTTTTCTATGGTGGTGTGCTATGCGCAGGAGCATTACCACAGCATTAACATTGCAGATTCTTATTTGGCCATTACTGCATAATTCCAGTGAATGGTCCTACCACATATCCTTAAAACAGTCAATACTATTTGGAAAGGAGATTCAGAAAAACACAAATTTGGCTACAATGCAAGTGCAAAACACATGAAAATTGAAGGAATGATCATTGGGATACACAAAGGAATTATTCTATGAGGTTGGACATCATGTTAAAATCCCTTCAAAAGTCATATGGAACGATCCACTCTAAAGAATTTTAATAGGAACTCTGGAGGTTCATCCTGATTCAAAGGGCTACATAGTTAATTTTCCCACATGATTTAATACCTCCAAAATTCCTCCATTTTTCCTATGTTCAAAAGGAGATTAATAGTTTGAAAACTTTGAGCAAAAGACATGGACTGCAAAGAATAATCCTATAAGAAAGAAAAGGAATGCTCCGCCTTCCCTCATATGGCCTCCTACTTTAATCTTTCTATCCAATTTATGCATGTGAACTCATTAGCATCTTTATCCGACTGGTTGGGGAGATCGGTCAGGAAATCAGGCTTTTGGATTCAGGCAGGACCGCAGAGGCTTGGTGAATAGCATTGCTGAAGTTCACACATCAGGAGTAGTGTATGACGTCTGTCACTTAGATTGCATCGTGTTTCGTTCTTTTATTTGGTTGTTCTAGTTTCTTTAGCACAAGCCTGTAAATTGTTCATGTAATGGCAAGCGCCTCACAGCAGCTCGTGTGTATTAGTTCCTGAACTATTTACTCCTTAATGAAAAAGATAAGCAGCTCTCCTGCATATTCTCAAAAAAAAAAATGCATGTGAACTCATACCCATATATTACGGTTCACTTGCCTACCTTCGGATACTTTTTCCTACTGTTTCTCTCTGAACATATTTGTAAATTTCTAGATGTTTTGTTTCGAGAAAGCTACAAAAATAGACTTACAGGTACTACTTGTTTTCAGGGAATTTCACAAATCATGATATTGACAGGCATTGTTCTGATGTTATCTTGGGTATTTGAAATAAAAAGTATTACTCTTCTACTTTTTATGTTTAATTTAAGATAGAAACTTTTTATTGCAAATATGGCCAATCATACTATGCCATATGCATGGCTGCTACAGAAACACTCTGCCACTGCATTTTCGCTACTGCTATGTAAACCCTAGCACTACATGTGAGATAAAATTCCGATGGAAACTAACAAGAAAATCTAAAGAAATTTCAAACTAATACCTACTTCATTTTTACAAGAATAAAATAAAGAGTAAAATGCACCCCAGGTCCCCAAACTTGTATCGTTGTGTCAGGAAGTTGACCAATGGAAGAAAAAAAGCTGTGGCAAGATATTTAAGATTTTATTCAAATATTGTCCACTCTGCCAGTCTGCTCAAGAATAAACTGAAAAAAGCAGCATACCTCAAACATGTTCAAGTATCTTGTGAATAACAACGGCAAAAAATCATCCCAGTTCACTGATCTAAAATTTTTTATACAGCGTGCTATGATGGAAGCCCATTGAATATCCCAGAAGTTACAATTTGTAACAGAATCCCATATGTCAAGGCATTGTGTGATCCAATCACTGCAACAGAGCAAAATTAGTTGAAATATAAAGTACAATGATGCTCAACTACTGAAAGAGAGAAGGGAGCTTATCCACCAAATATGTGATTTACATCGTAAAGTGATCCTGATTCCTTGAGTTCGCAGGAAGAAACAGCCTGAGAAATCCAACACCTTCAAATGCTGAGTTATGCCATGGATTATCCAGCAAGGGCCTGTAGTTCCAGTACAGTTAAGTTAAGGTGCTTCAATGTTTGCAGCATATTATAAAGCAATTTCCTATTATAACCCGTACTGATTTTCTGTGCTATTTTCCAAATGTTAACAACAATAATGGGCTGGAAGGAACAATAATAATATTGTCAATACAAGAAAAAAACCTAAGAGGTGTAAGCTTAAAACTAGTGTTCACTTGCTGTGACGATCTTAAGTTCATTATTTAGAGATCTGATACTGCCAGTAGCGCAAACATATATGGGTATGATAGTTTTAAGATTGCTAAATATGTTAGCAGGTCCCAAATACGCATAGCAGTGGCACTTAAGCCCCCTAAACTTGTCAACATTAGGCTCCAGAAGATATGAAATAAGACACTGAATACATGCAATTGGCACATTGAATACATGTATCTTGTCCATCTTCCTTCTTTGGTGTTCAAATTGTAGCACCAACTAACAATATGTAACATTTTAGTTCTCTTCACCTACTTGCATTCCCAAATGGCTAAATTGCTCCTCATTGCACTGCTCAGGTACCCTTACAATGAAGGAATCAGATATTTGCTCCCAGTACCACAATGTGAGGTGAGGATTTTTTTTATTCACATGCTTGGACCTTGGTGTTTGTGTGCCCAGCATACATGTGGAAACAACATGAGCTACGTCATCAATCATCAGTTCCATGTCAGATACGACCATTAGCTAATGAATTAAATGGTTAGCTAACCTAATTACACAAACACAAGTGTCATACCTAGGCAAATTTAAGGACCCACAAGAATTCAGATAAAAATGTAAAATTGCATTCTTTGTAGAGAGTTCTTGTGCAGCTCACACCAAAAGGAACATAATACTCTTTGATGCTGGTAAAATATAACCAAATATTCCTAGTGAACGCTCTTTCTAGGATATCTGATAAGTGCTCGAAGGGTTTGACACCAACGTTAAATCTCTACGAGAGCATTTTAAAGACGATTGGTACAGCCTTTTCATATATTGCACTACAGGTGATTAGATACCTTTGTTATTGCAAACCCACAATAAAAGTAAAATGAATACTACATTCCAAAATGTAGGTTTTAGTTTTTCCTAAGTCAAAAGTTTTTTAACTTTGACAAGTTTATAGAAAAATCAAGGTGAAGAGGAAGGAATTCCTCAGTTTGAAGCCTGAACCAATCTAGAATACCAAATAAATGCACTACCAAGACATATTTCATAGTGGATTTATAAAACAAATTTGATGTTGTAGACATTGGTACATTTTTCTATAAACTTGGTCAAAGTTACAGATGTTGGTGCATATTGGAATGGAGGGACAATATCTCGCGCACAAGCTTAGTCAATTAAGCTGTGATTCTGTCCAGCCAAACACTGCACTGACTTTTAGAGTGTGGAGAACACAGATCATTAAAAAAAATAAAACCAGCATAGCAGTTTTAAAAATATGACTGCTGGAATGAAGTAAATATTCATGCTGAATTTCTCAAATAGAAGCTGCCAAACCTGAACTCTGACCAAATCTCAGCGGCCGCACCCTCAGGAAAGAAATTCCTAGATGCACGAACCAAGGAGGTGACTGTTTCAAAGTGTTGCTTCCTTACTTTCCAGCCCTCAGGCCCCATGTTTCTGAAATAGACATGACATTCGCTCAGATAATTTGTCAGTCTATCATTGTTGGAGAATGTGTACTGGTCAAACTTTACCTCTTGAAATGAGTCTTTATCAATGTGTCATACAGCGGCCTCCATTGCACATCAAGTAAAAGCCTCTTCCTGTGCTTTCTTAAAAGCCTGACGAGCAAACCTCCCCACTTAATCTGATTATCATCCATTTAACAAGAAAAGAATGTGTCAACAAAGAGCAAACTCTGAACTATCCATATACACATCATTAATTACTTACCTGGACAACAAACTTGTTCTGCGATGCATGAAATATCTCCAACCCAAGCTTTACAAGATCATGTACATCCTCAGGAGCAACATCACTCTTCGCTTTAATAAAACTATACCATCGAAAAAACAAACACCAACATAAATACATCCCCAAACTCTGTAAACCACATTATTTACAAACTCCATGGTAATTAGAGGCTTAGAGCAAGCGTAAAAGAACAAATGTTTCTATCAATGATATACAACTGTTTTATCAACTGTCCTGCAAAACAGAAATATGCTGCATTTTTCCTATTATAGCATTACATAAATTAAATAATTTAAACAAGATTTTTTTTAAGATCGACCTTTTGGTTGAATGCATCCAATTGTCACAAACAGATAAAAATTCAAATGTTCAAAATAAGAGGAAGAGCCTAGCGCAAACCCATCTTTGGTTACTAACATGTGAACTCATCATGTGTGTAAAAGGCCACCAAATGAGGTTCAGGTGAATTCAAACGAAGAGATATTAGGTTACATATGTAAATATTTGCAAGCAATCCCCAAAAACGTCTAGAAATGATTTATGATGGTTTCACTTATCTGCATCCCTTTGAATCAGATCCATCAATCACTCAAGAAGGCCCACATGAGGGTTCTTTTGTTAGCACCCCAAAGAGGGGTTTTGCACAAGACACTCAGTAGATCAAAAAAAAAAATTAACCAATCAACTATCACAAATTCAAGAGAGTTAAAAATACTACTCAATGCATTGTTGAAAAATGCTACAGTGCAAGAATTTGGTCAATAAATTGCCACTGAAACGGTGGAAAATCACAATGCTACTTTGGTCTATTTCCATTTTTTAAATCAAAGTTTCTTTTTTCTGCTTTTCTTAATGCCAAATATTCATATTGTTCTTAGCACCTTCTCTAATTCCAGCAACAAATGTCATTCCAAGAAGCAAACAATGTTCCCATGGCATGCATGCAGTACTAGTACCTACTGACTCCATCTCCATGCAGCTAACTACTGGCTGTACACAGTGGCAACATAAAGCAGTAGCGCATAAGAGTTTGCCAAACCAAAACTACAAGTATTTAGTTTGGATCATAACCCATAAACCCTGGGAGCCTGGATTAAGCAGACTGCATCAACTTAGTTGTGCTTTGCAACCATTTTCAGCCTTGGATGGAGTCACAGTGTACAACTATAAGCTTTTTCCATAAAACTATAGAGTCTGAGTCATGTTCAGCAGGATCTAGAAGAGGCCTAGAGAAGTTCTGGTCACTTTACTATAAGAAAATTGGAAAGTTGGGTGAAATTAAAAAATGTCGCAAAACTGGCACACTATCAACTTTGTAGTGCCATTTTACTGACAAAATTATTCAGGGTGGCATTTCATACAAAAACACAATCTATTGCATGGTATTTTCTGGAATCCAACATATTTTTATGACATAAAATTCAAACATACACAACAAACACACAGCAGTTCACTTGACTGTATAGTGAATCTAACGACAGTTCAGCATAATTCCGACTTCTGACAATTACAATAAACTGAATTCCCCAGTTCGGTCAAAAATACACCTCGCAGACAACTAACCATCAAGAACAGTTATCTGAAATCACTTGTTCGCTGTCCTAATTTTCATTGTGGAGCGCAGTTCAGGAAACTCAGCAGAGAACTACAGAACATCATTAAAAAGCAGAATACCAAATTTAACAGAAAAACGGGCATAGGAGGTATGAGCTACCAAAACGACAAAACAGAGCACCAGAGAGCTGAGGTAGCGATTGCCCCAACCCGAAAATACCCTACCCAATCACGATCGCACCAAGCAAAAATAAGCACCCAGACCCAGCCCACGCATTGACAATACTACCAGCCGAACTCCGCACTCCCTTTCCACTACTTGAAAAACCGGATTGCTTAGTCAACAGCACTCCAGGCAGCACCAGTCGGAGCAGCAGGTCGTACCCGCACACCGAAAGCGTAAAACGAGACCTCAGAAAAGCAATCGAGCCGCAGCGCGGGAAGAGGGGGTGAGAGTTGGAGTAGGCAATTACAGGTCGAACACGGAGATCCACTTGAGCGTGGCGTAGGCGGAGTCGGGGTCGCCGGGGCGCCACGCGTCGGCGGCCACCCGCACCGCGCCCGCGAACGCCGCCGCCTCCCCTCGCGCCGCGGCGGCCACCGGCGGCGGCAGCCACGCGTTGTAGAGGTGCATCCTCCGTCCTCGATCCTCCCCCCGGACCTCCTCTCTGACTCTGAGTCTAAGCGGAGATGGATGGACAGTGGTAGGTTTGGGGAGTTTAGTTGGGTGTGGGTGTGGGGGGGGGGGGGGTGGGTCGGCGGGCGCGGGGCATTTATAGGTGGGCGGTTTCTTTCTTCGCCTCCAAGACGAGGGGCCTCCAGCCGCGGAGACGACGACGACGACTGGTAGGGAGGGAGACTTGGGCCGGCCGGTGCTCCACTCCGGTGGTACGATCGGTATCACACGCCTCGTATGGGGGCGGGGGAGCGGAGGTGGAGCGGAGAGGTGGGTGGGCTCGGTGCACGGTGGACTGGCACGGCTGAGGCTGACGAGACGGTTAGGCTTGGGCCTCGAGCCGTACGGATCGCGGGGTTCTCTGCTTGTTTGTTTGATGCGACGACGATGCACGCACGTGCCCGAGCAGATTCAGGCCGTGGAGATGCCGATGCCCTAGGGATCACGGGAAAATTGCCGAAATCCCCTGACTATCTTAAGTTTTGAAGTTTTCTTTACAAAAGCATTTTTCATTTTCATATATGCCCTTAAATGCAATCTGAGTATTTTTATTCAAGTTACGTCAAATCCGAATAAATTGAGTGGTGTTTGTAACATTTTTCATTTCTTTTTTCAAGTTCAATCATATATTTCTTTCTCAACTACTACTCTCCATCTTCCCTCTTAACTTCTTCTTTGCTGTGTACTCAACTCTTTGCTTATCCAAATGCACTACAAGGTCTGTATAGTGCCGTGTCATGCTCAAGTCGCACGCTCAATTTCTTTTCCTGTTTTTTGGAACCCTGTGCGCTAGCGTCAAGAAAGTGCATATGATCGAGATGGTCTGCTTGAGTTTCTTATACAATTTCAAAGTTAGATCCTCCCTATAAACATCATTCAAGTTGAATTTTATGTGTTTAAAGTTCATACTCGCTTTAATTATAAAGCTCAAGGGTTCTATTTCAAAGTTTTGAGTATAAAATTATTAGGAATTTTTATACTAAGATTGGTGTACGAAGGGCACTACCGAATCAGATCACTGCTGAGTGGAAGAGTCACGCGCTCGCGTCGCCCCCCGCGCGGGCGGCTCGGGCGCCCCCGGAACCCTAGCCATCGCTCCGCCGCCCCCACCTCCGCCCGCCATGTCGTCGCCCGAGCGGGCTACCGGAAGCCCATGCGGCCCGCGATGAGGGCAGCGGCGGGGCCCCTCCCTTTCCTCTGGTGCTCTCGGGCGGGCGCGGCCGTCCGGACCGCCGTTGGCGGCTCGCCGGCGTAGGCGGCTTTCCGCAGCAGTAGAACCCGAGGGGTCTCGGATCCAGCACGGCACCGGCCGGCGTCTCAGGTGGCCCGGTGCAGCGGTGGTGCCGCGCGTCGGCTGCGCAGTGGACGAGGCGCGCACGCGCGGAGTCGGCTATGCAACGGAGGTGGCGCGGCGCGGCGTCAGTGAGGTGGTCCGCGTCGCGACGGGGCCGTGCCCCTCCTGGCTGCTCTCCATGGCCTCGGATGGCCACGAGGAGGGGTCAGCCGCGGGAGGTGCGGCGGTTGGAAGCTGCATGATGCGGCGGCGGCTGGAGGCCCGCGTGGGGGCGACGACGGCTTGGAGGCCCTATGCGGCCGTGGCGCGTGCTGGCCGCGCGGCGACAGAGGCATGGGCGTGGCATCGCCGGCTGCTCAGGAGGCCAGTGGGCGGCTGCGGTAGGGGTGGAGGTGCGAATGGGAGGAGGCAACACAACGGTGCGAGTTGGCCACGGCATGAGGTGGCATGGCGGCGCCACCGGCACCGGGAGGCTTCCATGGTTTTCGGGTTGTGGGGTGTAGCTAGGGAAGGGATTCTCCAGACGAATGTCTCGCCGCCTTCGTGTTGGTGGTGATGACGACGGCGCCTGAGGGTGTTGTTCTCCTTGTTGGGGGTGTCATCTTGGAGCTTGTCCCTGCTACGCGTTTTTCTCTCGGTGAAAACCCTGTCCACATGTTGGACGAGCGACGGCGGCACATTTGGTGTCGTTACCTCGTTGGAGGCGTCGTTGGTGGAGACCCATCTCGGCCAAATGGTGGAAGGCTTGCCGGAGACTTGGCAGGGCGCCTCGGTGCAGGTGGCAAGCTCAAAAGGGGGCTGCCGAGCTCAAGCGGTGGTGACCAAAATCATGTAGGCCGCCGGGGTTGTTCGCATGGATGTTGGATTTGGCTGCTTGCAGCGGACTGCAGCGGCTGGCATTGCTTGGCAAGCGGCGTGGGACTGCGGCGGTAGACGGCACTTGCAGCAACAACATTGTGGGATGACTTGGGTTGCAGCGGACTGCGGCGGGTTGCTTGGCCTTGCTCGGCGACTCCGGTGTAGTATTGTTGACACAGAATCGCGCCAAACACACTCGGATGCGCTAGAACGCGCAGATCGTCAACACGATCAACACCAACGAGCTCCCTGCGCGCTGACCGGTTAGACCGGTCAGGGCAACCGGTCAGACCGGTTAGACAGGAAGCACCACGAAGGCCTAAAACCTTGAGCTCGGGAGGGACCCCGTCGGAGCTCGAGGATCTAGGGTTGCTCTGAGGTCGGCTGGCCACTCAGAACGCCCTCAACGCCGTAGAGATGAGCGAAGAACAACAATTAGGGTTTGGAAAAGCTAGGGTTTGAGAGATAAAGTAAATGACAGATTGTATTGATTCGATTGGGAATAGCCCTCAATCGGCCTTAGCCTTTATATATATAAGCCGGGGAAGTCGTACCCTTCACGAATAGGTTTACAAAGATCTAAAAATTATAAATCTACCCCCACTCGGATTACATCTGGCCAGACCGGTCTGACCGGTCGACCCCACCGGTCAGACCGGTCAGCCGCAGCCTCTGCCAAATATGGCTGTCAACATATGCCCCCTGCCTTTTTGGTGAGCTTTACAAGCGAAAAAGCAACTAAACTTATCACAAGTGTTATATCATGCGCATACTGGCCTAAAAATAATGCTAAGGGCGATACTCATGCATCGGCCATCTTCATCTTCAAGCATCTTGCCAAACGCTGGGATAATATTTCTTCAAGTATCTTCCATTGATAGCCTTGCGCAGATGATCTCCCTGCAGCGTCTCCAGCATATATAAATTCCCGAAGATAACTTTGATAATCTTGTACGGACCTTCCCAACTTGGCGACCATTTGCCAAACTTATTACTTTTCATCCCAAGAGGTAGAATTGTCTTCCAAACCAGCTCACCAACCTGAAAAGATTTACCTTTTACCTTCTTGTTGTAAGCCTTAGCCACCCGAAGCTTATCCTTTTCAATCTCCTTTAAAGCCCTCAATCGCTTATTGGTCACCTCATCAATATTATCCATCATCAAGTCATGGTAATCAACAACAAAAAGGTCATTTTGTTTAGCCAATCTATAAGCGTCCAGATTCACCTCAACGAGCAAAACGGTCTCCTGACCATACACAAGCTCAAAAGGAGTAACTTTAGTAGCACCATGTCTAGATATATACGATGAGCCCATAATGCTTCGGATAACACCTCATGCCACCTCTGAAAGTGCATCAAGGCCCCTAAAAAGAGTTTTGGTGATAATGACAATTATAATTTGGGATATGATGCTTGGAATGAGATATGTGCAGGAATAAAATGAAAATGAAGCATGAAAGATGAAAGGATGGTCCCAAATTTTTCTATGTATGGTGAAAGAGTTGATGAAGTATTTAAATTCATTTTTGTTTTGAATTTGAGTATAGGAATCACCGTACTATAAAGGGGGACGTGTTTGATTTATCAAGTTTGTCAAAGTGCTGCTCATGAGATGAAAACTTAGATGACAAGCACAAAAAGTCACGTACACAAACCCCAGAAAATTTCCTTTGTCATTGCCTCTGTTGGAAGTTCCGACAGCTCCGTCGGAACTTCCTACACCGGTCGGAAGTTCCGACCGGATGTTCCCACTGACTCAGGTTATGTTTCAAAGGATTTACATGTTCTGACATCTCCGTCGGAAGTTCCGACCACTATTATTCGTGACCTTTTCTGAGTGATCTAAACCTGGGGATGTGCTCGGAAGATCCGACCATGAGTTGGAAGATCCGAGCCTGGACACAGTCGGAAGATCCGACCCTACGTTGGAAGATCCGACAGCAGCTACCAGAAACAGCCAACGGCTCTATTTTGGGGGTGGAGTATTTATACCTCCTCACCCCCTCTCTTCATTGTGGCCGGCCTAACTCGACCTGCACACCTCCAAGAGCATTCATTTCACTCTCCCAAACCCCTCTAGAGCTCATCCTTGCATTGATTGACTTGGGGCTTGGGTGTGAGAAGCATTTGAGGTGTGTGACTTGAGGCTTTGAGTTGGTTTCTCCCTTGTTCATCTCGAGAAGCGCTTGAAGCAAGTTTGATTGATGGATTCGCGTTTGTTACTCTTGGAGCTTGGCTCCTAGACGGTTAGGCGTCACCGGAGAGCTCTCAATCTTTGTGATTATCCCCTGGAAGTTTGTATTACCCCTCTCTTTATGAGAATAATAGTAAGTGACTCAATCCTCCTTTGTGGTTGATTGAGGGAGGCAAGGGGTTAGTGAAAACCCTGCTCTTTGTGAGCTCCTCAACGGAGAAGTAGCTCCTAGGTGGAGTGAACTCCGGTAACAAATCTCGTGTCTCATTTACTTGTGTTGACGCCATATTTTGACACGTGTTGAATCGGCGTCAGGAGAAGAGATTGGCCGATGCGGCAGATCTAAAGGCTACAGTAAAGAATCGGCCGATTGAGGTTACAGTTGGGAATCGGCCGATTGGTGATGCAACTTGCACCAATAGATTGGAACTACAACAGAGGATCCTGGTCAAAAGTGGCCTAATGTTGGTCAACGAAGTAATGCTGATTCGGTCAAGAGGCAAAAGAAAAGAGTCCTGACTGGATTAGGAGACGGCGGCGGAAGATTCTGCGGGAGTCCGTTTCCTTTATAAGAATATTATAGATATAGCAGTTTTTCTATTTAAAATAAGATTGTAACAAGTCGTAATTGACCAGGAGTTCTGGTTTTAGGGTATAAATAGGAGTCGTCAAAGCTTTGTAAAGGGATCAACAATCAATCAACAAAACACATCTACTTTTTCCTAGTACTTTACTTTCAAGTTGGCGACTTCGCCAATACTTTTCTTCTTTCACGAGTTCGTACGGATTTGCAGGGCTGCATCAACTTGATCTCCGGCCAATTGGTAGGTTCCGTTTATCGAATAACATTTGAGCTTTAATCTCGGGCGCATCGCTGTGGTTTCGTTTGGATTTATTCACTAGTTATCAATATTTACTAGAATTATAAGTTTTACTTGTTGTTCTAGTATTATCACCAGTTATCCAGCTTGAAATTGGAGTTATCGGCTTCATCATCGCTCTTCCTCATTCATCGTTATGTAGCCGATTAGATCTATTTCAAGTGTTGCATCTGCAATAATTGTTCAAGTCGCTCCAGCAGTTTTCTTTGCAATTATTGCGTGATTATCGGCTAATCCATAGCCGGTCATCTTCATAGCAAATCGGCCGATTCGCCAACGCGCTCTTAGGGACAGATCGGAATCCCAGCCGATCGGAACGCCCTGAATTTAATACTCTTATTTCCTTGTCAATCAACAGGTCAGATTGACTGGCACGCCGCGCGAACCGCACCAGGGCAATAACCCGAACAGGAGCTAAGCAGATTCTCCCGGGTCGTGTGTCCGACGCTGAAGACCATCGGCCGATTCCTGGCCGATTTTAGCGCCAACACACTTTTGGCACGCCCGGTGGGACAAACTTCGAGAACCAATATGTCTACGAAAGCAGAGGTTTCCGAGAGCAATATCATTGAGGTCACAGAAGCGGATCTCAAGGACGACCAGAAGGAAGAATTGGCTAAACATCTGGAAGATTACAGAAAGATGTATCTGCAGTCGTTCGGTCGTACCAGAAGCGGGGAAGCAGTCAAGAAAGCTCCTCTTCCTGTTCCCCACCACATCACCATCGCTGAGGATTCGGGCAAGATGTCCGATATGATCCAACAGTCCGTCTATCAGGCTTTCATCGACCAATTCTCGGTGATGACCAACACGGTGTATAACGCCGTCATCAGCTCTCTGGTTAGCAGAGCAGCTCAAGGATTTCAGGGGCCAGCTTATGCCCCGCCTATTGCACCTCCAGCCATAAGCTCACCAGTCACATCCCACTCGGCTCCTCAGCTGATGTCAACGCAACGCGAGGGATAAAACACTTCGTTGCCTCCAGCGTCTCCAAGGTATAATGGTGCACCATGTTTCCCATCGCAAGCACCGCTTCAGCCTGTCCAGATTGCTTCTATGCAATCGCTGCCCACAAACTCAGCACCCTGGGGGGCATCGGCAACGATGGCTTTTCCCGATCAATCAACCGGACATGGGAGCTATCCAATCCAGGCGCCGTTCCACTCGGCCGTCTGGCCGACGGTCCCTCAGTATCAACCAGCCCCGTCAGAAATCGGCAGGGGGGCGGGCGCTGTAGAGACACTCCGAAGCACGGCACCGATGACGATGTACGACGGGGCGGCGGATTCGCTTCGCCATCAGCTGTCAACTGCTCAGCCGGCCATGACGCAACAGAATTCGCCGCATGCTTCGATCCATCACCCGGCCGTATCACCGCCGATCCTCCAACATATGCCGGCACCTCGAACGGCTGTTCATCAGCAGCAGGTGGATTGGACGGCAAGAATAGCAGAGGTAATTCAGGACCAATTTGGGTTGAAGCCGAAAGTGCAGACTTATACATACAAGACGCCATACCCATCGGCTTACGACCTACTGCCGTTTCCCCACCGGTACAAGGTTCCTGATTTCACCAAGTTCTCGGGGCTGGACGACACATCTACCATAGAGCATATTAACAGATTCATCATCCAGTGCGGGGAAGCCGCCACGCAAGATGCTCTGAGGTGCGTCTGTTTTCATCGTCTCTGTCTGGATCGGCCTTCCAATGGTTCACCACTTTACCACCTAACTCCATTGTTACTTGGGCCAATCTAGAAAAGCAGTTCCACAAGTACTTCTACGCAGGAGTACATGAGATGAAGCTCTCAGATTTGACCAGCCCCAGGCAGAGGAGCGATGAACCAATAACTGGATACATACAGAGGTTCAGAGAAATCAGGAACAAATGCTACAGCCTGGCTGTGACCGACGCCCAGTTGGCCGATATCGCTTTCCAAGGCTTCTTGCCACAAATCTAGGAAAGGTATGCTTCACAGGAATTTGAAAGCCTAAGCCAGATCGTTCACCGATTGGCAGGTCAGGAAGTCCGTCCGTTTGAGCAGCGGAGGAATTTCCAGAAGAAGGTGGTGTATCTGGAAGGATCTGAATCAGAGGGAGAGGAAGAAATCGGCCTAGCAGAATGGGTACAAGGCAAAAAGCCAATATCATGCCCTTTCGGAAAGAAGGAACCAGAGACATTCGGCTTTGATACCACAAAGGCCGATAAGATTTTTGACTTACTACTTTAGGAAGGGCAGATCATGTTATCACCATACCATACCATTCCTTCGGCCGATCAGCTCAAGAAGATGAAATACTGCAATTGGCACAACGCCACGTCTCATGACACAAATAAATGCAAGATCATCCGTCAGCAGATACAGTCGGCCATCGAGCAGGGAAGACTCAAGTTTGAAACTCCGGCAAAGCCGGCGACGCCGATGAAGATTGACCAGCATCCTTTCCCAGCCAACATGGTTGACACGGGAAGAAACTCAACTCAAACAAAGGTGCTGACGTCGGAATCGGCAAGAAGAAGCGGCACCGTAGATCCCAGGAAGCAGGTCATGGTGGATGAAGTCAAAGGGAAAAGGCGGGCTGAAGACAAGGGCGAAGGATCGGGACGATCCCATAGACCCATCACTTCCCAGTTCTTGCTCAGCAAATATCGGCGGCAGTAGGAACAATCAAGATACCACGAGGAGATGATACGCCGACACGAGGATCATTGGCAATGTCCGTTCTTCATCCACTGTTGGGAAAACGACCTCCGATTGCCATCAGCCGATAACTGTCCTGAGTGCAACGGATTAAGCTGCAATGATCGCCCAATCAAAAGATCACGCTCCAAAGACAGAGAATCAGAGCCGATCAGCAGAAATTGGCACGAACAAGAAGGATGGCGCCTTTCAGTGCATGATCGGCTGGGGGGCAGAGTTGACCGATATCACCGGTCGACTGGGGGTAGGACCAGCTTACACGATCGGCTGGAAGAGATGGCTGATGACAGGGTGTCGGATGAAAACCCCTTAGGAAGGGAACCAGATTGGGAGCACGCCAAATCGTCGGCCAGACTAGTGAACCCCAGATGGTGCCCTGAAGGATTGTCTAAATCTCAGAAGCAGAGAATCCAACGCCTGCGCCAATGGGAGCAACAAGAAGAAGAGCAGAGGCAGCCGCTAGAAAAGAGAAACGTCAAGTCTCGGGTCTGGCGCCCCAAGAAAAATAACAGCAAGGAAGCAGACAATCAAGAATCGGCAGCTGATGTCAACATGGTGTTCATATTGCCGATGGAGTTCATGGCGCCTGTCGATCGAGACAAAGCGACAAGGGTGGAAGAGCAGATGGCGCAATTGGTGTTAGAACCGATGACGGCCACCTTTGAGAAACCAGAAGACGATAAACGGCAACATCTCAAGGCATTATTTCTCAAAGGGTACGTTAACGGACGACCCGTTACCAGGCTACTAGTGGATGGAGACGCCGCAGTCAACATCATGCCGTATGCCATGTTCCGCAAGTTAGGCAAAAGCGATGAAGACCTGACCAAGACGGACCTGATGCTCAAGGACTTCGAGGGCAACGTGTCTCTCGCCCGTGGAGCGCTCTGCGTCGACCTCACCATCGGCAGTAAGACCCTTCCTACTACCTTTTTCATTATTAATGGTAAGGGGTCCTACAACATGTTGCTCGGTCGCGACTGGATACATGTGAATTGTTGTGTCCCATCTACAATGCACCAGTGCCTCGTGCAATGGGTCGGCGACAGTACAGAGATAGTCATCGCCGATTCCGCCTACAGCGTCGCAGCGGCCGACACGCAGCAGTGGAGCTGTGAGCACGTCAGGTGTATATCTGACAGGACTTGGGACACTGATTTCCTGAAGGTGTCCGATTTTGGTCTACAGCCGATCCAAGCAGTCGGCTCTGAAGATTCGGAATAGATGGATCAGCTCATCCGAGAAGACAGAAAGCTTGGGCATGGGTTTACGTCGGCCAATTCGTTAGAGATGGTGGATTTGGGAGATGGCAGCAAACCAAGGCCGACGTATATTAGTGCTAACTTGGATCCCGGATATAAGTGTAAATTGATAAGTTTATTAAAAGAATTCAAGGATTAATTTGCTTGGGAATACCATGAGATGCCTGGTCTAGACCGGTCCATCGTCGAACACCGGTTACCTATAAAATCAGGATATCGGCCATATCAGCAACCCGCACGACGGTGCAACCCCAAAATTCTACCTGATATAAAGGCCGAGATCACAAAGTTGATTGAAGCAGGATTTATTCGGCAGTGCCTCTATGCCGAATGGATTTCTAATATTGTGCCCGTGTATAAGAAAAATGGAAAACTACGCGTATGCATCGACTTCAGGAACCTGAATCAGGCTACACCAATGGACGGATATCCAATGCCGACGGCAGATGTCTTGATAGATGCTGTCGCAGGACACAAAATCATCAGTTTCATGGATGGTAATTCCGGGTACAATTAGATATTAATGGCCGAAGAAGATATCTCGAAAACAGCTTTCAGGTGTCCAGGTCACCTTGGTCTATTCGAGTGGGTTGTAATGACCTTTGGGTTAAAGAACGCCGGTGCTACATATCAGCGGGCCATGAACTATATCTTTCACAAGCTCATTGGTACATCGGTGGAAATTTACATAGATGATGTTGTGGTCAAGTCAAAAGGTCATCAGGAACATCTGGCCGATTTACAAGAAGTACTGGAGTGCACAAGGAAGCATGGGTTAAAAATGAACGCGAACAAGTGTGCATTCGGTGTATCGGCCGGGCAATTCTTAGGATTCATGGTCCATGAACGCGGGATAGAGATCAACCGGAAGACCATAGACGCCATCAACAAAGTTGTAGCCCCACAGAATAAAACTGAGCTGCAATCCCTCATTGGCAAGGTCAATTTTATCAGAAGATTCATATCCAACCTGTCCGGGCGTATTAGAGCTTTTACTCCTTTGTTGAAATTGAAGCCCGACCAGGAATTCATGTGGGGAGAAAAAACAACGCAGAGCGTTACAAGATATCAAGCAATATCTGATTTCACCTCTGGTGTTAGTCCCTGCCACAGCCTGGTAAGCCGTTCAAATTATACTTATCTGCTGATGAACAAGCTATTGGATCGGCGTTGGTACAGGAGTTCGAAGGGAAAGAACGAGTGGTATATTATGTCAGCAGAAGACTCCTGGACGCCGAAACAAGATATTCCCCGGTAGAGCGGCTGTGCTTGTGTCTATACTTCTCGTGTACCAAGCTCAGGCACTATTTGTTATCGGCAGAGTGCATAGTTGTATGGGATGATGTGGTGAGATATATGTTGTCACTGCCGATTTTGAAAGGACGGATTGGAAAATGGATCCTAGTTCTGTCAGAATTTGACTTAAGGTACGAATCGGCTAAAGCTGTCAAGGGTCAAGTCATGGCCGATTTCATAGCCCAACATTGTGGACCGGAAGTTGCTGTCGTTAAACCGGTTCCATGGACTCTGTACTTCGATGGTTCTTCTTGTCGGGCCCTATCAGGAATCGACTTCGTTCTTGTATCGCCTCAGGGGGCAAATTATGATTTCTCTCTGCCGATTGAAGCATCCGCAACCAATAACCAGACGGAATATCGAGCCATCCTAAAAGGTATCCAATTATTAAGGGAAGTCAAAGCTGATGCAGTCGAGATTTTTGGAGATTCCATGCTCATCGTAGATCAGTTAACGGGGAAATCTGAATGCAAAGATGATATCTTGAGGATGTATTATGAAGCTTGCCTCCAGCTGTTAAAGGAATTCAAGTCTGCAATAATTGAGCACATCCCCAGAAATTATAATGAGAAAGCTAACAGGCTGGCCCAGCATGCATCCGGATATCGGCCAATTCAAGGAGCTATGAGTTTGGAGCTCGCGGCCGATGATTGGCGAAAGGAGATTGCCGATTACTTGAAGGACCCATCCCAGAAAGGATCGGCGAGTGCGTTTCCAGGCCACAAAATATGTGTTACTTGAAGATGATTTATTTTACCGGACGATTGATGGGGTTCTTCTCAAATGCCTGGGAACAGAAGAAGCAAAAGTCCTGATAGGGGCAATCCATGAAGGCGTATGTGGAGCCCATCAATCGGCTCACAAGATGAAGTGGATGATCAGAAACAATGGGTATTATTTGCCCACGATTCTTGAGGATTGTTTCAAATATTATAAAGGATGCCAAGACTGTCAGAAGTTTGGCAATGTACAGCGCGCGCCAGCATCGGCTATGAATCCAGTAATCAAGCCGTGGCCGTTCAGAGGTTGGGGAATAGATCTTATCGGACAAATTCACGCTCCATCAAGCAAGGGGCATAAGTTTATATTGGTAGCTACCGATTATTTCACTAAGTGGGTGGAGGCAGTTCCGTTAAGGACCGTGACATCGGCCGATATGATCGAGTTCGTTAAGAACCATATTGTTTATCGATTCGGTATTCCTCAGACTATCACAACTGACCAAGGAACGATGTTCACCTCTGGAGAATTTGGGGAATTCGCCGCCGATATGGGGATTAAATTATTAAATTCTTCTCCATACTATGCTCAAGCCAATGGCCAGGCCGAATCGTCCAACAAGGGGATAATCAAGTTGATCAAGAGGAAGATAGAGGAACAACCCAAAAAAGTGGCACATGTCTTTGGCTGAATCTCTATGGGCTTATAGGATGGCTTGCCACGGAGCCACTAAGATATCTCCTTATCAGCTAGTATATGGTCACGAGGCAGTCTTACCTTGGGAATTAAGGATGGGATCAAGGCTTATATCGCTTCAAGATCAGTTGACGACCGATGACTATTCCTTCCTCATGAAGGATGAGCTCGATGACTCGGCGGGTCAGCGTTTGAGAGCCTTGATTAGCATCGAAGAAAACAAGAAAAGGGTGGCCAGATGGTATGATAAAAAGGTCAAAGTTAAACAGTTCTCCCAAGGAGATTTGGTATGGAAGTTGGTGCTACCGATAGGGTCTAAGGATCCCAAATTCGGTAAATGGTCGCCCACTTGGGAAGGGCCGTATAGAATCGGCCGATGTGCTCCGGGAAATGCATATATTCTAGAAACTATCGAAGGGGAAGAATTCCCAAGAGCTTTAAATGGACGATATCTGAAGAGGTACTATCCAAGCATTTGGGTAGATGCATAACTTGCAGTAAGATACATCAAGACAACATGGCCGACTCCTATCGGCTTTTGTCTACATAGCCGATGTAGAAATGACATCGCCTTGAGGAGGAAATTATTTTCCGTTTGGTCTGACCAATTCATTATTCGATGAAAACAACAGAGTACATGGCCGACATGTTACGAGTCGCCCTTAGAATAGAAAATACCAATATATCTATTGATTACGCTTGCTCTTGATTTCTCTCTCGATCCGGCCCGGTTCTATCAGAAGGCGGGTCTTCTTCTCCTTCAGATTCTCCATGGTGGCTTTAGTCTCAACTTGATGGCCCAGTTCTATCAGAAGGCGGGTCTTCTTCTCCTTCAGATTCTCCATGGTGGCTTCAGTCTCAACTTGATGAGGGAGTGGAGCACTCTTTTCAGTTGGCAATCGCTTGGAGCAGTGAGCGTTTATACGGTCCCAATACTTCTGGACATCAACAGAAACATGACCTTTAAGTTCTTCAGAGTGAGCTCTTATCAGATCTATGTCTGCCTGCGATAGTGGTTCGTCTGAATGCATAACCTCAATCGCTCGTTCCAGGCTGGGACTGAGACGTTTTGGCTAAAGAGAGATGAAAAGCTACCCAGCATCAGAGCGATTTAGATGTGAAGGGGAGAAACAGAGGAAGGTTCATACCTGGTTGACAGAGGAGGAAGAGGAAGAAGAAGACATCTTGATGTCCAGCTTGGGAGGATAAAGGTCCAGTTATTGGAGGAGGAGAAGATGGGTAATGCATATGCCTCTGGAAAAGGTGTTGGATCTCATACTTATAGAGAGAAGGAGGTAAATAGATGGTGGGACACGTCCTATCAGAGTAAAAGCATTCGTAAATGCAAAGCTGTCAGAAGAAGTGGTCCAAGACCAAATCGGCGCATTAACATTAAAGGAGCATTAAAGTTTACAACATTCTTTACAACCCAAGGAGGGCATCTATAGTTGCAATGGCTCGTTGCCTAATCTGATCGGCCGAGTCTAATACTCTTTGGTCATCGTCGGCCGATCCGGGAATTTCTGGCATATGGCGATGAAGTCTTATCGCTTCACGGGCCAAGTTCTGTCTTTCTTGTTTCAGCCCGGCAATGACGGATGGGAGCTCTTGAAGCTTCTTTTCTTCAGCAGCTATGTCTTTGGTTAATTGCTCCATCTCTTTGGCTAGCTCTGCTCTCCTCCGTTTGAGGCGATCTATCGTGCCCACGATATCCGGGCGAGAGCTCTCGAGGAAGTTGATCCGTTGGTGTACCTCTTGGGCTCGGTGCTTGTAGGAATCGGCTTCCTCCCGGGTCTTTGCTAGCTAGGCACGATCGGCCATATGACGCAGGGCCCTGAAAACTGAGGTCTGTATTGATTCTATATATGCAGCAGGTTCCAAAGTTTCTGTTGCTTCTTCCGAAATTCAGCCCTTGATGTCACTAAGAAGCCGCCGAATCGGCGAAGCATCTTCCACCAATCGGCCGATATCATCTTGGAGGAGAATCTGCATGCTCTCGAGCTTGGCGCGGACATCATCAGAAATTGAGCTCGACAGAACTTGGCGTGAGGTGACTTCTTCATCGTCAGGCAAAGAAACCGCAAAGGAGAAAAGGCTATTGTTGGGAGTGTCTTGTTTCTGTGGAAGAATAAAGACAAGGATTAGCGAGCGGTAAAAGGGAATCGGCCGATTCCAGTGCTAAGTTTATTACCTCCTTGAAGCGGATCTCTCTTGCTTGCGCCGATGGGAGTGCCTCCCTCGTCTCAGGAACCGGTACGATTGGCTCGTCAGAAGAAGAGGACTCGACCACTATTAATGCTCTGCTTGGGCCAGCTTCCTGGAAAGGTATGACAAATAGATTCTGAGAGTATACTACGGACAATTGAATAGGATGATATGAGATATTTGCCATACTTCTGTTGGTCTTTCGGCCGATGTTTGTTGAGGAAGTTCGACCGACGCACCCAAATTGGTCTGCATCAGAGTCAGTTAGTTTTCTGAATGTCGAGAAGTTGAGTTAAGAGATTATCTACCTCAGTGAGGAGGGTCGCTGGTGTTTCGGCTTCCGCTTGGGATGTGGCCGATTGCTGTGGGGATTGCACTGAGGCGGCCTGTGCAGCCTGGCAGAAGGGGGAATTTAATATTGATAGAGTACTTAAAAATATGTGAGGTATGCAAGGTTACCTGAACAGCTTCCACCAGCAGCGATGCCGCGGCCGATCCGACTTCTGCGGCAGTTTGTGGATCGGCTATCTCGGTAGTCGACAAGACTAGAGGAATTGGGGTTTCTGCCGATACTACAGCCGATTGGTCAGTCGGTCCGATGCGGGCACGCACTCGACGGCTTGTCGTCTTCAAGGTTGGCCTTTTCGGCATTCGTTTCCATCGGCCACTAGCGATGTCCTTGATGGTTGGAGCGTGATAGCCGATGAGTGGATATGGCGTATATGGACGATCGCTCTCTATCGGTCTGCCGCTTCGGCTCCGCATCGGAGGGACTTGGCTTTCAGACTGAAGAGATAAATACAAGTTAACGGTAAGATGGTAGTATGGAAAGAGACAATATTGAAATCGGTTAGAAGAAAGATCATACCGTTGCACTTGGATCAATGTTTTCTGGGTCCAAACTGTTGCAATATGTTGATGGGGATATACAGAAGAGGTGTTGCTTCCACTCTGCCCCCCACAGTTTGAATTGTTGAACGGCAAAAGGGGCCACCGTCCAGTTGTCCAGATTGATAGTACTGGAGTCTGGCACTAAGTTGCATAGACGATTGTAGTCAAGGCTCTTGGTCACTTCATCTCGGAATTTTGCTTTCCCGGCAAAGTAAACCTGAATCAGCAGTTGACCAAAGCCCAGTTGCCTTGCTGCGGCCGATGGATTATAGAACTCATATGTGGGAGAATCCTTTCCAGAGAAGAAATTGGCCGGTAAAATCCCTGGCTTGATCAGGGTATCCATAAGTTCACTATCAAAAGTGTGAGTGGACGAGTCGTAGCAGACAGGAAGCTCAAAAATCGGCCCTACTGTCTGATATGGATACCAACTGACAGTCTCTTCACTGAAGCCGTTGTAGAAGCATCTGAAGTATTCGGTCGTTCGAGTGGCAGTGTATTGACAGCCAGGGAAGGCCGATGCCGCTTCTCTGAAAGATGTACAACGTCGTCTGATGGTGGGGTATTCCTCTGACTCAATGTTGGGAAAAGTCTTGGTCTCTATTTTTTGCTGAGAGACCTTGCTCATATATAGATTGAGCCAGAGTGTGATAAACCACCAGGGACCACCAGGATTGCCGATCGGCTCCCCTTTTGACAGTCTGGTGCCGATTTGATGCATCATGTGATAGGCCGATCCCAACAGATGCTTCCCAAGGGGGACGGCCGATCCTAGTGACAGAGCTTCTGCCAGGGCTTGGGTATTAGATGAAGGACCAACTGCTCTGCCACAGAAAAAATGTTTCTCTAGCCACATCATCAAAAATGCCGTATGTTCTCTCTCTGAAACTGTCCCAGTCCTCATGTTCTTGCTGATATACCCCTTCCATCCGCCGATTCCTTTAGTTTCTAGCCGATGAGATGGTTTGATCAGATAATCAAAGGGGGTGTCAGAAGAGGAGATATCAAGGCCGGTCAACAACAGGACATCGACCAAGGTTGGAGTCATGGGTCCATATCCAAAAAGGAATGCGTTGAGTGCATCGGACCAGAAGTAAGAGGCCGCTATTACTAGGGGCTCATTTTTTCTCCATCTGGGACAGAGAGAGATCAATGCACTGGCCGATTTTCAATTTATCCCACTGAACTCTCCTAGACTTGGCCACTCTATGATACCATTCTCTCCAGCCAGGGGTCTCGTTCGGCCAAGATCTAAAAGCACCTGCCCACTGACCTAAACCCATGGGCGATTGCTTGAATGGAATTCTGTGAGTTTCTAGGTTGATTAAGTCGGTTGGATCTGGATTCCCCATGGGGCCTAAGCAGATGAGTTCGGAGGACTCGGAAAGAGGAATAGTAATCTGGTGCCTAAATGCCTAAAAAGAAAGGAAAAAGGGAAAGAACTGAGAATGGGTCTAGAAAATACTTGAGCAGTAAAAGAGTAAAAGGAAAGTTTTGGATGATTACCTCCGGGATGAAGCTCATCGTCGCCAATGGAGCCACCAATGGAGATGCCGATGGAGCGGCCGATGCTGAAGTGGTTGCCGGCGGGACCTCCGTAGTTGAAGAAGTTGCCGATGGCGCCGCCATTAGAGGGGTGGAACAGGTCGCGAGCGAGATCGCCAGAGGGAGTGGTTGGAGATCGAGAGGGCTCGGGAAGAAGATGAACAGTGGTTCGCTAGAGGAAAATACTGGGCTCGTGGAGAAAAGTAGGCGGAGAATGCCAGTACTTAAGGATAATCCGAGAGAGAAAGGGTAAAGGCGGGATTTTTGCCGCGCCGTCTACACGAATTTCCGGGGAACAGTTGTCTCGAGCGCCCGGTCCGAGGAAATTGCAATCATTATGCAGAAGACCGCGAAATGGATGGAGATTTTTACTGCGCCCGTTTCGGAGAAAAAGATTAAAGAGAAGAGTTTCGAAGTAAAAATTATGTTTTACTCCGAAACTGGGGGGCATGTGTTGACGCCAGATTTTGACACGTGTTGAATCGACGTCAGGAGAAGAGATTGGCCGATGCGGCAGATCTAAAGGCTACAGTAAAGAATCGGCCGATTGAGGTTACAGTTGGGAATCGGCCGATTGGTGATGCAACTTGCACCAATAGATTGGAACTACAACAGAGGATCCTGGTCAAAAGTGGCCTAATATTGGTCAACGAAGTAATGCTGATTCGATCAAGAGGCAAAAGAAAAGAGTCCTGACTGGATTAGGAGACGGCGGCGGAAGATTCTGCGGGAGTCCGTTTCCTTTATAAGAATATTATAGATATAGCAGTTTTTCTATTTAAAATAAGATTGTAACAAGTCGTAATCGACCAGGAGTCCTGGTTTTAGGGTATAAATAGGAGTCGTCAAAGCTTTGTAAAGGGATCAACAATCAATCAACAAAACGCATCTACTTTTTCCTAGTACTTTACTTTCAAGTCGGCGACTTCGCCAATACTTTTCTTCTTTCACGAGTTCGTACGGATTGGCAGGGCTGCATCAACTTGATCTCCGGCCAATTGGTAGGTTCCGTTTATCGAATAACATCTGAGCTTTAATCTCGGGCACATCGCTGTGGTTTCGTTTGGATTTATTCACTAGTTATCAATATTTACTAGAATTATAGGTTTTACTTGTTGTTCTAGTATTATCACCAGTTATCCAGCTTGAAATTGGAGTTATCGGCTTCATCATCGCTCTTCCTCGTTCATCGTTATGTAGCCGATTAGATCTATTTCAAGTGTTGCATCTGCAATAATTGTTCAAGTCGCTCCAGCAGTTTTCTTTGCAATTATTGCGTGATTATCGGCTAATCCATAGCTGGTCATCTTCATAGCAAATCGGCCGATTCGCCGACGCGCTCTTAGGGACAGATCGGAACCCAGCCGATCGGAACGCCCTGAATTTAATACTCTTATTTCCTTGTCAATCAACAGGTCAGATTGACTGGCACGCCGCGCGAACCGCACCAGGGCAATAACCCGAACAGGAGCTAAGCAGATTCTCCCGGGTCGTGTGTCCGACGCTGAAGACCATCGGCCGATTCCTGACCTTCGAAAATTCCGATACTGCGTCAGAAGTTCCGACAAATTTGACAGTTTTTCGTGAAGAATTTGCAGAATTTTCAACAGGGTCTATTCACCCCCCCTGTAGGCCTAGTGTCGGTCCTTTCAACCTCTTAGGATTTTCCTCTACTTTCTTCTTGATAAGCTTGATCAAAATCTTATTACTGGACTCGGCCTGACCATTGGCCTGAGCATAATATGGAGATGAATTGAGCAACTTAATCTTGTAAGATTCGGTGAATACACGTACCTCCTTTGATATAAATGAAGAACCTTGATCCGTTCTCAAAGTTTAAGGAATACCAAATCTATGAATAATATGCTCTGTAATAAACTCAATCACCTTCTTATGTGTCATGTTTTTCAAAGCAACCGCTTCGGTCCACTTAGTAAAATAATCTGTAGCAACCAACATGAAGCGATGCCCTTTTGAAGATGGAGGATTAATTTGACCAATGAAATCCAACCCCTAACCTCGGAACGGCCATGGTTTAATAATAGGATGCATCAACGCAGCAGGAACCAATTGCAAGTTTCCAAACCGCTGACATTCTTCACACCCTTTATAATACTTGAAGCAATCAAACATCATGCTAGGCCAATACAAACCGACTCTTCTAAGCAACCACTTCATTTTAGGAGCCGATTTATGTGTACCATAGATGCCTTCATGGACCTCACCCATAGCAACTTTAGCCTGATCCGAGTCTAAACATTTGAGAAGTAAATCTTCGGCGATACGGCGATAAAGCTCACCGTCGATCAATGTATAATTAAATGATATACGCCGAATATTCCTATCTGCACCTTGACCAGGATCTTTTAAATAGGTAATAATAGGAACCCTCCAGTCCAGATCTTCAGCTTTGTCATTTGAATCAATTTTCTCAGCCGAATTACCTTCTCCAGCAGCCTGGGCGGTCAAACCGGTCTCGTGACCGGTCAGACCGGTCTGGGTGGTTGGACCGGTTTTTGCGGCCGGTTGGACCGGTTTGTCCAGAGCCTGCACTTCAGCCCTCGCTCGCATCGGCTTTCGAAGGTGAAAATATTTTTTCACAACAACATAACCAGATGCCTGTTGAGCCAAAGCGTTAGCCTGTCCATCCTCTTCCCTTGGTATATGTCTTATTACGAATTCATCAAAGCAAGAGATGATATCAAGGCATCTATCAAGATATGCATTTAGGGAACCATTATAGCATTGGCATACCTTGATACCTGCTGCACCACCAAAAGTGAATCACCAAAGGCCTCAACATGTTTCACGCCCATGGATTGCAAAAATTCCAAGCCAAATAGAAGTGCTTCATATTCAACTTGATTATTTGTACAAGTTTCTTCCAATCGGTTTCGAAATTCAAAAACAACACCATTCGGGAAAATAAGAACAACACCAATTCCTTGACCCTCATCACAAACTGATCCATCAAAATACAACTTTCATAGTGTGCAAGTAACATAGCCGACTTCTAAATCATGCTCATCATTAATCTGATGCTCAACAATAAAATCTGCTACGATTTGGCCTCTCATGGATTTCAAAGGTTCACAAGACAAATCAAACTCAACCAATGCATAAGCCCACTTACCGATTCTACTGCTCAAAATCGGCTTATGTAACATATACTTGATCACATCGGTTTGACATACTACTATGCAAGTACTAGATAGTAGATAATGCCTCAACTTGGTACAAGCATAGTATAGAGACAAACATAATTTTTCAATAAAAGTATACCTCATCTCCGCATCAATAAGTCGTCGGCTTATATAAGTAATGACATACTCCTTGCCTTCAACCTCTTGAGTCAAAACAACCCCAATAACTTTATCTTCCGCCGCCACATAAAGTCTGAAAGGAATCCCTCTCCTAGGCACCCTTAATATCGGTGGTGAAGACAAATATTGCTTGATCTTCTCGAATGCTTCTTGCTGTTTTGCCCCCCAAGTAAATTCGGCCTCATTCTTTAGCCGAAGAATAGGAGTAAAAGTATCAATATTTCTAGACAAGTTTGATATAAATCTTCTCAAGAAATTCACTTTGCCCAGAAATTTTTGCAAGTCTTTCTTGCAAGTGGGAGCCTCAACTTTCTTCATGACTTCAATTCTCTTAGGATCAACCTTTATGCCTTCTTCATGAATAATGAAACAAAGAAACTTCCCAGCCGATACACCAAAAGCACATTTGAGTGGATTCATCTTCAAACCATACCGACGCATTCTTTCAAGAGCAAGTCTCAAATCAGCTAAATGATGATCTAAACCAGCCGATTTAATCACAATATCATCAATGTACACTTCCAAGATGACACCAAGCAAATCATGGAAGATCAAATTTATAGCCCTTTGATAAGTCGCACCAGCATTCTTCAATCCAAAAGTCATAACAACCCACTCAAACAAACCAACAAATCCCGGGCATCTAAAGGCCGTTTTATACGTATCTTCTTCGGCCATGAATATTTGATTGTAGCCAGCGTTACCATCGAGAAAGCTAATAACTTGATTGCCGGAAGCTTCATTAATCAACATATCGGCTATAGACATACGATATTCATCTTTGGGAGTAGCTTTATTAAGATCTCTAAAATCAATGCAAACTCTGATTTTTCCCGAATCTTTCTTTTCAACGGGCACAATATTGGAGATCCAATCAGCATAACGTCAAGACCGAATGAAACCAGCATCTAATAAACGATTAATCTCTTCTTTAATTCTGTCATATATAATAGGATTGAAACGTCTAGCAGGTTGTTTATAAGGTCTAAAACAGGCTTTAATTGGCAACCGATGTTCAACCAAATCACGACTCAAACCAGGCATTTCATTATAATTCCACGCAAAATAATCAACATACTCCTTTAATAACTTTATTAAATCGGCTTTATACTCAGCCGATAAAATTTTGTTTACAAAAGTCGGCCTAGAAATAGTACCATCCCCAATATCTACTTTCTCTAAAGGATCAATCGACGTAAAATCTTGGCCCAACTTATCTATATCATCAAGTTCTTTAATGGCTTCACACATATCGTTCGTACGCGCCGGATAAATCTTGGCCCAACTTATCTATATCATCAAGTTCTTCAATGGCTTCACACATATCGTTCATACGCGCCGGATAGTGATCAATCTGCTGTCGTAGCCACTCTAAACTGGACCGGTCGGACCGGTCGAACGGTCTGATTGATTGCACCTGTACACCGATCTGGAATAGATCGATCTGACCAGCCGGCTTATCCGGTCTGACCGGTCACGCCTGAGTCATCTGTTTGACTCATCTTGATCACACCGAATGATTTAGTCGATTCTCCATCGGCTTTAATGTAGCAGGAACAAAAGCATCCTTGGTGCAGCTGATCAACTCATAATCGGACAGATCCAAGCCCGATAAACATTTAATGTTATCATGTGCACCAATAGAATTAGAATCGGCCGTCTCAACGAAAGATGAAGTGTCACCATGCACCACTTCAATTTCAGCACCAATCCACTGAATAAGAAACTGATGCATGGTAGACGGCACACACTGATTGGCATGGATCCAATCATGCCCAAGGATTAAACTGAAGTTACCTTGCACCTCAGAGACGAAGAAGGCAGTGGCGATCGTCTTGCTTCAGACAGTCAATTCCATGGAAGCAACCCCCTTGGCGCCAATGGGATCACCTCCACCCACACCGCTGACTGTCATGTTCGTCTTGATCAGCTCCTCGTCCTTCTCGCCAAGCTTCTTGAACAAAGAATAGGGCATCAAATTTACAATGGCCCCTCCATCAACGAGCATTCGGGAAATCGGCTTTCCATTAATGTGCCCTCTCATGTAGAGAGCTTTTAAATCGTTATCCGATTCTTTGGGCTTCTGGAACACAGCGTCACGAGGCCCAAACTGAAGGTGAGCAACCTCCTCCTCCGACACCACAAAGAAATCTGAAGATAAGTGCACCACATGGACTTCTATGTTGCCGCGCTCTGGAGACATCTCGTAATTCTCTAGCTCCTCATCATCATGTGTTGAAGGAACCAATGGCACTTTATCATTATGAGAAACAGAAACAGGCGCTGCTGATTCGGCTCGCTGTTCTGTGCTGAGCTCAACCTGTCTGACCGGCTGCTCAGGGCGGTCTGACCGGTCGGCGAGGTCGGTCTGACCTGTCGGCGAGGTCGGTCCGACCGGTTCTACTATTGGCTGGCCAACTGGTTTGACCTGCCACACCTTTCCTCGAGGGACTAGAGACCTATACTTGTTGAAGTGTTCGTCCCTCAGCCTCTCGGCCTCCTAGTCCTTCTTCTCTTTGTTCCGCAAGCGTTGCAACTTCCTCTTTTGTGTATGAGTCAACCCCGGAGGACACCACCTCGGCTGATGGTACTTGTCTGCCGCGCCGCTGCTGCTAGCTTCGTGATAATTGGCCGTGACAGACTTCTGAACAAGAGAATCGATCGATTTACCAAACATCATCGGTCTTTTGCCCGTGTCTTGCACAACCACTTTAACCTCACCGATCTGCACAACATCATCAGCTTTTGCCTTTCCGGTATCAACTTTCCCGGGCTGAATTTCTTCTTTCTTCTCCTTGACACGATACTATTGTCTTGGAGTAGAACTACGAGCCGGTCTCTGATGAGACCGGTCCCCAACCGGTCTGACCGGTGCGGCATGTTGTGCCAGACCCGATTGGCGTGGTCCCAATCGGTCATGCACCGATGTTCTGGAGCTTTCCTCTTTCTGATGTTGCGGAGGGCATGACATTGGGAAACATTGCATCCAGATCCCCTCATGTTCCCATGACGGGCACAAAGAATTAGACGCCAGCGGCGCCCATGGTATGGTAGCAACACTTTCTGTGGAGGGAACAAAATAGTTATGTCACCCCAACGCTTGCTGGATCCTCCCCTAGGAGATAAAGGTCTATCTGAGCGCGGCGGTGACCAAGGTATGTTTTTTAGCGGCCGATCATTTTGAACGGCCTTTGTGTACTTGTCCAAGAGCTGACCAAAGGTGGGTTTATGTTTCACAAAATTTCCCTGCACCTTTGATTCATTTGTCTTCCAAGTACCCACTTCCAGGCGTTTAGGCTTGAAAGTCCGGGATCGGCCCTGGACAGGACTGGTCTGACCGGTTAGAGCAACCGATCGCACCTGGACAGCAGGTTGACTCGCATCACACTATGTAAGAAAAGCCCTATAGTGACGGACATCATCTCCCTAATGTGACGGGCATATAGCCCGTCACTTCTACTGCGTCACTGTTTTAAACAGAAAGGTGACGGATGTCAGCCCGTCACCTATGTGACGTAATAGGTGACAGACTTCACTAGAGAACCGTATATTAAACACACAACTAGGATTTGGCAGCCATCTTGATTCTGCAAATTAAACACACAGAATAGAGACTGTATATTGAAATCACTATTCATATATCACACAGGTTACATCACAAACAACCACCAAGTCAGTCAGTCAGAAACAACATTCATATATCACATTGTACAATAATCACATGAATATCCGACAGTCAATCAGAAGTTCAATATGAATCCAACAGTCCATGAATGATCTCAGTTCAACAACGATAGTGGAAGTCACCTTTGTCGCTTATAACGTCTACTAGCAAGAACTGTGCAACCTTTTTTCTAATAGCCAGGAGCTGCTGCTTCTCCAATTTGTCCTTGTCATCCCGCATGTCCTAGCAAGAAGTAGAGGGAGTCAAATCATGAGTGTATGTATTTATATGTACATATATATAAAATGAGAGCATGATAAAGTGTTGGCAAGAAATTCATGTATTCATTTGATTTAGTGCCTAAACATGACAACCATTTTTTTCCATTTTGTACGGTTTAATAATTGCCTAATAACTTGCCATTGTTTTGGTTAAAAATTTTGAAGTGTCATCTTTTAGATATGAACCAACTGGTAGCCAAATTTTATTGGAATGTTCTGATTTTGGCTTGGCACAAATTGGCATCCAACACCAATCAGGCTCAAAAGAAAAAAAAAAAGAAAAGAAAAGCGGGCCCTTGCCCGTCGTTCATCCCGCATTCCCGCGAGCTTCGTTTCCCCGGGCTGTCAAAGGAAGTCGCCAACAGAGCCCACTACCCTGCTGCTCAGCGGGCAGCCCACCTCCCGAGTCCCGAGCCCAGGGGGGATAAGGCTCCCCCGGGCCCCGGCTCCCTCCAGTCGCCGCCCGCTCCCCGTTTCCCACGAGGCCACGACCCACGTGCTCCGGTCGCCGCCGAGCACGAAGAAACAGCCGCGTCGCAGCGACCAACCAACCAACGACTTCCCCCTCCCTCCTCTCCACTCGGAACAGGAAGAATCAGCAACTCCATTCCGCACAATCCGCGCCGCGAGTTCCGAGCAAGCCCGCTTTCTCTCACACACAACGGTGCCGTAGGCGCGAGCGAGCCCCGCGGACGGCAGAGTCGATGGCGGCGGCGCAGATCCGTGGATCCGCCGCGCCGGCGACGGCGAGGCGGTGGCTGGCCCCGCCCAGCGCCCGCATCCTCCGCTTTGCGCCGCTGGCCCCGTCCACCGTGCCGGCGTCGCTTCGGCGGGGAGCGTTCAGCGGCCTTGCCGCTGGTGCCGCCGCATACAAGGTGAGTTTTCTGCTTGGGTTTTCCTGAGCTGCCTCGCCTACCTGGATCTATAATTTAGACATGTTCGTGCTTCGGTGCTTGTGTTGCGTCGCTAGAATGAGGATACATGGTTTAGGAAAATTTTCTACTACTACTCCAGAATGGTATAAAGAGGAGGAAGATCTAGTGCCAGAGAGTGCACGTAATGGCTTGTTCCAAATTGGGAATAAAACTAGTACAGGTGGTGAGTTTCAGAAAAGAATCACAAATTTGAACTTCCTGTAAATATTGTCATTTAACGCCCCCCTGGCAAACAAATAAATGCCGAATTCATGAATTGTACCCCATTTTCGTTACCAGTGCAGTTATTTTGTATGGGTTTGTCTGGGGGTCAACATGACCACTCATCATTGCCACAATTCTGCACTCTTACTCCCATTGTGGCCAATGCTGCTGTATAAGTTTTGAAGCCAATGCCATGGAGCACCACAGAATTCAAGTTTGTCACTGTGAAAGTTCCCAGCGGACGCCTTCTTTGCCTTTTGCAGGAGCGCTCATGCAACCTTGATTTATCCTGATTTTCCATGTCAAGTGGTTTGTTTGTGTCCAATTTTTTTATGTGGATACGCTCATAACAAAGAGGAACCTTTCAACTTGTTCTGGATACTAAGGAACAAACTATCAACTCAAAATGAATCTATAGCTTCAACTTGTCAAATTGTCAGAACTTTGGTTCCCTGTCCCAATATGATAAGCGAGACTGCTATAAGAATTATTGCTGTATGCAGTAGTGTCCTTGGTTTTCAATGATCTCGAATCAGTCAGCAATATTTGTGTGTTTAGTTACTGAATCTTTTCTGTGTTGTTAGTTCAAATCTAGTTGTATTCATGTGCAGTTTTTTTCAGTCTTCTTTAAATCTGAATTTTGTAACTTGAGATAAAGAACTAAAGTATTGTTTTCACACTATTATGTTAGTTGTGTAGCTTAGCAGTAGACATCAACCACATAATTTCTTGTGGTTAAATTTGCGTTAGTAGCTCTTGATTAGCCAACACTCTTGTAGTGTAATGGTAAACTCCCCAGTTGCGGGAGACACCAACTAGAGTTCAAATTCTGGTGGCATAAAACAATCCCCTCGCTGGCCACCTAAAAAATAGTGGCAGGGCGCCGGCATGTGGCACCTGCGGTTGGTTTGGGCCCTCCTACTAGGGGGTAGATGCAGCGGTCGCCAACCCAGTGGGTCGTGGTCGGCCCAGGTTACGGTGTGGCCCTATAGGGTGAAGCCCGGGTTCGGGGGATTTCTTGGCCGGTTTGGCTGAGGTTTCTTCTCAGTTGTAATGCCGTTGGGGTAGTCTTTCCCTCGCCGGTTGAGGTTTTTTTTTGTCTAAATCCGAAGGCTAATCAATCTTTGTACAACTGTGCTCTTTATCTATTCAGTTTATCTGTCCTGCAGTAGGAGTGTTCAAAACTGTCACTTGTCACGTTTATATGCTATTATTCAATTCCAAATTTGGAACTAGATTCCAAAGTCTAAAACTACAAATATGTTTATTTGGTAGACTAAGTTAAAGGACCAGAGTTGTATATATCATTATGGCCTTTACTATCTCTTTTCTCTATTTTTTTAAATGAATATATGCCTTAAGTGCTGTAGAACTTGGAGTGTATTTCCTGGTGTGTACTACATTACTGAAGCTCTAAATCTGACTGAGGTTTTCAACTGTTGTTCTCATCAGTAGCCTTGATACCTATCAAAGCCTTCATTCTTTTGCCTTAAATTAATGCTGCAAATATATTGTTAGATCATGCTATTTTATGCTGCTTCCATCCAAATATTCCTTGGCAAGACGTTACTGTAGCTTAATTGTCAGATTAATTTGAATATTTTTTTGGGTTCAAGATAGGCGCTTAGTGAAGCTAGCATCGATTTATACAAGCTCAAAGCTAAAGCAAATATTAGATCTCATACCCTATGTGCTGTACCTTTCATGCAAATAATTGAATGTTCAACCTTTGTGGAGGGGCATTTTTTTTTCTAGCAAAAAAATTCTTTTCTAGCAAGAAAGTTCTGGCATGTTTTTAATGACTCTTGTTTATGTTCTTCCTCTTATGCTCCTAATCTCTATGGTTAAATTTCATCTGATGGCATTGCTGTATCACCCTGCAGCCATTGACTACAATGTGCATGAAGGCAGACTATAGCACCCCTGTTGATTCTGTTACTGCTACAGAGCTAGCCATTGAAGAGCCAGCCATTGTGTCGCCTGCTAATGAAGAGATAAATACAGCGCAGGAGGTTGCTTCTCAACAAAAGTGTGCAAAAATACACGACTTTTGCCTAGGGATCCCTTTTGGTACGATTTCAGATTTGTTCTAGCAAATTTTACTGTGAATACCTTTAAGCCGAAGTTAGTCATTGCTTAACTCTTATTGATATGGTTTGTTTCTTTTACTTGAGTATGATGTCTTCTATTTCTTCTATTTTTCCATGCCCCTGAATAAGTTTTTAAGTAGAGGTTGTAGGGAAGTTCCGGATATTTTATCGTTGGATCTAATTGGGGAAGATTTATAAATCTCAACCTTTATGTGAGCCTGTTTATTTCTTTAATATTATGCTACCCTTCTTTGTTCGATATTGTCCCTTGAAAAAGTTTATTAGTACTAACAGCATGCACTTTTCCTCTTTCAGGTGGATTTCTGTTTTCTATGGGCCTTATTGGATTTCTATTTTGGAGGACTCCTGCAAGTCTTACTTTCGGTGTCGCACCTGGCCTTGCTGTATTAGCCCTTGGCATGCTTAGCCTTAAGGTTTGGAGGAGTGGAAAATCCAGCTTGCCATTCATACTGGCGCAAGCAGGTAGTTTGCTTTCTCCAATATAGCATCTTATCAGATTTCATTGAATCAGATTGAAGAGTTCCTGTGCAAGTTGACTATCTGATAGGTCTTCATAGATGTATTTCTGAGCAGGCAAATGTCATGACTTACCTAAAAATCTTGGTCCTGCTGATAATCTGCTATCATAAGCTGAACTGACGCTGCATGTGGAAAATTATGAGATTTAATCTGTGATGCTCATCATTTGCAGGTGTTGCTGCCGCGGTAGCATGGAAACACTGTCAGGCATACACCACGGTAAGTAAAACTGTAATTTGGTATTCAAGGACCACTTTGATTTACTTTCTGATCTATTTCTCTTTTGTGATAGACGAAGAAGCTGCTTCCTTGGGGCTTCTATGCTGCACTCAGGTACTACTAAACCCAATTCTCTGTCTTGTTTTAAAGACGCGTTTCATACCTCCACTACCCTTCTGAAAACCTGCTGCTTTCACCAGTGTTGCGATGATCTGCTTCTACTCCTACGTTCTCCTTGCTGGAGGGAATCCGCCTCCAAAGAAGACAAAAGCTGCTGCTTGATTCAGTCGTGAAGACCTTTCGCCGAAACTTCTCATAGTTGTACTAATGTTGATGATAGGGTTACGGTTTTCTTTATGTTGGTGAATACTGAACACAAAGTTGCGTTGTAGCATCTGTACTAAGTGAAAGTCCGAGTGTAGATAAAAATTTTCCCTGGTTTTACATGACTGTTGTTTTATTGATACACCAATAACATCACTTTTTACCTCCAATCAAGCAAAAAAAAACGTACTTTTGTAAAAGCAGCTCCATAAATTCTTATTTTTCATTGTTTCAGGTAACCTTAAATGCCTTTTCCTTACCAACTTACAACCTGAATTAGTAAGCATAGTCTTTTGTCTTCACTCTCTCATGGCAACTAACTTTTGTTTCATCTGATAATAAAGGTCATGTTTTAATTTCCTTATTCTGAAAGAAGGCAATGGTTCTGCCAATTCCTTAAGAAATAAGGGGTGAGAGCAGCAGTGCCGATCTGAATGATGCAGTGGAGAGTGTGCATAGCGGCATTGCATGCTACACTTCCTTCATTCTAAATTATAGGTCATTTTATTTTTTTATAGATACATAATATTAGCCCCATACCTCTAGGTACAGGCTATATCAGTTCTCATCTAAAAACTTTGTGTGCAAAGATGAATGGTGTCACGTCATTACCATGTATTATTTGTTATAACTAACTTTTGTGTGTGTTTCCTAGTTGACACATGCAGACTTCCGCGGTGTCCCGGTGTTGTCTTTCTTCTAACCAAGTTCATAGAAATAACAAGTAAGGCGGTATTAGTGGTAAGTTAAAGAGTTGCGGGGATGATAGGGGTAGGGTTGCATACGTATATTTATAAGGGTGAGTGTGCGTGCGTGTTGTGAGCGTCTGCGTCTGTACTGTATTTCTAAAGACGATTTTATGTATTCACATAATATAAAACTCGCCAAATAGGATAGGGGGTTATATATATGGAGCAGAAACCACCAGACAAATTGATGCATGTACGGAACGTTCTGGATGGCATAGCACAAACGAGCTCTCAAATAAACTGTTTTTTTTTGTGAGAATACCTGCCATCCACATCCCTAATTACCCTTGGCAAGAACACAGATAAATTAACCGTAAGCTCAAGTTTAAAGTGCTACAGGTAAATTATCTTATCTGGTACATAACTACATATACGTACATAACAAACATGTATAATGGAATCGATGTAGAAAATATGTGAGGGGTCATGTGTTGAAATCAGATATGATCTGCACTAGTCTGCCTATTGCTAGTTTGCTACGCCGCAGGCCCCTATCTACGATTTCGAGGCCCTGGTGCAAAATGACAAACGAGGCACTTATACTAAGAAAATAGAGAGAACCAAAATTTAGAGTAGTGCTTTAGAGCAAGTTATTGCTACACGTCAGCGGTCTCATACTGTCTTATGCAGATCCATATAGAACTTTTAATGATATGAAGGAGAGAGAGGAAGGAGAGAGAACAAGACGATGTTCACGAAATAACTGTCTCATAGTATAAAATTAAAAACTATGAGACCGCTTGTACGAGTTGTCATACTACTCATAATATTTTTTTTAATTCCACAAATAAAAGGATATGGTACTACTACGAGATAACAAAAATAACAGAGGTTGTCTATTTAGTCGTCTCAAGATGATGTGTTATTCCACGAGACCGTCAATTAGACTGCTCCAATATATTTGCCCTTATACAATATTATACAATAGTATGTTTTTGACAATACTAAGAACTATGATAAGCATGTTTTTAATACTAAAAACTAGAGTAGCCATATATGCTAAGTAAAAGAAAAATCTATCTTACGACCTCCAGTAAAATTAGGAATCTTTCTTAGTGACATCACTTAACCTCTAGATAAAATATAATTCACACATGGCCGCAGTGGGCGGCAGGGCGTCTGACCCTCCAAATTCCAGCAGGTGCGCATGTACTGGGGCATCGTCTAACATGTGGCTTGTCCGCATGGAAGCTAATTTGGCCTTTCAAACTTTGAAGAACGTGGGCTTCATAGTCGCTTAACTACTTAGCTAACCAGTAATTAACTACTGTTGGGGCCTATAAAATTGGGGGCCGGTGCAGTAGCCCCACTTGCACCGTGCCATCGACGGGCAGTACGCCGTCCATGAGTTAATCATAACTGCATCAGGCAAACCCACGAAATTTGATGTTATTCAGGTGGTCCTGGGATAGTGGGATACATCTAGCTAACTACAGGGCAACACAGCGCCGGATTGCACAGCAAGCAGTCAACATCAAGTCAGGGCAGCTCCAGTGTTGAACAAACCAGTGTGCTAAGAGAATCTTTTTAGGTGCCAGACTATTGCCAAACCCTGGAGAGGTTGGGTGCTAGAGCTAAAGGCTTAGCTAAGGTGCAAAAGTTAGCTCCTGGTACTTACATTAAAGAAATAATTTCTCTGTAGTAGAAGCATTGATGGGACTTGTGCTTTTTCTTTCAGGTTCGTTGCCATTGCCCTCCAGCCGAACTGCAGTAATTTCTTCCCTTTTTTATTTGTTATGGGCTCTAACTTTTGATAGGAGAAAGTATGCTAAACGTTGGAGAAAAAAGCAAACTTTACTGAGGTATGAGGTGGCTATCCTTAGCACTTTGATAAGTGCCAAATACTGTGGATGCCCTCAGCATGACCAAGGATATGCAGATCAGCAGATGTCTCGCCATTGGTGAGCGAGGGTGGCAGCACCCAAGCGAGGACGTGGCGCCAGCTGTTCGGCGTGGCCCGCACAGGTCCGGCGACCGTACATGGCACACGGCGATGGCCTCCCTTCCACCGACCCGTGGCCTACTCCGATTGCCAGCAGCTCCGGCAATGTCTCGGATTCCATGCGCAACTCGGATCGATTTCCGAATCCGACCTCGACCACCAGCAGGGGTTCCCTCCATATAAACCCCCTGAGCCTCCCCGGTTGATCTGTGTGATTGAAGAAGTCAGGACATCCAGTTCGCAAGCGCGCAGTTGCAGAGTGCAGAGTGCAGACTGCAGACAGACCCGACAAAACCTCGCCGTCACCATGTCCGCCGCCGCCGCCGCCGAAGTTGAGACTGTTGCCGCCTCCATGACTGACACTGTCGCCACCCGGCTCGCGGCCATCTGCGACATGATCCAGGCGCACCGCGCATCCGGGACGCCGATCAGCGCCCGACGAGCCGCCGCCATCTCCGCGATGATCGACGACGTCGCCGCCACCGCCGCCGAGGGGAGGCCGAGGGCGTTCAGGCGGAAGCGTCGGATGGCCAGCGCCCGCGGGTACAAGCAGAAGGGCCGCAGGCTCGGCCAGCAGGGCGGGCGCGGCGGCGTCATCGTGAGGGCGCGCCACGGGCCGCGCCGTCGCCGTCAAGTTCCTCCACCGCAGGAGCGGCGGGAGCTACGTCAGCGACGTCCTGCGCGAGGCCTGCTTCACGGCTGCCGGCGGGGGCCACCCCTCGCTCGTCACGTTCCGCACCGTCGCGCGCAAGCCCGGCACCACGGACTACTACATCGTCATGGACTACGTCGGACCGAGCCTCAGGGCAGTCATGGGTGACCGCGGCGGCCGGCTGTTCCCGGAGGCCGAGGTGCGCCCCATCATGCGGCAGCTGCTGGCCGGCGCCGTGGCCATGCACGGGCGTGGCATCGTCCACCAAGACATCAGGCCCGACAACATCCTTGTCGGCGACGGCGGCGCCGTCAAGATCTGCAACTACGGGGCGGCCAAGTCCATGGCCGAGAACGACCCGCCGTGCTACGACCCAGCAGGGATGTGCGCTTACGTCGCGCCGGAGGTGCTGGTGAAGACCGTCGACCACGGCGCGCTCGTGGACGCGTGGTCGCTCGGCTGCGTGATGGCGGAGCTCCTCACAGGCAAGCCGCCGTTCGCGGGGGAGGACGAGGCCCACCAGCTCTTCAAGATCTTCGACGTACTCGGCGTTCCGTGCAGGAGGGCGTGGCAGGCACTGAAGCCCCAGGTCCACGACGACAAGGTGCAGCTGTGGCGAGCGCGGCAGCAGCGGCGAGTGGGGCGCCGCAACCGGCCGCGCGAGCTGGTCCCGGAGGAGACGCTGTCAGGCTAAGGTTTTCAGGTCCTGAAAGGGCTCTTGTCGTGCGATCCCGAGAAGCGGCTCACGGCGGCCACCGCGCTCAAATGTCCGTGGTTCACCGAGGACGTCGACGACGCTCCTGTTTCCGGGAGGATCATCACTACGGTTTCCAAGATCGGGGCTATGGCCAGCAAGTCGTTGTCACTGGCCATGTCTTCCGTTGGATGTGCGCTAGGTTTACTCAGGCCCAAGGCATTGCGGGTGTGATTTTCCTGTGTTGTCGACGAGTAGTTTATAGTGATCTGTTACTCTCTCTTTTTATTACCAAGTAACACTAATTTAATTTAATTAATGCCTGATCGTTGTAAGAGGGAGCAAAGAAAACTTTGAGCAGATAATAAAATTTATTGGATGAGGCTAATGCGAAATAATACGACCACGTCCTTAACCCATCAGAGCCAAGGCTAAAATATACTCCCTCTGTTCTAAATTATAATTTATTTTAATTTTTTTAATCTGTAGATTTTATTATGTATCTAGTAGAAAAACTAAAGCGGTCTATAATTTGAAAAAGAGGGGGTAAAAACTATTATTAAGTCCACGTACAAAGCATGCACAAGTAAAAGGACCATCACTAATAGCCTCACTGATGAGGCTATTTCTGATGAAAAGTGATTAACCTGGTATTAACAAGAAAAAAACGATAACAAGTTCTTTTCCCCCACTGGAAAAATCACCTAGCTATCTAATCCGTGCTAATGACCTTCCGGTCATGCATTCTGGTGCATGCAAACTAGTTATTCTGGTTGACCCACATGTTTCTGTTGACCTATACAAGCAAGTCATATCCTCTGGACTGCTCATGCTCCAATGACAAAGGTCAAAATTCTTTTTGAATAATTCTGAATGCACAAATTTCATGACGAAAAGTGAAAAATACTCCCTCCGTTCCTGTATATGTGTCGGGAAACACAGTTCCCGAGTGACACATATATAGGGACAGAGGGAGTAGGGGATGAAGTAACAAGGAACATTCAGTTGTTCAATCACCCGCCTTTCTCTTCTTGGCACCTGGCGATGATTGACCTCCTTCAGCTGGACCCGCGTACTTGTCGCCCTGGACCCTGGTTATCGCGCTTCTTATCCTCGCCATCACACTCTCCACTCGCGTGACGCAATGCCAACTTCTTAAGCTCTGCAGAGAAGTAAATAAGTAATGCAATACAGAAGCCAAGCAATCAGCCAAGAATCAGTGAACATGATCATATCATTACGTAAATCCAGGGAGCGCATTCATCCGGAAAAGGTTGATATCGCCAATTCTGTCAGGAGATTCTGGAGCACGCGGGCAAACGGATGCATGCTTATATGGAGTGTTCAACCAGAAGTAGTAATGATTATTATTCTAGCTAGTTTTCCATGCAGAGGGACCTGATGTCAAGTGCAGTTTGTCTGCAATACATACCACATACATTTTCTACTTTTGATTTAGCAGTCGTCGCTCATCGTCCGCACAAAATGAAGAAGAGTTTATGAGTCCTTTTACAGTGGTTGGAAGGAAGGTAACCCCCTAAATTAATTTGTTTAGGTAATTTTAATCCCTCAAGGGGTAGTATGGTCATTTGTCCACCCAAAACCCTACCCCCACCCCAACCCACGAACCCCAAACTGCACGCATTGCCTAGCTGCTCGCGCCTCCTCCGTGCCCTGGCCCCGCCGGCGCCCTCGCCGTCGCTTGCTCGTTTTCGACCGCCCTACACTCGCCATCCGCCGCCAGAGGACGTCGCCCCACTACGCCGCCAGTAGCCTGTACGTGGGGCTGCCCTAGTCGGCACAACCCTGCTCCGCCGCCACCTTCTCCCTACCGGTTGTGTTCTCTAATTCCCCAAAGGATCCCATTACGATCTCGTCATGCCCTTGCGGCCACCTGCACCAGATTCGTCCACCGCCATCCGTGTTTGGTCATCTAGCCACAGGTTGGACTTCGCCTTCAACGTAACTCATTTTTTGTTTCTTGATATGTTTGTGTTCATCAGATGATAACATGTGCAAGATAGTACTCGATGATTGGAGCGAAGTGTTTTGCTTGTATACCGCATTCTTAAGTGACAAGAGGTGTGAATTTGTTATGTGGATATCGAATTTGTACAACGCTGTTGATGGATGCAGGAGGCAATGGCGGATCTTGAGTCTTTGCTGGAGTACAACCAAATTGTTAGTAAGATGTTCGCTAGTGAAGATGAAGGGTTTCAGTTTTATAATGCATACAGTCTTGAGAAAGGATTCAGTGTGAGGAGGAGCTATGTTGAGTGGGACGCTCAATGAGCTAACCCTTCGGATGTTTGTTTGCAGTCATGAAGGTTTCCGTGAAGAGAAGCACGTGAAGAGGGATAATAAGCAGCGGAGGCCGCGAAATATAACCCGTGTTGGTTGCCGTGCAAAATTTGTGGTTGCATGAGATAAGAACACAGGGCAGTGGTATGTGAAGGATTTCATCGGCGAACACAACCATCCTCTGGTGCCATAAGACCTTAGTTGTCTGCTGCGTTCGCATCGAAGAATCAGCGATAAGCAGAAAGCTGATATTCTCGAGATGGGGATTAGTGGGATCCGGAAACACCAGATATTTGAAATTTAGGAAATGCGGTATGGTGGGTATGATAAAATTGGCTACACACAAAGGGACTTGTATAATTTCTGCCATCGCCATAAGCAGGAGACAATTGCTGCTTGTGATGCTCAAACAGTCATCAGACACGTTAGGGAACGTGAACGCAGAGACGCTGATTTCTTTTTCAGGAGCATGACTGATGAGCAAGGACATCTGGTGGGACTGTTCTGGTGTGATACTCAGTGTTTGCTTGATTATGCAGCATTTGGTGATGTCGTTGTATTTAATAGCACCTACAAAACAAATCTGTACAACCTGCCCCTTGTGCCTTTTGTTGGGGTGAATCATCCTCGACGCCCTGTTATTTTTGGCTGTTGAATAATATCTCATGAGAATTCATACTCATATGAGTGGCTGCTGAGAATATTTTCCGATGCTAATATTCAGAAGAATCCTATTTCCATAATCACTTATGGAGACCTTGCTATGCAGAGAGCAATAAGGATAGTGTGGCCGAATACATTGCATAGGCTTTGCGGATGGCATATTGAGCAGAACCTTGTGCGTAATATTCAAGATGACAAAGTGAAGGAAGCGTTCAGGATCTTTATGTATGACTATTGCTCCATAGAAGAGATTGAGAGAAAATGGCTGGCACTCCTGGCAAAGAATAAGGTTACAGAGGACTCGTGACTTTATCAAATGTATGAGGTGAGGAAAATCTGGTGTTGTGTATCATGCGGGTAAGTGCTATTTAGGATTGACGAGCAACCAAAGGAGTGAGAGCATCAATGCTAGGCTTCAGATGCAACTGGATGGTAAAATGACACTGTTAGAAATGGTAGAGCACTATGAGACCTGCCTTTCAAGGGTGCGCAGAAATGAGGCGGATGATGACATTAAAGCCTTGCAATCTGAGCCATTCACAGCTCCAGATGCTTCAACTCTTGAGATAGATGTGAAGAAAAGGTTCACACCTAATGTTTTTGTGTTGGTGCATTTAAGCATAGAAGCAACCAGAAAGTGTCATCTGATTGAGATCCTAGATGGCGATGATACAGAAGAGTATTATGTTGGCAGGAAGGACAAACCAGACATCATGATCTATGTGAAGTGTGAATTTACTATAGAGGCAATCTAATGGGGATTTCTTGTTCTTATCGTAAGTTGCAATCCGTTGGAACCCCCTGCTCACACATCTTCTTTGTATTGGGCCATCAGGGAGAACACAAGCTTCCAGACTGCTGTGTTTTGGAAAGATGCACAAGGGGGCGAAGAGTGCATTTCCGCCGATAAGGAAGAGCACCATATATGAGTATTCCGCAACCCTACCGAGGTATCGTGACCTACGCAATATCAGTCGCGTTGCATCCTTTGTATCATCTCGTTCAGCTGAAGGATATGAGCGGCTCAAAGGCGCCCTTCTTCAGGAAGCTGCTATGATCTTGCCAAATGTGGGAGCGAACGAAGGCAAAATATATGGACCGGTGCTGCCACAAGCTCTGGAGGCTGATTGTGAAGACATTAGAGATGCATGTGGCTGGCAAAGGGGCTCCGAAGAAAAAGCTGAAGTCAACTTCTAGTAAAAACAAATCTAAGACTAAATGTACCTTTTGTAAGGGTGAGGGTCACAATCGGCGAACATGCTCCATGAGAGAAGAGGTAGTTGTCAGTTTATCAAAGGTGAGAACAGGCCGCCTGTGAGACATGAGTAGTTATGACTAATGTTTCTCTTCATTTGTAGGTAACAGAGCTCCCTGAGATGTGCTAGATGACTGATTTGTAGGTAAGGTGGTGCAGAATTGTACATTTTTCATCATACAATTTTTTCTCTTCTTCGCTGAGAAACTCCTCTTTACGATGAATAATTTATCCTTTCTTTTCCTGCTTGTACGGAACAAGGGTGTTGATCTACATCTTCTTCGTGCACGACTTGAGATAGCATGGACTTCTAATCAAGAGTTGGCTCGATGGTAGCAATGGAGATCACCGGAGCTGGGTTAATTGTTCTTAACTCTCCTTTTGCTAGCACATTCATTATACTCAGTTTACCAAGGATGTATCTCTAGACACATTCCTCGCTAGAGTTGTAACCAAAGTATCTCTAGACAAATGCCTGTTTGCCATTAAGAATTAAGTAAAATCTTCGTGGTACAAAGAATCCCTAAGAATTATTTGTGTAACATTTGATGCTGTGAAATGTGCGGATAGATCCGAGAAGTTGAAAGCATTTCACATGAGATGGAGTTGATTAGTTCCTCTCTTACCGCTCCCACCGGTCCGACTTGTGGGACAATATTACCGTTTAGTTTACCTTTAGGTAAGATTCCATTGGAACTGTGATGTCAACACACTAGTTGGACCGGTGGTGTAGTCCGGTGCATGGAGTAAAAAGTTTGGATGCGAAACTCCAAAGACCTTACACATTCGACCAGTGCTACCAGAACGATTATCACCGATCCCACTGGTGAGTTGAAGCACAGTGTGGCGTTGCATATCTAAGATCTCGTCCGGTGAATGTCCAGTGACTTCACAGGTCCATCTAGTGAGTACAAAATGGCCCATAACTTACGTTGATGCAAGTTTAGTCTTCTTAGCCATTATATTTGAAAACCAAGCATCCACCAAGGAGATCCCAGGACTATGAACAACATAGCTAAGCAAGCATCTAACAAGCACAACACAAGCAACCACAAACCAGTAGAGTTCAACGGGGAAACATATGCCCGACACACACACGGCCTCGGCATAGAACGGAGCTGGCCAGCAAGGTTCAACGACTAGCCCTATTACATAGTTTATCGCTAGCCTGGGGCAGCGGAAGCAAAAGGAGACACTGATCCAGTCTTCATGGGGTGACATTAGTCCACCCCAAGCTTGCGCTTCTTGAGGCATTCGGCAGCAACAGCATTCGACTCTAGGGATTCTTAGCAGCGGAGGTCAGGGGAGCCAGGTTCTGCAGGTTCCACCACGTTGAGGAGGGTTAGGTCCACCATGGTTGGGTCCGGCAACAGTTTAGGTACCCGCGACACGGCCACCACAGCTGGCGCGGGCGGGACCACGGCGCCAGGCAACGCTGGAGCGAAGAGCGCCGTGTCAAGGAACCACGGATCCATCCCGATGATGTCTTCCAGGTTGAGCCCACCGTCGAAGGAGCCGGCCTTGTTGCAAGCTTGCATGTCGAGGTTGAGGGAGTTGAAGCTCGGGGTGCGTGGACTCCCCTGACCTAGGGGAGCGGGGGCCGTAGGGGAACCGGTCTGGCGCACCAGAGCGGGAGCAAGTGGCGACGTGGGCGTGGTGGCCACGGTCACCGGCGCAGCGGGAGAGGGTTGCCCATGGTGTTCCCGCTCCTCCGGAGGTAGAGGCCCAACAAGGATTGGCCCAACAGCAAGGGAGGAGCGCGGAAGGCCCCCGGCGTCGCAGAGATTGGCCGCATCCAACAGGGACAGGTTCCATGGAGGAGCCGTCGGCCCGAAGCAAATGACGTTGACGGAGAAGGAGGTGTGCCTGCCTGCGCCTACCGAGCTGACCTGGTGGAGGTAGCCGTTGGTGGTCGAGCACAAGTTGACCACCAACATACCCTGGTCTCCACGAACGTCGGTGCGTAGGGGCTGTCAAGGGACTTTGAAGTATGTGCAGTTGCCGCCGTCCTCGATCGCCCAAAGTTCGTAGAAGGCACCGCAACATGCATGGATGCCCACCTTGCTTGGCTCAGTGAGGATTGGGCGACCACGTACCTCCGGGAGGATGCGTTATCCATTGCGGCACCCGAAGGGAGCCGAGAGGATGTCGTCCAACGACATCGGCCCAGCACCTCGACGCGGAGTAGCAGGTCCTTCCAAGAACGCATGTGCAGGGGTGGAGCCATTAGCTGAGCGCCCCCCTACCCCAGGGCCAGGATTCGTGTCGGGCGCGCTCAGCCCATCTCCAAGGACAAAGCCGCTCGATTGCGCTGGGGTGGATAGCCCAGCACCATCTCTAGCACCGTTGGGGATTGGCAGCCCAGGCGAGGGAGGACTAGAAGAATCCGAGCCATAATCGGAATCTCCTAGGAGCTCAACATCGACGATCTCGAGGCGCACCAGGGCACCCACTTCTTAGTGGTTCTTGAAGTATTCCTGAAAAGGAATGTCAGCGACCCCTTTCACCTTGACGGTCAGAATGACGACGGAGAAGTCAACGCCCTGAATGCACACAGGGTTAGTGAAATGGGGGTTGGCGTAGGGGCCGACGGAGAAGTCGATGCGCTCGCGGTTCCAGTGTTCCAGCGGGTAGTCCTTGATGGCCACCATAATGAATGCCTCGTGCTTGAAGTAGTGGCTGTTGGGAGTGTCGTCGTGGCGCACCAGGGTCACGATGTGTTCCCACCCCAAGAATGGCTGGCACTCAATGGCATTCTCGCGGGCGTTGTTGCTCCTGAACATGACCAGCATGGCACCAATGGTGGTTGGCGCAAGGGTGACACAGGGGTAACCTCCTTCGCCGACCAGAGCGTCACTGACCACTTGAGTAAGAGCCGTGGTGGGTGGGTCAACCACCGCAAACGCTAGGTGGGAGAAGCGCGATAGCCTCACGGGCGGCATGTAGATGTCGTTGGAGCCCGGACACTGAGGAGGAACGACGCTATCTTCAGCAGAAGCGGCAGCGCTCTTCCCGGCAGGCGGCAGCTCCCCCTCCTCGAGCTCCACTTGCGCCTGCACCGGAGCCGGTGCAGGGGTGGGGGACGCGGGGGTCTCCCCCGAGGAGGAAGATGGGGTAGAGGTGCGATGCGTCGCGAGCCCCAGTGAGGATGACCCTGTAAGGGCTCCATCGAAGGGGAGACATGGCATGGTGTTTGCTGCCAGAGCGGCACGGGCAGCCCTGGAGGAGTGGCCCGAGCATGCAGCGAACGCCGAATGGGAACACGACAGTCCGCGCGCCGATGGTGTTTGGTGAGGCAGCGGGAGCACCAATTGCGGAAAGGCGGGAGCAGCGGAGGTGAGCGGGGCGAGTTTTTTTTGGAAATTGGGGGAGGTGGTCGGGAAGCCGCGGCAGAGGTGAAGGAGGTGCCACGGGTAGGGGTGGAGGCAGCTTCACGGAAGCTTCGCGCAGAAGGGCAGCAGCTGGGGAACAGAGGGAATGCGCTGGTCGCAGGCTGCTACACAGAGAGCAGGCTCGCTTCGGTGGATGAGCACCAGGGAGCACGGCGGACAGACCAGCAGTGGCCGCAGCCGGAGATGGCGTGCATCGGGTGCATTCCTGTCACACCCGATTCTAGAAAGAACCAGATGCATCTCATATGTGCGCTAGGATCTTGTTCACACACATATGGTAGACGGAAAGTGTAATATATCAAAGACAATGCTCAAAAAGTAACTAAATAAAGTATTTAACAATATTACACTCCGTATAAAAGAGACACAAATGTCTTTAATCGATAAACCGTTATACCCTATACGAAGTCTCCAAAAACTCCGTCTTCCACAGGCCATGACTGGTGAACGCAGGACCTAGAACTCCTCGAAGTCGTCAAAGATCTCCTCTTCAAAGTTCTCTTCTGAACAGCAAGGGGCAAGGGTGAGTACTCTTATGGTTGGTACTCAGCAAGTGGGGTGAAAATGCATGGCCATCAAGGATAGGCTAAGGTTTGCAGCAGCGGTTGCTTTTAGTCAGTCAAATATTTATTAACAAGCACCTATTAACTAGGTTTAAGTATATACCAACCCACTTTAGTAAAAACATAAAGATACCATCAACAAAATCATAATCCACGAACCACAATTTAATTAATCTTCAAGTTTCATTATCATGTGAGGGTCCAAGCCACTCTTAACCGTGAGTACGGCTGTTATAACAGTTTCACACTCTGCAGAGGTTGTACACTTTACCCACAAATCGTGTTTTCCTTAGTCGCCCGGGTTTGCAAGGCCCTTGAACACTTCCGAGGTGAGTAGCGAGGGTACACTACGAAGCCTTTACAAAGACATGTCGAGAGCTAGGCAGCCCGCTAGAGTTTCAGTAGCGGCGTGGTCCATAAACCTCCCTAATGGTCAGCTCCTTAGCAAAGGCAGCTACCTCAAGAGGACCGGGCTATGACCCCTATCACCGACCCCCTCCTTGCCCTTTCGGTAAGGCCACCAGCAAACGACACATCTAATTAATTGGCTAAGGTCAGAGCCATATGACTTTGTGGTTGCACTGTTCACTTGGGTGGTTCTCCATGTTCCCATTAAACAAAGTTGATCTTGAGATTACGCGATAAAACCACAATATGAAACGTGCCCAACATTGCCAAAAGAGTAAACCAATACCAATCCCAAAGTTTGCAACTAAGCGTAACTACTCAACATGAATAGTAAACCCAGGTGTTTCAAGGTTTGGGGTAAAAGACTAGGTATGTCCTTAGTATAGGTAACCCATCAAGTTTATGCAAGCAACATTAAAGTAAAGTGAATTATCATGTTGTTGTTGGGATCAAACAGAATATGCAGGGGGTAAATCCACTTGCCTTCTTCAAACAGCTGCTGGTTCTCTTCCTCGTAAGCTTGCTCTTGGTTTTTCTCGAACGTGACGTTATCTACGCGATCACACAAACAAGCATACACAAACAAAGTTAGGCACTCACCGCCTCCAGCTTTATTTGTGGTGCTGACACGTGGGCCTTGGTTACTGCTGTGGGTGAGTCGAGTCTGTCCTAGGTTGGTTGTGCCTGTTTGTGGGCCCTTTGATCCATGGGAGGCTTAACGGCGCGCTCTGATTGGTCGACACCATTTGCCTTGGATTGAAGTACTTGTTTACACTTGATTTCTGCTCAATTTCCCTGCATTGCAAATTCTCCAAGGGGAATGTGGAAACGATATTATTCTAGATAAATATGCAAGTTAAGTATGCTAGTCATCCTAATTTTCTGATCAAATTGACGCTCAAATTGGTCCGTAGCGAGCATCAACAAGAACCCCCCAAGCTGTCCTTTGCTCGTCCCGAGCAAAACAGGACAAATCAGGATGTTGATCAGAAAATTGTTAGACTCATTACCTACTGTCATGTCAAGTCTGAGGCATAGATGATCACCTTGAGAATGAGTAATGTTGGCATGAGTACCTGACCCTTGTTACCTTCATTATCTATGGGGCTTATGAGCTTCTCCTCGTCTTGAGCTGTTGAGAGTTAGAACAGTCGATAGAGCCTTACTTACCTTCCCTTTGTTCAACAATCCATCTAGAGGTTTTCTTTTTGGAAATATTAAAATAAGACTAAGTTCCTAGAATGATTCACTCTGATCGCTTAATGGTGTATGAATCCTTACCAAGGCACTTCTCCTTTCTCATAACGAAAGCTTTTGTGGAGCTCAAGGTACGGAATGGATGAAGCATACCTACACTTCATATATTGCCGAGACAAAGAGTGGATCCATGGAGAAAACAAGTCATGTCCCATGATCAAGAGGTGCATGTGTGTGGATGGATGAGAGGTATGTTTACTCCTTTTTGGTTTGTGATCTCTCTCCTCTATTTTATTTTTGTATTTTTCTTTAAACATGGCTATCCCCTTTTATTCTTTCATTTCTCTTTTTTTTGGGTCATGCTTCTTGGGCATGCCATCTTTTCTCTTTTTCTTTCTCTCTCTTTTTTTTTTCTTCGGGGATGACCAAGCCTAATTTATTTTTCAGGGATAACACGAGGAGAGATCACAACCTTCATGGAGCATTTATTTGGTGGATGGATGGATGGATTTGCTAATTCCTAGTGTAGGAATGTCGCAATGGGTGTAACGTGTGCGTGATCTCGATCAAGAGGATATGAAAAGCATCTCACTAGGGTCACAACAATTTGACAAAGCTCAATGAAATAGCAAGCAGCATATGTGTAGGGTTTTTTTCAATGTAAACAACATATGGCTTTGGTAGGACTTGGAACATCATTGAGGAACTTGTCTTTCCCTTTTAAATTTTTGAAAATAAAATACTCCAGACATCATGCTTCACTTAGGACAAGATAATGAAGCTCCATATTCCATATCTAAACTCACAACAACCTAGACTTGGATAAAGCATGTGCAACCCACGAGAGGTTCGGGTTCATGGCACAAAGGTTTAAACAACCAGCAAACTCAAACTTTGGAAACACCATGCTTTAGGATAGACAAGCAAGAGCATAACAATTATTCATCGTTTTAACTTAGGAAGACTGAAAATTCTTATCATGCATATCGATAAGGGAAATTAAAGTAGGAAATATTTGTTTGGTTTTTAGGGTTTTTATAATCTTTATTGAAAGCAGTAAAGGATACAATTCACTTGGTTTAGGGACTCCCCCAAGCTACCTCTTGGTTTAAGGTCCGATGAGCAGTACCCTCTCCATACCTGTTTATCTTGAGGTTGAATCATCCATACCTGGAGAGCATGTCGAGGACGACGACGTCTTCTTCTTTCTCCACACCTTCTTGGATTTCCTCTTTGTTGGTGTCGGTGGTGTGGGAGTTGGATCCTTGTTCTTTGGAGCAGGGGTGCCATTGTTCGACCCCCTCTTGTGTGTCCTCCGTTGTTTTCCCTTATTGAATTTCTTCATAAGGGCGGCAGGATCATCCTTCTTTGGAGGTGCTGCTTCGACTTCGATGACCCTTCTGGGGTGTGGTTCATACTTGATTCTGGTCATCGAACATTGCTCCTGTCTCGGGCGGAAATCAAACCTTTCTTCTTTGCCGTTGATGTTGAGTCAGATTTCTCCAGCTCCAACATCGATATGAGCTTCTGCCGTGCTGAGAAACGGCCGGCCGAGAATAAGTGTTGTTTCCTTCTGATTATCCATGTCCAGCACCACGAAGTCGACGGGGATGAAGCAGTTCTGCACTCTTAATGGAATGTCTTCTGTGATTTCTTCTGGGTACCGGACGGATGAATCAGCCAACTGCAGTTGCATTGGTGTCGGAGTCAAGCTTGAGGAATCCAGTTGATCTAAAATCGTCTTCGGCATGACACTGACGCTGGCACCCAAGTCACAAAGAGCCTTGTCGAAGTTTTGTGCTCCTATTGAATAGCTGATAGCGGTATATCCCGGATCCTTTTTCTTCACAGGAAGCTGTGGGAGTATAGTTGCGTTGCATGCTTCGGAGAGCTTGACCACTTCAGTAGTGGGTAACGGCCTCTTGATGGAGAGTATGTCCTTGAGGTAGCGGGCATAGGGTGGTACTCTCATGGCTTCCAGTAGAGGTACACTAATGTTAACCCGCTGAATCATGTCCATAAAGCGGTTGAATTGCTCATCCGTGCCCAACTTCCTGATCTTGGTGGGGAACAACAACAATTGGGTGTCATAGAATTCGTGAAGAGCCGTTTTCCCTTCATGCACCTTGTCGGTGTCATCGCTGCTGTGGCGTTCTTCGGTAGCCTTATCCTCCTTTTCCCTGCTGACATGGTTAGGATTAGGGAGATCACGAGTGGTTTTTCCTCCTCTCGTGGTCACTGCATGGATATTCTCCATAGTTCCTTTGGGGTACCCTGGACCCATCCCTAACTCAGCAAGAGGAATAGCAGCGGCCAGCTAAGCGAGTTGAGTTTCAAACATCTTGTTGAAGCTCAGCTGGTTCTTGAGTGTTGAGGACATGCCATCCATCTTCGCTTGGACGGTTTCCAAGGTCATGTTGTTAGTAGACAACTTCTTTTGAATTGCTTCGTTGGTCTTTGCTTGGCTTAAGACAAGATCCCTCAAGGAAGGTTGGTTAGGATTAAATGATTTGAATTACCATTACCTCCTTGGTAGTAAAGGCGCGACTGATTCCACCCCTGACCTCCTTGTGAACGAAATCCATTGTTGTTGTTCATAAACATGACTTCCTCCTGGGTTTCAGGGAAGTCGTTCCCCGAATGTCTGACGTTCCCACAGACCTCGCAAGTCATACGAGAATCTAAGGCTTGAAGTACCTGAGTTGGAGCCTTTTCTTGGGGGCACTCATCAATCTTCTTGATGAGGAGGTCGATCTTAGTGGTGATCATGTCCATTTCCTTGACGGAGTGCATGCCCCACTGGCGAGGTTGGAGACGTTCGTCGTTCCAACCTTGGTTGGACACCATCTTCTCGATCAAGGTTTTGGCCCTGTCAATGGTTAGCGAGAAGAAAGCACCACCTGCAGCAACGTCTATATGATCACAGGCAGTTGGATTCAGCCCGTTGTAGAAGTTCTGTAGAATGAGCCAAGCGTCCATCCCATGGTGAGGACACGCTAGGATGTACTCCTGAAGCCACTCCCAAGCTTCAGTTATTGACTCATTTGACGCCTATTGGAAACTAGAAATCCTTCCCCGAAGAGCGTTGGTTTTACCCAACGGGAAGAACTTCTCGAGGAATGCCTTGGCGCATTCATCGCAAGTAGTCACTGCACTTCTGTTGGTGTAGAACCAATGTTTCGCCTTCCCCAGAAGAGAAAACGGAAATAAACGGAGTCAGATTGCATCCTTTGTGACTCCCTTGATGACAAAAGTGCTGCACAGGTCCAGGAACTGCTGGAGATGTGCATTGGCATCCTCATTGGCCTTGCCACAGAATGGGCTGGCCTGCACCATCGTAATGAGACCCGTCTTGATCTCCAAATTCTCAGCTTCAGCATTAATATTTGGCCCGTTTGAGACATTGTCGGCTGAAGGAGTTGAGTAATCATGGAAAGTCTTCTGTGCCATTGTCTGGGAAGTTGATGGTGCAATATTGACTGTTTCACCTTCCGAGAGAGTAATTTGAGGAGGAACGACTCGAGGTCGAACTCTTCTCAAAAGTGACTCCGGATTCTGAGTGAAATTTTGCAGCAAAACGAAACCAGTCATACACTACCCTTTCTTCACACAAAAGAGAGAAGACAAAGCCAAGTTAGCCAGTTTAGACAATTGAATACCATTTTAGAATTTCATCAACTACTTGATCTATTCTTTTAACCAGTGCCTTCCCCGGCAACGACGCCAAAAATGCTTGTTGGCGTTTCGTAGCGTCATCACTAGGATTGGTGTTCCCCGGCAACGGCACCAAAAATGCTTGTTGGCATTTTATAATGCAGTCACCAAGTATGGACATAAAATCCATTCCCCAGCAACAGTGCCAGAAATGCCTGTTGGGTATTTCTTACGTTACAGAAGGATCCGCAAGTGCATGGAATACCGTTGTAGCATTTTACCCGTGAGTACGGGGTCGTATTTATATTTCTGCAGGGAAGGCGGCGGTTATTGGTATAGATTAGTGTGTTGTTTAGTTCTAGCATGGATATTCTATTGAATAAACAGGGGTAAGATAATATATGGTAAAGAGGTAGTGTGACACACAAGTTACTCAAGTTCTAACTCTATGCAAAGCTTACAGGAAGGGAGAAAAGAAGAAGAAAGCTAATCTAAGGACTTATGTACTCCTAACTAAGCATACAGTCTATACTAGGCACTTACATACATACACGTGATTAGGAACGGGCTCTAGGCTCCCAGGCATCACCGGGAGACCGCACAAGATATGGCTAGGTGGCTACTAGATCTTCATAGCTATTTTATGCACCTTCTACAGCTACTACACGAACGGGGAGGGTTACGCTAGACGGACAGGGCTGTCACCACCTGCCGCCTACCTCCTCTAACCATGGTATAGAGCTGCATCCAGCAACACTGATTAGCCCAGACACCACGTCTACACTAATAAGCGATACTCTAATGCCCCGTGCGGAGCCCCCACCCTTCGGATGGAGAGACATCACACTAGAGCAAACATGCGAATACCGGAACCAATGCAGTAGCCTAGATGTCTTACCATGTCTAATCATGCAAGATATAAGACCTAGATATAAACTAAGCATAGCATACACATCTGGATACACGAAACATATACTATACGAGTGCACTAAACTAGAAGATAACTCTATTAAAGAATTTTAAATATTACAAAGGAGAGGAAGAGTAAAACCCATACCGAACACTCCTAGGCAAGACTCGGGAACCGAAGAAGAGCTACTTCACCTAAACTCGACTATCCTAAATACTAAGCAAGAGAGAAACTTGAGAGAGGCTTCAACTTGTGGTGTGTCTCATTTAGTAGCACCCCCCTCATATTTATAGAGGTGAGTGAGGGGGGTGTGCAGCAGCTTCTCGGCGCCCCTTCACCCCCTAGCACCCTGAACCGACATGGAGGACCAATGGGAGAGCTCCACGTGGAAGAGGAAGGTCGGTGGGGCCCGGCCTGGTTCGGCCGACCCACCTGGTTCGGCCGAACCAGGTTAGGCGCCCACCGTTTCCAGCTTCTTCTGTGGTGCTGACACGTGGGCCTTGGTCACTCCTGTGGGTGAGTCGAGTCTGTCCTAGGTTGGTTGTCCCTGTTTGTGGGCCCTTTGATCCATGGGAGGCTGAACGATGCGCTCTAATTGGTCGACGCCATTTGCCTTGGATTGAAGTGCTTGTTTACACTTGATTTTTGCTCAATTTTCTTGCATTGCAAATTCTCCAAGGGGAATGTGGAAACGATATTATTCTAGATAAATATGAAAGTTAAGTATGCTAGTCATCCCAATTTTCTGATCAAATTGACGCTCAAAATTGGTCCGTAGCGAGCGTCAACACTACCTCACCATCCATGAATCCTTCACTCACAATTGTGCGCAGTTGTTTTGCTGCAATAAGATGGCCTTTTATTTCAACCACCGTTGCATCATCGTAACTCATTTCTACAAAGGCTGCAGCATTGTTGTCGTCTTCAGTCAATTTGTAATTATGGTCGATAATAGGCTCCCTTCGGGCGATGTGTGGAGAGGGGCCGCGCTGCTCCTGCATGTTAAATTCCATCTCTCCGTTTGGTGCAATTTCTGCTTCAGACTTTAATCTCGCCTTTGCCTTGAAGAATGGTAATGTGGCATTTAATCCTAAGTGCTGTCATGATACATGATCACGTAAAGATGTAGGCAAAAATGGCTGAACAACATGTGTAGGTGCAGGCATAGGACGCTAAACATGTTCAGGTGAAGGTGTACATGGCTTAAGAAAACACTGCACCATTTGCAGGAGTTCCTGTTGTCCCTACCGCATTTGCTGTTGTCCCAGTCGCAATTCCTGTTTTTGGACAAATTATGTTAGAGAATGAAGGATGGCTAGATAGCTACAAGTACAATCACTCCTCTGATGCTGGTTACCTTGATATCGGTTTGCATTTCTTCAATATCATCTTCTATTCCACTCACCCTGCCCTCCATTCTTTTGTCCTTCTTAAGCTTAGCTAACTCCTCATTTTGAGCTATTATTTTCTTATCAAATATGTGCTCTATCTGCAAAAGTCTTTTGTCCATTTCTAGTCCAATGTCCGTTCGGGCATCGTTTGCCAATGATTCAAGGATTTCCCTCTACATAAATAGGAAAAGATGAATTAATCACACAAAATTGGTTGGGCTCATAAATAGATTCCATACTTACTTGGCGCTTGGTTACACCCTGCTGACGTTCTGGCATACGTCCACCGGAGCCCTCTCTTGTTGGTATACTTGGTGGCTCTGTTGTTTTATTTTTTGACTGGGTGGTCCCATAACCAGGGCGCAAGACAAGCTGCGAACAGTTAATAAGATAGTTAGATTGCACATGTAACAACAACCACTTGTTGATATAATTTTTGGAAACTTACAGTTCCTTCATCTAATTTGTCATGAGAATAAGCAAGCCATCGACATCTAGCATTGTTGTCTTCCCACCTCGCCATCAGTGGTGGTTTTATTGGCTCGTAGTTGACTGCGTATTTGGCGTTCGGCACGATGCGCTCCCAGTACCAAAACTACGAACAAAATGCAATAATGACATGAGATAAAAAATAAACATTATTTATAGGTGTTGTCTGTAACATATAGAACCTACCTGTAGCAAAGCCAAATTTCCCGATATGTTGCCTGACCCCTTTTCTTTGTAGGTATGAGTAGCCTCTAACAAATTGTTCAGAGTGAATTCCCCACAATTGAACTTCCAAATTTGTGATACATCTCTAACGAGGGGCAGATAACTGGAATGAACAAAATGCTTTGTTGTTGGTGCTAGAATAACACCAATTGTGAACAAGACAAAGGCTCTTTTGAAGTCATCATCCACAGTGGCGGAGTCTATAATGATATTCCGTAGCTTGTTTATGGTCAGTTCATTTTTCTTTAAATCACCTAACCTTGCAAACACATCGTCCAACAGCAAATCCAGTTTTTTGGTCTATTTTGGGCCAAGATGTTTGGCAACATCGAGGCCTTCAATTCGAAGGCCCAATATATCCTTGACATCCCCTGGAAGAATTCAAACATACTGACCACAAATGTGGAAGCTTTGGCTGGTCACATCGAATCATTTTCCAATGTCAATTAACATTTGTCTTCGGAGACACGTGTTCAGCATTTTAATCAGCTCCCCAAATCCAATTTCCTTAATAGCATCCAGTTTGTCTGGTGTCAACTTTTCTATGGTGTTTGGAAACTCCACAGTTGAGTTTATTAAATGCGGCTTTTTGGAATCCTGCAGCAACCACTTGGACGATGATAAGCTGCTAAAAAGAACAGTGCTCTTAACTGAAACTGGATGTGGAGATTAGCGACTGCGGAGTATTTCCAGTCTTTGTTGTAGTAGGTACTTTGCTATTGTTATCTGCGTCAAATTGAGTGAATTAGAGCACAACCGGATCGGATGTAAAGAACCCGGCAGTTAACAATGCGAAAAATGATGTTTTGTGCAGCGCAAGGCATACCTAGAAGTGGGCGACAATCTATCATTGTCCCACTTTTGTGTGTTCATGACCAAACTAGCACAATGCATACCTCTAATATTGTCACCATCCTTGGTAGTGTTGATGGTGTCAATTGTAGGTGAAGGATGACCGTCCACATCACTTTGTATCTCCGTAGCCATGTGTGTTTGGATGCTACCAAGACAAAACCAAGTCACTATCTAATATTAGAAAAATCTAATAAATTTGGTGAAGCTATAATCAAGAATGTAGTTCATGTTACGATCAAGAATCTAGTTCATCGATGCTACGTTGCTAAGTACTCGGCGGCCTTTCCAGCGATGGGGAGGTCACCGGCGTGAAAACATCATACCTAAAGAGTCAGCGTGCAAAGGAGGACCTGGAGATGCGGCTATCGCAGTAGGTGGGGTTTACTTCTGGCTGGAATGCGACGAAGATCACCGACTGCGTGGTGACCACGGTGTTGGCATATTGTAACGCAGTCACCAAGTATGGACATAGAATCCATTCTCCAGTAACGGCGCCAGAAATGCCGTGGGGTATTTCTTACGTTACAGAAGGATCCGCAAGCGCACGGAACACTGTTGTAGCATTTTACCCGTGAATACGGGGTCATATTTATATTTCCGTAGGGAATGCGGCGGTTATTGGAATAGATTAGTATGTTGATTAGTTCTAGCATGGATATTCTATTGAATAAACAGGGGTAAGGTAATATATGGTAAAGAAGTAGTGTGACACACGAGTTACTCAAGTTCTACCTCTATGCAAAGCTTACAAGAAGGGAGAAAGGAAGAAAAAATCTAACCTAAGGACTTATGTACTCCTAACTAAGCATATAGTCTATACTAAGCACTCATATACATACACATGATTAGGAACAGGCTCTAGGCTCCCAGGCATCACCGGGAGATCACACAAGATATGGCTAGGTGGCCACTAGAACTTCACGGCTATTTTATGCACCTCCTACTTCAACACTGGGAGGGTTACACTGGACGGATAGGGTTGTCACTACCTGCCGCCTACCTCATCTAACTATGGTATAGAGCCGCATCCAGCAACACTGATTAGCCCAAACACCACGTCTACACTAATAAGCGATACTCTAATGCCTCGAGCGGAGTCTCCACCCTTCGGATTGACAGACATCACACTAGAGCAAACATGTGAATACTGGAACCAATGCCGTAGCCTAGATGTCTTACCACGTCTAATCATGCAAGATATAAGACCTAGATAAAAACTAAGCATAACATACACATCTGAATACACAGAACATATACTATACAAGTACACTAAACTAGAAGATAACTCTATTAAAGAATTCCAAATATTACAAAGGAGAGGAAGAGTAAAACCCATACCGAACACTCCTAGGCAAGACTCGGGAACCGAAGAAGAGCTACTTCACCTAAACTCCACTATCCTAAAGACTAAGCAAGAGAGGAACTTGAGAGAGGCTTCAACTTGTGGTGTCTTCTATTTTAGCACCCCCCTCATATTTATAGAGGTGAGTGAGGGGGTGTGCAGCTGCTCCTCAGCGCCCAATTGCCCGAAGCCTTGCAAAACCGACCTAAGGGACCAATGGGGAGCTGCCACGTCCAAGGAGGTAAGGCGGTTCGTCCTGGCTGGGTCGGCTGACGTACATGGGTCGGCCGACCTAGGCCTGGCTCGGCTCAGGTCCAGCATCCTCTGGGTGGCTGCCCTGTGGGCCCTGGTTGCTCCTGTGCGTGAGTGGGGTCTGTCCAAGGTCGGTTGCATGCTTTGGTGGGCCCTTCAATCCATGGGAGTCCAAATGGCGCGCTCTGATTGGTCGACGTCACTTGCCTGGGATTGAGGTGCTTGTTTACACTTGAATTCTGCTCAATTTCCCTACATTGCAAATTCTCCAAGGAGAATGTGGAAACAATATTATTCTAGATAAATATGCAAGTTAAGTGTGCTAGTCATCCCAATTTTCTGATCAAATTGACGCTCGAAATTGGTCCATAGCGAGTATCAACAAACCCCCAAGCTGTCCTTTGCTCGTCCCGAGCAAAACAGGACAAATCAGGTTGTTGATCAGAAAATTATTAGACTCATTACCTGCTGTCACATCAAGTCTGAGGCATAGATGATCTCCTTGAGAATGAGTAATGTTGGCATGAGTACCTGGCCCTTGTTACCTTCATCATCTATGGGGCTTATGAGCTTCTCCTCATCTTGAGCTGTTGAGAGTTAGAATAGTCGATAGAGCAGTACTTACCTTCCCTTTGCTCAACAATCCATCTGGAGGTTTTCTTTTTGGAAATAGTAAAACAAGACTAAGTTTCTCGAATGATTCACTCGGATCGCTCAATGGTGTATGAATCCTTACCAAGGCACTTCTCCTTTCTCATAATGAAAGCTTTTGTGGAGCTCAAGGTACGGAATGGATGAAGCATACCTACATTTAATATATTGCCAAGACAAAGAGTGGATCCATGGACAAAACTAGTCATATCCCAAGATCAAGAGGTGCATGCGTGTGGATGGATGAGAGGTATGATTACTCCCTTTTGGTTTGTGATCTCTCTCCTCTTTATTTATTTTTGTATTTTCCTTTAGACATGGCTATCCCCCTCTTATTCTTTCTTTTCTATACTTTTTTTTGGTTCATGATTCTTTGGCAAGCCATCTTTTCTTTTTTTCTCTCTTTTTTTTTGGGGATGACCAAGCCTAATTTCTTTTTCAGGGATAACATGAGGAGAGACCACAAGATTCATGGAGCATTTATTTGGTGGATGGATGGATTTGCTATTCCTAGTGTAGGAATTTCGGAATGAGGGTAACATGTGCGTGATCTTGATCAAGAGGATATGAAAAGCATCTCACTAGGGTCACAACAATTTGACAAAGCTCAATGAAATAGCAAGCAGCATATGTGTAGGGTTTCTCAATGTAAACAACATATGGCTTCGGTAGGACATGGAACATCATTAACGAACTTGTCTTTCCCTTTTAAATTTTTGAAAACAAAATACTTCAGAGATCATGTTTCACTTAGGACAAGATTATAAAGCTCCATCTTCCATGTCTAAACTCACAACAACATAGGCTTGGATGAAGCCTTTGCAACCCACGAGATGTTCGGGTTCATGGCGCAAAGGTTTAAACAGCCAGCAAACTCAAACTTAGGAAACATCATGCTCTAGGACTAAGCAAGATAGTCAAGCAAGAGCATAGCAATTATTCATCCTTTCAACTTAGGAAGACTAAGCATTCTTACCATGCATATGAAAAAGGGAAATTAAATCAGGAAATATCTGTTTGGTTTTTAGAGTTTTTATTCTTTATTGAAAGCAGTAAAGGATACAGTTCACTTGGTGGAGGGACTCCCCCAACCTAGCTCTTGGTTTAAGGTCGATGAGCAGGACCCTCTCCATACCTTTTTATCTTGAGGTCGAATCGTCCATACCTGGAGAGGACATCGAGGACGATGACGTCTTCTTATTTCTCCATACCTTCTTTGTTTTCTTCTTTGTTGATGTTGGTGGTGTGGGAATCGGATCCTCGAGTGTGAGACTGTGTATCTCCCAGTCTTTGAACCACTCCGGTTCTGTCCCCAGCCCTTGTTCATTGCTATCCTCATGAAGCATGTATACTTGTTCACGTCGGTTGCAGAACCTGAACTTCATGGTCCTCTTCCCAATCCAAAAACTAATTCTTCTGGTTCCCACATCTATTCTGGCCTTGGCATCTCTTAGGAATTGTCGCCCAAGGAAGAGCGAGATTCCCAAATCACCCTCCATGTCAAGGACTACGAAGTCCGCGAGGACGAATGAATTCTAACCTCGCACCAGGAGATTCTTCACAATTCCCTCGGGATATCATATTGTGGAGTCGGCCAGCTGCACACACATGCAAGTAGGGGAAAGAGCAGGATAGGCTAGTTCTTTGAAAGTTACCTTGGGCAAGATGTTGAGCTTGCTCCAAGGTCGCAAAGGGCATGCACATAATAACGGTTGTATATAGAGCAGTTGATCATTGGGGTTCCGGGATCCTCCTTTATGGTTACCGCTAGATCGCCCCATGAATTCTTTCGTGGGCGTTCAAGTCTTTCTGCATAGTTAGTAAAGAATCTACCACGTCATGGCTTACCCAATTTTTTGGTTATTACATTAACGCTTTCCAGGGGAGCCTCGTGTTGCCCCAGGATCTTCCGTGTCTCTGCAGGAGGAACCGCGGCGGCTAGCTGAGCGAGTTGAGTTTCAAACATCTTGTTGAAGCTCAGCTGGTTCTTGACTGTAGAGGAGATGCTATCCATCTTCGTTTGGATAGTCTCCAAGGTCTTGTCGTTAGCGGCCAGCTTCTTTTGAATCGCGGGCTGTTGGAGTCAGCCCGTTGTAGAAGTTCTGCAGAATGAGCCAAGCGTCCATCCCATGGTGAGGACATGCTTTGATGTAGTCCTGAAGCCGCTCCCAAGCTTCAGTTATTGACTCATTTGACGCCTGCTGGAAACTAGAAATCCTTCCCCGAAGAGCGTTGGTTTTACCGAACGGGAAGAACTTCGCGAGGAACGCCTTAGCACACTCATCCCACATGGTCACCACACTTCTGTTGGCATAGAACCACTGTTTTGCCTTCCCCAGAAGAGAAAGCAGAAATAGACGGAGTCGGATTGCATCCTTTGTGACTCCCTTGATGACAAAAGTGCTGCACAATTCCAGGAACTGTTGGAGATGTGCATGGGCATCCTCATTGGCCTTGCCACAGAATGGGCTGACCTACACTATCATTTTGAGATCTGTCTTGATCTCAAAATTCTTAGCTTCAGCATTAACATTTGGCCTGATTGGGACATTGTTAGTCGAAGGAGCTGAGTAATCACGGAGAGTCTTCTGAGCCGTAGTCTTGGAAGTTGATGGTGCGATATTGACTGTTTCGCCTGTTGAGAGAGTAATATGAGGAGGAACGACTCGAGGACTAACTCTTCTCAAAAGTAACTCCGGATTCTGAGTGAAATTTTGCGGCAGATCGAAACCAGTCATACACTACCCTGTCTTCACACAAAAGAGAGAAGACAAAGCCAAGGTAGCCTATTTAGACAATTGAATACCATTTTTAGAATTTCATCAACCACTTGATCTATTATTTTGACCAGTGCCTTCCCCGGCAACGGCGCCAAAAATGCTTGTTGGCATTTTGTAACGCAGTCACCAAGTATGGACATAGAATCCATTCTTCGGTAACAGCGCCAGAAATGTCGTGGGGTATTTCTTACATTACAGAAGGATCCGCAAGCGCACGGAATACCGTTGTAGCATTTTACCCATGAGTACGGGGTTGTATTTATATTTCCGCAGGGAGGGCAGCGGTTATTGGAATAGATTAGTATGTTGATTAGTTCTAGCATGGATATTCTATTGAATAAATAGGGGTAAGATAATATATGGTAAAGAGGCAGTGACACAAAATTTACTCAAATTCTATCTCTATGCAAAGCTTACAGGAAGGGAGAAAGGAAGAAGAAAGCTCATATAAGGACTTATGTACTCCTAACTAAGCATACAGTCTATACTAAGCACTCATACATACACATGATTTGGAACGGGCTCTAGGCTCCCAGGGATCACCGGGAGACCGCACAAGATATGGCTAGGTGGCCACTAGATCTTCATGGCTATTTTATGCACCTCCTACAGCTACTACACGAACGGGGAGGGTTACGCTGGACGGACAGGGCCATCACCATCTGCCGCCTACCTCATCTAACTATGGTATAGAGCCGCATCTAGCAACACTAAGCCCAGACACCACGTCTACACTAATAAGCGATACTCTAATGCCCCGCGTGGAGCCCCCACCCTTCGGATGGACAGACATCACACTAGAGCAAACATATGAATACTGGAACCAATGCCGTAGCCTAGATGTCTTACAACATCTAATCATGCAAGATATCAGTCCTAGATATAAACTAAGCATAGCACACATATCTGAATACACAGAACATATACTATACGAATACGTTGAACTAGAAGATAACTCTATTAAGGAATTCCGAATATTACAAAGGAGAGGAAGAGTAAAACCCATACCAAACACTCCTAGGCAAGACTCGGGAACCAAAGAAGAGCTACTTCAGCTAAACTCCACTACCCTAAAGACAAAGCAAGAGAGGAACTTGAGAAAGGTTTCAATTTATGGTGTCTTCTATTGTACCCCCAATCATATTTGTAGAGGTGAGTGAGGAGGGTGTGCAGCAGCTCCTCGGCCTCCAAATGCCCGAAGCCTTGCCAAACCGATGTTCGGAGCCAATGGGGAAGCGCCACATCATGGAGGTAAGTCGGTTCGCTTCTGGTGGGTCGGCCGACCTAGGTGGGTCGGCCAACCTGGCCTTGGCCCAGACCAGGCCCAGCTTCCTCTGGGTAGCTGCCCTGTGGGCCCTGGTCGCTCCTGTGAGTGAGTGGACGCGGTCCTAGGTTGGTTGCACACTTTGTTGGGTCCTTCAATCCATGGAAATCCAAATGATGCGCTCTGATTGGTCGACGTCACTTGCCTTGGATTGAGGTGCTTGCTTAACACTTGAATTCTGCTCAATTTCCCTACATTGCAAATTTTTCAAGGGAAACGTGGAAACGACATTATTCTAGATAAATATGCAAGTGAAGTATGCTAGTCATCCCAATTTTCTGGTCAAATTGACGCTCGAATTTGATCCGTAGCGAGCGTCAACACACGACGCAGCGGCGGAGATGTCGGCCTTCTGTATCACCAACGAGCGAAGAACGGTGTGAGCTCGTGGAGGAATTTGGCCGGCGGCCGACACCTCTAGCTGCAGCGCGACATCTTCAGCGATGGAGTACGTGTAGATGGAGAGAGAAAGAATGAAGGAGTAATCTTCGGATTGCAAGTTGCCACGATCTTTATAACGGGTATAGATGGAAACAGAAATAGTGGAGGCGTAATCCCCAGATTGGTTACGAGAGATTCCAAATGAAGTTAATAGATGGAAAGTTTTGCATTTTAAAAAATTAAATCTGCACCATGTATGCTATTGGGCTGACGTGGGTAGGGAGGGCAGCCCATCTATACCATTTGAGCCTGTACTATTTACGAGTTCCATATTAACTATACTCACCAGATGAACATGTGAAGTCACCGAACATTCACCGGACGTGGTCCTGGATATGCAACGCCACTGCGCTTCAACTCACCGGTTGGACCATTGGCAGATGGAGTGTCTCCCTGTGCGGTGGGCCTGTTGCCTCAGAGGCCCACCTGTCTGCAACTTGATAATTTTTGTTTATGCTGTGATAATTTTGATGCACATGATCATTTGTGTTCTTATTATTCATGAATGTGGGTGGGAGGATGCATGACTATCTCACCATGTACATATGATCCCTCAAGTGAAATCCAATGAGAAATGGACATTCTCAAGTGTGGGTTCTTTTTAAAGGTGCATCATAACTCATATATGCAGGGACGTCTAAGTTGTGCTTAGACACAAAGCCTATTGTGAAAATACAGCTCCATTGGCTAGATATTAGTTGTTGCATAAAATAAGGAAAATGTGATTGTAACAAGTTACTAAATTCTACTCGATTAACACGATTTAGATGCGTCCATGTGATAGATAATGTTGTTATAAGAAGGCACAAAAAAACCCACATGATTTGGACATCATATGTGAAATCTATACATGTTTGAAGTTTTTATTACGAATCAGATACAAAAAAAAGATCAATGAAGCAATGAGGAAGAACCGATCATGGGGTCGGCGCCGACAGGTCGGTCCCGCATGTCATATCATGTGGGACCTGCATATAAGTGGCTTTGGGTATGAAAAGACTCTACGCTTTTATAGAAACAAAATCTACTCACTGTACCCTCTCGTTCCTGGATGCGCCTCGTCCATAGGGTGACTCATTTGACTGTCGTGTGGGCCCAATCGCTAGCAGGCCCACACATCAGTGATATCTGGCTCACATTATTGCGAGTGGATGGAATGGAAACTTCTCCCCTTGTCCCACATATCCCTTTTATTAATGAACAGCCAAGTCCAAAGTCCCCCAAACCGTTCGCATTCTCCCCCAATGCGACCCATCGCCGGAAGCGAGGGTTTTCTCCTCCCATCGCTGGCGAATCCTCTTCCCCTCCCATCACCGGCTCATCATCTTCCCCTCCCATTGCCTGCCGCATCTTCTCCCATCTAATGGCCAAGGAAGAAGACCACTCCGCGCTGAGCCCTGGTGCGGCATCGAGGCCACCGTCGAGCGGCGGCCCGCCATCCCCCAAGCAGAAGGTCGATGGCGGCTCGTCAACCCCCAAGCGGAAGCGCCCCGTCCTATTTGTGATGCCGACGGACTTGTACTACGCCGATGATGCGGAGCAAGCTTGGAGGGCCAAGGCTCCTCCCTCCCCACCCGCGCCTCCATACATTCTGACGCCACGGAACCGCCGCCGCTTCCTATCGAGGATTGTCGTCATCCCAGATGGCGATTCCGATGAAGATTCACCTCGGCAGTTGACGCCCCCCATGCACGAGGCCTTCATGGTGAGTTCTTGTTTGATTTGCCCACTAGGATTAATATACCACTGTCAAATTGAAATATTATTTTCTCTAGGATTAGTATTTTTTGACGCTCGCTACGGACCAATTTCGAGCACCAATTTGACCAGAAAATTGGGATAACTAGCATACTTAACTTGCATATTTATCTAGAATAATATCGTTTCCACATTCCCGTTGGAGAATTTGCAATGTAGGGAAATTGAGCAGAATTCAAGTGTTAAACAAGCATCTCAATCCAAGGCAAGTGACGTCGACCAATCAGAGCACGTCATTTGGACTCCCATGGATTGAAGGGCTCACCAGGCATGCAACCGACTTAGGATGGTGCCCACTCACGCACAGGAGCGACCAGGGCCCACATGGCAGCCACCCAGAGTAGCCTGGACCTGGGCTGAGCCAGGCCCAGGTCGGCCGACCCCCCTGCGTCGGCCGACCTAGCAGAGGCGCCACCGCCTTACCTGTTGCACGTGGCAGCTCCCCATTGGTCCCTTATGTTAGTTTGAGGAGGCTTCAGTCATTTGCACGTCGAGGAGCTGCTGCACACCCCCCACACTCACCTCTATAAATATGAGGGGGGGGGGTGCTACTAATGAAGACACACCATAAGTTGCAACCCCTCAAGTTGCTCTCTCAAGTTCCTCTCTTGCTTAGTCTTTAGGATAGTGGAGTTTAGGTGAAGTAGCTCTTCTTCGGTTCCCGAGTCTTGCCTATGAGTGTTCGGTATGGGTTTTACTCTTCCTCTCCATTGTAATATTCGGAATTCCCTAATAGAGTTATCTTCTAGTTTAGTATACTCGTATAGTATATGTTCTGTGTATTTAGATGTGTGTGCTATGCTTAGTTTATATCTAGGCCTTATATCTTGCATGATTAGACGTGTTAAGACATCTAGGCTATGACATTGGTTCCAGTATACGTATTGATGTGGGCAAGGCCCGATCTTCCGAGTGGTAGAAGGTAAACTCGATAGGTGGAGGAGTCGACATTGACGATTCAAACCCTTCAACCACTACACCACTGCTCCGTTGGTTATCAACCAAGCGACAACTTGATTGACCTCGCTGAGAAGGCTTTTGCTAGAGACAAATCGAGAACGCAAGCAAGAAAGTATAAGCGCGCAAGCTAAAATTGCAAGTATGAATGAAGTGAATCACAAAGAGAGGTTCAAGCACTCGGTTCGAAAGGACTAATCGACACAGTCGAGGAGAGCAAGAACAAGGGCCCTTGATCAATGTATAAGGACTTGCCGCCACAGATACAATGATGCAATCTCTGTTTCTCGAAAAAAACACAAGAACTAAACAAAACCCAAGTCTAATGGTGGCGGCTACTGAGTTTATGAAGAGACTCACGACCTAGGGTTGGGGGCGACGTCCAGGGGGGCGCCGACAACTTGGGTTGAAGGCCCGACACGATACAAGGCTCGAAAGGCCCAAAGTAGGTGACACAACATCTTGTTGTGGTCACACAGAATGATCCATGATCCTTTTGAAGCTAGGACCAGAAGCAAACGAAGCATCTCGTCTTCACGAATCCAACGCATCGAAGAAAACCTCATTTGGACACCGGATGAGGGAGATATCGCTACTTTGGTGCAAGGTGGTCGGTTGAATCCGAACAGAACTTGCAGTCCATGTTGGCGACGACTTGTAGCTTGGAGATGAGGCCGGCTCGTGCATGTCCAGCGTGGTGATGTCCTCATCACGTATGTTTGCTCTAGTGTGATGTTTGTCCATCCGAAGGGTGGGGGCTCCGCGCGGGGCATTAGAGTATCGCTTATTAGCGTAGACGTGGTGTCTAGGCTAATTAGTGTTGCTAGATGCGGCTCTTTACCATGGTTAGATGAGGTAGGCGGCAGGTGGTGACAGCCCTATCCGTCCAGCGTAACCCTCCCCATTCGTGTAGTAGCTGTAGGAGGTGCATAAAATAGCCGTGAAGATCTAGTGGCCACCTAGCCATATCTTGTGCGGTCTCCAGGTGATGCTTGGGAGCCTAGAGCCCGTTCCTAATCGTGTGTATGTGTATGAGTGCTTAGTATAGACTGTATGCTTAGTTAGGAGTACATAAGTCCTTAGATTAGCTTTCTTCTTCCTTTCTCCCTTCTTGTAAGTTTTGCATAGAGATAGAACTTGAGTAACTTGTGTGTCACACTACCTCTTTACCATATATTATCTTACCCCTGTTTATTCAACTGAATATCCATGCTAGAACCAATCAACATACTAATCTATTCCAATAACTGCCGCATTCCCTGCGGAAATATAAATATGACCCCGTACTCATGGGTAAAATGCTACAACGGTATTCCGTGCGCTTGCAGATCCTTCTATAACGTAAGAAATACCCCAGGCATTTCTGGCATCATTGCTGGGAAACACCTATCTTAGTGATGACGCTATGAAATGCCAACAAGCATTTTTGGCGCCGTTGTCGGGGAAGGCACTGGTTAAAAGAATAGATCAAGTGGTTGATAAAATTCTAAAATGGTATTCAATTGTCTAAACAGGCTAACTTGGCTTTGTCTTCTATTCTGTGTGAAGATAGGGTAGTGTATGTCTGGTTTCGATCTGCCGCAAAATTTAACTCAGAATCCGGAGTCACTTTTGAGAAGAGTTCAACCTCACCTTGTTCCTCCTAAGATCTCACTCTCGATAGGCAAAACAGTCAATATCGCACCATCAACTTCCAAAACTATGGCTCAGAAGACTCTCCGTGATTACTCAGCTCCTTTGGCCAACAATGTCCCAATGGGGCCAAATGTTAATGCTGAAGCTAAGAATTTTGAGATCAAGATGAGTCTCATTACGATGGTGTAGGCCAGTCCATTCTGTGACAAGGCCAATGAGGATGCCAATGCACATCTCCAATAGTTCCTCGAACTGTGCAACACTTTTGTCATCAAGGGAGTCACGCAGGATGCAATCCGACTTCATCTGTTTCCATTTTCTCTTCTGGGGAAGGCAAAACAGTGGTTCTACACCAATAGAAGTGCAGTGACTATGTGGGATGAGTGCGCCAAGGCATTCTTCGCAAAGTTCTTCCCGTTGGGTAATGTTGGGGAGCGCTACTTTCGGATCGCACTACTTTCATCATCTTCCGGGCGGGCCACGACCTCGTCAGCACCGGGGGCTCGAGCGAGCCCTTCGGCAATGTAGCCGCGGTGAACCATATCTCGAATAGAGTCTTCAGTAACCAAACTCTTCCCGAAACCCCGCGTCTTCAGCTGGTCCATCTTCAGGACCGTCTTCGGAGCCATCGACTCCAGGGCGACCCTCAGACAATATGAATCCTAAAGACAACTAACAAAGCTTCAAACAAAAGCCGAAGAGACTAACCAGAGAGCACAGAAATGAGTGAGGGCGCAAAAACAAGGGAGCGTGAAAACGACAGCTCCCCGGAATGGCATTTTTATACTGCACCCCCACGGCGCAAAAACCAAAAGGACGCCATTGCCCCGAAGTCGAACGGTCGACACGGTTATCGCCGTGGGCAGCCCGGGGGTTTTTTTGTACTTCCTCGCCTCGAGCAAAAGTCAACTTGTTGACCTTCTCCCCTTCAACCGCTTTGTTTACTTGTGTGCAGGAGTCAACTTGATCGTGAAGCAAAAGACATTCGCGATCCAGTGGTGGCGCTTCGGGAGTTGAGGCCTCAGGTCTTCGTCAACAAAACCGAAGCCCACGAGAGCCCCTCGGCCTCGAGGGGCTACTGTTGGGGAGCGCTACTTTCGGATCGCGCCGAAGACTGCCGTGCCGATGGACTCTTCGCCGAAGGGCCACCGAAGGGCCCCACACCAAAGGTCAGCGAAGGGCAACACCAAGGATCGAAGCCCCGAGGGAAGGGCTTCGGTCGTGACCGAAGGGTAGTAAGACCGAAGCCCGCCGAGGGGGAAGTAAAAACAAAGCCCGAAGTTCGACGAAGCCGGCTTCGGCCAGAAGCACCGAGCGCGCTGAGTTGTAAAGTATGTACAAAGGGTAATTTACCAAATACCCCTGGAATATTCCCGGAATATAGCCGTTAGGGTACAAAAAGGTGTAATTGCACTCAGGGTAGGTGTAACCACCCCTATAAATACCCCTGTAACTGTAACTGATGGGACTGATCCCTATTGAATACAAGTTTCTTTATTGGAGCATCGGGTGTATCTTTAGTTGTTTTGTTATCGTTTGCCGTTTCCACGGGCTGTTGTGGTGCTTCTTCCTTCCAAAGGGTACTCTCCACCAACAGTTTTGGTGCCCACCGCGGTTCGTTCCAACACACCATGGCACTGATGTGGAAGGCCAGCGGGACTTCGGCTCCGTCGTCCGAAGAAGCTAGAGCTGTCGTCACCGAGACAGGGCCGCAGCAAACGGTCGACAAAGCCATTGAAGTCGAAGAGATCACGAACGGCACCTTCGAGGTCCAACTCGAAGGGTGCGGAGTTACAGCCGAAGACATAGAAGCCTACCGACGGATTCAAGCCAGACTGGCAGAGGTCATGGCCAACACGTGACAAGCAGCAAGAGCAGCACAGCCATCTACTTCGCAGATGATGACCAGAGGAAGGGGTAAGCAGACCGAGATAGCAAGCAACGAAGCCGCTGAACAGTACAGGCGACTCAGAGAAGACGAGCTTCAACTAGAACTCATCTACAAGCAAATACAAGAGAAGAAGCGAGCACTGGAGTATGCGTGCTGTCCCCAGCACGAAGACCCAGAAAGAACCGAGAGCCAAGAGCAAGCCTAGCAGCCGAGGGGTACCAACACCAGGTTACCATCGAGGCCCAGTCCCATACATGTTGTGGACGATCCAGAAGACTGAGAGGAGTACCATAGAAGCCGAAGAGCCAAGCGCCGAAGGTCTCGTCACCACAACGGTCCTCGGACCCCGCTCTCAGAGGATTTGGAGAAGGAGCTGTGGCACCGCGTTTCAACACAGTAATTCTACCCCAATACGACGGGGAGGAAGACTCCATAGAGTTCCTACTCAAATACGAAGCAGCCGTGGAATCAAATGGAGGCGGCCCAGCCATCAAGGTGAAGGCTTTCGTTCTAGCACTAAAGGGTTCGGCACAACACTGGTATGCGAGTCTCCCGAAGGGTTACATCCACTCCTGGAGCCAGCTAAGATTGAAGCTGCTGGCAAGCTTCCGGGGGCTGCAAACTGAAGAGTTGACCTCATGCGATTTCCACAATTGCAAGCAAGGTCAAGATGAGCCTCTACAAGACTACATGCAACGCATCATTAAGCTACGAGCAAAAGCACCGAATATGGAAGACTTGTCCATAATCGATGCCACAATCTCCGGCCTTCGGGTTGGTGCATGCTAGAAATTTCTCAACCGATGCAAGCCACGCTCTGTGGGAGAGCTCTTTGACATCATGCAAGAATACTGCAAGTCCGACCGGGGCCGAAGGAGAAGACTCGATGCGCTGAACCAAGAGAAGAGGGCCAAAAAGAGCCAGTGGAACAACCAGCCGAAGCCATGCCACCCAGACCAACCAAAGCAAAATGATCACAAGCAGGTGAACACTGTATCATAGGGCACTGAGCCCAACGAATCACACCCCCTGTCCAACCGAGGACGAGGGGGAAAAGGAGGCAAAGGGGGCTGAGGAGGCTGGGGCCAACATCAGAAGACCCCCTTTTGCTACTCATGGCAAGGACAAGGGCCATTGTACGAATGAATGCACCGCTTTCAAAGAAAAGAAAGAAGAGCTCAACAAGAAAGCCACAGAACACCCAAAGCCTGTCAACAACACATCACAAGAGAACAAGCCCACGCCTTTGGCTCCAAACCAATGGGCACCGTCTTATCCACCATACAACTACAACCCACCACCATATATCCCAACATACCTTCAGCTGCCGGTGCCACCGGTGCCCCAGCATGCCACAACCACTTCGGGGCACCGTGCTCCCCCCGCAAACTATCACACCCCACCATCCTCTGGATATCACCTTGGCTGGACTCGCACCCCAGCAATCTCAGCCTACGACCCGTGAACTTCCAACTCCCACCAGCACCGAAGCTCGAGCCAGGTCAAATCCCCGAGTCCTACGATTCACCGAAGGTCACCAACTCTGGAGGCCCGATGGTAAACGTCATCAATGCCATATCTGGAGGGTCAAACGAGCCAGTTCATGAGATGAAGCGGCAAAGAAAAGACTACCTTCGAGCAGTCAATCATGTCTGCGCAAGCAAGCACTTCAAGACCACATGGTCCCACATCCCCATAATGTTCACCGAAGCAGATCTCAGGCTTTAGTATTATCCTCACAATGACCCCTTGGTCATCAGGGCAAGCATTGGCAAAAACAGAGTACACTTCTTCAGCAATGATGTCGGAAGAATCCTTGTGGACAACGTCAGTTCAGCGGATATCATCTTATGGTGATGTTTCGTCCAGATGGGGTTCACGGAAAAAGATTTGAAAAAATCCACTTCCCCGCTGATAGGCTTTGGCGGGAAGAGAATCGAAGCAGTGAGCAAGGCCGATATAAATGTAACTTTCGGCCAAGGGCCAACAATGAGAACGGAGGTCATAACCTTCGACATCGTGGACATCCAGTACCCATACAATGCCATCTTCGGCAGAAACACTATCGTCAAGTTTGCTGCTGTCATCCACCAGCCTTACTTGTGCATGAAGATTCCCACGACTGGAGGGGTCGTAACATTTTTTGGTAGCCAAGAGGAAGCCCAAAGGTGTGAAGACAACACTTCTCAGTCCTAAAAAAATGTCCATGCCATCGAAGACCAAAAGCAAACTGAGGATGAAGGCAGTCAACAGGAGACCGAAGCCCAAGAGGCTACCGAAGGTTTGTAACCAGCAGAGCACACCAAAAGGGTGCCCTTATGCGAAGATGTCCCAGATCGCACAGTAACCATCGGCAGAGGCCTAGAGCAAGCCGAAGAAGAAAGACTTGTCTGTTTCCTTCGGAACAACCAAGATGTATTTGCATGGTCATCGGCAGACTTGAAGGGGGTAAGCAGAGATGTCATGGAGCACGTCCTCAAAGTGGACCCGAAGCACAAACCATTAAGACAGAGGCTTCAAACAATGTCCGAAGAAAGAAAGAAAGCGGCTCAAGCCGAAGTCTAGAAACTCCTAGATGCCGCGGTGATACGAGAAGTCCAGTTCTTAGAATGGCTAGCAAATGTTGTCATGGTCAAGAAGAAGAATGGCAAGTGGCGAATGTGTATAGATTTCAGGAATCTCAATAAAGCATGCCCGAAGGATGACTACCCATTGTCCAGAATAGGCCTCTGGCAGAATAGGCAAGTGGGCAGCATAGCTTGTATAGCACACAATCAATTTCATCTCCCGAAGTGCAATCAAATCCCAATTGTTGGCAGATTTCATAGCAGACTGGACACCTTCTTCCCCAACTCAGCAGCAACGAACAATAGAATTCATTTGGCACATGGCGTGCGATGGGGCATACTGTGAGAAAGGAGCAGGGGCTTCAGCCATCTGGGTCGCCCCTCCGGGCGTAAAGCTGAAATACGCAGTCAGATTGGGAGTTTGTCGGCTATCCATCAAATCCGACTCAGAGCTCATCACGGGGCACGTAGATAAATCGTACAAGGCATAGCACCCGGAGCAGGTGAAATATCTGACAGCGGTCCGGGGAATGGAGAAATACTTCTTGGGCTTTGGTGTCAGAAGTTTTTCGAGGGCATTGAACAAAGAGGCAGATGAGTAGTGAAGGCAACTGCTCAGTAGAATCCGCTTCCTCCAGACGTGTTCTTCGAAACACTGAAACAATCATCAATTCATAATGGCGAAGAACCCGTGAAGTTTGTTAATGCCATCTCCAGCGAAGACTGGAGAGCCACAATCATGGCATAGCTCCGAGGACACTTTGCACCGGAGGATGAGAAGGAAGAAAAAAGAATGGCGCTTCGGGCCAGAAACTATACAATCATCGACGAAGACCTATACCGAAGGGGGGTGTGCGCACCGCTCTTAAAATGCATGTCCAGGGACGAAGGCAGGCAGCTACTCTCAGAAATACACTCCGGCATGTGCTCGTCTCACATTGGCACATGAGCTCTCATCGGAAAATCATTCAGGCATGGTTTCTATTGTCCTTCGGCAGTGGCAGATGCTCACGAAATAGTCAAAACATGTCCCAACTGCCAGAAGCACATACAAATACGCCCGAAAAGGTACACCTCATCCTGCCGATATGGCCTCTCTCCCGATGGGGCATCGACATTGTCGGACCGCTACCGACGGCTCCGGGCAACTACAAATACGCCGTAGTAGCAGTTGAGTATTTCACCAAGTGGGTTGAAGCCAAGGCCGTCGGGGACATTTCAGCGGAAGCCCTCCAAAAATTCTTCTTGTAAAACATTGTGTGTCGCTTCTGTAACACCTCAGGTGTTTAAATTATGAAATAAGCCTCATTAGCTTAACACGATGCATAAATAACTAAGAAAAGTTTAAAAGAAATGAATTATAAATTGGTTTTGCTTTGAATTGAAAATAGTTGTGTATATGTGCATAAGTACATATACGTTAATCAAACAAATTAAATAACTTTCACATCGATGCAAACATGGCTACGAAATTGAATAGACACATTGTTTTTTGACATGATAAACAAAAGTCTAGTTGAAGCCTAGAAGAGAATGCAAATTTTTGCCCAGGAAATGACCTGCCCTCCGAGTCATACTTTTTGAATTTTTAAAATAACTGCTAAACTAAAACTCAAATGAACTTGGGCCTGAAACAAAACTTGTGTAACTTTTCATTTTGAACAACTTTCATGTTCAAAGATTTTTGAGTTGCAACACAAAAATTTGAGAAACACTTGAATTTGCAAACCAGCCCCTACCTTTTCTTCTATTTTCACTTCTAGTCCCTCCCCTCTCCTCTGCTTCGCCCGCCGCCCGCCGCCAGTCACTGCTGGCCTCCTGGCCGGCGATGCCTGCCGCCCACGCCGTGACAAGCCAGTCGCTGGCCGTACTCCCCACTCCCCCAACCCAGCCCTGCCGCGCCCAATCACGTGCCGCGCAATCCCTCCCTCCCCACGCCAGGATCTCTGGCCGCCAACCGCGACGCGCCGCTGGCCGCACGCGACGCCGCCGCTGGCCGCACGCGCCGCCGCCGCCCGGACACCGCACGCCGCGCTCAATGGACAAGCCACGCCGTGCCCGAGCCTCCACTCTGTCCCGCCACTCCCCGCCCTCGCCGCCCGACAAGCCGCTGTGCCGTAGCACGCCCAATCCTCTGCTCTCGCCTGCCGGTCGCCGTGCTGAGCCTCTGACCGCCACCCCCGACGCCCAATGGCACACCCCCGTCGTGCCGCCCGCGCCTGCGCCTTGCAGTCCAGCCCCGCCCCTCCTCCCGCCTCTCTGCTGCCTACAAAAGGCCGCACTGAGCCCCCTCACGCGCCCAGACACCAGAACGCCGCCGCCGCCACCATTACCGCCGTCGTGCCCAGCTCACCGTGGAGCTCACCTCTCCGGCTACCCATTGCCAGAGCTGAGTCTCCAACCACCACCACAGCACCCACCGCAGCTCACCACCCTGCCCATCACTGCCCAGACCCGCCGGAGCGCTGCCAGCGCCGCCGCCCCTGACCGCCATGGACACCCCACCTCCGGCCCTCCTCCGCCCGAACCAAGGCTCGGAACGGGACTACATCACCCCACCGGAGCTTCCTGACCCGCCAGCGCTACCCCAACCCCGCCGGAGCACCGTCGCCGACATTCCACACCGCCGCCGCCCCCTGTTCCACGCCGACGAGCCCTTTCCGGCCACCCCCAACCCCGACCAAGGCCACCCCAAGGTAGCTCTCACCTCCCTCGATCTCCCCGACCCTTTTCCCCTCACCGCCGACGAGCCCCCTCGCCGGAATTTGGCCGGCCGCCGTGCCAGCGCCGCCCAGGGACCCAATTGCAACGATTAAAATCTTTAGAAGGGTCTGCATGCAAGTTTCCAGGGGCATATCTATAAACCTGTGTTTAAACTTTGATTTCAAAAATAGAAAACTTGTAAAATTCATATAAAATCATAGAAAAATCAAAAAAATACAAACTCAACTGTTCTGGAATCGTTAAAAAAAATCTACAACTTTTGTTACATGTATTTTTTCAGTTGTTTGCTACATTTTGTTCTGCATTAAATGGAATGTTTAATATCTTTTAAGTAAACCCACTATTGTAGACTAGTGCTGCATCTGATTTTTGGACAGTAGATTGGTTGCTTGATGTGCAGGCCAGTGTAAAAATATTAGGACCAGAACCTATCTATAGCTAAACGTTTTGTTAAACCTTGTTTATGCCATGAAATAATAAAACTAATTTGTAACTACGGTTATATTGTGATTCGTATTGTGAAACTTTTCCAGAGCTGTTATAATGATGCCTAAATACCACAGAAAAAGTTAGAACCTTTTTCCTCTCTGTAACCTATTTATATAATTTTGTGGTAGGAAAAATGCACTAATTCAAATAATTAGTTTCTTTGCTTGGAAAATGTTCAACTTTTTACTGTAGGACACTTTAGAGTAGCTCATGCTTTATAAAAAGTTTCATACTCCGAAACCCTGTAAAACATCCTGTAGAAATTAATCCATAAAGAAATAGGTGTATCTTGTCCTATTTATTATGCTCTGTATCATGCACAATAAATTTTGAAACATTTACAGTAAAACATTTATGGATAGATTAACACCCTGTAAAAGTTTTAGCATCAATACTTGCATGGTTTGTTCTGTATAAAAATAACTAAGTTCTAGCAGTGGCTGTGTATTACATTTTTCACATTTATTCTGCTGCATAAAAATGTCTGTAATTTTTTACAGTAGTCTTAGCTCTGCATAATGTACTCTGAATAAAAATTTCATCACCAGAAGTTACCTAAATCAGTGTTTGTGCTTAATCCATGCTTATACTGCGAAAATTAAATTCCAATACAACACCACCCCTTTTGTTAAAGATTGCCCAAGAAATTGTAACTAAGTAACTTTACAACCAAATCTATGTTATTGTGGACTGCAACTTTATCGTGAAGGAAAATAATCGTCATATACCATCACTACAACTTACACTTGTGCATTCATATAGAATCGACTACTCTCGCCGACAGAACATACGAGCTGGTGCCCGCGTCCGAGAGTGAGCAGCGTGAAGCTCAAGTGAATCTAACTGAAGCTTTCGAAGACCCGAACCTGAGTTCGGACGAACCCCAAACTAACTTTACCCAAGAAGGCAAGCCCCGGAGCATGAACCCTATTTTTCTAAACTTATGCAACTTATTACTCTACTTTACTTGTGCATTAAGTTTATAGGAGTTGAATGAAAACTTAGTCGCATGATCCTAGGTACCCATGCTCTAAACACTAGATTTAAGGTTCGATAGAATGCTATGCTAATAGGACTCCGGTAAAAGTCGAGTGATTTCCTGTCACTCACGATAATATAGGAGTTGAATGTTTACTACATGCTGCAATCATAAGGTCGACAGACAGGGCTATAGTACAGTTGACACCGGATTTTGACATGTGTTGAATCAGCGTCAGGAAAGGAAGAGACTGGCCGATGCGGCAGATTTAAAGGCTACAGTTGGGAATCGGCCGATTGAGGCTACAGTTAGGGATCGGCCGATTGGCGATGCAGCTTGCGCCAACAGATAAGGGATGAAGCCAATGGAATCCAAACAGAGGATCCCAGTCAAAGATGACCTAACGTTAGTCAAAGAATGACGCCGACTCGGTCGTGAAGCAATGGAAAGAGTCCGGATTGGACTAGGAGATGGCGGAAGAAGATTCTGCGGGAGGCCGTTTCCTTTAGGAAAATATTATAGATATAGTAGTTTTCTATTTAAATCAAGTTTGTAACGGATCATAATAGATCAGGAATCTTAGTCCTAGGGTATAAATAGGAGCAGTCAGGGTTTTGTAGAATATACATACAGACATCAATCAACAAAAACAATCTACTTTTTCATACTTTACTTTCAAGTCGGCGACTTCGCCAATACTTCTTTTTCTTTCACGAGTTCGTACGGATTGGCAGGGCTGCATCAACACGATCTCCGGCCAATTGGTCAGATTGACTGGCACGCCGTGCGAACCGCACCAGGGCAATCACCCGAACAGGAGTTAAGCAGATTCTCTCGGGTCGTGTGTCCGACACTGAAGGTCATCGGCCGATTCCTAGCCGATTTTTAGTGCCAACACACTTTTGGCACGCCAGGTGGGACAACCTCAACTTCCAACATGTCAAAGACCACCGAAATCTCTGAGAACAACATCATGGAGGTTACGGAAGAGGATCTCAAGGACGACCAGAAAGAGGAACTAGCAAGACACCAAGAAGACTACAAAAGGGTGTATCTGCAATCTTTCAGTCGTACCAGAAGTGGGGAGACAATCAAGAAAGCTCCTCTTCTAGTTCCTCGCCACATCACCATCGCTGAGGATTCGGGCAAGATGTCCGATATGATTCAATAGTCCGTCTATCAGGCTTTCATCGACCAATCCTCAATAATGACCAACACGGTGTATAACACCGTCATTAGTTCTCTGGTCAGCGGAGTAGCTCAGGGATATCAGGGGCCAGCATACGCTCCACCTATTGTAGCTCCAGCCAGAAGCTTACCAGGCACGCCTCACTCGGCTCCTCAGCCGATGTTGACGCCACACGAAGGATACAACACTTCATTGCCTTCAATGCCTCCAGGATATAACGGTGCACCATGTTTTCGATCACAAGCGCCGCTTCAGCCTGTCCAGATTGCTTCCGTGCAATCGCTGCCCTCAAACTCCGTACCTTGGGGGGCACCAGCAATGGCGGCTTTTCCTGATCAATCAACCGGACATGGGAGCTATCCGATCCAGGCACCGTTCCATTCGGCCGTCCGGCCGACGGTCCCTCAGTATCAACCGGCCACGTCAGAAATTGGCAGGGGGGCAGATGCCGCAGAAGCACTGAGAAGCACGACACCGATGGCGATGTACGATGGGGCGGCAGATTCGCTTCGCCATCAGCTGTCAACTGCTCAGAGGGCCACGATGCAACAGAATCTGCCACACGCTTCGATCCATCACCCGGCCGTACCGCCGCCGATCCACCAACATATGCCGGCGCCCCGACCAGCTGTTCATTAGCAGCAAGTGGATTGGACAGCAAGAATAGCGGAGATAATTCAAGACCAATTCGGGTTAAAGCCAAAAGTACAAACTTATACGTACAAGACGCCATACCCACCCGCCGTTTCCCCATCGGTACAAAGTTCCTGACTTCACCAAGTTTTCGGGGCTGGATGACACCTCAACCGTGGAGCACATAAATAGATTCATCATCCAGTGCGGGGAAGCCGCCACACAAGACGCTCTGCGGGTGCGTCTGTTCTCGTCGTCTCTATCTGGGTCGGCCTTCCAGTGGTTCACTACCTTACCACCCAACTCCATCGTTACTTGGGCCGATCTGGAAAAGCAATTCCATAAGTACTTCTACGCGGGAGTCCACGAGATGAAGCTTTCAGATTTGACCAGCCTCAGGCAAAGGAGCGACGAAGCAGTAACTAGCTACATAGAGAGGTTCAGAGAGGTCAGAAACAAATGCTATACCCTTGCCCTGACCGATGCTCAGTTGGCCGACGTCGCCTTCCAAGGCCTCCTGCCACATATGAAGGAGAGGTACGGCTCACAAGAATTCGAAAGCTTAAGTCAGATCGTTCACCGATTGGCCGGTCAGGAAGTACGTCCGTTTGATCAGCGAAGGAATTTCCAGAAAAAGGTGGCATATTTGGAAGGGTCTGAATCTGAGGAAGAAGAAGAAATCGGCCTAGCAGAATGGGTCAAAGGGAAGAAGCCGATATCGTGCCCTTTTGGGAAGAAAGAAACAGAGGCGTTCGGCTTTGACACGTCAAAGGCCGATAAAATCTTCGACTTACTTCTCCAGGAGGGGCAGATCAAGCTCTCACCTTACCACACCATTCCCTCAGCCGATCAGCTCAAAAAGATGAAATATTGCAAGTGGCACAATGCTACATCTCATGACATAAATGAGTGCAAGATCTTCCGTCAACAGATAAAGTCGGCCATTGAGCAAGGCAAACTCAAGATCAAAGTCCCAACGAAGCCAGTAAAGCCGATGAAGATTGATCAGCATCCTTTCCCTGCTAACATGGTTGACACGGGAAAAAACTCACTCCAAACCAAGGTGCTAATGTCGGAATCGGCTAGAAGAAGCGGCGTCGTGGACCCCAGAAAGCAGGTTACGGTGGATGATGTCAAAGGGAAAAGACGGGTTGAAGACGAGGGTGAAGGATCAGAACGATCGCGTAGACCCGTCACTTCCCAATTCTTACTCAGCAAATATCAGCGGCAACAGGAAAGGTCGAGACACCACGATGAGATGATACGCCGACACGAAGATCATTGGCGATGTCCGTTCTTCATCCATTGCTGGGAAAATGACCTCAGATTGCCATCAGCTGATAATTGCCTTGAGTGCAGCGGATCAAGTCGCAACGATCACCCGCTCAAAAGATCGTGCTCCAGAGACAGAGGATCAGAGTCGATCAGCAGAAACTGGCGCGAACAAGAGGGTCAGGGCCTTTCAGTGCATGATCGGCTGGGAGGCAGAGTTGACCGGTATGACCGGTCGAAGGGCAGGATCAACCAGCAGAAGCGATTGGGGGGCAGAACCAGCGTACACGATCGGCTGGAAGAAATGGCTGATGCTAGGGTGTCAGATGAGATCCCCCTAGGAAGGGAACCAGACTGGGAGCACACCAAACCACCGGCCAAACCAGTGAACCCCAGGTGGTGCCCTGATGGACTGTCCAAATCTCAAAAACGAAGGATCCAACGTCTGCGCCAATGGGAACAACAAGAGGAATAGCAGAGGCAGGTGCTGGATAAGAAAAACGACACGTCTCGGGTCTGGCGCCCCAAGAGAAACAACAATAAGGAGGGCGACAATCAAGAATCAGCAGCTGATGTCAACATGGTGTTCATATTGCCGATGGAGTTCATGGCGCCCGCCGATCGAGATAAAGCGACAAGGATGGAGGAGCAGATGGCGCAATTGGTTTTGGAGCCGATGACAGCCACTTTTGAGAAATCGGAAGATGAAAAACGGCAACATCTCAAGGCTCTATTTCTCAAAGGACACGTTAATGGACGACCCGTTACCAGGCTACTAGTGGACGTAGGCGCTGCAGTCAATATCATGTCATATGCCATGTTCCGGAAGTTAGGCAAAAGCGATGAAGACCTGACCAAGATGGACATGATGCTCAAAGACTTTGAAGGCAACGTGTCTCCCGCCCGCGGAGCGCTCTGCGTCGACCTCACCATCGGCAGTAAGACCCTTCCCACTACCTTCTTTATTATTAATGGTAAGGGGTCCTAAAACATGTTGCTCGGTCGCGATTGGATACACGCGAATTGCTGTGTCCCGTCTACAATGCACCAATGCCTCGTACAGTGGGTCGGCGACAGTACAGAGATAGTCACCGCCGATTCCACCTACAGTGTTGCGGCGGCCGATACGCAACAGTGAAGCTGCGAACACGTCAAGTGTATATCTGGTAGAACTTGGGACACTGATTTCCTAAAAGTGTCCGATTTTGGTCTACAGCCAATCCAAGCAGTCGGCTCTGAAGATTCAGATTAGATGGATCAGTTTGTCCGAGAAGACGGGAAGCTTGGGCATGGATTTACGTCGGCCGATTCATTGGAGATGGTGGATTTAGGAGATGGTAGCAAGCCAAGGCCGACGTATATTAGTGTTAGCCTGGATCCCGATTACAAATGTAGATTGATAAGTTTATTAAAAGAATTCAAAGATTGCTTTGCTTGGGAATACCATGAGATGCCTGGCCTAGACCGGTCCATTGTCGAACACCGGTTGCCTATAAAACTAGGATATCGGCCATATCAGCAGCCTGCACGATGGTGCAACCCTAAAATTCTACCTGATATAAAGGCCGAGATCACAAGATTGATTGAAGCAAGATTTATTCGGTAGTGCCATTACGCCGAATGGATTTCTAATATTGTACCCGTATATAAGAAAAACGGAAAGTTGCGCGTATGCATCGACTTCAGGAACCTAAATCAGGCTACACCAATGGACGGGTATCCGATGCCGACAGCCGATGTCTTGATAGATGCTGCCGCAGGACATAAAGTCATCAGTTTCATGGATGGTAATGCTGGGAACAATCAAATATTAATGGCCGAAGAAGATATTTCGAAGACGGCTTTCAGGTGTCCGTGCCACCTCGGTTTATTCGAGTGGGTCGTAATGACCTTTGGGTTAAAGAACGCCGGTGCTACATACCAGCGGGCTATGAATTATATCTTTCACAAGCTCATTGGTGTATCGGTGGAAATCTACATCGACGATGTTATAGTCAAGTCAAAAGTTCATCAGGAACATCTGGCCGATTTACAAGACGTATTGGAGTGCACAAGGAAGCATGGGTTGAAAATGAACTCGAACAAGTGTGCATTCGGCGTGTCGGCCGGGCCATTCTTAGGATTCATGGTCCATGAGCGCGGGATAGAGATTAACCGGAAGACCATAGCTGCCATCAATAAGGTTGTGGCCCCGCAGAATAAAACTGAGCTGCAGTCCCTCATCGGCAAGGTCAATTTTATTAGAAGATTCATATCCAACTTGTCCGGGCGTATTCAACCTTTCACTCCTTTGTTGAAATTGAAGCCCGATCAGGAATTCGTATGGGGAGAAGAACAACGCAAAGCGTTAGAAGATATCAAGCAATATCTAATTTCACCACCTGTGTTAGTCCCGCCACAGCCCGATAAGCCGTTCAAACTATACTTATCGGCTGACGAACAGGCTATCGGATGGGAGCTGGTACAGGAGTTCGAAGGAAAAGAACGGGTGGTATATTATGTCAGCAGAAGACTCCTGGACGCCGAAACGAGATATTCCCCGGTGGAACGGCTGTGCCTGTGTCTATATTTCTCATGTACCAAGCTCAGGCACTATTTGTTATCGGCAGAGTGCATAGTCGTATGCAAGGATGATGTGGTAAAATATATGCTATCAATGCCAATATTGAAAGGATGGATTAGAAAGTGGATCCTGGCTCTGTCAGAGTTTGACCTAAGGTACGAATCGGCCAAGGTTGTCAAGGGTCAAGTCATGGCCGATTTCGTGGCTCAGCATTGTGGACCGGAAATTGCTGTCGTTGAACCGGTTCCATGGACTCTATACTTCAATGGTTCCTCGTGTGGAGCCGGATCGGGAATCGGCATCGTTCTTGTATCGCCTCGGGGGGCAAGCTATGATTTCTCTCCGCCGATAGAGGCCTCCGCAACCAACAACCAGGCGGAATACCGAGCCGTCCTAAAAGGTATCCAATTGTTAAGGGAAGTCAAAGCTGATGCAGTTGAAATTTTTGGAGATTCCATGCTCATTGTAGATCAATTGACGGGGAGATTTGAATGCAAAGATGACATCTTAAGGATTTACTATGAAAATTGCCTCCAGCTGTTAAAGGAATTCAAGTCTGCGGTGATTGAGCACATTCCCAGAAATTACAATGAAGAGGCCAATAGACTTGCCCAACACGCGTCCGGGCATCGGCCGATTCAAGGGGCCATGATTCTGGAACTTGCGGCCGACGATTGGCGAAAGGAGATTGCCGATTACTTGAAAGATCCGTCCTAGGAGGTGGATCGGCGAGTGCATTTTCAGGCCACAAAATATGTGTTACTCGAAGACGATTTGTTTTACCGGACGATTGATGGGATTCTTCTCAAATATCTGGGAACGGAAGAAGCGAAGGTCCTGATGGGGGAAATCCATGAAGGCATATGCGGAGCCCATCAATCGGCTCATAAGATGAAGTGGATGATCAGAAACAATGAGTATTATTGGCTGACGATTCTCGAAGATTGTTTCAAATATTATAAAGTTTGTCAAGAATGTGCAGCGCACGCCAGCTTCGGCTATGAATCCGGTAATCAAGCCATGGCCGTTTAGAGGTTGGGGAATAGATCTCATCGGATAGATTCACCCTCCATCAAGCAGAGGGCACAAGTTTATATTAGTAGCCACTGATTATTTTACCAAATGGGTGGAGGCAGTTCCGTTGAAGACCGTGACATCGACTGATATGATCGATTTCGTTAAGAACCACATTGTTTATCGGTTCGGTATCCCTCAAACTATCACGACTGATCAAGGAACGATGTTCACCTCAGGGGAGTTCGGAGAATTCACCGCCGATATGGGGATTAAATTGTTGAATTCTTCTCTGTACTATGCTCAAGCCAACGGCCAGGCCGAATCATCCAATAAGGGGATAATCAAGTTGATCAAGAGGAAGATAGAGGAACAACCCAAGAAGTGGCACATGTCTTTGGCTGAATCTGTATGGGCTTATAGGATGGCTTGCCACGGGGCCACTAAGATATCTCCTTATCAGTTGGTATATGGTCACGAGGCAGTCTTGCCTTTGGAATTAAGGACGGGATCAAGGCGCACATTGCTTCAAGATCAGTTGACGACTGATGACTATTCCTTCCTCATGAAGGAAGAGCTCGATGATTCGGCGGGTCAGCGATTGAGGGCCCTGATTAGCATCAAAGAAAACAAGAAAAGGGTGGCCAGGTGGTATGACAAGAAGGTCAAAGTTAAACAATTCTCCCAAGGAGATTTGGTATGGAAGTTGGTGTTGCCGATAGGGTCTAAGGATCCCAAATTCGGTAAATGGTCGCCCACTTGGGAGGGGCCGTATAAAATCGGCCGATGTGCTCCGGGAAATGCATATATACTAGAAACTATCAAAGGGGAAGAATTCACAAGAGCCTTAAACGGGAGATATCTGAAGAGGTACTATCGAAGTATATGGGTGGGTGCGTAACTTGCGATAGGGTGCATCAAGACAACGTGGCCAACTCCCATTGGCTCTTGTCTATATAGCCGATGTAAAAATGACATCGCCTTAAGGATGAAACATTTTGATTTAGTCTGACCGATTCATTATTCTGTGAAAACAGCAGAGTACATGGCTGACATGGTACAAGTCGCCCTTAGAATAAAAGTACCAATATATCTATTGATCACGCTTTTTCTTAATCTCTCTCTCAATCCGGCCTAATTTTATCAAAAGGCGGATGCTCTTTTCCTCTAGATCCTCCATGGTGGCTTCAGCCTCGACTTGACGCGGGAGTGGATGGCTCCTGTCGAGAGGTGGTTGGGATGTCCCCGCCGCAGCATCTTCAAGGGCAACTGAGCGAGGGAGTGGATGACTCCTTTCAGTTGGCGATCGCCTGGAGCAGTTAGCGTCTATATGGTCCCAGACTTTCTGGACGTCAGCAGGAACATGACCTTTGAATTCTTTGAAATGAGCTTTTATCAGATCTATGTCTGCCTGCGACAATGGTTCGTCTGAATGCATAACTTCAATCGCTCGTTCCAGACTGGGACTAAGGCGTTTCGGCTAAAGAAAGAGCAAACAACTACCCAGTGTCAGAGTGATTGAAATGTCAAGGGAGGAAATAGAAGAGGGTTCATACCTGGTTGATAGACAAGGAAGAAGACGAAGAAGACATCTTGATGTTTAGCCTGGGAGGACAGAGATCAAATTGTTGGAGGGGAAGAAGATGGGTAATACGGACACCTTTGGAAACGATATGGGATTTCATACTTATAGAAGGAAGAGGGTGAAGAGATGGTAGGATGCGTCCCATCAGAGTAAAAGTGTTAATAAATGAAAAGTTGCCAAAGAGGACGGTCCAAGTTTGAATCTGTGCGTCAATAGCGAGAGGGCATTAAATGTTTACAGGATTTTTTACAGTTCACCCAAGGAGGGCATCAATAGCCGCAATCGCTCGTTGCCTAATTTGATCGGCCGAGTCTACAATTCTTTGGTCGTGATCAGCCGATCCGGGGACTTCTGGCATATGACGATGGATTTTTATTGCTTCATGGGCCAGGTTATGTCTTTTCTGCTTCAGTTCGGTGATGACAGATGGGAGGTCTTGGAGTCTTTTTTCTTCAGCAGCTATGGCCTTGGTCACCTGCTCCATCTCTTTGGCTAGCTCTGCCCTTTGCTGTTTAAGGCGATCTATGGCACCGACAATATCTGGGCGAGAATTCTCAAGGAAGTTGATTCGCTGATGCACATCTTGGGCTCGATGTTTGTAGGAGTCTTCTTCCTCGTGGGCTTTCGCTAGCTTGGCGCGATCGGCCATATGGCACAAGGCACTGAACACTGAAGTCTGCATTGACTCTATATATGCAGCAGGATCCAGAGCCTCTGTCGCTACCTCTGGAATTCGGCCTCTGATTTCATTAAGAAGTTGCCGAATCGACGAGGCATCTCCCACTAATCGGCCGATATCATCTTGGAGGAGGGTCCGTATACTCTCGAGCTTGGCACGGACGTCATCAGGGATTGAACTCGGTGTGACTTGGTGTGAAGCGACCTCTTCATCGTGAGAAAGGGGAACCGCGAAAGAAAAACGACTGTTATTGGGAGTGTCCTGCTCCTGCGAAAGAATAAAAGAAGTAAAAATACGGATTAGCAGACAGTAAGGGGGAATCAGCCGATTTGGGTGATAAGTTCCCTACCTCTTTGAAATGGATTTCTCTTGCTTGCGCCAGCGGAAGTGCCATCCTCGTCTCGGGAACCGGTGCGATCTGCTCGTCAGAAGAAGAAGACTCGACGACTATCAGTGCCCTGCTCGGGCCAGCCTCCTGAAAAGGTATGGGAAGCAGATTTTATAAGTATACTGCAAATAATTAAGTCTAATGATATATGATGTCTGCCATACCTCTATGAGTCTTCCGGCCGATGTTTGTTGGGGAGGTACAATCGATGCACCCAGATTGGCCTGCATCAAAAATCGGTTAGTTTTTTGTTGAGTATCAAGAAATTGAGTTAAGAAACTCGCTACCTCGGTGAGGGAAATTGCTGGCGTTTCGGCTTCCGCCTGGGATGTAGCCGATTGTTGCGGAGACTGCGCTGGAGTGATTTGCGCAGCCTGGCAGACAGAAGAGGTTAATATCAATAGAATACTTAGAAGTATGTGAAGTGTGCGGAATTACCTGAACAGCTTCTACCAGCAATGATGCTGTTGGCGCTAAAATCGGCCAGGAATCGGCCGATGGTCTTCAGCGTCGGACACACGACCCGGGAGAATCTTCTTAGCTACTGTTCGGGTTATTTGCCCTGGTGCGGTTCGCGCAGCGTGCCAGTAAATCTGACCTGTTGATTGACAAGGAAATAAGAGCATTAAATTTAGGGCTTTCCGATCGGCTGGGGTTCCGATCTGTCCCTTAGAGCACGTCGGCGAATCGGCCGATGTGCTATGAAGATGATCGGCTATGGATTAGCCGATAATCATGTAATAATTGCAAAGAAAGCTGCTGGAGCAACTTAAACAATTATTACAGATGCAACACTTGAAATAGATCTAATCGGCTATACGACGATGAACGAAGAAGAGCGATGATAAAGCCGATAACTCCAATCTCAAGCTGGATAACTGGTGATAATACTAGAACGACAGGTAAAACCTATAATTCTAGTAAATATCGATAATTGGTGAATAAATCCAAACGAAACCACAGTGATGCGCCCGTAGTTAAAGCTCGGATGTTACTCGGTAAGCGGAACCTACCAATTGGCCGGAGATCAAGTTGATGTAGCCCTGCCAATCCATACGAAGTCGTGAATGAACAAAAAGTATTGCCGAAGTCGCCGACTTGAAAGTAAAGTACTAGGAAAAAAGTAGAAGTGTTTTGTTGATTGATGTGTTCATCTGATACAAAGCCCTGGCGACTCCTATTTATACCCTAAAACCAGGACTCCTGGTCGATTACGACTTGTTACAATCTTATTTTAAACAGAAAAACTACTATATCTATAATATCTTTAAAAAGGAAACGGACTCCCGCAGAACCTTCCGTCGCCGTCTCCTAATCCAATCGGGACTTTTTCCATTGGTTCTTGACCGAATCAGCATTGCTCCATTGACCAACATCAGGCCACTTTTGACCGGGATCCTCTGTTGTGGTTCCAATCTGTTTGGCGCAAGTTGCATTGCCAATCGGCCGATTCCCAAGTGTAGCCTCAATCGGCCGATTCTTTACTGTAGCCTTTAGATCTGCTGCATCGGCCAATCTCTTCTCTTGACGCCGATTCAACACGTGTCAAAATCTGGCGTCAACACATGCCCCCAGTTTCGGAGTAAAACATAATTTTTACTTCGAAACTCTTTCTTTAATCCTTTTCTCCGAAACGGGCGCAGTAAAAATCTCCTTCCGTTCCGCGGTCTTCTACATAATGATTGCGATTTTCTCGGACCGGGCGCTTGAGACAACTGTTCCCCTGGAATTCGTGTAGACGGCGCGGCAAAAATGCCGCCTTTGCCCTTTCTCTCTCGGATTGTCCTTAAGTACCGGCATTCTCCGCCTTTCATTCTCCACGAGCCTAGTAATCTTCTCCTGCGAACAACTGTTCATCTTCTCCTTGAGCCCTCTCGATCTCCAACCGCTCCCCTAGCGATCTCACCTACGACCTACTCCAACCTTCCAATGGCGGCACCATCAGCAACTTCTCAAACCATGGAGGTTCCATCGGCATCCCCCTCAGCGACGGCGGCCCGATCGGCGGCTCAACTGGCGGCTCCATCGGCGACGATGAGCTTCATCCCGGAGGTAATCATCTGAAATTTTCCCCTTTTGCTTTTCTACTGCTCCAGTATTTTCTGGATCCATTCTCAGTTTTTTCCCCTTTTTCCTCCTTTTTAGGCATTTAGGCACCAGATTACCATTCCTCTTTCAGAATCCTCCGATCTTATCTGCTTAGGCCCCATGGGGAATCCCGATCCAACTGACCTGATCAACCTAGAGACTCACAGAGTCCCGTTCAAGCAATCGCCCATGGATTTAGGTCAGTGGGCAGGTGCCTTTAGGTCTTGGTCGAATGAGACCCCTTGCTGGAGAGAATGGTACCATAGAGTAGCCGGGTCTAGGAAAGTTCAGTGGGATGAACTGAAAATCGGCCAGTGCATAGACCTCTCTCTGTCCCAAATGGAGAAAAACGAGCCCTTGGTCATAGCAGCTTCTTATTTCTGGTCCAACGCACTCAATGCGTTCCTTTTTGGACATGGACCCATGACTCCAACTTTGGCCGATATCCTGTTGTTGACCGGCCTTGACATCTCCTCCTCTGATACCCCCTTTGACTATCTGATTAAGCCATCACATCGGCTAGAAACCAAAGGAATCGGCGGATGGAAGGGGTACATCAACAAAAATATGAGGACTGGGACAGTTTCAGAGAGAGAGCATACTACGTTCCTGATGATGTGGCTGGAGAAATTTTTTTTCTGTGGCAGAGCAGTTGGCCCTTCTTCTAATACCCAAGCCCTGGCAGAAGCTTTGTCACTAGGATTGGCCGTTCCCCTTGGAAAGCATCTGTTGGGATCAGCCTACCACATGATGCACCAAATCGGCACTAGACTGTCAAAAGGGGAGCCGATTGGGAATCCTGGCGGTCCCTGGTGGTTCATTACTCTCTGACTCAACTTATATATGAGCAAGGTCTCTCAGCAACAAATAGAGACCAAAACTTTCCCCAACATTGAGTCAGAGCAAATCCCAACCATCCGACAATGGTGCACATCTTTTGGAGAAGCGGCATCGGCCTTCCCTGGCTGTCAATTCACTGCTGCCCGAACGGCCGAATACTTCAAGTGCTTCTACAACGGCTTCAGTGAAGAGACTGTCAGTTGGTATCCATATCAGACAGTAGGGCCGATTTTCGAGCTTCCCGTCTGCTACGACTCATCCATTCATACTTTTGATAGGGAACTTATGGATACCCTGATTAAGCCAGGGATTTTGCCACCTGGTATGCCACCTGTTCGTGACATTGAGTTCAGTATTGATCTTTTACCTGGTACTGCACCTATCTCTAAAAGACCCTATAAAATGGATGTTAAGGATCTAAGTGAACTAAAGAACCAAATAGAAGAAATGTCAGCTAAGGGATTTATCCGCCCTAGCTCATCCCCGTGGGGAGCACCCGTGATATTTGATGATAAGAAAGATGGCAGGAGAAGGATGTGCGTAGACTACAGGTCGCTGAACGATGTGACAATCAAGAATAAGTATCCACTGCCCCGGATTGAAGATTTGTTTGATCAGATGAGAGGTGCCAAGGTTTTCTCCAAGATTGATCTGAGGTCAGGATATCATCAGTTAAGGATCCGACCAGAGGATATACCCAAGACAGCCTTCACTACCAGATATGTTCTGTACGAGTTCACTGTGATGTCGTTTGGATTGACCAACGCTCCAGCATACTTCATGTACCTGATGAACAAGGTTTTCATGGAATACCTTAACAAGTTTGTGGTTGTGTTCATTGATGACATCTTGGTGTATTCACAGAATGAGGAAGAACATGAAGAGCACTTGAGGATAGTGTTACAGAAACTCCGAGAGAATCAGTTATATGCCAAGATGAGTAAATGTGATTTTCGGATGAGAGAAGTTTCTTTCCTTGGACATGTTATCACAGATGGAGGAATTGCAGTAGACCCAAGTAAAGTTCAAGATGTTCTGAATTGGAATCCACCGAAGACGGTGCCTGAAATTAGAAGTTTTCTCGGACTTGCAAGCTACTACCGCAGATTTATTAAAGGCTTCTCAAAGATCGTGAAACCTATGACTTCTTTGTTGGAAAAAGGGAAAGAATTTAAGTGGGATGATACATGCCAGAAGTGTTTTGAAGAGCTGAAGACAAGATTGACCACTGCCCCTGTGTTGATAATGCCAGATATCCACAAAGGGTTTGATGTGTATTGCGACGCTTCACGGATGGGTCTTGGATGTGTGTTAATGCAAGAAGGCAAAGTTGTGGCCTATGCTTCAAGACAGCTGAGAAAGCATGAGCAGAACTATCCTACCCATGACTTGGAATTGGCTGCCGTCGTGCACGCGTTGAAGATTTGGAGGCACTACATGATCGGAAACAAGTGTCAGATCTTCATGGACCATAAGAGTCTGAAGTACATCTTCACGCAACAGGATCTTAACTTAAGACAACGACGATGGCTAGAATTAATCAAGGACTATGATTTGGATATACAGTATCATCCTGGCAAGGCTAATGTTGTGGCCGACGCCCTAAGCCGGAAAGGACAAGCTAATATGACGATTGCTCGATTGATGCCTCAGGAATTATGTTGGGAAATATCACGTTTGAATCTGGGAATTGTCACTCAGGCGGAAACCATGGCTATGGAGATGGAACCGACATTAGAACAAGAGATCAGAAAAGGACAGTTGACAGATGCTAAGATCAAAGAGATCAAGATTCAAATTGGTCTAGGCAAAACTAAGGATTTCACCGAGGATGAACAAGGAACTGTTTGGTTCAGAAAGAGGATCTGTGTACCCGAAATTGATCACCTTCGTGAACTTATTTTGAAGGAGGCACATGATTCCGCTTATTCCATTCATCCTGGAAGTACCAAAATGTATCAAGACTTGAAAGAAAGGTACTGGTGGTATGGTTTGAAAAGAGAGGTTGCAACTCACGTAGCTTTGTGTGATGTGTGCCAGAGAGTGAAGGCAGAACACCAGAGGCCAGCAAGTTTACTCCAGCCTTTGAAAGTGCCTGAATGGAAATGGGAAGAGATTGGTATGGATTTCATTGTAGGGTTACCTCGTACTCGTGATGGTTACGACTCGATATGGGTTATTTTGGACAGATTGACAAAAGTTGCACATTTTATCCCAGTCAAGACAACCTATACTGGAGCCAAGTTAGCAGAACTATACATGTCACGAATTGTGTGTTTGCACGGTATTCCAAAGAAGATAGTGTCCGATCGAGGTACTCAGTTCACGTCGCGTTTCTGGCAGAAATTACATGAATCCATGGATACAAAGCTCAATTTCAGTTCTGCATATCATCCGCAAACAGATGGTCAGACTGAGCGAACGAATCAAGTATTAGAGGATATGTTGAGAGCATGCGCCCTAAAGCATGGAGGTAGTTGGGATAAAAGTTTGCCATATGCAGAATTCTCCTACAACAACACTTATCAGGCAAGTCTCAAGATGGCTCCATTTGAAGCATTATATGGAAGAAAATGCAGGACACCCCTGTATTGGAATCAGACAGGAGAAAGTCAAGTTTTTGGACCAGAGATTCTTCAGGAAGCGGATAGACAAGTCCAGATAATCAGGGATAATCTCAAGACTGCCCAGTCACGACAGAAAAGTTATGCCGATACACGAAGAAGGGAATTGACATTTGAAGTTGGAGACTTTGTGTATTTGAAGGTATCAACCATCAGAGGTTTACGTAGGTTTAAAGTGAAGGGAAAGTTGTCACCACGTTACATTGGACCTTTTCAGATTCTGGAAAGGAAAGGTGAAGTGGCATATCAATTGGAGTTACCGGCACGATTGTCAGATGTCCATGATGTGTTTCACGTATCACAGTTAAAGAAATGTTTGAGAGTGCCAGAGGAGCAATTACCGTTGGAGGAACTTGATGTGCAAGAAGATTTAACTTATGCAGAGCATCCGATTAGAATCTTGGGAACATCTCAGAGGGTTACCCGGAACAAGGTGATCAAAATGTGCAGAGTACAGTGGAGTCACCACTCAGAGGATGAGGCTACTTGGGAAAGAGAAGATGAACTGATTGCAGAATTTCCTCAGCTGTTCCCCAGTCCTTCCTAATCTCGAGGACGAGATTCTCTTTAAGGGGGGTAGGTTTTGTAACACCCAAAAATATAGGAGCCAAAAATTTCTAAAAGTATTTTCATAAAAATCATAAATTGTGCATGCATCTTTATTTCTTTTCTTCTCCTATTCTTTCTTTCAGCCCAGCCCAATTCTTCTCTTCTCCTTCTTTTCTTTTTCCACGGCCAACCCAGCGGCCGATTCCCTCAGCCGACCCTTGCTTTCACCGACAGCTAGGACCCACCTGTCGGCGCCTTCTTCTTCTCTCTTCTTTCCTTACCCAGAGTCCAGAACGACTCCGTGCTGTCATTTGTGTCCCGTTCTCTTTCTTTCTTCTTACCCGAGTCCTGATCGATTCCGCAGCACCGCCTTCCTAATCTCGGCCGATCTGCCCCTATAAAATCCTGCCAAAGCCCCGCTTTGCAACCCAAGCCAAACTCAAATCTTTTCCTCTACACAACATTGTCGCGCGCCGCTGGAAGTTGCACATCAGAGGAACGCCACCGTCCTGAGTCGCCGATTTTTCGTCGATTCGCCGTTCCGCAGCTTCCCCACCATCATCAACTCTCGCCAGAGCTCCACGATTTGGTGAGTATCAAACTGCACCAGAATCCCCTCTCTCTTTTGCTCCGCCGCAAACCAAATTTCTTGCCAGACCCCTGTTTCCGCCCGCCGTCGTGGCCGCCAGTTTACAGCGGCCGCACAGCCAACCCTTGATCACCCTCACCTTCACCGTACCGCCCACTCACTCCCCGGCATGAACCCAACTTGAATCGAGCCCCGGAACACCAGATTTGGTGAAGCTCCGGCCGTCCGCCGCCGCAATCGCTCACCGCCGACGCCCAGTAAAACTCCGCCTCGCCCGACCCTTTTCGTTCTGTCGAGCCGACCCTTCCTCTGCCGCTCGATCTAGATCTAACGGCCAGAATCGATCTTCACTTTACACTGCCGATTTACCCGACCTTTTCCTTACTCAGCCGATTTACCCGACCCACCCTTCATACCGCCGATTCGCCCGACCCTCACCTCGCCGATTAGTCTGATCCGCCGCCGATTCTGATCCAACGGACCAGATTCACCTGACCCTAGCCGTTCCCAAAACTTTTGCAGAAAGATCCCTAAGTTTTTCAGGAATCAACCCGCAGTCCAGATCAGTAGAAAATAATTAGAGTTGAGCCCTTTCTTTTTTCTAACCCGACCCCTGACTTTTCCAGAATTAGAACCCGCCGTTCAGAATCTATAGTTTTGCACCCCGACCCTCTGTATACGGTTTAATTATGTTTTGGCCCCTGAATTCTTCAGATCTAGCCTCGAGAGATTCAAAACTTTAGCAGTTAGGTCCCCAGATCACTGTTTTAGCCATATCATCATCGTTTCAATTCCAATTTCAGCGATTCTTGAGCCCACACGATCTTTGCATCATGAACTATAACTTTAGCATCTTTTCACTTTCTGCTTGTACTGTTTGTTGTGTTGTTTCTTATTTGTTTGTGTATGCTTGTTGGTGTGATCGCGTAGACAACGTGACGTTCGAGCCAAATCAAGAGCAAGCTTACGAGGAAGAGAATCAGCAGTTGCTTGAAGAAGGCAAGTGGATTTCCTCCTCTGCATATACTATTTGAACCCAACAACAGCATGAAAATTCACCTTACTTTACTGTTGCTTGCATAAACTTGATGGGATTACCTATGCTAAGGATATACCTAGTCTTTTACCCCAAACCTTGAAACACCTGGGTTTACTACTTTGTTGGGTAGTTACGCTTAGTTGCAAACTTTGGGATTGGTATTGGTTTACTCTTTTAACAATGTTGGTCATGTTTCGTATTGTGGTTTTATCGCGTAAGTTCAAGATCAACTTTGTTTAATGGGAACATGGAGAACCACCCAAGTGAACAGTGCAACCACAAAGTCATATGGCTCTGACCTTAGCCAATTAATCAGATGTGTAGTTTGCTGGTGGCCTTACTGAAAGGGCAAGGAGGGGGTCAGTGATAGGGGTCATAGCCCGGTCCTCTTGGGGTAGCTGCCTTTGCTAAGGAGCTGACCATTAGGGAGGTTTATGGACCACGCCGCTACTGAAACTCTATCTGGCTGCCTAGCTCTCGACATGTCTTTGTAAAGGCTTCGTAGTGTACCCTCGCCACTCACCTCGGAAGTGTTTAAGGGCATTGCAAACCCGGGCGACTCAGGGAAACACGATTTGTGGGTAAAGTGTACAACCTCTGCAGAGTGTAAAACTGTTATAACAGCCGTACTCACGGTTATGAGTGGCTTGGACCCTCACATGATAATGAAACTTCAAGATTAAATAAATTATGGTTCGTGGTTTATGTCATGGTTGATGGAACTGTTATGTTTTTACTAAAGTGGGTTGGTATAAACCTAAACCTAGTTAATAGGTGCTTGATAATAAATATTTGACCAACTAAAAGCAACCGCTGCTGCAAACCCTAGCCTATCCTTGATGGCCTTGCATATTCACCCCACTTGCTGAGTACCAACCATAAGAGTACTCACCCTTGCCCCCCTGCTGTTCAGAAGACAACTTTGAAGAGGAGCACTTCGACGACTTCGAGGAGTTCTAGGTCCTGCATTCACCAGTCATCGCCTGTGGAAGACGGAGTTGTTGGAGACTACAGGGATGAGGCAACTCTGCTGTGTTCGCACTTCGGACAGAGAACCCGGCCACTTGTCTCTAGCGCTACAAGGTGTTCTTTAAGAGTTGGGCAACCGCGTGAGACCTCACTACCACACGCACCACTACACCGACCCCGCGCTCGGCGACTACTACCTCTCTCGCGTCCACATCATGATGGAAAGTGCCAGAGGCCTGAGGACTCTCACTGCACACGACTCCACCACACCCCACGCTACTTACGACGCAGCCGTCAGCAGTGCCGCCAGGAGAGCTCTATGGTCCATCTGCCACACCTACCGCCAGGAGCTTCAGAACACGGAGTATCGCCACCTTCCTCGACGCCTCAGTGGAACTGAAGAGACTATGATTACTCTGGGTGAAGATGATGAAGACCGCCTCAACACTCTTGCTCGAGTCACCGCCGCTCTTAACACTGAGCTGGAAAGCATCATCACTGAGCTAGATGATACTCAGGACAAGCTACTGGAGGCCCATGAAAAGATCCGCACACTGGAAGCTCGACTGGAGGGAAGAGCGCCGCCATCCCCACAGATGGATGAACCCCGCTTCCCCGCATTGTCACCACCCCGCAAGAAGCTTCGTCGCGGCGAACCAGGCTTCATAACTCGCCCCGAGGAATAGGCACTTAGGATCTTAGGCTAGAATCTCTCGAAGTTCTCGTTAGAATCATTTTCTCTTGAGAGGACGACTATGTAATGATTGCTTGAGAACAAATGTTTGCTTTGAGTGCTATAAGAATTGCTTGATATAATATATACAATAATATCAGTTGGAGTCTTATAAATCCATATTTCGTTAAGATACTATTTTCTATCTACCTATCTCTAGTACACCTGTCTTATCCTTGGGTTTATTCCCTAACGGTCAGATGGTGAACACCAGGACAGGTGGAGGACAGAATATCCCTAGCTCTAGGCGTGCTCGCGTAGTCAATCAACAGAGTCAGTTGCCACCACCGCCCAATCCAACAATGGAACAATTCTTAGCAGCACAGATGCAGGTGTTGCAGAACCTCACTGCCACCATCCAGAACATACAAGCTCAGCAGAATCAGCAAGCACCACAACAAAACCCGCCGCCAAGAGACAAACACAGAGAATTCATGAGCCACCACCCTCCTACCTTTTCTCACTCTGTGGACCCCTTGGACGCTGATGATTGGTTGAAGGTCATCACTAAGAAGCTGGACATCACGCAATGTAGTGACCGTGAAAGGCTCCTGTATGCTGCAGGACGTCTGGAAGGTGCAGCCGCTGATTGGTGGGACGCTTTCACGGCTGCCCACGCCAATGCCAACGCTATCACCTGGGAGGAGTTCAGAACCAACTTTTGCAGCTACCATATCCCAGCAGGACTAATGAAGCTCAAGCAGAAGGAATTCCTGAACCTGAAGCAAGGTAGCATGACTGTCAGTGAGTACCAGGACAAATTCACTCAGATGTCTCGTTACGCACCCCATGAAGTGGATAGTGACGCAAAGAGGCAGGAGCGCTTCTTGGAAGGTCTGATAGGGCCGCTCAACTATCAGCTGCATAGTCACACTTTCCCAAACTTCCAGACTCTACTAGACAAAGCCATTGGTCTGGAGAGCAAGCGCAAGGAGCTTGGAGAACACAAGCGAAAACTTCAGTCCCAGGGACAATCCAGCAGCAACACCCGACCCTGCTACAACACACCCCAAGGATATCAGTCACGCTTTGGAGGACAAGGTGGAGGATATCAACAGAGTCAACAGAATCAACGAACTCCACAGCAGCCTCAACGCTACAACCAGCAGACTCAGCACAACTCCAACCCGCAACCGTACCATCCAGGCTATGCCACAGGTGCACCAGTGCGGTCCAGCAATCCAGTCACCCCGGTCCAGCCTAACGGATGTTTCAAATGTGGAGAACTGGGTCATTACGCTAACAACTGCCCGAAGCGTAATACGAAAACTCCTCAGAGTCAGAGGAACAGCGGACAAAGGCAGACTCCTCAGCAGCAGCAGCCGCGCAATAGCAACCGGACACCACTGGGCAACAAAGGACAACAAAACTGCGTGCGCGGAAAGGTGAATCATGTGGCCGCAGAAACAGCTGAAGAGGCTCCCGATGTTGTGCTCGGTACGTTCCTTGTCAACTCTGAACCTGCATCAGTTTTATTTGATTCTGGAGCATCACATTCATTCATTACTGAGCAATTTGCTGCAAAACATAATTTACCAATGAGCCCTATGAAACAAATATTACTAGTAAGCTCCCCGGGCCAGGAATTCAAAGCCAGCCACTTATGCCCAAGGGTCAGCATGAATATTATGGGGATAGAATTCCTAGCCAATCTAATAGTCCTACAGACTAATGGCATCGATGTGATCCTCGGAATGGATTGGTTATCAGGATGTGATGGTGTTATTCGGTGTCGCAAGAGATCAGTGCTCTTGACCAGCCCTCAAGGAGATAAAATAGAGTTTGTGGCATCAGCTTTGCCCAGTGCAGTTGGGATAGTGAACCAAATGAAGGGAATGCCTCTAGAGGATATCAGAGTTATCAGTGAGTATCCCGACGTTTTTCCGGAAGATTTACCTGGTATGCCACCTGTTCGTGACATTGAGTTCAGTATTGATCTTTTACCTGGTACTGCACCTATCTCTAAAAGACCCTATAGAATGGATGTTAAGGATCTAAGTGAACTAAAGAAACAAATAGAAGACATGTCAGCTAAGGGATTTATCCGCCCTAGCTCATCCCCGTGGGGAGCACCCGTGATCTTTGTCGATAAGAAAGATGGCAGCAGAAGGATGTGCGTAGACTACAGGTCGCTGAACAATGTGACAATCAAGAATAAGTATCCACTGCCCCGGATTGAAGATTTGTTTGATCAGATGAGAGGTGCCAAGGTTTTCTCCAAGATTGATCTGAGGTCAGGATATCATCAGCTAAGGATCCGACCAGAGGATATACCCAAGACAGCCTTCACTACCAGATATGGTCTGTACGAGTTCACTGTGATGTCGTTTGGATTGACCAACGCTCCAACATACTTCATGTACCTGACGAACAAGGTTTTCATGGAATACCTTGACAAGTTTGTGGTTGTGTTCATTGATGACATCTTGGTGTATTCACAGAACGAGGAAGAACATGAAGAGCACTTGAGGATAGTGTTACAGAAACTCCGAGAGAATCAGTTATATGCCAAGCTGAGTAAATGTGATTTTTGGATGAGAGAAGTTTCTTTCCTTGGACATGTTATCACAGATGGAGGAATTGCAGTAGACCCAAGTAAAGTTCAAGATGTTCTGAATTGGAATCCACCGAAGACGGTGCCTGATATTAGAAGTTTTCTCGGACTTGCAGGCTTCTCAAAGATCATGAAACCTATGACTTCTTTGTTGGAAAAAGGGAAAGAATTTAAGTGGGATGATACATGCCAGAAGTGTTTTGAAGAGCTGAAGACAAGATTGACCACTGCCCCTGTGTTGATAATGCCAGATATCCACAAAGGGTTTGATGTGTATTGCGACGCTTCACGGATGGGTCTTGGATGTGTGTTAATGCAAGAAGGCAAAGTTGTGGCCTATGCTTCAAGACAGCTGAGAAAGCATGAGCAGAACTATCCTACCCATGACCTGGAATTGGCTGCCGTCGTGCACGCGTTGAAGATTTGGAGGCACTACATGATCGGAAACAAGTGTCAGATCTTCATGGACCATAAGAGTCTGAAGTACATCTTCACGCAACAGGATCTTGACTTAAGACAACGACGATGGCTAGAATTAATCAAGGACTATGATTTGGATATACAGTATCATCCTGGCAAGGCTAATGTTGTGGCCGACGCCCTAAGCCGGAAAGGACAAGCTAATATGACGATTGCTCGATTGATGCCTCAGGAATTATGTTGGGAAATATCACGTTTGAATCTGGGAATTGTCACTCAGGCGGAAACCATGGCTATGGAGATGGAACCGACATTAGAACAAGAGATCAGAAAAGGACAGTTGACAGATGCTAAGATCAAAGAGATCAAGATTCAAATTGGTCTAGGCAAAACTAAGGATTTCACCGAGGATGAACAAGGAACTGTTTGGTTCAGAAAGAGGATCTGTGTACCCGAAATTGATCACCTTCGTGAACTTATTTTGAAGGAGGCACATGATTCCGCTTATTCCATTCATCCTGGAAGTACCAAAATGTATCAAGACTTGAAAGAAAGGTACTGGTGGTATGGTTTGAAAAGAGACGTTGCAACTCACGTAGCTTTGTGTGATGTGTGCCAGAGAGTGAAGGCAGAACACCAGAGGCCAGCAAGTTTACTCCAGCCTTTGAAAGTGCCTGAATGGAAATGGGAAGAGATTGGTATGGATTTCATTGTAGGGTTACCTCGTACTCGTGATGGTTTCGACTCGATATGGGTTATTTTGGACAGATTGACAAAAGTTGCACATTTTATCCCAGTCAAGACAACCTATACTGGAGCCAAGTTAGCAGAACTATACATGTCACGAATTGTATGTTTGCACGGTATTCCAAAGAAGATAGTGTCCGATCGAGGTACTCAGTTCACGTCGCGTTTCTGGCAGAAATTACATGAATCCATGGATACAAAGCTCAATTTCAGTTCTGCATATCATCCGCAAACAGATGGTCAGACTGAGCGAACGAATCAAGTATTAGAGGATATGTTGAGAGCATGCGCCCTAAAGCATGGAGGTAGTTGGGATAAAAGTTTGCCATATGCAGAATTCTCCTACAACAACAGTTATCAGGCAAGTCTCAAGATGGCTCCATTTGAAGCATTATGTGGAAGAAAATGCAGGACACCCCTGTATTGGAATCAGACAGGAGAAAGTCATGTTTTTGGACCAGGGATTCTTCAGGAAGCAGATAGACAAGTCCAGATAATCAGGGATAATCTCAAGACTGCCCAGTCACGACAGAAAAGTTATGCCGATACACGAAGAAGGGAATTGACATTTGAAGTTGGAGACTTTGTGTATTTGAAGGTATCACCCATTAGAGGTTTACGTAGGTTTAAAGTGAAGGGAAAGTTGTCACCACATTACATTGGACCTTTTCAGATTCTGGAAAGGAAAGGTGAAGTGGCATATCAATTGGAGTTACCGGCACGATTGTCAGATGTCCATGATGTGTTTCACGTATCACAGTTAAAGAAATGTTTGAGAGTGCCAGAGGAGCAATTACCGTTGGAGGAACTTGATGTGCAAGAAGATTTAACTTATGCAGAGCATCCGATTAGAATCTTGGGAACATCTCAGAGGGTTACCCGGAACAAGGTGATCAAAATGTGCAGAGTACAGTGGAGTCACCACTCAGAGGATGAGGCTACTTGGGAAAGATAAGATGAACTGATTGTAGAATTTCCTCAGCTGTTCCCCAGTCCTTCCTAATCTCGAGGACGAGATTCTCTTTAAGGGGGGTAGGTTTTGTAACACCCAAAAATATAGGAGCCAAAAATTTCTAAAAGTATTTTCATAAAAATCATAAATTGTGCATGCATCTTTATTTCTTTTCTTCTCCTATTCTTTCTTTCAGCCCAGCCCAATTCTTCTCTTCTCCTTCTTTTCTTTTTCCACGGCCAACCCAGCGGCCGATTCCCTCAGCCGACCCTTGCTTTCACCGACAGCTAGGACCCACCTGTCGGCGCCTTCTTCTTCTCTCTTCTTTCCTTACCCAGAGTCCAGAACGACTCCGTGCTGTCATTTGTGTCCCGTTCTCTTTCTTTCTTCTTACCCGAGTCCTGATCGATTCCGCAGCACCGCCTTCCTAATCTCGGCCGATCTGCCCCTATAAAATCCTGCCAAAGCCCCGCTTTGCAACCCAAGCCAAACTCAAATCTTTTCCTCTACACAACATTGTCGCGCGCCGCTGGAAGTTGCACATCAGAGGAACGCCACCGTCCTGAGTCGCCGATTTTTCGTCGATTCGCCGTTCCGCAGCTTCCCCACCATCATCAACTCTCGCCAGAGCTCCACGAGTTGGTGAGTATCAAACTGCACCAGAATCCCCTCTCTCTTTTGCTCCGCCGCAAACCAGATTTCTTGCCGGACCCCTGTTTCCGCCCGCCGTCGTGGCCGCCAGTTTACAGCGGCCGCACAGCCAACCCTTGATCACCCTCACCTTCACCGTACCGCCCACTCACTCCCCGGCATGAAGCCAACTTGAATCGAGCCCCGGAACACCAGATTTGGTGAAGCTCCGGCCGTCCGCCGCCGCAATCGCTCACCGCCGACGCCCAGTAAAAGTCCGCCTCGCCCGACCCTTTTCGTTCTGTCGAGCCGACCCTTCCTCTGCCGCTCGATCTATATCTAACGGCCAGAATCGATCTTCACTTTACACTGCCGATTTACCCGACCTTTTCCTTACTCAGCCGATTTACCCGACCCACCCTTCATACCGCCGATTCGCCCGACCCTCACCTCGCCGATTAGTCTGATCCGCCGCCGATTCTGATCCAACGGACCAGATTCACCCGACCCTAGCCGTTCCCAAAACTTTTGCAGAAAGATCCCTAAGTTTTTCAGGAATCAACCCGCAGTCCAGATCAGTAGAAAATAATTAGAGTTGAGCCCTTTCTTTTTTCTAACCCGACCCCTGACTTTTCCAGAATTAGAACCCGCCGTTCAGAATCTATAGTTTTGCACCCCGACCCTCTGTATACGGTTTAATTATGTTTTGGCCCCTGAATTCTTCAGATCTAGCCTCGAGAGATTCAAAACTTTAGCAGTTAGGTCCCCAGATCACTGTTTTAGCCATATCATCATCGTTTCAATTCCAATTTCAGCGATTCTTGAGCCCACACGATCTTTGCATCATGAACTACAACTTTAGCATCTTTTCACTTTCTGTTTGTACTGTTTGTTGTGTTGTTTCTTATTTGTTTGTGTATGCTTGTTGGTGTGATCGCGTAGACAACGTGACGTTCGAGCCAAATCAAGAGCAAGCTTACGAGGAAGAGAATCAGCAGTTGCTTGAAGAAGGCAAGTGGATTTCCTCCTCTGCATATTCTATTTGAACCCAACAACAGCATGAAAATTCACCTTACTTTACTGTTGCTTGCATAAACTTGATGGGATTACCTATGCTAAGGATATACCTAGTCTTTTACCCCAAACCTTGAAACACCTGGGTTTACTACTTTGTTGGGTAGTTACGCTTAGTTGCAAACTTTGGGATTGGTATTGGTTTACTCTTTTAACAATGTTGGTCATGTTTCGTATTGTGGTTTTATCGCGTAAGTTCAAGATCAACTTTGTTTAATGGGAACATGGAGAACCACCCAAGTGAACAGTGCAACCACAAAGCCATATGGCTCTGACCTTAGCCAATTAATCAGATGTGTAGTTTGCTGGTGGCCTTACCGAAAGGGCAAGGAGGGGGTCGGTGATAGGGGTCATAGCCCGGTCCTCTTGGGGTAGCTGCCTTTGCTAAGGAGCTGACCATTAGGGAGGTTTATGGACCACGCCGCTACTGAAACTCTATCTGGCTGCCTAGCTCTCGACATGTCTTTGTAAAGGCTTCGTAGTGTACCCTCGCCACTCACTTCGGAAGTGTTTAAGGGCATTGCAAACCCGGGCGACTCAGGGAAACACGATTTGTGGGTAAAGTGTACAACCTCTGCAGAGTGTAAAACTATTATAACAGCCGTACTCACGGTTATGAGTGGCTTGGACCCTCACATGATAATGAAACTTCAAGATTAAATAAATTGTGGTTCGTGGTTTATGTCATGGTTGATGGAATTGTTATGTTTTTACTAAAGTGGGTTGGTATAAACCTAAACCTAGTTAATAGGTGCTTGATAATAAATATTTGACCAACTAAAAGCAACCGCTGCTGCAAACCCTAGCCTATCCTTGATGGCCTTGCATATTCACCCCACTTGCTGAGTACCAACCATAAGAGTACTCACCCTTGCCCCCCTGCTGTTCAGAAGAGAACTTTGAAGAGGAGCACTTCGACGACTTCGAGGAGTTCTAGGTCCTGCGTTCACCAGTCATCGCCCGTGGAAGACGGAGTTGTTGGAGATTTCGTATAGGGTATAACGGTTTATCGTTTAAAGACATTTGTGTCTCTTTTATACGGAATGTATTATTGTTAAATACTCTATTTAGTTACTTTTTGAGCATTGCCTTTGATATATTACACTTTCCGTCTACCATATGTGTGTGAACGAGATCCTGGCGCACATATAAGATGCATCTGGTTCTTTCTAGAATCGGGTGTGACAACAGCCTTTTCTCCTTTGCGGTCACCTTGCCCGACGATGAAGAAATCGCTTCACGCCAAGTTCCATCGAGCTCTATTTCTGATGATGTCCGCGCCAATCCCGAGAGCATGCAGATTCTCTTCCAAGATGATATCGGCCGATTGGTGGAAGATGCTTTGCCCATTCGGTGGCTACTTAGTGACATCAAAGGCCGAATCCCGGAAGAAACAACAGAAAGCTTGGAACCTGCTGCATATACAGAATCTATACAAACCTCAGTTTTCAGGGCCTTGCGCCATATGGCCGATCGTGCCCAGCTAGCAAAGACCCGGGAGGAAGCCGATTCATACAAGCACTGAGCCCAAGAGGTACACCAACGGATCAACTTCCTTGAGAGCTCTCGCCTGGATATCGTCGGCACGATAGATCGCCTCAAACGGAGGAGAGCAGAGCTAGCCAAAGAGATGGAGCAAGTAACCAAAGACATAGCTGCTGAAGAAAAGAAGCTTCAAGAGCTCCCATCCATCATCACTGGTGTGACGTCCCGCCTCCCCGAGGCCGGGCCCGCTTACATCTGGCCGCTTCCTAGGACATAGACTGCCCTCACAGACTAACACAAGTCTTTTCTGCACACTTTGTCCTCACTCGTGCGCACCCAGGAAGAATTTCCCGGTCGGTCACCGATCCCCAAATTGATCCAAGCCAAGCACGCTTAACTTTGAAGTTCTTTGAAATTGGGCTTCCAGAAAAGAAGTTGCAACTTGTTGGTATGAGTATCCTATTAATCCTATTAAGTCCTGAGCCGGGGTGTCACATCCTCACCCCCTTAAGAGACCGACGTCCTCGTCGGTCAACCCCAAGCCAGGAACGTTCCCTCTTGGCCACGTCCGTACGTCCACAGTGCCAACGGTCCATGTGCCACGTCCGTGCGTCCCGTGCCAACAGCCCATGTGCCACGTCCGTGCGTCCAGTGCCAACGGCGCATCCCTGATGCCCGTGCACTGACCCGCCACGCGCCCGCCCACATGCCTGCGCACCTGACCCGCACGCGCCCGTGCTCATGCCCGCGCTCTATGCTCGTACGCGCCCGTGAAACCGCGAGAGTCGGCTCTGATACCACTTCTGTCACACCCGATTCTAGAAAGAACCAGATGCATCTCATATGTGCGCCAGGATCTCGTTCACACACATATGGTAGACGGAAAGTGTAATATATCAAAGACAATGCTCAAAAGTAACTAAATAAAGTATTTAACAATATTACACTCCGTATATAAGAGACACAAATGTCTTTAAACGATAAACCGTTATACCCTATACGAAGTCTTCAACAACTCCGTCTTCCACAGGCGATGACTGGTGAACGCAGGACGTAGAACTCCTCGAAGTCGTCGAAGATCTCTGCTTCAAAGTTAACTTCTGAACAGCAGGGGCAAGGGTGAGTACTCTTATGGTTGGTACTCAGCAAGTGGGGTGAAAATGCAAGGCTATCAAGGATAGACTGAGGGTTGCAGCAGCGGTTGCTTTTAGTTGGTCAAATATTTATTATCAAGCATCTATTATCTAGGTTTAAGTTTATACCAATCCCAATTTAGCAAAAACATAAAGATATCATCAACTCAAGTATTAACCACGAACCACAATTTATTTAATCTTCAAGTTTAAATTATCATGTGAGGGTCCAAGCCACTCTTAACCGTGAGTACGGCTGTTATAACAGTTTTACACTCTGCAGAGGTTGTACACTTTACCCACAAATCGTGTCTCCCTGAATCGCCCGGGTTTGCAAGGCCCTTAAACACTTCCGAGGTGAGTGGCGAGGGTACACTACGAAGCCTTTACAAAGACATGTCGAGAGCTAGGCAGCCCGCTAGAGTTTCAGTAGCGGCATGGTCCATAAACCTCCCTAATGGTCAGCTCCTTAGCAAAGGCAGCTACCCCAAGAGGACCGGGCTAGGACCCCTATCACCGACCCCCTCCTTGCCCTTTCGGTAAGGCCACCAGCAAACTACACATCTAATTAATCGGCTAAGGTCAGAGCCATATGACTTTGTGGTTGCACTGTTCACTTGGGTGGTTCTCCATGTTCCCATTAAACAAAGTCGATCTTGATATTACGCGATAAAACCACAATATGAAACGTGTTCACTATTAACAAAAGAGTAAACCAATACCAATCCCAAAGTTTGCAACTAAGCGTAACTACCCAACAAAGTAGCAAACCTAGGGGTTTCAAGGTTTGGGGTAAAAGACTAGGTATGTCCTTAGCATAGGTAATCCCATCAAGTTTATGCAAGCAACAATAAAGTAAACTGTATTTTCATGCAGTTGTTGGGATCAAATAGAATATGCAGAGGGGGAAATCCACTTGCCTCCTTCAAATAGTTGCTGATTCTCTTCCTCGTAAGCTTGCTCTTGATTTGGCTCGAACGTCACGTTGTCTACGCGATCACACAAACAAGCATACACAAACAAATAAGAAACAATACAACAAACAATACAAACGGAAGGGTGAAAAGATGCTAAAGTTGTAGTTCATGATGCAAGGATCGTGTGGGCTCGAGAATCGCGGAAATCGGAATTGAAACGATGAAGCTATGGTTAACATAGTGATCTGAGGGCCTAACTGCTAGAGTTTTAAGTCTCCCGAGGCTAGATCTGAAGAATTCAGGGGCTAAAGCATAATTAAACCTTAAACAGAGGGTCGGGGTGCAAAACTATAGGTTCTGGACGGCGGGTTCTAATTCTAGAAAAGTCAGGGGTCGGGATAGAAAAAGAAAGGGGTCAGCTCAAATTATTTTCTACTGATCTGGACTGCGGGTTGATTCCTGGAAAACTTAGGGATCTTCCTGCAAAAGTTTCGGGATCGGCTAGGGTCGGATAAATCTAATCCGTTGGATCAGAATCGGCGGCGGATCAGACGAATCGGCGGAGTAAGGGTCGGGCGAATCGGCTGAATAAAGAGTGGGTCGGGTAAATCGGCTGAGTAAGGAAAAGGTCAGGTAAATCGGCAGGGTAAAGTGAAGATCGCTCCTGGCCGTTAGATCTGGATCGAGCGGCAAAGGGAAGGGTCGGCTTGACAGAACAAAAGGGGTCGGGCGAGGCGGAGTTTTACTGGGCATCGGCGGTGAGCGATTGCGGCGGCGGACGGCCGGAGCTTCACCGATTCCGGTGTTCCGGGGCTCAATTCAAGCTGGGTTCATGATGGGAAGTGAGTGGGTGGTACGGTGAAGGTGTGGGTGGGTACGGGTTGGCTGTGCGGCGGCTGTAAA